>CM060937.1:267865684-270321080 GCA_030765085.1 Allium cepa
ACTTAAATTAGCTTACCAATATTATTCAAATCAACTCAAATGGATTAACCAAATGCACATCATTACACTACTTAAGTAATCCCAAATCAAATGATAACATCACAACAATCACCCAATTTAACGCCAAATCAATCTAGGGCTTGCTAACTTTTCAAAATATAGTAATTAGGGTCTTAAACAACTAATTAACTAAGGGAAACATGTTTTGAACATGAATACAAGTCTATACTAACTCAATCATTCTCTAAACCACTTCATCTAATTCAATATTAAGTAATAAACGAAAAAATGAAGTATAACATATAAATTAACGAGGAGAATCATCCCACTCACCTTCTCGTCCCCTAAATCAAGCTCTAGTCACTAAAACTCATTCCAAGCTAACTATAAAGTTGGATCTCTCTCCAAAATTTGATTTAAGCTAATTCCTTCGTGGGTTTTGTCAAGAATTGGAAGAGAGGACTTATAACGATTTTTATTTGAATTTAGAAATTTTACTTAATTGGTTTAGGCTATGGGGACTAAGGAGGTGATTAAGAGGTAGTTAGGTAAACCATTATAGGAGAGGGAGAAGAGTGGAAATGTATGAAGAATAAAATGAAACAGGGAAGGGGTTCGGCCACTTATAGCTAACTTATGGGCTATGCCCAAATCCTCTCCACCCAGCACTATTCATTCTCGAAAATTCCAAACTCCAAACATATCGAATGTTATGCTTAATCAAACCTTGGATGCCATTCCAAACTCAATGGAAAACGTTTCAGAACCTAATTACATCGTATACAAAAGTTAGCCTTTTGGATCGATTCACGAATCGAATGTAGGCTACTAGCTAAAAATCCGTCAATCGAAATATATTGATACTTATACTCATTCAAGTTCATAACATTGTTTTGGACTTAAAGGAAGTGGTCTCAAATCCTAATTTGACCCTTGCAAAAATCAAGTGTAAGAGGTGTTTCGTCGCTTAACAATTAAATATTTAAATTAATCAATTAAATATTCGATCTTTAAAATTGCATAGTGTTATATTCTCCCCCGAATTTCTCATGAGAACGAGAAAGTAACAAGACCGACCAAACTTCTTGAATCTCAGTTTTGGAAAATTCCAATAGTACCTTCCCTTGTGCTATCAGTACAACGGAACTCCCAATTTAGAATGCATCACACGCTAGGAAATATGCGATGACTCTATCATTCCACATTTTCCAAAAATTCATACCTCTCTTAAGAAAGCTTCTTACAATTTAAATGCCAATCTAAGTAAATAAGAATTAAACAACTATACATCAGCTCTAAAGTACCTAATTGTACTATAAAAAGAGGATTGCGCACTAATAAAAAAGCAAATTCAAACATGTATATCCTTAATGTAGTAACCTATACTTCCCTCGTCAAAGTTTCCCTTCCCTAATTACCGAGGAATAATCTCACTTATAAGAACATTTCCTAAACTTATGTCGATGGAAGTCTTCCCAGCATGTGTCCAAGACCGTGTCTCAACAACAATCTTAGGACCCAGATATTGCCCCTCCAAAGTTAGGAAATTCTGACACTCTTCCAAAGAGTCTAAAGTTGGTGGAGCTAAAAATACTGATGCCCAAAGGGCCGTGCCACTTATAACGCTACCTGCGATCATCTGTAAATGTTCACGGTGACAGAACATCTTTTGTGGTAGCTAAATAGTCTTTGAACAAATCAGGCATCTCAGACTGTTCATCCATAGGCGTTCTCGTATTTTTCTATACATATGGACGACCTGACAAAAATACCTTAACAACTAGCGGTAGAAATAATTTATGTGCAGAAGACAAGCGGTGTACACATATTAATAGTAGAAAAATATAAGTATGCTCTCTCCATGCATCTCCTTTGACCAAATTGATTTTCTCAAAATAGTCTACTCGGTTCGAGTGTTGAGCCTAAGCTCTAATATCAACTGTAATGACCTGCCCTTCATAATACCTAAAAGTTGGCGCCTTATAAGCCTTACTTTCAAATACCACAGAAGACATAACGTTGAGGTAAAATTGAAACAAAACAGTAACCAAGAGATCAATATGATCTCACAATGGAATGACAACATATAATATACTGAATATACATAAATAGAAATTGCGTAACAATATATATAAGAGACCGCACTAGCAGAAGCAACTGACAAATAAATATCAATACAGAATAGTTAGAATACATCAACTCCAAAAGCATGGAGTTCTGAATAAATATCCGATACAACAATTTCGTACATAAATAATAAGTCTGTGACGTATAATAAAATAACACGTATATATATATCTCAAAACATCTGTGCCATGCCTCTGAAATGCTCCAATTGCGCACTCTACAAGCGTGTCCCCAAAGGCTCCTGACTCCCGAACTACTCAATCGGGAACCCGAGAATTGTCATGACATAAATAGACAAAGACAAAATTCGGGTCAGACATAAAGCCTGGTGTGAGGAAACTATATCAAAATACTGTATATTAAAACTACATACATATATATATATATATATATATATATATTAGAATAATAAAATCACAACAGGCCCTCTCCACAAATGTGGCACAAGGGAAATCTAAACTACCTATAAACAAGTATAGATAATCCATATAAAAATAGGTGATCATACCAAAGCTTGCTCTTCTCCTGTAACAACAAGTCGCACAGTATCCTCTTGCACTATACTAGCCCAAAAACTACAATAATATAGTACTAATATACCATGATATCAAAGTGACGATCACAACCGCAAAGATCAATAAGATACGCCCAGACGCGTACAGTCCCTATGGCTAAAACCAAATAAGTATGCCATAATGCATATGGTCACCGGTACTAAGACCAAAATGTAGATGACTCGCTAACGGGAACTTTATGTCCCAGCCCGCTGTCATCAAAATCATAGATGAATCACTAGTGAGGAACTTCATGTCTCAGCCAGCTATCATCATAAATCATATACGACTCATTATTGAGGAACTCTAAATCTCAGCCCGCCATCATATAAAAACCTAGATAACTCGCTACTGGGGAATTTATGTCCTAGTCCGCTATCGTCAAAATCGTGGATGACTCGCTACTAAGGAACTCTATATCCCAGCCCGCTATCATCACAAATCATATAGGATCGCCATATGCGGCTCCAGTTTTCATGGCCTAAAACCCATCAGACAATTCTAACAAAACCTTACACTAATCCAAATCTCAATCCAAATCAAAGCATGACCCCAATGGTAATACTTTCCCGGTATACCCTTTCGGTCACCAAAAATCTACGTGTGGGCCATGAAATCATAGTACTTCAAAACCAACCAAAATTTTCTAGATTTTCGCCCTTAAAAAATGATAAGCATTGGTCTAAACGAGCCTCAATCCGTGGTCGCATGCGAAATTTATTGCGTATTGAAGTTTCAGTTGAACCAGAAGATACAGGTCGAAATCAGTCAACTTAAAGTGTGACCGTTCAATTGGGACCAGTCAATAGAACCAATCTCTCAATCAATTGAACCCCCCTGCTCCTCTGGTTTGAAATGGACCTAATTCAATTGATTGAGTGGGTCCCACCAGTGACTGTGCCTGTACCCGGGCTGGTTTTGCATCTTCTCGAACTTCAAACATCCATAACTTTTGATCCGTAGCTCCAAATGACTCGACGTTTCTTCCATTGCGATCAAGGAGAAATCATATTCAATGTTGAAACTTCAAATCATGAATTTACACAACTTGAATTTGGCGTATTTCCCTGAATGCCTCCAATATTGAAAACCAACTTTTTGCACGAGTAGAGTTCAACGGCCATTCGTAGTGACTTGGCCTCCTCTAACATGCCAAATTGGCATTCCCGTCTTGCCTTCTGTGTAGCCAATACATGTATCAGCGGACACATTTGTGCACTTCTAAGCATGCACATTCATGCCAATGCACAACAAAACACATAGCACATTTCGGACTTCACCGGGGTAATTACTCGACCCGGTATACTCTCACGCAACTTAGCATACACGGTGATCGCTATGGCTATGTGAAATGCCCGCAATGAACTTTTAATCAATAATACTTCTACATAATCAAACAATTGCATATCTATACAAACAAACAATAATACAATAATTCTAACTGCAATATAATCTTTGTTCCTATTCTCACTTAGCTCCATATGCACATATACGTATACTCGCACTTGCACATATACGTACACGTATATTCGAATAAGTAATTCAATTATTACTTAAATAAAAATTTACTTTTATTTACTTAATCCCTTTCAAATAAAAGTGAAACATATCCTTATGTCATTTATAGAAATCTCATGCTATTTTAAAAAATATCATACTTGCTCATAGACCACTTTACAAAATACAGTGCTAGCTTGTATATTGGTTTAGCCCTTTAAAATACTTATTTCTCCTCATTGAAAATCGAGTATTTATCATTTTACTATTTTCTAAAATCTTATTTCTATTTTGTTAAATATATTCTCCATTTATAAAATCATGAAACCATTTTATAAATACTAGTTAAGCTTCACTAGTCTCCAATCACTTTAATAATAAATGTAGAGTTCCCAAACCACTTAAATTAGCTTACTAACATTATTAAAATCAATTCAAATGGATTAATCAATATTTTGATGTGCACATTGTTACAATACTTAATTAATCCCAAATCAAACCATAACATCACAACAACCACCCAATTTAACCAACCCCAAATCTATTTTAAGGCTCACTAACCTTTCAAAATATAGCAACAGGAAACTATTGTCAAGAACAAAAATTTTCAGCATTTTAGCCTCAAGAAGAAACCTTCAGTATTTTAGCCTAAAGGGAAACTTTCTTTAGGTATCAGTTTTTAGTTATTGATAGCAGTTTTTAGGTATCAGTTTATATTTATCGGTAGTAGTTTTTAGGTATCAGTTTTTAATTTGGTAGCAGTTTTAAAAGAATGTTTGTCGATATGAATAATTTTGGAAGAATGTTTGTCCTTATGAATAATTTTTAGGAGAATGTTTGTCCTTATAGTTAAAATATTGAGGTCGTGTCCTTGAGGCTAAAAACATAAAAAAAATTGTCCTTTAAATTAATTCCCCCATATAGTAATTAGGGTCTTAAACAATTAATTAGCTAAGGGAAACACGTTTGTACCATGAATACAAGTCTAAACTAAATCTATCATGTCCAAACCACTTCATGTAATTCAATATTAAGCAATAAATGAAAATATGAAGTATAACACAAAAATTGACAAGGAGAATCATCCCACTCACCTTCTCTTTCCCTAATTCAAGCTCTACTCACTAAAACTCATCTCCAAGCTAACTTCAAAGTTGAGATCTCTCTCCAAAATTTGATTTAAGCTAATTCCTTCGCAGGTTTTGAGGCCCTCTTTAATACAAAAAGAAAATGTTCACAGGGGCCAGAAAATCAACATATACTGGATCGCTACTAAACCTTCTCCTTTCATGTGTTAAGCATCCGCGCGTAGTTAGGAGGATTGGCCGCAATCTGAGAATTGCTTTTTAATCAGTAGTGATACTGATAAGGCACGGCTCTATATTTCGGACGTCCATAGAAAATTATTGTTAACTGTCCAAAATGGGAAGCAAAAATATTCTGATAAAGACGTCCCTCTCGAAGCCCCGACCTTGTGTATTACTTTGATTGCTTCCTTCCTCACCGTTTACAAAGTAATCATAGAAACGATGGAACCCGCTATTTTTTGCGCTAGAATTTATTCTTTTCGGGTAAAATACTCGGAAAGAATACAAAATCGTGGTTGGGAAGGTCATAGTAGCAAAAGCCATTGGAATTTATATTTTATATATAGGAATAATCCGTTTTGGTATTAATTAACAAGAGGGGGATAAGAGGATGACTGAAACAAAAGAAATCAATTAGTTATTCTTTAAAGTTTAATTTGATTCAATGACCAGAGTTAGACGAGGATATATAGCTCGGAGATGTCGAACAAAAATTCATGTGTTTGCATCAACCTTTATAGGGGCCCATTCAAGACTTACCCGAACTGCTACTCAACAGAAAATGAGAGCTTAGGTTTCCTCTCATAGGGATAGGGGCAGACAAAGAGGGACTTTCGTCGTTTGTGGATTACTCGAATAAATGCAGCAGCTCGTGAGAATATGGTATTCTATAGTTATAGTAAATTCATACACAATCTGTATAAGAAGCAATTGCTTCTTAATCGTAAAATACTTGCGCAAATAGCTATATCAAATAAGAATTGTCTTTACATGATTTCCAATAAGATTAGAAAATAAAAGAGATTAAAAAATCATATATCATATATATATAAATAGCGAAAACAGAATAGAATTCCCTAGAGAATGGACTCCGGGAAGATAGAATAAAAATGAACTTAAGAAATCAAAAAGAAATTAAGATAAGTAGTGGGAACGAACGAACATATTTCAAAAAAAAGATTTCTTCTTTCCCTATTTGTTGTTTCTTATGACACAACAATAAAATCTAGATTCGAGGTTTTCAAGCAAAACATCAATCTGAGCTTGAGTTCCGCTTGGAGTTTTGAATCAATAGGAAGAGTATATCTAAGAGTATATCTATTTATTTCGGGCTCTTGGACCAGTATAAATAGAAAATTTTGATTATGTTGATTAGATAATTTTCCAATTTGTATTTATGGAATAGACTAAAGTCTCCTGCCGCTCTAAGAGTAAGAAAAGAGTAAGAACGCAGTGGTACCTTGCCCTTACGGCTAGTGAATCTCTCTTCTTTCTTCGCTCGAGAGTTGGAAGAGAGGACTTATAATGATTTTTATTTGAATTTAGGAATTTTACTTAATGGGTCTAGGGTATGGGGATTAAGGAGGTGATTAAGAGGTAGTTAGATAAGCCATTGGAGGAGAGGGAGAAGAGTGAACGTGTATGAAGAATGAAATGAAACAGGGAAGGGGTTTAGCCACTTATAAATAACTAATAGCCTAAGCCCAAATCCTCTCGACCTAGCACTATTCATTCCCAAAAATTCCTAACTACGAACATATCAAACCATATACTCATTCAAACCTGGATGTCATTACGGACTCAATGGAAAAGGTTTTGGAACCAAATTCCGTCGTATACAAATGTTAGCCTTTTAGATTGATTTACGGATCGAACGTAAGCTACTAGTTAAAAATCCATCGGTCGAAATATGCCGATGATTATACTCAATCAAGTTTGCAACATCGATTCGGACTCAATGAAAGTGGTTTCAAGTCCTAATTCAACCGTTTGCAAAACCAAAGTATAAGAGGTGTTTCATCGCTTAACGATTAAATATTTAAATTAATCATTTAAAATATTCGATCATTTAAATTATGGGGTGTTACGGAGTCCATAATGTTTTTCATGTTTCTCATCTTAGAAAGTATGTGCATGATCCCGAGAATACTATTGCACCGGCTGTATTGGAAGATTTAGTAGAGGAAACATATATGACTTTTGTTAGACAACCAGTTCGTATTGTAGCAAGAGATGAGAAGAAGTTAAGAAACAAGATCCTATGGTTAGTGAAAGTCCAGTGGAGTGACAACGAGAAAAAATGTACTTAGAAGATGAGATTAGTGATACTTATCCTGAGTTGTTTTGATGGTATGTTCTATATTTGACTTTTTACTAGTAAGATATGCTAGAATTGTTTTTATATGTTTGTCACACATATTTGCATTATTTTTAAGCCTTTTGTTTTCCTTATCCTAATTTCAAGGAGGAAATTATTTAAGGGAAGAGCATGTAACACCATATTATTAAAGGAATTTAATTAGATAAAGTAAATAGAATAATGTGAGGTCATAAGGAAAATGAGACTAGTTAACTAATTGGGTTGTGCCTTAATTAATCAATTAATAAAATTGTTTTAAAATGTAAAATATAAAGGGATTAATGAGAGGGGTATAATGAAATAGCTCCTAATTTCATCCCTTAAACCCTACCTCTCTCATTCATTCTCATTTCATTTTCTACCATCAAAACATAACCTAAAGAGGCCGACCATTAATTAAGGAAAAATAGACGAAGAAAGCTAAGGAATCAAAGAGGAAGCCTAGGGGAACTAATCTACACCAAATCTCAATCTCTCTTATCCAATCTAAGGAAACATATATGACTTTTGTTAGACTTCATGGAATTATTTTGATGATTTTTAATGGCAAAAACTATGTTCCTGACCACTAATTGATTTAAAATTTAAATAGGTTATGTAAATCATTATGTTGGAGATTGATTTTCAATTTCATAATTTTCCAAGTACATATGAATATTTTATGAACTTCTTAAGAGGGAAAAGATGTTGATTTCAGGTTTTAATTATTAAAAATAATTAAATTAATTTTTTGGCCTCGAAATTTTTATATGCGGAAAAATATGGAAATTCAAAATTTTAGTGATTTTTAGGGAATTTTCCCTATTGGTTATGGTTTTCTATAAATTTATTATTCTAGAAAAGTGTTTAATTGATATAAGATAAATATATTAATTATAAGGGTTTTTAAAAATATTTGAGAAGGTAGAACAGATATACCAGCAATTTCTAAAAAGTATATGTAAAGTATTTTATTATCCAATGATAATTTGACATGGCGCAAGGGTTAGTGGAAAATTAATTCTTTAAAATGAAGTAAATCAATTTTTGAACATATTTACCGAAATGCCATTTAGAGACTCGATAACTCCTTTATAAAAGTTAGATAGCCGATGCACGTGATAGATACTCGGTATCTATGTGATGCATCCGCCTTTATGGAAACTCATCATTAATTGCATCAAGGGATTGAGATCTTTTTTTTGTTGGGGCTCGACAACCCCATAGGTCTAAAAACTTAACATCTTTTTTTTAAAGGACTTGGCATTCTTAAGTTTTAAGAACTCGATAACCCTATGTATTTTAGAGGCACGCCAACTTTATTCGTTTATAGGTTCGGCACCTATTATTTTTAAGAACTCGATAACCATGTCCTTTAGAGATTGAATAGCTTCAATAAAGCTACCCGATATCTATATTTTAACAGCATTAACTGTCGTATGTTTACAGCTTGATAGCTTTTTTAGAGGCTCAAAACCTCGTTTTTAAGAAACTTGACATCTACTATATTATAGTGGTTTAATACCTTAGGTGCTTGACACCTATATTTTAGTGGCATATATAACCGTATGTTTATAAAATGGAAAGCTATGTTTTAGAGGCTCGATAGCCCATGTATTTGAGATGCTCGACATCCTTATTTTGATAGCAACTATTGTATAAGCTATATAAAGATGATTGGTTGGGCATAAAATTTTGGGTAACTGTTTAGGCTATGTTTTCCTTGTTTTTAAGAATCATTTCAAGTGATTTATCAAGTCTAAATATAAATGAAATTTTAGCCCAAGTTTTATATGAAATTTCTTCAAACAGAAATTATTGCTTAAATTAAGCTAACCATTGTTCAGTTTGAAAAAGTCAGCCCTCGACGCTCGCATGGAGCATCACCACCAACAACCAATTAGGAGAAATTTGGGAATTTTGTACCATGTTTCAAGCCATCTCAACGAACATGTTATCCAAGTCAAGGTTAGCATCCCCTGATCCTACCCTCTCCTTGACTGAAGAAACGGAATTCCTAGTAGCATTTCTGATTAGCCGGGCCATTCTTACAAGCTGTAATAAGAATGATCAGTCTCTCTAAAATGAAAAAGTGGCGTCCGCGAGTGCAATGTGATTTATATACTACATAGTTTATATACTACTATATAGTTTTGAAAACCAAAATATAACAAATACACAATCACATATATTGCTTGGTCCATTCTAAGGCGATAGCTTCTTGTTATCTCCAATGGATCCAAGTATCAACTTAGGTCATCTACACAACCTAAACTTTGATACCAACTGTAAAGACCGCCTTACACCTCTGGTACCCAATATACATGCATAATGCATTGTAGGGTACCCGACTAATATAGGATGGTAGTCAATGCTGTAAAGTAATGAAAAACCAAGCATAAAACCTGTAGAATATCTCATAATGCACAAACAAAATATAATATAGTAACATAAATATAAAAGATAGGATAGAGTGATATAATCAAATTAACCATAGATAAGAACATCAGAGTTCTACAAGTTCATATATTATAAAAACTAAAATATTAGAGTTTATAAATCCCAAATCTTAAATTTATGTCCGAGTATTCCCTAGATCGAGCCCTAAGCAACCCTTGAAAAAGCTCGGAGCAACCTGCCACATAATTTCAAGGGCCTCGAAAACCACCAACCCAAAATTCTTACTGGGGTGCCGACTGGAAGAAACTACCCAAAATCCCCGAGCACAACACCAAGAAACCATTAAACCACTTTTCTAGCCCGAACATCGAATGACAGCGCTACCGGACATCATTTGTTGTTCGGTTTTTTCCCACGCCGACCCCGAGCATGGCTCGAGCAGACATCCCACTAACCCCAACCGCAATTCTAAGCACTGCTAATCAGAAATGATGTATTAGATCGTACTTTCAATTTCATGTTGATTCCACATTATGCTCTATTCTTCGACTTGCACCTATTCCACATACATCGATGCAACTTCGAACATCCTAGAATCTGTCCATCGAAGTCTGGTTTCATAGTTCCTACCTCTAATTCACTCCAATGAGCATTTCCAAGCATAAACACAAATACCACAATGCATCAAACAACATTCAAGCATGCTAATCACACATCCTATCTTAATAATCATCATTCCGTGTATTTACAATATAGCCTAGCATATATCAAGGCAATAACACATATAAATAACTTGTTTAGTACACTGAAAATCCATTTATTCATGTTTTTACTAGGGTTTTAAAATAACATTAAACATAATTTTGACTTTAAAAATGGAATCAAACCATGTTAAAACATATATACACACATATAATAAGGTGAGAGATGATAAATCACTCACCAAACCCTCCAAAGTCCAAATTTTGCATGCAAATCCAAAAATCAACAGCAAAGATCTGATATTTCTTCCCCAAAAATATAGATATAAATATCTCTAACTACTCTCCTTGCTAACCTACCTTTAGTCAATGATTTGGATTTAATTTGAAGAAAAATAGAGAAGTTTTGGATGAAGAATGGGTTGATATAGGCTTAGATCTATTTGGAAAATGATAGAAATGGGGATCTTCATTTCAGCCAATATAGTCTCCAAACACGGAATGGGTTATTGGGCCTCTCCTCAGTCTCACTAATTATCCATTAAGTTGCTCCAAAAACTACCAAACTTCAAACAGCCATATCTCTTAGCCAGAAAGTCCAAATCGCTAAAATGACCACTCTACGAAAAGGGAAACCATTATTTCTATCCAACGGAAGTGGTCCCTTTCTAATTTATCTTTTACCAAAATTTATAGTCATTACAAGTTTTCAAAGATCAAACCACTCGATAAAATTTCTCGAGGTCAAAATTGTCACAACTCAACATTCTCCAAATTTAAAGTGTCATAGGTCCCAATATGAAATTATAAATAATATTTTACGACCCTCAATACGTAAAATATGGGTCGTTACATTAAAATTTTAAAAAAATATTAATTTACACCAGATTTTGCCCATTATCCACTTAGAAAATTCATAATAAATTTTCTATTAATTAAAGCTTGACAAATTTAAAAATTATCTCTATTTTACTATTTAAAACATCATAATAAAATTTCAAAACATTTAGAGTTGATTCATCATTGTTTTACCCTGAAACATATATCAAATAAAATAATTTAATTTCCAAATATTTATATATACCAGTCGTCATAATTAAACATGTGTATCACTGTTCAAAGCACCCAATTCTTGTCAAATCCGAACCCAAAAGGGTTTGGGAGTAATTAGAGAAATAGCTGCTCATCTTATTACGGATAATTTGATTAAATCTCTTCTTTTTCCCTTAAAAATGAAAGCTTTAATCCCTTATTTAGATTCATCTTTTTCGTTCTTGAAAACGTTGGTCGCCTTAGGTTGATGGGGTTTCTTTGTTTTGTTTTGAAATGAAATGAATGTAAAGGTTGATATGTATATGGTTAAGAGTATATATTAATGATTTTGGCCTGGGCTAAAATCCCTCTTGCCTAATCTTATTAGTCCATTTCCTCTATTGCAAGATCTCCATTATTCTACATTCAAATTTTACATACTCATGTCTTTTATACCCAAATTTAATTTCACCAATCATTTTGGTCCATTCGACTAATATTTTATATGCCCTATACCCAATTAATCAAATTTTGACTTAAGTGGTTTTCTCCATTAAGTTATCTTAATTATTAATTGATAAATTATTATTATTAGTTTAATTTACCATATTTTGGAACCCTAAAATTTAGGATACTACAATCTCTCATCCTTATAGTAATTTTGTCCTTAGAATTCAGATAAGGAAGAATAAAAATTACATTAGCACCCTTATAGTGTAAAGTCATTAGCACACATTCAAAAATGCATTAGTGCAACCACTAATACTTAATTATACCATAAACATAATGTGTACTAGTATCACAATTAGTTCATACTTTAGACAAACAAAGCATACTGCTACAGACATGAATTTCTATAATAGTTCTTGATAGATACTTCTACCTTATCCTCTACATTCGAGGTACAATCATCTTTATGGCCTCTCCGTTGGACGTGAAAAAGTTTAATAACTTTGTTGATCAATTCCTTCACATCTCGACCTATTATCCCTTTTGATCATTTAACATAAGTCAAATCTGGTCCTATAGATAAGTCCTAAATTGCTCTCGGTTCCGCTATCGTACTTGGGTCATGCATGCATTTCCCCAAATGTGATATGTGAAAACATTATGCATACCCACAAAACTACTTGGTTACTCGACTCAATATGCGAGTTTAAAAATCCTTTCGATCGCTCAAAATGTATCTACAAATCTAGGCGATAATTTCCCTACCTTTCCAAAGCGCGTAACACCTCGCATCGGTAAAACTTTCATGAACACATAATCACCTAATGTGAACTTTACTTCCTTTCTTCTCTTATTAGCATAACGCATCTTCCTCGATTACGCAACTTTCATTACATCGCAAATCATCTTTATCTTCTCAGTAGCATCTCTTACCAAGTTGGTTCCTAATACAAGTCTATCTCTTACGTACAAACAACAGATAAGTGACTTACATGATCTACCACAAAGCGCCTTGAATGGTGTCATTCCAATACTCGACTAGTAACTACTATTTTTGGAAAACTCTGCCATGCAAATGGCCTTTCAAAGGTCCACCAAAATCAACGACACGTGCTCTCGAAAAGTCCTTTAATACACGGTTCACCCTTTCTGTTTGACTATCTTTTTATAAGGGGAAAGTTGTACTCGAATTCAGCTCTGTACCTAATGCACCCTGAAAATTTCTTTAGAACTTACTAGTAAAATAATGATTCTCCATCGCTAAAAAAGCTACTCAAAATCCCATGAAGTCTTACAACATTCTTCATGTTTCTCTTTGCTAAGCTAGTTGCCATCCTTGTCGACCTCACTGAGATAAAGTAGGCACTCTTAGTCAGTCTATAGACTATTACCTATATACTATCATTTTACATTCTTTACCTTGGCAATCCACATACAAGATCCATAGATACCAAATCCTTCTTCCAATTTAATACCCCCAAGGGTCATTTCACATTTTTGACCTATATATTATCATTTCACATGCTCAACTTTCACTTGCTAACATTTGGTACACTTCTTCACACATTCCCCTATGTCTCTCTTCATCCTTTCCAAAAAGAAGACATGATTTATATTGCAAATCATCTTTGTTTCTCCGGGACAAATCACAAACATAGATCAATGAATTTCCTCTATTCCCTTTTTCTGAAGATCTCTTACATTTGAAACGCATAGTCTTCCTTCTTACTAATCCATCCTTTCAAATAAATCTCGATTCCTTTTGATCCTCAACATCCATTCCCATCTCCCATCACCAAATCCTTTCGTCTAATAACGGGCCCTCTTTTTTCCTTACAGCAATCCTATCAACAAGCGTTGGACGTACTTCCAAACTTGATAAAATTCCTAGATCTCGATTTGATCTTGCATTCATCCTATAACGCACTCCACAAGATGCTGATGTCTCTAACTACTTCCACTCCTCGATAATGATTAACACTCCATTCTACCGCTTTCTACCTAAACCATTTATAACTTTGTTCACTTTCCTAGCATATACTCTATATCAAACTGCAAAGAATTATAACCATCTCTGTTGTCCTATATTCAACTTATTCCAAATAATAAATATATATATAAGAGACTAATGATCCATATACAACTCGAATTGTTCCCTCAAAAGGTAATTCCTCCTTATCTTCAATGAAAATTTAACCTACCACTAACTCCAAGTCCCATAGATAACGAACGATGTGTGGCCTCAATAGCCAAGATGCATAAGTTATCAGCTGCCCTTTCTACATCAATACTTCTCCCAATCTAGTTCTACAAGAATCAGTATATATTACCAAATCTTGATTCCCTTAAACAATCAAGATCAGAGCATTTGTCATTAACGTTTTCAACTTTTGAAATGATCCTTCATATAATCATTTAAACTTCTCATTCTTCCTAATCCACTTTGTCAAGGGAACTACTATATGCAAAAAGTCCTTAAAGAATGTGCACTAATAGCCAGCCATTCACACTAAACTTCTCATCTCAATAACTATCTATAGTCTCCTCCAGTCATTATAGTCTCCATGTTCGATGGATCTATTACCAATCCATCGTTCTAAAACAACATGACCTAGAAACTTAACCTTCTATTTTCAAAAATGGCATTTTGAAAACTTCTTCTACTTGTGTTGTCTCAAGGTCTCCAACACCAAATTAAGATAGACTACATAGTTGCTCTCATTCTTAGAATACACCAAGTATCATTAGTGAATATCAACATGAATCTATCCAACTGATCGCGAAATATTAGGTTCATAAGATCCATAAAGAACACAAGGGTGTTGGTCAGTCCAAAGGTCATGACTAATGACTAACCACTCATTTGAACATACCTGGTTCTCAACATAGTTAACGGAGCATTATCTTCTTATACCATGAGTGGATGAAAGTCTGTTTGCCAAATCGAGCTACGAGAACACTCTCACTAAACTTGACAAAAAAGTCATCTATCCTTGGTAGTAGGTAACTATTCTTCATAGTCAACTCATTCGATTTTCAGTAATCAATACATATATGTAATGATCCATCCAACTTTTTTACAAATACCGTGGATGCTCCCTACAATGAACTACTAGTCTAATGAAACTCTTATGCTTAAGTTCCACCAATTGATTCTTTAATTCCTTCATACTGTTGCATGGCGTTCTTTCATGTGATCTACTAAAAGTTTGTGGCCTCAACATCAGGTCTATTCAAAATTCAATAGCTCGTCCTGACGCTAATCCCGTAACTAGTTTAAAAACGTCTACAATTTCTTGAACTAATGGTACTCTACCGATCTCATCTTCTTAATCTTCCAATGCACACAACATCTGTCCTAACTTCTTCTTTATTATGTCCAATTCTATCAAAATCCTTCCACCACCCTTCATCTATGAAAGCAATAATTCTATCGCTAGATCCTAGCATGATAACGCACAAACCAATCCATACCCAAAATCCTCCATACAACACGAAGTCAAACACATATGGGTCATAAACAAACAAATATCCACACAAAGAAAACTCAAAGTCGGTGCACCTTGACCCAAAAGTGAAACTCCACCTATTAGATTAACCACACACAACGACATAATCAAGTAAATAGTATATAATTCTAACTTATCAAATTAATATTTTGGAATGACTGTATGTGTTGCACCAATATCAAATAGAGCTCTAACTAAATTACTGGAAATTAAAATCATACCTCAAGGACAACACCCTTTCCCTTTTCTTCAGTCGTTGGTCCATCTAAAGGTCCTTCCAAAGCATACACCCTTACTTTCTTCTTCTTTAGGGAATCTCTCTTCTAATGGCATGGCTTGCAATAGTTAAGCACCTAGCCTTATCCTTGTTCTTCGGTTAGGTACACTTGGTAGAGTAGTGGCCCTTATGTCTGTAGTTGAAATAAGTAATGTCCACCACATTTAGCTTTCGAAATCCTCTCCTAAGGTCTTTCCTCCTTTCTAATCCTTATTACTCTTCCAATAAGGTTGAATCTCTTCTTCCTCCTACTCATTCGTCTAACATCAGCCTTCCTCTCCTCTTGATACAAGCAGTCATGTCTCCTCGCCATTACAACAGCCATTCAAAGGAGACACAAGTGCCCCATCACCTTATGATTTAGCCTCGTCATCAAACATCAATAAATTTCTCATTTTTCTTACAGAATATAAAAATGCACTCTTCTATACATTGATAGAGCAGTCAAATGCTCAATATACTCTTCCCGAGTCGTCTCTTTGTGCTTTAAATCAAGGAAACCCTACCAAAGCACTTTTCTACGATCCAAAAACGAACATAGCCTCGAATCACCCTTTAAACTGCTCCAAGTTATCTCCTCTTCCGATACTTCGGTGGTCAAGGCTTCTCACCAGTCTAATGTATCCTCCTAAAGCTGACGAGAAGCCAATCTCCTCATTTGAGCATTACTGTAAACTAAGTCTCCATAGATGTGCTCACAAACCTTCAATTAATTCAACACCTCTAAACAAGACTCCTTCCATGTAAACACCTTTCCTTCACAGTTCCTAAAATCTCGAGTCATCTTGAAAAAGTCCACTCCAACTATCAGCCTTGGCTCAACAACTTTGACAAGTTGTTACCTCACCATCTCCGCCATGTACGAACAAAAAAGGGCATTCATATTCAATTCTCCAGTAGTCGGGGTAGGCATCCCAGTACCAGCTTCTACATGAACTTCTAGGGCTGTCTCCCCTTATTAGCATTCATTTGTGTGCTAGCATTTCCCTGCTAGAATTTTTTATTGAACCCCCAAATGTCCGCATCACATCTCCATTCTTGCATTTTACATATGCAAGTGTTCATAAGAAACGAAAGTAAAGAGAGTGAGAAAAATTGTAGAGGGAATATGTGTGTGTAGCGTATAATCTCCCATAGGCATTACATTTCAACTATCTAGTTTCTACTTAGATTTCTACTTAACTCTATTTACCTAAGTGTCTTCTAACATTACATTGATACTAAATTATAACATTGCCTATTTCAAGATCTGAAAATGAACACTGATGATGTTGCGCCGTCAATAAAATTATTTTTAAGTGGTAAAATGGAATCGGTATTTTTCTCACAACATCAAGTAAGCGGAGTAACTAAATATTTTTCATTACATAAATTATCAATTACCTTTTTCACAATCCCAACCATGCCCATGTATGGTAAATATAATAAAACATAAATACTAATGTTATGCTCAACATATGAAGATCCCAATATGAACACTTAACTATTATAAACTTTAGTTTTACAATAACAGAATAAAAAATTTATTAGCTATAAGCCTCCTGCTTCATCTCCATCTTCATCTTCCAAAAGTATCATGTCTAATCCACAAACTTAGCCTACTTGAATAAATGCATGTGAGTTTATGGAAAATAATAAAAAAAACAGGTTATGCGCAAAAGGCTAATATGAGTAATTACCCTAAAACACACATACATTGATACCGAGCCATTAAAGCAAGGAACGAATTTTCCCTTGCTAATTCATCATAGCAATCACATCATGACATGTAAACAATCATCACACCATGAGCATACATGTAGCATCATTTCACTATAAATATACCTTATACTTAACATTCATTCATTACACATGTGATATATTTATTTATCCAACTAAGTTAAGTATACCATATACTTATAATCAGTTTGTTATAAACCATGCCATACAAACATCAAATACAATCTCATGCATTACTAGACTCCGATTTATGTGTCAATATTAAAGTTATCTTTAATATTATTTAGTGATCACCTCCCTAGGTCCTTTTAATCACTAATTTATACTTTTACTCGAATAGCATCACCGACAAAATGACCGCACATTCACCATAGGAGCCACCGTGACTCTCCTAGGAGGCTGAATGTAAGCGTCTTGAATACATTCTAGCAAGCGTCCTTATTCAATGAAAATAGCCTTCCATTCCTAGAAACATATTCATCTCGTGTTGTCAATCCATTCTTTTAAAGATCTATTTGATGTTATTACTCTTTCTAGAGATAAATTCCTAAACTGAACCATAGAAACTTCCCGAGTCTGGCACTCTGCCATATGCCATTGAATTTTAGACATCATTCATCTTGGCACCCTGTTATTTAATAACTTCATGGATCGGTATATTCTACGATCTTGGGTTCAATCCATTTCTTTCATTCATTTATTGCGTACCAGACACATTCTATAGATAAAGCATTATTCTATACAATTTAAATGATGCAGCTATCATTTGTTAGCTTTCCCTAACATTTTTAAGTCATACTTAAGTTCTTGTATTGAACTTATTTTTCTTTATCTTTATTTCATCCCTATAGAAAATTTTGGAAATGGACTTCCAAAATGCTATTAAGTATCCCCTTATTTTACTAAAGGAATTCTAGCACCCCAGGCTATCACTAGTCAACCTATCGCATGCCAAGCTATCACATGCCAAGCTATCGCACCTTAAAATTATCGCATCTCAATGCTAACCTATGCAAGTTTGTCACATTTTGAAGCTATCACAACATTGAAGCTATCACACCTCAAAGAAATCACCCCCTCAAGCTATCACCTCTTGAAGTTATTGCATCTTGAATCTATTTCATCTTGAAGTTATCTCATTTCAAATCCATCGCATCTTGAAACTATTTCACTTCAAAGCTATTGGAAATTAAAGTTATCACACCTTAAAATTATCATAACTCAAACCTTTCACACCTTTAATTTATCGCACCACATTCTAAAGCTACAGAGGGTTAAGTTATTGCACCAATATACCACATGCTAAACTATCGCAAGCTACTTACTAAAGTTATCGAACGTTGAGATATCACATGCCAAGTTTAAAAGACATTGCATATTAAGTTTAAACTTTAAAGGCTATCACATTTTATACCTTATCTCTACCGAATGTCTTAACTTAAAACTATCGTAGGTCAAAATGGTAAATGTGTATTTAAGTGGAAAATGATAGTTTTCCTTACTAAAGCAATAACTTTTATCCAAACCTGTATACATATCACTTACTCAGTGGTTGTTTTTATCTTATAACAGTACTCTTTGAGTCTAGCCGAGAATAATGACCCATAATTAATGATTTCCTTTATTAATTTTATTAACCAAGATACATATTTCTTTTTCGAATTAGTTCATAATAGTTCAAAAATTAGTAGGAAAACTTATCAAAATTCTAAAACATTATCTTCAATCTCTAATAAAACTTTCAAATCAAAATAGTTAATTTTAACATTTTTAACTACTAATTTACATATTAAATTGCCTATTTTCCACTTATAAAATTTGTAGAAATTATTTATTCATCCAAAATCCACAGCAATTAAAAACCGGCTTTTTTTACTGTTTTAAATATTGTATTAAATTTTTGACCCATTTAGAGTTGACTCATCCATCTGTTACCATAAAGCATATATCAAATTAAATCATTTAATTTCCCGGACATGTATGTGAAGCATCCATTATTTTTAAACATGTTTATCTATGACAAAGCATCTAGTTTATATTAAATCCGAACCTAAATGGGTGTGATGGTAATTAGGAGAATTACTCGCCTAAGTTAAGGATAGTTTAATAAGCTTATTCTGTTTTCCTCAAAATTGAAAGCTTTAATCCTTTTTTTTGGTTTCCTCTTCTTCTCTGATGAAAATGGTGGCCAACCATGGTTGATGGGGTTGTTATGTTTTGAAATGAATGTAAAGGAAAAGAAGGATCTGGTTAAGAGTGTGTGTGTATATATATATATTAATGATTTTAACTTGGGATAAAATCTCTCTTCCCTACTCTCATTAATCTATTTCCCCTATTACAAGATGTAATATCTTACGGGATTTCGATGTATATTTTAATAGTGGAGGCAAAATGGTAATTTTATAAACATTGGAATTAGGCGACGAGAATTGTACCATTGTGTAAAGCTCATTTTTTTGTTCAGAATGATATATAGGTTTATTTGTATTTAGGGTCTTGAATTCGCATATATAATTGATATAGGATGGGATGTTAGAACGATAAGAAATGGTGTCAATACGAAGTAGATATGTAACTAAGTAGTAAACAATGGTAGTAGTTCGAAATTGGAAAGAAAAAGGTAGTTTTAGACAATCAATTTTTTTACATTCGACATGGCCATCGCTTCACCAATGTGAGGTATGCTGGTCCACCGGTGCACGTCTCAAATTCCATGTTGAACCTGGACCAGGCTAAAGCATTTTACTTCATCCATGCCTATAAGAAATAGATAGTAGAAGATGTGTGATTTCTTTACGACATCTAGAAGCGTTTAACATTTAGAAAAGTATGTGGTTGATTTGTGTATAGTATGATGTTGATAATTGAATAGTGCATTATCGGGTTATGCTATGTTTACCTATACCGTTGTGTTTACGTAAGTTAGTCTACGTTAACCTAACTTACGGCCGTGTTTACATTTACGAGAATAGTCGATGTTTATTATATCCTGGGGATAGTCTCTGTTTAGCTAGCTTTTGTGTGTATCATTGGGTTTTAATATGTTTACATAGTTCTCTCTCTAATTCTCTCTAATGTATAGAGAAGTTTATTTAACCAACTCTATCGTACTTTAAATGTTGATAAGTATATAATAATGGTCACCACATTATCTTTATTATGATGGAATAAATCTGTAGAGACGGTTTTGAGGTATAGTATGTATTATTTTTCATATGATGTTTATGAAACCATGTTGGTAGTATATACTTGATAATATTTTTACTCACCAGACACGTGTATCTGATCCCCTCCTCATACACTATAGGTGACTGATGCAATCATGATGGTTAGGTGTTTGAAGGCATAGATTGTGGAGTTGTTTACATATGTTATCCATTGTTTGCATATATTACATGTATAGTGTGACATTATATGTATGTATAAAGACTGTGTAACTTACGATTATATAGATGATATTTGTTTATTTTATCTATATTGCATTTTAATTCATTCCGCTATGAGTTCTAAAAAATATAGTTAGTTAGTCCAGTTCTTTATTTACTTTTGTGTTTTAGATGATTCGGCTTTTCATTTTATGGCCATGAAAATTCGGGTTGTTGCTTTTGGTATTAGAACCGCAGGTTAGGACGTATAAAGAGAGCATGCTTGTATATTTTTATATAATATATACAGTTGTGTATATATAGGTTATAGTAAATGGATATACGATGTTTGATTTCGGGTTTATGTTTACCATCTTTGTTTATTACTATGAAAGGATCTAATATTGAATCTTATTTTACAGATGGTAGAGGTGAGTACCCTGACTGAAAAAAGCATCGGAAATGAAGCTATGGATGCATTGGGCATAGGCCTAAAAATGGATTCTTTCAGATGCAGATAGTGTTATATCTGCATCCGCATTCAAAATCATTTTTGAATATTGGATATCTGCATCCACAGATACGGATGGATGTCGGATAATTATCCTATCCACTAATGACTGATAAATCAAGAATTACAAAAAGAAAATTTTAGTTTAACATAACTATTTTTCAATCTCATTAATTATAAAAGTGTTAAAAATTAACAAATATGATGGTAATAAATAGTTTCGAGTAGTTAATAAGCATTAAGTTCATATAATACAAACTACTAACTTAACAAAATAATAAACGAATATCATTTACTGCATTAAAATATACATAATTTGAACTATAATCTTGACATAAACAGGACAGATAATTTTCGTATGTCGATGTCTTTGTATCCGCATCCCTTTTTTTGGATATCGGATATTTATCCGTTTTTGGGATGCGGATGCGGACGAATTTCGAATTTTTTGGGTATTCATTGACAGCCCTAACTGGAAGTGAACATTCCACTAGTTCCGCCGTTATCTTCAAGCTAGAAACCAGGCTATCGTTAGTTGAGGAATACCTATAACTGAGGTACGAGATGGAAAGTTATCAGTTTACTACGGCCATATTTTTCGAAACCGTGTATGGATTTTTTTTGAATATGGATCTTAAACCATATAAAGGCACCGAATCTTTTGTAAAGATATGAACTTGGTTGCGTACATGTGATAAGATCTTTAGTATGCTGAATTTGAGTGATAAGAGGAAAAGGCAGCTTGTTTCTTGGCCTCTACAAGGAGAAACAATGAACTGGTGGGATGTAGTTATAGAGGAAGTCAATGAAAATGAAATTTCCCGAGCAGAATTTAAGAGGAGATCTGAGGCGAAATTTTTGTCTAAGGTAGAAAAGGAAACGATGCTTGAGAATTTTATAGATCTCAAACAAGGAAATTCCACCCTGAAGAAATATGTAAATAGTTTTAATGGGTTGGCAAAGTTTGGTTTCCAATTGGTAGATATGGCTTAAAAGAAGGCGACGAAGTTTGCGAAAGGGTTGAGTTTACCGCTTATGGAATTAGCGCTTAGTCGGATTCCTATGGAAGTGACATTTGAGATTTTACTTGGCGACATTGTTGAATACCACTATATTGAAGATTTCTACGAAGTAGCCGACGATCAATGTCAGTCAAGGCATGCATAAAGATCTAGGAGGTCCAAGTGGATATGGTGGTAAGCAAGACAAGAAGTGTGAAAGGTGTAACATGAGTGGTCATGAGTTGAAGGGTTGTAAGGTTGAAGTTTCGAAGATTAAATGTTATAATTGCAAGAAGATAGGTCATATGAAGAGGGAATGCTTCGCTGTAGGAAAGCTAGTGTAAGGTGCATTATACATGGTTTATCCGATGTTTTTATAAACATATATATTTATATAGCGCAAGATAGGTTGATACATGATGAAGAACTGCGTTTGAAATTTCAAGGATGAAATTCTTTTTAAAGGGGGAGAATGTAATACCCCATGGGATTAGACATTAATTTTAAAAGTAGGAGAAAAATGGTAATTTTATAAGCATTGGAATTAGACAACGGAACTTGTACTGTTGCATAAAGCTCATTTTTCTTGTTAGAATGATATGTAGGTATGTTCGAATTGGATTTCATATGAAGGAGACATACGAGTCATCTCTTTCTATTCTAAATAAAAACCTAGAAATTTATATGTCAAATCGAAGACAGCAAAGAGGCCTATGCAAAGATACCAATCATTTGCGGATACGAGAAACTTGGGAGGACTACAATTCTGGACAACAAAGGTTTGGATGCAAATTAGATGGATGAATACACACAAAGCCATTATGGACTATGAGAGATTGTTGATGACGATCGAGATAGATGGTACGTGTAAGCTAGAGTTAAATTCCATGCTCACTGATGTAGTGATGGTTATCTTCTTATATTCTCTTAAGGTCCCTTGTAGGAATTGGCTTCAGTACTCAAAGCGAGGACATATTCAAATGGATTTGAGGAGGTGACCGGATTACCTCCGCAATGTGAGATTAAGTTTCACATCGACTAGTAAAGGATGTGAGACCAATAGTCATGCCATTGTGGTGTATGGCACCTAAAGAGAAACGCGAGCTCGAGGTGCAAGTGAATGATATGTTGAAGAGATGGTTCATTTAAAGGAATATATCTGAGTGGGAAGCACCCGTAGTGCTTGCCACAAAGGTGGATGTATCCTTGGAACTATGTGTTAAATATCGTGATCTGAACAAATTGAGGAAGAAGAGTAAGTATCACTCCCGCATATTGATGGCTTGTTCGATTTGTAATGCTAAAGTGTTTCCTCGGTTAGACTCAAAGATAGGGTACCACCAACTGAGAGTGGTGAGAAAGAGTGTATTGATTACTATATTTCATATGCTATCATAATTTTATGAATGTTTAGTTATTCCATTTGGGTTAACTAAGGCATCGGCATACTTCATTGATCTCTTGAATCATGTTTTAGAGATTAGCTGAATCATTTTGTACTTGTGTTTATTGATGGTCTCAGACGGGATAGAAACATTAGACACACTTGAGGATTATGTTACCAGTATTGAGGAAGCACCTTCTGAAGGAATTTTTTTTCTAAATGTCACTTTGTAGGGGAGAAGTGTGGTTCTTATGTCATATTATTTCTAAGCTAGTTTTCATAATGGATCCTACCTAGGTAGCAATAGTCCAAGATTTGAATCGACCAAAGAGTGCTAAAGATGGGAGAAGCTTTCTAGGATTGGCATGATATTATAAATGATTCATAAAAGGCTTCTCAAAGGTAGCAACGTCATTAACCAACTTAACAAAGAAGAATCAAGCCTTTCCTTGGACATGCGATGTGAGCATGCATCCGTAAGTCTCAAAGATAGCTGATAAGTGCACCAGTGTAGTCATTCTGAGTAGGAACGAAGAGTTGATAGTATATACAGTTACCTATAGTAATATATTGGGCACGATGCAGATGTAGAGGTGTCATTTGTCTCATATGCTTGTTCATAGCTAAAACTACATGGGAATAAGTACCCGACCCATGATTATGAGTTGGCAATGATCGTGTTTGCGTTGGAGGCTTGGAGGAACTATCTATTAAGGGAAAGATTTGAGTTGTTCACCAACCGTAACTCATTGAAGTATCTCTTTTTTGACCATGTAATTATGATGATGGATCGCGAAGAGAAAATGTCACTTGCTAATCAATGGGCTTAAGTGTGAAAAATTATGCAGAAGCGAGCCTTTAAAGGTAAATGACACAAGACGTAAAGTGGTTCGGCAAAGCTGCTTATGTTCGCTATGAAGCTTTCTTCCTACATGACTCTCCTACCATTGGTAGGAACTACAAGAGAATAATAAGAAAAGATATGGCACTTAAGACTAATGAAGCAGCTAATCTTAAGATTTTGATAAGTAATGGATTCTCTAGTGGTGTGTTGTTGGTGATGTGGCCATGCGTTCACTGACCAACCTTTTTGACGTCATAACTCAAGATGTATTTGATCAACTCGCAAACTAACCCACCATCCTGGCTCTAAGGGTCGGGGCCCAAACACCACCAACCAACCCCTTTGATGCGGCAATGCATGTGGTTCTTATAATAGCTGAACTAATGCTGGGATGGCTGAGATTGTATAGTAAAAAAGGCAGGAAGTGCTCATGGTCGTTGATCTGGCTAAACAGACCTAATGGGACATAGCCGGCTAAATAAAAGGAATGTGTGGCTGAGATGAAGGCCAATGGGAGAATTGTATTAGATGCTTGCCCTGCCTTACTTCACATTCAATGCATTTGTACTATGGTGGCATGCTAAAGAAATGTAACGTGCTTCTTGTTAGGAGTAGGTACACCTGGTTATACCTCTTGTTACCATACTCCCATATGCCTAGGTGGAAAGACGGGCCGAGTTAGTTCATTGGCCACTGTGACAATAAAGAGGTAGGGAATTACTCAGAACCAAGGATATGCCGAGCCAGGAGAGGGAAGACGAAACAACATGCAATTCACATATGGTTGCGTTGAAACCAAATTAAATGATGGACTATGCTGAAGATGACCTTGAGCTGTGCTGGTCGACAGGAAACTAGTATAGATGCTTTAGCGGGCGGGTAGACTTAGTGTCGTATTGAAAGAAGGCTGACGTGAGAGGACCTATCGTAAGCGAGATCAGGAGTGTTTCTTATGGTTTGCTAAGTTGTACAAGTCCTCACGCCTTGCTAGATCGACCTCGGTAAATGCGTGGGTATACCCTAGCCTAGATTTGATATGGTAACCGAGCGAGCCTAACCGGCTCGTCCTCAATCTTTGGCTAGCTTAAGGGAGAATGGCCTGGACTCGAGCTTACTTGGACCGAACTGAGCTGGTCCGGGACTAGGAGCCTTAATCACTATATCCTTACTTACGAAATTTGACTAACATTTTGCCCCTAAGTCCATGCCTTCATGTAAGCTCGGGCTTGCTAAATCACGAAGCTTCATCGATGAACAAATTTGCTATGCATTTAGTGCACTTTCCATGTGATATTATGGAATTTGCGACAGCAGATGTGCTTCTTGAGACGTTGCAAAGACGGTCTTTCCCCAATGTGCATGGTGTGATATAGCACTTGAGTATTCTTTAACGTTTTGAGATCCTTTTTTACAATTTCGAGCATAAAGGTTTTGATTGAAGGGAGAGGCATATAAATACCCTCATTTTTCCTCCACTTTGAACTCATGGAGCTTTTTCTATGTAATTTTTTCAGATAACTTGAATCTTGCATGGTTTTCCATAGGAAAAAATAGTTAACCTCGTCTTTATGTACCTCCACAAATGCCGTTGAGCACCTTTGGTTCTGTCAAACTTGTTTGGATTTAATAAAACAAAGGAAACTTTCTTGATGTCGAACTATTTTTATTGATTGCATTTCAGAACACTATTTAGATTTCTGCATCTTAAGATAGATCTTTCTTCATTATTTGGCCTGGGATTATTCTTTTTGGCCATCTTTCAAGGTGATTTTTCATCATTCTCGAGCTAATGATCTAGCTGATGCTAATGGGCTTCGTCGTCATCCTATTCTGACATTACCGAACCAAGGTCGGCTTGGGCACCCAACTACTCTGGTGGAAAGAGTAGTAGATGTCACCTCTACCTTCGATGTCACGGCTGAAGTTTGGTCTGCTTCTTGACGATGAAGTTTGGATGCTTTTTGAGGTCTATTATGCGATTCAATATGGAAAGCTGCAAAGCGATGCACTTCCGTAGCCGATTGAAGTTCCTGGGGCATCAATGGCACATTTGAAGTTATAACTTCTTAAGTGAATTATTGGCGTACTTCTCCCTTTCCCTATTTCTTCTTATATTCAGCTAGTTAGCAATAAGAATATCATTATAAGCCTAGTGGGGTAGGCTTTGTTCCCATGCACTCTTCTGAACTGAATAAAATAGATTCTTTGTCATAAATTGTAGTTTGAACTTGTTACTCTGACTTGTAGAGTAGAGTATCTTATATTTCTAGCATGGTCCCTTACACTAGATTGACTAACCTATTTTAGTTGATAGCCCAAGCCGTTCGATAGACTCAGAAGCAAGCGTTGACCAAACAACCTGGTTTCTCACCAAGCACTAAGGCCATCATATCATAGTTCAACCTCCATATGTTGCTTTATTATTGGGCATTCCTGGCACAAACCAAGTGGCTAGAGGTTCTCCAAGGTGATACACTACGAGAAGGAGTTCCTGCATTATTTGTAAAAACATTTTTATATTTAGGATATGTTAAATAGTAATGTGATTACATGACGGGTCGAGCCTTGATGCATATGAACCAAGTGCCGGCCAAGTATTGAGTGGCAAGCGACACTAGTATTAAGTGAGAGCACATGTTTGCTCCTAAATTCTTCAGGGTGACAATCGATCATGTGCAGAGTGGCGGACAGGCACAACTCAAACCGAAGTGCATGAGTCTCGAGGTTTCTCTTAAGTGACATGTCACCAGTCATAGGATGAGTGCTAGTCCCGGCTCCAACCAAAGCTCATAAGTAGATCAAGCACATGGTACAAGTGTTATATTAAATGGTGAGATGGACGGCTAGTTCCTTTGTTCATAATAACTTAGCAACTAGTTGAACTTTTTATCATGAGCAAGAACTTATCTATGATGCCGACTTGAACTTATAGGTATGCTTGAGGACATTGGCTATTACATCTGAACGTATTCGAACTTGTCGGAAGGAACCCGATAATATCTAGACATGGTTGAGGGAAAAAAATGAACGAGGGGTTGGTTGATGGTCCAAGGGGGGCTGATTCAAATATAACCTAGAGCGCTAAGTGGCTTAAGGATCCTTCAAGAAAAGGGGATACACGACAGGTGGCTAATATGCCAGGCTTGTTGTATTTCCTACCTTACCCTCAAGTTTAGCCATGAGTGTGGACCGACCCAGGTGTTCCTGTAGGATGGAGAATTCTTGGACAGAGAGAGATAAGGGACGAAGGAACTCGGCCTTTAACGGATGACCTAATCCTTAAGCAGAACATACACACAACTTTCATAACTTGGTTAATAAAAGTAGTAATGTGAGATAGTGGGCATGCACTACGACGACACATGACATGAAGCCAAACTAAGATCATGGCCCAACTTCTTATGGGGATCTGGCTTAGTTACTGGTTATAGCGTCAGCATGTTAACACCCATCATGGGTTAGAGCATATGGCTGTTAACCATAATGTCGAAGGTTTGCCCTCTTCTAGTGCCAAAATGTTAATTATATTTTTTGTCAATCTTGAAATTATGATGATGCACCATAAAGAGCAAAGGTCACTTTCCAACAACTAGGCTTAAAAGCAAAAAAAACTATAGGAAGGCAAGTATTTAACGGTAAATGAAAGAAGATGTAAAGTGATTTGATAAAGCTGCCTATTTCCATCGTGAAACTTTCTTAATATATGACTCTCTTATAATTATAAGGAACTAAAAGAGAATGATAAGAAAATATGAGGCACTTAAGACTAATGGACTCTTTGATGGTGTGTTGTTGGTGGCATAGCCATGCTTTCTCTGACCAGCATTTTTGAGGCTGTAATGCATGATGTACTTGATCGACTCATAGACCAACCCACCAACCTTGCCCCGGGGGCCAGAGCCAAAATCGCACCAACCAACCCCTTTGATGTTGCAATGCTTATGTTTCTTATAGTAGTTAAACTGATGCTTCGATAGTTAAGATCGTGCATTAAAATAGGTAGGAAGCGTGCTTGGCCGTTGATCTGCCTAAATGGACTTGATAGGAGATAACTAGCTAAAAGAAAGGAATGTGTGGCTGAGATGAAGGCCAACAGGAGAACTATACTAGATATGTGCCCTATCTTACTTCGTATTCAATGTATTTGTACTCTGGCGGCATGTTAGAGAAATGGAACATGCTTCTTATCAAGAATAGATACACCTGGATGTACCACTTGTCGCCTTACTTTAGTATGATTAGGTAGTAAGATGAGCCTAGTTAGTTCGATGGTATTTGGAACCATGAATAGGACAAGGAATTATTATGAAATCAGGACATGCCAAATCGGGCAAGGGATGATGAAACGGCCTATAGTTTGCAGGTGGCTACAGTGAAACTAGATCAAATGTTGGACTACACTAAAGATGACCTTAAGTTGTGCCGGTCAGCAAGAAGTTGGGAGAGATGCTTAAGCGGGCGGGTAGAATTGGTCCCATTTTGAAAGCAGGCCGGCATGAGAGGACTGATTGTAAGCAAGACTGGGAGTCATTCTTATGTGTTTCTAAGTTGTACTAGTTCTCATTCCTTACTGGATTGGAATGAATAAATGAGCTGATGTGGGTCTAGCTAGGCCTGAGATGGTAACCGAGGGAGCCTTGTTGGCCTGACTTCAACCTTTGGCTAGCTCGAGGAACTGGCCTCGACCTGAACTAACTTGGACCGTACTGGGCTTAGCAGGCTTAATCATTATATCCTTACTTACGAAAAAATTGAGTAACACTCTTATCGCAAAAGGACCTTAACCTTCACTAGCAACGAAGGTTGGAGTTCTTAGCCTCCAACATTTCTTATATGCTTGTAAAAGGAAATGTAGTCATAGATGCTTTGAGTAGGAGACATGCCAGCTTAGGATCTATGTTCCTAGGGTGTACATGGTTAGAGTATATTGTTGATTATGACTTCATACCTCGAGGTGAGCTTGAGCCAAGTGTGTTGGAAAGTTTGACCATCAGGCCTACTCGGATTGAGCAGATAGGTACCGATCAAAGATATGATTCTAGATTATCGGAGATCATTGTTATGATTGAGAGTGAAGTAGCGTCCAAAGATATGAAGAAGTGCGAACTTGATCTAGATGATTGGCTCCGTAAGGGTGTGAGATTATTTGTGACTGATTTCAATGGGTTGAGGGATGAGGTACTACATTACTTCTCTCATTCAAGATTAGCTATACATCCTAAAGGTAATAAAATTTGTCATGATATGAAGCAAACATTTTATTGGGATAGGATGAAGAGGGATATCGAGACATTCATCTCGAAGTGTATGAACTGTTAACTAATGAAGGCTGGGCATAAGAAGTCAAATGGATTGGTTCAATGCTCTATGTTCCCCCATGGAATTGGGAACAGATATTGACAGACTTCATTGATAAATTATAGAGGACCAGAGGAGGGCACAATAACATTTGGGTCATAGTTGATAGGTTGATAAACAGTGCGCGATTCATACCCATAAAGCCTAATAGTTCAACATGAAAATTGGTCGAGTTATATATGAAGTGGATAGTGCGATTCCATGGTGTATCAAAAAGCATTATAAGCGATTGAGACCCATTATTCACTAGTAGATTTTGGAAGAGCTTATAGACGGCATTGTGGCCAGAGCTATATTTGAGTATAGATTATCATCCATAAACTGACGGGAAGACCGAGAGAGTGAACCATATCTTAGTGGATCTCTTGTGAACTTGCATTCTTTATTTTAAGGCTCGTGGAATGAACATTTGCATCTCGTTGAGTTCGCATACAACAACAGTTATTAGTTTAGCATCAGTATGGCACTATTTGAGGTATTACATGGTCAAAGATGCAGTGCTCCTTTATTTTAGTGGAAGCAGACGAGAAACTGATACTTGGACTAGATATGATAAGAGAAACTTCGTAGAAAATCGAGATCATTCGGTAACGAATGAAAGCTATTCCAGATAGACAAAAAGTTATACTGATACGAAACATGATTTGTAGTTTCTGTCAGCTATATGGTATTTGTCAAGATCTCTCCATTGAATAGTGTAGTTCAGTTCGATACTAAAAGGAAAGTTGGCACCAAAATTCATATGTCCTTTTTTAACAATTAAGAGGATTGAGAATCTAAATTACAGACTCGACTTACCTTAGAGATGAGGGGCATGCATAATATGTTCCACGTTTCTCATTCGTGAAAGTTTATGTAGAGTTCAGGTGTAACTATTACACCAGAGAAACTAAACGATATCGAGATTGAAATAGAAGCTTCAAAACCTTGTAGGCATATTCTTATAGTTGGACATGGTACGAAGCAGCTTAGGAGGGAGATGGTGAAGTTGGTGAAGGTTCAATGGGGCGAAGATGAGAGTGATTGCACTTGCGAGACTGAGGAGACCACGAGGACTACTTATTTGGAGCTCTTTACTTGGTAAAACTTTCTATTTATCACATTTACTTTGACTGTTGGAATCATATAGAGTAGTTTGGTACCTTACTTGCTAGGATAAGCGTAGATTGTATTTACTTGCATGTGTGCGCATGTTTGATGAATATTACGCTTACTTATGGTTGTTATATGGTTAACTATATTGTTTGACCTTACCTTGTTTGATGATATTTCATGGTGAAATTCGTAAGAGGGGAAGAATATAACGAGCCGTATTTTACGTATTAGAGGATCGTAAAGTATTATTTTTAAATTAAAATTTGGTCATATAAGGTATAAATTTAGAATGGTTTTGACCCAAAAAACCATAAGGCATATAAATTTTGAGAGGAACCTAATTAGGATCTGAAACTGCTTCCAAATAATAGATATGATGGTTTCTCTTTTCATGGAGTGCTTGTAATAGATTTTTGAACTTACCGTTTAGGAGATATGACCATTTGAAGCTAGAATTTTTTGGATGGGCTAGCGAGTCATTAGACTAAACCCATAATTAGGCTCATTGATTTATTTCAAAATTTATGCCTAGCTAACCAGATGGGATAACCCCTAGTCATTTTACACACTTTCTGAAACTACTCTAACTTCGATTAATAATTTCTTTAGCCAAAAAGAAACTTAAACTCTTACTTTATTTAGCTAAATTAAGCAATTAAGAAGAGATTAACAAGAGACTCGTTAATTACTATTTGGGTGCGTTGGAATTCATGTTCATTACTGTTCATCTTGGATTCTCCTAGATCTTTGTTCATTTTGGAGTCTAAATGAATTATTGGAATCTCTCACTACACTATAATTGCTAATATTGTACTAAATGATGTTTTCGAAATGATTTTAAAATTAAAAGTGTGATTTTTACTAAACCTCAACTTATCCATGTTTGGAGAATGAATTCTTATGATTAAAAAATAGATCAAATCAAAATAATGCATGTATTTTCATGTGGATAGGCTATTCTACTTTTTACTAGTTTGTGATGGTATAATGGTTGCATTGACTTTGTAATATGGTATAATGCTTGTTTGATTGCACTTGTGGGCTTATTTTCTTATGTTAGGATATGAAGTATCGATCTGCATTTTGGAGTATTGATTGGATATATAATGTTTAGGGCCAAATCGACGCAAACAATTGTATAAGGAGTTAAGGTACTTGGAGTAAAGGGGAAACCAATTTTTAAGTGTCGAAAAGAAGACAAGTTTCTTGAGGAGACCGGTCACTACTGATCGATCAAAATTGATCGAAACGGCTTGTGGTCTATAAAGGGAGCTCAGAGTGGTATATAAACCCCACATGCTCGGTCGCATTAAGTTTTAATGGATGAATCCGCTCGCCAAAAAAGGCCTTTCGTAGCGCTGATAAAACGCCACCAAAACTTTTAGAGCATTTTAGTAAACGCTGCAATACGATATGGAACTAAAACCCTGAAACATCTCTAATGTTGTTGTGAACGCTACTAAAACTTGACCTATTGTAGGGTTTTAGAAACGCTACAAAAAGTTTCAAATTTTTAGTTGCATGTCGTATCGTAGTTTTTACCGAAATGCTATTGCAAGTATTGGAGTGTTTTCTCAACACTGCAAAAGTCGTATAGCAGTTGTTTACATTTATTTTCATAGCGTATTTAAAATGCAACTAAAAGTTATTAACTATTTGTAGCATACTGTACACGCTGCCATTTCCTAGTAATGGCTTGTGCCATTTCCAACCATCGCTCGCATAATGGTCTTATTACAACCAACAATCAATCACATAATTATCGTATTCAAACCAACAATCAATCAATTAATCATATAATCATCATATTCAGATAATTAATTAACACGTTAATCACATAATCAAATATAATATCCATAACAATTTTGATAATATTTTTGCGACAAAATGAGCAGATTCGTATAAAATCCATAACCATTCATAAACAAGTTTATACAAGTACTAACAAAATGTTGTAGTGTATATATCAATTAAAGCCATGTTCATTACTTGATTACCCACAATTCTTTGCTGCAGTTGATCTTTACTCCTAAAAGGATAATTACTTGTAGACAAGTTTAACAATCAACAGATAATTATGAAATTATTTTGCATATTTAAAATATATCAAACATCCTTTGTTAAACTTTTATTAATTTAAATAATTTTTAAAAAACTTAGTTAAATTTTTATAAAACTTGGTTCATTTTTATAATAAACTTATTTAATTTTTAAAACCTATTAACTTAGTTAAATTCTAATAAAACTTAATTAATTTGTATAAATTTATTTAATTTTTATAAAACGTAGTTGAATTATATAAAAATTAGTTAATTTTTAAAATTTTGGTTAATTTTTATAAAGATTAGTTAAATTTTTGTAAAGCTCGGTTAACTTATTTATAACTTTATTTATATTAACTTAAACTTATATATCTCAATTGCTAAAGCTTAAATGCCATAACTTATATTTTAATTAACATTAACTTACAAATTATCTCAAACTTAAACTTTGTTATCTTAGTTAATTTTATAAATTATCTCAAACTTATAAATTTTTCGTAAACTTAGTTATTATTATTATAAACTTAATTAATTTTTACTAACTTATTCATTTTTTATAAAACTTAGTTAACCTCTATATACTTACTTTTAGTCATTATTGTTGCTATTATTATTATTGATTATAAAACTTAGTTGACTTAGTTAATTTTTTTATTAACATTACAAACTTAGTTAATTTTTATCAAACTATAGTTTTTTATTATTATTATAAACTTAGTAAAAAATTTATCAAACTTAGTTTATTATTATACACTGTTAATTTTTATAATACTTAGTTAATTTTTATAAATGTATTTAATTTTTATAAACTTAGTTAATTTGTTCAAACTATTGTTTATTATTGTTGTTGTTGTTGTTAAACTTGCAAGTTATCTCAATTGCTAAAGCTAAAAATGTCATAACTTATATTATAATCGACTTAAACTTATAAATTATCTCAAACTTAAACCTTATTATCTTAGTTAATTTTATAAATTATCTCAAACTTATAAATTTTTCATAAAATTGGTTAATTATTATTATTATAAGCTTAGTTAATTTTTATAAACTTATTTAATTTTAATAAAACTTAGTCAACTTAGTTAATTTTTATAAACTTAGTTTTTGTTATTACTGTTATTAATTATAGCTTGACTTGGTTAATTTATTATTATTATTATTACTATTATTATAAACTTAGTTAATTTTTAGCAAAATATAGTTTGTTGTTATTGTCGTTATTGTTATTATAAACTTAGTTAATTTTTTATCAAACTTAGATTCGGTGGAAATATCTAATCTAAACTGAAATTGCACCAAGAACTTGTATATATACTTATAGATTTCCCTCGGGCAGGCACTTTAGAACAATGTCAAGTTTATGATAATGCAGCCTATTATTCGGTTGGCAATTGAGTTCTCACTTCAGTCTCCAACTGCAAGCCAATACTTCTCTTCCAAATTGTTGCATCTAAGTAGTGGTCGTATGCTTTGCACGCACCTCTTCAGCAAGGGTAGTTTCAACCTCAGCTTATATAAACTGCGGCTCTTGTCTGCATTCCTCCAGTTGTGGCTAAGTTGTGAAAATTCTAATGCACTTCGATATGGACAGTTTTCACTTCATCCTGTACAAACAGCAGAACTTCAACCAAACCGATGCAGCAAACCCTTGTTCACACCGGCTTTGGAATATGTGTCGTCATGCCACAAAATCCCGATCCATCAATGCAACAAAGATCCTTGCTAATGTTAGTTCTTCTTTTTCTGATTTTATGTCCTGCATCACGTTCAAGTCAATGTACTCCAAACAATGTTTTTTTATTCAAATATGATAAACCCATGTTGTCCATGAGAATGTTATCTGTTATGCATACTACAGGACTGTGTAAATATATTTTCCACTGAAAATTTAATCCATTGATAATACCTGCTTACCTATATCAAAACTTCAAATAACATATAGTTTGTCTTACATAAACCATCAAATAATCAAAGTTTATGTTTTATCCATGTAAGCATATATTAATAGTTATTTAGATGGTTAAATCCGTGTAAACCATAGTTTGAACATGTGATAACCCAGATTTTGATATCTATTAATTGGATAATTAACTAGTTTTATTCAGTTGAACATGTGATATTTTGGAATTTTAAACCAAATTTAAATGTGATAATCTCCATTATAAATTAACTAAAATTGATAAAAAAATTATTTTTGAACAATAATAATTATTATGTTGTGTGTGTGTGTGTGTGTGTGTGTGTGTGTGTGTGTGTATATTGATTTTATGGAAATTATTTCACATAGTTGAAATTAGATTTGTTTAAATTATATGTATATACCAAATTGGATTTTTAAATTGAATTTGAAATTTAATTTGAATTTGGGTGTTTAAAATTGAAATTCAAAAGATAGTTATTTTTATCTTAAATCGTACCTTAGTTTTAAAATGTATTTTCATGATTTTATTTAGAACATAAAATTTGTTTTATATTATTTTATTTTTAACGAGATTTATTTATATAAATTAAATATGTATTTATAAATTGGAAAATTAATTTTAAAATCTTTTTTAGAATTTAATTTTGCATGAAAACTACATATGTTAATTTGTAAATATCACTAACAACATGTGTTAAGAAATTAAGCAAATTTAGTGACAAGTGTCACGTATTTTTAATATTTATGAAAAGGACTATAAGGTTATACATATACATCTATTTATTTTCTTTTCTCATTTTTTTTCAAAACCTAAGAAACCAAACCTGGAAAAAATTTATATTAACCAGTAAACAAAATCAAAATCTAAAAGAAATAATCAAAACCAAAAGCATCTCCAACTTGATTCAAGAACAAGCTTCAAGCAAATCGAAGTTCAACTAAATATTCAAGCAAGAAATCAACTTAGTTTTATCAACAGTAATCAAATTTCAAAATCTACAACCTGTAGTAAAATCATCAAGCAAGACCATTCCAACTTCAAGGATTCAGTTTAAAAACAAATTCAGTTCAGATTCAAGTTTTCAAAAGATTCTGGCATTTGCAAATTTCCAATTTTAAATGCATTTCCAAATTTTAAATAACAAGCTTCTCTGCTAACTCAGGGTGAGTAAACAAATCCCTAAAGACTTAATTTAGTTCAAACCTTGATCTCAGATGATAAAACTAGAAGTATGATTTTGGGAAAATGTTTGTGTGATTGGAATTACGCCTGCATGACTGTTTTTCTTGTGTGCATGTCAATATGTCAGTATAGTTGTTCTGTTACAGGCTTTTAACCTGATCAAAATCAAGTTCTTCTTTTCGATCTTCTTTGGGTTTTAATTTGTAAAAAAAATTGTTTCATCAAGATAAAGGAAAATAAATATAATACTTTCAAGTTGAATTGGCAGTTAGGATTCAACAGAAGGGAAAAAGTATAGTAGATTTCAAAACATATCAAAATCTCAATGATAATAATTGTTTGATTCATGTACAAAATCTATTTTATCATCAAAAATTAGGATTTTTAAAGAAGAAATCATGATTTATAAGGAAGTGCATTGTGAGAATTTGAGGATTGACTAGATTATGGGTTTTTGGGTTTTTCTGATGATCGAATTAATCGGCGACCTCGAGATTTTGGCCAGAGGAAGTTTATAGGCTGGGGGTCAAGAGAAAAATGGTTTCACATTTTTCTGGGCATCGTGGTTGATGGTGCGACTTAATTTAGGGCTTTCTTTTCCTATGAGGTTCGGTAAAGTTCTCGTATGTTTTCTCTGTCGTGTGTGATTCGAGCTCGATCGCATCAAGGGAAAGGCCAAGTTTGTTGATGAGGAAGCTATGGCCTTGGTGACATGGGTGATTGAGGTCGGAGTGGTTGGCGGTAAGAAGAGATTGTCGAAGATGATTGTTCCAGTTTGGGTTCATTTGGCTCAAATTGGTTTTCGAGTTCGATTCATCAGTCTGGGTGGTCGAGATTGGAAGGGGTGGTCATCGGTGACTCTCTGGTGATGGGAGTGGTAGCCAGAGCACCTACGACGTCTTGTGCGCGTGCACATGGATCCACCAGTGTCTGTAGTTGTTGCTGTGTTGATTGCTTCGGGATCGAATGACGTTTCACTCGGTGTAAACTCGAGCTTGGTTGGGGTTTGAATTTGGTTGGATCGGGAAGAGGAAGGGTTAAACTCGGGCATGATAGTTTGGGCTCGGGGTTAACGTTGAGGCTAACAAGTTTAAGTTAATTGATAATCAAGTTTAATCTTTTAAAAAAAACTAGTTCTTTTAAAAAAAACTAGTTCTTTTAAATAATAAATGTTATTTAAATGGTTGGTAATTAAAAGTTATGTGATAAATTTGTCAAGATAGATCCTATGTTTATTTAAACTTAATCTATAATGTGATTAAGTGGGGATTAAGGGTAAATTGTTAATTTAATTAAGTAATTAAAAGAGGATTTAATTTATTAATGGTTAGGGATCGATTAATTAAGGGCTATGAGTTAATTAATTATAAATTAATTAATTAAGTAAATTGTGTAATCAATTTAATAGATTGATTTATTAATAAGATTGATTAATTAAAGTAATTAATTAAAAGATGATTAATTAAGATTAACACTTAATGAAATTGATTATAAAAGTAATTAAGGATTGATTACTTTGTATTGAAGGAGATTAATTGATAATTAAGGTTTATAAATTAATAATTAAAGAATAATTAATCTATAATTAAAGATTGATTAATTGGCTTATATGGTAATTAAGGGATGAATTACCCAGTTGTAATTAATGAAATTAATGTGATTAATTAATTTGTTAATTAATTAAAGATAGTCGCTTGGTAATTGATTAAGTATAATTACTTAATAAGATGGATAAGTGTAATTACTTAGTGAAGTAATTGATGGGTAAATTACTGGATGTAATTAATATAAGTGAAAATACTTAATGGGAAGTAGTTAAAGGTTAATTACTTAGGAGAAGTAATTAAGGATTAATTACTTGGTGTAATTAATTAAGGATCAACATAATTAATTAAGGAGTTAATTAATTAAAATAAGGAATTACAGGATGGTTAATTATTGTTTATGATCGATTAAGGCTGATTAATGGAAATAATTAATTAAGGATCATTAGTTAATGTAATTCATTAATGTAATTAATGAAAGTAATTAAAGATTAATTACTGTAAATGGTTAAGGATATTAACTTGTGTAATTAATTGAAGAATAACTACCTTATGTAATTAAAGATAATTAATCAAGGATGATTAATTAAGATGGATGATTAAAGTTGATTAATTAATTGATTTATAGTGATTAAGTAAATGTAATCTAAGCGATTACAGATTTGTAATTAACTTAATTAGAGGTAAATTAAATTAATTTTGGAAATGATCCATCTTGCTTATGAATGATGATTGAATTCCTTGAATTGATTGATATCTCTGATATGAAATGTTTTGTGATATGATATGTTTGGGTGTACAGTGACAATGTGGTTATCTATCAATGGTGAATTCCTAGGTAAAAAAGTGACAACTTTTATTTAAATTTGAATTGCATTTCACTTGAATAACATGGGTTAAGATGTACTGAATTCGAAGAGACCGGAGTTAGGTATTAGTAAATACCCGAAACCACTTCGATTTGTAATCTATAATAATTCTATATAGATTTGATGTGTGAAATCAATAGGCTGGAATGGAATGATCTAAGTGAATTGGACCTATTAATCTAAGTTTTGGTACTTAGAAATTGATGTGTGAAATAAGTGATATCTATAACAAATTGAGAATTTGTAAATTGATATGAGTTACCCCGAGTTTTAAATAAGTTTTATGTTTTGGTATTCCTTGTTAGTTAGGTTTACTCACGCTGGTTTCCAGCCTGACCCGGGTGTTACTTTGATGTAATGCTCGGGTCAGACCGAGTATTACAGATTTCAGGTAAGGACGTTCTGGAACTCAGGAGGCGAGCTGGATGGCTTGGATGTATGGAGTGTTTCCGCTGTATTATATTGCTGTATATCTGAGACATGTTCGTTGTATATGTCCAGTGTTTGAATATATGGTGTAACTCTGATGTACTAAGTGAAATTTGACAAGTATAGTTCCCTTTGTATAACTGTTATTTATATGATATTATATTTTGATCCGCTGCGAATGTGAGATTTTGGTGTTTCTGTTCTTCGTTTTCTTCTATATTTTTCTTCTTTTCCTTTAACTATCTGGAATTTTCGGCATCGAAATTTTCTGGTCGTTACATTTGGTATCAGAGCTGACGGTTAAGAGAGAACCTTGGCTCTGGTGGGATTACTCATTAAGGATTGGGTCAATGGTACCCTAGAATGAGTTGAGAGTGTGTGTGTGTGTGTGTATGAGAGCGTACTTGTTATTTTCTTATATAAAGATTTTAAATGATTTTATATAAGAATATATTTTGATGTACAAAGCAATATTTCTTTCTAATAAATATTAAGGAAATTGGTAGTGAATTGATTTCCAGTTGTAATAACTTTGGTTATTATCATAAATGATTTTTGTATTTAATAATAAGATGTGTATTAATGTGAAGCAAAATGAAATGTTTTAAGAAAGTAAAACATTTGGGTAAGTATGACTTATAAATTGGGACTGAAGATGATCTAAATTGTGATGTTTTAAATCTAGATCCAAAAATTTGAAAATTGTTTCAAAGTGATAAAGAAATAATAAATAATATTATTTAACATATTTGAATGAAAGGGTCCTATTTCAAACAAGAGTTGTTTGAAAATTTAAACAAATTCGTTTTGAATTAAAAAAAACCGAAAGGTGGTCTAAAATTTAAGGATAACTTGGTGTATAAAGGAAATAGTACGTATATATGAGGAATATACATAATATCAAAGATGGTTTGAGATAAACTCTAAATGTTGAGTTTTAAATTTGGAATGAGATGTGATACCCAAAGTGATAAGTTTTTGAACTTAATAAGTGGAAAGATTATTAATGTGAAATTTAAAATTTGAAATGGGAATTCAAATTTGAGTAGGGTTAACGGGATTTAAATTGAATTTAACTTAGAGGAAGTTAAATAAGTTTGAATAAACAATCTGAATTGAAAATTTCACGATGAAATTGGGATTTAACTTGGGAAGTTAAAATGGTTAATTTGAATTGGGAGTTTGTGTGATCTCAAAATGGGTTTGAGATCTAAAAATTGGAAATGGATGGATGTTTAAAATAATTTGAATGATACCATCCTGCTGTTATTAACAATCTTTAAGCTGATAACTGGATTTTTTTAAATGAATGAAGAAATAAAGTGTGGTAATACATCCATTCTTGAGATGAATGGGTAATAAATTGAATTTTAAGATTAAAAATGAACTTGTGAAAGTGAAATCACTTTGAACTTAAGTTTTGGATGTTTAAAGGAACTTGGAAGTTCAAATTGTTAAGGATTGGTTTCAAAATTTAAATTTGGGAATAAATTGAATTTCAAAGATTGAGTTGTTTAAAAAGGGTTTGAACTATGATTTGAACTTAGAAATAAGTTTATGAAGAAGTAAAGGGTAATTTAAATTAGAATATATGGAATTTGGACTCAGAATTAAATTATTTAAAAACTTTAAATAAGGATAATTTGGTTTAAGAGGTTAAACCAACATTTAAAATTTAACTCGAAATTATAATTCAAGATGGTTTAAATTTGAGATTTAAATTAAATTAGTTCAAATGGATTTGATTTGAATTAATTAGGATGGTGACTGAAGATGTATAAGTTTAAGAATTCAAATGGAAAATTTTGAATTGGATTGTTTTGAAATGAAATTGAAGATGAATGAGTTCAAATTCAAATGGGAATTGGGATTAATTCAAACTGAATTGATTCGAAATTGAAATGGGTTCAATTTGAAATTAGTCCAAACTGATCTGAATAATTTGGAATTGGGATTAAAGTTGAATAGGTTTAAAATTCATCTGGAATTTGATTTCAAATTGGGAGAAAATTGAGATTTAATTCTACTTTAATTGGGATTAAATCAATTTCAATGGAAATTGAAGTTATTTAAATTGGAATTGAGTCAATTTAAATGGGAATGGAAATTTAAATTGAATTGATGGAATGGAGGTTGGGAATTGAACAGTTTGGCTCTGGACTATTTTCAAAATAATTGTTTTAGTATATACCTATTTTCCAAGCTATTTACTATCTACAACCTTTCTTTTTAAAGCCAAACTATTTTATACTTATTTTACAATTATTTTTAGAAATATTTAACAATTTTTCAAACTGTTTTATAAACCAATTACTATTTTTCAACTACTTTATAACTAATTACAATTTTACAACCATTTTGCAATTATTTAAAATTTCTATAACTATTTGACTATTTTCCCACTATTTTATAATTATTTAACTATTTTACAGCTATTTTTACAAATTAATAATTATTTTTCAACTGCCTATTTATTTTAAAATTTATCAAGCTATATTCTAAATTTAAACTGGATAGAGTTCGAACTGTTTATGATTAAATATCCATTTGAGATAAGAATTGAAGTGATAATCCAAATAAGGATTTAAGAATTATGAATAAGTGAATGAAAATCAAAGTGAATGTGGATAGAGAGGGAAAATTGATTTGGCTAATAATCAATGAGATAAATACGTAGGATGTACGTATATTATTCTGTTCGCATAGTGATTTGATCCGGATTCCAGCATAGAATTTCGAGATAGTTTATCGATCCGAGTTGGGATTTTTCACTCAATTTTCGACGGCGAACCTAGATATGGATTGTTGATTGGTTCTGGATATTCTCTGTCATAACTATGACTATGCAAGGAAAATGACGGTTTCTGATCAAGAAACCAGATCTGAGTCCGCACTGGGAAGTCGGGTGGACGATGCTAGTTCGGAAGTGAAATTGTGTGATCGAGTGAGCGATCAGATTAGTATAGCGTACGGATGATATGTGTACATCGTACAGGTTTGAATAAAATTGATATTTAGAATTTGTGAATGAGAGATGTGAAATGATTTTTGAAATGAAAGTATATTTTGTGAAATATACAATGAATAAAAGTGAAAGTCGGATATTTCCATGATGATAAGTAAGATGGAAACAACTTTATAAAAGAGTATTCAACTTTGAATATTTGATTTGGAATAAACAAAGTTATGTATCTTTGTTATATATAAGAAAAATCTCCCCATGTTGAATCTTTTGCCAGAAGAAAAGGGTTTTTGAAAGTATTTGAAGTATAAAAAGGGGTTTTATACAATTTTGAAGTATTTCAAGGATTTTTCAAAGTTATATATATTTCTATATATGTAAAGGTTCTTATGAGAATGATTTTGGGAAAAAAAAGGTTTCGTAACCTTTGGAGTTGGAAAGGCTTTTTAATTTTTGGGTAAAATCACTAATGGATTTGGAAAGCCTAGTTTGAGAATTACCAATTTTGGGATAATCGATTTTGAGAAAGGAGATTTATATGAGATTCATACTAGGTGTATGATATTGGAAGAGACTATATGTGTATAGTATAAAGTGTTTTGAAAATGGCTCTGGAGAAAAAGGCGCTCCCTTAGGATGAACTTCTCAAGAGTACCATAGGTTGGTACTGCCTTGAGCCTCTAAGAGGGAGGTTCTAAAGTTGATCCTGTGAGGAGTCCTGACAAACTAGTTCCTGAGGATTATTGGGTAGCGAAAGTCGAGAGCGCTGATGCCTACAGAGGCATTTGGGTTGTGCTGTGACGACAGTGTAACTCAACGTTGCCACGATCTACTGTGTGGACCATAGCGGAAATCGTGTGGAGGTGAGTGTCAAACGGTCTACGCTTGATTTTGCCGGGAAGGCAACGTAACATCGGTAGACTACGATCTATGGTCGAGTGGAGTGGAGAAGTTTCATTCTTTTGGCAGTGAAATTCGATGGAGCTGAGGCCTACAGTTACATGGGCTTTTGCTGTGATAGCAACGTAACCCCACTTATAGCTGCGATCTGTAGCGGGTTCCACGGTGTAATCGAGGGACGCGGAGGCCTACAGTTATCTATGGATTTTGTCGGGATGGCAACGTAACCGCTGGGTTAACTGCGACCATGGATGGGGGTGATGATTTCCAGAGCATTATCACCAAAGATATTACCTCTATTTTCAAAAGTATTGTCTATATTTTCAACAAAATTATTTCCAACTATTTTCACTGGGTGTTGAAAATGGGTCTGCTAAGTACTTGTAGATTTTCACTTCTACGCCTGATCAATGTATTACCGAATTTCTATGAGAACAAGGATGGACTTGTTGAAACATCGAGTTATAAAAAGTTTTTTAAAAAAACTAGTTTGATAATATTATGTAGATTTTAAAATATTTGTAAGTTTAGAGATAAAAGAAGTTTATAATTAAAAATTCTTAAGAGAATAATGTTTTTTCTGATAAAAAGTATTTTTATAAATTCCGGCCTAGTTCCTTTTCGAGGATGAAAAGATTCAAAGGGGGAAGGAATTTGATAACCCAGATTTTGATATCTGTTAATTGGATAAATAACTAGTTTTATTCAGTTGAACATGTGATATCCCGGAATTTCAAACCAAATTTAAATGTGATAATCTCCATTATAAATTAATTAAAATTGATAAAATTGTTATTTCTGAACAATAATAATAATTATGTTGTATATATATCAATTTTTATGGAAATTATTTCACATAAGTTGAAATTGGATTTGTTTAAATTATATGTATATATCAAATTGAATTTTTAAATTGAATTTGAAATTTAATTTGCATTTGGATATTTAAAATTGAAGTTCAAAAGATAGTTATTTATATCTTAAATTATACCTTGGTTTTAAAATGTATATTCATGATTTTATTTAGAACATAAAATTTGTTTTATATTATTTTCTTTTTAAAGAGATTTATTTATATAAATTAAATATGTATTTATAAATTGGAAAATTAATTTTAAAAGCCTTTTTAGAATCTATTTTTGCATGAAAACTACATGTGTTAATTTGTAGATATCTCTAACAACATGTGTTAAGAAATTAAGCAAATTTAGTGACAAGTGTCACTTATTTTTAATATTTATGAAAAGGATTATAAGGTTATACATATGCATCTATTCATTTTCTTTTCTCATTTTTTTTCAAAAACTAAGAAACCAAATCTGGAAAAAATTTATATTAACCAGTAAACAAAATCAAAATCTGAAAGAAATAATCAAAACCAAAAGCATCTCCAACTTGATTCAAGGACAAGCTTCAAGAAAATCAAAGTTGAACTAAATATTCAAGCAAGAAATCAACTTAATTTTATCAACAGCAATCAAATTTCAAAATCTACAACCTGTAGCAAAATCATCAAGCAAGACCATTTCAACTTCAAGGATTCGGTTTAAAAACAAATTCCGTTCAGATTCAAGTTTTCAAAAGATTTTGGCATTTGCAAATTTCCAATTTTAAATGCATTTCCAAATTTTAAATAACAAGCTTCTCTGCTAACTCAAGGTGAGTAAACCAATCCCTAAAGGCTTAATTTATTTCAAATCTTGATCTCAGATGATAAAACTTGAAGTATGATTTTGGGAAAATGTTTGTGTGATTGGAATTATGCCTGCATGCCTTTTTTTTTCTTGTGTGCATGTCAATATGTCAGTATAGTTGTTCTGTTACAGGCTTTTAACCTGATCAAAATCAAGTTCTTCTTTCCGATCTTCTTTGGGTTTTAATTTGTAAACAAAAAATTTTGTTTCTTCAAGATAAAGAAAAATAAATATATACTTTCAAGTTGAATTGGCAGTTAGGATTTAACAGAAGGGAAAAAGTATAGTAGATTTCAAAACATACCAAAATCTCAATGATAATAATTGTTTGATTCATGTACAAAATCTGTTTTGTCATCAAAAATTAGGATTTTTAAAGAAGAAATCATGATTTCTAAGGAAGTGCATTGTGAGAATTTGTGGATTGACTAGATTATGGGTTTTTGGATTTTTCTGATGATCGAGTTGACCGGCTACCTCGAGATTTTGGCCAGAGAAAGTTTATAGGCCGGGGGGTCGAGAGAAAAATGGTTTCGCATTTTTCTGGATATCGTGGTTAATGGTGCGACTTAATTTACGGTTTTCTTTGCCTATGAGGTTCGGTAGAGTTCTCGTACGTTTTCTCCGTCATGTGTGATTCGAGCTCGATCGCATTAAGGGAAATGTCGAGTTTGTTAATGAGGAAGCTATGGTCTTGGTGACATGGGCGATTAAGGTCGGAGTGGTCGACGGGAAGAAGAGACTGTCAAAGAAGATGGTTCCACTTTGGGTTCATTTGGCTCAAATTGGTTTTCGAGATCGAATCATCGGTCTGGTGGTCGAGATTGAAAGGGGTGGTCATTGGTGACTCACCGGCAATGGGAGTGATTGCTAGAGAACCTGCGACGTCTTGTGCACGTGCACATGGATCCACCCATGTCTGAAGTTGTTGCTGTGTTGATTGCTTCGGGATCGAATAACGTTTCACTCGGTGTAAACTCGAGCTTTGATCGGTTGGGGTTTTGAATTTGATTTGGATCGGGAAGAGGTGGGGTTAAACTCGGGCATGATAGTTTGGGCTCGGGGTTAACGTTGAGGCTAACAAGTTTAAGTTAATTGATAATCAAGTTTAATCTGTTTTTTTTAAAACTAGTTTTTTTAAATAATAAATGTTATTTAAATGGTTGGTAATTAAAAGTTATGTGATAAATTTGTCAAGATAGATCCTAAGTTTATTTAAACTTAGTCTATAATGTGATTAAGTGGGGATTGAGGGTAAATTGTTAATTTAATTAGGTAATTAGAAAAGGAATAAATTTATTAACGGTTAGGGATCGATTAGTTAAGGGCTATGAGTTAATTAATTATAAATTAATTAATTAAGTAAATTGTGTAATCAATTTAATAGATTGATTTATTAATAAGATTGATTAATTAAAGTAATTAATTCAAAGATGATTAATTAAGATTAATCACTTAACGAAATTGATTATAAAAATAGTTAAGGGTTGATTACTTTGTATTGAAGAAGATTAATTGATAATTAAGGTTTATAAATTAATAATTAAAGAATAATTAATCTATAATTAAAGATTAATTAATTGGTTTATAGGGTAATTAAGGGATGAATTACCCAATTGTAATTAATGTGATTAATGTGATTAATTAATTTGTCAATTAATTAAAGATAGTCACTTGGTAATTGATTAAGTATAATTACTTAATAAGATGGATAAGTGTAATTACTTAGTGAAGTAGTTGATGGATAAATTACTTAATGTGATTAATATAAGGGAAATTACTTAATGGGAAGTAGTTAAAGGTTAATTACTTGGGAGAAATAATTAAGGATTAATTACTTGGTGTAATTGATTAAGGATCAACATAATTAATTAAGGAGTTAATTAATTAAGATAAGTAATTACAGGATGGTTAATTGTTGTTTATGATCGATTGAGGCTGATTAATGGAAGTAATTAATTAAGGGTCATTAGTTAATGTGATACATTAATGTAATTAATGAAAGTAATTAAAAATTAATTACGTTAAATGGTTAAGGATATTAATTTGTGTAATTAATTGAAGAATAACTACCTTATGTAATTAAAGATAACTAATCAAGGATGATTAATTAAGATGGATGATTAAAGTTGATTAATTGATTGATTTATAATGATTAAGTGAATGTAATCCAAGCGATTACAGATTTGTAATTAATTTAATTAGAGGTAAATTAAATTAATTTTGGAAATGATCCATCTTGCTTATGAATGATGATTGAATTCCTTGAATTGATTGATATCTCTGATATGAAATGTTTTGTGATATGATATGTTTGGGTGTACAGTGACAATGTGGTTATCTATCAATGATGAATTCCTAGGTAAAAAAGTGACAACTTTTATTTAAATTTGAATTGCATTTCACTTGAATAACATATGTTAAGATGGTATTGAATTCGAAGAGACTGGAGTCGGGTATTAGTAAATACCCGAAACCACTTCGATTTGTAATCTATTATAATTCTATATAGATTTGATGTGTGAAATCAATAGGCTGGAATGGAATGATTTAAGTGAATTAGACCTATTAGTCTAAGTTTTGGTACTTAGAAATTGATGTGTGAAATAAGTGATGTCTACAACAAACTAAGAATTTGTAAATTATATGAGTTATCTCGGGTTTTAAATAAGTTTTATGTTTTGATATTCCTTGTTAGTTGGGTTTACTCACACTGATTTCCAGCCTGACTTTGGTGTTACTTTGATGTAATGTTCGGGTTCGACCGAGTATTACAGATTTTCAGGTAAGGGTGTTCTGGAGCTCAGAAGGCGAGCTGGATGGTAGGGACGTATGGAGTATTTCTGCTATATTATATTATTGTATATCTGAGACATGTTGATTGTATATGTCCAGTGTTTAAACATATGGTGTAACTCTAACGTACTAAGTGAAATTTGACAAGTATAGTTCTCTTTATATAACTGTTATTTATATGATATTATATTTTAATCCGCTGCGAATGTGAGATGTTGGTGTTTCTGTTCTTCGTTTTCTTCTGTCTTTTTCTTCTTTTTCTTTAACTATCCGGAATTTTCGGGATCGAAATTTCCGGGTCGTTACAGAACAAGTGCCAAAAAAAATTCTTTTTTTTGGTATGCAAAATAACCATGTATTATCTGACAGATATGTAAATAAAATTTATTATGCTACTTATGTCATAATACAATACCTGTTGCTAAAGTTTTAGGTATGGGGTTTTCAGCTTCTAACTGAGATGGAATGCAGAGTTATACATATCTCTCCACTGATCAATAACAGTGGATCATGCCTGTATGGAATTCCTACTTAGAACTTTCACGATCAGCTTTTCCAATTTAGATAGTAACCATAATCACTTTTGTTTTTAACATATCATTCATGCTTCAAGTGAATTGTTTCTATCATATGCATTTTTCCAGGATAACTAAGTTATCTAAACATAATTCCATTAATAAGATCATAGCCAGAAAACCAAGAGTAAATTATAACTGATAGCAAACTTTAAACCTTAAGAACTGGAAGGGATGCCATAATTAATCACAAGACCATCAGCAGGAATGTCGAGACCTCTAGTAGCCAATTCTGTGCAGACAAGAATATCGCATTCACTAGGATTCATGTGCAATAAACGTTGAGATTTCTACAACTCATATCAACAATATAGATGATGTGAAACAACTTAGTTTCATCAAGGCTAAAAGATAATAAGTTTGATAATACATGTCTTCTTTGCTCCAAAGAACTAAACAAGGATTCCTCCCTTATCAGATGCACTATTTTTAAATATTTCTTTACAGCAAACTTCCCAAACTGACGAGAAGGTTCAGTACTAATGAAAAGATATCAAGCAAAATTTATACAGTGCTCCTTATTTAAGCAGTGTTAAATCCAAACGGTGCAAAATCATGAAGCAAGTAAACATACAACAAATAAGAAAAATCTTCAATCAAATCTAAAATTCATTTAATAAAATGAGAGCAACATGTTCAATCCTCCATTTGAATTAATTCTTTTGGAAAGTCATTAACAATCAATGTGTAAATTCCCTAATTATTTCACTGCAAGGCATCTGATAGTCTCTAAATCAAGTCAATACTGAGAACGCAGGCCTTTAGCAAAAGAAAATTAACATCTGAAAGTTCAAAATAGAACAAAAGAAGGCATCATTTACACATTTACACCTTTATTGTCTAGTATAATTGTCAAAGGTATTTATAAGATGTATTATAGAGAGAGGTACGCATTAAAAAGTTTGAACACTGCATATATATATATATATATATATATATATATATATTGCTAGAGGATAAAAAATGTGTACCGTGCAGAGCAACTTTGGTCATATTTAACAAAGCATTATCAAAACGCACTCAATTTCAGATCTGCCAAGTGACCGAATAACCAGGTAACTATATTGCAAAAGTCGTAGTAGGGAAAGATTCGGCTTGGCTTTCCAATAAACATCTAGCGGGCCTAGCTGAATTAATGGCTTGACGGGGAATTGGATGTAGGTGACTGGTCAGACACCTACCAGGTACAACAAACAATGGCACATAACCTCCTGCACCATCAAGATTGGTCAACAAATCTCTAAAAATGGACACATTCAAATTTCCAGTTTCAGATTCAAGTAAGCAAAAGTCACCAGGTGAGGCCTGGAAAGCATAGGATCTTGAAATAGATGGTGGAGAAGGCGAGGCCAGATCTGGTGCGCAATATAATATTGCCAAATATAATCAAATTAATGACAACAATACTATGATACAACAAAGAACTCTTCAGTAATTGGTATTAACAAATTATACTAAAATCTAATTAAAGCGTAAATTACAGAGTTACAAGCCTTGTGGGCTAACCTAAAATTACAAAAATATAAAGTTCATATAATTCATTTCTTCTTAAATAGTGATCCATTAGCAGAGGGCACTAAAATTAAAATTATTCAAGTAATAATGTTGCAACACTAATTAAACCAGAAGGATTATCTCTAAATGAGGTGTGAATTATTGATTGTGTTATTTGTAAATTAATAATGTATAAAAACAGTTAAAAATCAAAGATTTTTAATTTCATGGTGTGAACAACTAACTCCGGTAGAGGGATGAGTAAGCCAAACCATTAGATCGACTAATACTCAAGTAAGAAAACAATGGATAGCTATCTACAATTTACCATATGCTGATTTAAACAATGAATAAAGAAATCAAAAACCCTGCACTACTCCCTCACTGGGGTTGCTTCAGTAAAGATACATCTATAATATGATCATATATTTTACAGTATGCTGATACTGACATCGTTCCGGATGAGCTTAAAGAAGATGATGCTGCAGTTGGTGGTTTCTTGCCTATGCATGTGATCTGAAAGGTATTTAAATTTATTAAATAGTTGGCATATCATTATGTTTATTTGGTTATCTGGTTTGATCCTGAATTAAGCTTTATGTACAAAAATGCAAAAATAAGTGGACAAGTAAATTTGGAGACAAAAATAAATCAAACTCAAAAATTACTTTTTGATTTTACTTGAGAACGGATATTGATACACATTTTGACTTTGACAAGCAGAGCTAATATGCGGATTTGGATCACATGCTCCGGTGCGGTAACAGAGTATCATGTGAGCAATGATATAATTAATATTGATGTTGTTTCCCTTTTTATTTAACAAGCAGGCAAAATTTAAAAGCAGAGAAATAGTTAAGAATTATTAGTTTTGAAATGTAAGCTTGGATACTTGGTTTTTGCAGCAAATTTTTTGAACAGGTTAATCTTATTCTCATACCATCTTCGACTAGTAGCTTTGACCATAATATACAGCATCATAATTATGATGGCAGGGACTAGTAGTGCACCATAGAACTACCTGCTATACTACTAAAAAATTTGCAATGGCTCCACTATCTTTTCTATTAACTAAAACTTTGAAAGACAAGTTGCGTATGATTTTAATATTTACTATTAAATAAACCTTCTTACAATGGTTTGCATTCATAATCATTATTATTGGATAATTTCAAACAAATTCTCCATCTTTTTCACTAGGAAAATATTTATAGAGCAATTATATTCCAATTCTATATTACATCGTTCACTACAGCTGCATGCTACAATGTTCAAGAAATATTTATTTTGAAAATGCGATCACTTATTGAAAATCAAAAAATATATATCCAGGTATATGATATGCAATAAGTGTTTCAATTTTTTAAAATAGACATAATTGAACTGTGTAGTATGTAGATGCATTGAAAAAATTAACTCAGAATTCAAAAATGGTAGCTTCATAAATACTTACCAAGCGAGCAAGATGGAATTTGTTCTAAATTTATCTAGCAATAATGATTATGAAAGTAACGTATATTAAGAATTTTGTTTAATAACAAACCGTTATAAGAAGGTTTGTTAAAATAATTGGCTTAATGATTCTCGAAGTTTATGTTATATGGTGGAATCACTACAAATTTTTTAGCAATACCGAAAGAAGTTTTGTAGTGCATTATTAGCCCATGCCATCATGGTTGTAATGTGTTATATTTTTGTTAAGTAGTTACCAGGAGGAGAAGGTAAGTCATAATCAAATGTGTAAAATGAAACTATAAACTTTTGTGCTGAAAATTTACAAGATCAGAAAACACTGCTTTGCAATTCTTAGCACTTAGTGGAAATCATAAATGTGGTCAGGCAAGGTAACCTTTGATATTTTTTCATGTTCTATAATCAAAAAACTTTTTTTCTTTCTTTAGTTAAAGTTATTTCCTTTTTTTATTGCTTCTGTTGCTTATTGCTAAAGGCTCTTGTAGTTATAAATATTTACAACTAATCAACATTGTTCATTTAACTCTTTTTTATTTAAAAATACAATAACAATATCAAATGCCATAACCCAAAATAAAATCTAAAACCAAAATTTATGAAGCCTTGGATATTAGCCAGAATTTATAAGATGTTAAAAGACTAAAACCAAAATTGTAATTGAAATCTTGAACCACCCTTGGTTTACATACAAAGTAAAGTATGTACGTGAAAAATATAAAGGAGTAAAAGGAGAGGAAAAAGAAAGTGGAATTCTGCTACGTATAAGATAACAATGCAATGAAGTAAAACAGAAGTTTATTAGTGCTATCATGATAGATAGAAGTGAAGAGATCTTTCGTTATGAAATTTAACCAAGATAATAAAAAATAGGCAACAAGGTTACCTCCGTAATAAACTGCAGCCCGACCACTGCTATAATGCGTAATAGACCCAAAAAAATTCGTATTACACACTAATGCTAATGCATCCAACACGCCAGGAACGCCAACTGCTAATTGCATGGCTAGAAATGCATAAGACAATGCCCCAACATGCCCGGTTTGACTTGTGAATAGATAATGAATGAAAAAATATGATGCTCGAAGAACGCCAAATGCAGCAGGCCAACTCAAAGAGAAAGACTTTAAGAATTTCGCAACAGAACTAGACATCTATGTAACAATTCCTAGGCTTGTGAGTTGATTTGCCATTCCAACAAGAACTGCAAACCAAGCTAAGGTGTCCCATGCAGACATTTCTCTTAAGCAATCATCCTAATCTAGAACACCTAGTAGTAGGAGGATCGATAGGCCAAGCATAGCTGCCACTACACTAGCAATGCCAAGAGTTTCTCTATATACAAAACGTGAAAACAAAGTTGAGAATGTGTTTAATCTGCGTATATTGTCATTTATGTTACCTATTAAACTTCACAGGCTCTCTACAATTGCAATATTAAAAACCAAAAATACATCACAATTTGAATTATACATTCCTGTCGCAAAGTAGTGAAATTGATTTACTAATGGCAGATTCCAGAAGACAAATAGATGCTCTCCTGTAGATGTGGTATTAAGTTTTTCTATTATATTTTGAGAAGAATATGTAGTGAAATAATGAACAATTAAATTCAAGTTATCAAGTATTTATAGGTTATGATGTCTACTGTATACTGGAATGTTTGATTCCCCTAAAGTATAGCTGAGTTCTATAACTTATCTTTCCTCGTATAGATACTAATAATAGTTTGCATAAGATAACTATTAAAGGTGATCATAACTATCAGAAATCCAATTGATAAACAACTAAAAACATACATATTAACTATTCATGTGTGTAGCATATAAGTATCGATAACGAAGTCAAATAAACGGCATATCCAACAAACATTTTAGAACAAGATTATCCGACTGTATAACAAAAATATAGTAATTACAAAAACATTTCAAATACTCATAAATATGGGCAGTAAAGACAAACCTAAAATCCATGGTGACATTGACTGCATAACGAAAACTATGAAAGAATAATGAAACAAGCTATTGATTTCGTGCAACTATACAATGCCCAAAATCGACGGTGACATCGACATCTCAAAATCGACGGTGACAGGCGATGATTCAACCCATGGTAGGGCAGCTTCAGGCGAGGTCAAAATTCTCTTACCTCGGCTCCAATTTGAAGGCAGGTTGCTCCAATCTAACATAGCACGATCCGACTTCGAGGCATAATTTTTAAAGTAAACAGTAGAGTAAGGCGGTGAATGTTGTGATTGATAAACAACAATTTGGTTAGTTGTGTTAGGGGCAATCTCTGGATAGTAGATGTCTTAGAGACCAGAGAGGGGGTGTTGGGATAAGACAAATTTTAGTGTTTTTTTTTTTTTTTTTTTTTTTGGGCGTTGGCAACCAAAGAGAATGAAAATTAGATGGCATGGTAAGCGGTAAAAATGAAAACAAAGCAGGCCTAGAATTTATACTAGAATAAAGAAACAGTTGCATTCAGCATTCAAATGTTGTTGTATAATGCAACAAAAAGCACAATTTATTATAGTGATGCGGAGTTATGAGCATTGACCAACCCATCTAGGAGTTGCAAAATAGTTATGTAACATCCCATATTTGTATAACATTATTTAAAATATTTAATTAGTTAAACTAAATAAAATAATGTGAAGATTAATAGGTTGAGATTTGATCTAATAAAGAGTAGTCATGCCATGTTAAATAGAAAACAAAATGAAACAACAAGAACTAATGTGTTAGGAAATAAGGAAGGACAATGTGGAAAATAGAAAAGACTTATACCCTAAACCCTTAGGAAATGAAACTCACGTTCATTTCATTTTATCAAACTAAAATATCTCAAGGTTGTCCACCATTTCCATTCTCAAGAGAAGATAAAGCAAGGATTCAAGCTTTGCCAAAAATAAGCTAGGATTCAAGAGAAAGAAGTTAATCAAGTTATTCAACATCAAATCTCGCATCTTATAATCTCAAAGCTAAGGTGAATGATTACTACATCCTATTTTTTTATGCTTTTCGGTTTTAACTTGTATCCGAAATGATTTTACAAGTTTATGCCATATTATGGATGATTAAATACACACACACACACACGCACACTTGGTGATGAATTATACATGTTCATATTAGTTTTTATGATATGTTTGATATGAAAAACATATTAAATGACATCCAAATGCCTTGAAAATGTAAATGTAGGTCAGAAATGATATTATAGAGATGACTTTCAATTTTCATAATTTTCTGAATTAATGTGGATTTCATATTAATTTATTTAGTGAAGAAAATGAATTATTAGGTTATAAATTAATTACGGTTAAAATAATAATTACTTAGGCTTGAAATTTTTATATGTTGGAAATCAAATCAAAATAGATTTTCTAAAAAAATTCAAATTTTTCCTAAGTGATTTGGTGAATATATAAAATTATTTAAGGTATGGGACTTACATGTTTTATATATTTAATTAAGAAGAATGGGCATTTTATAAAATAAAATCTTTATTTATTTCAGAAATTATTGGTAGCACTTTTCTAAAAGATATTTATTAACCAATAAGAATTTGACAGACAAAGATGGGTTAGTTGAAAATTTATTTCTTTTAAGTTAAAAACAAGAAAATTGTACTTTTAGCATGTTTCAGCCATTTGCAGCATTACAGCTTTTGACCTAAGCCTTTCGAAAAGGTCGAAAGCAAGCTTTTGACATGGTCAAAACCAATTCTTATGGTATCAAGTTACTTGGTACATAATGTATTAGATAAGGTCGAAGGGTACTTGGTTGAAACATTAGTTGCCGAAGAGGTTAGAGTATGTTTGTTTTATAAGCCAGAAGTAACGCCTGCTTTGTTTTTGAAAGGAGCTTTCGACTTGGTTGCTTTCGACCAGGTCGAATATTTAAAAGAAAGGTTTAAAGCTTTTGACAAGGTCGAAAGGTAAACAATCTTTCGAAGGGGTCGAAATCCTCTAGCTGTCGCCTTTCAACCTTTCGAAGTCATGCTTTCGACAAGGTCGAAAGGTATACTTGTCTTTTAAAATCCAGCCACTTCTCCCATGTTTTCGAACGGAGGCTTTCGACCTAGATGTTTTACCCTTTCAATTCTAATTGAAGCATAACCCAAGGTTTTGAAAGAGGTGTTTTAAAGTATTAAAAAGGCTGGGGCCTGTTATTTTAAAATAAAGGTTTTTAAGCTTTCAAAAGGGTCGAAAGCAAAGCTTTCGAATGGGAATTTTCGAAGGGGTCGAAGGCTAAGCTTCCGAAGAGGTCAAAAGGTTTTAAAAGATAATTTTCCATATGTTTTTAAATTAATCCCAAAGAGCTCTCGAAAGGTCTAATGCTTTTGAAAGGTGCTATTTTCTGAATGGTTTCGAGGGGGTCGAAAGCAAAGCTTTCGATGGAGTTGAAAGGTAGCTTTCGAAGGGGTCGAAAGGTAGCTTTCAACAAGGTCGAAAGGTCCTATTTTATGAATGGTTTTGAAAAGGTTGGAATGGAAGGTTTTTCCAAGTTTTTCTAAGGCAATGTTTTAAAGTGTTTAAGATGGGATGTCTAAGGTTTTTAATGCTTTCGAAAAAAAGATTGTCAATGGTTTCGAAAGGGTTGAAGTATGGGTTCGAAAGGAAAGGTTTTGGTCTTTTGGCATAGATAAATATAGGGTTTTATTTGGTTTCGAAAGAGACGCTTTCAGAAGGATTTAGAAGGGGTACTTTCAATGTAATTGAAAGGGGTAGTTTCAAATGTTTAAATGTTTTCATCAACAAAGATTTGAGTAAAGTATGTGTATATACATGGCAATGTTATTTTGAGTAAAGCAAAAGGATTATATATTTTCCTTGTGTTAGTTTGATTTAAAGGTTTTGAATCTTTTTGAAAAGGTTTTCAAGGAAAATTATAGGAGGGTATGCCTAAGTGAAAATGACTCAAATATTAGAATAACAGACGAGACTGGTATAAGGTCGCACCATATACATTAGCTATTGGCCCCGACTAATTGTTGTCCGAAATTCCAATGTGTATGGCTTGGTCACAAGTAGACTAAAATTATGATTACACATAGAAAGAAATATATGTTTGTATACAAATAGGTTATTGGTGAGCCCGAAAAACCTTTAGGATCAAAGAGAGCTGGAAGATGATTAAGTTAGGGATAGACCGTCCAGAAGAGAAGTATTTAACAGATAGTTCAGGACAGACCGTCCAGATGAGGAGTATCTAACAGTTATTAGATTAATTTTGTTATATTTCCTAGTAGGCCCGAGTCAGCCAAAGGTTAAAAGTTACCAAAACAAAACTTATGTGTTTGAATAGATAGCTCATTTATTACCTGATATCTATGTATGTTTACATAATGATTCCTTACAGTATTTAACCAACTTTGGTTGCGGGAAAAGGTTTTGCGAAAGATGATGTTAGTGAGGGGAAAGTCGTTCAGCTAAGCGGCGTGGTCTCACTTAACATATTTAATTGGGATGTATAGTATTATTCACACCAGGCTTTATGTCTGACTCGAAATTTATGTTTTCCTCATAAACTCTTGGGTGCTTCAAAATTGGTTTGAGTAGGCTGAGGGGTTAAGGGCTTTTTCAGGTTTTAGTAGGATGACGAATAAGGCTACCGGAGGCATGCAAGAGGCAAACAGGTACCTATTTAGGAGTTGCAGTTCTATGTCTGCTGTATTTCCGCTGTGTTTGTATTAAGTCTATTATGACTATATGGCTCTGATCATCCGGGAGGGTATCTTCATATTTTTTTTTTGGCGTATTGTGTAATAAGTATATTTTATCTGTGCCTGGGAACATATTTGGGATTATGCATTAAGAATATTAAACATCTTTTTTGAAATTTAATGAAGAAAATAGATGTTTTGAAATCTATAATTTGTTTCATATTCAAGTGTTTTTTATATTAAAGATACCATTTACATAGCCGTATTTAGTCGTTGGAAGCTAATACCATAGATGACTGCAGCATCTGTAACGCTTAGTATCGGGCCTCTAGATTGGGGATGTTACATCTTGGTGTTAGAGCATAGTTTATGAAATACTTTAACTAAAAATGATTTTTGAAAGCATAATCCTTAGTAATTAGAATTAAGATCGGGGTGTGGGATAATGCTATAGTAATGTACTTGTATATGTTATATATAAGTATATGTTATATCTCTAGGCTCCTATCTTAGTTAGGCTATTCATTTGTATCTCACGAAGCTTGATTACAGATATGGAAGAAAGAAGAGGCAGAGTTAATCTGGGAGGAAAGAGAACCACCACTAGTGGAAATGCCAGACCAAATGCTAGGAGCGGTCCAGGTTTGGCTCAAGCTGCAAATGCTGGTGATGGGGTTCCCTAAGTGGATATAGGAGCTATGTATCAGTTTTTCGTAAACATGATGCAAGCTGGAATTGCAGCTGGAGTTGTCGGAGGGAATGGTGCTAGAGGAGGAGTTCAGGAAGCTCCGATAGTCAACCACTATGCTAATCTGAGCAGAGACTATATTATGCTTGGAGGAAAGCCGTTCATTGGAACTGAAGATGCAATAGAGGTAGAAAACTAGTTGTTGCACTATAAGAGGAGTTTCCTTGACTTAGGATTGAATGACGAGCAGAAAAGGAGGTTAGCTTCAAGACAGCTTTAGGGAGCTGCTTTATTCTGATGGAATACTGTTGTAGCTAGTGTTGATAAGGAAACCATGACTTGGGTGGAGTTTAAGAGAAGGTTTCAAGAAATATTTATGTCAGTGATGGCACAGGCGGTATTGGTTAGGAAGTTCGCTGAACTGGAGCAAGAAGAGATATCTGTTCTAGAGTGGGCCAGAAGATTTAAAGAGTTAGCCCGGTATGGGTATGCCATGGTTGATACGGTGATAAAGAGGAACGAGAAGTTTGTAAGAGGTTTGAAGTCGAAGTTAGCAAGAGCTACCTCACCGCACATAAGGGATCTGTGTGATGTAGTGGTAAATGGCGCTAAGGCATGAAGAGGCGTTAGCTTATTTGGAGAAGAAGAAAGAGAAGGAGTCCCGGTGGGACAAGGCCAGAAAAGAAAGTTTTTTCCATAATAAGAATGCTCAGAAGGGAGGAGCACAGAAGAAGGGAAAATCCGAGGTGGTTAGCTATAAATGTGATAAGAAAGGACACTATGCTCATGAGTGTCGGACCGAAAAAGGGAAAGGGAAAGAAGAAAATCTGATGCTTTAATTGTGATCAGATCGACCGTTATAAGAACCAATTGAAAGAGCCTGATAGAGAAGGAAAGGGACAGATGTATGCATTGGAGCCCGCAACTTCAAGGTCAGTTGTGTAGGAAGGGAAAGCTGTTCTGGAAGGCTCTCTACAGATTCACGTTATGTCTGTTAGCATTCTATTTGATATTGGTGAATCACATTCTTTTATTTCTCGATGTTTGGTAGATAAGCTTAACGTAGAACCCTTATATTTAGTTACTTCCTTAAGGGCTGCAAATCCGATAGGAGGGTATGCGATACTTGGGACGAGGTGTGACCATTTAGAGTTTGATTTGCTAGGTCATACTTTTGATTATCGTTTGCATGTATTTGATTTTATAGGGTTTGGGATTATCCTTGGGATGGATTGGTTAAGTAAATATGATGCTAGTATATTTTGCCATGATAGGAAGATATCACTTAGACGCCAAAATGTAGTGATCGGATAGTTTATACCATAGAAAACCTAGTTGTGAAGTGAATGCTTTACTCGGTATCATGGAGATGGATGATGAGTTTTCATCGAGTCTTTGTGGTTAGAGAATTTGCTGATATATTTGAGCCGGTAGTTAGACTGCCATCAAAACAAGCCATTGAGTTTCGGATTGATTTGGTGCCTGAAGCAGAATCGATAAGTACGCCGCCTAGTAGGATGACATCTACGGAGATGAAAGAGTTGAAGGTGCAGTTGGTGGATTTGGAAGGCAAGAGTTTTATTCGACTAAGTAGTTCACCTTGGGGTGCTGTTGTAGTGTTTGCTAAGAAGCTGGATGGATCGTTGAGGCTATGTATCGATTATCGTAAGTTGAATGAGAAGACAATAAAGAATCAATATCTATTTCCAAGAATTGACGATTCGTTCGATCAGTTATTTGGACCCAAGGTATTCTCTCAGCTGGATTTGGCAACGGGATTTTATTAGCTTAGAGTGGCAGAGGATAGTATTCCTTTGATGGCGTTTAGGACGAGGTATGGATCGTACAAATGGTTAGTTATGCCATTCGGACTAACTAATGCGTCGGCGTTCTTTGTGGATTTGATGAACCGAATCTTCCAAGAGCACTTGTATAGATTTGTATTAGTCTTCATACATGATATTATGATATACTCTAAGGATGAGCGGGAGCATGAAGTTCATCTTAGAGTTGTGAGACGTTGATGGAGCATCAGTTGAAGGCTAAGTTTTCGAAGTGTCATTTTTGTAAGAAGGAAGTAAAGTTCCTTGGTCATGTAGTCTCAGAAAAAGAGTTGTCTGTAGATCCAACTAAGATCAATATGGTGAATAATTGGAAGAGACCCGAGACGGTGATTGAGATAAAGAGTTTTCTTGGATTGGCTGAGTATTACCAAAGTTTTGTAAATGATTTTTCGTGGATAGCTGCATCGATGACTATTCTTACATGAAAAGATGTGAAGTTCGTATAGACTGATAATTATGAAGGAGCATTCCAAAGCTTGAAACACTTATTGAACCATGCGTTAGTGTTGGTGGTTCCGGAGGGGAATTAGGATTTAGTTGTCTACACTGATGCATGTGGAACAGGATTAGGAGCGGTCTTGATGCAAAGAGGTAAAGTGATTGCTTATGCTTCTAGATAGCTCAGAGCGCATGAAGTTAGGTATCCAACGCATGACTTAGAGTTAGCTGTCGTTATATTTGCTTTGAAGGCGTGGAGGCATTATCTTTTGGGAGAGCAGTTCGAGCTTTGTATATGTCATAAGTCACTGAAGTATTTGTTTCTCTCAGAAGGAGCTGAACATGAGACAGCAGAGATGGCTGGAGTTAATTGCTGCTTACGATTTTGGAATTTAGTACACAATAGGAAAAGGAAACAAGGTAGCAGATGCACTTAGCAGGAAACATCAGAATGCAGTATTGGCCAAGATTTCTGAGTGGAAAGATTTAGAAGTATTGTCAACTTATAGAGTGCAGTATAGATTCAAGATAGGTTATAGTGCAGGAAGTGTTGTATTGTCTTGTTTAAAAGTTCGACCTGTAATGATAGAGAAGATAGCTTCTAAAAAGAAAGAGGATCCAGCCTTGGATGAACGGATCAGAAGGATAAGGGAAGGAATGGAGAGCGATGACTTAAAAGATTTTAGTCTAGACCAAAATGGGTGGTTGAGAAAGAAGGAAAGGTTGTGTTTTTCGAATGTAGGAGACATGAGGAAAGAGGTTTGAAGTTCACTATCCATCCAGGAGGAATGAAAATGTTCAATATATGAAGATAAATTTCTTCTACGAAGGTATGAAACAAGACATTGGTTTATGTGTTAAGCAGTGCTTGAATTGCCAGCAGGAAAAGGTTGAACATTAGAAACCAAGTGGACTGCTTCAATCGTTGGATGTTTCGATGTGGAAGTGGGACTCTATCTCTATGGATTTTATTGATGGGTTGCCAAAATCTAGTAAATGAAATGAAAGTATATGGGTTATAGTGGATAGATTAACCAAGAGTGCCAATTTCATTCTGGTAAAGTCAACTAAGACGACACCTGTTTTGATAAAGTTATTTACAAAGAATGTGTTTAGACTGCATGGGATTCTAGTAGTATTATCAGTGATAAAGATTCTTTGTTTACTAGTGAGTTCTGGGAGAGTCTACAATAAGCTTTAGGACCAAGCTCAACATGAGTACCGCTTACCATCCACAGACCGATGGGCAAACGAAAAGAGTAAACAAAGTCTTAGAGGATCTGTTAAGAGCTTATATATTGGACTTCGAGGGATCATGGGAAAACCATCTCCATTTAGTCAAGTTCTCATATAATAATAGTTATTAGACTAGTATTGGGATGACACCGTTTGAAGCTTTGTATGAAAGATCATGCAAATCTCCTGTATGTTGGTCAGAGACCGATGATAGATTGGTTCTTGGTTCAGACTTGGTGAAAGAAGCCGCAGAGAAGATTGAGTTGATCCGACTTAGAATGAAGGAAGCTCGGTCTGGGCAGAAAAGTTATGCAGATAGAAGAAGGGAAGACTTGTAATTCTCTGTTGGAGACTATGTGTTTATTGAGGTTTCACCAATGAAAGGTGTGATTAGATTTGGGAAATCAGGAAAGTTAGGACCAAATTCGTTGGACCTTTCCGTATTATTGAGAGGATCAGGAAGCTCGCTTATAGATGGAGTAACCGAATAGTTTGGTAGGAGTCTACGATGTTTTCCATATTTCTCATCTTAGAAAATGTGTTAGAGACCCAGAGACTACTATAACACCTACAACGTTAGAGGATTTAGTAGTAGAGCCAAATTTAACCATTGTTAGAAAGCCGATTCGGATAGTCGAGAGAGATGAGAAGAAGCTGAGGAACAAGACAGTCGGATTAATAAAGGTCCAGTGGAGTGACGATATTATAGATTGTACTTGGAAGACTGAGAGCATGATTAGAGACTCTTATCCTGATTTGTTTTGATGGTATGTTTTACCTTTGATTGTTTTGTTGTGTACCTTACCGTAATTTCAAGAACGAAATTCTTTAAGGAGGGGAGTCTATAACTCCCCATATTTTTATAACATTATTTACGATATTTAATTAGTTAAATTAAATAAAATAATGTGAAGATTAATAGGTCGAGATTCGATCTAACTATGTGTAACGACCCGATATTTTCAACCATTCGCATCCAAACATGTCGGATTTGAATTGCTCAAAATAACGAATTGTAAATATAAATTTGGTAAAACTCAGAATATACAGTAAACAAATAAATCACAGATCACAGACACAGAGTAATATAATGCAGCGGAAGTAAAGAAATAGTAGTTCATGAAGCTACTATATAAAACATTTGAGTTAAACAAGATACAATAGGAGTTTAATACAATAATCAAGTACAAAGCTGAATACATCACTGGGATGAACTGAATAACTGGAATTGAAATAGATAGCCGGATCTTCAAGCAAAGCTCCAATTCCGAAGGTGAGTCTCTAATGCTGTATCACTCAGTCTGACCCGAGCGTAAAACAAAACACAAAACACTCGAGTCAGGACATACATACTTATACAATGTAAACCAACTCAAGTGAACTGTAATATAAGGTACAAGTAACTTAAAGGATGCTTGGGACCGTCCATCCTCTAAGGATCCGTTAAAATATTTACTATGTAGTAATATTTCGCTATTATAATAGTGTCTAATTGTAAAATAAACTTACTTTTTAAGAGCGTTAAGGGGTTACCCATATAGCCCTTAACACAAATAATGCCAATAGTCTATACAGTACCGTAATACCTCCTGATCGGGAGGCTACCAGAGGATACTCCATAGGTACGATGCAAATAGAAACTCGTAGTAAAGGCTCGGTATGGTAGGTGACACGGCACAACTAGGAAATGTCAGGGTAGATATATCAATTACACATCCGGGCTTGTGGAAACGCGTAGCAACTACTGCCGCCCACCTCGAACAACACCCCCAAAATCAAAAATCAAAAGTGGCCACCGAAACAATCCAAAAGTCTGAGTATAATATCGAAGGAGTGCGTCCGATCAGAGGAATGACCTCATTGGCCCGAGAATCGCTCCTGTTTTAGCCACCTTATGCCAACTCACGGGAGTCGGGTCCATGTATTTACCTCAAAGGAAACGCCGCCGCCATCCTACTTCATTCTAGAATCTTCACCGCGTACACGGTTGTTAAAGTGGTTTTCGGGGTTGGCAGAGAGTATGACAACTTTCGGTCCCAGTCTCTTCAACAACCAAACATTATTATAACCCATGGATTTTTATTTCAAAATCATTTATACTTTCAAAACCAAACTAGCATATTTGTTTCAAAATCATATCATTTCTTTCAAAATAGTATGTACTTTCAAAACCAAAATATTATACTCATTTCAAAACCATATCACAATAGCATCATTTCCATTTCAAAACTAATTCAATAATATATCATTTAAATAAAACTCAAATTTCCAAATCACTGTGTGTTTCCTTCAATTCGTTAAACTTGAAATATTTATTTAAATTATGATAGCATTTTGAAAATGTAACCTTAAGGAATTATAGAAATTTTTGAATGTAATATTTTCCACTTTAATACTTTATATAATCAAAGTATTTATATACTTACAAATTTAACATGGTCATTTTATCATAGCCTTAGTTAAATAAACTTTGTTACTGTAACGTCCAATTTAAAACTGAAATTCTTTTGTTAAGTTAAAAGTACCTTATTAACTTACATTATTATTACAATAAAGAAACTTTTTTATTTTAATCATTTAAAATATGCCATTTACATTAATTAAAACTTACATATCAAATGTACATGATCAACTTACATTTTATTATTACAGTAAGGAACATTTGTCATTTTAATCAATTTAAAATACACCATTACATTAATTAAAACTTACATGTCAAATGTACTGTTAACTTACATTTATTACAATAAAGAGCATTTATTATTTTAATCAATATTACACTAATTAAAACTTACATTATCAAATGTACATTATCAACTTATATTTTATTTACAGTAAAGAGCATTTATCATTTAATCAATATTACACTAATTAAAACTTACATTATCAAATGTACGTTTTAATTTACATTTTTTATTACAGTAAAGAGCATTTATCATTTTAACCAATATTACATTAATTAAAACTTTACATGTCACACGTATGTTTTTAACTTACATTTTTATTACAATAAAGAGCATTTATCATTTTAATCAATATTACATTAATTAAAACTTTACATGTTTCTTTCAATAATTTAAACTTTGCATGTTTCTTTCATTAATTAGAACTTTACATGTTTCATTCATTAATTAAAACTTTACACGTTTATTCATTAATTAAAACTTTACACGTTTATTTCATTAATTAAAACTTTACACGTTTCTTTCATTAGTTAAAACTTTACACGTTTCTTGCATTAATTAAAACTTTACACGTTTCTTTCATTAATTAAAACTTTACACGTTTCTTTCATTAATTAAAACTTTACACGTTCCTTTCATTAATTAAAACTTTACATGTTTCACCTCTTTACAAGTCATCGGAATGTTGACGAGACCGCCAATTCATTAAAGATCATCCGAAGTGGAGTTATGGGATACTCCAAAATCAAAGAAAGATGAATAGTGAGGGACAAGAATAGATTTCGGAACCGCAAGGAACGTTCCAAAATTCAAAAGGGATCGAGTCAAAAGGAAGAGATTCACACTCGAATGAAAGTGATTCTGCAAATAAATTTACCATATATGCTAAGTTTTGCCTAGAGTCAAAGCTCCGATACCAATTGTAACGACCAGCTATTTTGGACCAACCATACATGTCCGACTTGAATAATTCAAAATACCGAATTGTTAATTAAAATTTGGCAAAACTCAGCATATACAGTAAATAAATCAACCACAGAATCACAAACACAGAGTAATGTAAAATAATGCATCGGAATAGATAAATAGTAGTTTATGAAGCTACTATATAAATATCAGAGTTAGAAATAAAAATACAACAGAATATCTCAAATACAGTGAAGTTTCCAGTATGAGCAGATGACCTCTCCAAACGAATCAACTGAAAGAGCTGAAAGCTGAATCAATAATTGGATCCTCAAACGAAGCTCCAAACTCCAAAGGTGAGTCTCAAATGTTGTATCGCTTAGTCTGACCCGAGTATAAAGCAAAAACACAAAACATTCGAGTCAGGATTAACATTCTAATATCAATAAATCCAACTCAAGTGAAATATTAACTAAAATACAAATAACTTAAGGATGTTTGGGATAACCATCCTCTAAGGGTCCATGGAACTATCTACAAGATAGAAATATACACTATAACACCATGATCATTCAATTTTATTTATACTTCAAAATCAAAACATCTTTTCCCTTTCAAATATATCTATTTTCCAAGATAGTGTGTGTGTGTGTGTGTGTGTGTGTGTGTGTGTGTGTGTGTGTGTGTATTAAATAATGTATAAAGTAAAGTATTTGAAATTTCCTCAACTACACAAATTGATTCTAATCAACTTAAGTTCCAAATTCCCATTTATTCAAAGCTCAATTCATTAATTCAATTCAGCTCCCAATAACCATTTAAACTTTCGTTGTATTCAAAGCTTTAATATTCAATATTTTAAAGTTAAATCTAACAGTTTCATATAGATCTTGATTTAGCTTCATCATTATTATTTAGTCAGGAAATATCCACTTAACAAGTTCAATATCATTTAAATAGCCTTAGATTTCATTTTACAGAATATTTCCTTAAATTTATTTAAACTTAAAATATCCATTTAATCCCTTTTACCAAAACTAAGATATAAAATCATATCTTAAATCACGAATTCAATAGTTTTAAATCGATTTAATTGAATATAATTCTTAATTAAATACCATTTCCAATTAATTCAACTTTATCTTCTCAAATCTAGCTTATTCAAAATTTTACCAAATCTAATTTGAAATATAAATTTAAACGAATCCTTAAACATATTATATGTATTAAATCAATCTCAATTAGATTAAATATTATTATTAGGTCTATACTTAAAATTTTCCTTTTTATACATAAAATATTCTAAGAATCAGTCTTTATTAAAACTATATTTTTCTTTCCCAAACCATAGAAATTATTTTCAAAACATTTATATATATATGGACCAACGATGTCTATATATAATTTCCTACACTATGGTCAAGGGATACGGATATTTATCATTTCAATCCGAAATTTAAATATACGGGTAGATATCACTTCGACCCGCAATCCCAAATTAAATTTAATTGAAAATCACTTGGTTTATCATTTCAACCCATAACGAAATTCTCCTATCCAAAAGTCCATTCGGGTATGTATCATTTCAACCCATAATGAATTCCAAACTACAGGGAACTTGTGGAGTGATAACAGATAATACAATAAAATAACAGGCATATATTATCGATAAAAATATAATCTAAACAACAGGACATGGTGTCATATCCCATAGGTGAACAGTTACAGAAAATAGCATATATATAACAAATTAAATGACTACAACATCATATTTCAATTGTCGTTTCAATTGAAATCAAATTTAATAAAATACAAGAACATTAATCGTGAGTGATTGCTCACCTTTCGAGGCTAGAGAAGAACGATAATGAGGTCAGTTATGGATCCCAATACGAACTTCGAAGCAAAGCAAAATTGGCACGAATTTGATGACAAAGCTGATAGATAGAAATCGATGAAAAAAAATCAATCGGTTTGATATAAACAGAGTATATATTATATGTGTTATTTAAATTTCCTTAAAATCTCAATAAATTTAATTTAAGACGGATATTCAAATAAAATATTCACATTGTTTGAAACTGATATTAAATTTAAAATACATATTAAAACAAAACATCATCATATTATTGAAAAATCAATACTTAAATTTAAACACATAAACGATTTTCCTCTTAAATCAGTATTACATTTAAACACACACACAAAATAAAATATAGGCATAATATATATAATAATCATCACTTATTTAAAACACGAATTTTAAAATAACATATTTATATATAGTTTACTCAAAATCCAAAGCATATACTGAGAAAATCAATCTATATATATAGACCGTACATTATGAAAGCACTACAAAAAAGAGAAAAAAACAAAACGTGCTTTATATATATACACTGGTATCGAGATGAAAATTATACATTTAATTTTTTAGTTTTACAACATAAATCACTAATGCTTTTACAACACTCAGTTGCCATACTAATATATGTTATATTCGAATAGGAATAAAAATCTAATTATATTTTCAAAATATGTATATTACTAATATTTTATAATTACAAATAAGATATAAGACTAACGTATATATACGTCTCTGAAAAGCTTGGCTTAAAATTCACATAAGCATTAAACATAAAAAAAAATTATAGTTTTATGCTAAAATATCAATTAAATGGAGACTGTTAGAAAGTGAAAATTTATGAACGCGAGTTGAAATATAAAGATGGATTTGTCAAATATATTGGAAGCAAAGGACAGGGAGGGGAGAAGCAAAGCATGGAAAAGAAAAAAATGGAGGCCATACCTTCAGAGCTCACGCACGCAAGAAGAAATGAAGAAAATGTTGAGATGCAATTTAAAACTATTTGTGTATGAGGCTTATAGGTGAGAGAATATATGCAAGAAATAAATTTAAATCAATTATACACGATTGCATTGATTGAGGTAAGAGAATATAGGCAAGAAAGATTTGAGCGAATATTTACAGTGGTATTGATTGCGTTAATTTAGCAAAAGGAAACTGCAAGAAATCTTTGGCAAACATTTTGTACACGTTTAAAATTTATTAGGAAGTAAATGCGTTGATTAAAACGCAAGAAATATTTATAAAGTGGAAAGGTGGTGAAAATTATTTGCGTACAAGATTGAGTATTTAAATGAAACTAGTATTGATTGGTTGGAGAGAAGGCAGGAAATAATTCCTGTCGGGAGGAATTTGCACGTGATATTTGATTTAAGAAATAATTGCGTTGGATAGATTAAATAAAGAAACGTACTAATTAATGGTATAGGAACATTAAGGAAATAAAATAATTTCGTTTGAATGGTAAGAAAAATCAAAGATTCTATTCCCACTAATTGCAAAGGAGTAAACGGAAAAGAAGAGACACTTATACACGTGAATTTCAAACAATCTTGAAACGGATTTTGAACTTCTATAGAGAAATAAATTTGCTTGAAACTGCTACGCGAATTTTTATTCCTATTATAAAAATGAGGAAAAAGGGAAGCGTAGAAATTTACACGTAACTTATCAAAACTAGATTTAAAAGAAATTGAACGTCTGGGGAAATGATTTCTTTCCCACTTGGAATGCAAGGCTACGGATAAATTTATTATTTAACGTCAAAATAAATATTATTCCCAATTGAAACTATATTAACTTTTAAATCATTAAATTAACATATAAAATAATAACAACTATCTACTGCTTTATAGTAAATAAATAAAATTATAAATTCACAGAATAGAACCTGTTACTTTTAGTTCAAAATATCTTTCTTATAATAATTATTATATTTGGAAAACATTTTAAAACAATTTTCTCTTTTAAAACTAATAAATAAAATATCATTATGTTTACTACCAAACTAAATGTTCATGTTAATACATTCTCTTTCCTTAATGGAAAGATTTCAACAAATACAAATATTAATTTCGTGTTAAAATCAAATAAAAATCTAATTCAACTACTTCTTTTTATTAACAATAAATCAAACATTATTTAATAATTTCACATAACTCAACATATCCATTAGTTACCAATTTTAGTTCATTTGTTAGAGGTTAACTTATTTGAATTACAACAATACAATTAAACTATTGTTTCATCTTTAATTTTATTCAATAGATCAATATTTACAATTAACAATTATTATTAAATTCTTAACATTTGTTGTTTTTAATTCAAATTGTAAATCTCATATAAACTATTATTATTCCCATCATTTTTGTTTCTACCAAATTTTATTCAATATTTAAAAAAAATAGAATTTTAAAAATGTCTAAAATTTCGGATCGTTACCCATTACCCATTTTTTTTCCAGATCTGAACTGCGTTGCAAAAATGAAGATGGAAAGAGATTTTGAAACGGTCAGGAAATCAAAGATTTTTATTCCTATTAAATACGGAGACGCAATTGAAAGTGAAAAGTTTTACACGTGAATTGGAGGCAGGGTTTTAATTCTTTTTTTTTTAAATGCACGTGCTGATTTGATTTTTAACAGATGCACGTGCTGATTTGATTTTTAACAGCTAAGATATGAAATCAAAGAGTGCGTACAATAGATGCAATAATTAAAACGAACGTACGCCCAAATTAATTAGCAAGTAACGTAATCTAAATTTATATGTTTTCGTATTTATTCACTACTTATATTTAATTATACGTAATCCAAACATTAAACTTTTATTTCAAAATATTATTATCTAAAATTTCTCAAAAATTCAATTAAATACGTTATTAAAACCGTTTAAAATTTATGGGTTGTTACACTATGGGTAGTCGTGCCATGTTAAATAGAAATCAAAATGAAATAACATGAACTAATGTGTTAGAAAATAAGGAAGGGCAAAATGGAAAACATGAGAGACTTATATTCTAAACCCTTAGAAATGAAACTCACGTTCATTTCATTTTACCAAACTAAATATATCAAGGTCGGCCACCATTTCCATTCTTAAGAGAAGATAAAGCTAGGATTCAAGAGAAAGAAGTTAATCAACTTATTCAACATCAAATCTCACATCTTTTAATCTCAAAGCAAAGGTGAATGATTAATACATCCCATTTTATTATGGTTTTCGGTTTTAATTTGTATTTGAAATGATCTTGCAAGTTTGTGCCATTTTTTGGATGATTAAATGTATATATATACTTGTTGGTGAATTATACATGTTCATATTAGTTTTTATGATATGTTTGATATGAAAACCCTATTAAATGATGTCCAATTGCCTTGAAAATTTAAATGTAGGTCTGATATAATATTTTAGAGGTGAATTTCAATTTTCATAATTTTCTGAATTACTATGGAATTTATATTAATGTTCTATTGAAGAAAATGATTTATTGGATTATAAATTAATTACGGTTAAACTAATAATTATTTCGGCTTGAAATTTTTATGTGTTGGAAAGCATATTAAAATAGATTTTTTGGAATTTTTTCATATTTTTCCTAAGTGTTTTGGTGAATATATAAATTATTTAAGGTATGCGACTTAAATGTTTTATATATTTAATTCAGGAGAAAGGGCATTTGAAAAAATAAAATCATTTTTTTGTTTTGAATTTATTGGCAGCACTTTTTTGATTGATATTTATTAATCAATAAAAATTTGACAAATAAAGGCAGGTTAGTTGAAAAGTTATCTCTTTAAAGTTAAAAAATAAGAAAATCATACTTTTAGCATGTTTCAGCCATTTGCGGCATTAAAGCTTTCGACCTAGACCTTTTGACAAGGTCGAAAGCAAGATTTCGACAAGATCGAAACCAATGCATATGGTATCAAGTCATTTGGCATGTAATGTATTGGACAAGGTCGAAAGCTACTTGGTTGAAACCTTAGTTGCCGAAGAGGTTGGAGTATGTTTGTTTTATAAGCCAGAAGTAATACTGCTTTACTTTCGAAAAGGAGCTTTCGACTTGGTTACTTTCGACCATGTCAAATATTTAAAACAAAGATTTAAAGCTTTTGACAAGGTCGAAAGGTAAACAAGCTTTCGAAGGGGTCGAAATCCCCTAGCCACCACCTTTCAACCTTACGAAGTCATGCTTTCGACAAGGTCGAAAGGTATACTTGTGTTTTAAAAACCCAGCCGCTTCTCCCATGCTTTCGAAAGGAAGCATTCGACTTAGATGTCTTATCCTTTTAATTCTAATTGAAGTATAACCCAAGGTTCCAAAAGAGGTATTTTAAAATATTAAAAAGGCTGGAGCCTATTATTTTAAAAGAAATGTTTTTAAGCTTTCGAAGGGGAGCTTTCGAAGGGGTCGAAGGCTAAGCTTCCGAAGAGGTCGAAATGTTTTAAAAGAGGATTTTCCACACATTTTTAAACTGTGCCCAAAGAGCTTTCGAAAGGTTTATGTTTTAAAGGTTTAATGCTTTTGAAAGGTACTATTTTCTTGAATGGTTTCGAAGGGGTCGTAAGCCAAGCTTTCGAAGGGGTCGAAAGCAAAGCTTTCGATGGAGTCGAAAGGTAGCTTTCGAAGGGGTCGAAAGGTAGCTTTCGATCAGGTCGAAAGGTCCTATTTTCTGAATAGTTTTGAAAAGGTTGGAATGTAAGGTTTTTCCAAGATTTTCTAAGGCAATGATTTAATGTGTTTTAAGATTATATGTCTAAGGTTTTTAGTGCTTTTGAAAGGAAGATTTTCAATGGTTTCGAAAGGGTTGAAGTATGGATTCAAAAGGAAAGGTTTTGGCCTTTTGGCGTAGATAAATATAGGTTTTTACTTGGTTTCGAAAGAGATGCTTTCAAAAGGATTTAGAAGAGGTACTTTCAATCGAATCGAAAGGGGTACTTTCAAATGTTTAAATGTTTTCATCAACATAGGTTTGAGTAAAGTATATATTTATTTAACATGGAAATGTGATTTTGAGTAAAGAATAAAGGTTATATATTTTTCTTGTGTTAGTTTGATTGAAATATTTTAAATCATTTTGAAAAGATTTTCAAGGAAAATTATGGGAGGGGATCCCTAAGTGAAAATGACTCAGATATTAGAATACCAGATTAGACTGGTATGGGGTCGCGCCCTACACATTAGCTATTGGCCCTACCTAATTGTTTTCCAAAAGTCCAATGTGTCGGGCTTGGTCATGGGTAGGCTAAAATTATGATTACACGCCAAAAGGAATATATGTTTGTATACAAATAGGTTATTGGTGAGCCCAAAAAACCATTAGGATCAGAGAGACCTGGGAGACGATTAAGTTAGGGACAGACCGTCCAAAAGAGAAGTATTTAACATATAGTTAAGGACAACCGTCTAGATGAGGAGTATCAAACAGTTGTTAGATTAATTTTGTCATATTGTCTGGTAGGCCCGAGTCAGCCAAAGGTAAAAAGTTAGCCAAATAAAACTTATGTGTTTGAACATATAGTTCATTTATTACCGATATTTATATATGTTTAAATAATGATAACTTACAGTATTTAACCAGTTTTGGTTGCAGGAAAATATTTTGCAAAAGCTATGTTTTAAAAGTATGTCAGTGAAGGGAAATCTGTTCTGCTAAGCGGCGTGGTCTCACTTAACATATTTAACAGGGATGTATAGTATTATTCACACCAGGCTTTATGTCTGGCTCGAAGTTTATGTTTTCACCTTAAACTCTTGGGTGCTCAAAATTCATTTGAGTAGGCTGAGGGGTTAAGGTCTTTTTCAAGTTTTAGTAAGATGATGAATAAGGCTACCGAAGGCATGCAGGAGGCAAACGAATAGCTATTTAGGAGTTGCAATTCTATGTTTATTGTATTTCCGTTGTGTTTGCATTAAGTCTATTATGAATATATGACTCTGATCATCCAAGGAGGTATGCTCTTGGCGTATTTTGTAATAAATATATTTTATCTGTGCCTGGGAATGTAATTTGGATTATGTATTAAGAATATGGAACATCTGTTTTGAAATATAATGAAGAGAGAAACTATTTTGAAATCTGTGATTTGTTTCATATTCAAGTGCTTCTGATATTAAAGATACCATTAACATAACCGTATTTAGTCACCGGAAGCTAATACTATAAATGACTGCAGCATCTGTAGCGCTTAGTTTTGGGCCTCTAGATAGGGGAAGTTACAAGTTACGTGTTGAGTTGAAGGGACTTCAGGGTTTGGGGGCTAAGGACTCTGGGCTTGGAGAAGGGAAATTCTAGGCCAGTTGACTAATGACTCGAGAAGACTCCAAAGTTCTTGACCACCGAACCACTATAACTGATTGATAGTTACTCTACTTCAATCAACTTGCAATTGATATGGGGCTATCCAACGGGAGGTGATAAATCCACACAATATATCGCCATGCATTTGGGTGAGCGACGGTTGAGTTAATGGACAAAGACAAACGATATGGATTGGTAAGCAAGATATGTACATGTAAGGCAAGGGTAAGGAAACTCAGGGGCAATGAAGTAGTGGCTTAAGGAAAATTGGAAAGGAACTTCGAAAGACATGCAAGAGTCACAGAATTGTTGAAAAATCAACTAAGTATTGATAGCGATGGGCAGGCACTGACCCATCACTATTGATGGTGTTGGCCTGCCATCGATACGGGGAGGTCATGGTTGCATAGGGATTTAGGGTATCGATCGCATAGGATTTCGATGGGTAGTTGTTGAATTATAGTGCTTTGACGGCCAATATGAGATGTATTGAGTGGCGTTGGAATTTTTATGGTTCACTTTGGGCTTGACCTATGAAATATGGTGTAACACTACGGATGTAACGACTGCGACTTTTCGACGCTCGAAAACCGACATTAATACGTTTACTGTATCAACTGCCGAGCAATCGAAGGCCGGAAAACCGTACCGTTATGGTTAAAGAAAAAGAAAAAGATAGAAAAAAAGAGAAAAAAAGAAGAAGAAACAGAAAACATGTAACAGCCTGCAAATCCGTACCCCTTGAGTCAACACTATTCTACAACAATCAACTCAAGTTGTACAGAAATACGAACCATTTGGGTTTAAGAAGAAGAGGTAGAAGAAGAGAAAACAAAATCAACATCAGAATCTAACCATCGCAGCGGAATAAAATATAATAGATGGTAAATAATCTTTACTCAAAATCAAATATATATCTGTTTACATATATTACATCATCAGAGTACATCAGTCACAGCTCACATCAATTACATACAATGGATACACAACAACTCATCAGCGGACTATATATATAAACAAGTACGAATGTACGTATCATCAATCCTGCTCATCTCCTGAGCTCCATAGCATCATATCCTGTATCCTATAATACTCGGTCTGACCCGAGCATTACAGTTAAATAATACCCGAGTCAGTCTGGAATACCAGCGTGAGAAAATTTCACCCAATTGATTATTAAAGTTTCAAAAATCCTTTGAAAAAACAAAAGCATCTCGTAAGACCACGCCATAAATAAACATGTCGGGTTTTTACCTTACGATGGCTAAAACAATTTTTATAAAAATCCTCTGATATTATAATAGGGTCTATATACAAATACTTATAAAATAGCCGAAACTGTTACATTATTAAATTCCAGCTACTAGCCACAGAGTGGGTAATACAAACAAAACTCGTATAAGGCTCGTAGGGAGAATGAATTTCCAACCAATGGCTAGGCATTGGGGTACCACCTGTCACAGTACGGGGCCTAGATCACCGTACCGAGGAGTACGCCCGCTCCCCTGCAACACAAGGCCGGGACTATCCCTTACTGGATAATCCCGAGTGAGATCACCCCGCGGTTGGGATCAGCAACCGCCCACTAAGCCGAAATAATAAGGGACATCTAGACTGGAATGACCTCACCCTGCTTGGGTGCTACCCACCTAGCCTTGCTGCATAACCCCTGATTTTCAGTCATTCCCATTTGATGAGGCTTGAGGCTAAGCGTTACCTTTATAGAACATATCCCTTAGAATGCCCATCGTCCACCTGACGATTTTTCGCAAGCATTCATCCATACAAGTCCGTCCCGGGTTCGAACGGAACCGAAGGCACTATTCCTACAACATCCATTTTGGAAATATCCTCAGGATTAGTAGCGTCTAGCCCTTGCACTCCAATGCTCCATCTTCGTATCCAAATCGTTTACACGAAACGTACAAACCGGATCAAAGTGGTTTTCGAGAAATTAATCTCGATCCCGGTCTCTTCGAAACGATCAACGCATTTGTCCAATATTGATAGTCGGTTATTTAACTATCAATTATATTCACAAAACAACCATCAACCAATAAATAATTTTCCAAATTATTTATTAATCTCCAAACATATCTTCACAAGATATATTTCTATGTTCAATCCTTTGAAAACTGTTTCAAAACCATCTTTCTGTTCAGAATCAACTTTCCCAAATATTTTCTATCTCCTCTGAAATCACCAAGCACAAAAATGGAATTTTTTTAAAATAATTTAAAACACTTTACTTTGAAATATATATTTTAAAACATTTAGGATAAAACTACTTAAATAATTTGTTAAAAATACATACTATATGAATTTGAGAAAATAAGATTACTTTATAAAATATAAAACCAGGTTTTCACTTTTAAAACAAATACTACATCACTTTTAAATAATTAATGCCATAATATATTAAAAGGAAATACTTGCTTTAGAAATTAAATATTAGAAATAATAATTTTACAAAACTTGCTCTCTTTAAAAAAAACAACTTTAACACATTTAATTTACATTAAAATTTACTTTTAAAAACATGTACTTGGTCACCCAGAGAAAATTCCAACTTCAAACACTTAAATCAATTTTTTCCCAAATTGATTTCCAATTTATTTCATTTGAAATAAATTTCTTTACTTATCAGTTCATTTCGAAATTCATTGATTATGGACTTTATCATTATTTCAGTTGATTTTTTTTTCTTCTTTAGCTGAAATATACAAATTTCAGATTATTCCCAATTTCTTCTTTATTCTTCTTAAATAATATAAATCCTCAATTTAAAATAAATGTTTTGTTCTTTTAAACAATAACATTGAAATTTAAGTTTTCATTAACTCTCTGTTTATTTAAATTTTCCTTCCCATGCTCAAGATTTATTTATTAAAATTTTAAAGTCACTTTATTTCCTTTCCAGTTCATTCATAAATTTATTCAACTTTTCTATAATTATTTTACTTACAATTCACTTCTTTTATTTCATTCCCAAATTTCAATTATATATTTGGTAATTCGTTATTGTCCGATCATAATAATCAAGCCATAGCATTCAATATTTCCACATAATTCATTGCAGGGTATCAAATATTCAGAACAGATAATATTAAATAATTAAATAAAGTTGAGGGGTCCAGTTGGATCCCTCTAACCTGTTTTTCCTGCATCCACAGACGTTAGCACAATATAAAATATCTTCACTATAAAATGAGGGAAATCAATCATTTCAAGGCGTAGTATATACTACTATATAACACAACAATCAATTCAACCATTCAAACAATTATTTAAATTTAATCATTTAAATAATTTAAATTTAAACTGAGTGAGATTAACTCACCTTTCCCTTTAAATTTGCAATCCACTTCATTCTCGATTTGATTCCATGATTTCAGACCTTGTAAACATATTTATACAGTTTATTAATATTTGAATTGATCGAACCATTACCTACTATCTATTCATTTTATTGAAACTAATAATTTGGTTTTAAACTAATTTCCTATAATAAATTATTTTTAGTAGCTAATTATGTAAACAAGCTTATTAAATAAATTAATCTTCCTACATACAAATTTTTAAAATAAACTGGTAAGTTAAAGACGTGTATTTATTTTATATATATTTTCATTTGAAACTACATATATTTATGAAAGTCTGTAGAGTTTCAAAATCAAATTAATTTTAATTTTTTTTTATAATCCCTCAAAACTCATTTCTTTTCTGTATAGATCTCTGTAACCAGCAAAACCACAATCTGCTTTACCATAAAGCTTCCCTTCTTATTTATATATATTTGTTAAATTAAATGTTGAAAAAGGAGGATAAAATTACTATTTAGATTAAAAACTTATATATATATATGTACATACATATATATATACATATATACATATATATATATATATTCCTATATCTGTTCCTATTATCATTTTTTTTCCAATCTTTAAATACTGAATTAAAGATAAAATTCGTACCTTACTACTCTGAACCCCCTCCCTCAAGTTTGCTCGGATCCCCAAAAAAAAAAAAAACACGACTAGAACCGCCGCAGTAACCCTAGAACCCCACCTGAGCTCCTCGGCGCCATCCTAAACCCTCGAAGCCACCTTCACCGTTCGCCGCATAGCCCTAACACGAATCCACACGCGCGTTACACCATCGAGTCCTCACCCAACTCACGAGCGCGACCATCCCTTGCAGCCGCCCAGTCTCGAGTGCGAACGACTTCAAATTTGAAGCCTTCGAGTCGTCGATTGTCGAATGGGGCAGGAGGAGAAAGACGCGCGATTTGAATTTCTGGAGCCGTGATATTAACGAAGAAAAGAGGGGATCGGGTGTCTGCCATTTTCGTTTCCCCTCTTTTTTTTGTATTTATACGAGATTAAAACGACATGAAAAGGCTCGGCCCCCTTTCTCTCCTTTTTTTTTTATACGAGAGGGTTAGACTAAGCTTACAAACGAAGCCATATGATATTTATTTATTATATTTTTTTTAATTAGTGAATCTTCCAGTGGAAGGCTTGTTTGATCATGATTTGGCCTTAAGAACGGTTGTAAATATTTAAAAAGAAAACGTGTTTAAGAAGGCACCGATGGCATCGATTTGATAAAATAAAGTTTTATTTAATTTTCAATGCGTTTACTCATCGTACGCTCACACAACAACCCCAAACACTCCAGAAATTTGAAATCCGGTAATAGTTCAATATTACGGATCCAATGGAACTGGTTTCGCCGAATTCCGAGACTGTGCCTCGAAAGGCTATTTTTAAATTCAATTTAAACTATAAAATTTTAAAACTGAACAAACCAGTGTTAAATCAATTTACAACTTCTATTATCCTCAATATTATCAACACAAATTCTATAGGCCTACAAATTATATTTAACAGGCTTCTAACTCCAGATTTAGCATTTTACCCAACTTTAACTTATTTAATACAATTTAATTATCAAATAAATGGTGATATTTGAATTCAAGTTAAAAATTAACATTTAAATATTCAAAATCAATTGAATATTCCAATTTCAAATGTTCAAAAATTCTGGGTCGTCACATTCTTCCCCCCTTAAAAGAATTTCGTCCCCGAAATTACTAGTTAGGAAGAATAGTCCAATACCCGTTTACATATCTCCAAAACCAAACAATTCAACATCTTACTAGCTATCTTTTTATAAAAGACCCATTATTATTCTTATTAACTGTCCAAACCTTTCCCTAGTTTGCAAACAATCCTGTTCGTCCAACCATTCAAGTTTTAATCTTAAAACCAATTTTGAATTAACAAAATTTTCTCAAAATTTTTCTAGCTCCCTAAATTCCCAAAAATTTTTGCCAGCGTCTCCTTTGCGCGGCTAGCTCGGTACTACTACAAAATGGCTCGACGGCCTCCCAAATTCAAAAGAAAACAAAAGGCCAAGTGGCTCAATCCAAATCCCAATCAAATTTCATACCAAATTTAAATACATACTTTTTGTCGGGCAATTCAAATTTTATCTTCTGAAATCAAAATCAATTCTCTTTTCCCTTTATATTACCTACATATCCTGCTTAACACTAATATCCAATCACAATATTTCCAAAACATCATATCAACTTTCTTACAAACTGCCCGTATTTATTCATTCAAATATTAACTTAGATTATATTTGTAGTATCAATTTTCAATCAAGAATTCACCATTCCCTTCTTAAGTTAGTATAAGCATTTATATGCTTCTTTGTTTGTTTTCACTTTACCACCTTAGTTAATATCTATTTCTATTCAAATTGTTTTCCACGTTACATATAAATTTTATTTATTTTTAACTTTGAACATTAAATTTTATCTTTCATTTATAGCTAATTTATGTCATTTTAGTTAGCTTCATTTACTAATTTATTACAATTTCCAATTTGAAACCGTTTGTCGTTAACAAAAAAATTCAAAATTTTCTAACTCCCAAAATTTCTGAAATTTTTTGGCAGAGTCCCCTTTGTACGGAGGAGCTTTTGCAATTTGAAAAAAGAGATAAATATATATACATCGACCCACACAGTCGGAAAAACCAAAAACAGTTCATATTTCCTATTTTTATTACATAGGCATACCTTAATTTAGCATTTTAAGCGAGCGACATATTATTTTTAGCAAATAGCTCAACCAAATCCAGCCACACGGCTTCCCACGTACCTGTACTTACTCAATTTAAACATGTAAGTACCAGATATATGAAGTTTAACAACATTTCACTTATTTACAATAATTAAAACATATGAATTCTAAAAGAAATTCACACCAAACATTTTTCCGTAAACAATTTATATAGTTTCCATGCTGATTCAACTGCTTTCAATTAATTTATAAACCATTTTTACACAATTTGAATGGTTTTCAATCCACTCGTATACAACTTCACCAATTTGAATGGTTTAAAACTCAACCATTTACTTTTAATTTATTTTTAAGCAACTAAACTCATATTTAATCCAATTGATCTCAAAAATCAATTTATTTACTCCCACCAATTTATAGAATTTTAATTACTTCCATTTACATCCAATGACAATTTATTCTATGCAATTTGACGAGACCTATGTGAATAAATAAGTACTTATGTTTTATAATCAATTGAAATGGATTTCAACTCAATTTATACTTAATTTTATTCCATTTGAAAATTTATTCACAATCCATATATTCTGAGTTTCATTGCATTTCAATTTTATTAACCAAATTAGTTCATTCAAAACCATTAACAACTTAGGTGCCATCTCCATTACCAATTAAATTTCCTTTTTATTTTAATCCATTCGCAATCATTTATTTAGCTCGACACATTCCATTAAAGTTCATTTACAATCCATTTATTTACATTTCATTCCATGTTAGTTTTATTCCAAACTATTTTATTTAGCTCGAAGACAATCCAAGCTATTGCATTTCATAATCATTTTCCTACTTATTTAAACCACGCTTCATTTGATTCTTATTTATTCCATCACTTATTTATTCAATATAATTAGTCTATCCACATTCACTTAAACCATTCTAATAAACTTGGAACATTCTATTTTTCTTATTGTCTCAAGTTATTTCAATCCCTTAATAATTTAAATGATTTACAACTATTTATTTAAGCATTTTCACTCCATTAAATATTATCGGCATCACACCGATTTTTTTATTATTTCAATTAAAATTTATTCCTACTTGATTTAAATCCAATCCACTATTATTAAACTTAATTTTAAGTTGAATGCAATTCAACTCATTTCCATTTTTTTTAAGCTTAGTTTATTCACTCCAATTTTATACTTAAGCCCATTTTATTTTCAAGTAAATCTCCCTTTTTCTCTATTCTTAAGCTCATTCCCTTTTTGCAAATAAATTTCTCCTTTCAATTTAATTTGATTCTATCTTGATCCAATCTCATTTCAAACTACAAATTTATTTGATTAGTTATTATACATTTTAACTTTTTAGATTCAGCTCATTCAATTTATTACAAGGCCATTTCCAATTTATTTCCACTTATTTGGATTTTATTTACAATTCATACCATCACTATTTTAATCCATTTCCATTTTTATTCAACACATTTCAATTATATCTAATTTTGTTAACTCTCCAAATTAAATTTTAATTTATAACTCAAGTTCTGAATTCACTATCCATTTTCAATTTGCCACCAAATTTCATGAACTCACAATTCAGTTACATTTACTTTACTGACAATTCCAGTCGAATTCAATCTATAACTTGAATTTTATTTCCAAACTCCATCATAAACTCACAATTCAACTTTATTTAACTACATTGGGTTCTCATTACATATTTCATTATCTAGTTATCATCTAAAGTCTTTCCCCAACTTATAATCCAGAACTTGATTTTAATCTCAAAATCTCTTCATTTAAATTTCTTAAGTTCAAATTTATTTTATAATTCAAGTTTTGATCTTCATTTTATTTTTCAATTCATCAAAAATATTTATTTTGGGTTTTCTATCCCACTTTTCAAATTTAATAAGTCACAACTTATTATTTACACAATTCCATTCCTCATAGGCTTGAATATATTATTCTTTTATTTTAACTCAAGCCTTATGCTTCTTTATAACCCAAACATATTTTATTCATGCATTTTAATTCTTTTATAAGTTATTCTGGTTTATTTATTTCAATCCAATCCTTATCCAACTTATTTTTCCTTTATTCAGGTAAGAATTTAATTCAATTCATTAACTCAATTGAATTTTTATTCCAATTCAATTTTATTTTAAACTCAGATTTATTTAATCTCAGCTTAGTCTCAACCTAATTCGGAAACAACTGGATATTATTTCCAACCTGCTTAATTACTTCAATCCAGTTAAATTTTTATTTCCCATCTAAGTTAATTTCATTTTTTTTAACTCTGCACTTTTAATTCAAATTCCAACATTCAAAGCTTATATTTCCTTCCTGATTTAAAAATCATCTCAATTTATAAGCTTACAACTTATCTTATTCGGATTTTTAAACACTCAGCTTTGGTTTCAAATTGTTTTGAAATCTCCAACATCTCAAATCATATTTCTCAGTAATTAAATCAATCCTGGTTTTATTCCCAACAAATTTCCTTTGAGATTTTCAAAAATAAACAGGTTTTCCTGAACAAATCAATTTGGTAGCACTTCATCACTTAGAAACTCGAAAATAAACATCGATGATGCTGCAGTCATCACCGAAGTTATTTTCCAGTGACTGAAGTGAATTCAATGCTAAATCTCTTCCTAAAATTTATTTAAAACAATTTTCCTTTCAGAAATACCCTAAAAGCAACAATGCTACTATTTATTTTCAAAATACTTCCAAAATAACCGGGGTTTTAAAGTTTTCAAATTCTATTTTAATTCAAATTTTAACTAAAATGCATTTGTATAATTTATGCTTATATAAATTCCCAACTAATTATATTTCAATTTATAATTTACATCTATAATTCATATTTATAAATTTCATTCTATAATGAATTTATCCCTTAAATTTGTAATCATATTCCAATTTCTAGTTAAATTTTCACTTAACAATGATAATACTTTAATATCATCATTTCTAGCATCCAAGCAACCATATATTAGCTACATAGTTTACAAAAACTATTCTTTATATCAAAATATGTTTTGGGTAAAATTATTTCATTTACCTATATTTAAAACAATACCGTGTCGATTGCTCTATTCAAATGTTTAGAAACCCCTTCGATACAGTTGCGCAGACTATGTCGACGAAGGTTCATATGCCACTCAATAAACCAATCAACACAATATTAAAACAATTTATATTCACTAACAAATACGCGCTCATATCTATTAATACGCTCAAACTCATTATAGAGTACTACAGTCTCTATTTTATGAGTAATTCCCACCAGAGCCAAGGTTATCACCAACCTAAGCTCTGATACCAACTGTAACAGCCCGTAAATCTGTATCCCTTGAGTCAACACTATTCTACAACAATCAACTCAAGTTGTACAGAAATACGAACCATTTGGGTTTAAGAAGAAGAGATAGAAGAAGAGAAAACAAAATCAACATCAGAATCTAACCATCGCAGCGGAATAAAATATAATAGATGGTAAATAATCTTTACTCAAAATCAAATATATATCTGTTTACATATATTACATCATCAGAGTACATCAGTCACAGCTCACATCAATTACATACAATGGATACACAACAACTCATCAGCAGACTATATATATAAACAAGTACGAATGTACGTATCGTCAATCCAGCTCATCTTCTGAGCTCCATAACATCATATCCTATATCCTATAATACTCGGTCTGACCCGAGCATTACAGTTAAATAATACTCGAGTCAGTCTGGAATACCAGCGTGAGAAAATTTCACCCAATTGATTATTAAAGTTTCAAAAATCCTTTGAAAAAACAAAAGCATCTCGTAAGACCACGCCACAAATAAACATGTTGGTTTTTACCTTACGATAGCTAAAACAATTTATATAAAAATCCTCTGATATTATAATAGGGTCTATATGCAAATACTTATAAAATAGCCGAAATTGTTACATTATTAAATTCCAGCTACTAGCCACGGAGTGGGTAATACAAACAAAACTCGTACAAGGCTCGTAGGGAGAATGGATTTCCAACCAATGACTAGGCACTGGGGTACCACCTGTCGCAGTACGGGGCCTAGATCACCGTACCGAGGAGTACGCCCGCTCCCCTGCAACACAAGGCCGGGACTATCCCTTACTGGATAATCCCGAGTGAGATCACCCCGCGGTTGGGATCAGCAACCGCCCACTAAGCCGAAATAATAAGGGACATCTAGACTGGAATGACCTCACCCTGCTTGGGTGCTACCTGTGCAGTCAATGCCCCGCTATTACCCCGTTATAACCCCGCAATATCTCATAGCGGATTTCTACCGCTACGATTTTTCCATATAGCCCCAAAATATAGCCTTTCCGTTTTAATCCCCGCTATTTCCGCTATATCCCGTTATTCCCGCTATATTTTGCTATTTCCGCTATATCTTCTTTAATAAAACGAACTAAAAAATTGCGTTTATACATTATAAAAATTATGAAACTAATTTATTTGATTTAATTTTCAATATATTTTCAGAAATGAAAATACTTTAATATTCTACTAAATTCAATTATGTTATATAACAATTTTACATCTATTTAAAGTATATTCGCACATATTTTTTGTTTAAAATCATTTATGTATTAATTCTAATTCAATTGAATGATAATTTTTCATTTAATTACCATTTATATATTTGTAAAAACATTAAGTACGAGTTTTATATGCTATTTTAGAGCTATCCACTATATCCCGCTATATCCTCGCTGTATCCCCGATATGACTTTTTACACCTCGGCCGCTTTGAATCTGCCGAGCGCATTGACTGCACAGGGTGCTACCCACCTAGCCTTGCTGCATAACCCCTGATTTTTAGTCATTCCCATTTGATGAGGCTTGAGGCTAAGCGTTACCTTTATAGAACATATCCCTTAGAATGTCCATCGTCCACCTGACGATGTTTCGCAAGCATTCATCCATACAAGTCCGTCCCGGGTTCGAACGGAACCGAAGGCACTATTCCTACTACATCCATTTTGGAAATATCCTCAGGATTAGTAGCGACTAGCCCTTGCACTCCAATGCTCCATCTTCGTATCCAAATCGTTTACACGAAACGTACAAACCGGATCGAAGTGGTTTTCGAGAAATTAATCTCGATCCCGGTCTCTTCGAAACGATCAACGCATTTGTCCAATATTGATAGTCGGTTATTTAACTATCAATTATATTCACAAAACAACCATCAACCAATAAATAATTTTCGAAATTATTTATTAATCTCCAAAAATATCTTCACAAGATATATTTCTATTTTCAATCCTTTGAAAACAGTTTCAAAACCATCTTTCTTTTCAGAATCAACTTTCCCAAATATTTTCTATCTCCTCTGAAATCACCAAGCACAAAAATGAATTTTTTTTAAAATAATTTAAAACACTTTACTTTGAAATATATATTTTAAAACATTTAGGATAAAACTACTTAAATAATTTGTTAAAAATACATACTATATGAATTTGAGAAAATAAGATTACTTTATAAAATATAAAACCAGGTTTTCACTTTTAAAACAAATACTAAGTCACTTTTAAATAATTAATGCCATAATATATTAAAAGGAAATACTTGCTTTAGAAATTAAATATTAGAAATAATTATTTTTACAAAACTTGCTCTCTTTAAAAAAAACAACTTTAAAACATTTAATTTACATTAAAATTTACTTTTAAAAACATGTACTTGGTCACCCAGAGAAAATTCCAACTTCAAACACTTAAATCTATTTTTTCCCGAATTGATTTCCAATTTATTTCATTTGAAATAAATTTCTTTACTTATCAGTTCATTTCGAAATTCATTGATTATGGACTTTATCATTATTTCAGTTGATTTTTTTTTCTTCTTTAGCTGAAATATACAAATTTCAGATTATTCCCAATTTCTTCTTTATTCTTCCTAAATAATATAAATCCTCAATTTAAAATAAATGTTTTGTTCTTTTAAACAATAACATTGAAATTTAAGTTTTCATTAACTCTCTGTTTATTTAAATTTTCCTTACCATGCTCAAGATTTATTTATTAAAATTTTAAAGTCACTTTATTTCCTTTCCAGTTCATTCATAAATTTATTCAACTTTTCTATAATTATTTTACTTACAATTCACTTCTTTTATTTCATTCCCAAATTCCAATTATATATTTAGTAATTCGTTATTGTCCGATTATAACAATCAAGCCATAGCATTCAATATTTCCACATAATTCATTGCAGGGTATCAAATATTCAGAACAGATAATATTGAATAATTAAATAAAGTTGAGGGGTCCAGTTGGATCCCTCCAACCTGTTTTTCCTGCATCCACAGACGTTAGCACAATATAAAATATCTTCACTATAAAATGAGGGAAATCAATCATTTCAAGGCGTAGTATATACTACTATATAACACAACAATCAATTCAACCATTCAAACAATTATTTAAATTTAATCATTTAAATAATTTAAGTTTAAACCGAGTGAGATTAACTCACCTTTCCCTTTAAATTTGCAATCCACTTCATTCTCGATTTGATTCCATGTTTCAGACCTTGTAAACATATTTATACAGTTTATTAATATTTGAATTGATTGAACCATTACCTACTATCTATTCATTTTATTGAAACTAATAATTTGGTTTTAAACTAATTTCCTATAATAAATTATTTTTAGTAGCTAATTATGTAAACAATCTTATTAAATAAATTAATCTTCCTACATACAAATTTTTAAAATAAACTGGTAAGTTAAAGACGTGTATTTATTTTATATATATTTTCATTTGAAACTACATATATTTATAAAAGTTTGTAGAGTTTCAAAATCAAATTAATTTTTTTTTATAATCCCTCAAAACTCATTTCTTTTCTGTATAGATCTCTGTAACCAGCAAAACCACAATCTGCTTTACCATAAAGTTTCCCTTCTGATTTATATATATTTGTTAAATTAAATGTTGAAAAAGGAGGATAAAATTACTATTCAGATTAAAAACTTACCATATATATATATATATATATATATATATATATATATATATATATATATATGTTCCTATTATCATTTTTTTCTCCAATCTTTAAATATTGAATTAAAGATAAAATTCGTACCTTACTACTCTGAACCCCCTCCCTCAAGTTTGCTCGGATCCCAAAAAAAAAACACGACTAGAACCGCCGCAGTAACCCTAGAACCCCACCTGAGCTCCTCGGCGCCATCCTAAACCCTCGAAGCCACCTTCACCGTTCGCCGCATAGCCCTAACACGAATCCACACGCGCGTTACACCATCGAGTCCTCACCCAACTCACGAGCGCGACCATCCCTTGCAGCCGCCCAGTCTCGAGTGCGAACGACTTCAAATTTGAAGCCTTCGAGTCGTCGATTGTCGAATGGGGCAGGAGGAGAAAGACGCGCATTTGAATTTCTGGAGCCGTGATATTAACGAAGAAAAGAGGGGATCGGGTGTCTGCCATTTTCGTTTCCCCTCTTTTTTTTATACGAGATTAAAACGAAATGAAAAGGCTCGGTCCCCTTTCTCTCCTCTTTTTTTTTATTTTTTATACGAGAGGGTTAGACTAAGCTTACAAACGAAGCCATATGATATTTATTTATTATATTTTTTATTTTTTTTAATTAGTGAATCTTCCAGTGGTAGGCTTGTTTGATCATGATTTGGCCTTAAGAACGGTTGTAAATATTTAAAAAGAAAATGTGTTTAAGAAGGTATCGATGGCATCGATTTGATAAATTGAAGTTTTATTTAATTTTCAATGCGTTTACTCATCGTACGCTCACACAACAACCCCAAACACTCCGGAAATTTGAAATCCGGTAATAGTTCAATATTACGGATCCAATGGAACTGATTTTGCCGAATTCCGAGACTGTGCCTCGAAAGGCTATTTTTAAATTCAATTTAAACTATAAAATTTTAAAACTGAACAAACCAGTGTTAAATCAATTTACAACTTCTATTATCCTTAATATTATCAACACAAATTCTATAGGCCTACAAATTATATTTAACAGGCTTCTAACTCCAGATTTTGCATTTTACCCAACTTTAACTTATTTAATACAATTTAATTATCAAATAAATAGTGATATTTGAATTCAAGTTAAAAATTAACATTTAAATATTCAAAATCAATTGAATATTCCAATTTCAAATGTTCAAAAATTCTGGGTCGTCACAAAACAATAACATAATCTCACATATCGCAGCGGAACAATATATAATAAATAAATGAATAATCTTTAAATAAAGAACTATATCAGTTATTACATTACATCATATTACATTACATCATCAAAGTGTACAACAACAAACAACAACAAACAGTGAAAAAGAATACTATATACTAGTGAATACGCCATGCCATCCAGCTTGCCTCCAACAACTCCTGAATTCTAGAATATCCTGATAACCCTGACTCTAGACTGCCCGTGTGGAAATTGGTGGGCACCCAGAGTTTAGGAAGGAAAACAATAAACTCCGAGTCAGTCATGTGACTGGTGTGAGAACTAAAACAGTTTATCTTTAAAATAAAGAACAAGATAATTTTAAAATAGATTCGCAATATTTTTTAGAAAATGAGACTACCATAAGGCCTCCCGCACACACACAATGCAAACGCAGAATCGGGGGAGATTTCTCCTTATGATAGTCAAAGATGCTTGATACGCATTAAAAAGAAACATTTCATATTATTACTAGTGCATAGTGTAGGAAAACATTTCGAAAGTAAAGATATAAATCATAGCCAACATACGACCATTATCGTATGCCTACTATAGCTACCATGTTCAATAGCAGGTTACCACCACATTCCATGGCAGGTTATACAACTAAAACCGTACAGGGTTCGTATTGTTTCTTTGGATTTCCAACAAATGGTCAGACCAAGGAACTTCCCATTGCCACATGGGTACGCCTCTGGAAAGACGACCCAAGAACCTAACCGGATCTCTGCCAACACAAGGCCGGGTTACCCCTAACTGGGTAACTACCGACACGAATATGTCATCACCCGATCGTAACCGATCTATATCCGAGGATTCTCGATTTCCAACAACCACAAAGCAATAAATTTGCAGCAACAATATAGGTTAAGTATCTGGGCTCCATACCATGATACCACCTCTATCCAGAAGGAATGACATACACTAAAGGGGCGCTACCCCCTAATAACCTTGCTGCATCCTTCCTGTTTTGACCATTTTCGGGGAGTGAGGTCCGACGAAGTCTCGTCCACAAAGCCACGCTTTATATAAAAGCTGTGCTTTGTTTCAACAAATGCTCAACAGCACTTCGTATGCCACATTACCAATTTGGGAATGTATCACTAGTAACCATCAACTACATAACCTCTAAGGGTGTTAAGCTAAGAGAATAAATTCTCCGCCACCAACGGAAATATATTTGATAGAAACCGGCTTTACATCTCAAATTGTAACGTCAGACACACATCCATACAAGTCCGTTCCGGGATCGAACGGAACCGAAGGCACTTACAAAGAAGTCCTCGCAATCCAGATATTCACTAATCACGACCGGACTTCCCATCACAAAGGGTAATAAATTTCTATATCGGGGATTAGCCGATGCAGAAACATTCGACGGTAATCCTTCCGTTTTCACAAATATCCGGTCTTCAACATCGGTCATCAAATGCAATTCATAACGACGTATCACATATTCGGAATGGGTCATACGACCCCAAGGTCCTTTCCCGGCTAACCCGAATAGTGAGCGCTTATTTTAAAAAATAAGTGTGGCATTCAAATTCAAGCAATCACAACAAATACCTATTTAAAGGTAAATATTGATAGTCGGTTATTTAACTATTAATAGAGATGCGCAACATCATCAAATTCCAAATAATTTTCCAAATTATTTATTTTCCCTAAAATATCTTTACAAGATATATAATTTTCCACACTTAACCATTTGAAAACAAATTTTCAAATCACTTTTCACCTTTACCACTTTTGAAAATAAATTTCAAATCGTTTCCCTACACAGGATATATTCACAAGTCTTTATTCATTTTCATTTCAAAATGGTTCATTTAAACCAATTAAATAAATCCTTACCGATTTACTTTATATTTACGTTCCAAATTCGTAAAATTTATTCCCACACTTCAAAAATAAATCAACGTTTATTTTTAAACAAATTCCCCTTTCTTTTACAAATTCCATAGTGAATTTACAATTCCAAAATATCTATGAATATACGATTTCCAAATCGATTTCTAATATTCATTTTCAATTTATCTTTAAAAGATAAAATCTCAAAACATTCATTTCATATTGGAAAACATTTCCATACTTATTAAATAATAATGAGTAATTCACAAATCCATTTATTTTCAACACTTGGAAAATATTCGATATACTTAAATCAAAATTAAGTGTATATTTCATTCTTTAAGAAATCATTCTCTTAAACACATTAATTTGAGCCAAAACGAATGTTGCGTAAAACATCGTTATGGCAACCCAAAATCACTAGTATAGGGATTCGAAATTTAGATAGATATATATAAATCCAATTACCATAAAAAACATTTCCTTTCGGAAATCATTTACTATAACAACAGTGTTATAGTCCACCATTTCCTTCTATTTCTCGAAAGCGTCTATTTCAACAATGAGTGTTGAAATCTATGGTTTCGATGTTTAATACATTTTAAAACATCTTTAAATCGTTTTAGGTTCACTTTATAATATCATTTCTCAAAACATATCCATTTTATTTAATAATATATTCACTGTCCGAAATCGCGAATATACTTCACTAACCCAATTTCAATATTTACTACACGTTTTATTTCAAGAATTTATTCGCTATCCAAAATTGCGAATATATTTCCTTTTCTAAACTTCTATATTCAATTTATCAAATTCCATTGATTTCGAATTTATAAACAATGTCTATAAATTCCATTTCTATTTACAAACTTCGATTTATAAATCTCCTTTATTAATCCAATTCAATTTATATATCTCAGTTATATCCAAAAATCTAATTTACAAGTTAACTACTTATAAGTCCTTTATTTTACAAAAATCTATTTGCTTTTATAACTTCACGATTTATAAATCGATAAATTTCATTCACTTAAGAAATTCAATCATTCTTCATTTTAACACTAATAAAAAAACTCGTTTTATAATTCCTATATTTTTAATTTATAAATATCAAATTTTAAATCTTTTATATAAATCGTTCTGAAAACAATTTAAAAATCCCAATTCAACTAAACTTATTCTTTTAATAATTTATAAATCGTTATTTAAAGCTTATATACTTCAAGATCATACTTAAGTATTATTTTCCAAAAATCATAACTTTTATGAAAATAAAATTATAACGTTTATTTATTTTAACAATTCAAAATTTATAAAAGTATACTTTCGAAAATCACTTTAAAATTCCTTTTAAAATCAAAATCATTATTTTAAAAATTCAAAAAATGGATCCGACGATGCAACAGCACCAAATAGTCAATCACGACAAACCAAACATCATATATCAATATGATGATCAACATATATCACAATATCTGTAAATAAATCAATATAGTTGAGGAATCCAGTTGGATCCCTCCAACCTGTTTCCCTGCATCCACAAACATTAGCACAATACCAATTCCGTTCCAGTACGGAATTATCGCGGTATATGTGATTCATAAAATATTATCCGCTTAATAGACGGCACAATAGGCTCTCATCCGCTATAAAATGCGGGAAAATCAACTCCAAGCACATAAATAATACCAATTTCACTTTCAGTGAAATTATCGCGGTATATGTTTTTAATAAATAACATCCGCTTACTAACGGCGCATAATGTCTATTTTAACAATCAATAGATAACAATCATCATTCAAACATATAATCAAGAAATTTTAAATCTAACTATTTAAAATTTAAATCGAAACAATTCGATTGAGTGAGAAGTTCTCACCTTGATTTTAATTCCGTTCCAGCGTTTTATTTCGAATAAAATTAAACGTGCGTTTAATTTTACCCGAAATTCTCACTAGCTCCAAACAACTCCAATCCAGTTCCATAGCATAGTGTTCGTCCATACGAACCCAACGCAACTTGTTTCGTGCGTTTTCGACCTCGTATGAAAGAGATACAATATTTTATAGTTTACACGATTTATTATATACATAAATTTACAAATTTATTTTAATTTTTAAAACCCACACCATCATAGTCGTTCGATCCAAGCCCAGAAAATCACGGCCGCGTGCATATCCATCTTCCCCAACCAGTAACCCATGCGTGAACCCACATTGCCGTCCATTAGGGTTGAGTTTTGCGACCTCATCTCCACGTTCCAGCTCGATCGAACACCTTCAAGTTGAAGCCCAGAGCCTCACGCGCCAGCACCCCCTGACCGGTCGAGCTCGGTCAACTTCAAACTTCGAAAATCGTGCGCGAAGGCCGTGACATTTCCCTTGAATTGCTGCCACATCATCGCTCGAATACTCATCATCCCCGTATGGATCGAAAGATCTTGCTCCGCTCTACAACTTTCGTGTTGAACATTCTTTGAATTGATGAACGGATTTGAAAATATTGGAGGAAGAGCATGGTGATTTTCAGGCCATTGAAGTTTAAAATGGCGGCAGGCTGTAGAAGAAACCCTAGCCCTTTTTTTTATTTTTGTGAATTAAGGTCCTTATATAGAAATTTTCTCAAACACTATTCATTCCGGATTTTTCAAACTACGATTTACGCGCGGTAACCGGCGTATCGAGGGTTTAACCCGTGTTACGGACACAATGGAATAGGTTTCGGAGGCTAATTCGATCATATGTGCGAGTTACGGCAATAAACGATCGATTTTAAATTAAATCGACTAAACGATTTTCTATGCGTTTTGGCTCGCCCCTGACAAACGATAAATCCGATTGACTTGAAATTTGAAACCTTATAATAATATCACATTACGGATTCGATGAAATTAGTTTCGTCAAAATCCGAGACTGTTTGAAAAATGGCTATTTTAACTCGTCAATTAAATATTAAAATATTCAATTTTCACAAATTAACTTTTAAATTCGATTTTAAAAGTTCTATAACGTTATTATAACTCTAATATGATATAATAAAATTTTACAAACCATTTTCAATCATATTAAACCCCATTTTCAATTATTTCTGGAATTTCAAATATTAAATTATCGATTTATTATTTAATTAAATCCAATTATTCGAAATAAAATTTATTCGACTTATAAATTTCACTTATTAATATTTAAAATTAATTAAATATACAAATTTTAATTAATAGAAATTTTGGGTCGTTACAAACTTCCCCCCATAAAAGAATTTCGTCCCCGAAATGACCAAGTAAGAAAAAGTTATAGTACCATAAACTTTTCAAAACAAACCATTCAATTTAGATTTTTCAAATCTCTTAAGTGTTTAACTTTCTCAAAGTTCATAGTTAAACTTTTTACAATATCTTTACTAAGTTTCCAAATCCAAATTTAGTTTTCAAAAATTTCCCAATTTTCTCAAAAATATTCTAACGCCTTAAATTTTCGAAAAAATTCGCCAGTCTCCTTTGTGCGGCTCGATCCGAAAAAAAAATGACAGTATATATATCACAAATATACATCTCATCAAGTGATGACGCATCCCACAGGGAAAAAAGTGTAAAAGTACGATATTTAATCCGAGATATGTACCTTATTTATTATTAGCGAGCATATACGGCTACTATAGCGCGAAAGCGAGCTCCAAATGCGAAGCAAACGCCATCCGCACCTACTAAACACTCAACAACAACATGAGAATCATGCATATAGAAAATAATATCGATATGCAACATATAGCAACATAATAACTACCTGTGCCAACATAGCAATGCATCAAAACAACAAATGCAACCATCAAGCAACTATCATCCAACTAACCAAATAAATATTCATTCATATTCTCATCAATATTCATTGAATTGGTTTTCAATTTAAATCACATTTGATTCATTAACATTGGATCTTTAACAACATTCGTTCATTTTCAATTCAATTAGTTTGCATTCACTAATTTACATTCACATTAGTTCGTTTCAATCCAAATCAAATTCATTTACTTTACTTTCAATTTGAATTCAATTACCTAGCTTCCAATTTTTATCAATTCAATTTCATTAACACTTAATGAAATTATATACAATCAATTAACATCCATATAACAACTAATGTATATTCAACACAACCAAATTATTCAATTTACATTCATTTTGGTTCAACACATTTTCAATTCGAATTGGTTTAACATTAAATTGGCTTCCATTCAATCTTCCAATTTATTCAATTAGCTTAAATGAATTAACATTTACATTCATTATTCAATGTCAATTTATTTACATTCGGTTGATTAACATTCAATTCATTCATTCAATTGCTAATTCATTTTACAAATAAAGTTGAATTTTATTTATATAACTCAAGTTCACATCCATTACTTTATTATTTCACTTTGATACCAAAATCAACTTCATTACACATCACTTAAGTTATATTCCATTTCAAATATCATTTGTTCAATCTTTAACTTAAGTTTCCACTTATAAATCCAATTCAGATTTCAATTCTATTTAACTTTTACCAAAGTCAAATTTTCATCACTAATTCAAATTCTATCTCATTTTGCTTAACAAAATTGTTTAACCACTTCAATAATTGGTTTTACTTATCCTTTTCCATTCTATAAGTTATACAACTTATTTTCAACAATTTCCACTTGGATTTTTATTGATCCACTTGTACTTCCTTTTATTTAACTCCATCCTTTAAGTCAAATTTATTCTATTAAAATTCAAATTGTATAAGTTATCAACTCATTTATCATTCCCATAATATTTTAAATAGGAATCTAAAGCCTTTTCATTCTTTTCAAAACCATTATTGAAAACAATTCAAATTATATTTTGAATTTCAAAACCAAACCCAAATTTTCCAAACAACTTCCATTTAAAATAACTTGGCAGCAATCCCTCTTTTGGAAACCCGAAAATGAACACCGATGATGTTGCAATCATCACCGGAATTATTTTCCAGCGACCTGAAAGAGTTTAGAGCTTTCATCTCTCTAAAACAATTTTTCAAAATATCAAATCATTTCAAAACACTTCTTTGGAATTTTATTTCAGATTATAAATCACATTTACGAATCTTTTACTTATAAAATTTCACTATTTATATATAATATTATTTTACAGCTGTAGATCATTTTAATTATAACTTCATACTTATAATTCATTAGCTTATACAATTATTCTTTTAAAATTGGTGTTTTATTTAACTTATTCAACAACCAAACAATCAACTATATACTTTAATAATTCTGAAAAATTATTCCTTTATATATAAAATATACCCTATCATCCCACGCCCTCCTTCCCCAACCAAATTACCTTGAAACCAACCATATGAGTATCTGGGTACAATTCCAGGGTGGAAAACACCCCCACCAGAACAAACTTCGAACCGGAGCCAAATTACATCTCAGGACAAAGGCAAAAGGGTTAAGAATAAAAGGTTGGAACATATAATAAATAAATGAATAATCTTTAAATAAATGAATAATCTTTAAACAAAGAACTATATCAGTTATTACATTACATCATATTACATTACATCATCAGAGTGTACAACAACAAACAATAACAAACAGCGGAAAAGAATACTATATACTAGTGAATACGCCATGCCATCCAGCTTGCCTCCAGCAACTCCTGAATTCCAGAATATCCTGATAACCCTGACTCTAGACTGCCCGTGTGGAAATTGGTGGGCACCCAAAGTTTAGGAAGGAAAACAATAAACTCCGAGTCAGTCATGTGACTGGTGTGAGAACTAAAACAGTTTATCTTTAAAACAAAGAACATGATAATTTTAAAATAGATTCGAAATGTTTTTTAGAAAATGAGACTACAATAAGGCCTCCCGCACACACACACAATGCAAAAGCAGAATCGGAGGAGATTTCTCCTTATGATAGTCAAAGATGCTTGATACGCATTAAAAAGAAACATTTCATATTATTACTAGTGCATAGTGTAGGAAACATTTCGAAAGTAAAGATATAAGTCTTAGCCAACATACGACCATTATCGTATGCCTACTATAGCTACCATGTTCAATACCAGGTTACCGCCACATTCCATGGCAGGTTATACAACTAAAACCGTACAGGTTTCGTATTGTTTCTTTGGATTTCCAACAAATGGTCAGGCCAAGGAACTTCCCATTGCCACATGGGTACGCCTCTGGAAAGACGACCCGAGAACCTAATCGGATCTCTGCCAACACAAGGCTGGGTTACCCCTAACTGGGTAACTACTGACATGAATATGTCATTCCCCGATCGTAACCGATCTATATCCGAGGATCCTCGATTTCCAACAACCACAAAGCAATAAATTTGCAGCAACAACATAGGTTAAGTATCTGGGCTCCAAACCATGATACCACCTCTATCCAGAAGGAATGACATACACTAAAGGGGCACTACCCCCTAATAACCTTGCTGCATCCTTCCTGTTTTGACCATTTCCAGGGAGTAAGGTCCGACGAAGTCTCGTCCACAAAGCCACGCTTTATATAAAAGTTGTGCTTTGTTTCACCAAATGCTCAACAGCACTTCGTATGCCACATTACCAATTTGGGAATGTATCACTAGTAACCATTAACTACATAACCTCTAAGGGTGTTAAGCTAAGAGAATAAATTCTCCGCCACCAACAGAAATATATTTGATAGAAACCAGCTTTACATCTCAAATTGTAACGTCAGACACACATCCATACAAGTCTGTTCCGGGATCGAACGGAACCGAAGGCACTTACAAAGAAGTCCTTGCAATCCGGATATTCACTAATCACGATCGGACTTTCCATCACAAAGGGTAATAAATTTCTATATCGGGGATCAGCCGATGCAGAAACATTCTCCTTCCGTTTTCACAAATATCCGGTTTTCAACACCGGTCATCAAATGCAATTCATAACGACGTATCACATATTCAGAATGGGTCATACGACCCCAAGGTCATTTCCCGGCTAACCCGAATAGTGAGCGCTTATTTTAAAGAACAAGTGTGGCATTCAAATTCAAGCAATCACAACAAATACCTATTTAAAGGTAAATATTGATAGTCGGTCATTTAACTATCAATAGAGATGCGCAACATCATCAGATTTCAAATAATTTTCCAAATTATTTATTTTCCCTAAAATATCTTTACAAGATATATAATTTTCCACACTTAGCCATTTGAAAACAAATTTTCAAATCACTTTTCACCTTTACCACTTTTGAAAATAAGTTTCAAATCGTTTCCCTACACGGGATATATTCACAAGTCTTTATTCATTTTCATTTCAAAATGGTTCATTTAAACCAATTAAATAAATCCTTACCGATTTACTTTATATTTACGTTCCAAATTCGTAAAATTTATTCCCACACTTCAAAAATAAATCAACGTTTATTTTTAAACAAATTCCCCTTTCTTTTACAAATTCCATAGTGAATTTACAATTCCAAAATATCTATGAATATACGATTTCCAAATCGATTTCTAATATTCATTTTCAATTTATCTTTAAAAGATAAAATCTCAAAACATTCATTTCATATTGGAAAACATTTCCATACTTATTAAATAATAATAAGTAATTCACAAATCCATTTATTTTCAACACTTGGAAAATATTCAATATACTTAAATCGAAATTAAGTATATATTTCATTCTTTAAGAAATCATTCTCTTAAACACATTAATTTGAGCCAAAACGAATGTCGCGTAAAATATCATTACGGCAACCCAAAATCACTTGTATAGGGATTCGAAATTAAGATAGATATATATAAATCCCAATACTATACAAAACATTTCCTTTCGGAAATCATTTACTATAACAACGGTGTTATAGTCCACCATTTCCTTCTATTTCTCGAAAACGTCTATTTCAACAATGAATGTTGAAATCTATGGTTTCGATGTTTAATACATTTTAAAACATCTTTAAATCGTTTTAGATTCATTTTATAATATCATTTCTCAAAACATATCCATTTTATTTAATAATATATTCACTGTCCAAAATCGGGAATATACTTCACTAACCCAATTTCAATATTTACTACACGTTTTATTTCAAGAATTTATTCCCTATCCAAAATTGCGAATATATTTCCTTTTATAAACTTCTATATTCAATTTATCAAATTCCATTGATTTCGAATTTATAAACAATGTCTATAAATTCCATTTCTATTTATAAACTTCGATTTATAAATCTCCTTTATTAGTCCAATTCAATTTATATATCTCAATTATATACCAAAAATCTAATTTACAAGTTAATTACTTATAAGTCCTTTATTTTACAAAAATCTATTTGTTTTTATAACTTCACGATTTATAAATCGATAAATTTCATTCACTTAAGAAATCCAATCATTCTTCATTTTAACACTAACAAAAAAAAGTCGTTTTATAATTCCTATATTTTTAATTTATAAATATCAAATTTTAAATCTTTTATATAAATCGTTTTTAAAACAATTCAAAAATCCCAATTCAACTAAACTTATTCTTTTAATAATTTACAAATCGTTATTTAAAGCTTATATACTTCAAGATCATACTTAAGTATTATTTTCCAAAAATCATAACTTTTATGAAAATAAAATTATAACGTTTATTTATTTTAACAATTCAAAATTAAATAAAACGTATACTTTCGAAAATCACTTTAAAATTCCTTTTAAAATCAAAATCATTATTTTAAAACTTCAAAAAATGGATCTGATGATGCAACAGCACCAAATAGTCAATCACGACAAACCAAACATCATATATCAATATGATCATCAACAAATATCACAATATCTTTAAATAAATCAATATAGTTGAGGAATCCAGCTGGAACCCTCCAACCTGTTTCTCTGCATCCACAAACATTAGCACAATACCAATTCCGTTTCAGTACGAAATTATCGCGGTATATGGGATTCATAAAATATTATCCGCTTAATAGACGGCGCAATAGGGTCTCATCCGCTATAAAATGCGGAAAAATCAACTCCAAGCACATAAATAATACTAATTTCACTTTTCGGTGAAATTATCGCGGTATATGTTTTTAATAAATAACATCAGCTTACTAACGGCGCATAATGTCTATTTTAACAATCAATAGATAACAATCATCATTCAAACATATAATCAAGAAATTTTAAATCTAACTATTTAAAATTTAAATCGAAACAATTCGATTGAGTGAGAAGTTCTCACCTTGATTTTAATTTCGTTCGTTTTATTTCGAATAAAATTAAACGTGCGATTAATTTTATCCGAAATTCCGACTAGCTCCAAACGACTCCAATCCAGTTCCATAGCATAGTGTTCGTCCATACGAACCCAACACAACTTGTTTCGTGCGTTTTCGACATCGTATGAAAGAGATACAATATTTTATAGTTTACACGATTTATTATATACATAAATTTACAAATTTATTTTAATTTTTAAAACCCACAGCATCATAGCCGTTCGTTCCAAGCCCAGAAAATCACGGCCGCGTGCATATCCATCTTCCCCAACCAGTAATCCACGCGTGAACCCACATTGCCGTCCATTAGGGTTGAGTTTTGCGACCTCATCTCCACGTTCCAACTCGATCGAACACCTTCAAGTTGAAGCACAGAGCCTCACGCGCCAACACCCCCTGACTGGCCGAGCTCGGTCAACTTCAAACTTTGAAAATCGTGCGCGAAAGCTGTGACTTTTCCCTTGAATTGTCGCCACATCATCGCTCGAATACTCATCATCCCCGTATGGATCGAAAGATCTTGCTCCGCTCTACAACTTTCGTGTTGAACATTCTTTGAATTGATGAACGGATTTGAAAATATTGGAGGAAGAGAATGGTGATTTTCTGGCCATTGAAGTTTAAAATGGCGGCCGGCTGTAGAAGAAACCCTAGCCCTTTTTTTATTTTTGTGAATTAAGGTCCTTATATAGAAATTTTCTCAAACACTATTCATTCCGGATTTTTCGGACTTTGATTTACGCACGGTAACCGGCGTCTCTACGGTTTAACCCGCATTCCGGACACAATGGAATAGTTTTCGGAGGCTAATTCGATCATATGTGCGAGTTACGGCAATAAACGATTGATTTTAAATTAAATCGATTAAACGATTTTCTATGCGTTTTGGCTCGTCTCGGACAAACGATAAATCCGATTGACTTGAAATTGAAACCTTACTATAATATCACATTACGGATCCGATGAAACTGGTTTCGTCGAAATCCGAGACTGTTTGAAAAATGGCTATTTTAACTCGTCAATTAAATATTAAAATATTCAATTTTCACAAATTAACTTTTAAATTCGATTTTAAAAGTTTTATAACGTTATTATAACTCTAATATGATATAATAAAATTTTACAAATCATTTTCAATTATATTAAACCCCATTTTCAATTATTTCTGGAATTTCAAATATTAAATTATCGATTAATTATTCAATTAAATCCAATTATTCGAAATAAAATTTATTCGACTTATGATTTCACTTGTTAATATTTAAAATTAATTAAATATACAAATTTTAACTAATAGAAATTCTGGGTCGCTACAGCGGATTCTACCTTGGAAGGCCCTAGGAACTTAGTATGGCATTCCAGACTTTGATGAATTGACAATGTGAGTCGTTTGGATCGAGCACTTCAGGTGGGAAGTGAGCACTTCAGGTGGGAAGTGTGCATGGAACTTAGTGATAGTCCGAGGAGGCACATTCAACGATGTGAAACGATGGAGTGGAACGTAGTGTGTTCTTCCATCGAGTCGTGTATTGAAGTGATTGTTGATAAATCTAGATGTATGTGTGTTTCATGGCAAAAGGGTATGTCAGGATGCTCACATGTGTACCCTGGACCTTAGTGATGGTCTAGCCTACTTTAGAGAGGGAAGTACCTTAGTTGTGGTTTGTGATCGAGCACCGAATCTGATTACGACTTAGTGTATTACCTACCTTCGTGTTGATCGTACGAGTTATCATATATCCAAAGCCATCTTAGTGGTGGTGCGAGACCTTAATGGTGGTTGTTTTGATTGCTTTGGTTGTTATGTGTGTTATGATTGTTGTGTTTGCTTTGATTGTTATGTGATAAAGATGGATGTCTTGTGGTGTAGATACCATTGTGTTGGATACTCGACACCCATATCGTACTTAGTGTTGTACACCCATATAATGATAGTATAACTTATATTGTGTTATATGCTAACTCATTGGATTTAGGTTCATGATAGATATGGCTTCTCATACTTATTGTGCCCATATACTATCGACTTTTATAGTATCTTGAGATCATTTACCGCTCATACCGGACTATTGTCTGACCCGACATTTTGTGCATTGCTTTTTATTATCTCGGCTACTCATAAATGAGTAGACTAAATAGTAGGTATGAGATTAGCACATGGAGTTGTTCGAAGGATAAGTAGGAGACTAATGCTTATCTATACTCATATTTTAGAGCATGTCGACATTCCATTATGCAACATTATGGAGCTCTTATTGGTTCTATGCTATATTATCTAGACATAGTTTATTCAGACTTTGTTATTTGATGTATAAATTCTATTTCTTTTTTCTTGTATAATTGTGATGGAAGTTATGCACTTTGGTTTTATCTGATTCATATGGTTGTATTTACTGTCTTGCTTGTTTCATATCTATACATATGTGATTATCATATGTTATCCTACGTGATGTGAGACATACAATATGCATGCTTTGAGATGATTACAACTTTACACCTTGACAGTCGCTCTACATCGGTCAAGTATCATAGTAGCGTACTTTACATGTATATTGTTAGGCGGTCGTCACATGTTACATGGTAGGCCATGTGTTGTATTATTTTCTGTTTTTCTCATAATAAGAGTGGTACTTTATTTGAGTGAAACACTCAGTTGATGTCTCGAGAGTTCGAACACCTAGCCTCTAAGACCTCAACCAGTAGCACCATAGCACTTAGCAATTGAGGTAGCGGTCCTTGAATTATTTCTTGTTTGTACATTCTATACTTTTGTTTTGCAGTAAGTGAATCGCGCTAACAATTTCCAAATATACAAGCAAATCAACGATACAATATAATTAATATACTTACACCTAGGCACTGTGTTTATCGATTCTTAAATAATTGTTATATAGTTAATTTAACAAATGAAAGCAAACGAGCAACAAACTAAATTAATAGTCTAGATTGAATATGAATATTTGACCAGTATAACTTGATCTGTTAATGGACATGCTCGAACTCAAATAGTGTCATATTTTCACTTCTGTGCAAAATTAATATCACAAATTCGTATATGTGGGTAGCCGAGGGATGTCGGGTTTTTATCTATCCCCGCGAAATTGACATATCCAAATATATCTAGAAAATTCTAGTTTAACCTAAAACCATTATGTTTTGAATGTTTATGAAAATACAAAACATTAAAAGTACGATGATAACAAAAAGTTTAGACAACGAATACGTATTTATATTTACATATAATATAAATTTTTATCTTGACAAAACAATAACTAATAATCATTACGTGTATTAAGATATACATAATACAAACCATAATCGTTGTAAAAATTTGGATGCGGTTACTTTAATATTCACGTGCGCATCGGAATTTTTGATTATCGGAAGTTTGTTCTTTTTTTGATTGCCAAGCGAAATGAATTCAGATTTTTGTGGATGTCTATTGACTAATATAAATATAAAACAAGTTCATTGGGTAAGATAAGTGGTCAAAAAGGAAAGACGTTTTTTTTCTTCCTTCCTATCCAAGTGATGCCTTCATTTTACTCATATAGCCGACGATTTACAAATCGAAGGCCAAATGGACTTGAGCCCGAATAAAATTGACTAAATTGTTTTGGTCAAATGAATTGGACTTTAGAAGAACATTATTTGGCAAGTAAATGATTCAACTATACATTTGACTCGTTGGTCAGACAATATACTAATTTATGAAAATCAATTCTTGGAAGTAGATAAACTTGATTGTTTCCGTTCATATATCATATATTGGGTAGTAAATGCTTGAATGGGGAAGTACATGAGAAAGTATATTTATGTAGATAATAATTTAATTGAGTAGCTCAACAAACAGATAGCATGATATTAGTTGACCTCTGCTATCAACTACGAAATATAAAGGATCGAACTCGCGATGGCTTGGAACCAAATAACGTATCTTCATTTTTTAAGTAGCAACCTCATCAGACTTGGAGTACAGTCCATTATTTCCATTAGTTAGTTAGGGAAGTAGTTAATGGTAGTTCAGATTATCACTACCTAATTGTTTTAATAATACTTTTGTCAATGGTTCAACGCAGTTATAATTAAATATTGATTCTGATTTTTATTTTCATTTGGAATCAACAAAGATAATCTCAACGAGCTCCTATGATTCTAGAACGCAGAAGAAAAGGACGCAAGCCTAAATTTCAACAAAGTCCACGTCTATATTTATTTTGGAACAGAAAGTAAACAATGACACGTATTCTTGATTAAGGTCCTGTGTTGCTTAAAGTGGGGTTTCATGTTTCCAATATCTCTGTTAGTATTCATTTTCATATATTCATTTCGATTATGTTGATATATTTAATAGTTTACAATATGTCGATCCACAGGTGGATAGAAGAATCACTACTTTGATATTCTATTAGAGTAGGTGATCTCAATTCACTTGGGATAGATATTTATGTGTATTTAGAAACATACGATAAGTCCTTATATGATCACGTTCCCCCATCTTCGTCTTTGCCTTTCACAATTCATTTCACTTTTATCTTTCATGCCATAAATGTACAAAAAAATTCCAAATGACGACGCTGGTTTATACGGTGGTTTACGCGACATTATTAGCGCTGGGTAAATCAATACAACATCACAAATATATTATCAATGTCTATTTATCCAGCATTATTATTGTAAAATAATACTAAACTGGACTATTATTATTATTATTGTTATTATTATTATTATTATTATTATTATTATTATTCTGAATCCTTAATGGTTTGTAGATATTTCTGCCAACGTACCTTCGTTTAGGACAACAGCGTTGGAGATGGCAAATGGGGTAACAAAATATTTTAGATATTTTAAAAAATATTAATATAGAAATGTAACAGGACAACATGCTAAAAAAAAAAACCTTTAGGGTAACGGTTTAAACTTCTTACTTATGACCTTGACAACTAAGGCTCAACTTGGTACTAATCAATTTTTCCCTATTTTTTTTCAACATTCTTATTGGAGCAACTAACAGCGTAGGACCGACACTGCACATAGCTAATGATAATGTGGTATTTTAATCGACCTAATCTTTTATTTGATGTGTTTTCAATGTAACGTTTCAACCATCTAATGCCATGTACCACGTGACTACCATGTGACCTAGTGTTTTACTTTACGTAGGTCATGTTTTATTTTCGATATCATAGTTACTCATCTCATTTCTCTTTATTTTTATTCAAACTATATTCTAAAACAATTATGATTGAAATGAATATAAATATGTATGGAAAAATTATAAAAAATACGATAGTAATATTTGTTGCGATCAAATTTTCCAAAGTCTCAAAACAGACTCAAACTGTTGAATTGAACTTCAGAATAATGAAAGTAATGGCTCCAGAGACTTGGGGGACATCAAAGACGATGAAAGAAAGAAGCACGAGAAGATTGGACGAACTTTGAATAACTCGAATCGAACCATGTCAGTACCGACATTATCTATCAGTATAGAGATGATTTTGAAAAATGACGAGGCAGAACTTGAGAAAAGGAATTCGGGATACAAGCAAGATTTTGAAAAGTTGAAAGAGTGGACAATGAAACAGCCAACACGATTCATGTCGGTATCAAGTTGTTTTGGAGCTTGGAAATCGTGTCGTTTGATTCGATCTTCGTGCCTGGATATTTGGATCTGGAGACTGAAATTTGTTCTAACCTAGATGGTGAGATCCATGTTGGAATTTGCATATAAATGGCAATCCACTTTCAACTAAAAGGGGAATTTTTGGCACTCGAGATTTAGAAGGCTATCTTCTTCCACCATTAACTTCATAAACTCTTGTAAATCCGAGATCTACAAGATTGTTGTTGGATTTCCATTGTAGTAGTTCTATTTGGAAGAGAATTAATCAAAGAATAAGATTAAAATGGATGGAGTATTGATCGAACCATTGTAAAAAAAATGGTTGTTTGTTCTTATTTTCCTTTATTTTTACTTGTTGTATCGGGATCTACTTGCTTTTGGGGTATTGTGCCATCTTTTTGGTTCAACATTTTTAGTGCTTCCACTTAGAACAAGCTTGGATCTAAAGTTTGAAAGAGATGAAGAGGCCAACTACCAGAGCTATTGCCGGAGGAAGGCAACCGGGGCATAAGGTAGTTAGGAGATGTCCTCAAGTTCGAACACATCAGTCTACATGACTGAGAAGTAATGGAAAGAATGATGAAAGAGATGCAAGATAGAATGATGGCTCGACAATGGGAAATACTAAAGGGATTTTTCAGAAGGATGGGACAGAAAGGGACAGCTAAAGCAACTTAAAATCAAAACCAAAGACCAAAAGGCAATACTGGAGCATTTGGAATTAGAGAAGAACGAAATGGAGCTGAAGCCCTAGACAAGAACCTCTCGGTACCAACACAATCAAGTCAGTAATGACGTGAATGTCCTAGGGGCATGATTATTTTGGGTCTAGGAAAAGCTAGGATGTTAAGAACGGACAAAAAAAATCAAAAAAGCGAAACAAAATGCGAATGCATAGTAACTGGAGTTGGAACCAGAAGCTCACCGCAACAACGAGGGCTAGGGCGAAACTATGAATCAGAGATTTCCATTAGATGATAATGATAGAATTGGTGAGATAATAAGACGGGCACTGGGAAGTGCACCCCAAGAATGAAGCTTGGAGAATGTGAATAGGAATCTTCACCCTCAAACATTTGGTAAGCAAGGAATCTACCGGATTTTAAGCTATCGATACTGGAGACTGTAACACCCTGGCTCCAATGATCAGAATGGCAAAGAGAGTTTACTATCTGATAACTCAGATCGACGTGCACAGAAGGAGTGATCTCTCGTATACACTAATTTGGGTCAACACAGATACATTTCAATACCTAAATATATCTGAAATAATATGTATCACATCTCAATGCAAGTCAATGTACACGAGTTATAAAATTAAATAATACATTATTAGAGACACAAATAAAAAATTTCTCAACTAACAAAATCAGAGTGAACAAAAACAATGAATGTTATATCATATCCAAATGTTTAATATATCATCTCATATATGTACAGCTCATAACATAAATACATCACTTGACTAATCCAATGGAATCTTAATACGAACAAAATAAGCACTCGCCATCGTTATCACTCCATCTCCATATCTTAGCCCACAAAGCATATACAATCATAACATTACCTATAAAAACATCTCGGATTGATCCAAGGTTGTTAAACAAATCACAAACCATGGGTCAGGCTAGAAATCTAGCTGTGAGTATAATAGTGCTTGATAGTAAAATATAAGTGTGGTGTCGGGTATAAATACGTGACATATCAATCAAATACAACGATGTCACTTACACCAAACAATATCCCGCCCGCATTATATTAAAATGTTTTAACACAAGTGTCACAACTTTAATCATCATGACTCACAACTGCAACTCTAATCAACTGGGATATCACAACTTATTTATATTATATGAGTTTCTTTCGGTTTAAATCCAAGTGCATTGTTTTCTGATCTTTGGAGTTTGATTTCATTGTTTACCATAGTATGGTCTTTTTCATCTGCATGTCTAAACAATTAACAATTATACATATTCATTGTTTACCATAGTAAGGACCTTTTCAACTACATATCTAAACAATGTTCATATATTATATAAGCTCGATAGATATGAAGGAGAGCTATATCTTTACTCTCTTCCTTGAGTTTCGCATAGGAATAGTCATAGGTAATCCCTTCCGAATTCACCCTCTACATAGACTAACTTCCTCGATAAGCCCATTCGATCTTTTTCATTCACTACTTACGACCAGTTGTAAGTGCACTTCACACGATCCTTTAGTTGCATTACCGTTCTAGCTTCTAAAGACATATGCTTTTTATGTGTTATAGTCACCTACACGATTCCATATTGAGGTGCTAGCTCCTCTAGCACTACGCCTCCAATATCTTACCATTCATTATATTGCCTACGCAATAAATCATTGGACTTTGTAATGGGGGACAAAGTCATCACAATTTGGGTTATGTTCCTTGAATTGGTTCACTAGGATGGATTATAGCAGTCTAGTAGTTAATACGTTGTATCGTTTTCATCAATTGTTAATGTCAACTTTTAAAAATATTTAGCTTTCCAAAACATCATTATTCCCCAAAATGATGCTATATCCCAAATAATTATCATGTATACTTCAATTCAATCATCAAGTAATTATGCATTCAATCATTTCAATTCAAACACGAAAGTTCATCTATTTAACTTAATATAATTGGGATATAATGAACTTGCATCAATATATCATGGATGAAAACACATATCATACTCTTATACTTGTTTTTTAAATTAAAAAGTATCTAAAATCACAAAAATTATCCAACCACTCAATTCATCAATTTAAGTCCAAATCAAGCAAGTTTTCAATCATTTATTTAGCCACGAGTATTCTAGTGTAGCATAGGTGAAATACCAACGCCTAACTTAAAAAGCAAACCAATATTTTTTCATCCGATTTTAAAATGTTATATCTCATATTTAATAAAATAATACTCATGCTTTTTAAAATATATACATATCTATACTTGGTTTATCTTCTATTTTTATAATCATGTTATATCCTTTTAAAATTCAACCAAGTATTATTAATGTCATTTGGTATTCAATCGAAATAAAATACCTTTACTTGTATATAGAACGAATTTCAAATTCATTTATAAAATATCTCAAATAATTCTCAAAATTATTTTATAAAAAATCTTATATATTTAAACAGCTCATCGTTTATGGTTGAAATTCGAATTCAAATTATTTCAAAAATAAATTAACTTCGTTTCATCAAAGCTTTTCTAATTTCAAATGTCAAGTAAAATATTCATATTATATAGATAGGATTTTAAATTCAACCTTAATTTAAGTTCTATTATTTTCAAAGTGAAAATAATTCAAACTCAAATCTCATTATCTCCAAAATAGTTTAAAAATCCTTCTACACAAAACTTTCTATAATAGAATCTATCAAAATTCCTTTCAAAGAATTTAAATATAAAAACCCTCCTTTCTCATGATTTAAATGCAAACCAAATAGACTTAAATAAAGTTCAAGTTTTATATTACTAAAATATTCATTTAAACTTATTGTAAATTTTTACACAAGTCCGAAGTAATAAAGTTTGAATAGGAATACACTACTTTCATTCATGGAATAACATTCTTCAAAATACTATATAGGAAGCTTTAAAATATGTCATAAAAAAACTTTGATATTTCTTAATCTCCAAAACACATTCAGACACATTCATTCTTTTATTACATCCATAATCCAAAATATATAAATAAATTCAATGCATACAACTCTTTATCAAATATTGGTCAAACAATCAACCATTTACAACCCAATGCATACATCCAACCATATATAATACAATTCAATCAATAACATGATATCAAACATCCAATTCAAACAATATTCATTAATATTCTTTTCTACTATGTAACTAATAAATGTAACACAATCAAAATAGGGTTTATGTCACTTAAAACCATATGTTATTTAAATAGGATTTAATCCTTCATCTAATTTTAAATCCCGATATATTTTTAAACAATTCAAATTCATTCGTAACAAAATAATTTAACTTTGTTTAATAACTATTTTTCTCATAAAATTCTTTTCGAAATAATTTACATAATAAATTCCTTCTGATGGTTTAAATCCAAATCATTTAATTAACTTGAATAAGATTCAGGTTTTGTATTTATAAAACTTTCTTTATAGTTTAAAATTATTTTTAAAAGTCGTCATGAGTTCAAAATAATCAAACTTAAATTTCAAAGCTTTAAAAATAGCTATACAAATACATTGCTTTGCCTTTTGCTCCTAGAAGTAATATTCTTCAAAACAAAATATAAACAGGCTTCAAAACCCAATTTTTCAATTTAAAAATACTAAAATATAGACTTGAAAATCTTTAACATGCTTCTGTTGTAGAAATAGCTCAATATCATCACTTCTATAATCAAACGATCCATTAAATCAAACACTTACTGACTATAATTCAAGTATATATTAGACAACCAAGCTATCATTAATCAAAATTTAATCAAACAAAATAAAATTAAACTTAAAACTACATAATCAACTCAGTGTAAATTCAAAGTAGCAGGTTATACTTACTATATAATTCAAAAAAATTTGGTTATACTCACCATAATTTTGCAATCAATTAATAAGAAATTGGAAATCGATATGCTCACTAAACTCTAAGGAAGCAAGGGATATACTTATGGTAAATTTAATAAGAGGTTATACTGACTCAATCTTTATTCTAGCATCAAATATCAAGATTATCTACCCAATATCAATCCAAACTTCTTACTGTCGGGAATTTGATCATATCGACATACCAAGCATTATCTATCAATGTATAAAAAAAGATACAGCTACTCACGTATCATTGCTGTTATAACTTCTTACCAACATTCACAGATTTTCCTCAACCACCCATAGTCATGCAGCCTTCTCTTTGCATCACTTACTTACAATATGGCCTCTATATAGTCGCACACCTCCTTCTTATCCAATTGCAGGCCGTCGTCATCATGTTAGTGGCCACGTCGTTTTCGTTCTCATCCCCGGTCGCCACCTAAGTCACACCAGAAAGCCATCACTTGGCCCACGGTCATTGCTTAAGCCTCAATTGCTACCTGCCACAACCGCATGCTCATTCCACCTATCGCAACTCCGCAACAGCAATTCTTCACATTGCGCGATCCTTTTTTTGTTTGAACTGGATTTGGTATTATGGCATGAGGAAGATAAAGGGGTCAGGTTTTGATAGGGGAAGAAGCGATGTGTTTTACTTTAGGCTGAAGCTTAGAAAATGAGATAAGGATGGATAAAGATAAGGGTTTGGTAAAGTGCGCTTTAAATTCTTTTAGATCCAAAGAAGAAATGAAGATTTCTATTCATATTGTTTTCAATGCTAACAACCTCATATCAAATTGAGACAAACCATCTATCACTTAAGAATTCATTCAAGCTATTACAAATTTTCATAGTTTCATAATTGAAATAATTTTTCAATTGTCAAAACACCGTCTTTCGACTTTATACAATATTTAAAATAATTATTTTATTCCTTAAAACAAATTCCAAAATTACACAATTATTGTTTGCTTTGTCAAAATAAATTTAAGACAACTTTGGATTTTTAAAACACGATTTCAGTTTTACATTTTAAACCAATACTTTTTAAATAAAATAAATCTAAAATTAAATTTATCGAATTAAATTTAATAAAAATACTGAATTAAATTCCTAAAAATTCTTAATATATTAATTTTATTTAACTCGGGAACGGGATGTTGAAGACTCCCTTTCTTAAAGAAAATACATCCTCGCAATTTACTTGAGAGCGCTGTAGTGGATTTAACTACCAGCAATAACTACAAAAATAAGATGTACATCATTTGTTATTGCGTTTTCGCTGTGCCACTCTGATAAAATTTCATATAACATATTTAACTTGTTCAAATTTATTTCATTGACACAACCACACACGGTAAAAGTAAATACTTCATTTCAATTAAATGTATTACACGGTATTATAAACCTACTGATCAATATATGTATAGCATTCGATATTCCTTTTGAAAAATTTAAACATGAAAACATGTAACGATCCGTAATTTCGCTACTTCAAAAATTAGAGATTTTGTTTATTTTTAAATTTAAAAGTTAAATAAATATGTTATATATAATAAATAATTATCTATTTTTTATAGTTAATAAATTAAAAGGTATAAATTTGAATTTTAGAACAAATCAGCAAAAGTTTAGTTTTGTTAATAATAAATAAAGACTTAAATAAATAAGTTTAAATATTTATTTGATAAGTTAAATCTTATTTAAAACAACCAATAAAGATAATAAAAATACTTAAAAATATTTAAAAGTATGTTAATAATCTTTTATGAAAATAACCAAAATTTGTCGCATTTTGTCAGTTTTACATACACTGTAAAATTTGAAATTTTGATTTTAATTAAATATGATTTTAAAATATAAAGAAATATGTTTTAATATATTTAAAGAAGTAAAAAAGTTCGTTTCACATTTGGTTTACATAAATGAATAGTTTAGGTAAAACGTCAAAATGTAACCGTAAAATATTTTGTCAAAAATCAACGTTATGTCGATTAAAAGTTGTCGCAACATTGTTGCACCTTTATTTTCTTATATATAAACATATATTCAAATAATATAAGTATTATTTAATTCACTAATCAAGTTTAGAAAACAAATAAGAAAAGTAAACACAAAAGGACAAAACATGTCATATCAAATCCTACCAAATCTTCACTTTTCTTTACTTTAATATTAAGTAATTAAGACATAAAGTAATGATGTGATAAAGTGAATGTTAGTGTTGAAAAAGCAAGATAAAGTAATGATATTTTATTAATTTTGTAAAGGGTTAGTTTTGTAATTTAACATTCCTTACTTTTGCTATAAATACCCATCCATTCTTCTTATTTTTCAGACAAATCATTCTCTTTTTCTTCTTCCTTTAAGCTATTTTAATGACTTCTCCCTTTAAGAGATGTAAGAGGGTTAAAAATAGTGGAATGCTTAAGCACTAATCCACTTGTTACTCTCTAACCTCTTCTTAATTCACATTTTCTTCTTCTCTTCTTAAAAATGGCCTTAGGTCGTGAGTTTGGAAGTTGATAGGGGAAGGACGTGAGAAATATGGAAGGGAAAGATTATGACCATGAGCAAGAAGGGATGTGGGGTAGTGGTCGAGCACATGAAAAAGGTGGAAGAATGTTTATGTGATTTTTTAGTAAAGTGTTGAATTAAATGAATGTTGCTCGGAAGATAAAGGTTTTGGTTAAAGGTAACAAAATTCTCACTGCTTTTAAAAGATCATATTTTGATTTTGCTATAATAATTATCTTATGACATATGTCAGTATACACCCCTTTAAAATGTTGCTATGGATGTTTGTTTATGGTTGTGTTATGTTTGAATAAGTAGCAAATGTTTATGGTTGCGATTATTTATCATGTTAGCTTATGTATGTACCATAATTATGTTAGTGACAAATGTTAACTCGATTATGTTCATTTTGATTTAAAAATCCCGTTGTTAATAATACTATATTTTAGTGATATGAGACATTTTGAAAAAATAAGTCTAAGTGAAATTAAAATATAAGAGAATTAAAAATTTCAAGTGAAAATGGGTTTAAAAAGGATAGCTAAGTTGAAATTGAGATGAATAGTGAACTTAAAATCAATTTTGAAAATTGAAGTTGAGATTTAGGATGAATTGAAGTTTAAATAGAAATTAAATTTGAAATCTAAGTTTTAAATGGTTTTAATTTGAAGTTAGAATTGAAATTGGACTGAAATTGGAATTTAAATTTAATATTAAAATAATAGGAATATACTAATATTATAATATGGAAATAGTGAAAATATATTTTAAATATTTTTTAAAAAAAGTAAAAATATTGATTTAAAATGAAGTAATAAAAATTAATTTTGAATAGATTGTTTGAAATATTGGAAAACAAGTTAAAACTAGGTGCGTCGCGCAAAGGTAGTTTGCAATTTCGCGTGAAAATTTCTAATAAATGTGTAGAATGGAATATAGCTCGGAATTCTTCGAGATAAGAAAATTCCGAACTACTATATCCATATCTTTGAAAGGAAGAAAGAAAATCAAGATTTCGTCTTGTAGATTTTGAATTAAGTCCAAAACAATTTTCTAGAAAAATCGCGCTAATGCAGTTAAGTGACCATAAAAGGAAATTTGTTTAAATAAACGTTGTTAATTATGAAAAGATATGAAATAAATTTGACAAATCTATTTAAATGATTTCAATGAGATTTTGATTGAAAAATATGAATTATCGAATGTCTAAAAGTTGTTTAAATCAAATAAGCTTATATAGCGTTTTCTGCAGCATTTTTATGCTGCGAATTCTATAACTTTTGGAATATGAGTTTGAATATTATGATTTTTCACAGAATCAATTGTGAATGTCTTTAAAAGAGAAGATAAGCGTTTGAAAGATAATTTGGAATTTTTATAAGCAATTTCAAAATAAAGTTGATAACTGAGTATGCGGAAACGACTAGTACATTTGTCCCGCTTGTGAGATCTGAAAAGATAAATAAGGTGTTTGACTAAGGTTAGGAATGGAGCAACCGGTGCGCTGAACTTACCAAGACTATGTTTCTTTTCTTAGGCGAGGGATGAAACAGATCGAAAGGAAAGCCCGAATGCTCTTAAATAAAAAGATTATATTGAATTTCCAAAATAAAAGAAGATTGGTATTATCCAATATTTAAGCAATCTCCAAAATGAATGATTTCTATGATCCTAACTCAAAATATTTTCTAGGATTTGATTTTAGGGTTTATCGTAAACAATATCTTAAATAACATTGTTTTTGACCTGCCTAAAAGTTAAGAAATTTGGATCGAGAGTTAAGTGAGGAAATTTGAGATATTTCTAACGCAAAAGAATGAATTACTTAGAATTATCCTAAGTCAAAATAAAGAGATTTTGAAATCAACCGAAAAGAATTTAACTGAAAAGAGACTTAATAAATCATATATACTCATATTCGCTTTTTATCGATAATTAGATTTCGAATGATCCGAGGTCGGATTTGGATGATTCCTATCCGAAAACCACTTAGAACCAATGTATACGTTCAAACGTGAAGACCATGTTGAGGATGATGATTTTTGAAGACCGTGGATCTTCATAGCGTGAAGACTGCTTGTTGACTTGCTCTGGGTCGCACCCATTATAGAGTTATATATAATAGTGGTCTCCTCGTTGTGGAGATTTTTCGAATTGCAAGGACTACTCGATACTAGTGGTAGTAGGAGAGTGCCTTCGGTTTTATCTGTTCCCGGACAACTTGTATGGACGTTTGTCTGACGTTGCATTTAAAGATTACGTACATTGATTTTACAAACGTACATTAGTGGTGGCAGAGAAGGCAGCTTCTCTTAGCTTAACACCCTCCTTGAGACATACGAGCTCAAGGGTTGTATATTTGTTGAAGGCAATTAGTAGTTAACGGTAATGACAATGTGGCATTCAAAGATGTGATATGTGCTATGTGAAAAGGTAATCGTTACCTCAAGCCTCATCAAACCGAAAATGACCGAAACAGGATTAGGTGCAGCAAGGCTAAGTGGGTCTTTCCCATAGGGTATGGTCATCCCCTTCTAGATATATTTCTTCCCGCTATGACGTTAAGATATAAATTAACGTGGTGTATGAAAAACGAGCACTTGGTTAAAGGTCAGTAACGACCGGGGGATGACATATTCGTTATTATCTAGTTACACAGATAGGCTAGTCTTATGTTGGTAGAGATTCCTTTGTGCTGTTCCTTGGGGCGTCCACCTAGAGGTATACCAATTTCGAAAGGTAGATCCTTCACCTGGTCATTTATATGGAAATCCATTCCTCAATAAGAACCTACGGTTTTGTTGTAAAACCTAGTATGCTGGAATTTAATAACGATAATTATTTCGGCTAAAATTAATAATTTTATTTGCAAATGCTTTCAAAGAGATGTCATTAAAAATAATATCAAATGTTTTGATATAAGTGTTTTAGTTATCATAAGGTAAAAACTCGTTCATGTTTATGTGTGGGCGTGGTCTTATGAGATACTCTTTCTTTTCAAAGAATTTTGTTCAAAGCTCATATATGACACTGCCATTTATTATTGAATTTTTCTCATACTGGTTTATCAAGCCTAATCTGGATATTTTCAATACTCGGGTCAGATCCGAGTAGTTTCAGGTTTTGTCGAAGACGGTTGGAGTTTCCAGAGGAAAGCTGGAGATATACATCTACGTATGGACATATTCTATTATCTATTATGCGTAATTGTTTAAGTTTGATGTTTGTCAGCAATTGTAAGGATAGATGTTTATAACTGTCTAGACTGAATTTAGGTTAGACTCGGATATATGTATTTTAAAAGTTTTCCGCTGTAAGGTATTTGTTCAATATTATATGTTATTCCATTCATGTGAGACTCTGTTCTGTCTTATTTTCTTTATTACCCTTCATGTTCCATATTTCGTGCAATTTGAGTTGGATATGTGTGGTTTATTGTCGATTCAAAGGGCATCGGATTTGCTTGATTATGTTCAACATGATAGGGGATTCTTGCTTTGTGAACAGTGAGGAAGCTTAGACTTTTACCCCTACATGTCCCTAGCGTGAAGAGTTGGTTGATAATCGAGACGCTTGCCATAAAATCAGATCTGAGGCACCACATGTAGTCACCTCCATGTTGAAAAGCAGTAGTGCCCCTATGTTGAAAAGTAGATGGGTAGCGGGACGGTTGAAAAGCATACCGGGGCGTGTACGAAAAACCCATTCGTCGCATTTGGTATCAAAGCTTTTGGTTGAGCGAAGATCGAAGCTTGATATGGGTAAGTCTCATCAAAGATAGGATTAGTAATATCTTAGGATGAGTAACTCATTAGAGAAAGGATTAATAACACACTAGAATGAGTTATGAGAGTATTATATATATACGAGCGCGTATTTGTTAATAATATAAAAGTGATTTTATTTTAAAGAAATTGGTAAATGAAATAATTTTAACTTGGGTTCATATTTTAAAAATCAAAATGGATATTATTATTTTTGAGTTAGAAATTAAGAATTGTTTGTAATTTTGCTTAGTAAAACTAAAATATGAATATCTTGTGATTAGAATTGCATGATTTTACTATAAGATATTCTATATAGAATCAATATGTAGAAATCTAGAATTTAGAACTTTAATCATATACCCTTAGATATTTTAAGAAATAGTAATGATTAAGTGATTATGAAATGGATGGATTTAAAAGCTAAATACAAATATCTTGTTGAAGTAAAATTCACAATTTGACTATAAGATATTTGATAATAATTGAAGCTAGAAGTTGTAATTGGAGAAAGTAAAAGAAAATGCATACATAGAAAAAAATCTTATTAACAAGATAGAAAAAGATAAGCCTAAATTGATATTTTGGGTAAATATAATATGAAAGGGTAAGTTCTATAACTTATAAAGGAGATAAGATAATTTGAAATTTAGACACTTTGATTAAGTTAAAATCAAGGTGAACTTTAGGAATAAGAGATATAAGAAATACCATCCTAATATAAAAATTGAAATTAGTGATACATTTAGGGTAGCGTTTGTAATTCAAAAAGAAATAAGATTAGAAATGGATAGTTTTGAATAATATGGTTAATAGGTTGATTGTTGGATTAAAATTTTGAATAAACAAATATCATGTGAATTAAGTTTTACAGTTTGACTATAAGTTATTTGATGGATTTAAGGTTAAGTAATTTGATTTAGAAAATGGATAGGTAAATAAGTTAAGTGGTTAATCATAGAATCAGTGAGAAAAAGATGCACACTTAGTAAAGTTGTCTTATTATTATATGGACAAGATAAATATATTAGCTAAATTAATACCTTAGATAAATAAAACCAAGGATTAAGTTTTATAACTTATTAATTTGGAATAATAGTAGAGTTCCAAATTGGTTAAACACCCTAATTGAAGTAATAATAATTTGAAGTTTGGGGATATGTATATATACTCTTAGGAAGCAAAAGTATATTATACAAGTTTAAGTCATATTTGTACGCTTAAGTAATAATGTATTTAGAAGAAAATTAATGGTTGTGAAAAAAACTTCGATTAATAGAAATTTTGAAAAAAATGTATTAGGTAAAACAAATGTGAATAAATATATAAGTTATACATAGATCATTTTGGCACATAAATTTTTGATCTAAGATTTGAGTACAGAACTTTGAGGTGTTTACACCAGCGCGAGAAAGGATTTATCGCTCGATTCTTGACGGTGAACATTGATGAGAATTTGCGATTATGTACTCAAGTTTTCTTTCATAGTTGAGAGCTATGCAAGGAAATCAATGGTTTTAATCAAGAAGTCTGATCAAAGTCCGCACTAGAAAATCGGGGGATCAATACTAGTTCGAAGGTAAAGTTATGGATTGAATAATAGATCGAATCAAATATCACATATAGTATGTTTTGTTTTCGTCTATATAGTAGTTGGATAGTTATCTTAAATAGGAGGCACTAACATATAGGGTTGGACTGATGTTTTGGTTTGTATATATAGACCTCAGGTATAGTACGTGCTCAGGTCAGGGAATGAGTTATGTGGATATGTTCATTTATGTTGGTATAGTATCAATTTAGTTGTTTTTGGATGTATTGTCTTGTTTGGCAGTTGGATGTATTTTCTTAAGTATGCAGTACGTACGACAGAAGTCTGACTTGTTGTACATATATATAACCTTAAGTACACGATAAGTACTCAGCTTAGTGTAGGAAATCTTCATATATATGTTTGACATCATTTGTTTTAGTGTTGATATCGACCTTCTTCTTTTCTATCATCAGTATAAATAAGTCAAATTATTTAAGGATATGAGTATGAAATAGATTCATTTATCTAACTTTCTTTTCGAGGTCGAAATGCTTTTAAGTAGAGTAGAATGTAACGAACCTTAATTTCTCTACTTCGAAAATGAGAAAATTTGTTTATTTTTAAATTTAAAAGGAATTTAAAAATTAAATAAATATGTTATATATAATAAATAATTATCTATTTTTATAGTTAATAAATTAAAAGGTATAAATTTGGATTTTAGAACAAATCGACAAATGTTAAGTTTTGTTAATAATAAATAAAGGTTTAAATAAATAAGGTTAAATATTTATTTGATAATTTCAATATTATTTAAAATATTTAGTAAAGATAATAAATGTATATTAAAAGATTTAAAGTATGTTAATAATCATTTTATAAAAATAACCAAAATTTGTCGTATTTTACCAGTTTTACATACAATGTAAAATTAGAGATTTTGATATTAATTAAATATGATTTTAAAATATAAAGAGATACGTTTTAATTTATTTAAAGAAGTAAAAAAGTTCATTTTAAATTTGGTTTACATAAATGAATAGCTTAGCTAAAACGTTGAAATATGACCGTAAAACATTTTGTCCAAAACCAACATTTTGTCGATTAAAAGTTATCACAATGTTGTTACACCTTTATTTTCTTATATATGAACATATATTCAAATAGTATAAGTATTATTTAATTCACTAATTAAGTTTGCTTTTACTAAACAAGTTTGGAAAACAATTATCAAAAGTAAACACAAAAAGACAAAACATATCACATCAAATCCAACCAAATCTTTACTTATCTTTACTTAAATATTAAGTGATCAAAACGTAAAGTAATGATGTGATAAGATGATGGTAAGTGTTGAAAAAGTAAGATAACGTAAGGATATTTTAGTAATTTTGTAAAGGGTTAGTTTTGTAATTTACCACTTCTTACTTTTCCTATAAATACTCATCCATTCTTCTTATTTTTTCAAATAAATCATTCTCTTCTTCTTTTTTAAGCTATTTTAATGGTTTCTCTCTTTAAGTGAAGTAGGAGGGTTAAAAATAGTGGAGTGCTTAAGCACCAATCCACTTTTTACTCTCTAACCTCTTTTTAATTCACTTTTTCTTCTTCTTTTCTTAAAATTGGCCATAGGCCGTGAGTTTAGGAGTTGATAGAGGGAGGACGCGAGCAATATAAAAGGAAAAGGCTATGCCCAAGAGCAAGAAGGAATGTGGGGTAATGGCCGAGCACTTGGAAAAGGTGGAAAAATGTTTAGGTAATTGTTTAGTAAAGCGTAGAATTAAAATGAACGTGGTAGGAAGTTAAACGTTTTTGTTAAAAGTGAAAAAGTTCTCACTGCTTTTAAAGGATCATATTTTTATTTTGTTATAATAATCATCTTATGACATATGTAAGTATACACCCCTTTAAAATGTTGTATTGATGTTTGTTTATGCTTGTGTTATGTTTGAATAAGTAGCAAAAGTTTATGGTTGAGATTATTTATCACGTTAGCTTATGTATGGACCATAATTATGTTAGTGGCAAATGTTAACTCGATTATGTTCATTTTGATTTAATAATCCCTTTGTTAACAAGACCATATTTTGATGACATGAGATAATTTGAAAAAATAAGTACCTTTATTCAATTTGAAGTGAAATTAAAGTTAAAATAAAAGAGAATTTGAAGTGAATCGGGTTTAAAAAGGATAGTTAAATTGAAATTGAAATTGAGATGAATAGTGAAATTGAAATTGAAATCGATTTGAATATTGAAGTTGAGATTAAGGATGAACCGAAGTTTAAATTGAAATTAGATTTGAAACCTAAGTTTTAAATGAGTTTATTTTGAAGTTAGAATTGAAATTGGAATTTAAAATTTAATATTAAAATAACAGGAATATAATAATATTATAATATGGAAATAATGAAAATATATTTTAAATATTTTTAAAAAAGTGAAAATACTGATTTAAAATGCTTTGTAGTGATTTTATAAGTAATAAAATTCAACTTGAATATATTATTTCAAATATTGAAAAATAAGTTAAAACTAGATGCGTAGTGCAACGGTAGTTCGCGCTTTCGCGTCGAAAAGTTCAAATGAATGTGTAGAGTGGAATACAGCTCGGAATTCTTCGCGATAAGAAAATTCTGGACTATTATATCCATATATTTGAAACGAAGAAAGAAAATCAAGATATCATCTTGTAGATTTTGAATTAAGTCCAAAACAATTTTCTACAAAAATCGCGCTAGTGAAGTTAAGTGACCATGACAGGAAATTTGTTTAAATGAACGTTTTTAATTATGAAAAAATACATAATAAATTTGATGAATCTATTTAAATTATTTAGAGGATATTTGGATTGAAAAATATGAATTATCGAATGTTTAAAAGTTGTTTAAATCAAATAAGCTTATATAGCGCTTTCCGCAGCATTTTCATGCTGTGAATTTTGTAACTTTTGAAATATGAGTTTAAAACAACGATTTTTCCAGAATCAATTGTGAATATTTTTAAAAGGGAAGATAAGAATTTGAAAGATAATTTGAAATCTTTATAAGTAATTTAAAATAAAGTTGATAACTGAGTATGCGGAAACGACTAGTACATTTGTACCGTCTGTGAGATCTGGAAAGATAAAACAAGGTGTTTAACTAAGGTTAGAGATGGAGCAACCAGTGTCCTGAACTTACATGGCCTATGTTTTCTTTTCTTAGGCGAGGGTGGAACAGACCGAAAGTAAAGTCCGGATGCTCTTAAATAAAAAGATCGTATTGAGTTTCCAAAATAAAAGAAGATTGATACTATCCAAAATTTAAGCAATCTCCAAAATGAATGGTTTCTATGTTCCTATTTACTCAAAAATGTTTTCTAAGATTGATTTTAGGGTTTATCGTAAATAATGTCTTAAATAACATTATTTTTGACCTGTCTAAAAGTTAAGAAATTTGGATCGAGGGTTAAATGAGGAAATATGAGATATTTTCCAAAGTAAAAGAATGAATTACTTAGAATTATCCTAAGTTAAAATAAAGAGATTTCAAAATCAACCAAAAAGAGACTTAATAAATCCTATATACTCATATTCACTTTTTATCAATAATTCGAGAAGGAACCAGAGTCGGATTTGGGTGATTCCTATTCAAAACCGCTTCGAACCAATGTATACGTTCGAACGTGAAGACTATGTTGAAGATAATGATTTTTGAAGACCGTGGATATTCATAGCGTGAAAACTGCTTGTTGACTTGCTTGGATCGCACCTATTATAGAGTTATATATAGTAGTGGTCTCCTCATTGTGGAGATTTTTTGGATTGCATGGACTACTCGCTAATAGTGGTGGTAGGAGAGTGCCTTCGGTTTGTCCTGTTCCTGGACAACTTGTATGGACGTTTGTTTGACATTGAATTTCTAAAGATTACGTACATTGGTTTTTACAAACGTATATTAGTGGTGGCGGAGAAGACAACTTCTCTTAGCTTAAAACCTTCCTTGAGACGTACGAGCTCGAGGGTTGTATTTTTATGGAAGGCAATTAGTAGTTAACGGAAATGGTAGTGTGACATTCAAAGATGTGATATGTGCTATGTGAAAAAGTAATCGTTGCCTCAAGCCTCATTAAACCAGAAATGACCGAAACAGGATTAGATGCAGCAAGACTAAGTGGGTCATTCCCAAGTAGGGTATGGTCATTCCCTTCTAGATATATTTCATCTCGCTATGACGTTCGCGATGTAAATTAATTTGGTGTATAAAAAATGAGCGCTCGGTTAAAGGTTGGTAACGACCGAAGGATGACATATTCGGTACTATCCAGCTACAGAGGTAGGCCAGTCTTGTTTTGGTAGAGGTTCCTTTGTGCTGTTCCTCAAGGCATCCATCTAGAGGTGTGCCCATTTCGGAAGGTAGATCTTTCACCTGGTCATTTATATGGAAACCCATTCTTCAATAAGAACATACGATTTTGTTTGTAGAGCCTAGTATGCTGAAATTTAATAATGGTAACAATTTCGGATAAGATTAGTAGGTTTATTTGCAAATGCTTTCAAAGAGATGCCATTAAAATTGATATCAAATGTTTCGATATAAAAGTGTTTTAGTTATCATAAGATAAAAACCCGTCCGTGTTTATGTGTAGGCGTGATCTTATGAGATACTCTTTCTTTTCAAAGAATTTTGTTCAAAGGCTGATATATGACATTGTCATCTATTATTAAGTTTTGTCACGCTGGTTTATCAAGCTCGATCCGTGTATTTTCAATGCTCGGGTCAGATCCGAGTAGTTTCAGGTTTTATCGAAGATGGTTGGAGTTTCTAGAAGAGAGCTGGAGATATTCATCTGCGTATGGACATGTTGTATTATTTGCTGTACTTAGTTGTTTTAGTTGATGTTTGCCAGGAATTGCAAGGACAGATGTTTATAACTGTCCAGACTGAATTTAGGTTAGATTCTGATATATGTATTTTAAAAGTTTTTCGTTGTAAAGATATTTGTTCAATATTATATGTTATTCCATTCATTTGAGATTCTGTTCTGTCTTATTTTCTTCATTACCCTTCATATTCCGTATTTTCGTACAATTTGAGTTGGACATGTGTAGTTTATTGTCGATTCAAATGGTACGGAAAAAACGGGCTGTGACAACACATATAAAAAATTTCTAAGTGTCGAAAACTTTGAATTTTTTTTTGCAGAGTCTCCTTTATGCAGAGAGACTTTTGAACAATTACACTATGATAAAAATAATATACATCAACCAAAATATGGTCAAAAACAATTCATGTATCTAAATTTGCTACACGACATGTAATATATAACTCTTTAAGTAAAAACATACCGTGTTTTTAGCATTTTAAAGCAATTTATTAATTTTACACAAACCAAAGCGAATATGGAATTATTATTAGGGTTACTAATTTCCGCACAAGTAGCATGAAACATTTCCAAATAAAGTCTAAGCGTCTCTCCCGTAGCCTGAGTGATGCTGGAAAATGTGTTAACATTCTTAGGTCTTGTGACATGCATACGAAACTATTTGACGAATTTCATAGTTAACTGATCAAAGCATGAAACGGATTGGGGCGGTAAGCGAGTAAACCACATTATTACGATACCCCCGAGGGAGATAGGAAAACTTCTGCATTTGACCGCATCGTCGGCTCGTGCGGCATTCATACTTTAAGTTGTGTTGGTTAGGGTCTGAACTTCCTTCTTAAACATGTAAAGTTGGCATTTTGAATAGGCGAGGCAGTTCAACATAAAGGATGTCATTAGTGAATGTGTATTACTCTATAAGATTCCCCAGTCATCATTGGAGAGGGCCTAATTTTCATGAATCGTTTGACGAATCATGATCGGGATGTTTGACATTTGGACATTTTGAGCATGCTGGGCCAAGGTGTGGTCAGGTTCCACATGCGAGGATGGCTGGGCATGGTCGACGGTCCATACCTCGCCTTCTTGGCCCCATGTCTTTGGGTACATAAAGTTCAAGAGTATGATTGCGTTGACGAAGTTTCAGATCTGTTCGGTCTCGAATGTCAGCTTCCAGGTCGACGGCGGCGGCAGCATCACGGTTATCAATAACGTGATAAGGAATTGTCCCTCCTCGAGAGGAGGGTCCTGCCTGTTGGCTCACAGATGGACCAGGTCCGGCTTGTCCAAGATTCGGAGTGCGTTAATGCGTAGGAGCTTGCGTGAAGCTTCCATCCAATCGTGGACATATGGATCTGCGATGGTAATTGAGCTCTCAGTGGATGAGTAGGAAGTCTGATCCCTCCTGGATCTCCTTCGTCTTTCCCTGATTTAGTTAGTTGGTTAACTCATGTTGGCACGGATCTGCTGGGTAAGCTGCCGGTGGTTTATGTCGGTTCTTGCATCAATATCTGGAACTCCTCCCTGGTAACATGGCCTTGTGGATCTGATGGTCCAGTTGAGTTCTGGCCTGTGGCGGGTAGATGTGCAGAGTTCTGCATATCTCTTCCTTCCTGATCTGCATCGATTGAGGTGGTCATTGTAGTAACCATTGTGAATGATGTAGCTTTCTCCTAATGGAAGAACTACTGGATGTGAGATCTAGATCTTCTCCTTAGATTCGTGCAATCCAACGACGGTAGTAGATCCAAAGAGCAGGAGAAAAGTTGAAAGCTCTCAGTCAAAGCACCAAAATGTTTGTAACAAAATTGGACACAACACTCTTCGGGCGTGTTTGAAGAGATTAAAGTGAAAAATATAAATGGAAAATAACGTAGATCTAACAAACACCAAAAACAGACAAACAGAAGTATGAAAACATAGAGATTTAAAGTGGTTTTGCGTTGTAGCCTGCGTCCACTATAGAAAGCTTGTTGTTTATTAATGAATCTCTCCGATTACAATTATTTGCAACAGAACACTCAAGGTACAATGAAGATTTCGGTAGAGTATCGGCGTTTCAGAGTCAAAAGTCCATTTTCTAAGGGCCTAGGACTATTATTTATAGGTGCAGGTTGCAAATATCTTGCTCAGGTCCCGTAAGACCCCTTCTCTCACGTGGGTGGCCCACATGATTGATCCCTGGCCAGTAGGAATTGATCCATGATCGATTCCTACGCAATTCATATCGATCCAAAACACCTCCTTTTGGGCTGAGATCGATCATAAGCATTCTTGGGATGGTACGCAAGCTCCTGTGAAAATTTGGTGGCATTTGGACCTGTAGATTTTGAATTATGATCGATACAAGTTTGCATTTGTAGGACATTATCATTTCTAGGATCGATCCACTTTTCATGCTGAATGACCGAGTCTTCCTTTCTTTTATGCTTTGTTCATATCCACTGATGCAACTTCATTCGTATGCATCTATCATACTCCATTTTATATCGATTGTTGGTGGTCACTTCGTATCAATTATAAAGTTTTTTTATCTTGTATCGATAATGTATGGCCTCTCTCGTATCGATCAGTAATGATCGATATAAGATCGATATGAAAAGTGCATTCAAGGGACCGATGCGAGATGCCGATTGTTGATGGATATAAAGTGTGTTAACTTGATGGGTACGAAACAGCTCCAGCTCGATGGATACGAAAGAAGGTGGTGTTCGATGGATACAAGCTACATCTCTCTTGGGGAATGGATATGAACGTGATGCTTCCTCCATGGATACGAACTGGCTATTAGCTATGATGGATATGAAATAGGGCGAGCTTGATGGACAGGGGGCAATGCATATTCGCTGGATACGGACTAATGACCGCTTGGGGGATACGATGGAGGACTTTTGAAGCGATGGATATGGACTTATATGGATATGAATGATGTTGATTCCCTTGACCTTGACCGTTCAATATCTATTGCATATGAACTTCAATTTACTTAAAATTTGGAACGTTGCTTTCATAGCTTTACTTGTCGTATCATATCGATTGTAGCTTGATCCGACTTGGGAAAAATTCACACATATCCATAGTGAACCTGTGTATAACTGATCTTTGGAACGAACTGTCTTTGTTTTTCAGTTAATATTTTGGTGCCACAGCCTTCCCAAAAGGCGGGATAACATAGTGCACCTCTCGAAACCTTCAGACTATCCTTCTTGATAGTTACCCTGCATCCCAAAGATTTCAATTGTCCTAAAGAAATTAAGGACCTCCAAAGACCTGGAACATACCGGACAACAATCAAAGTGCGTATCACTCCGTCAAACATCCCGATCCTCATTGTATCTTCACCCATTGCTCTATATCTAGCATCATTATCCATAAGAATAGAGATTCCATCTCGTCCAACGAAAGAACTAAAGTAACCCTTATTAGGCGTCATATGATAAGATGCCTCTAAGTCCAGCACCCAATGGTCTGAGACATCGATACTGCTGCAGATAACACATCGTCAGATACAGACTTCTCCATCGCAAATGATGAAGATCCATCTTCTTCCTTCTTCTTCAATCTGGATAATCCTTTTTCTAATGACCAGGTTTCTTACGGATAAAGCAATTCCCGTCCTTAGATTTTCCTCTCCTGCCATTACTGGGCTTCATGGACTTGGAACGCCATTTAGAGTGCCAATTCTTCTTATCTTCTCTACCTCTTTCAACAAACAAGCCGTGACTACTACTTCCGCCTTTACTTCCTTCACTTACCTCCTTCATCTGATCTCTCAAGCCGTCAAATAGAAGGTCTGGCTTCACATCTTCCACTATTAATGTGTCTCTAGCGAAGATAAGGCTGTTAGCGAAACCTGTGTATCGCTTCGGAAGAGAACACAAAAGAATCATTATCATTTGCTCCTCATCCATTTTCAAGTCAACAGTCTACATCTTCATCACGAGATTATCAAAGAAATTAAGATATTCCTTCACTGAAGTACACTCTCTCATCCGCATGGTGAAAAATGTCTTTAGCAATATCAGACGCTTAGTCAGAGATTTCTTCAAGTAGAGATTTTCTTACTTGGTCCAAATGCCCCTAGCAGTGGTCTCACTGCTAATATTTGAGATGACATTCTCTCTCATAGCTAGTTGTAAAGTAGTAAATGCACATTTCTCAATCTCCTTCCTTTGCGCAACTGAGATGTCAGCCTTCAACTCCTCAAGGGTAAACACCACTGGATGGACTTCATTCCTCATTAGAACAGCCTTCATCCTCGGTTGCCACTTCTCGAAGTCTTTATCCCCATTCCATTTCTCAATTGCCAATTGTGATCCTGAAGCGATATACATCCCTCTAGTATAGGGTCTTGTAACAACTAGAGTCGATTCATCTCCTACCATAACGTCTAACACTACTCAGTCAACCTTTGTAGTTCTAATATCAGACTGTTGGGAAAAATCCCTTCAGATTGTCGGTCTAAGGGATTAAAAACCCAATGTAGCGGAAAATCAACGAACTGGATCATGATTATAGTGCGACAGAACAAACAAAGATAAATACTAGAACAGGCAGTCACAGATTAATGCAATGCAAAAAAATAAATAACACTAGAATTTATAGCGGTTTCACCACCACGAGGCATTGTACGTCCACTTGAGGAGAGGAGATTTTATTAATCACTGAAAAATTAGAGTTACAAGATTAATTCACTTTTGGAGGCTATACACAAGAAGAATTTACAATACAGACAAAATTCTGTGGAGTTTCAGCTCTCTAGAATGACTCTGAAATTGGCTGAAATTAGCTCTCAATTTCAACTGCCATTGTTGTCCAGAAGCTCGATTATTTATAGAGTGAAGAAATGAGGAGGGGTAACTACTATACAGTAGCCATGAGGTTTGGTTCAGCATGCATCTGGTTTGGTTCGGCAAAATGCAGAGTGAAAAATTTGGACCAGTAAGCAAACTGGAGCGGCGAACTACCAAACGAAAAATTTGGTCCGGCACTCCAAATCATCGAACGAAATATTTCGTTGCGAAATTTTCTTCTCTCCGCTCCTCTATTTTACAGAACGAACTCCCTATTTACAAAACGCTGCTCAGAATCGCCGCTCCAAATCACCTTCCTTTTTGCCGACCGAGTTCTCCAAATCACCGCTCGGCAAAAGCATTTTCCCCTATTTCTCGTTCGGTGATTTCAGCTTCCATTCTAGGGTTTCATTTGCCTTTCCTCCTCCCGGCTCCTTCTTCTTCTTCTTCCGTTGGAATCGGGTATCAATTTCAACATTTACAACTTCACGAAAGATTCTAGCATCATGGGCAGTTTCTTCCCACCATGCCCTTACGAACGTAAATGTTAAGTCAAAAGCGCATGCAACATTATATTCTGTGTAGAAACACATTTATGTCCTACAAATCGTTGCATATCCACTAAAGGAACATGAGCCATTATATGCGCACCATCAATAGGTCCAATACAATTTCTAAAGAATGGGTAATATCGTGGTGATGAACTGATTTGTTCTGAAATTCTATTAAATTGAGGATCTATCAGCCTAATAATATACATAGACATTAACAAAACAAAATCCAGAACTTTACGAAAATAATGGCTAACTGTGTTAAGTGATCGTTGAAATCTTTCAGCAACCTACCATACAGGAATAGCTAAAGCGATTGTATATAGAAAGATGACTATCATTTCTCTGACTGTAACGTGCGCCACCGGCTGCAACCCATAATTTTGCAACCGCTCACACAACGATATAAAATAAAGCCTCTTCATTCGAAAATTTCATTGACACCGTTCTGCACGCTTGTAAGCATTTGATTAACCCAATTAATACCGGTAACTTCAGAATTTTGTATCCGACCCATTTGAAGTCGACCTGCGGCATAATGTAGTTTAAGGAGCGAGATATTTTGTAAATCTTCAAAATCAGAATCATCATTTTCTTCATTTGGATCTACCAGTAGAGATGAAGAAAGCAGGAGAGAAGAGAGTAGAATGAGATGATAAAGAAGAGGAAGAAAGTAGGAAATATAAAGAAGAGGAAGAAAGTAGGGAATATATAGAAGAGATAGTTCGGGTGAACCGTTGGAGGAGCCGTTCGCGTCCACGTCGGGTCCGACGCATCGGACGCAAACGGTTACCCAAGGACGGTTCACCCGAACAAGACAAAGTTGTGGGTCCCACGTCTAATGCGTCCGACGCGTCGTCGGACGCATATGCCAACGTAACGTCCCCGTTTCAGCAAAAGTATGGTACCTAAATATATTCAAGAATGTAGTCTTATCATATCATCTTCAATAGTGATGGAATTGCGCCCATAATCTTGCATTCTTCGATTCCTTCAATTCAACAAAGTAATCATGCATTATAAATCATAAAACGTCGTTTTAAAATTCAGAAAACGTAAGGAGTTTTAAACGTTAATTTAATGAACACCGAAAATTAAATTTTGACTTTAATCAAGACCTGAAGTTCAAACATGAATTAAATCAACATCTAAGCTCTGACGTTGATAGATCAATATAGGCGTTAGATGAATCAACAATTAAGCTTTGGCGTCAACTTAATCAAACCAACGTGTTTGTTGAACATTCATAATTAGTTCACTAAATAAATAATCCACCGCTGGACATTTTTGATATAACGCACCATAAAATTGCAATTAGTGATATAACGGAGATGTGATAGAATTGAAAATAAATGTTTATATCATGGATTGATATAGTACTCTTACATTGACAATCTAATATCAGTTGAATCGTTGCACTCTCTATTAAATGCACAGCATGTGCTTAAAACAGGAAGCCTGCACGGAAATGGTCTTGTAAGGGCAAGGAAAGCAGGCACAGACAGTTGCCGTGAATTGAAAGACTGCAGATCGCGTTGTCTCCATTAGAGGACGGCCGGTCCAAATCAGACTCATGCCCGTGTCTTTAATCAAACGTTTCTTCTCTTAAGTCGCTACCAAAATCATCAACCTTTCCCTTCCTCGTTTGCCTCATTTACCCTTCTCCGATTCCTAAGCAAACTCCACAGCAGTGGGAAACAAGTCTCCAATCAGTCATTCATAATTTAAAATCTAATTATTTTGGATTTATTTTCGATTTGGTCTGTCTTTTAAAGTTACTATCGCATATAGTCTCATTTTAAAACTAATATAAAATATAGCTCTGTTTTGATCAGATCGATGCTAACTGCTCAAAATGCACTGGCGATTTTTCAAAAGTCACCAGTGTAATTTTTTTTTCTGGCGACTTTCGAAAAGTCGCCGGTGTTATTTTTTTTGAAATTTCTTTTTTACACTGGCTCCTTTTCAAAAGGCGGCAATGTATTTTTTGAAAAAAAAATTTACACTGGCGAAGTCGCCGGTGTATTTTGACCAGCTCGGCGCTGAGCTGGGCAAAACAGGGTTATATTTGATATTAGTTTTAAAACTGAGCTATTTGCGGTAATAAGTTTTAAAACGAGGCTAAAATGAAAAAAAATCCAATTATTTTTTGACACTTTCAGACATACAAAGTTACACCTATTTTTTTACAACCAAACTGTTGCAAAGTTAGAAACGCGTGTTCAAAAAGACCGAATGCGTAATAAAGTCAAAAACACTGGTGCAGAAAGTAAAAGCAAATTAACGTAGCACACCGATTACGAAGAAAAACAGCGTACAGTACCAACCCCTGTTTACCTAATCCTAACCAATTTCTCATTTTTTATACAGCACCCCGATTTAAAGGGCATTTTCGTTATTTCGCTCAAACGGAGCTGTTGTTGATAACGAATATACAATTATTTCCCTCTTTTTTATTTAACCCCTTTCTCCTTTTTCTCTCTTTCTCCAAATAATTCAATTTTAATGGCCCGGATTAATAAAAACGTACAATTAACTTCAATCGTTTCTGATGATTTAGAAGATATCAGGCTCTTGGATTCATATGAAAATGAAGAGAATGAAGAGGATAAAGAGGGGAAGCTTAGAAAAATTGGGTTTAAAGTAACAGGCATGACTTGCTCAGCCTGCACAAATTCAGTTGAATCTGCAGTCAACGCGGTCAAAGGGGTCGCGGATGTCTCTGTTTCGCTGCTGCAGAATAAAGCTTTTGTGCATTTCGATCCAAAACTTGCAAAGGTCCTTTTAACATTCTGAATACTGGATTATGGAGTTCTGAACATATTAAAATTTGATTTTGCTTCCTTTGTTTATTTGTTTTGTTTTGTTTGGTCTTCTCAGGAGCGCTTAGTTTGGTTTTTTAAGTAGGATCGTTCTAGAATTTGTAGGAATTTCTTAGTTTCATGTCTGAGTTATTATTGTATTGCCAAGAGATGGTAGGATCGACACACGTATCATTTTGTAGCTAAGGGTTTAGTAAGTTTTGCTTGGAAAGGGGATAATAATAACTTTAATGCATGTTTTTTCAGTCTTAATACAGTCATGTCAGAATTAAAACTGTTGTTTCCTAGGACTTCACAGAAATTTATTTCTTTTTGACATATTTTGCTGTGGATATTGATTGGATATATAGCTGAAGTACTGGAAACAAAATTTATCTTGCCGTGTCTATAGGGCAAAAAATAAATGATCAGAAACTAGGCATGTCAACGAATACTTTCGGATGCGGACAGTGTCATATCCGCATCCGAAATTATTTTCGGATATCCACATTTGTGGATACGGACGAATATCGGATAATTATCCTATCCGGTAACAATCGATAAATCAAGAAATATAACTAGAAAATTTTAGTTTAACATAAATTCTTTTCAATCTCATTGATCATAAAAGTGTTCAAAGTAAGCAAATATGATGATAATAAATAGTTTTGAGCACTTAATAGGTATTAAGGCATTTAATACAAACTACTAACTTATTAAAACAACAAATAAATATCTTGTACTAAAATACACAATTTAAACTATAATCTTGACAAAAATTGGACGGATAATTTTCAGATGCGGGTGTCTATTTATCCGCTTCCGCATCTGTTTTATTGGATATCGGATGTTTATCCACTTTTCGGATACAGATTACGGACGGATTTCGTATTTTTCAGTTATCCATTGACAACCCTACTAGAAGTCCATTTGATTGCAACCTCTCATCCCATTTCAACCTTTTGTCTCAATCTCCGTCCCAGCCATGACATTATTTAACGTTTAATCCATATTATAACTTTACTTCTAAACCAAAATCATTTCTATATCGATTTTCAACAATCTTGCATTTCTACAGATGCGAACGCACATTTAAATCAGTCTCATCTATTTCTGAACATTTTATTGCATATGCTATGTGTGTATCCTCAGGAAAAGTATCGAATGTACAATTGGATGATGAAAATGAATTTATATATTGGCTTGTATAAAATGTTGTTTCTCAATTAGGCGTCATTAGGGTTATTATTCATTTCCCCATCTTTAGATTACTTTTTTTTCACAAGTATATTTGTTAACTGCTAGATTAATTTATATTTATATATAATATATTTGAAGCCAGACTTGTATTTGAAAAACAATTGTTGTACTTAAATATTAGAGTAAAAACACCTTTCCTTCAATACTTTTACATAAAACATAGTACCTATCTCTTCCAAAATATTACTAATCTCATAACCCAGTGCTGAAACAATCCTTCCTTCTTTTACTAATAGTATTTCATTTTAAATTTCTAATTTACAGGAGCAAATGAAGATAAGAAAGGTTTTACACTTTGCATGTTTTAGTTTTATTCGTTTATTTAGGTTTAATGATATGGAAAAATCCACCACGATCATTTAGATTATGACACGATAGTTGAGTTGGATTTTTGTGATTGGTCTTGTCTAATTGCAGTTGTACATTAATTCAATAGTCGATAATAGTCTAGTTATATTATATGTACCTTATTGGTTTTGGTTGAATTATAGTTATATGTCATTTTTACTCTAGCAAGTAGCTGAAATGATAGAAAAATCATTGGTACGGGGTCATTTTGCTTTAATGATTAGCTGGAGTGTTTTATATCTTTAATGAGCTTTTCGTTATAACTTCATTATTATTTTTAATTCAGATCATGGATAGTTGCACTCGAGGAATAAAATGGTTGTATTCAATTTATTTTGAGTTGGACTTTGGATCAATATTTGTAGTTATGTGATAATTTAATTTTGGTTGATGTATGGAAATTCATATATATTTCTTCTTAATTTAAAGTCTGGGTTGCCTGTCTTGGTATTTAATATATGAGTAGTTTCATGTTTATGAATATCGATTTTGTTACTCAGTAAGCCAATGTTCCTGTTATGCAGAACACTAATTCTATATTTTCAGGTGGTTCAACTTTCTTAAGTAAGATTAAAATGTAACCTTTTTCAGTTGTTCATGATGACGACTCCTCCAGTTAACTTCCTGATGCAGACTAAAATCATTAAAAAAGCCTAATTAATTTTATTTTGTATATAATGGTATTAATAATTATTACATCTTAAATTTCTATCATGTAAGTCTTGTTTATAGCCATAATGTATAATTAGCTTTCAACCAAAGTTAATTGCTTGGACACTGATGTACTCTTGCTTCTCTCACCACTTCAAGACTTGGTCAACACTAATTATTTATGTGTAGAATTTCCAGTATGAACCTTTTTTTAGTGAACTTAAGCAATGTTTTTTTTCCTCCCTCTTCTTAGTAAGCTCAATGCCCCAATATCCCCTTTTTGCTACTTTTCTCTTACTGTAATGTTGAACACATTCAAACAGAAGTATTCTTCAGTATACATACATAGGCACATAAATGTAAACACTAATTATGTTGGTTGTGTGAATCCATATCATGTCATATTCATATTGCTACACAGTAGATTCTAAGCAGTTCTTTAGGTTCTGTAATCTGTGCATTTTCAACTTGTGCTGATGTAAAATAGATTTAGTGTTAATTTCAGCTGTGTTCTCATCGTTACCAAGCTGTATCATTTTATAATTAATTCCCTCTCATTTTCCCCATAGGATAAAGATATAAAAGAAGCAATTGAAGATGCAGGTTTTGAAGCCGAGATCATGCCTGATTCTGATAAAATCACCCGACCTGGAAATATTAAAACCTTAACTGGACAATTTAGAATAGGTGGCATGACTTGTGCCGCCTGTGTTAATTCAGTTGAAGGCATTTTGTTAAAACTTAATGGAGTTAAAAGAGCGATTGTGGCATTGGCCACTTCATTAGGAGAAGTTGAGTATGACCCTTCTGTTGTTAGTAAAGAAGAAATTATAAATGCTATTGAAGATGCTGGATTTGATGCATCATTTTTACAAAGTAGCGAGGAGGATAAAACTTTTCTAACCGTCGAAGGTTTATCTGGAGAAACTGATGTTAATTTTCTGAATGACGTGCTTAGAAATATACCCGGTGTAAAAAGTTTCATGCTAAACGAGAATTCCTCGGAATTGGAAATAGTATATGATCCTGAAGCTACTGGTCTGCGATTTATAGTTGATGCAATAGAGAGCCAAAGTTGCAATAAGTTCAATGTACATGTGAGTAGTCCCTACACTAGAGGAGCTTCCAATGATGCAGGAGAAGCCTCAAAAATGTTTCGGCTTTTCATTTCAAGTCTCATTTTGAGTGTGAGTATGATCTTTATCCTTGTAATATCATAATTTTCCATTTCTCATTTTTCTAAAGATCCATTTAGCGAACAATATTTGTTTTGGATTGTTAATGTGTAGGCCATGCTAAAACAGTAAATGCTTATACAATGCATAGGTTGTAAATCTTGTATACATAGGTAAATATATTCTGTCATCTGGAAAAAGAAAAAAGAAAGAAAAAAATTGCATCTGATGTGAAACGTCTAGTTCAAGTCTTGCATAAATGAGAATATGAGTAGTTCATATGGTTTGATTATTCGTGATACTTCTAGTTGGAATGAGTTAACCACTGTAGTCTTTCATTTTCCGGAAATTTATATAAAAAAAACCCTTATGATTCAGTTTTTATAATGTGCTACTGGAATAAGAATATAATTAGGAATTTGCAACATGTATTTATATTCATGAATTATTTTATTTGCTCCACTTTGTTACATTTAAAGTTGTCGGCTCACTATTTTGCATTTATGTTACAGGTTCCTCTCTTTCTTATGCGTATTCCTTACCTGAATTCTTTTCTACTCAATTATATTGGACCAATTACTGCTAGTGATTTGTTAAAGTGGGGCCTAGTAAGTGTAATTCAGTTTGTAATTGGCAAAAAGTTTTATGTAGCAGCATATAGAGCACTGAAAAATGGTTCTACAAATATGGACGTTTTGGTTGCTTTGGGAACTTCAGCTTCTTATTTTTATTCAGTTTGTGCGCTTTTATATGGAGCAATACGTGGTTTTTCGTCACCAACATATTTTGAGACAAGTGCTATGTTAATTACATTTGTGTTGTTTGGGAAGTATTTGGAAGTTCTTGCAAAAGGAAAAACATCTGATGCTATCAAGAAGCTAGTTGAACTTGTCCCTGCAACTTCCGTTTTGTTAGTGAAAGATGCAGGTAATTGATCTAATTTAAAACACGATTACTGGTATGTTTTCGATCCAGCTGCCATCGTGCTGTATATCTTTTATGTCATTTTAATTGTCATGTTATTATACGCAGAAATAAGAGAACCTGTTTCTGCGTATACATACGTGTGTGCTCGCACGTGAATTTGCGCATGTACACGTTATCTAAAGCTGATAAATTACTTTATTTTATGATTCTATATCCATTTCATGTGAAGTATAACAAAAATGATGGATTTTCTATTTTCCACGGAATGATGCATGTTATTCATTTCAACATGTTGTCCATATTTGCCTTTTTACGAGACATTGGGTTTAAGGTCCTTATTTTCATTTTCAATGTGATATCAGACCCACATAAAACTACATTATACCCTAAGACCCTTTTTTTGTATTGTCAATTCAATATCATTGCAAATTCAGTTTCATTTTTCACTTTTCATTTCAAAAATTAATGTCATTTCTATTTATTGTGAAACTTGAATAAAATATAAAACAACCGATTAGAACTACAAATTTGATGAAATATACTTTGGAAACTGCAGTAATTCTAAAAGTGTAAGATATGTTTGTAACTGAAATACAAGATGTATGTATGTATGTATTTACGTACGTATACTGGCTTGGGAACTATTCCTACCCCTTATCTCAAGAATGAAATAAAAATAAAAGCAAGATATGCTGCAGACCCTGCGATAAGGTATGAAATCAGTGTATCCACAAATTTTGTGTAGGACTTTAAAATTTATACTCAGTTAAATCAGATTTAATCAGCGTAAAGAGAATTTACAGTAAATTTAAAAATGTGTAATCTCACCTTTTTCAATTGTTCAAGACTTTATGGCATATCGGTAAATGAACAAGTTGCTTTGCACTTTGAAAATAATAGAGGTCTAATTTTTAGTTTGCACTTCACAGTAATAAAGGTCCTTTACAGAAGTTCATTGAAATTGGTCCCGCTTCCACTTTGTACATGTCTGTCAAACACTGTCTGTGCTTCTGTGTCTTAACATATTGTGATATCATGTTAATATTTTGTTATCTGCTCCCATATCTTCTTGTATTTTGTTGTTTTTTCATATGTAACATAATCATTACCAAGTTGCTATATATATCAAATATATGTGAAACAAATGCAATAATCGTCTTAAAAAGGTATTATGAGCACGTTTTCAGTTTGACTTTACGATGTAACTCTTTGACTCAGCTAACTGTGTCATACTATATCAGTGCCTTACGCTCAAAATTTGTTCCAAGCGTGACCAAAGTAGCAACATACGAGCATTGCAGATTTCTTCTCCATTACTGACTACTCTGACATCATGTTTACTAAAATCAGATGGGAGAATTGTATCTGAAAGGGAGATAGATGCACTCTTAATTCAACCAGGTGATGCATTAAAAGTTTTGCCTGGATCTAAAATTCCTTGCGATGGAATAGTAGTTTGGGGTACGAGTTATGTAGATGAGAGTATGGTGACTGGCGAATCTGTTCCAATTCCGAAAGGAATTTCTTCTCTGGTTATTGGAGGTACAATGAACATGCATGGTGCACTTCATGTACAAGCTACTAAGGTTGGGTCCAATACCGTGTTGAGCCAGATTATATCTTTAGTTGAAACTGCTCAGATGTCTAAAGCTCCTATACAGAAATTTGCTGACTATGTAAGTGTTATTATTTGCCAACATATCTTTTAGTATTAGAGGAATATTTTAGCTTGTAGTTTTAAACTCATTAATTGGTAGTGATCATAAGCATTGAGGTTTGTACTTTTCTAAAAGAAACAAATAAAAAATATCCCGTGTATTATTTTATTTGCCGCTTTCATATTTTTTAGAAGTTGCATAAACATCTATCTTCAGTTACACACCCTTCCCTCTTTTAGCTGAAAATGTCTTTGCTGTTTTATGGAAGAATGTCATAATCATCAGCAAACGTACTGTACTTGACATTGTTGTTAGAAACATTAAAATATTAAGATCTGAATCCCATTTCACATCGAATCTCTCCCATTAAGATTTAGTTCTCAAATTCCGATTCAAAACTAAATTAAAACCATAAGTGAGAAAAATCCTTTTTGAAATACAAAAATGAAGTTGAAACCATAAGTTAGAAACATTAAAATCTTAAGATCTGAATCCCATTTCACATCGAATCTTTTCCGTTACGATTTAATTCTCAAATTCCGATTCAAAACTAAATTAAAACAATAAGTGAGAAAAATCCTTTTTGAAATACAAAAATATACTTGAATCTACTATTCCAATTTTATTACTTACTACCAAAAATGAAGTTGAAACAAGGGAGAAAGTATGTTTTTGATCTAAATGTAGAAACTCAAACACACACACACACACACACACACACATATATATATATAATTATTGCTATGGAAAGAAGACCCTATATATATATATATATATATATATATATATATATATATAAAATTATTGCTATGGAAAGAAGACCCAATGATTTTACGTGCTCAAATGTCATTTGATGATTCATATACTGTTATACAGCAGTAAATTTAGTATGTATACATAATAAATATAAATCCATTGAATCTACGATTCAGAATTTAGATTCAGTTTCAATTTGAACATTACGAGATTTAAATCCAGTTTCGAAAACCTTGATGCTTAATTCATTTTTTTATATCCTTACAGGCTTCTAAGTTGCAACACTATCTTTGTTAAATTTTTTTTCCATTTTTTTCATTGCCATAAAAAACTCAATATAATCAGATCTTTAAATTTGTATACTATTGAACCTAATTCTGTCTATACTTACGGCCAGGTTGCGAGCATCTTTGTCCCAACTGTGGTACTGCTGGCTCTTTTGACATTCATAGTTTGGTATGCCATCGAAGATGTTCCAAATATTGTGATCATATATGAAGCTTTTGTATCAAACAGACACTTAATATTGTGTAATTTGCGTTTTTAGGTTTGTATGTGGTTCAGTTGGAGCATACCCATCTGCCTGGCTCTCAGATAATGGAAGCTGTTTTGTATTTTCACTCATGTTTTCAATATCAGTGGTGGTTATTGCATGTCCTTGTGCTCTTGGCTTGGCAACACCAACTGCAGTCATGGTGGCGACAGGTGTTGGAGCTAACCATGGTGTGTTGATCAAAGGAGGCGACGCTCTTGAAAGAGCACAGAGTATTCAGCATGTAATATTTGATAAGACAGGCACTCTTACCCAAGGGAAGGCATCAGTTACAATTGCAAAAGTATTTTCTGAAATGGATTTGGGGGATTTCCTGACATTAGTGGCGTCTGCAGAGGTGAGTTGAAATACATTTTTTTTTCCATTTCTGGTGCAAATGAGTTTTAATTTTATATCACAGTGAAAATTAAATGGTAAAGTACAACACTGTCACTTCTTACCGGATTGTACTGGAATAATTTAAGGTTTTTCTTTTCCCCTTTTTTTTTACTGGATTGTACTAAAATATACCTTGAGCTTTCTGAAATCACTACTATATATGCAGTAACTTGGATAAATTTTAGTTAAAACCTAAAGTTGTTCAGTACCTTAAGCTATAAGCGATACTTTTGGGTGGGTGAATTAGTGGAAGAGCCACTAGATCATAGTGGCAAGAAATCCTGAGGTTCCCAAGTGTTTTGGGCCAGGTTTGCATCCCTCTGACTTAAGTGTCAGATTAAAGCTCCACTTTCCGATAAACTACATGTTAATAAACCAATAAAATATGAGTTGGAAAATAAATGTATAAAGCTTCAATAACATAAACACCGAATGAGTTTTACTGCAAGAACGTGTAGTTTACTGCTATCTTTAAATCGTTAAGAGATGCTTCACAGCCGTTGAAATGTGTAACTAAAGCTATTAATGTTTACATCTTCCTTTCTGATTTTTTTCTACCCTGACTCAATTCTATATCACTTGTTGTATTGCAGGCTAGTAGCGAGCATCCTCTTGGAAAAGCTATAGTTGATTATGCTTACCATTATCATTTTTTTGGGAGAGTAAAAGATTCCATGAATCATAAAAAAGAAGATATATTATCTACTTGGCTTATTGAAGCTTCAGACTTCACTTCATTACCTGGAAGAGGAGTTCAGTGCTTCATTAATGGAAAGATAATTATGGTAAGTTGATCTTTAATTTTTACTCATTCTCTAAAACCATGTATTTTCAAACCTACCCCAAGTAAATTATGTTTCTGTTATGTTTCACCTTCAATCTCAACCAGAGTAACTATACATTTTATTCAGATTATAATTAAATCTGAATAGATATGTATTTCGACGTACACTTAATTATGACATTGCTTCTTATCTATCGACACTAGGTAGGAAATAGAAGACTATTGATGGAAAGTGGAATCACATTTCCTTCTGAAGCTGAAAATTTTCTGGTGGAACTGGAAAACAATGCCAAAACTGGAATACTTGTGGCATGTGATGGCAATTTTATTGGAGTACTAGGTGTAGCAGACCCATTAAAGAGGGAGGCAGTTGTTGTAATTGAAGGATTAAAGAAGATGGGCGTGGTACCAATTATGGTTACTGGCGATAATTGGAGAACTGCTCAAGCCGTTGCAAAAGAGGTCTGTCTGTTTCTGACAATTTGGCTTTACCACCATATACATACTAGTCCATGTGCATTATAGTCCATGTACATCACTTTCTTAGTTTCACATATAGAGTTGCTATTAACACCTACAAATTTTTTTCCCCAATGCCACTTCAAATTTAAATAAATAACAAAACTTGCTTTTTGCATCCACTTTGATTGGTTACATGAAACTGAGTGACTTGACAGTTTAGTTGACTGTATGGATTACTCTCCTTACCTTTTGTTCATGCTGATAGTATTATTACTTTCTGCACTACTATATTTTTAACTCGGTTTTATTAAAAAAACAGAACTACCAATTTGGGTAAATTAAATTACACAATTCGAAAGGAAGTGGGTTTTGAAAAGGTTGGATTTCAATAGATGTGCCATAATTTTGATTTGGAGAAGATAAGGTGGTGTTTTGTTTGAAAACGAATTTTGTGTTTTGCGTTTCCAATATTTGTGTGTTGGAGTTGGGTCCAACTATGAGAAGAAGAGACGAGAGAAGATGTATTTTGATACTCCGATAGGCAGAAAATACAAAACAGTCGTTTTCAATTTTATATGTTAAAACCATTTTCCAAATCGATTGTTTTTCATCCGCTTCCGCTCTTCTCTGTACTTTAAAGTACACAACAAAACACAAAACTCAATTTTCAAATCAAACACTAACTAGGATTTTTGATTCGAGGAAGAGAGAAAATGTGGAGGGTGTGTATGTGCGTGCACACATTCATGGTCCTCTTTCATTTACCCATCTAAGTTAATCTATTTTTCCCCGAAAACCTTTCAGTTTGAAGTTAATTTTTGCAGATATATCATGTTCATTGGCATGATCATCTACACAAAATTTGGAATCGTTTCGAACCTTTTCTCGCAACAAAATAGCATTTCAAATTGACCGTTAAAATTCATATTTTCGAAGGCTCATATTGGCTTGCAGTTTTGTAGGAGAAAATTTCAAATTTTGCATAGATAATGTTTCTGATGAGCATCATGGATCTACAAAAATTTGTTTGCATAAGGGACGGAAGATGAAAGATGGTTTCTTAGAAAGGAGTTCTAGATCCTTCCACTATCTACACACACGTGCGTGCATTATTATAATAATAATAATACTAATAATAATAGTAGTAGTAGGAAAAAAAAAAGCAACAACGTTGGTTTAGGAAGGGAGTTTAACATTTTAACTGGGTAAGAGAAGCGGCGAGTGTATTGAAATGAAAAGTGGGTGCATGTAGGTGAAGTCTTGTCATTCCATTCCATCTTACTAGGAAAACAATACGAAATTAGTTTATTGTATCATGTGCAGGTTGGAATTGAAGATGTGAGAGCTGAGGTACTCCCAGCTGGCAAAGCCGAGGTGGTTCGTGCCCTACAAAAATCAGGATCGGTAGTTGCAATGGTTGGGGATGGGATCAATGACTCCCCTGCCCTGGCTGCGGCAGATGTTGGCATGGCAATTGGTGCTGGCACCGACATTGCAATCGAGGCGGCCGACTATGTATTAATGCGTAACAATCTAGAAGATGTTATAACTGCCATAGATCTTTCTAGAAAGACCTTCTCAAGAATCCGATGGAACTATGTGTTTGCCATGGGTTACAATGTTGTCGCCATTCCAATTGCGGCTGGAGTTTTGTTTCCTTTCACCGGTTTGAAGATGCCGCCATGGTTGGCCGGTGCATGCATGGCGTTTTCTTCTGTTAGTGTTGTATGTTCTTCTTTGTTGTTGAGGAGGTATAGAAAACCTAGGCTTACCACTATACTTGAAATTACCATACAATAATGTAAATGTTGAATATTGATTCTGTAAAAAATTGGGAAATGTAATAGCTGGTGTGATGAGTTTTTTCTTCTTTGATTGTGACATTTTTCTTCTCTGGTTAATACACTAAAACATGATTGCAAGTAAAAGAGTAAGAGAAGGTTTGATGCCATATGAAAGATGTTTGATGAGCAATATAATTTGGTTTTACTTCTATGACAAAACATGTTATTGTTTTTAATTTTGACTTCTGCTTTGATTTTATGCGTGTCAATAAACTATATTTGCTCAAATCTTAAATATACCTATACGATTTTCTTTCGTATGCAGGTAGGTTTCGCCACATTTATCTTCTCTTTTCTTCTGGGTATTATTGTCATTGTTCTTCGCATCGAATTTCTATACCTGTTTCCCTTTCAGAGCCCGAGTTATTATTTTAGTATATTCAGTTTTAATCTCTCAATTCCCTAAATACGGTGGAAATTAATATAGGATTAACTACAGACATGATAAAAACAATCAAATCAACAATAAACAAACCTAATTTCGAACTATTCACAATCAAATCGCAATTAATTTATATAAACAATCAACATGAAATAAAATGGATATACATATTTATGGTGATCTTCTATACGGAATAGTCTATGTCCACTTTGTTAGAGATGAATTTTATCAACAATTTGAACAGAGTTTGTAAGGAAATCGATGATTTTAGTGGAGGTTTATACAAAGTAAAGAAGATGAACTAATTTCTCTCCAACATGAAACCTAGGTAGGGTGATGCATTTATAAGCTCTCATTGGTGCCAAACATTATATTTGCTTTAGAAAAATCCAAGAGTTCAGATATGATGCTCTCGTACAAAGTACCAAAATCCCCTTTTGAAATTGCTTCAGAATCCGTGCGAGATCATCCATATTCGCCAAGGGCAATCAGTTGATCTTAAATTGCTAGTCTACTGGCATGTACCTCAAAAGACAAGGGTTGAAAGTCCGTTCGATTCAATTGGGATATCCCAAATTGCTAATGCTACTTTAGCAATAGGGTCATTTGACCACATTTACTACATCAATTGACTAAGCTTATTCCAAGCACCCTTCTTTGCTTTAGAACTCCTTCGTATCACCTACACAACTAGACTGAAAACTTCAACGCTTCACATCTTTCAATTCATAACTCTAAATGACAAACCGTCTTCGCTGTTATAAACAATGACCAAATTCTCTTTAAATTTGCTAACATATTCAACAAATTCCAAACGTTATTTTACACTCCAAAATAGAATTTTATCTATTTTATTTATGATGTTGACACTTTGAATCATAAATTATTGACTGAGAAGAGAGCTTATAAGAAGATAAAATGGAAAGAGAGGAGAGTGATGGAGAGACAACAATTGAATAATAAATTTAAAAGAATGGTTGGAAAAATAAAAGCACCCTTCTCTGATTTTAGAACACACATATGCTAAATTGTTCTCCCTTTATACATTTTATTATTATTATTAGTTTGCAATTTATCCATTAGACCCCTTTCATTATCCTCAATTTAGTAATTTTCTTATTTTATGCATAAACATGAGATGGTGTTATAACTGAAGGGGAGACATACTATTTGAAATATATCACTATTTTCAATTCTTTCACATGGATAAGTAATTTATTGATAATTACTTCATTGAAGTCTTATCACTAAACTCAACTGGATAACCCCTAGAAGAAGAAAAAAAGTACAATAAACATAATAAAAATTATATTCTTGTCGATTAAACGTTGATTAGTTAGGACTGCTAGTCATAAACTCTTCATTTATCAGTACTATAAACAATTTCTTAAACATCGATGTTCACAATACTCATATATATAAATCATCAAAACTATCATTTTAATATATTCATTGAATCTTAATTTTTATCATTCTTCTAAAATTGTGTATGGTTGGTGATATGTTTTTTCTATCGTCTCAAGTATTCCCTTTTAATTTAGCTTTGCATTTAATATTGTGCAACACTCCGCAATTTTAACGATTAAATATTTAAATGATTTATTTGAATATTTTATCTTTAACGACTGGACGTCTGTCATACTCGATTTTCTGAGACAAAGGTATTGGGCCTTGAGACACCCATAGTTGAGACCGTTTTTCTGACATGAGAAAAACGAGTATAAACTTGATTATGTTTGAAGTCGATGGTTTTTTGGAGTGAATAGTGGTTTTTGAAGAAAGAAATTGATTCGGGATGTTAACCGGGTTTTTAACTGAGCATAAGTCAACATAAGTTAGAATGTCAAGACGAATATGAAATGACCTAAAAACTTGAAAGCACAATTAGAAGAAGCAGAGAAACAACTCGGGAAAGTTTCACCTAAAATGGAACTAATGAAACAACTCGGCACCGATTCATTTTGGCTGGCCACCAAGTCATTTTCCTTCCAATCACTTTCCAACCTTCATACATCTCATGCCTTACTGCATCTAATCACGATCAACTGGTTTTCCCTGAGTTTGGACGATCAATTCCAAGAGTTGAGGAGAAGAAAACTAAGTGGCACAATAACTCAAGTGATGTTGGATGATCACTAGAATTAACCGACAGTTGATGAAAAGAGCATGGAACATATCAATTAAAGGAGGGAAGAGTCGGAGCAAAGGAGATAGCCGACTTTCCATTCAAGGAAATAACTCGGCATCGAGTCAAACGACTAGGTACCAAATTATTATTTTAACTCGGCCGCTTTCGAATTTTCTTATGTGACATTGGACTGACGTTTGGACTCTACTGCAAGTACGCTTCTAGCCCAATACATCCGTTTCCCTATAAATACAAATCATAGTGCAACCCAAACATGGGCTTCTCCCTACTCTTTCTTTTTCACTTTGGATATGGTACTCCATTACTCTTCACTATCTTTCTCCCTCACGATAGTCACCAAGGTAGCTACCATTAGCAGTTCTAGGCCTTAGAACTCATCAACTTCTTGTACTTGTGATTCTAATTCTATGTAATCTCATACAAACCCTCTCAGATCTATAATCAATAAAACTATAAAATGGAAGTAGGCAAGATATTGTCGAACTACTATAAAATCTTAAGTCTCCTTGTTATTTTTCTTTTATTTTTACCGTTATCTACTAGATCTAGGTCCTACAGGTTTCCTACAACTCAATCTTGGGCGTTGATCAATTTTTGGTGTCAACATTTTGGTGCTTTACTGAGAAAACTGAATCAAGGCTTAGATCTAACTTGCTATTGTGGATTTGGAAAGATCGACTGGTTAGATCCAAAAAATTGTTCTAAGAAGTTTGAGAACTTCCTGTTGAAGATCAATGGCGCATAGAAAAGGAAGATCTACTTTCGAAAGATCCGCAGGAATGGTGGGCTAATGGCGATGAAGGAAACACTCACCAAATGGAAGTTAATAATGAAAGCACAATACTCAAATCTTCCACTCAACAGGAATTTGTTAGAGGAGAGCTTAATAAGATGATTCATGAACTAAACCAGAAGATAGCAGATAACTAGATAGCTCTCATGGATAAGACAGATACTTTGCTAACCTTGCAGCCACCAACAACAAAAAGAGTTAAAAGAGAAACTTCTCCTGCAGTACAACAAGAGAACTATTCGGTTTTTGGCCTAAGTTGGAGAGACAGAAAAAAGGCAAAAGGAAGTAACTATCAGAGTTGCAAGATTTGTTGCGGGAGGAAGTAAGAGCGCTCCCTTCGCAAGAAAACAACTCGATATCGAGGTGATAAAACTCAACACCAACCTAAATATTCCACTTGATGATGCTCGAAAGGGAGATGCATTGCTAGTCTATGACTTTGATGACGAGATGCGGCTGGATGATAATGATGTTGAGTTGAATACCGACGTTAACCAATAAAACATTGGAATGGGAGTTCAAACTACCACGGAAAGACCAACCGGGTGCCATGGAACACCGTAAGAGTTGTTCTCCTAGTGAATGGAGAACCTAGACTTCAATCGGCAAGCCAAGATTGTTTGCGGAGCCAAACACTTGCACAACCCCTGACAGTCGACCTATAGATTACCAGGCCAATGAGGAGTACATTGTTGATAGGTCAAATGGTTGGTGGAGGAGAATAAAGGCAGGAAAGATGAAGACCAGGGTTCCGCACCAAGCCGAAATCCATTGACTGAAAATATTCTAAGAGAAGGATATCCTCGAAACTTCACCATGCAGACAATGTCATCCTATAATGGGACTAGTAATCCCAGACAACACTTACTCAAATATGAATGATATATGGATGGAGCTAGAGCTACGTATGTTGTTTGTTGTAGGTGTTCCCTTTTCTTCTTGGAAGGAGTCGCTTCGATGTGGTTTACTGGGCTTGCATCTAAATCAATATCGACGTTTGATGAGTTGGCAAAGAAGTTCCTAGAGTAGTTTAGGCTCCACATTGCATGATCAAAGGAGGTGATGTCCTTATCTTGCTTTTTAAAAGGGCCCAAGGAGTTACTAAAAGCTTTCTTGAGCCGATTTAGCATCGGTGTCATGGAGGTTAGCAATCCGAAGGAGGATCTTGTCTTCATGACACTTTTCCGAGGTATTCATCCGAACATAGATTTTGGTAGATGGACAAAAATGAAGCAACCAACTACCATGCAGGAATTCCATTAAAAGGAAATTAGTTTCTAAGGATGGAAGAAGCAAAAATGGTTGAAGGCAAGCCCAACGATAAGCAATCAAAAGATGTGATTTAGAGTAATGTTACAGCTAAACAAGATGGAAATGGTTTCAGAAATATTGCAGGAAGTGCAGGAAAAGCCACAAATCAATAAAAGAGGAATTAGAATGTTGGTAGGCATGAAGGGGATAGGAAGCATCCAAGGAACCTAAGACCTGAGGACTATACACCATTGAATGATAGTTTGGAAAACATCTATCTTGCCACTTAGGGAACTGAGCGGTATAACAAACCACCTAAGAGGGAAGTGACCGAGCAATAAAATAGATCAAGGAAGTATTGTCGCTTTCACGAAACTCACGGACATAACACAAATGAATGTTGGCATCCAAAGGACTTAATTAAGGAGTTGATAAGGAACAACAAGCTTCAGTGGTATGTGAAGAAACCATAAAACGCTGATCAACTCGCCAGACCCCAAGGGCCGAATGCTCAAGAAAATCAGCCTGGACCCAACGGATAATGGCATAAGAGAATAGATGAAAAACTAGTCATAAACACCATTAGTAGAGGACCTCACCCAATGTAAAAGAGTTGGGGCGAGATGGAATGATATACCAGTTCTTTGAAACATACACCACAAGAGAGTTGTTACGCTGTCGAAGACGGAGCTTCGACCAAGCAACAAAGGATGATTACAGATGACATTATGTTCAGGAACCGAGATATTGAAGGCACGAAAGCACTAACTCTTGATCCAATGGTGATAATGGTCGGGATCAGACCAGCAATTGTGCATCAAGTATTGGTTGACAATGGGAGTTCGGTCGATATCCTATTTTGAAAAACGTTCGACCAAATGAAGATTAGCATGAAGGATGTAACTTCTTGAAAATTAAAGATTCAGGGATTTACAGTTGAACCTAAACAACTGATTGGAATGTTCGACTTACCTATAGAACTCAGAGAAGGAGAACCGAGGGTAGTTCTTATCTGAACCTTCATGATTGTTAATGAATATTCTACTTATAACGAATTCTTGGGCCGATCGAATCTTGCTAACTTTAGAATCTCTTTATCTCCATGGTGTCTTATGATGAAATTCCAATGGAGAATGAGATAGGAGTAGTAAGAGGAGACCAAAGAATTGCAAGAAAATGCTATGTTGCTCAATTACGTGAAGCTAATCATCGTAAAAAGAAAAATAATATGGGGAAGACTCTTCACGTTCAGGAACCGCAAGTACAACAATTGCAAAACTGCCTCTGGCTTGGGGATCATAGTCGCTTCGACAAGACTATAGACCCTAGGAAGAAGAGTTCAGAGGAAATGCAGGCAACATTGGTGGAGATTACGGTGGCTGTCCCTGTTGACATGGACGACCCAACCTGGGTCTTGAAAATCGGTTCACAGCTTGGAATCAAGATGTAAAGGAGTTAATAAACTTTCTTCATGCCAATCTGGATGTGTTCGCTTGGATAAATTTTGATATGTGTGGGATATCGTCATAGATAGCATGTTACGCACTTAATATCGATCTCAAGTTCACACCAGTGAAATAGAAGAGATGCAGCCTGGGTCCGGAACGATCCACTACATTGAAGGCAGAATTGGATAAGCGGTTGGCCAACGACATCATCCATGATGCCACATACCCTACGTAGGTGTCAAACCCTGTGTTGGTCCGAAAATCGTACGAGAAGCGGCAAACTTTCATTGACTATTGAGATTTGAATAAAGGCTGACCGAAGGATAGCTTTCCTTTGGCTAGGATCGACCAGCTTGTTGATGGAACTACAGGGCATGAATTATCTCATTTATGGCCAAGATTATGATGCATGAACCAGATCAGGAGAATACCAACTTCATCATAGACTTTGATTTATATTGCTATCGCATAATGTCGTTTGGTCTGAAGAATGCTTGAGCTACTTATTAAAGATCGATGAATACAATGTTCAAGGACCAGATTGGATGAACAATGGAAGTTTATGTAAATGACATGCTAGTAAAGTCGTGAGTGTTAGAGATGTTTGAGATCCTTTGGAAGTATGGAATGAAATTGAATCTACTCAAATATTCATTTGGAGCTGCTTCTGGGAAATTCCTTAGTTTTATTGTGAATGCGAGAGGAATTAAGGCTAATCCAAAGAAAATTGATGCCTTGTGAAATGCTAGATCCCCGATAATGAAGGAGGAGGTACAAAGCCTGAATGGAAAGATTGCTACGTTGAGCGGATTCATCTCCAGAATGATGGATAAGTGTATACCATTCTTTGATGCACTAAAGAAGGGTAAGAAGAACTTTGAATGGAATCAGGACTACTAGATTACTTTTGAAGAATTACTGCAATGTATGGAGACACCACTGGTTCTGTCTAAACCGGTGGACAATGAGGACTTATTTATCTGCCTGGTGGTGTCTGCCCATGCATTAAGCGCAGCGCTTGCGCATGAGGAAGTTGGGGTTTAACGGACCGTTTACTACATTAGTAAGCAATTCACCGAAGATGAATGGAACTATCTAAAGTTTGAAAAACTAGCGTACTTCTTGCTAATAACATCTAGGAAAATGCGATCATATTTCTAGGCCCACCCGATCAAGGTGCTGACAGATCAACCCTTGAAACAAGTAATCTATCGACCAGAGACTTTGGGACGACTTCTAAAGTGAAAAATCGAGTTGAGCCAGCACGACATGACTTAACACCCTGGAGAGCAATTAACGAACAGGCATTGGCTGACTTCATCGTTGAGTTTACTATTCAAGATGGTAAGGAGGAGGACACACTGTCATGGTATCCCACTGGAAATTGTTGTTAATGGTGCATCGAACGAATTCTGCTTAGGAGCGGGAGTTGTGCTTGAAACTCCCGAAGGATGATCAATTTGCTACTCTCTAAAGTTGGAATTTCCTTCCACCAATAGCGAGGTAGAATACGAGGTGTTGGTAGTAGGACTAAAGAATGTAAAGGAGCTGGAAATAAAAACTTTGCATATCTACAGCCTATCAGGTTGGAAGGAAATATCAGGCTAAGGCACGAAACTTTGCCCTTACTTGTCGAAAGATTTGGAATTACTCAATGAAATTGAATACTATAAAATACCTCACATTCCCAAAGGAGAATATGAAGGCCGATTCCTTAGGTAACTAGCTAGTTCCGAAGAAGCGCAACCGATAGGATTGGTTCCAATAGAAGTATTGGTTGCACCTAGCACAATTCAAATGAATGTTGATTGGGTTCTAGGAGCTATAGAAAGGGAAAAGTCATGAATGACACCAATAAAGGACTACTTTCTTAGGGGAATACTCCTCGAAGACTGGAATGAATGAAAGAAGCTCCTTGGGAAGGAACCATGATTCATAACATAGGACAGAGTCCTATACAACAGAGGATTCTCCTCCCCCTTACTCATGTGTGTAACCAAAGATGAAGCTAGGAAGATCCTCATGGAAATTCACGAAAATAGCCATGGTGACCACACCGGGGGTAGACACTGGCGAAAAAGATACTCCACTATGGATATTTCTGGTCAACGGTAAACCGAGATGCAATAGACTATACCAGATGGTGCGGTCTACGCTAGAGATTTGTAAAAATTCCGAGAGCCCCATCTTTAAAACTTACGTAGATGGTAAGTCCATGGCCATTTGCGATCTAGGGCATCGATATAATCAATGTACCACAGATAGCAAAAGAAGGAGCCAAATATGCTATCGTTGCAGTTGATTACTTTATGAAATAGGATGAAGTGGAACTGTTTTCCATGATCACTACTAAATAAGTAATTAATTTTGTAACGAAAAATATTATTTGCATGTGTAGAGTACCCTAAAAAGTTATCACAGACGGTCGAACTCAGATTGAGAGTGCTGAGTTCAAGGACTTTTGAAAGTGCTACCGGTTCGAGAAGAACTTTTCCGCGGTAGCGCATCCACAAGTAAATAGGCATGTGGAAGTAGTGAAAAAATCATCAATTCTACCATAAAGAAGTGGCTGACTAAAGCTAAGGGCAATTGGATTGATGAGCTTCCACTAGCACTATTGGCCTACAAGACAACATACAAATCAACAACCGGGCACTCACCGTTTGCCTTGGCATATGATTCAGAAGCTATGATCCTGGTGGAACTGGAAGTTCCCTCTCATCATAAAATATGCTTCAATCAGAGAGAGAGAGAGAGAGAGAGAGAGAGAGAGAGAGAGAGAGAGAGAGAGAATGAATAGCTGCTGCTTGAGTCCCTTGACCAAATCGATGAGAAGTAGGAAGAAGATGAACTGAGGGTCGTTGCTCACTGGAAAAGAGTGGCATCCCACTTCAATGCCAAGGTTCGCAACCATACTTTTGAAGTGGAGAGCTCATCCTGAAATGAATCTTCTCAAGTACAACACCACTTGGCCCAAATTGGGAAGGACCTTATGTGATTGACCAGAAGCTTAGAGAAGGAACATTCAAGCGAACTACAGTAGATGGAGTTCCCATCCCACGTGCTTGGAACAATGACTCGCTGTGGCACTACTATATTTAGTTTCTCTTATTTTTGTAAATAACCTATCCTAAGACACTAGGGGTTATCAATAAAATATGCTTCTTGAACAAATGGAACCATGTTCTTGTAAGCCAAACCGTTGGAACGATGGGAAAAATCGATCCCTGCCTTCTAGAGACCCGCATTACTTCGGCAATGTCGGAAGGCCAAAAAATGTTGGGTCGATGGTCAAATCGACCCATGCCTTCTAAGTACCGACGTTGCCTTGGCAATGTCAAGAAACTCCAATTCACCAAGTTGACAGGGAAAATCGACTCAAACCACCGGATTGACGGGAAAAATCAATCCCTGCCTTCTAAAACCGACGTTACTTCAGCAATGTCAGGAAGGCCTAAAACCACTAAGTCGACAAGGAGAATTAACTTAAATCGTCGGATCGACAGGGAAAATCGATCCCTACCTTCTGAGAATCGGCGTTGCTCCGGCAACGTCGAGAAGCCCCGAAACCGTCGGGTCAAATCTACCCATACCTTCTAAGAACCGATGTTTCCCTAACGACATCGGAAAACTCCAAACTTCCTGGTCGATGGGGAAAATCGATTCAATCCTCCAGATCGATAGGGAAAATCGATCCCTCCTTTTGAGAACCAACATTGCTCTAGCAATGTCAAGAAGGTCCAAAACTGCCCGATCGATGGTCAAATCGACTTCTATATCCTGAGAATAGGTATTCCCTCGGCAACGCCAGCAAGTTCTAAACCGCCGAGACGATAGGAAAATTGGCTCATACCTCTTGGTACTTAATGTTGCCCAAAGAGAGGGGATAACAAAAGAAATTACCCAGGGCCCAAAGACAAGCAACACCAAGGAAAAATCCATGGAGTTGAACCGATTGTGTACAAGTTTCCAGAGATAGAAACCGATGCACAATTGGTCTTTTAACATTGAACTTGGAAGAATTTGTTATAACGAAAGATGACGATGGCACGTCCTTTTGATACATACATCCAAAACAATATTGGCTAATGATGTCAACTTGGAAGAATTTAAATGCAGCTAAGGAATTGGTGGCATAAAAAATGTAATGCTTGGAGTCAAGTAGCAAAAGTCGCTAGTTTCCAAAGATAGGAACCACCATGCGAACTAGATTGGGTGTAATCAAGCGAATTGCTCAGGGCATCTAGTCTCTTATTAATGCTTGGATTTTAACATTCATCCCTACAGACAGAGGCATGCCCACTGACTCTTGGTCAAAAAGGACTCGATCGAGCCTGAACTGGAATAGCTACAGAGTTGCCTAAAATTGTTAGACCTGTTGTGCCAAACACAGTATTCTGGTAGTCTAAAATTGAGCTAAGCAACAGAATATACTAACGTAATTGTACGAATATTATTTACATGCACAAAGTTGTGGTAAAAAACATTTGCATAGAGACAGAAGAATATAATACAAGAATTGTAGTAGAAAAAAAATCAAATTATACACACACATAAACAAGCACAGTACATAAAATGCAAAAAAGTACACATAAGAGAGATTACAAAGGAAAAACCAATCTTTCATTACTAATAATCCTTTTATATACAGACAAATAGCGAGGACTATACCTGCACAATCTCGGCCTGTTGAAGCGAAAAGACAAAAATACAGATTCAATCGATGCAACAATGCAAAAAACAAAATGACTCGGCTGTCCTATGTTGCTAGGCCTTCTACTTCTTGTTGCCTTAGCTGGCTTTATTAGTCTTACTGAACAAGTCTTAAGCTTTTTTCTCCCTTTGGGTTCCCCACCGTGGAAAGTGCTACATTCCAAGTGAGTGGACCCTTGATCAAAAGTAGAACCAAGGTCCCTGGACTTGACGGCAGAGACATCAGCGTGCTTTGACGGCCTCATCTTGAATATGGGAACTTTTCACTAGGGACTAGTCAGCTTTCAAGATGCAGGCTTGATGATTACAGACTATTTCTTCACTTGAATCTTCTCTATGTCCTTCCTCAATCACCCAGCTATGGTTTCATGCGAGGTCGGGTCGTAGGCCTCTATGATGAAAACATCCTCCTCTTGAGAGACAAAATGTCCTCCAAGCTCTTTAGAGCAGCAATTTTCTCGAAGTCAAAACACTGGCCAGAACTGGAAATAGGAATGGATGTAGTAGCCCTATAGAAATGGTGGTTAAAGTAGTAAAAATGGATTCAATTCCTGAACCCTACATGGTTGGAGGTGGAGGAGGCAATTGAGTTGACCTATAAGTTGGAAAGCAGAGTGATTAAGTTTAGTAATGGATTTTTGCAAAGACTACAACTTCTCGAAGACTAGAGAAACAAGGGATATATCTGTAGCAGGATCCTATTGGGATATGATAAATTCACCTTCTTCAGTCCCAAGCTCCCCATGTTGGACGACAGATGGAGGAATGTATCATTCATGGGGGTACTCGTTAATGAAGATGGAAGAACGCGAGTAACTGCAGAGCTAACTCCTGAAGATGCAGGTTTAACCGCTGCTGGCTCTTGATATTTTAAAGTAGATGCTTTATCCTGACTCGAAGAGCTTGAGCCAAGAAGAGTTTTGGCAGCATCAGCGTAGCATCTTTGGCTAGGATACTTTTCCAACGAAATGAGATTCTATATATTTAGCTTTAAATAAGCAGCCATCAGTTCTTCTTTAAAGCGATCGTCTCCGGCTTGCATAGTTCGGTGTAACATTTCCTCCCAAGCGCCAGTGAGTGCCTCAGTATAGTTATTTCCCAGCCACCTCAGATTCTTAAACATGAATATGTTGGTATAAAAATATAGCATGTTGGCATCAAGCTCATTCAGGATATTGGATTTTTGCTCTTGAAGCTCTTTGAGCTCGTGATCAGAAATTACAAGTTCAAGATCGATGGCATCTTTATCGATGGACAACTGCTCTTTCTCTTTGGTGAGTCGTTGAACCTCCTCGTGAAGCTTGGCAGGTTCAATAAATTATTCTGGTAAAATCTAGTCCTTAGCTTTAATGGTCTCATCTTTTTGGTTAAGTGCTTGCACCCTCTCCTCAGCTTGTTTCTGGAGCTCTGAAGTTTTAGCATGAGCATCTATCAATTCATACCTCAATACGATTTCGACGCAGCTGTAGGCAAGCTTTAACTTATCCATTAGCTTATCTGTGTTCTCCTTCCACTTCAAAGCGAGGTCCCTCTCTCTAGTAACTTTAATCAAATCATCCTCTCTCTTTTTCATCATTCGCTCGAAGGCAGCTCTCTTAGATTCAAAGGATCGAATATTGGTGTATTTGATCTTGTTTACTTCAGAAAGAGTAGTGCAAAGTTTCTTTCACTTTTATCTTTCATCAATGTGCTTCTCGTTGTTCTTTAAACTTTGCCTCACCACCTCCTTTGGAGTATATGAGATGTCTTGATCGAATTTGATGCCGTGTTAGAAAAGGTGTAGGAATGCGGCTAGCAAGTGTTAAGGATCGAGTAGAAGAGTGAATGTACCAGCAAAGACTCCTATAGAAACAAGCGAAACTGTTGTAATCATAGCTTGGGATGCTAGTATTTGTTAAGTTGAAGAGGTCAAAGCCAGTGTATGAGGCGGTACATCTAGAAAAATAAGCCTATGGTGCTCCAAGGAATTTTTTGAGCTCTTAGCAAGGTTGCAAGATAGCTCAATATCGGCTTCCCTCTTCTTTCTCTCCGTCTCCCTCTCCCTACTCATCTCCCTATCGGCATTGCGAGCTTCGTTGTACTCACAGTCTTTCCTCCTTCGCATCTCTTCCTCAGACTCATAGCACGAGGAAGACGTGGATCAGGAGTTTGGCCTCTATGCGCATTAGCATGGTGTGAGAACTTTCATAATGACCACGACCCATGAAACTGAAAACAAGGAAGAGAACATTATTAATGTTGGAACTGCGAATTAAAATTCAATGCAAGAATAAGCGACCCCTTAGGTATTCTACCCTTAGGTATTCTACCAACCATATTAGCAAGAAATTAAAGTGAGGGTTCTCCACCTTTGTTAAGCCCTCCGGCGAAAGAGAAAAATCTGAATCGGCATCTTCTAGACTGTTGTTAGCGATGAATTTGATCTCATCAATGTCACTTAAAATGATGGAGTTGTCCCCAAAGGGGAAGGATCGGGGGGAAATCTCTATTGAAGGCAATGCAGATGGATCTTTGGCCATTTTGGAAGTTTCTATGGTAATATATTCCTGATAAGGCGAGCTAAGGAGATCAGGATTCATCCCGGACAATTCACCAAATGATTCATCCCCTTCTTTGTTGGCATGATAGTCGCTATCGCTATGACCGACATCCTCTTCTTCCTTGATTGTTTCTTTTCCTTCTCTCCTTGTGAATTCCTTATTTTCTTCTACGATCAGAGACATCCTCATGCCTTCATCTCAACCACTTGGAATATCGGCTTCAAAAGGCCCTACAAGCTCTCCCATCACGGGCTCCTCTACATGTACTATGCTAGAAGGACTTATAACTTCCCCTCGAAAATTCTCGTCGAAGCAACAAGTGGGGGCAGCAGTATGGGTGTGAGCCTAGAACCGCTTCGCACTAGGGACTCAACGATGGAAAATCTGTCAGGGCAAAGCAGTAAGTACTCCCATTGATTTTCATTTGTCAATAGGAATGTGACAGTGCGTTGATTGAAGCTAACTATCCTAAGAGCATTGAGTGTTTTTTCTCGTGCTCCTCACTATCAGCGCGAGTCGAGATGCCTACGAGGAAACACACATCAAGTTAGAAACTTAGTGATTCTATCGCAGAGGGAGCGAGGGAAAAGAAACTTAAATCCAAAAAGCTAGAGCTAATTAAAATCGTGCGTGCATCGCCCGAAGAAATATTCATTCTTGAAGCAGAATGCTTGTTGTGGAGCTTTTCAAGCACTTTACGTCCCTTCCAGACCTTTATTATCAAAGATGATGGGGAATCTCACCTTTTCTTGAATTGTAGAAGATGAGTCAGCTTATTGAATCTCAAAGGTCGGTTAAATCTATTCATGAAGGGGACATATAGTGAAATAAGAAGAAAATAGCCGTTTATGTGAACTTGGAACAAAGCTAGTCAAGTTCTTGTAGCACCATCATTATAGAAGGATTAAATGGTGGGACGGCACTACCAGGCACATATACTGATTGCATATTGTGAAGTACGATGGGGATTATGAGCAAATTCAGCACTTGTCGGTAGACGAACATCATCCTCAAGGATACCGTGTTGGAGAGTGTGTTTTAGAGCGACCTGGAAGATAGGATATAAGGCACCTGCTCCAGTGGGTTGTTCAAGATTCTTAATCCTGGAGGGAACTAACCCATTATCTGCTCAATTGGAACTATTTGACTTTGAGATTCAAGAGTTTTGATATGGCTTAGCCCTGTAGGGATGAATGAGGAAGCCTGGTTTGTATAAGACCCAACTTTAGAAGGAGTAGACGTTCCTTCTCCAGACTTAAGATGAGGCAATCAACAAGTCAATATAAATAATAAATCTTGGAATTTAATACGGCCAGGTATATTTTATTTTGAATAATAAACCCGCATGTGACCAACGCTCAGAGTCCAAAGGATGTCAACGTGTGTTGACCAATCAGATTCTAAGCATTGACCAGAGAAAGTTCAATGTGTTAATATATGCAGTGTGAGTCCACCGTCCTATACACCACAAACGAACCATCCTGTGTAGGTAACTCGCTTATGCTAGAAAAATGAGCCGCATGAAATTATATTTTGGAACTTACGTTATCGATGAGTAATTGATAACGAGCCACTATCCAGAACTACTCGAAAAGCATTTCTGTTTAGGATCACTGAAAGTGCTAAAACATGAAAAGTGATGCGATGGGATCATTTGGTATGCTCGATTTTGGAGTAGTTCATCGCACTAGAATGCAAAAGACAATGAAGACTTATCCAAATTCTTGAAAAGAGGCGGTTGAATCTGGAGAGTAGGACTTGTCTTTGAAACCACATGCATTCGACCAGTGTAAAACTCAACATCACCGCTGATCAAAGACAATCTAAAATTCAACTATATCCCTTTGATAGTGAAATCGACCAAAACCCTAATACCATCGCCATTCCCATCATCATAATACTAGCAACCACAAACCAAAAATTATTTTGATCGGTGTTAGGGTTTTGAATTTCTCGGGCTGAGTTAATTGGGTAGCAACTTGGATTGGTGGCAATGTTGATGATTAACGGCAGCAGCAAGTGGCGATGCTGGGTCAGAACAGAAGCAAAGATAGGTCGACGACACTAGCTTAGATTGGAGGAAGTAGGTTGGATCTAAGGGAAGTTCAAATGATTTGGGTGCAAAGTGAAAAAGCAAATCTAATTTTTTTCTAAGTATCGAATATATAAGCTCAATGGGAAGGTAATTTAACTCGATACTGAATTAAACAACTTGGTACCAAGTTAAACAAATTAGTACCGAATTGTTTTTCTCCCCTATTTCGTCCCAAAAGCATTACAGAGAATGGCCTTGCCAACGTAAAGCATGAATTGGTTTCACGAGCATAGATTACGTCACTAGTGATAAAGAATGGAATTTCAACTATAACTAAATAAAACAGTTAAAGGAAAATCTACCAATTGAAAGCAATGAGAGAGCACTTGGACAATCAACTGGAATTTGCAGGATAGTAGTCCTACAGGTTCCCTACAACTCAATATATGCTTGATGTTGGTCCTACATGTTTCCAACAACTAAATCTTGGATGTTGATCCATTTTTATTGTCAACATGGGCTAAGGCCCATTAGCTTGCCTATATGTAGCTAACCCCTTCATTATTTCATTTCCACTTCTCTATTCACGTTCATTCTTCTTCATCTTCTCATAATCCCTCTCTAATTACTTATTAATCTAATTCTAATCTCCAAGCCCTAAACCCTTTAATAAAATTCCTAAATCACATAAATCATCTCTTTCTAGTCTCTACAAATCCCGTGAAGAAAGTAGCATAAAGTGGAGTTTAGATGGAGATTTCAAATTTAAAGTAAGCTTGGATTTGGTTGTTGGTAATTTGGAGCTTGGTTTGGAGAAGAAGAGGCGAGTGAGATGATTCTCCTTGTAAATTTACATGTTATACTCCATATTTTCATTTACTACTTAATATAGAAATATATGAAGTGATTTAGAGAATATTTGGGTTAGTTTGGACTTGTGTTTATGTTGTAAACACAATTACATTGAACTATTAATTGTTAATATCCCACTTACTCTATTTTGAAAAAGTTAGAAAGCCCTAGAATTGATTTAGGGTTAATTGGATGATTGTTTGTGATGTTACGGTTTGATTTGAGATTAATTAAGTAATATAACGAAGTGTATGTCATTGGAAAACATTAATTAAACCATTTGAATAATGTTTGGAAAAGTTGGTAAGATAATTAAGTGGGTTAGGTGTTCTACACTTATTATTAAAGTGATTAGAGGCCTACTGAAGCTTAATAAGTATTTATAAATGTTATCTAAGAAAATAATTATTTTATAAAATGAAGATAATAAGTCAATTAGGCGAGTTATGGGCACTACATTTATTATCAAAGTAATTAGAGGCTTAACGAGCTTAATTGGTACTTACAAATATTATTCAAGTAGGGGAATACTTTTATAAGTAAAGATATATTTTATAAAATAGAATGAGATTTTATAAAATAAAAATGAGGATGTATTTTGTAAAATAAAATGAAATTTTATAAAATAAGAATGAAGATATATTTTATAAAATAAAAATAAGATTTTACAAAATAGTGTAGACAGTGTATTTTATAAAAGTATGAGATTCTATAAAATTATGTAGAAAGGGTATTTTATGAAAATATGAGACTCCATAAAATAATACAAAAGAACTATTTTATAAAAGTATGAGATTTTATAAAATAGCAAGAATTAATTATTTTATAAATTGGTTATAAGATTTTATGAAATAATTATAAGATGAGTACTTAATTCTTGATGAAGGAATTAAGTATTATAAGAGCTTAAAGTGATTTATAAGCTAGTTTTGTATTTTATAAAATAACAAAATGATTTTATAAAGTAGTAAAAAATGATACTAAAGTTTAAATAGAAAAAATTTGATAAATAAAAGTCAGACTAAATCATTAAATAATCGAATTGTTATTTAAATGTATGTGTATGTATATGTATATGGGTAATTATACACATACTTGTGTTTGAAATTATATAGAAATCAATACAATTCTTTTATCGTAATTAGAATTGTTAAATAGTTCGGATTGTTGATAATGTGTGTTTATTGGTATGATTGATTACATATGTATATAAACATGCTATGAGCGATCTCATGTATCCACAGCGACCACCGAGTGCGCTAAGTTACACGAGAGAGTGCCAGGTGGAGTAATCGCTTCGGTGAAGCTCGAAACGTGATTTGTTAAACTTTACAGGTTTGCGTATATGTGTGAGGATATGAGTGCACAGATGGGTGTATCGACTCACATGTGAGCATCACGTGAGGCAAGAAGGTTGGTTGAGTACATCTTGGCATGTTAGAGGAGGTCGGGTCAAAAATCGCACCATAGAACTCTACGCATAAAAGAGTGGTTTTCCATGTCGAAATCGTTTTTCGAATACTTATTGAATCCACTTCCAAAACGTCAACAAATGAACCCCGGTCAATGTCTGATGGGAAAGAAGCAGGTTCTGGAAGGAAGGCGACTCATTAGCGAAGCATCAAAAGAAAAAACATGCAAGTTGGCATCCGTTTGGGAGATTTTCCTACTGTCCCAAGTTCATTGCCCGAACCTGGCCAATTTCAGTCGATTGAATGGGAAATTCAGTTGACCAAAATGTGCAACATCCTGGAATTTTATCGTTTGATTTTGAATATTTAATTATTTTTAGATATTTAAATAATTGGTTTTTAAAAGTTTAATAACTTGAATTCAAATGCAGAGATTATTTAAATATTTGAATTGTGAAATGAAAATTAATTAAATGGATTTAATAGCTTTATTTAACTCCTTTTAATTAATAAATGACAATAGTGAGCTCATTTTGTGAAAATAATAATTTGCAATGATAAATAGTTCGAATAAATAACAAGAAAATTAATATTTAATAAAACAATTCGATTTTAATAACATATTCTTATTTAAATTTTGATTTATTTTTCCATATTTTTTAATTTGGAAAATATTTAAATTATCTTAGATGTATTTTATGGAAAACGATGGTATTTTTGAAATGTCACAAAATTAAATAATCTGTGTATTTTATTGTTGATTTGTGATCGTGTCGCATTGTGGTGCGTAATTGTATTTTTATTTCAGTCGTTCGTGGTACATACCTAGATGGGATATTATGTAGCGGGATATCACAAAACCTTCTTTCCAAAACATTTTTGAACTAAATTCAAAATTCAAAATTTTGAAATTGATATGATATGTTGCTTGAAATTTTTATCTAACTTGAGAATCTTGTTAACCTTGTGATGGAAGGAAGAAAATGACTTTTGTTTATAAATTAAGTAACTTAACATATCCCATTCCCCTCTTTACTTTTCAACATTTCTCACTTCCCTCTTTCTCTTCTCGTTTCATTTTTTTCAGTAAACTCGAAAAAATGGCATCTATCCTAACAAATCCAAATCGAATGATTCGTTCCACTAAAAATCCCCAAACTGGTTTCATTAAATTTGTATGAGCATAGGTTTCAATTTGGTGTAGGTCCTGTAAGGTATGGTCGAGTTTTTGGTAGAGAGCACCAGTTTGGATGAGGATATAGTGAATCTAGGGTTTAAGTTCTAGGGATTTATAAGCAGAGTTGAGTGACGACGTTAGTACCACTACTTTTCTCTTGGTGAGTATCACCCATGGCCATATTATGGTGATATACTTTTGTGTATAGGGAGAAGTGACATTTTGGATCGCAGTAGGCTACTCCTAGATCGTAATTTTTTAGGGATGTTTGAGCTTGGATTTAGGATGATGGATTTGTAGAGAACTCGAAATGGAGCACGATGTGATTGCCGATTCGTGAATTCGTCAACTATCGAATGAGACTTCATGGATGGAAGCTCATGGCTATTGGGTATCAGTGCGCATTGTGCATGGCCTTGATTATTGTATCGGGGTAGATGGATTATTAGGGTAATTAGTGTATTGATATACTAATTAATTGTTTTAATTAAGACGAAACCTTTTAAAACCAGTATCTTGCTCTTACGAGGTCAATTTGGGCATGGTCAATGGCATTGGACTCATAGGAATGTTAGCTACGCATTGGAACTAGTTTCGTCGAATTTGAAGCAAGTGGAATTTGGAAAAAATCGAAAGTCCTTCGATTTTACTTCAAACCGGAATGATTCGGCGTCAACTGGAATTTCGGTGAGTTTACTCACCTCTAATAATTTATATGATGTATGTGTTGTTATAAACTACTGTTGAATACTTGCATGATAGTTATATTGTTGATTGGTTGCTTGTTTGTATTTAAATTCCAGCTTGAAAAGTGGATGACATAAACAACCATTGTGTTGCAGGGAACAAAAATAGGAGGAATTCGAAGTGTACCTAGCGAATAGGTCGCTACGGAACACTTCATAATACACATTAATATATGTGGTTTACAGGAGACTTTTATAGAGAGACCTAGGGAGTTTCTCGCTAATAATTATTTATTTTCTTCTATTCTTATGTTGCTTATATTAATGTTTGGTTGAAACATTTGTTACATACTGTTTGATTTTAATAAGCATCACTATTCGATTTTTTCTATATTGTCACTTATGAATTATTATCCCCTTAAACCTTTTTGTGTGTTGAACTTGAGCTTATATTTTCGTAAAATAAATGTTTAATCGTGTTTTGCATTTTGAAAGCTGTTTAAACTATATTTTCGAATGTTTTGAGAATTTTGAAAATAAAGGATGAGTGTTGATTAAAATTTATAAAAGGAGTTATAAATTTAATTAATCATTTTAAAAATGATGTTTAAAATTAATTAATCATTTAAATAACGATGTTTAAGATTAATCGGTCATTTTAATAATGATGTTTAAAATTAATTAATCTTTTTAAATAATGATGTTTAAGGTTAATTAACTATTTTTGTAAATGATGTTTAAAGTTAATTAATTAAAATAAAGGTGTTTCAAATTAATTAACTGATTTAATAAAAGCGTTTTTAAAGATTAATTAACTGATTTAATAACTGTGAGTAAAGTTAATTAAATTATTTAATAAAGGTGTTTAAAGTTAATTAATGGATATATTACAGGAGTTATTAGTTTGTTAATTGTCTCTTGGGATATTTATGTGGTTTTAAATTTATAAAGAATTATATCAGTTATCTTTCAGGATGATTAATATTGTTTTAAATTTATAAAAGAATTTTAATTAATTTATTATGTTCTGGAATAATAAATGTTGTTTGAAATTTATAAATGAGAAAAATCTTTTGAAAGGAATTATTTTTAAAAATAAAGCTAAGTGTAAATTATTTTAGGTTTACAGTAAACAATGTTGTAATGACACTTTTCTACCCTTCTTTTTAATACTTAGAAATATAATTTTCTCTAAAAAAGAATATTTTAAAATGTGCTTTTAACGTGTTGTACAAATATTTGTGATGTGAAAACTAAGTACAAGTTTTGGTTTTAAAAGTTTAAAAGTTTGATTCGGTTACGAAAAGGATAAGAAATTTAATTTCCTTAGGCGATGTCGCTTATGTGGAAAGGATTTAATCACACTCTTAGCACTAAACATCGAGGTATTGAAACTCGTTTCTATCTTGAAGGTTAAAATTATTGTAAAGGTAACGCCTATAGGTAACACTACCTTAACTTGTTCGCCTTTATTTTCAACCGAGCGATAGTATAAGTTTGAATCGACAAGTAGAGGTATACTTTCAGTACGGGCGTGCGCCCTCTTAGTAATTGTTGGAAAACTTCCTTTTCCTTATTGTTGATTCAAAATTTTGAATTGTTTCCTTAGTTGCATTGAAATGTGTATAATGCTCTTCTCGATGTTTAATTATTTGTGTCCACTATTTAAGTTTGGATTTTGATCTTGTTTATGCCCATTCTTTCAAGTTTTGGTTTTATATTAATTTTTCTATTCATTCGTGTGTGGAAGTTGTTCTTGTGAAGTAACACCTTTTCCATTAATTTTGCACTAGATTTTTATTTGTGTCTACATGAATAATTTCTTTGCACTCTGAACTATCGACCATTGGCAAGTTGTGTTATTAGCTGTTCCTCCATAGACTATAGTTCCTTCTTCTAGCTTGGAATGCAAATCTCGGCTTTAAGGCTCCAATAAGCTATAATGGATGCTATGGTTATTTACTTATGTATTAAGAATGAGACAAGGTAAACTTTTTTATAACCACTAGAAGTATCAAATATTTCTACATTTTCTTTTCTTTTAATCAAGATATGTTCAAGGTCAAAAGACTCATTCAAACCTCTCCACTCTCCATGTTTTTAACCGCCCCCTTTATGTTCATTCCATGATGTTCGACCTTATTAATATTCTATATATTAATTAATTAAGCCCATATATCAACGTGTAAATCATGTGGTATTCAGAGTATTCCATATTGCGGTAATGCGACACATGGGTATAAATTCAGTTAGTGATTAATATCGAACATTTCGAATATTAATGTTCACACGCCACCTTATCTTAGTGGTGTGATAGTTTGGATGAATTTAACACTTGCAAAATTTTGGTAAATCCAATTTTACTATTTTAAGCGATCCTTGATATAATGATTATTTCATTAATTCTCTTCTTCAAAATTATATCACATTAGAACTTATGAATTTGGTTTTGGTCAAATTCCAGTATCATCCACATTCAATTTATATGGTCCAAACACAAAGTCCTTGGTTCAATAATAACAATTATTATTAACCGAACATCTCTATCCAAAGACTTTGACTATAGTTGATTGTGATACTAACCTTATATAACCAAAAAGATAAATTCTCTATTGAATAGCGTTTCACGTCCATTGCTTCAACTCAGACCCAACTATAGTTGTTCGATGGATATCGTATCACAATTTAACTATAATCAAAGTGAAATGTCAGCATTGAAGTTAAGCATTTTTCTCAAATCGAGAGAACTGCGTAATATTGTCTCTTCAACATTCTTTGTTTGACCTTAATTATATTAACCAATAGAAAACTATCGAGTGAGTAATTCAATAATTATCCAATAACTATCAGTACATAACCTCTTAGTGGCCGTAACAGCCATGAGTTATAAACTGCCCAAAATTTTGAGAGTGTTACATATTTTAATCTCAATGGATGTACCGATATCCATTCTCAATACATCTTGGCTACGAATATTTAAAACGACATGTTTATTTAACTACGATAAATTTATTATGATTATAACACATTGTAACCACTGTTACAAAACATGCCATTTATGGATTTTCTCTTAATTATACTTAAATTAAATAAATAATTAATACATTATATTATAACAAGTATAATATAGGAAAAAACACCTTTTATTTCTAATGAGATTTTATTACAGAGTTAATAATTTACCGTAAATTAAAGAATTGTCCCTAGAGCATACCTCTAACTCTATCCATCTCCCACTTGCACTTAGGGCAAATTATTGTATCTCAATCCTATCCCTTCGATTAGTTGGACGAGAACTGACCGAGCTAGTCCTTTCGTGAATGGATCTGCTATGTTGTCCTTTGAATCAGGGCTTCTTTCTTCTCAATAAATTCTCTAATTAGATGGAACTTTCAAATAATATGTCTTGATTTCTTATATGCTCTAGGCTCCTTTACGATCTACATTGCCGCATTATCGTCATAAAACAATGTTCTTAGATTCTCCATTTGAGGGATCACTCCTAGTTCATTCATAAATTTGCGCATCCAAATCGCTTCTTTAGCTGCTTCGTTGAGGGCGATGTACTTGAACTCTATCGTGGAATCAGTTACTGAAAGTGTGCTATGGATCGTGTAATACGGATATACAATAATACAGAGTATAGTGATGATAGCTATTAAGTAAATAGTGTGGAATATAAAAGCAGTATAATAAAAATGACACCAGAGACTTTTATACTGGTTCGGAGCTCCATCCTACGTTCAGCCTCAGACTCCTTCTGAAATTTCACTAAAACAATAACCCTCACTTAACCCCAAGGAACAGGTCTATACAACTCTTGAGCAGCTGAACAAGGACCTGAGCAGTAGAATAGGATTTCATCTCAGCAGCCGAAGATGACTTTACATGCCTGAGCAACAGAACACAACTTCAACAAACATAAAATATTGTTTGAATTTTTTGTGTTTTGATAACATGGATAAGTCTGGTTATAGCACACCCATCCTATGATCTTCTCCTCGAGTATAAATATATATTTGAAGTTTATGAAGAATATAAATGTATAATATTGCTTTAATGCAGAATATTTTAAAGTATAGTTGCAATAGATTCAAGAGAGCTAGATAAAACAGATAAGAAAATTCGGTTGGTTTGGAATCAAGTTAGAGTATGTATTTATAGATGTTAAAAAGCAGCGACTATTGATGAAGAGTTCCGGTTGAAGTGTTGCGTCCAAATCTTTTTGTAGAAATTCGTAACTCTTCACAAATAATCGTGACTATTTAGAAAATAGCTGTTGTAGAAAATCAGTCAATTGAACCTCTGGATCAGTCGATTGGATATTCAAACGTATTTTTTAATATATATTTGTTTACTTGTGCACCTGTGCATGTTGCACAGAAATTGTCAGGTCAGTCGACTGACCTGGTGATTTCTGTGCAATTTGCACAGTTTTCAAAGGTTTATATATATATATATATATACATATATTATATATAATTTTAAAGAAAAAAATTTGATAATATATATATATATTTTCTATGCTTATATGTATAAATCATTAGGAAGATCATATATAAGCTAATATATACGTTAAACGAGGAGAGAACTTAACAAAATTGACTTAAGACTCAAAATAAGATAATATAAAAATTGATGCACCGATTTTGATGTCTTGTATCCATGTAGTATACATTCTTTTTTTGTCGTAACAGTTGTCAAATCTGTATGTTGTGGTGATAGCTTCGTGTTATGAATCAAGACCAAGTCTCAACATTCTCCTCTTTTTGATTGATGACAATCTGTAAATAGATATAGATTTTGACTGTATATAATATAATATGAATACTTACTCCCCTTGAATCTTTGGCAATATATGTCCTGCATTCTTAATGTTAGTAATAATTTTCTCCTCCTTTGTCATCGACAAAAAGGAATAAAGAACATGAACAATATAGAACAAAATAACTACTACTTATAATGTAAGGTATTAGAAAAAATTAACATTTAAAGAATGCGATACCCAAGGTTCTCATAATTTTCTAATTTTTAGGTAGCCATACCCATTTGGGTGTGGTTGAACCTTTAAAAATATAATTTTCATTTTAATTACCATATCAAAATAATCATCAATGAATTTTTCTCTATTTTTCCTATTAACGGGAACCCAAATACTTAGATAGTTTCTATTCATATTTCTCGTCAATGATTTTGTACTTCTATAGAAATTATAAACATTATTAGTCATAACAGTATTTGAATTTCTATAAAAATTGGATTTATACTTTACTCGAAATTTTGTGGTAGCACTAACATTTTTACTATACATAAAAGCATATCTATTGCTATTTCTACGATTAGTTTTATTATATCCTAAACCACTTTTATCATTTAAATGTCTAGAACTAGATAAAATCATGTTTATATCATTTTGACCTTTATTAAATTTTGCGACTTCAGTGTTACCTTTAAAGTCACAATTATTATTTTCACAAGAAATATTACTATTATTCAAAATATCAATTTTCTCATTTAATTTAGAATTCTCGTTTTTTAACGTACGGTTCTAATTTTTGAGAAGGAAATTTTGAGATTCTGAATTATCTAAAGAGGATTGTAATAAATCATTTTGTCTTTTCAAATAAAAAATTTCTTTTCATAATTTTTCTCTCTCTTTTTCAAATATGGTGTTTTGTTCATCTAGAAAATCTTTAGTAGTTATAAAATTATTATTTAAAACACCAAGTCGATTTTGTAAATTTAACTTCTCATTTTCAAGTTCAACAGATTTCATATTTTCTAAAATAATAAAATTAAGCTTTGAAATCTTATTGCTTATACTAACTAATTCATTATTATCTTTAACTGAAATTTGTAATCAGAAAGAACCTTTTTGTAGTCCTCACTAGTGGCTTTGACAGGGATTTTGCTTGTTATATTTCGACTGGATCGTTTTCTGGTGATTATTCTATGATGTTGTGACGATCAATAGAATTCCAGGCTTTGATACCAAATGAAAGTGTGCTATGGATCATATAATATGGATATACGATAATACAGAGTGTAGTGATAATAACTATACAGTAAATAGTGCGGAATATAAAAGCAGTATAATAAAAATGACACCAGAGATTTTCATGCTGGTTCGGAACTCCGTCCAACGTCCAGTCCCAGACTCCTTCTGGAATTTCACTAAAACAATAACCCTCACTTAATCCGGAGGAATAGGTCTATACAACCTTGAGCAGCCGAACAAGGACCTGAGCAGCAGAACAGGAATTCGCCTTAGCAGCCTAAGAGGACTTCACATGCCTGAGAAGCAGAACAGGACTTCAACAAATACAAAATATTGTTTGACTTTTTATTGTTCTGATAACACGGATAAGTCTGTTTATAGTAAACCCTTCCTATGATCTTCTCCTCGAGTATAAATATATATTTGAAGTTTATGAAGAATAGAAAGGCATAATATTGCTTTAATGCAGAATATTTGAAAGTATAGTTGCAAGTAGATTCAAGAAAGTTAGATAAGAAAGATTATAAAATTAGGTTGGTTTGGAATCAAGTCAGAGTATGTATTTATAGATGATGAAAAGCAACATCTGTTGACGAAGAGTTCCGGTTGAAGTGTTGCGTCCAAGTCTTGTTGTAGAGATTCGTAACTCTTCACAAATAGTCGTGTCTTTTCAGAAAATAGCTGTTGTATAAATTCAGTCAACTGACCCTCTAGGGCAGTCGACTGGATATTCAAACGCATTGTTTAACATATATTTGTTTACTTGTGCACCTGTGCATGTTGCATAGAAATTGTCAGGTCATTCGACTGACCTACCAGGTCAGTCGATTGACCTGGTGATTTATGTGCAATTTGCATAGTTTTCAGAGGTTTAAATATATACATATATATTATATGATTTTAAAGAATTTTTTTGATAATACATACATACATACATACATATACATACATACATATATATATGTTTTCTATGCTTATATGTATAAATCATTAGGAAGATTATATATAAGCTACTATATACATTAAACAAGGAGAGATCTTAACAAAATTGGCTTAAGACTCAAAACAAGATAATATAAAAATGGATGCACCGATTTTGATGTCTTGTCTCCATGTAGTATATATTCTCTTTTTGTCATAACAGTCGTCAAATCTGTAAGTTGTAGTGATAGCTTCGGGTCATGAATCAAAACCAAGTCTTAACATTCTCCCCCTTTTTGATTGATGACAATCTGTAAATAGATATAGATTTCGACTGTATATAATATAATATGAATACTTACTCCCCCTGAATCTTTGGCGATATATATCCTACATTCTTAATATTAGTGATAATTTTCTCCCCCTTTGTCATAGACAAAAAGGAATAAAGAACATGAACAATATAGAACAGAATAACTACTACTTATAATGTAAGGTATCAGAAAAAATTAACACTTAAAGCATGCGATACCCAAGGTTCTTATAATTTCCTAATTTTTACGAAGCCATACCATTTGGGTGCGGTTGAACCTTTAAAAATATAATTTTCCTTATTAACTACCATACCAAAATAATCATCAATGAATTTTTCTCCATTTTTCCAATTAACATGAACCCAAATACTTAGATAATTTTTATTCTTATTTCCCGTCAATGATTTGGTACTTCTAGAGAAATTACAAACATTATTAGTCATAACAGTATTTGAATTTCTATAAAATTTGGATTTAGACTTTATTCGAAATTTAATAGTAGCACTAACATTTTTACTATACATAAAAGAGTATCTAGTGCTATTTCTATGATTAGTATTATTATATCCTAAACCACTTTTATCATTTAACGGTCTAGACTAGATAAAATCATGTTTAAATCGTTTTGACCTTTATTAGATTTTGTGACTTCAGTGTTAACTTTAAATTCACAATTATTATTTTCAAAAGAAGTATTACTATTATTCAGAATATCAATTTTCTCATTCAATTCAGAATTCTCGTTTTTAATATAAGGTTCCCATTTTTGAGATGAAAATTCGAGATTCTGAATTATCTAAAGAGGATTGTAATAAATCATTTTGTCTTTTCAAATAAAAAATTTCTTTTGAAAATTTTGCTCTCTCTTTTTCAAATATGGTGTTTTGTTCATCTAGAAAATCTTTAACAATTATAAAATTATTATTTAAAGCACCAAGTTGATTTTCTAAATTTAACTTCTCATTTTTTTAATTTCTCATTTCAAGTTCAACAGATTTCATCTTTTCTAAAATAATAAAATTAAGCTTTGAAATCTTATTGCTTATACTAACTAATTCATTATTATCTTTTACTGAAATATTGTAAATCAGAAAATACCTTTTGTAGTCCTCACTGGCAGCTTTGACAGGGATTTTGCCTATTGTATTTCGACTGGATCATTTTCTGGTCATTATTCTATGATGTTGTGACGATCGATAGAATTCCAGGCTTTGATACCAAATGAAAGTGTGCTATGGATCGTGTAATATGGATATGTGATAATACAGAGTGTAGTGATGATAGGTATACAGTAAATAGTGCGGAATATAAAAGCACTATAATAAAAATGACACTAGAGATTTTTATACTGGTTCGGAGCTTCGTCCTACGTCCAGTCCCAGACTCCTTCTGGAATTTTACTAAAACAATAACCCTCACTTAACCCGAAGGAACAAGTCTATAATCCCCTTGATCAGTCGAACAAGGACCTAAGTAGCAGAACATGATTTCGCCTCAGCAGCCGAAGAGGACTTCACATGCCTGAGCAGCAAAACAAGACTTCAACAAATACAAAATATTGTTTGACTTTTTGGTGTTCAGATAACACGGGTAAGTCTGTTTATAGTACACCCTTCCTATGATCTTCTCCTCGAGTATATATATATTTGAAGTTTATGAAGAACAGAAATGTATAATATTGCTTTAATGCAAAATATTTGAAGTATAATTGCAAGTAGATTCAAGAGAGTTAGATAAGAAATATAAGAAAATTCAGTTAGTTTGGAATCAAGTTAGAGTATGTATTTATAGATGTTAAAAACCATGGACTGTTGACGAAGAGTTCCGGTTAAAGTGTTGTGTCCAAGTCTTTTTGTAGAGATTCGTAACTCTTCACAAATAGTCGTGTCTTTTCAAAAAATAGCTGTTGTAGAAATTCAGTCAACTGAACCTCTGGGTCAGTCGACTAGATATTCAAACGTATTTTTTAATATATATATTTGTTTACTTGTGCACCTGTACATGTTGCACAGAAATTGTCAGCTCAGTCGACTGACCTGCCAGGTTAGTCGACTGACCTGCCAGGTTAGTCGACTGACCTGGTGATTTCTGTGCAATTTGCACGGTTTTTACAGGTTTAAATATATATACACACACACACACACACACACACACACACACACAAACACACACATATATATTATATGATTTGGAAGAAAAAACTTTGATAATATATATATTTTCTATGCTTATATGTATAAATCATTTGGAAGATTATATATAAGCTAATATATACGTTAAACGAGGAGAGATCTTAACAAAATTGACTTAAGACTCAAAACAAGATAATACAAAAATTGATGCACCGATTTTGATGTCTTGTCTCCATGTAGTATATATTCTCTTTTTTTCGTAATAGTCGTCAAATATGTATATTGTAGTGATAGCTTCGTGTCATGAATCAAAACCAAGTCTCAACAGTTACTGTTTCCTTTTTGGAACTTTTCCAGTTAACAGCCCACTGTTTAAAGTAAAGATGGAACCTGACACTGACTTACTATCTTTGATATCATTTTGAAAGCTAGAGTCTATATACCCCTTCAAAGGATGTCCACATTCCCATAAATAAAGAATATGTCACTAGTATTTCTTAAATACTTTAGTATACATTTTTCGACAGTACAATACTTTTCTCTGAAATTGGACCGGTGTCGGCTTACAAGTCCTATTGCATTGGCCACTTCATGTCTAGTACATAACATAGCATACATTATGGAACCGATTGCCGATGAATATGGTATTCTCTTCATACTCTCTTTCTCCTCATTAGTTTGAGGAGATTCCTTCTTAGAAGGGCTATTCCAGACCGAATATTTCCACGTTATGAACTCTCCATACCAAAACTTTTCAGTATGGTATCCATGTATATGGACTGGAACAATCCCTACAGCCTCTTAGGTCTATCTCTATAGATCTTTATATCCAGTATATAGGCTGCTTCTCCCAAGTCCTTCATGAAGAAATTCTTGAAACCCCAACTTTCACCAATTGTAATAGTGAAATGTCATTGCCAATCCATAATGGGTCATTGATGTATAACACTAAGAACACGATAGCTCTTCTTGTGTTCCTTTCGGCATAGACATGCTTCCTCGATGATCTAATAGAAACTTAACTATTTGATTGCCTTATCAAAACACTCATTCAAACTCCTTGATGCTTGTTTCAATCCATAAATGAATCTTAACTATTGGAAACAGGTCTACTAGGAAAAGGGTAGTTGGGAAAATTTCAGAAAAAAATTCCTTTTGGATCTTTATTGGGTCTATGTGTCTAAATCCATTTAGATTTTCTCTAGACTTTCTTTTAAATAAAATGTTCATCTTATTATAATTATTTTGAAACTAGTTTGATTTAATTTTTAATTGTTTCTATTATTTCTTATATTTATTTGATGAGCGTATCAAATGGACCTCGAACGTGATTCGGGTCTGGTTCAAGCCACAATAAGAAAGCTGTTCATCGGTCGATTGCGGATAACCAAATATGCATCGACAAGTGGGGGCAATAAATAAACGCTTTTTCAATCTATAAGGTTCCAATCATGCCGCAACTAGAAAAATTTACATATTTTTCACAATTCTTTTGGTTGTGTCATAGGGTGTTCAGTTGCCCACGCAACTGAATATTCAAGAAATAGTTGCGCATCTCCATAACGACGTAGAAAATTCTTTAAAACATTTCATTATATTGACCTTCTAGAAAAAAAGAATCCACAGCCAATGTTATATTGAGGCCTGTGCTCATATGTGAATGTGTAAGTGTTACATATATAATATGTGCGTATCAAATGTGAACATTTTAGGTGTTGGGATATACACCACAACAGTCACATATCATTTCTATATATGCCTTTGTCCTTAAAAAATCATTTTTGATTTGTTTACATGTGCATATATATATATATTGATGTAAGTAAATACGTATGTAAGATATAGAAGACAATCTAAAATAGGCTTTGATTAAAAAGGTTATTCAAACATCACTACATTACTTTTGAAGCTGATTTAGTAAATATTAAAATTTATATGCATACATGTATATGTGTATACACACACACATACTCACATACATACCTGTACGTATATGTATACATTAAATTAATTTTTTGAAACAAAACAACACAAAATTATGATTAACTAATTTGCAATTCAAAAAACCATATTTTCAAAACAAAATAGCTTAGCATAAGTCCAAACATTAAATTAAGAAACAAATAAAGGGAAATATAAAGTTTTCCCTTTTTTCCCTTCTTTCTTTTAGAAACAACATATGAAATTTGAGTTCAATTAATCTACATGTAAACAATACTCAAAAGATTTCAAAATATTTGTAAAACATCCTTTAACCCATAACTTAGTAATATGTAACATGATCTGTTAATATAATGATTCTAAATTTTTATTCAAACAATGTTTTTTGGATTAAAAGAATTATAGGAATTATGCATATATGAATTTGTGGCAATCGGATCTAGACTAAATTACATGCACATGCAATTATCAAATAAAAAGAGCAAAATAGAATCTATGATTGATATTATCAATATCCCATGGGTAATAAATAAAAAGGAAATCAAATTCTTCGTGATGGCAAAATAAATGATTCGAAAGTAGAATTTTGAATATCACACATAACCCAAAAACATATAAGGAGAATAAACAAAAGATGTAGAGAATTACATGCATGTGAACATGATAATTTACATCTATATAAATAAAATAAAGTTACCGTTCAGGTGAAGACTAGAGAATATACATTGAATAAAGAAGAATTCCTAGATTCTATAAATCAATCTCCAGATCTACAATTATCATGAGACAACTACAATTTTCTCTTTTGTTTTGTTTTTAAAATGTTAAAACCTTAGCCTTTTGGAAATTTGAACCTTGATAAGATAATAATGAGATAGGTAAATGATAGAGAGAAAATTTTGTTAAAATAAAAAATAAATGTAGCATTCAATGTATGGCCGATCCCTCTCCTTTTTAAGGTTTTTTTCACTTCAAAACATAAGACCTTTCTTATTCCTTAAAATAAGGTCAGCCATTACATGGGCTATTTGGGCTTTCAAACATTCCAAAAACCAATTGGTATTATTCCCGTTAAATGCAATTTAAATTTCATATCGATATCATATACCAATACACGCTCTCATTACTGTTACATACGCACTTTACTATGTACTAACTGAAATCAAACAAATCAAATAAGAAAATTATTCAACCACCAATATTTCAAAAATATTAATTAGTTTAATTTATTTAAAGCACCTTTTAGTATTTATTCTGTTTAAATCAAATTTAACATTCTACAGATATCGTATGTCGATACGCGCGTTTTTAACTTTTATATATGCACTTCACTAGATACTAATGACATTCAAATAAAGTAAATAAAATTTAATAATTAACATTTCATAAATATTAAGTAATTTATTTTATTTTAAACTATTAAAAATCAATTAAATCATGTTGTTAATTCGAAATCTTTATCATTTTGGTTGTGTGACCCATAGATGTAAATTCAGTCAGCGATTAATATTAAACAATTCAAATATTAACGTTCACATGTCACCTTAGATAGTGATGTGATATTTTGGCTAAATTTATCACTTACTCATATTTTGGTAAATTCAATTTTACTTATTATAAGTGTTACCATTAGCGACAATTATTTACACCAATTTTCTTCGTTAAAACAATATCGCTTTGGACTTATAGAATTTGGTACTAGTCAAAGTTTCAATATCGTCCATATTTAACTCTATAGTCCAAACGCAAAGTCAATGGTTCAATAATAACTATTATCATTAACTGAACTATCCTGGCTAGAGATTTGACTTTAAGTTGACTTCAGTTTACCGTGATACTAACCTCATGTAACTGAGGAGATAAATCCTCTTTGGAATAATGTTTTGCTTCCAATACTTCCACTCAACCTAACTATGGTCATTTGATGGACTCCATTCCATGATTTGACTATAATCAGAGTAGAGCTTTCATATTGAAGATTGACAATTTTCTCAAATCAAGAGAATTGTGTAAATTAGCCACATCGATATTTTCTATTTGACCTTCATTATATAAACCAAGAGAAAACTATCGAACGAGTCATTCCATAGTTATCTAAGAACTGTCAGTACGTAGCTCCTCGGCGGCCCCAATAGTCATGAGTTATATACTACCAAACACTTGGAGATCTTGCAATTTTAGTCTCAACGGACGCATCGGTATCTGGTCTCGGTGCATCTTGGCTAGAAACATTTAAAATGTCGTATTTATTATACTATGATACAATACTCATGATTACCACTATTTTTAATTGTTATCAAAAACACATTAACAGATGATGATTGATTAAAGAGTTAATAATTCACAATAAATTAAAGAATTGCTCCTAGGGCAAACCCTTAATTCTATCAATCTCCCACTTGCATTTGGGCCAATAATGAAATCTCAATCCCATCCCTTCGATTAGCTTCTTGGAAGCTAACCGAGCTATACCCTTAGTCAATGGATCTGCTATGTTTTCCTTGGTATCTTCCCTCTATATCATGACCTCTTTCTTATCAACGAATCTCTAATGGTGTGGAACTTCAAAAGAAAATGCTATTATTTCTTGTGTGCTTTAGGCTCCTTTGCGGTTTGCATCGCTACATCGTTATCATAGAACAATGCCATCCGATTATTGGTATCGGGAATCACTCCGAGCTTACTAAAAAAACTTGTGCATCCAAACTACCTCTTGAGTTGCTTCATTTAAGGTGATGTACTCAGCCTCCATTGTCGAATCAGCTACTGTCTCTGGGAGCTCAAATTTGTATGCCGACTTACTATCATCAACGTCACTCTGGAAGCTCGAATTTGTATACCCCTTCACAAGGCCTTCATTCCAGTAAATAAGGAATAAGTCCTGAGTATTTCTTCAATACTTCAGTATATATTTTATAGTTGTCTAATGTTTTCTCTAGGATTAGACCGGTATTAACATACACATCCTAATGTGTATTCCCCATCCGGTTTAGTACATAGGATAACATATATTACCGATCCTATAACTTAAGCATTAGGGATCCTGATCATACCTCATTCTCCTCATTAGTACGAGGAGTGTCCTTCTTAGAAAGAAAGATTTCAGACTGCGTTGGAATATTTCCATGCTTGAAATTCTCCATACCGAACCTCTTCAGTATGGTATCTATGTATGGGTATTGGGACAATCCCAGCAATCTCTTAGATCTATCTCTAAAGATCTTTATACCTAGTATATAAGCTACTTCTCCCAAATCCTTCATTAAGAAATTCTTAGAAAGCCAAGTTTTAACCGATTGCAAATAAAGAAATGCCATTGCCAATCAATAGAAGATCATTGACATATAACACTAAGAATATGATAGCGTTGCCCTATTACTTTCTGTATATACTAGCTTCCTCTATGTCCTGATAAAAGCTAAACTGTTTGACTAACTTATCAAAACACTTATTCTAGGTCCTTGAAGTATGTTTTAAGTCCATAAATAGAATTTAACAACTTGCAAGCCTTGCCTCATTCTCACTAACAAAAAAACCCTCGAGTTGCGACATATAGATTGTTTCTTCTAAATCACCATTTAGAAATTCCGTCTGCATTAAGCTTTTTCTTAAAAATCCATTTGCAGCCGATGAGTTTTATCCCTTCGGGTACGTTTGACAAAGTTCGCTCTTTGTTCTCGTGCATGGAATCCAACTCAGATTTCATTTCTACAACCCAGAGTGCAGTCTTTACTCTGTAGTGGTTGTTGAAAAGATAGAGGAATGTCGTCATCTATGACATAGTCCTCTTTCTTGCCATCCATGAAAAAATCATGATATCTATCTTGCAACAACCCGCACCTCATGGGGTACAAATTTTTACTAAACCAAAAACTCAGATCCACTGAAGTACAAATCGTTTGTATTAATGTCCAATAATTAAACAAAAGTATATCAAAGAACTATTGATAAACCTCAAATTGGAATAGTAAAGTATAATAAAACATATGAATACCGATAAGGGTTGACATCTTTGATCTCTAGTGCCTTTGTCAGTGTCGAGCATGCATAAGTAAATCCGTCGTTCCATAATTCTTGCCTTGTACTAGTACCTATCGCTCTAAAGCTATCCTATAGGTTGTAATGAGAAGGAGGCCAGAACAGTGTTCTGGTGACTGGTAAATTACACATTTTATGCATAATGCTAGTTTATGTCGATCGCCTTCCATTATAGGTTATGTCTTTTGTTTTGCTTAGCCGTCTTAACTTCACGTATGCATACGATGTGCCCCATCTACATGAGGTAGACAATAACTACGTATATATACACACATGTGTGTGTGTATTTATAATCACCACAATCCCCCTTTGGACCAAGATACTTTCTTCGCTAGTATCCGTAACCCAACTTCTCATTGGGAACCATTGTCAATGTAGTATCACATCCTCACCGTCATGCTTACCAAGGAACTCCCATAGTGCCTAATAATGGCATTACAATTGTTTAGTCATATTCTATTCATTTTTGAAAGACCTCTACATAAGGATTATTTAGCCTTGCCTCCTAAATACAAACAACTATGAGGTGGTTCATGTCCTAAACGTGAGCTACACTAGTATGAGGTGTAGTCTATTTAGGTGCAACCTCCATCTTTTCGCTGACTGCTAAGGAATGGTGACAAACTTGACCTATGTAAATAGCTCCTACTCCTTATATTTGATGCCAATCTCAATGTTATAGCTTCGAGCCCAGCTCACCATCCCATTTAGATTACCCAATGCAATCTAGGAAATGCTTGTTCGATTCCTTAAAACCTAAAAGGTTGAACCAGACTCTACTTTTCCTTTGACACTTCGACCGGGCCAAAGCATCCTAATTTGGGTATTCCCTTTACCTATATGTGAACGTATAACTCCGTGGATCCTAAAGTTGGATATGTCCCATATCAGTATAATAAATACATAACTACTGGTAGTCCCTTACTGTGGGCAGACTTTTGTTGTGTAACACTAATCTCGCATTCCAACCTATTTTAATGACTTTGTCATTTCTAATTAATCTAAGTCGTTGACTAGATTCAACGATTCACATCTGTCATAAATGCATACTTGAGGTTGTGTGTGTATGTGTGTGTGTGTGTGTCTTTTCATACTTATTTATTTACTACGCCTCTATTATTCAACTTGTAATATCTAGTTATTTTTAATAACCAACTCCTTGTCCATTAATGTCAATTTAAAGTCATTTACCACTTATTTTTAACTTGAAGATTTAAATATCTTCTACTGCTTACTTGCCCTTTATTTCATTAGATCCATTTTACTATTCCTTTTCAATTCTTACTATTGTCCTTTGATTACCAAGCTTTCTTACTTACTCATTTCATTACTTTACCTACATTTCATCGCCTAATATTTAATTCCTAACTTGTCTTTATTGAATATATTCATTTTATAATTAGACTATTGTTATTATTTCTACCTACAATCCTTTAGTTTATACTTTGGGATTTCTGCATTTTAATGCGTTGACATTACACCTTCCCAAAAAAGAAATGTTAACACCGTAAATTTCCGTTACTTACCTAAAAGAGGACTTGTGTTACGTTTTAAATCATGAGGAATTAAGTTTTCTGCTATAATTGAAATATAAGGTATAAGATATGGTAAACATCCATTATTTGTATATCTATTTCTTTGGGCATATTCGTTATTATTTCAAACGTTACACTTTTATTCATATTTATAAAACTAGACAATTTAAAGAAATTTACAGTGCAACACACTTTATTTAATTAATTAAAATACTACTTAAATCTCAATTTATCTTATAGTAATATCTAATTCATATTTACTAACATAGGTCGTTTACCCAAAAAATTTAGAATTACTATATAATTCATTAAATTAGGGACTACTTTCACCCTTACGTTCTAGATTCAAGTACATGCAATATTTAATTCAAATTAACAATTCATAAAATATGTAGGCAAGGTTTTCAAATTCATTACATGTATATTTTTAAGCCCACAACTTCAAAATAATTATATTCTGGCATAGGAATAGATTTATAGCGATATAAATCTAATATTATATAAAAATATATAATTTCCCACTCACCTTTAAAATTTTCAAATCTCCAGATCTAAATCCTGTTATTTCTATTTGAATCCCTTTTTCTCCCTAAAGAAAATGTACTGCAAGCATATACATATGTAATAGAAATTTAGATCTGAGAAGAGATCTGAATTTAATTTAGATGTGGATTTAGATTTATCTCTTCTTTGCTGAATTGATCCACCTTTGCTCTTCTTTTATTTTATTTTTTGCTATTCCTAACATATATACAATACACTAATTTATAGTTTCTATATTTTCTAGAATTTATGGATAAAAGAAAATAAAAGAGCTTTTCTCTTTGATTCAAAAAATATAAGAAGAAAAGTAAGGGGTTAAGCCTATATTTATAGACACATGACAATTCCATCCTTTAGATTTTATATGTTTGTATCAAAATTGGACACAACACTCTTCAGAAGTATTTGAAGAGATAAAATGAAGAAAATAAATATAAAGAGAGAATTATCTAACAAACACTTTAAAAGCAGATCAGAAAAACACACAGAAACACAGTGATTTAGAGTGGTTCAGCGAATGGCCTACGTCCACTATGAAATTGATGACTTTATTGATATTTTCTTGCTGATTACAACTGATTACAGCGAACTACAGCCATAATTTTCGAGTACAACAGTGATCTTGGAGTGCAAAAATGAATTCGGCGGAGTCTGGACGTAGAAGAGCCCCAAAAGTCCCCTTTCTGTAGGTTCTGGAAGCTATATATAGACGTAGGTTGCAAATATCTCGCTCAGATCTCGGGAGACCTCTTCTGGCTCATGGGTGGGCCCACGCGATCAATCCCATGCAATTTGCACTCGGTCCGTAGTCGATACGAACGAATTTCGTATCGACCAAGATTTGACCCAATCGAGTCGAAATTAGGCACGAGCATTCTTTAGGTTGTACGCAAGCTCCTCTGAAAATTTGGTGGCATTTGGACCTATAGATTGTGAGTTATGATCGATGCAAGCTTGCGTTTTCTTTAGGCCGTCTAGTTTGTATCGATACACTTCATATCGGTCTGTTCGAATCGATCCAGGCACGTGCCTGCAAGTTGATGTGGCGCTAACTCTTCGGATCTATCCATTTTTCATGCCGAGTCGACTGAGTCTTCCCTATATGTGCACCTTATTCGTATCGATCTTCTTTGCTTTGTTCGTATTGATAGCCTTTGCTCTGTTCGTATCGATCGCATTGCTCTTAATCGTATCGATCGATTGCTTTGTTATATTCGTACAAAATCGAGTGATTAGTTCTGTTTGTATCGATGGGAAATGGCTATTGATCGATATGGAATGTACAAGATGTTTAATCGATATGAACTAAGCTCTCGTATCACAGTCGATGGTTATGAAATAGGCAATAGCCGATTGATTGGGAGTGAGCCTGTCTCCGGATGGATACGAAGAAGACCCTTTTCGATGGATGCGAACAAGACACCTGCTGGTCGATACAAGTGGAGTTGTTTGCCAATGGAGTCGAATAGATCGATATGAGTAAAGCCTATTCCTCTGATGGATACGAATAGATTCTCGTCGATGGACATGAACATACTAGACTTTTGATGGATACGAATAGATGGATGCATGGTGATGGACGTGGTTGTGTTGATTTCCTTGACTTGTATCGATTATATCTTGAGCATACGAACTCGGATTGTCCTGAAATTTGAGATTCTGGTTTTCATAGCCTTGCTTGTCATGTATTCTCAATTTTAGCTTGATCCGGGCTCGTACAAAATTAATCGATATCCATAGTGAGCCTACCGTGTAACCGATTTTTGGGACGGACTGCCCTCGGTTTCCAGTTAAGTTCCTGATATGACGGTCTTGCCAATAGGCGGGATAATGTTTGCCCCTAAAAGTATTTCTTATGAGAACATGACGTGCTTTGAAAAGCTGCAATCATCATTCTTAAAAGTTCCATTCGATTCATCAAACGGTCGTTGTTTGCTCGTCGAAAGTTTAATCTTTGGTTGATCCATAGAAACATAAATTATGATCTGTAGACTGCCAATTGTCGTACTATGTACTGTTGTAATTAATCAATGTATGATAGTAATTTGTCACTTGTTATGGTAATTGTCATCAGAAAAGTATTCAATTTTTGTGAATTTTACGATTGGGTGTTAGTTCATTATACATTAATGCATGTTAGCCTGACTCCCATTAACGTTCGTACGTTCACGAGTCGTTGTCAGGTTTTCAATTTTCTATATCGAACTCGGTATCGATCCTCTCCAGAATCAACATGAAATTTGAGTTGTAATGACGTTTGGGGGTCATTTTGGAGTATTCCATCGTATCGATCTCTCCTGGATCGATCTGGGACGAACGAACATAGAGTTCGTACCGATAGAGTTATATAGCCTGGATATTATTTTAGGCTGATCTTCGCAGCGACTGCTATGAATCCTTGCAATTTTTAAAATGATGGATACGAACATTACAGTTCGTATCGATGAGTCTTGGATGGAGTCGAAAACAGTGGATATGAACAAGTGTTTCGTATCGATGGAATCTGATGGTTCAGATGAATCTTTGCTGCAAACTTCGTATCGATAAAGTTTGAGTCGATGGACATGAATAACTAATTCGTATAGATCCCATGAGAGACCCGTTGAAACCGGTTGCTTTGACTGGGAGGAGAAACATTTTTATTCATTTTTTGGGTCCATATGTAAACGTTTTGTACTTAGAAAATTCTTCATCTGCTTTCATTCCCACATATTGCTTTCGTATCGATTAAAAAGACTGAGAAAAAGAAAAATTGTTCATGCCTTCGAATCGACCCATTAATATCTCGAACCAATCCTTTAATCTAGGTAATTAATCAATAAAAATCTCTCTAGAACGATGAGATTCGATTTTGACGCCAATTTGTCCAAAGTCGCGGCCGATCCTTGTGACGCTGTTGCCTGAATTAGGTCGGAGCATGTTGAAGGAGGATGTAATGGCATTTGAGTTGATTCGAGAAGAAGCTGTTTGGAGGGATGCGAAAGATTTGGTAGATGGTTGCTCGGCCTCCATTTCGCATCGATGGATTGGAGAAGAAGATGATCTGGTTTCGTATCAGTTATAACTTGAAGTTTCGCATCGATCTTCGACTTTTGATTTCGTGTCTATAGAGGGGTTTTAAACTTCGTATCAATTACTTTGAATTAATATGGATATGAAGCTAACATGCACTGATCGATACAAAGTTGTTGCCTTCCGGATCGATTCGAAACCGAGTCGCTCAATGGATATGAAATTAATGTCTTCCGATCGATACGAAACATATGTCAAATAATCGATATGCAACTGGCGTCTTCTCACTCAAACAAAATGATTGGCTAGGATCGATGAGAAGTGGTTGGCTTCGATCAATACGCAATTTATTATCTTGGCCGATATGAAATGATTAACCTCGATGGATACAGAATGATTATAAAGATCGATACGAAATTAATGTCTTTGCCATGAATGATCTAGGTTTCGACTTTGATGAACGAAAACTTCATGCAAATTCAAACACTTAATCCCAACGAGCTTCATCTTTGCATAACTGGACTTGACCGTTCCTCTGCATACTTGACTGCCTTTCGAAGCTCGTTGATGATACCATAACTTAACAAAATTTTAATAAATTTTAACTCAGATCGGTCTGTAAAGTCTGGACGGCACGGTTGTGACGGTCAGCGATGATGGTCACTCCAGTCAAATTTTGAAGTCTCGACGTTTGAATATTTACTCAAACTCTATAGAATTTCTCAAGCCATATGTAGCATTGCACTGCACAACACATTCACGCATTTCACACTGGGGAACACATGGGCTTATTATCGTCTAATGATGGTTTTTCATAAGTTAGTTAGTTATGGAGTCTACAAGCTCACAAGAGCAAGAAATTTAGAGTTCGCTTCCCTTAATAATAGAGATACCGGCCATCGCGGTCGGAGTTATAGATCCCACTTCGGACGAGCTACCAGATGCTAGGTTTATGATAATCCACAAGATTCTATACCATCCGACGTCTTCGAATACATGCTGGGACGGATATGCCTAAGGCATGGTTTGTCATTGGACGATGTATTATTGCCGGGACCAAATGATAGACCGCATGCTCCACCAAAGGTGTTTACTGCCTTCAATTGCCATGCATGCATAGCAGGAGCACTTCCTATGTTTAACCAATACATTAGAGAAGTGCTGTCTTTCTTCGGAATTGCCCCATCACAGCTACATCCGAACAAATATGCTTTACTGAACAGCCTATTTATCGTATTTATGGAGCATCTTTTTCAACCACCGATTCCGATCGAGATTAGAAACTTATTTAATGTCAAAAGTCTGAAAGATACCCTTCTTTTACGTTTCTGGAGTCGGTCAAGAATTGTCAAGTGGTAACGGGATATTGGACGAGGCTTAGTTACTTCAAAACGGAATGGTTCTATGTTCGATGCCGTTTAGGATTCACCAGTCGATGGCTGGTCAGATGTAAGTACTGTGATTTTTCCAGTAGTTAACAAAATAATTGTAGTTGATGTTGAAACTAATATCTTCTTTTCTTTACAGCCATGATCCCATGTCACGAAGATGTGCACTTTAAAGAAATAGTACGGGTCCTCCAAGAAGTTCCAAGTGAAATGAGGGACATCGATTCGGTTTTGACAGACAGAAATTTGAGAATTGTCGGGCAAATTGAGCGGAGCCAGATTATAAGACTCGAAGGAACACTGAGGGCAGCTTCGACGAGGCGAGTGAAGCATAAAACTCCTAGGGTCATAATAGCTGAAGAGGGTGATGATGAAACTACACCCACCGATGATGAACCCGTTGCCGGGCCTTCCAACGCCTTTCAAGATTCTGAGGGAAGGAGAAAAGGCAAGGTTGCAGCGTATAAGCGCTATAAACCTTTGAGATGGAAATCTGTAGTCGTGTCTTTGCCTACTCCGAGTATTAGAATTTCAGAGGCTCCTCCCTCGCAAGTGGAGAACCTTTTCGAAGGGTTAGCCGATATCCCAATCCCGGATTATGTGTCATTTCAACATGACGCCGGATTGGAGGAGCTTCAGAGTGCCTTAGACTTAAGCGAGTCACTTTCCACAAGTGTGGACGACATATTTGATTGGTGGAGGGGTTGCACATACATATACACTTCACAGCACTACACGATTTCCGATTGCAATCTGTTCACTTCAGGAGATTATTAACTTTGTCTCATTTTACTTTGCAAATACAATGTCTGGATATGGGTCGATGCTACGGATTCTTCGCTCAGTTCGCTGATCTTCTTCATACTATGAGTCACATAGGAGAGAGGCATAGAGGGATTACGATCGGGGGTATTCTTGACAGGAACGAAATGACATAGATAAGGACAGAGACTACAAATATCGATCTCGATCCCGTTCTCCACCTCCTAGAATCCTTACGCACCTTTCGAGCTATGGAAAACGGACGGTAGAGTCTCCCCACCAAAAATCATCTTCCCAAGCCTCTAGGCCTGAATCACATTGTCGTAGACATGAGGCCGAAACCCCCGTTGTCGCTGAACAGGCTATTGCTAAGCCCACCAAGGAAGGGGCTATTAGAATCGCACAATAGGAGAAGGATTTTTCGAATATTTGCTTTGATGGTTATATCTTCCCTCCACACTTAAAGAGAATTCCAGTGGAAACAGAGAACACAATGCGTGATTATATTCATGATATCTACACTCAGTACAAGGAGTGGGGGAAAGCCGCGAAGAAAGCATCAAAGCTGGCCTTTGAGCGGGCGACTACCATAGAGAAATTAGAAGACGAGCTCGCTCAAAATGACCGAATCATTCAAGTGCTTAACGATAAAGCCGAATCCTGTCGAAAATCAGAAATAGATGCCACTCAAAAGGTTGATGAGGCAAACCTAGCAAAGGAGAGGATACGGCAGACACATTTTGTCCTAGTGGTGGAGACGGGCCATCGGAACACCACTGTCACTGCCGAACGGGTTGCGGCTCTCAAAGAACTTAACGAGCTTAAAGCCAATTTCTCTGAAATCATCAAGGAAAGGGATTATGCAAATAGCACAACCCAAGAGGCATGTGAACAGGCCTTAGTGATCTGGGGTGAATGGGATGCGGCAACAACAAAAGTCTGTGTGGTGGAGACTGAGGTTGAGGAGAAGGTCCAAATGGAGGAGTCTAGGCTAGAGGCTGACATTGAAGATCTCCTTATCACCTATAATGCTAACGTCTTGAGGCATAGGAACCTAGTCTGGCTCAATAACTATCCGACACACTCATACATTGCCTAGGGCGGATTAGTAGAGGATGAGAAAGCTGCCCATCAGGGCGAATCGGTCGACGAATTCGTGCTAGAGAGCCGAGTGCTGAATTGAAGTCGAAAAAAAAATCTCCATGATGCTATGATTTCAATGAGAAGGAGAAACTTGCCGTTCAACGCTCGGAGGTTGGAGAGGGTTCTGGTGTCGAGCACCGTGACACAAGTCCTGAAGCTCTTGTGCCGACTCAGCCTGAACCGACTTTTGTGGTCGATTCTCAATCTATTACTGCTTACAGACCGGATCAGCCGTAGATATCTCAAGTTAGTGAGCAAATTTCTAAGGCCGTTCAGCCATCAAGAATTCAAACCGAGGAAGCTACTCTGAACATTCCGTATGCTTGCTTATGATAAGGAGCTTTACTTGAAATACTTAATAATAGTTTCATTTGTTTCTTTCTAGTAATTGGAGCTACATCAGCTACGCCTCCTGCCACCACTCAAGAATCGCATCATGCGTTGGAGGTTATTGTAACTAAAGCGGTCTCTACAACAACTACCACGTCTATTGACGGAACATAGGGGCGCACACTTTCCTTTGATGAATAGATGATGGATTAACTTCTCGGTCATCACAGTGACCCTTTTGCGGATCTACCATTTGTCATGAGCGGAAGCGCACCGGCGACTAGCTCCTCAGGTCCAACTGCAAGTATTCCAGGCAATGCACAAACACACCACGAGGAGGAAATTATAGTCGAGATCAATGCTGAAATGGAAGCAGTAGCCCAGACCAGCAGCTTTGGAGGTGGAATGGCGGGACCCGGCCCGGCTCCGTTATGGATGATATCCCCCGGTGGTACGGTCTTTGACACCAGCATGCCTACCCCAGCTCCTACAGTTGATCCAATCCTTCCGACTCCGCCTTCTGGTAGCATACCCATACATGTGAGTTTGGAGGAGGAAGTGGACATAATGCCCACGACAGGAGTTCGGCCGCCGAAAGTCAAGGCTCGACAAGAAAACTAAGTGAAAGCTCCAGCGAGTCTACACCGAAGGGAAACCGAAGAAGAAAAAAGAATAGATGCTTCTCCTCGGCTTATTTTTGAGTGGACTAGGAATTTTCTAGCTTTTGTTGGTCGTGTATAGATGCGGGTTCGGCCCTTGCTAGTAGGATTTTTGGGAATAACTTGTACACAAATTCCTTCCATAAGTAGTTGAAATGAAATCCTATTTTGTCTTCAACTCAATTATTGTGTATTTGCTTAAGTGTTCCAGCATTTGGATTTTGTTCAGTAAACATGTGAAGTTTAGACCTTTGGATTGGGCTACATCGCTTCAGTCGGTGATCTACACTTAAGTTTTTCCCCCTGTTTCGAGGACGAGTTGTAAAGATCGGCTAGCGATTGCATTTCATTTCCAATTCATCGAGCTTATCGTCGTTGAATTTCTGTTGAAACAAGTGAGCGTTGAGTTGTCGAATCACACTCGCTTACTTATTAATGATCACCTCCGCACTCTAGGGATTTGCATTTGTACGTCGGTGGTCGGTCACGCCTGTTTAGGTTTTAAGTATATGTCCACGCTCCGTGGACTTAATTTACGAGTGGTCATTCGCACCCGGGTTATGTTTATACTCTGACCACACTCTGGGGACTCAGAGTTGTGTTACGGATGATCAATTCGTATCCGGTTTGCGTTCAAACTCTAATCCACTCTCTGGGGATTTAGAGTTAGTCAATGTTCATTTTCCAATCAGCGCTCTGGGGACTTATATTTAATTGAGGTCGATACTCTGGTTCGCACTCCGAGAACCTAAAGATGGTTGACGTTGACACTCCGGTTCACACTCTGGGAATCCAGAGCTAGTGTTTATACTCCAACTCGCACTTTGGGACTTGGAGTTGATGCTTATACTCCAGTTCGTGTTCTAGGAACTCAGAGTTGACGTTTGCACTCTGGGAATTTGGAGTCGATGTTTATACTCCGATTCACACTTTAGGAATTCGGAGTTGGCCGATAGACGGTCAGTCACTTCTGTTTGGGAGTTTGAATTTCGTTCGCACTCTGGGAACGATGAATCTATCATGATCGTGGATGGTTAATTCACATCCACCCTGAGTTAACATGTGAGGTCGTTAGATGGACGGGTCCATCCTCCCCAAACTTGGTCAAGATACGAGCGAAGCTGTTAGGCGGACGGACCCACCCTCTTGAAACCACATTTATAAGTTTATACTCCATCTCACACTCTGGGAAAATGGAGTTAGTTAAAGGATTGTCGTGTATCAATCCTTTTTTGGCTTCAGCGTGGTGTCTTGCCCCCGAGCATGGGTTTCACTTATTGAGTGGTCGGTCGTATCACAGTCACTCCCTATTTGAATAAATCCCACCATATGATGGAACTTAGCTCTTCGTGCATCGTGATGGTTGTATGACACATTCAATAAATCATAGCTCTGGCTCGAAGAGAAGGCATGTTATTGCTGAAATAAGAAAATATGGCAAATTCAGTTGCCTTAATACAAATTTAAATTACGAAATGCAAAAACAAATTGCAGATGAAAAATAGACTAAAATAAATAAAGCATGTCATATGTAGTAGCGACGGAGACTCTCGCTATTCCAGGCTCTTGGCAAAGTAACACCATCAACGGTCGATAACTTAAATATGCCACCTCCGAGCTTTCGTTCAATCACATACGGTCCTTGCTATGTTGGTTTCATGTGCGAAGGAAACGGGTAGATTCTTTTGAGGACGAGATTGTCGAGTTCAAAGGTTCGGGGTCGGACCTTGGTATTGTACAATCGGGCGACTCAACTTCGGTATGCGGCTGCCCTCAAATCAGCCTCTTCGCGCTTCTCATCCAACAAATCCAAAAATTCAGCAAGTAGTATGGCATTCATCTTTGGATCATAATAAGTCACACGATGAGAAGGTACTTCCATCTCGATTGGAATAATGGCTTCTTAACCATAGGAAAGAGGGAATGGAGAGTGTCCGGTCGTGGACTTGTGGGTTGTTCGGTATGCCCATAGAGCAATAGGAAGTTCATCAACCTACTTGCCCTCGGCCTTTTCTAGTTGTTTCTTTAGAATAGACTTGATAACTTTATTAACAACTTCAACCTGTCCATTCGCTTGAGGGTGTTCAACTGTGGAGAATTTCTTCTGGATGTGAAACCGTTGGTAGAAGTCCTTAAATTCAACACTATCGAATTGGGTTCCGTTATCAGTAATAAGGGTATGTGGGAGACCAAATCGGCAGATAATGTTGCGGACTACAAAGTTGATCACTTCTTCATCGTGATTGTAGCACTCGGCCCAACTTCTGCCCACTTGGTAAAGTAATCAACTGCGACGATGGTGTACTTCGCACCTTTGGCCAGAGGTAGAGAGCCAATGATATCGATGCCCTATACTGCAGACGGCTATGGAATGACCATTTGGTTATCTCAGTAGGTCGGACTCTAGGAATTCGAGCATGCTTTTGACGTTTATCACATTTTCTGGCGTAATCTGCTGCGTCACGGTTTACTATCGGCCAGTAGTATCCATACTAGAGCACTTTCTTAGCTAAAGCTTTCCCTCGGTGCGATCGCCGCATTCTCCTTTGTGTATATCATATAACACTCGCTTAATTTCATCGTCAGCAATACATCGGAGTAAAGGAACGGAGTACCCCTTTCTGTACATGACTCCATTTTGGATAGTGAACCGCGAGGCTTTTCGAAGAATCTGTCTTTTTTCACTCTTGCGCTCTGGTAATGTTCCATGCTCGAGTTAATTTCGAAATGAGGTCATCCATGACTCCCTATCGGGAACAACTTCCAACGCCCAATCTGTCTCCACTCGATCGATGCTCAGACAGGATAGCGTCTCCACAGGAACATGTCCCATTTGTTGTGCCTCACCCGAACTGGCTAACTTCGCTAATGAATCATCTTTTTGATTGCGCTCTTGGGGGATGCAGTAGATAGCATAATAATCGAATAAATTCAATATCTCATAGACCCGAGATAGTTAGGCGGTCAATCTTTGATCTTTGGCCTGGTATTCCCCCTAACTTGACACACAACCAATTGCGAATCACAATAAATTTCCACAGCGATGATTCTCAAATCTCGGGTGAGTCTCAGTCCGATAAGCAGGGCTTCATACTCAGCTTCATTGTTGGTCACACGAAAATCAAACTTTAGATCATAACATACAGATTGACCTTCGGGCGTTTCAAGTACAATTCCAGCTCCCGAGCACTGGTCGTTTGATGCACCATCAGTATGCAGCTTCCAGATATACTCGAAGATTCGCTGGTTTCAGGTAAGTCCTCTGGGATAGTAAATTTGACTATGAAATCTACTAGGACTTGTCCTTGAATAGCTCACCTCAGAGTGTAAGTAATACCAAGCCGGCTTAGTTCAATATTCCATTTGAGTAACCTACTAGACATCTCAAGCCGCGTAAGGACCTATCGTAACGGCTAATTGGTGTAAATAGTGATAGGATGAGCCTGGAAATACGGATGGAGCTTCCTTGAGGCAATAACGAGACAATATTCCAATTTATCTAGCTTCGGATAATTTCTCTCATCTTCGGTTAGCCGTTTACTAATATAGTAGACCAGTTTTTGCACTCGGTCTTCCTCTCGAACTAATGCAGCACTGATAGCGTTTTCTGATACCGCCAAGTAAAGGTACAACTGCTCATGATCGATAAGCTTTGACAAAATAGGCAGTGTGGAGAGGTGTTGATTTAGTGCTTGGAATGCGCCCTCACATTCTGTGGTCCATTCAAAATTCCGTTTCCCTTTTCGAAGCAAATCGAAGAAGGGAATACATTTGTCATGGACTTTGAAATGAACCGGCTCAGTGCTGCTACTTTCCTGTTGAGGGTCTGGACTTGCTTTATGGTTCTTAGAGTCTCAAGATTTCTGATCGCCCAGATCTTTTCGAGATGTCTTTAATTCCTCGAGCGTTGACGATAAACCTAAGGAATTTTTCGGATGCAAGCTCAAAGTGACATTTCAATGGATTGAGCTTCATTCTGTATTCTTGGAGGTTATTAAACATTGACTCGAGGTCTTTAATGTGATCAGTGGAGAATCGCGACTTCACTAGCATATCGTTTACATATACCTCCATAGTTTTCCAATTATGTTAGCAAACGTCCGGTTAACCAATCATTGAGAAGTTACCCCGGCATTCTTGAGTCGGAAAGGCACGACCTTATAGCAATAGAGTCCCAGATCGATTACGAAGCTGGTATATTCTTGGTCGGGTAAGTGCATGGGCATCTGGTTGTAACCGGAATATGCGTCCATGAAGGATAAGAGTTCATGTCCAACCGTTGAGTCTATAAGTTGATCAATTCGAGGAGGTGGAAAACTGCCCTTTGGGGAAGCTTTGTTCAAGTCTGAGTAGTCAATACACGTTCTCAATTTCCCATTCGGCTTTCGGACAAGTACAAGATTGGATACCCACTCCGGGTATAAGGCATTTTGAATAAATCCATTCAATTTCAACTTATTGACCTCTTTCTTAGGGGCGGCAGATCTCTCTGGATGCCTTTTTTGCTTGAGTGGGATGTACAACGGGTCAATATTCAACGCATGGATCGTGATGTCCAGCGAGATCCTACACACGTCAGAATGTGTCCAGTCAACAAGGTTTACCCGAAGAAATTCAACCAATTCCTCTTGCATTTGTTGGCTTAACTGAGATCCAATCTTTATCATTCTAGAATCATCGCTATCGTCAATCGGGACATCAATCGTCAGTTCGGCCGGAGAAGCTTGACTGTCTCTACTTTCATCTTTGATTTTGTTATCTCTCGGCTCAAGATCACTTTGGAATTCCAGTGACACCAATTTTTAATTTTCAACAAAATGGACGCAGAGAGATTCCTCTACGCCCTTTCCTTTCTCCTTTCGCTGTGCCTTGCGCAGCTCAACAACATAACAGGCTCGTCCAGTAGCGTAATCTCCTTGAACGACTCTAACTCCATGATCGATGGGGAATTTTAGAGTCAAACACCATGGGGCAATGGCTTCCTTGAATTCAGCTAGGGTCGGTCGACCCAAGAAAGCATTATATGGTGAATCCATGTCCAAAACAACAAAATGCAGTATCCGGACTCTTCTGCGTTCTCCAACTCCCAACTCCACTGGTAGTTCCACTACTCTAGTCGGGATAGTAGCGCTTCCATTGAAGCCATGAATTCGAGATTGGCAAGGCTTTAGATCTTTAGCCTCCATCTTCATTTGGTCATAGGCTCGCTTGAACAAGACGTTAACAGAACTTCCACTGTCAACCAGGATCGTCTTCATCCAAGCAAGACCTACTTAGGATGATATGACAAGTAGATCAATAGTGGAGGCTTCGACCTTGTTAGCATCTCTATTTTGGAACACAATGTCATCAGTCATCGTCTTCTGTTGTTTGGCTGGAGCCCCATCATCAAAACCAATACAACATTCGAAGTCCGCATGCCTCGCAGAACTGGCATACGACTCCATTTCCTTCCAGTTTGAGTCTGCTAGATGAGGACCACCACTTACAGTATTTATCACTAACTCCCGCCGGTACGAGCGGGTTCCTCCTGTCTCGCCTGATTAGGTACCTGATTTTGATTCGATGGGCTCGCACCTCCAGACTGCGGTGCCCGCACAAACTGTTCTAGCTTCCTCTCTCTTATCAACTTCTCAATGAGATCTTGCAAATATGACAGTCATTTGTATTATGGCTATAACTTTCATGGAATCTACAAAATTTTCCAGTTTGGATCTGCCTCTCCGATGATTGCTTTAGAGAAAGCTTCTTGTACTGGATAGTATTGCAGGTTTGTAGATATACATTCTCCAACGACGTATTCAAAGGAGTATAATTATCAAACATAGGAGCCTTACGCCGCAGACCACATTTCAGATCCCATTTCCTATTCTGATCCCCATTGCCTTTTTTCTGAGTCTATTTATTTTGCATATTCCACCGAACTTTTCCGAAACTCTCCCCGCGTTGTTTAACAGCTACATTGCTTTAAATTCCTTCCATGTTGGGCACTGCGTCATCCTGCTTTCTATACTGTTTCACATCCTCCCTTTTTGAGAATTGGGCTACCTTGGAATAGAAATGGTCCAATGACGTAGGGGTTTTTTCGGCCAACCAGTTGCCAAATTCAGAGTCGGGGTCAATCCCCTTAGTCAATGCCATAAGAATGGAGTTATCATTAGGGTTGCTGATCTCAGCACATGCAGCATAGAATCTTTCTAAATAACGTCTAAGTGTCTCTCCAGGGCTTGAGTTACACTAGACAGAGTGTTAACATCCATCGGCCTTGTGACATGCATGCAGAATTGTCCAACAAACTTTATAGCCAATCGAAATAGATCGAGGTGGAAAACATGTGAGCTACATAGTAGCTATGCCCCCAGAGAGATCGAGAAGTTTCAACATTTAACTGCATCGTCAGCCCGTGCGGCATTCATCAACCACTCATACGTCAGGATGTGTTGGTTGGGATTAGAACTTCCTTCATAGACTGGTAAACTCGACATCCTGAATCGCCAAGGTGGTTCAGCATAGAGTATTTTATCAATAAAGGGAGTATGACTCCGGGAGATTCCCCAGTCGTTATTTGTGAGGCCTTGACTCTCTCGAATCATCTGACGGATCATCGTGGCGATTTATGGCTTCTGGACATTTTGAGCACGTTGAGCCAAGGTGTGGTCGGGTTCCACAATGTGAGGCTGGGCCGAACGCGGTCGACGGTCCAAGTCTCGCCTCCTTGGTTTTAATTCTTCAGGGATGTAAGGCTCGGGAGTACGTTGGCGTTGGTTCAGATCTGGTCAATTCTGGGCATCAACTCATGATTCAATAACAGCGGTGGCAGTGCGGTTGTCTGCGACGTAATGAGGAACAGTACCTCCTCGAGAGGAGGGTCCAGTATGGTAGCTGGTCGACGGGCCAACTCTCGGTTGCCCAATGTTCAGTGTATGTTGATGTCCGGTAGCTTGAGTGTAACTCCCATCTAGCCGTGGGTGCGTAGATCTATGATGGTAATCCGAAGAAGCTGAACCCTCGGTGGAAGAATAAGAAGCACGATCCATCCTGGATCTTCTACGCCTTTGGCGGTTCAACTGGTTGGTCAGCTTTGCGTTGGCGTGCAGTTGTTCAGTAAGTTGCTATCGACTCTGTGTCAATTCTTAAAGTATCATCTGAAACTCTTCCCTGGTGACCGAGCCTGACGGATCTAATGGTCCGACAGCATTCTGATTAGTTGGAGGGGGTTGTGCAGGATTTTGTTTATCCCATCCTTCTGGATCTGCATCTGTAGAAGCAGTCCTTATGCTAACCATGGTGGATGGTGAAGTTCTTTCCTAGATCTGATGCAAATCTGAATAGGATGGAAGAACTTTGAACATGAGATCTGAATCTTCCTTTTAGATTTGTGCAATCCGATATCGATAGTAGATCCAATGGGAAGGAGAAAAACTGTGTTTTCTCAACGAAAGAACCAAAGTGTTTGTATCAAAATTGGACATAACACTCTTCAGAAGTATTTGAAGAGATAAAATGAAGAAAATAAATGTATAGAGGGGATTATCTAACAAATACTTCAAAAACAGATGAGAAAAACACACAGAAACACGGTGATTTAAAGTGGTTCGGCATATGGCTTACGTCCACTATGAAATTGATGAATCTGTTGATATTTTCTTGCTGATTACAACTGATTGCAGCAAACTACAAAGGAAATTTTTGAGTACAATAATGATCTTGGAGTGCAAAAATGTATTCGACAGAGTCTGGATGTATAAGAGCCCCAAAAGTCCCCTTTTTGTAGGTTCTGGGCTACTATTTATAGGCGTAGGTTGCAAATATCTCGCTCAGATCTTGGGAGACCTCTTCTGGCATGTGGATGGGCCCACGTGATTTGCACTTGGTCCGTGATCGGTATGAATGAATTTCGTATCGATCAAGATTTGACCCAACCGATTCGAAATTGGGCATGAGCATTCTTTATGTTGTACACAAGCTCCTGTGGAAATTTGGTGGCATTTGGACTTGTAGATTGTGAATTATGATCGATGCAAGCTTGCATTTTCTTTAGGCCGTCTAGCTCGGATCGATACACTTCGTATCGGTCAGTTCGAATCGATCCAGGCACGTGCCTGCAAGTTGATGTGGCGCTCACTCTTCAAATCGATCCATTTTTCATGTCGAGTCGACTGAGTCTTCCCTATGTTTGCGCCTTATTCGTATCAATCTTCTTTGCTTTGTCCATATCGATAGCCTTTGCTCTGTTTGTATTGATCGCATTGCTCTTAATCGTATCGATCGATTGCTTTGTTATATTCGTACAAAATCGAGTGATTGGTTCTATTCGTATCGATGGGAAACGTCTATTTCGTATCGATCTGTGGTTGATCGATATGGAATGTAAAAGATGTTTAATCGATATAAACTAAGCTCTCATATCGTAGTCGATGAGTATGAAATAGGCAATAGCCGATTAATTGGGAGTGAGCCTGTCTCTGGATGGATACGAAGAAGACCCTCTTCGATGGATGCGAACACGACACCTGCTGATCGATACGAAGTGGAGTTGTTTGCCGATGGAGTCGAACAAATAAAGCCTATTCCTCTGATGGATACAAATAGATACTCGCCGATGGACACAAATATGCTGGACTTTTGATGGATACGAATAGGTGGATGTGCAGTGATGGACGTGGTTGTGTTGATTTCCTTGACTTGTATCGATCATATCTTGAGCATACGAACTCGGATTGACCAGAAATTTAGGATGCTGCTTTCATAGCTTTTCTTGTCATGTCTTTTAAATTTTAGGTTGATCCCGGCTCGGACAAAATTCATTGATATCCATAGTGAGCCTACGTATAACCGATCTTTGGGACGGACCCCTCTTAGTTTCTAGATAAGTTCCTAATATCACGGCCTTGCCAAAAGGCGGGATAACAGTATATATAGTAAGTGTTTATTTTTTTCCTTTTATTTCATGCAACTGATTTTATTCCATCTGATTCGATGTAAAACCTTATATTGGCTATGTATTTGTTTAACGTTAATTAATATCATTTATTTTCTTCCATATTCAGATGTAGTTCAATTTATTTCCCTTTAATTCTTATGTTAACGTTTGACATTTAATTTAGCATCAAAATAATAAATTATTGACACTTATTTCCTTCGACGTCCAATTTATTTATTCATTTACTTTTACGCTCAATTTATTTAGCTACATGCTTTCTTAATTAGATTTAATTTGATTGAGCGCCCTTAATCGGCGTTTATATTCTATGTTTTCTTAAATGCTAAGTTGATAATATTACTACCTTCTTTATTTTTAAATGTTAATATTAATTACCTTTACCTACATAAATCCTTATTTATTTTCTTTCAATGTTGCTTTAATTAGATTTACTGCAATCATTTGTTTAAACGTTAACATTTATATTTAGTGCCTAATTTTAATGTTAAGTTGTTAACATTTACTTCCTTAACTGGTTCTAAATTGTTTCTGATCCGAAATCTTCAAAGATTAATAACTTTTTCATTTGAACTCCGATCATAAAAATTTATATATGAAAGTTGATCAGAAAATCGCTACGAACACAACGATGCAAGTATCATAGCCAAATACTGAAGTTTGTGAAAATTCCATTTCTAGCTTTAATAGTTTTTTTTATTAACTAATGCGTTTTTAATTAATTACATTCAATTTATGATATGTTACATCTCTGGTGCACGAGATTCCCTACTAGGCCTTCTAATAGGTTACATGTTCTCATATACGAGTGAACTCGGTTCTCCCACTGCTTTTGCCTCAGTGTTAGTTTCTTGGATCTCATCCAAGTCACAACTTCGCTGTTAATTTATTTTGATGGGAATTCATTTTGTAGAAAGGCAGTGTGTTTGGTTATTCTTTTACGTTGTTGAAAATATATCCCTTATAATTCTTAGGATATCCTATGATCTTACACAAGGCCGATCTTGCCTGAAATTTGTTAGGGATAACATTCTTAACATATGCTAGATAACCCCATACCTTCAAATAATTAAAGTGGGGTTTCTTCCCATGCTGTATCTTATACAACATCTTGAGCACATATTTCGTGGGTAATACATTCAACATATTTACTACAATTTCTAGTACATATCACCAACAGGACAGATGTCAGCCTTACTCAACATGGAACGAACTATATCTTATAGGGTTATGTTCCTGCACTTCGAAACACCGTTGTGTTATAGAGTATGCGCTGAAGTTACCTGGGATATAATCCCATTATCTTTTAAGTATTGTTGGAGTTCTTATTTAATGTACTCACATCCTCGATCGGATCGAAACATTTTAATCTTATGTTTCGTCTGATTTTTAACCTCATTCATATGTTCAATAAATTTTTTATAGACATTGGATTTATTCTTTATAAGATATGTATATCACAGTCATGAGAAATCATCGGTGAAGGTAACAAAGTAAGAACTGTTATTCTTGGAGATTACAAGCATCGGGGCACATACCTCACTATGTACTAACCCTAAGAGTTCATTAACTCTTTCATTGCTCATACTGATAGGGTGCTTGGTCATTTTACCTTTAAGACATGACTCATGCGTATCAAATGATTCATAATCAAGCGACCAGAGAAAATCTTTGGTTTTCAGTTTATGTAGTTATTTCTTACTAATATGACCTAGCTTACAATGTTAAAGATATCTTTTATTTATGCCAACATTAGAAGAACTGCTCACAACATATGCGTAATTATTATTAGTCACATAAATACCATTATCTAGAATACTATCACAAAATTTATTACCATTCAACATAATATTCATAACACTATTAGCACAGTGAAATACACAATCAATCTCAAAAAATCTGGACACAGAAATGATGCCACAAATAAAATCTTTCAATAATAGCAATTATCCAATATTAAAACAAAACCATTTAGCAAAGGTAAATGATAATCACCAATTGCCAATGCATCAATAGAGATCTATCAGTAACTTGAAGCCTCATTCCTCCTTTCACCATTTGTTGTTTGTTTCTAAGTCCCTGTAATGAATTACAAATACGAGTTCTAGATCCAGTATCCAAAACCCAAGATAATTTATGAATTGCAAAACAATTTTGAATCATAAATATGCTTGATAGAGCAGCAGAAGTTTTGTGTTTTTTCTTTTTTAAAGTCTTCAAGTATTTCGGACAGTTCTGTTTCCAATGGCCATTCTTATGACAATGATGACACTCATCCTTGTCAACGACGGCATTTTCCTTTCTTTACTTATTAATCCTCTTCCGCTTCTTCGAACCTTTCGAAGTGCGTTCCCTTTAATAGTAAGTATGGCTCCTTGATCCTTGGATGAAGACTCAACCGAAATTAACATATTGAGGAGTTCCACGAGGCTTATGTTCAACTGGTTTATATTATAGTTTAAGATGAACGTCTTATATTAGGGAGTAAGAGAACCAAGTATTAAGTCTACTTGTATTTCGTTGCTTATCACTACATCAAACCGTGCAAGCCTATCAATATAGCATTTCATCATTAGAACGCAATCGTCCACATTATATCCCTTATTCATTTTATTATTGAACGGTTTCTTCAAAAGTTCGTACCATGAAGAACAGGACTGTTCACCAAAAAGAACATTAAGATTATCAAAAATCTTATGGACAAACATGTTTTCGTGCTACCTTTGCAATGACTTATTTAATGTAGACTGAACAAAAACTTGTGCAAACTCTAAGTTTGAAACCCATTCCTCATAAGCAAGTCTTAGTTTGGGTCTGAATCATTAGTGGGTTGTTCTTTAGGATCGCAAGTTATAGATGATCAAAGACGCCCGTAAGCGAATTCTATCTTAATTGATGTTAGCCAATCAATATAGTTTGGTCCAGTAAGCTTGTCGCTTTCAGAAAATAGTTTTGAAGTTTAAAGGTTCTACAAGTTTTAATTTGTAGATCAGTAGGACAATACCATAACATATGTTCTTATAATATTGGTAAGCTTAAACTTTAAGTTTCATTTTACTAATAAGCTCCCACTAATCTTTTACATTTCGCCAAACCCTAAGTCGAAACATAGAAGTTGTTCGAATTCACTAGTAGGTGTTAGGACTCGTATATCTTGGCATTCTGACCTTGATAAAAGCTTAACAAATCATACTTCCATATACGATGGATGACACCTTGTCGGTTGCATCAAATACAACTCCTAACCCATGGTTCCTTATCGTAATCTTATTTTTACCTTAAGAAAAGCTCAATAAGTAAAAGAGATTATTCACTCATACCCACCATTTCATGATGGCCTAAGTATAATATAAATTCCTTGAGGAAAGCTCAACAAATATGTATAAGTTTCTTACCTCGTCTAGTCTATACATTAATAATACTACAGATAACATCTCTAGCTTGAAGAACTTTTAACAACTAGAGTATGCAAGTAATTTCTCCATGTATAAATGGTAGAGGACAGCTTTATATTAAAGATTCATAATCTTCAATATATATATATATATAGGATGATATTGACTTGTGGAATAATGTATTGAGATCTAGAAAATATTAAAATTTATATGCATACATACATACATATATATATTGCTAAAGCTAAAATTGGCACAACATCCAAAAACCTATAGAAATATTTTTATCTAGCAAATACATAAGAAAAGTATAAAGAACACCAGAATTGTATAGTGGTCCTACAATCTCTGACCTACGTCCACTATAATTTATTAATTATTTGATTGAGAGTCACTAGTAAAAGGGATTAAGAAGACCTTATAGCATAGAACAACCAATAATATATGCCTTGGTGACTATGAAGAAGAGATATAGTAGATGAATAAAAGAAAAGAGCCAAAAATCCTTTTCCACTAGCCATAGGATTTGTATTTATAGGGGAAGTAGCTAGTAGAACCAAGGGCTCATGAAGCATTAGGTCCGGATCCAAGTCCACGCATGCAAAAGGGTGAAACAGGGCCCAAACTCTAACAAAACCGCTTAATACCAAAAGGTACCACTCGGCATCGATCGGTTTTTATGGAGGAAATCTCCCTTACTTCTTCCTTTTGGTCTTCCATCTTCAATCCTTTATGTTCCGAGCAATTTTCCTATGGGATTGAGTTATCTCTGATAGTTCCTGATATGCTTGTTTATCTTTGCTTTCTTCCAAACAACCCTTAGAATTTTGCATCCACTCCTTAAGAAAAGCACTCCATGATAATTACTTGAGTTAATGCTTCACGTATAAGTGGTTTCGGAGGTCCAATGGGCAATAAAAAAGGGTCTATACCGAGTGGTAGGGCTCGATACTGAGTGGTCTACTTTGGTCTTTAGACTTTGAAACTTCTTGAGTATGATCCCAGTGCCATCCTATGCATGTTCCTAGGTTCGTGAATCATTTCTTCTTCATCCTGACATTTTAGTTTTAGTGAAAATCTGTTTGGTTAAAAAGCCAGATAACACTTGCCCTTTACAGTATGCTTTTATTAAAAACATAGCATGCTCTGGAAAAAGACAAGTTCTAAGTGCCATCTTTCGACTTCGGTCGATCGTCCGGGATTTGCTTCAAGCATTGCTTTCATCCCATAGGTATCCTTTTAACTACTTTGCATAGCTGAAAATCCATTCTTTATGCTAAGTACAAGATCTATGCTATGAAGATTTTCCCTTTAACAACCCTAATTTTAAACAGCATTATTCAGGAGATTTAATTAGATAAATTAAATAGAATAATGTAAAGGCTAAAGTGATAATGGGATTGAGATTTGAAAACTAAGTATAGGTCGTGCCTTAACTAAATGAATTCGTAAGAACAGTTTATAAGTAAATACTTAAGAGAATAAGGCAAGGGTAATATGGGAAATAGCCGTATACCATAACCCCATAACCCCTAAACCCATACCTCATTCTCATTCATGTTTCCACAAAATAAAAACATAAACAAAGGAACTTCAAGGCCGACCATAACCCTAGGAGAAAAGAAGTTCAAAATCAAGTAGAAGCTAAGGATTCAAGAAAAGAAGAATTAAAAGAGATCAAATCTCAAGTTCCTTATCCAAACAAGGTGAATAATAATCAAAACCCTCTCATATATGTTTTTTTTGAACATCTCAATTTCGAGTTTAAAGTTTTAAAACCATTTGGATGATTTGATTGATGATATGCTTTGATTATATGCCATGTTTGATTTAAACAAGTATGTTTGAAAAAGGTTTGATTCAGTTTTAAGGTTAAAATAGTGTAAAATAGGTTTCGAATGCCATGAGGATTTAATATGTTATGTAAAAAATTAGTTTGGAGATGAGTTTTTTTCATAATATTCCAAGTTATAGATAAGTTATTATGAATTTTTGAATGGAAGAAATAGAAAAATTGGGTTTAAATTATTTCAGTAAATATATATATGGATTTTGTGTCTGGAATTTCAATATGCTAGAAAACCTATTAAAAGTAAATTATTTTTATTTTTGGGGATTTTTCCTAAATGATTTACTATGGAAATTAAATTATTCAAGATAAGGGACTTAAATGTTTTAATTGTTTTGTAAAAGAGAAGGCTTTATCAGTAAAACAAATCCAAATGTAATTTGATGAATTCGACAACCTTTTAGAAAAAGATTTTGGTAAAGGATTTAGCAACCAACCATATTTTGACAAATAAGGCAAGTTAGTTGAAAAATAATTATTTTAAAAGGTTATAAAATAGTTTTGCTTAAATGTACTACTTCACCACCTCCATTAATAGCTTTTGACACCATACCTTTGCCTAAGAACCAATTCGAAACCAAAACACATGGTACGAAGCAATTGATACGTAGTGCATTGGAGAAAGGCGAGAGGTACAACGTTAAAATCATGCTTTCGAAGGGGTAGAAACCATTCTTTTTTGACTTTGAATTAACACTATTTATAAATGATACTTTCGAAAGGGTTGAGACCAACTATAAGAGATTTTAATTGGGTTGCCACCTTTATTTTAAAAGTAGCTTTCTATTGAGTTGTCGCATATTTAGTTTTGAAAAAGTGCTTTCGAAAGGGTAGCCGCTTGGGAACCTATTCGAAAACTAGCTGTCACTTTCTTTATAACTTTAATTCAGTGCTTTCAAAAGGAAGCTTTTATCCTTGTAAAATTTGAAGATGCCTTCTCCAAGCTTTCGAAAGAGTTGTTTTAGCCGCTTTTAACAAGTGTTTTGGGAGGCAATGGTTTCAAAAGAGTTTCGAAACTATCCTCTTCCCCAAGTTCTTTACTTAAACATCAATGCGTTCGAAATGGTCCCTATAGTCACTTGTATTAAAGGTTTCGAAGGGAATGGCATTGAAAGATCATTTCGATGCTATCCTCCCTCAATTATTTTATTTAAAGATCAATGCTTTCAAAAGGGTTACTTTCACTTATGTTCACTTTGACCCAGAAGTTACACTTACGGTTAAACCCAATGATTTTGAAAGAGATACTTTCATATGGTTTTGAAGCATGCTTCTATAAATACTACTTGAACTAAGTTCTTTTGGAAGATAAGTTATAATACCTTTGAAGGGAATGTTTTCGAAAGGTAGGTATTAATGCCTTGGAAAGAAAAGGTTTTAGTGTTTTGAAAGGTATACCCTTAATGGTTTTGAAAGTAATGTTTTAAGTGTTTTGAAAGAAGGTTATGAATACTTTTGAAAGGTATGTTTCAATGGTTTCAAAAGGGAAGGTCTAAGGTTTCGAAAGTCTTAGTTTTCAAAACAACAAACCCATTCTTATTTTTAAAGAAAAACCCATGGAAACATGAAAGAGATTTTGAAATGGTATTTAACTTTGGTGTTTTGAAAAAGTTTTCCTTACTCAAGTAATAGGTTAAATGTATTAACCATGTTTCATTTGAGAAATGATTACAAGGAAATTAAACCACCAATGCTTATGTTATTATATTATGATCAGTTATCATGTATGCTTCTTCTATAAACATGTTTACTTTATGTTGACTCATAACTGCATTTTAAGGTATCAAGGGCAGAGTAACCAGCTAGGTTGATGCAGTAGTGAATATAAATTGAGTTAACTGCTATGTGAGTAGAATTTCATCTAGAAGGTCTAGTAGACCTGAATATAGGATGCCCAAAGACTAATCAATAGATTATTGGTTAAATAGATTCTTTGTAACCCCATGAAAGCTATGTATGAAAATAGTTATTGGTAGAGGCCAATAGGTTCTTAGTGATCCCATGAAAACAATGTCCAGATTAAGTTTTTGAAGGAGATCAATAGGTTCATAGTGCTTCCATGAAAACTATGACATGAGAGAAGTTATTGGAGAACCCAATAAGTTTATAGTAAGCCCATGAAAACTATGATTGGAGAAAGTTATTTATAGATACCAATAAGTTCATATAGATCCCATGAAAACTACGATTTGATGATAGTATTAGTAGGGAACCAATAGGTTCATAGTGACCCCATGTAAACTATGAAAGTGGATATGACTTCCATAAAGAATTAACAGTTTATTAGTTAGCCCGTGAAAACTAATAGGTTAACGGTGATCCTAGAAACTATAATTTAAGACAGATAGTCAGATAAATGGGGATGGGTAATCCTGAGCATATTGCATGTTTGCATATCATCAAAACATAATTTTGTTATGTTATGTTTTAACCATTGTGGATGCAGGTGCACATTATATGGTTATTATATTTCCGGTTAAGATACCGGTGAGGGGAAAACCCATTCCGCTAAACGGCGTAGTGTCACTAGATATCTTTATGGTTCGAGATGGTAGGTTATTATTAATACCATACTTTTGTCTGACTCGAAGTTTATATTTTCGCTTTAAATTCCCGGGTGCTCAATTGATTTTGAGTAGTTTGAGATTTATGATTTTTAGGTTCTCCTTTAGACGAATAAGCTTCCAAAGACGTGCAGGAGACAAGTTAGCTATTAGGTGTTCTTTTTGTTTGATTCCGTTGTGTTCTGATTATAATAGCAAAGTTGCCTATGTTTAGACTCTGATCAACCAAGTGGGTATCTTCATATGTCACACTTGGCATATTTTGTAGTAATTATATTTCTTTGAACGTGATTTATGAATTTGGGATTATTTAATGAACTTGAAATGTATTGAAGTGGAATGAGAAATTTATTTTATAATTTTAAATATATCTCATATACATGTGTTTCTGTTATATCAATGTGTCTAACATTATCACATTTGGTCGTTGAGAATTAATAAATATGGATGACTGTAGCATCCATAACAGTTAGTTTTGGGCCTCCAAGTGGGGGATGTTACGGTCCCATGCCTTAGTCCAAATTGCTCATTCCCCTTTTGCATATTACTTAAATTTTGCTTGAAGATACCACTTGTTACTAAGTGCTTCCCCTCAACCCTAAAAACTATAAGTGCTCGGGACTTTTACCACTTCTTCATTTCCTTGTGTCGACCACTTACACCCCACGCTTCGCCTTTCGATAACATGCAAGCCTCACTCTACCACCTGAAACCGGTCGCTACTACATCATTAATGTTACCATCATCTTCCTAACATCATCACCATCCCAGAAGATCACCCCCACTATTCAATCTTCTCGCTAACCACCACCATTTCTTTTGGAGTGCTCAGACCCGACCACCACCCTAATCTCAAATCTTAATCCGATGTCTTAGGTTGGTGATGATAAAAAATATGTTTGTTTTTTGTGACTTTGGGATTCCCTCGACTTGCGCTGACGATAGTTGCATGGATAGTCAAGTTAGGTCAGCTTAATTCTAGGGTTCTTTCGAGCTCGTGCTTGGGCCTGACTCAATATGTGCTTGGGAGAACCGATTAAATTTCTTTAATAACGTATTGCACTAAAAAATCCTTCAGTTTTCTCCGATCAACGCTCGAGTAGTCGTATACCACCATGTGGATGCCAATATGATGGTTCTCTCCCAAAGAACAATCGTATTAAGCAAATCCATCGCTTTGCATTTTTAATTCCTGCAGTTTCCGTGCTCCCGCAAAAGATAAGCTTCTGCATTGCTCCAAACAATGATACTATTATTGACTGTCTGACGATAACAGGTAAGATCTGATGTATAGCTCTATTATGGGGCATGACTTTATTTTCTAACATGGTCGAGCTATCTACACAAGATGGTCCATTCATTATGTACGGGATATGGGACTTCACACTGCATGGATTAACACTTTTGTTTTCCTCGATCAACACTTAGAATCTAATTGGTCAACACATACATCGATATCCATTGGATTCTAGATGTTGATCATACGGGTTTAATACTTTAAATTATAATATTCCCAACCATGTTGAATGCAAATTTTTCCTATCTAGAATGACTTGATATTCTTGTCGCTTCCAAACTGGTGCCGGGACATCTAGTCCCCCAAAGCTAGGTCTACCATGGTCCAAACTTCCGCTTCTACACCTTCTGCCACTAGATGGACGATCACCATTAAGCTATAGAGGATAGTTATCCCAATCTAAGAGCTACCTCCTTGGGCAAACAAATATATTGGCCTTCGATTTTTGGATGATCCACCGAAACTAGTACCAACTATTTTTACCGCCAAAATAATCTATAATTTGTGTAGACATCACGAAATTCCTAAGGATGACGTGCTGCTTTCTACTTAGGGCCAACGAACACACAGTCCTCCATTGGGGTATATAAAATGCAATCGGTATATGTGCCTAGGTAGTGATGTCCCGCCATTCAATCTATTTCTACGCATGATTTTTCAAGAGCTTGGGCTGGCTCCGTCCCAAGTTCACCCCAACGGGTGTGCTTTCCAGAGCTCCCTATTTGTGCTCTTTGCAAATCAGATTTAACAACCTTCAAACTTCAATGAGCTAACCTATTTTCTGACCTTCAAACAAAGGCACAACTCACCATCATATATGATCATCAAGACCTGGTGCAAATGTAGGGTCATCGAGATGCTCCATAACAAGAGCTCATACTTTAAAAATGAGTACTTCGTCTGATGCTTGTATGGCTTCAATGGGCGCTGACTTTTCAAACATAAGTTCCCTTCCTCTTTGCTCTTTCCATACTTGAATTCCATCTAGCCAAGTGCTTAACATACTACTTATTTCCTAATAGACATTCCTGTTCGAGATGTTCACGATAAGCATGCCGACCACTTTGACAGCTTTGAATGAAATTAGCTTCTAGCATCGCAATACTACATATCTCCTAACAAATGAGAACCTTCGACGGTGTGGTATCTGCTTCCTATTAGGTCTGCGGTTCCAGCATCTTTTGCACCAAGCAGTTCTAGAGTCAATGCCCATCTTCTGCCCCCACTCACAGCCCTAGCGAGAACTTCAAGAGGAAGTTGAAGGACATTATGTGTGGCATTTGTTGAAGAGCCCATTGAGAGGGGAACAAAATAACTGGCTGCAAGTGATGCCTCGAGAGAACGAGATGAAGCGGGTAGAATGCAACTAATTTTGGAGGAGAGTGCAAGAGAAGGAAGGAGAGAAGGGAAGGAAGAGATGAAGGAGGAGGAAGGAGAGGAGGAAGAAGAAATCACTGATGAGGATGCTAGTGAATACGCCGCCAGTTCGGAGGGAGACGAATCGTGTGGTGAGACGACTCCCAAGGAACCGAGCTTCTTTCTTCGCCTCATCCAAAACACGTCATCGTAAAAACTCCCAAGAAAGCTAGGGGAACAAAGCACACTGCCATCTATCGAGACAACTCTTCTAACTTATTTGTTAGGGGATGTTTTCACTGGCTTGATTGGTTTCGATATCTCAATTGGCATTCTCCTCGCTGAAGGTTCTCCAAACTTTATTTTTTCACTAGGGGGAGTTCAAGATGAAGGTGGGGAGACTCTTTACTTCCATGTGAACACAGTCTGTAGAGCGGTTAGGGGATCATTGGCACTCTACAGTTCATTAGGACATAAACACATATCCTTGCATTCATTTGCATTTCGTAGTTCCAACACTTATATGATTTCTCCTTATTGCAAGTTCCATGGCTAGAGATAGGTATAGAAAGCTTCATTATAGTGTGGGCAATTCTAGAAGGCAAACCTTCGATCCATATATGTCTCTCCCCTGCTACGTCGAGGACCAGAATCTGAGGAGGAGAGGGTTGGACGGAAAGAAGGAGAGTAGTAACCAAAAGATGATCACCATTCCGGGAGAGAGGATATGAAAAAGCCAGGCCGAGGAGAGGTTGCCTAGCGATTCGAGCAAGTGGCATAAGGGTTTGTACGATCTCCATGACTCCTTTTCCAGCATTGCTCTTCCTCGCTCCGAGTCCTAAACTCCTGATCATCCTGATGCTCCCACTTCTTGCTCCTTAGCCGATACCATTCCTCCACATTCCAATGGAGTCGCTGCTTCCTCGATTCCTTAACCTGCTTCATCATCCCGCATGTAGGCTGTTTTCTAGATCTCTTTCTACACGACATCAATTTCAATCATGATGTCCAAAAAATTCCAACGAAATAAGCAGATCAGGATTTTTAACGGGTTCAAATGTTAGTTAACCAGGGTTATGAATGGAAGGAGTTAGCTTTTACCCTCTCAGAGGTCAATAAAATTAAATAGATGAATATCCAATCCTTCGAGCCCGATAAGAGAACCTACTACAACATCGTTACATGGTATAAGGATGACTTGGAGAAGATGAAGGCTGAGAAAGATACTGCTATAAAATCCAAGAAGAGAAGTGATAGCTTGATGGTGGAGCTGAAGCTGGCGAATTGCGATGCAACCTTCATGCTGAAAGACCTGCTCAAAACGGCTCATCAGACAGCGCTGCTCTGAAGACATTGATTGTTGAGAAAGACCTGGCCCTTACCATAAAAGATAAAACTACCCCCAACTTGGGGCAAAACCGTTATAGAGCAAGTCGTTGAAATTCAAGGCTCCATGAAAAGAATGAGAAACTTGCCGACAATCTACTATTGATTAAGGTCGAAATAGTAATAGCGAAGTTGAGCACGTGGTCGTTGCACAAGAATTGAAAGAGCTTAAGGAAGAAAATACTAAGGACAAAAAAGAGCCGAAAAACTTTCCGGCACTTTTTTGCAAGCGTGATTCAGTATAAGAATTTGAAGTGGCTGGGGAATACATATGTTAAAACTCTTGTCGATGCTTAGGAGGAAGTACTGCGTCGTTTTGAAGCAGCTGGTGAAGGCCTCACCAATGAAGAGATAATGGCTAACTACCTCAATGCCGAAGCCATTTTAAACTTGAGGAGGGACAACCCATACATGCAGTTGAAGATGTAGCCACTGCCGTTGCTTCTGTCGATGCTTTTAGTCCCCAAGCACATCAGGTCCAGTGGAATCATTCGTTCCAAAGTCTAAAGTGCCTTTGAGGGATTTCCAAGATTGAGGGGGCCAACTTCGAGGCCACCTAAAGCATTCTAACATCCGCAGCGGCTGCTTGCATTGAGCCATATGTTCTTCTCGTTGTTGATCTAGCAATCTAACACTCACTCGAGAAGGGTGAGATTTCTAAGTTTGCTGCTTCACTATCAGCTTGTAGTGAAGGTATATCTCTGGTTTCATCCGTCTTTAAGGATCTTCAGTTCTCATGCGAATTCATCACTAACTTTACCATTTTGTTTGCTAACTTGTAAGTCATCCGCATCTTCTTCCTCCGCCTCCATCTACTAAAGGGTTGAGCACTGTAGCTATTTTTACAATGTTACCCTCCATCTCTATGGGACTTGCTACTTCAACAGTGCCTCTTAGGTCCATGTTCAAAATATCGCGGCCTTGAACGGGCTAGAGGATGTTTCTCTATGATATCCCGTAAATTTCTCGAAAAATAAATAATGTAATAATTTTCTTTAATAATCTAAAAATGTATTCTTTTTCCTTTAGCAAATAAAATAAGTATTAATTTGGATTTATATAAGTAAAATTTAAAAAAAAAAAATTGAATTTGAAATTTCAAGAGTAGACATTTTAAAAATAAAATTGAGTTTAAAATAATATGTACATATGATTTGTCTCATATCATTGTCTTTAAAGGGTTTTGTAAGTGTAATTTATAACATATCAAACTACTATAATCATTTTTAAGTGTGTAAATGGATTTTATATTATTTTCTTTTAAAATTACATAAATAAATAAAGAATTTTTTTAAAAAAACAATACATATTGAAAGCATTTATATATATATATATAACTAAGCTACAAATCTATTTAATACACATGTTGACTAATAACATTATCATATTAGCAAGTGTTAACAAAATAGATAAGGATATTGACAAGTGTCCTTAATCTCTTATCTCAAAATAATTAATAAATGAGAAAAATAAGTAATATAAACATCTTCATACTCCTCTTTCATTTTCTTTCATCAGTTCATTCTCTAAAATAAAACAAGAAGCAAAACCTGTAACACACAAACCAGTAAGTAAAAATCAAGAAATTCAAAGTAATCTCTCCATAATTCCAAAATCTGAAACAAAAGTAAACATAGGAGCTCTCAAATTCAAGTACAGCTCAGATCAATAAGCAAATCAAGTTAATAAGTAAGATCAATTTCAGTTTCCAGTTTCAAAGATTAATCCAGCTTCTAGATTTCAGAAGTTTTTTCCAGTCTTCTCTGTTCTTAAATCTAGCGAGTAAACTTTAAACTGTTCAAAGTTTAATTCTACATCTTTATTTGTTAATGTAGTAATCCAAATTAGAAATATTATTTGCATGAAATTATAAATAGATTTTGCCTGGAAATTTTAGTGGAATTACGAATGAAGAACTTCCTGTCTGTGTATCATGTATATGAAGAATCTGTTCTTGGCCTTCAGGCCTAAAATACAATTCAAAAAAAAAAAAAAAATTCCCCGATTACTTTTAGCATGGGATGTTTGAAAGGAATTTGGTTGTAATGATGTAAAAAAAATTTTAAAAATGATAAAAAGTATATGTAGCTAAGGGCTGATTCAGGAAGAAGAATTTTACAGTAATAATCATATTAAGTTAGGGAATTAGTTGTTTAAATCTGGATTTTGACTATAACATCTAATTCATATTGAAAAGCTAGGATTTTTAAAAAGTAAATCAAAAATTTTAAGTTTGAAAATCGAGTAGGCTTTTGGGTTTAACCGAATCGGGAAATTTCTCAATGGTCGGTGACTGTTGAAGGGTGAAGGGCTGAGATTTTTGCTGGAGTAGGCATGAAGGTTTGAGCTCTAAAGAAAATAGTTTCGGAATGTCTCGGTGGCCGTCGTGACTGGATGAGGCGAGGGTAGGGTTTTCAAGATTGTTCTGAAACGAGTTGGGTTTCCATTCGTTGTGATGTCGCAGTAGCGATCGGGAAGTGCGCGAAGGGTGGAAAGATGGTGGCATAGCTATGGTGAAGTTTTAAGGGTGGATCATGATCGTTTGGTGGTGATAGGCGTCGAGGAGGAGGTTGATTCATTTCTCTGGAAATTGGCAGTTGGCTCGATTTTCGATTTGATGGGTTTTGTGAGATTCAGGGGGGTCGTAAAGGTCGCGGGTGGCGATTGAGACTTCGAGAAGGCGTCGGCATCGAAGGCGAAGTTCTGGCACCATGTGCACGTACACGGTGTGATTTCCGGTGTAGGTCGATGGGGAGAATAGGAAATCGAAGGCTGCAAAAATGAAAAGATAGGAAGAGAAGGGGAAGCGGGCCGAAGGATAATGGAATGGGCCAGAAGTGAATTGGACCAAGAAAAATATTTATGAGAAAAAAATAAAGGAAGGAGAAGAGAAGAAGTTGCTCAAGTTGATCTTGGGTATTTGTAGTTTTGGCCCGGTTTTCTTAATTTTGTGAATGTGGTAACTAATTCCTTAAGTTGATTTTTTTAACCAGATTTCAGAAGCCAATGGAAGCAATGAAATGTTATCAGAATGTTCAAAGAGATTATTAAATAAGTTTTAGAAAAAAAAGAGAAGAAACATGAACAAGTTTAAAAGCATTAAGCAAATGCAAGTAAAAGCAAATTGTTAAACAAGTTTTCAGAGCTAAATAAAATAAACAAGTTTTCAAAGCAAGTTTCTATTTAAATTATAACGTCAAATTTGATTTGTTGGATTTAAGTAAATTTTATTAGATTAATTATGTAATTTAAATCTTTAAGTGATTTCAATGGAATTTGATTATGATTGAATTAAGTAAGTATTTAGATAAGCGTATTAAGAACCTTAAAAAAAAAATTCAAGTGATTTTGTATAAATTAATTTTAAGCTTTTAAATTGAATAGGATCTAAGTGATTTAATTAAGTAATTGAATAAGATAATGGCTTATCTTAGATTTAATAAGGGCTCAAGTAATTAAGGGTTAATCAATAAACTTAAGAATAATTATTTAATGAAAATTTATTAAAGGAATCAATTAATTAAGGATAATTACTTGATGTAAGTAAAGGGAAATTACTTAATGGGAAGTAATTAAAGGTTAATTACTTAGGAGAAGTAATTATAGATTAATTAAAGGATTAATATAATTAATTAAGGAGTTAATTAAATAAGATAAGTAATTACAGGATGGTTAATTACTGAAATTGTTTGAGGATAATTAATTTTGTGTAATTAATTAAAGGATAATTACTTTACGTAATTGAGGATAATTAATCAAGAATGATTAATTAAGATGGATAATTAAAAGATGATTAGTCAATTGATTTTATTAAATAAATTTTGGAAATGATCCATCTTGCTTATGAATGATTGAATGATGATTAAATGAATTGATTGATAACCCTGATATGAAATATTTTGTGATATGATATGTTTTGGGTAGACAATGATGATGTGGTTGTCTATTGATGATAAATTGCTATGTAAAAGTGACATCTTTTATTTAAAGTTGAATTGTATTTTACTTGAATAACTTGGGTTAAGATGGTATTGAATTCGAAGAGACTGGAGTCGGGTATTAGTACATACCCGAAACCACTTCGATTCTTTATAGATTGATATGTGAAATCAATAGGCTGGAATGGAATGATTTAAGCGAATTGGACCCTTTAATCTAAGTTTTGGTACTTAGAAATTGATGTGTGAAATAAGTGATGTCTATAACAAGTTGTGAATTTGTAAATTGAAACGAGTTACCCCGGGTTTTATATAAGTTTTATGCTTTTGTATTCCATGTTAGATGGGTTTACTCACGCTGGTTTCCAGCCTGACCCGGGTGTTACTTTGATGTAATGCTCGGGTCAGACCGAGTATTACAGATTTTCAGGATAGGACTTTCTGGAGCTCAGGAGGAGAGCTAGATGGAAGGAGCGTATGGAGTGTATTCCGCTATGGTATTGTTGTTGTTATCTGGACAAGTTGTTATACTATCCAGTTTTTATGGGATATTGTCACTCTGATGTGTATAAATATAAATTGACAGATACAGTTTTCTTTTGTATAACTGTTATTATTATTTGCTATTATATTTTATCCGCTGCGAATGTGAGATGTTGGTGTTTCTATTTTTCTTTTCTTCTTTCACTTTCTTCTTTTTCACTAACTATCTGGAATTTTCGAGATCGAAAATTTCCGGGTCGTTACATTCTCAGTCCCTGTTGGAAGACGTTTCAATCGCTAGCACTGCAGGCCCAACCGGTCCTAATACAATGGCGGAGAAGCTGAAGAGTGACCTTTCCACAGTAAAAAGCAAGTAGGAGCCAGTACTGAGAAATCTGTTAGCTCAATGCATATGAGCCCTACTACTAAGCATCCCTCGATCTAGTTAAAGCCACTAAAAATTAAGTCCTACAAGAGTCCTACCGAGACGATCATGGGTGTGGTAGCTTGTATTTTATTATACCTTTTTGTTGTGAACATGTTGTATTTGTGGGGAATGGCCCTTGCTACTCTTGTATATAAAATTTAACGTAACGAAAGACCACCTTTTGTTCTGTAATCTTTGTTCCATTTATTTTTTTCGCATTTTTATATACTCTTCCTACTTATGAATAACTACTTGCATATATAACACAACCGCCTGCACCGCAATTTACCTACATTATATATGCCTATTCTGGAGCAATGCATTTATTTACTGCAACTTTGTGCATATAAATAAAATTCCAACAATTGCTTTAACTATATTCAATTGTTTGGCCTTGTTTATAGTTGCCAAAGTATTCTGTTTGGCAAAATAAAATCATAATTGGACCAACTCAGTGGTTATTCCCGTTTTGGTTAGGCCGATTTTCTTTTGACCAATTTCTACCGTAAATAGTCCAAGTTCTGTGTCCCCCCATCGTCGAGGAGCATCAACTGAAGTATTTACTTCCTAATTTTATATTCCACCACGAACCAATCCTGTTCATAGAACTTGCCATTCCAAATGCCCGAATCCAAGCATTGGGATAAGTTAAACATTATAGGGAAAATTATCCAATAATCCCTAGTCCGAACGCGCTCCTCCAATCTTGATTCCAGATTGGAAAGGTCTAAGAACACTTGTCATAGATTTTTAATGACGATCCTTGCTTATCTTCAGCCAAACATGTCTGGCTAAGCTGCTTGTGTGGTCGTGGAAATCCATTTTGTACACCATGGTCTCTGGGAATTGACAGTTTAATTCCTCAATTCCGAGCACTCCTTCTTGAAGTTGCCATGCTTTGAGCAACGATGATACCTACAAGCCAGGATCGAATTATCCAATCGACCCCTACATGGTTAGTCTTACTTGATGTTGCTAAAATCTAGGCAATGACAAATACTTGTAAGGTTGGGGTTGAATTATTTGATTGACCCCTAAGCTATCATTCCTTCTTAACGTTGCCAATCTTCGAGCAATAGCAAATTCCTGAAGGTTGGGATCGAATTATCCGATCGACTCCTAAGTATATGTTCCTTCTTGTTGTTGCCACTCTCCAGACAACGACAAATTCCCAAAGGTTAGGTTTGAATTTTCTGATCGACCCCTATGTTGTTATTCCTTCTTATCATTTCCAATCTTCGGACAATGGAAAATTCCTAAATGTTGGGATTGAATTATCTAATCGATGCCTAAGTAGTTAGTCTTTCTTGTTGTTGTCAATCTTCGGGTAATGAAAAATTCCTGAGGGTCAGGTCAAATTATCCAATCAACCCTTAAATAGTTATTCCTTCTTGTCGTTGCCAATCTTCGAGCAATTACAAATTCCTAAAGGTTGAGGTTGAAATATCCGTTCAACCCCTAAGTAGTTATTCTCCTCAGTCCTATCCCTGGACCAAAGAAGTTTGTACCTGATTTTTTTACCTGGTTGTTCTACTAATTGTACATCACACAATCTTTGCTTACATGGACACGGTTCCATTGGTTTAAGAAGCAATATGCACACACACACACACACACACACAAGTACTTTGACACTTGCGATGCACGTGTGCAGGATGAATTTGTATTAAAAACACTGTTTGTAAGGCTTTTTAAATTTTATAAAATGACTTTGACTTATACATATGCTGCATTTTTTATGCGGTGTACATGTACAAATCAATCGTTAATCAAAACATGAGTGAGATTAAATTATTTTACAGAAATAATCAACTATTACATGAATATTTAGAGAAATGTAAGTAAAATTATTGCTTCCTGTTGTTTGGAACTTAGGAAACTGGCACCATCTCTCTCTTAAAAAGTATTAAACCACCATAACAACATATTGAGAATTTTAACCGAATGCAATAAGAGTCATTTACTATATAAATGAAATGATAGGTTTTTGATATTATGAATTTTAATGGAGTTGACACTTTGTTTTGAACTCATAGGTTGTAGAAAATGTGAACCTCGTTTTTTTGGTACGCCTCGTTTCAAAATTTCTACAGTATATATAGCATAATGCAATGATGAAGTATGCTTACTTCAAAATGTTGGCATACGTGTAAGATTTCAACAATGGTTATTACTATGAGACATGTACCAAGCACACATTTGAATTTCCAGTTATATGTGTGTGTGTGTGTATATATAACACAACAGAATTTATAGATACCACTGTGCATGTATGTCCAATGGACATGTGCATATAAATTTCCTTCTAGTCGGAAATAAGTGTTATATGGAACCCAGATTGCCTTATCACGGGCTATTGCATCAATGGTAAAGCCTATCAGATAAATAAAGTATATTTATTAGGTATAAAATTTCAATACACATGCTTAGCTATGTATACATGTAATAGTTTAGCAGTGTGCCAAAATATAGTTCATGTAATCTTTACACTTACAAAGAAAACAATAAGTAACACGCGAGTTCTGTCACTATATTCGTTAATTTCATCAATATTGAACTTTATCCAGGTGTTTGGTTTATTTTATACACATATTGTCTTTGTTGTTTTCAGGTAGCAGAAGATTAATAATAAAAAAATTATACTGGGAATGTTATTTCTCGAGTGCTAATATTCTAAAACAAAATAAGTATACAATAATGCCTGGAACTACAAAAAGACACAACTCAAAAAAATTTGAGCACAACACCTACATAACAATATAAATATCACCTTACACATGCCTTGCAAATAAACTGTCCCACTAAATACACACACACACATATATTTCGGCATGCAAGTGTTTATAACATGAAGTGCACAACACTTCACCAATGCAAACATTGCTATTTATTTAAAATATTTAGGCATGCATACCCCTTCAAATGAGCATGCACAAACTAATGTTTGCACTTACACATATATTCACTCAACCTGGCATACACCCTGTTGTAAACGTAGAAATTCAATTGGCAGCAGCAAACATAACTCAACCCTACACTCGCAAAAATGAAGAAATAACCAAAATGAAAGCAAAAAGATTTGCAGACCCACACGTAACCGATGCGCAGGCAGCACTCAACAACACATATACACACTCTAGCAGACATGCACTCACTACCTTGCACACCCTAACTGAAACACACATACTCTCCCTTTTCTCACAGAAGACACCACATACACACTTTACTACTTTATAGCATAACTTACGCAACCTATATATCACACAGTGGCATCCCTTAAACTCTACAACCTGTGCATACACAATATCAACACACAAATATACACACATTCACCGACAAATCGATTCACCCACGGAGATCAACACATACACACGCATAAATTATACACACACATACACATATTACACACATGCTTATGCATTCCTTTTCACTTCTTGGTAGCACATACACGTGCTCTGTTATGCACACACTCTTACCTTTAAGCAATCAACTATTAACCATTTACTTTGTTTATCTATAAACTTAAGGTATTGTTTGCATTTGTATTTAATATAAATATATATAGCCATGCAAAGATTAATGGAAAATATAAAGAAAAAAGGAAAGTATATCTATATTTTTCCAATTCAGAAAGTTATTAACAATAGTATGTGTCAATTTCATTTAAGTTGTTTTCTTCCAGAGTACAACCAAATTTCATAAATTCATTAGTATAATTTAATTAAACATATTAATAAGATTGTATTACAATATAAAAAGAGTTCGTATTTCTTCTTTGCATTTTGTCGATTCAAGTTCAACTTGTCCAGAAAGATGATGGTGAATTTGCACCTTGAAACAAACCAATACCACAAACTATCCCTGACGGTATAAATTTACATTCCCAAAACAAAGAATATGATAAAGGTAACAACTTTACTGACCTTAGAATTCCTTTACTAAGCTTGTTCGCAGATTCGACGTTAATTTGTGAGTGCCGCACGTGATTACATCAAATCGATACTGGCTGCACCACCATTTCTTTTAGTGTTTCATGATTCTTACTTCTCGACGGCAAGGTCTTCTACTCATTTTCAATATTTACATTGTTCTCTTCAATCCCTTATACGTCCTTTTTGCTTCTTTTAAGTTATGTCCATTGAGGACTACAAGTAAGATGCATATTCTTCTTCCTAGTTATATGGAAGAAAGAATTACCCTATGATAATAACAAAACTATTATTTTAACTACCTATGGTAATAATAAATAGCTATATACAACAAATTATATTTATGAACTAATATAACATCCAAGATACTAATATCTATCAAATCTGGAAAGCAGTATCTGTGAGTGTGACCATATATCATATGCAGTAGAAGATTTAAGGAATGGAATACTGAATTAGGTTGTTAAATTTTTTGTTAATTGATTGAGTGAGCCGCATTCGAGGAGTAAAATCCTCATTTAACACAGTCACATTATGATAAGCCTGAGTTAGCACTGACCCGTCCTTAGAGAGCCATCAAGACCCCGGTAAAATATTTGGAGTAGCAACAGTAGCAATAACTTTATAAATAAGAGATATATCAGTCATGAATGCACTAAAGCTAAATTCTGCTTTTATAACCGAGTCGGTTATAAAGCAATAGCTAAGAATGATTATGTAAAGTATTGGTTGTAATGGTGCCACTTGGCATAATTTGGTTACAACAGAATTTGTGAATGGTTTATAAATCCATATTGTTTTAACAAAACATATCATCCTCCTTGATCTTAGGTAAAGAAGTTGACCCATGCAGGTGCAATTGGTTACTAATATGATAATGAAGTGAGCCTTGCTTTCAAAATCTCAACTTTCTGTTGAAAACGTAAATCAAATAAAATTATTGAACTATTAATCAAATGGCTGAAAATACTATAATCAAATAAATGCATAACATGACGTTTTTAGAGACCTAAAAGCAATTTTGTTTATATTAATCCTTTATCCAGCTTGAATTCAGTCAACACGTAATGCTATAACCATCGCATAATGAAAAATCAGTTTTTAATGAATAAATGATAACATAATATTTTGATTCTCTAACGAATAAATGATGGTCGACTAAAATATCTGTTACCAACTATGAAAATATTGAAGCTTTCAAAAAGATAATGTAAAATTGCTTTGTGCACACAAAAAAATATTTCAAAAATGTCAACCAATAACTCTAAAAATTCTCCTCCTTCTAAAAGCCACAAAGTTTCAAAGGGAAAATTTTCTATTAACCAAGTAAAAGTGAGATCAAGAGTTTATACCACTGATTAAAATAGTTACATAACCCAGGGTGATATTTAGTGGATACAACATGTTCCGATGTATTTCTGTTTCTTTGGCATTAAAACTTGCTGCCTCCACTGAAAAGTATATATGTTGTTCCATTAATAAAGTATCAACTGCAAAAAAAAATCATGAAGACTAAAAATTGATATTTAACTTGGTATACACCAATACAACTGCTAAATTGATGACAAAAAATAGTTTCTTCAAATTAAGCTACTTCAATGAAATGAAACACTTTCTTTAGACCATGCAACAAAAATAGTTATGATGTCATAACCAAGACATGCAGGTGCTCTTCTATAATACCAATAGGATAAAGGAGCCGAAAAGTAGCTTGAACCATGATAGTAGTCAATCAAAATTATGAAATATTTAGCTTCCTATATTACAACATGTCATTATAATTCAAATCTACTACTAAAATACTAATAAAATATTGTAGTAAATTAATGAATGAAAATTATGGTTTTTAGAAGCATCAAGTTATTCAAATTAACATGCCCATGTAATGGACACAAAGAGAGAAATGAAGAATACTTACAGCGAATAATTCATAAACGTTGATCTTAATTGATTTGCTCTTCCTTTTAGAAAATCGCAGAAAGTACGAAGAACATCGTACATCATTATCGCAGTAAGTCCATTATGTCTTCCATCTTCTTGAAACTCTGTTATCTTCTGAGCGAATTAAGCATAAATAAAAAGATGCATATACCAAATCATTTCATCCAATTGAAAAATAATCGTACCTTGGATTGTGAGAAAATCAAAGTAAACTAAGCAATTGTATTATTTGAAGAAGGAGAATTATCAAAATAGGAGGAAAGAGCGAAATTCCATTGTCTGACGAAGGGACTGGTCGAAATAGGAGGAGTGAGGATGGCGGAAAGAGTGAAATTAGAAAATAAATCAAGAAGATAGGAGAATGGAGACATCATTGATTTGAAGCAAAGAGGGTTTTTTTATCGCTACTGAAAAGAGCGTGAGCAGTGGCAGATTAGTGGAAGAATGAAGAAAAATATAAATTGAGAAACTGAACGATATATTGGAAAACATGCGTAGTGGTAGTATGGGCAAAGAGAATGACAAATTTGTCCTCCACTCATCATTTTTATTTGCAGTACAACAGTGGACAATTTTGGTAGAACACAAAAGGCTTCACTTTGACCACTTTGACTAGGGTTTTGCTTTATAGTATAGATATGTGTGCGTGTGTGTGTATATATTGGCGAAAAATGCAGCAAGCCTTTCCATATTACATTACCCTTAGAGTCCTTGAGGGGCTTACTTGCGAAAACAAACTAAACAGAATTAAACATCATAGTAATGTAGCAAGTCGCTATTCCATGCTTGTGGGATCAGGATTCCATTAATTATAGCTAGCTTGAATGTTACATCTCCAAGCTTTCGTTCTATTGAATCCAGCCTTCCTAGTTCATATTGACTGCCCCCATACTTGGGAGAACTCATTTCAAGACGAGATCCCCTACCTCGAAAGTTGGTTTCGAACCTTGGCCTTTAAGTATCATGCTATTCATTTCCACTGAGCAGCTACCCGCAGTTCTGCTTCTTCCTGCTTCTCATTAACCAAATTGAGGGACTAAAGCAGAAGTTCCTCATTTGCTCATGGATCAAAATGCCTTTTATAATGAGAAGGGACTTCAAATTCTATTGGGATCATAGCTTCTAGTTCATATGCTAGAGCAAATGGCCAATGTCCAGTTGCTAACTTGTAGGTCATCCTATAAGCCCGTAATGCTATCGGAAATTCATCGACTAAATTGCCCTGGGCTCTACTTAGTCCATTCTTCAATGTGGACTTGATGATTTTGATCGCCGCCTCCACTTATCTATTTGCCTGCAGATGTACTGCTATTGAGAAGCTCTTCACGATCTGAATCGATTGCAGAAGTTCTTAAACTCGGTACTTTCAAACTAAGTTCCATTGTTTATGATGATTTTTTAGAGTATTCCAAATATGCAAATGATGTTTCTTGTCATGAAGTTGATCGCCTTTTTCATTATGATCACGGTAAGCAGTTTCAATTCAGCCCACTTCATGAAATTATCCACCGCAACTATTGTGTATTAGCTCCTCTTTTTTTGATCTTTGGCACACCAATTAGATCAATTACCCAAATTGCAAATAGCCAAGGGCTAACCATTTGTGTAATTATTATAGATGGAGCTCTCAAAATTTTCGCAAATCTCTAGTAACGGTCATACTGTCTAGTGTGAGCAGCTACATCATGATTTATCGTTAGTTAGAAATATCCATACTGGAGTACCTTATTAGCTAGAATCCGCTCCTCAATATGATTACTACATCTCCCATTGTGGATTTCCATGAGGATCTTCCAAGCCTCATCCTTGATTGCACACCAAAGCAAGAGGTTAGATAATCCTCTTCTATACGATACTCCTTGCATCATGAACCGAGGTGCTTTTTAGAGGAGCTTCATCCATTCATTCATGTCTCTTTGTAAAATTCCCTTGAGCAGATAATCCTTGATTGGAGTCATCCACAACTCTTCTTCTTCTTCTATGGTTTCCAAAATCTAATTAACATCCATTTGATTGGTGCTTGGAGCAATTAATACCTCCATTGGAACCAGGCCCATCATCTGTGCTTCCCCGGAACTAGCCGGCTTAGCCAGTGAATCAGATTTTGTATTCTCCTCCCTAGAGATATGCATGATACTGTAGTGCTCTATATCATCCAATAGTTATTGTATTTTCATCCGGTAAGCTGCAAGTCTTGCACCCTTAGCCCAATATTCCTTTCTAACTTGACAAACCACTAATTGGGAATCACTAAATATGCGGATTGTCGTTATCCCTAGTTCATTCGCTACCCTTAATCATGTATCAGTGCTTCGTACTCAACCTCATTATTTGTTATAGAAATTTCTATCCTTAGTGTATAACAAATTGGCCGTCCTTCCAGGGTTCCGACTGCACCAGAACTGTGTTCGTTCAAAGTGCTATTCACAAACATCTTCCAAAGAGAAACTTCGCCTGCACCATTCCCTTCTTTACCGTCTCGCATGATAAACTCAACGACAAAGTATGCCAAAACATATACATTTACTTCTATCCTCGGATGGTAAATAATGCCATACTGGCTCAACTTTGTATTCCAATTTAGTAGTCTCCCTGAAGTCATAATAGTCACTTCAAGGTCTGATCCATTGGCAATTTGATTAGATGAGCCTTGAAATAGAGTCGTAGCTTCCTCGATGCAATCAGCAAGTAATATGCTAGTTTTTTCAGCTTTGGGTAGCTCTTTTAAGCCTCTGTATGCCACTTGTTGATGTAGTAGACCGGCCTTTACATCCTTGCCTTCCCACGCATTGATGCTACGCTTAATGCATGAATGGACACTGCAAAATAGATGAACAAGTCCTCCCTATCCAGTAATTTGGATAAAACTGGTGGCGTTTCCATGTGCCTCAACAACTCCTCGAAGGCATTCTGACAATCTTAATTACATTCAAAATACTTTTTACCCTTCTCGAGGGCATCGAAGAAGGGTATGCATTTGTTCATTGCCTTTGAGATGAACTGACTCAAGGAAGCAATCTTCCTATTCAAGCTCTGTAGTTATTTCTTCGTAGTCGGGACAGTTACATTCCTCAAGACATTGATCTGCTCCAGACTGGCCTCGATGCCCTTTGCTTTAACAATAAATCCTAGAAATTTTCCCGATGCTACACTAAAAGAACAATTTAATGGATTCAGCTTCATTCCGTACTTCCGTAAAACCTCAAGCATCTCTAAAAGGTCATCCAAATGGTTCTATGATACCTACGACCTCATAAGCATGTTGTCCATGTACACCTCCATTGTCCGTCCTATTTGATTCTTGAACATAGAATTTTCCAATATTTGGTATGTGGCTCCAGCATTCTTCAAATCGCTTCAAGTCGAATGGCATTACTCGATAGCAGTATCACCCTAAATCCCTTATAAAGCTGGTATTTCCCAAATCCAGAATATGCATCGGAATCTACCTATAAATCGAATAAGCATCCTTAAATCAGAGTAAATCATGCCCAGTAGTGCCGTCTACTAGTTAGTCGATCCGAGCAAAAGGAAAGACGTCCTATGAGCATGCCTTAATCAAATCTGAATAGTCGATGCACGTTTTCCATTTACTGTTAGATTTTTGACCAAGATGGCGTTGGATATCCATGCGGAGCATAAACCATCATGGATAAAGTCTTTCACCATCAGCTTATCCACTTCTTCTTTCAATGCATCAGATTGCTCTGGACCTAACCGGTACCCCTTCTGTTTGACTGGTGTAAACTTTGGAACAATATTCAGTGCATGACACGCTATCTTTGGTGATATCCCATACATATCTGAATGCAACAGAGCAAACACGTCCAAATTCCTTCGAAGGAAACTAACATTCCTTCTTTAAATTAATGCTAAGTTGAGATCCAATCACTAGAACCCATGGAGGATCGTCCATATCGATTGGAATATTCACCGTCAACTTAGTTGGTGCTACTTACCCTTCCCCAGATTTCTTTCTAGGATCATAGCCTTGTCAAATCGGCTATGGTTCCTGAGCTAGGGTTCATGCTTTAATTTCTATGCTTGCGAATCTCGAATGAGGAGGGTTCTCTCCATATTATTGCCTTTCTCGTATCACTTTTGTAGGATCGATTTCACCCTAGAGGGGGGTGAATAGGGTGATAGTATTAATTAAAAAAATTAATGTGGAAGTATATAAAATAATCACAGCACTGATAATAGTAGAATAATAGAAACACGGATAATAGCAGAATACAAAAGCAGAAATAGAAAAACACAAATTTATCCAGCTTCGGCAAAACCTTGCCTATGTGCTGCCTGCAAGGTTTCAACTAAAAATTAAGTAGTCAGACACTTACACATGTAAACTCATGACACTCGCTACCGACTAACCTAACTCTATGCTCAAAATCCTGCCATAACTCAACCACTGAGTTGCGAATTCTCGTATTACACCACCGAAGTACGTCCTTTAGTCACACGACTAGAATTTAAAAAAGTTTAAAAGAGAAAATACAAATTTAAAAACAATTTAAAAAACAGAAAACCTAATTAAAAAATAAAAGCCCAAATCAAATATAAGCCGGCCCAAATTTAATGTAGTGTAAAATATTGTCCCCTTTTTCTTTGTTATTTCTTCGGCTGACATCTCTTTCCTTGTCAAAAAATGGCGACTTCCTTTAGCTCGTTCGTTCCTCTTTATTTCTGATAATTAGGGTTTCGTGGGAATTGAAAGGTGCCGTCTTCACTACAACCATATTGTCACTGTATATGTATGCATGTTGTTTACTCATGTATATATATTCTTGTGTTCGTTTGTTTGGTGTCTAGTTGAGTCTGCTTAGAGCTCGTTGACAAGTTTGGTTGTTCTATTGTTTTGTTTTGTTGACAAGTACGTTATGTTTTGGTCAAAACTGTGTTGTGTGCCTTTGTGCCATGCTACCGAACTTGTTTGCAGTTTTGTGATGAGTTGCTTTAACTATAATTATGTTATAGTCATTGCAATCAAGTCTTCATTGGTCACTGGTTGTCTGATGAAAACAAGTGTTGGAATCTTTACTTTGTTGCACATTTCCTGTTGGTCTACACTGCACTGTCTACTGCCTCTAGTCATTGCAAATGGCTTTGAGTCTGTTGCTTCATCACTGTTTCATCATTAGTTTGGTTGGTTCCATCGTTGCCAGGTCTAGTTCTAGTTGGATTTCTAGTTCTGTTTATTGGACTGGGTTTGTTCATTTGAGTCTTGTTGTAGCTGAAACTTTGAACTGTTACATATATGTGTGTACTTGTCCTTGGTTTATTATATACATGTATATATGATGTACTAATTATCTTAAAAAAATGAGTTCATCCTGGTTTTCATTGTTGATGTTGAAACTGGTCAGTTGTCACTACTGTTCTGTATATTTTAGTGCATTTGACCTTCTTGCTTCTAGTTGTATACATATATGTTACTTGGTTGTACAGTCTACTTCCTGGCATCATCATGTAGTCTGCTTTGGATATTAAACTTACGCTTGGTTTATATACATTTGTGACTGCACTTGATCCTATGGCCTGATATCATTGCTTTAATTCATGTAAACGTGTTGTCTTCATTTTGCCATGGTTCTGTTTATGTCCATTTGAGTCTCTACTATGATCATTTACCGTTGAGGCTACTGGTTTTGGTTTGAAATATGACCATGCTTCATCTCTGTAGTGTTGCAGTCTGGAGTTGTTTGTGTGATTCATGGTTGATTTGTTTTGTTTTGCACCTGAGTTGAACCTAGCGTTGGCTCGGTTTTGACCTTGTGCTCATATTGTGACTTTAAAAAAAATTCGTATTGCACTTGAATATTTGTACTTGAGTTGAATCCAGCTTTTGATTGGGTTTGACCTCGTGCTCACCTATCCTTGCAGTTTTATCAAGTGTATATCGGCGTGCATGGCCTTGTGGCATGTACAGTGATACACTGTGCATGTCACAAGCTATTCGTGTAAGATGAATTCAAAATTAAATGATGATGAACAACCCAAATAACTGAGGCAAATAATATTTTCAAGATTACATTTTATTTTACACTGCACAAATATTTCTTTTTCAATTTTACCGCACCAGTGTGTATTTTGCAGATAACTCAGATGCTGGATTTAATCTGAACATATATTTAAGATTTTGGATTTATTAAATGTATTTGGGTATAGATGAAATCTATTTGCTCCCCATATTTGAATGCTCCCTGTCTACACAAAGCTCCCCCTTCATATATGCATGAAAATAAATAAAAATATGTAAATGACCCTAGATGCAAATAGAAAATACAAAATAAAACATTTGACCTTTATTTGCCAAAGTCTTAACTTTTCTCTCCTTATTTTTTTATCAACAAAAAGTGTGATAGTTCTAGAAAAATAGAGATAAAGTGATGGGTATTAATACGATATCAATACCCAATCGACTATAAATATTAAAATTCAATAGAAAATCAAACAAAAATCATAAATACACTGTTAAGCGCATATTCCACTTTAGAATGATAGGGATGATACAAAACCATATAGCTAAGCCTATTTGTGGTATATTTATATCAAGAATTTGAATATCTACTAATCATGCATAACCGTTAAGACTTTTAAATGAGATTAGCAGTATTCCTAAAAAGATATAAAAAAAGAATTCAAGTCTCTTCTAACCATGCATAACCGTGAGGACTTTTAAATAGGATTAGAATCAACTTGTCTATTTAATAATTAATTTTGATATGTGTTCCATGCATGCATAACCATGAGGACTTTTAAATGAGCATGAAAGCACACAATCAAAAATTCCAAGTAATTCACCCATGCATAACCGTGAGGACTTTTAAATGAGAGTGAATACTTAGAATGTTGCTAAAAGTATAATAAATTGAAAAAAAAATGATTTCCTGTTTAAAATACGACATATTGACGTACTATATTGGATTTTGATGAGTGATGGTCGATAGAAATACGATACAATTAGAAATGGTCATGGAATTTTTTTACCAACAAAGAGTTTTTATAACTCTTGTTTAAATTTCTAAAGAAATTTACTAATTATGCTGTCTCAAGTTATAATATATGATTGATATCAACACTCATCACTTTTTCAATCACTATTTATCTTTTCGATAATTAGTGGGGAGTCAGATTAGTTAATGTAATCGCTTATGATCAAATCCAAAAAATTATAAAATCAAATGACTAATCTGAAAGAAGGTCAACAAAAACGATTTTCTAGAAGGGGTTTTGTAAAATAAAATGTCTGCAAATTGAAAATCATTTGAAATGAAAAATATGCAGATATCTTTTGTAAAAACGTGATGTAGTTAATGAATGTCTCCATATAAAGCATATTCCACTAGTAATTTTTCTATCAACAAGATTACTAGTGTAATCTGCATCGGAATTTCGTTGATTTAAATTTGTCATTAGTTGAATGTCATAGACTAGACCATGAAGCGTGCAACAAAACAACTTTTAAATGAAATTCTCTTGAATTTGAATTAAAATCGTGCAAATATACACATAGTGACCATAATGTCAAATCCAGAAGTAATAAGATAAGCAAATATATCCCCGTGTATTATGAGTAATCATCAATCAATACAGGACAATATCTCTTATCATCTGAACTGTTAATATCATTAGTCCAGACAAATCTATATGAACTAGTTCAGAGATTCAAGAGGTATACATAGTGTTCTCGGCATAAAAATATAATTTGCCAGTAATTTTGAATAAGTCAGAATCATTATCAACATTTATTATCACATAACTGGCTGATTTAATTCAGATTATGATGCAGATTATCACATTTAATATATCGTTCAAGATAGATGTACCTTTACCTATTTTACTTTTACGATATTTTTTCGTTGTTGTCCATTGTGATTCTGCCACCTTTATACTAGGCAAATGAACTTTGATTTGTCGCCAGTTGTGTGTCTGGAATAGCTAAAATCTAGATAATACTGTTGTTGTTCCTTAGCCTGCCACCATACCTACACAAGAAAAGATTTTTGTGACCTATTTGTTTATATAGGTCCATGGTTGTTAGTGGAAAATGTTTTTGAAAAATAGCTTTGAGTAGACCCAAGAGAATTTATATTTGTTCCTTTTGGCACCCAGATTTGTTTAACTTTAAGGGATTTTATATTTGTGCCTTTTGGAACCCAAATTAGAATGGTTTTTACGTATTTGGGTCCACACCAACAAATATTCTAATTATGTCTAGTTTTTCCACATATCGTGCACTTTGAATTGTCTTGGTTAATTTCATTTCTAACACATTTATTATATCCAAGTCCTTGTCTGACAGAATTAATAGTTTATTTCCCTAATAGCATATTTAATGATCTTTCACTTTTTGAAAATTTTCCTAAAGTCGTAGACAGTTGTTGGACTTGCGTTTTGAGAGATTCATTTCCATTTAATAATTGTGTGCACTTTTTAATAGAATTTTCTCTTCTAGTATTTTCACTTTCTTTCAAAATCAGAATTTCATTTTCTAGCGATTTAATTTTAATTTATGATTTTATAATTTCTTCTTTGATTCATTGATTTTTTAATTTCTGATTTTTTAATTTCTTCTTTGATTCATTTCTGATTCATTGATCAAGCTGTTTATTTAAATCTATCAAAGTATCCTTTTTTGATTCAATTTTATCGTATTTCTGCCTAAGTCTTTCAAAACAGCCATTTACTTCGTGAAAATATATAAGTAGTTCTGAGTGAGTAACTTTTGATACCTTGCTTGGTTCGTCATCGTCACTATTAGTTGTATCACCTCGAAGGCATAGATCTGCTTTTTCACTCCCACTGCCAGTGTTTTTATCATCTTCATCATTTTCATCCCAAGTGGCTACAAAACTTCTCCTTTTTGGTTTCTTTCCTTGGCTGAATTGATTCCGAGGACAATTGAGCTTAATGTGGCTAGGTTTGTTGCACTTGTGACAAATGATTTCCTGCTCTTCTGACTTGTCCAGTGCTTTGGCTATTCTGCTTTTCAATTGTTGATTTAGAGTGAGATTTCCATATTTGTGATTCCACCTTTTGAATTTCTTTATTAATAGTGCCAGCTCAGCTGCTCCATCATCATCGTCATCGTCATCACTTTCTGTTGTTCCTTTAAGAGCTATCGATTTCTTTCGAGTATCACCTCCTTTACGCTCTTCCTTGAATTTCATTTCTAGCTCATAAGTGGTGAGATTTCCGATGAGTTCTTCAACTTTGGTTAGTTTTAAATCCTTTGATTCTTGAATGGCTGCAACTTTCGCTTCAAAACTTTGTGGAAGGTCTCTGAGGATTTTTTGGACTATTTTCAATTTTGTGTATGATTTCCATAAGCTTTTGATTTGTATATGATATTCGAAAGTCGTCCGTACATCTCCTTGACATTTTCTTCCTTGGCCATTGTGAAATTCTCGTATTCGCTACTAAGCATGGCAAGGCGAGAGTCCTTAACTTCAGATGTTCCTTCATGAGTCACTTTAAGTGTGTGCCATATTTCCTGCGCAGTTAGACAATGTGAGACACGATTAAATTTGATTTGATCCATCAATTTATCTATTTCTTGATTATCTACAACTACAGTTGGTGTCTTATATCCAGTCTCAACTATATTCCAAGCATCAATGGTTTTCTGAAAAATTTTCATTCTATTTTTCTAGTAAGCATATTCACCATAAAATTGGTGGTCTAACTATGGACCGACCCTCGACAAAAGCGTTAATAAAAGAAGCCATTTTAAGAATTTAAACTTTTAAAACAAAAATTGGTTTTTGAAAATTCGAATTTTTAGAACAACAATTGAAATCTGTTCCTAACTCTAATACCACTTGTAGGATCGATTTCAGCCTAGAGGTGGGGGGTTGAATAGGGTGATACTATTATTATAAAAATTTAATGCGGAATTATATTAATTAATCGTAGCACTGATAATAGCAGAATAATAGCAACACAGATAATAACAGAATATAAAAGAAGAAATAGAACAACACATACTTACCCAGCTTCGGCAAAACCTTGCCTACATGCTTCCCCCAAGGCTTCTACTAGGAATAAAGTATTCAGACGCTCATACACATAAACTCGTGACACCTGCTACCGACTAACCTAACTTTACGCTCAAAACCCTACCACAACTCAGCCACTGTATTGCAAATTCTCGAACTACACCACCGTAGTTCCTCCCTAGTCACACGACTAGAATTCACAAAAGTTTAAAAGAGTAAATATAAATTTAAAAACAATTTAAAAAACAAAAACCCTAATTAAAAAATAAAAGCCCCAATCAAATATAAGCCGGACCAAATTAAATGTAATGTAAAATACTGTCTCCCTTTTCTTTGTTATTTCATCAGCCTGGTATATCTTTCCTTGTGAAAAAATGGCGGTTTCCTTTAGCTTTTGTTCCTCTTCATTTCTGATAATTAGGGCTTCGTGGGAATTGAAAAGCATCGACTTCAAATTAATTGATTGAATATATATTCTTGTGTAGCTTTGTTGATTGATAGTTTTTCTTTTTTACTACATTCGGCTGCTTCAATTCTCCGAGTACGTTTCGAAAAATCCGGTATGTAATTTGATTTGTTATTCTCGTTGATATGCTTGAACTCGATTGATTTTAGGTCGGTGATGTTAATATTTTATATAGGATTTGAATTCCTATAATTTCATTCGTATTAATTTATTTGAATTCGTCACTTAATATGCTTGGCCGTTGATTATTACTTGAATGCTTGTGATTATATTGACTTTTTCAATATGTATAATTTTCTGTTTACTTGATTAACACGACTTTGATTCCTTGGTCACCACGGCCTTGAATTCTCTGATTAAACTTGACTTTGGTTCCGTGAATTTCTGGCATCGTGAATATATGAATTTTGTTACCTCTGTGACTTCGGCACTTTGATTTTGTGATGATATTTTTGAGATGAGAATTTTATCTTCGACTTGTTCAGTATCTCCTGTTATCACTTTGACTTCGTTCAATTTCCTTTTGACTTCGACAAATCTGTTCATTCCTGTAGCATACTCGACTTGTACCTTATTTTCATAACTGCGGTTTCATGATAATTTTGTTCGAACTGTACCACAGTTTTGATTCTCTGGCATTTTAAACTTGACTTTGTACTTTTGAAATTGCCAGCTGTAAAAATGTTCAACCTACTTGATTCTAAGTCTGTTCTCGGCCATTCGATTCATACTCATAGCACATATATGTGTACTTGTGATGCTTTGCTTGACTTGATACTCTACTGTCACCTTGAAGTATAGTCTGGATTTGTGCATGTGCATAGTATAGATATATGTATATATGTGTGTATGCATATATATATATATATTTATATATGTATGTTTGTTGCACCATTTAGTTGTATATACATATGTCTTGTAGAAATGCTGCATTCACTTCACTTGATTTTGCACCAGCTTAAGGGCTTGGACTGTTTTTGATTTGGAACTTGCATTTGAGTTGTAGCCCCGAGCTGCTGTCTTCACTGCAACCATATTGTCACTGTATATGTATATATGTTGTTTACTCGTGTATATATGTATGCTTGTGTTCATTTGTTTGGTGTCTAGTTGAGTCTGCTTAGAGCTTGTTGAAAAGTTTGGTTGTTCTATTGTTTTGTTTTGTTGACAAGTACATTATGTTTTGGTCGAGATTGTGTTGTGTGCCCTTGTGCCATGCTACTGAACTTGTTTGCAGTTTTGTGATGAGTTGCTTTAAGCATAATTATGTTGTGGTCATTGCAATCAAGTCTTCACTGATCACTGGTTGTTTGATGAAAACAAATGTTGGAATCTTTACTTTGTTGCACATTTTCTGTTAGTCTGCACTACACTGTCTACTACCTCTAATCATTGCATATGGCTTTGAGTCTGTTGCTTCATCACTGTTTGATCATTAGTTTGGTCTGGTTCCATCGTTGCCAGGTCTGGTTCTGGTTGGATTTCTGGTTCTGTTTATTAGACTGGGTTTGTTCATTTAAGTCTTATTGCAGCAGAAACTTTGAACTGTTACATATCTATATGTGTGTGCTTGTCCTTGGTTTATTGTATACATGTATATATGTATGTACAGACTGTCTTAAAAAAATGAGTTCATCCTGGTTTTCATTGTTGATGTTGAAACTGGTCAGTTGTCACTTCTGTTCTGTTGATGTTACTTGGTTGTACAGTCTACTTCCTGGCATCATTATGTAGTATGTTTTGGATATTTGACTTGCACTTGGTTTTGTACATTTGTGACCGCACTTGATCCTCTGGCATGATTTCATTGCTTCGAGTCATGTAAACTTGTTGTCTTCATTTTGCCTTTGTTCTGGTTATGTTTATTTGAGTCTCTACTGTGATCATTTACCGTTGAGGCTATTGGTTTTGGTTTGAAATCTGATCATGCTTCATGTCTGTAGTGTTGCAGTCTGGATTTGTTTGTGTGATTCATGGTTGATTTGTTTATTTTACACCTAAGTTGAACCTAGTATTGGCTCGGTTTTGACCTTGTGCTCGTATCGCGACTTTAAAAAAATTCGTATTGCACTTGAATTTTGTACTTAAGTTGAATCCAGCTTTTGATTGGGTTTGACCTTGTGCTCACCTATTCCTGTAGTTTTATCAAGTTTATATCGGCGTGCATGGCCTTGTGGCATGTACAGTGATATACTGTACATGTCATAAGCTGTTCATGTAAGATGAATTCAAAATTAAATGATGACGAACAACCCAAATAACGGAGGCAAATAATATTTTCAATATTTTATTTTATTTTACACTACACAAATATTTCTTTTTCAATTTTACTATGTCAGTGTGTATATTGTAGATAACTCAGATGCTGGATTCAATCTGGAATAAGGTTGAAGATTAAATATGAGTGAATGAGCGATATGTAGTGAGGATAGTTGTGTAAACTGTAATGTATTGTAATTGAAATTTTGTATATATATTGAGAGCACAAATTTGTTCTGTTCAAATTTGTAATAAAATATTTGTTTGAATAAAATATCTGTTTAAATTTAAATTCTGTGTTATTTATTTTATTCAGCAAATATTTATTAATTATGTGAAAAATAAAATAGTACATTAACAACTACATTTAATTGAATATATATATATATATATATATATGTTTATTATCATCAAATAAAAATTATATACTTTTATATTCAACAATTTTGCTTCCTTCAGCTCCACGGCGTAACATTCCGTTCTTGTGCTCTGGTCTCCTCTTACCGATCCAACCATATTCTTCATTGGGAACTTCATCATTAGCACCAAGGAGCCAGTGCCAGTCTAATATAAACAAGAGCTTGTCGGCCCAAAAAGACGTTGTATGCTGAGAATTCATCCATAATAACAAACTTCTAAATCTGGTCTATTCTACGATCTCCTTCTCCCAACTCCACTAGCATATTGATCGTCTCGATTGTTTGTTTCGCTTCGCCTATAAACCCTTGGATCTTAGTTTTGCTAGCAGTAACCTTCTTCATGTTAATATTCATTTGATCAAATGTTCTCCTGAATAGTACGTTCATAACACTCCCAGTATCCACCGAGACCCGATGTACCATTGCCGGTCCTATACCTACCGTTATCACCATGGGGTCGAAAGTTGGTTCTTGGACTCCATCAACATCTCTATTTCTAAACAAAATATCATCCATTATCACTATTTGCCGATTAGCTAGATTTCTTCCTTCTATGGAAAAGAAATCCTCCTATGGTAGTGCTTTAGCAAGCTCGTGTATCGTTCCATTTCCCACCAGCTTTTCTCTGCTGGATGAGGTCATCCACTTATGGTATAACCATCCTTCCATTATTTCACCTAGGCCCTTCTCCCCTTAGTCCAAGCTGATTCTCTTGGGTATCTAGCCCTTAGGGTCTTGTGGTTTGGCCACCTTCCTATACCTCTTTAAATTATTGTTGGAGATTATTCTTCATTATCAGTTCTTCGTTGAGATCATTCAAATGTCAGCACCTCATGTTGTGTCCATGGGTTTCATGGAAATGATAGTGCTTTCTGAAGCGTCTTTCCTGCTCAGTCACCACCCTTCTAGGAAGCTTTTTATATCGTTCCATTCCATAAGTAGTAAGGTATATGTTTTCCAATGTATCATTTAGGGGCATATAGTCTTCTGGTTTTATATTTCTAGGGCGCCTTTTGTTTCTGCGACGCCTACCGCCAGGACCCTAATTCCTTTCCTTCTGGTTACTAGAATTTAAGATATTAACCACCATGGTGCTAGGGCTTTCTCCTACTTATTTAATCGTTACGTTACTTTAGATAACTTCCTTCGACCGTCCATTATCACTCTTTCCTACAGCTAGATTCTCCTCTTCTAATTGCAGAAACCGATAGCCTAACGATGGAACTCCTTATTTTTTTGGTTGTTTTATCTTCAGTCACTTGCCAAAATCCATTTCTGGATGTATTTCCTGGACTAATGCCATAAATACCAGACTCTCCTTTTAGTTACTCGCTTCTAGAAAGACAATATTAAACCGATTCAAGAACTCTTTTAGTGACTCCTAAGGTCCTTAAGATAGAATTGACAAGGACTTCTCATCCTTAGGCCAAGCAGCGAGGAACCAAAACTACTCTAAGAATTTCCTATCCAACTTATCAAAAGTAGAAATATGGTTCTTGGTGCAAGCCTAGTGAATTGCATCGTTGTAAATCCTTCTAAGAAAACTGAAAATCATTTACATCAAACAACGTCCATTGCCTTGGCACCATCCATGTTCCATTCATACTTGAGTAAATGCTGCTTAGGATCAGTTGTTCCATTATAGGATGGCATTATTAGCATCATAAACTCCCTAGGATACTCCTTTATTAGGATATTTTCTATGAATAGGATTCTTCTTGGCGCTGATCCCCAATCCTCGTTTTTTCTACCTTTTCTCTCCTTGACGAACTACTTAACACTTTATATTCCTCGCTGCCATGGTATTATGAAGATCAATTATTAAGGGTTCACCGAGTGTTTGGCTCTGTAAATGATCATGTTTTTCCCATTGACATCTAGGCTCTTCAGTCTCTAGGAGAACAAATCCTCCGATCTTCCATCGATCCTCAGTTGGTTCTGTTGTAGTTGTTTGAACTCCAGCTCTATTAACTCAAACGTCCACCTTATAATCATCCCCATCATGATGTAGGTCATTTTCCAAGTCACACATGTCCTTAGTCTTAGCCTCTTGCTCCCTTTGTTCTTCAACATTTCACTTAGTACTGATATAATTGTAGTCGGCACCGAGTGGTCTCCTTTTAGAGGTAGCAGGACGACTTCCTCCAATGACTCCTCCTGCTTGCCTAGCATCTCCTTGCTTCTGTATTCGCTTACCATCTTTCATATTCTTACTTGAAACAGATAAGTTCTCTTCCTTAGATCCGGGAGGAGAAACTTTTCTCCTACTCCTCCTAGTTTTATATGGTTGCTGGATTAGAGTGCTGTGCTAGCATCCAATTTCTCCATTAGAGCTTTTGGCTATCAACCAACTTTTAATTCAGCTTCTACATCATCTTGTCTAACTCAGCCCTAGTAACAATCTCCTACTAAGCAGATGATCTTGGTACTGACTGCTGGTTATTAACTTCCAATTTGTGAGCATTTCCTTTATTGCCACCGGCTACTGCTCTTGACGGTCTTCTGAATCTCCTTGGCGCCATTGATGTCTATTAGCAGGTTTCCAAATTTCTTAAAGCAAACCTTTTAGATCTAACCACTAGAGTAAGCTAGATCTATCCCCAAGAATCGAGTTCTCAGTAAAAGCACCAAAATGTTGATGCCAAAAACGGCACACCCAAAAACCCGTAGAAATATTGAAATCTAGCAAAAATTATAAGAAATTTAAGGAGAACACCAAAATTTTATAGTGTTTGGCAACCTGTGTCCTATGTCCATTGTAATTTATTGTTTATTTGATTAAGAGTTACCAGTACGAAGGACTGACAAGTTCCTATTGCCTAGAATAGCCAACCACATTTTTCTTAGTGACTATGAAGAAGAGAGACAGGAGATGTAGAAAACAAGAATGCCAAAAAGTCCTTTTCCAATAGCCATAAGGTCTTTATTTATAGGGGAATTAGCTAGTAGAACCAGGGGGCCACAAAGCATTAGGTCCAAATCCAAGTCCACACATGTAGAAGGGTGAAATAGAGCCCAATTCCCTAACAAAAACTAATTGGTACCGAGTGGCACAACTCGGCACCGATCGACTTTTGTGGGGAAAATCTCCTCTACTTCTTTCTTTTGGTCTTCCATCTTCAATCCTTTGTGTTCCAAGCAATTTTCTATGGGATTGAGTTATTTCTAATAGTTCTTGATATACTTGTTTATCTTTGCTTTCTTTGCTTTCTTCTGAACAACCCTTAGAATTGTTCGTCCGTTCCTTAAGAAAAGTACTCCATAATGATTACGTGGGTTAGTGCTTCACGTAAAAGTGGTTTTGGAGGTCTAATGAGCAATAAAAAGGGGTCAGTACCAAGTGGTAGGGCCCGATACCAAGTGGTCTACTTTGACCTTTAGCCTTTGAAACTTCTTGAGTACGATCCTAGTGCCATCCTACGTATGTTCTCAGTTCATGAATCATTTCATCTTTATTCTAACATTCTAGTTCTATTTAAAATATACTTGGTTAAAAAGCTAGATGATACCATAGCACATATCATATGGTGTTTTAGGCACAGATTTTGTGGGCAATAATTTCAACACATGCACTGCAGTTTTCAGTGCATATTCCTAATAGGAAAGAGGTAACTCGGCTCTACTCATTGTGGAATGAACCATATCCAAGAAGATTCGGTTCCCTTTCTCTGAAACACCATTGTGTTGTAGACTATAGGGTGAAGTAATAATCCCATTATCTTTTAAGTAGTGTTAGAGCTCTTGTCTAACATACTTTCCTTCTTGATCAGATTAAATTATTTTAATCTTATGGTCCATCTGATTTCGACCTCATTTTTATGTTTTATAAATTTCTCACAGACATAGGATATGTTCTTTATAAGGTACACATATCGTAGTCTTGGGAAATCATCAGTAAAGGTTACAACATAAGAACAATTATCTTTGGTAACTATAGACATTAAGGTACATATATCAATATGTATGAGACCCAAGAGTTAATGAACTCTTTTAGTGCTCCGATTAAAAGGGTGCTCGGTAATTTTTCCTTTAAGATGTGATTCATATGTATCAAATGATTCAGAATCAATTAATGGTAGAAAACCTTCAGTTTTAAACTTGTCTAGTCGTTTCCCAATTATATGACCTAGCCAACAGTGCCATGGATAATTATTATTAATATCAACGTTAGAATGGTTATTCACATTACATACATAATTAATATTAATAACATAATACCATTATCCAAAACACCATTGCATACTTTATTTCCATTCAATATAATTTTCATAACATTATCATTACACTAAAATGTATATCCAGTCTTAGACAATCTAGACACTGATTTTTTTTGTTTTGATAACAAGAGTGATACTTTATTCAAGTAGAGCACCAATTATGATGTCTTAGGGGCTCAAACCCATGACCTTTAGAACCTTTGTCTAAAGCACTATATCTCTAACCACTTGAGTTAAAGTCCATGACAATCTAGACGTTGAAATTATTCAGAAAATAAAGTTTTTACATAATAACATTTATTTAAAATTAAAACAAATCCATTTGGTAGAGCTAACTGATAATCTCTAACTGTAGTTGCATCTCCAGAGATCCATCAGCAACTTGAAGTCTCATTTATCCTTTCACCACATGATGCTTGTTCCTAAATCTCTATAATGAATTACAGATGTGAGTACTAGATCCAATGTAACAGCCCATATTTTTGGTTACATTATTTATGATATATAATTATTTGAATTAAATAAAATTATATGTTGATTAGGGGATTGAGATTTGATTTTAATTAAGGTGTAGCCGTGCCATTTAACCGTGAATTAAAATAAGAGTTAACTTGAAATAAAGGAGGAGTAAAATGGGAAAGAGGTCATTCCTATATCTATTACCCATAGCCGTGTAAAATCTACATGTTCATTTCATTTCAAAATTTTGCAAAACAAGGCCGATCACCATTAACAAGGAAGAGAAGAAGAAAAGCTAGGAAGAAGCTAATTCAAATCAAATCTATTCACATCTCAATCTCCATAATCTTTGAAAGCTAAGGTGAATAATGTTTATATCTCATTTTTTATTGTGTTTTCAATTTTAATATGAATTCCAAATATTTTGCAATGATTTTCCATGTTTTTGAATGATGGAATGAATATATATACTTGTTGATGAATTATAGTATTCATATTGAATTTTTAATATGTTTTAAGGTAAAAACCCTATAAAATGACATCTAATTTCCTGGAAATTTTTTATGAAGACCATAAATATGATTTTGGAGATGGATTTCAAATTTCAATTTTTTTTGAATTTTTGTGGAATTGATATGAATTTTCTAATAAAGAAAATGGCATTTTGGGTTATAAATTAATTATGGGTAAATAATAAATTATCTGGATCTAAAAATTTTATACGTTGGAAAACATATATAATGTGATTTTTTGGAATTTTTCTAACTTTTTCCTAAGTGTTTTATTGGTTATTTAAAATTATTTAAGGTATGGGACTTAAGTGTTTTATATAAAGAGGAGAAGGGGCATTTTGTAAAAGGTTTAAATTATAAAATCTGGAAATATCGGCAACACTTTTGACAAAATGTAGTACTTTTTATTAGTAAAGAAAGAGGAAACCAATCATAATTAGAAACGTAAGGCAGGTTTGGTGAAAAGAACTATTTGCTACAAGTTTTTCACTGTTTCGTCTCTTTCGACACCAGGTTCCGCCTCCATAACTATCGCCTCCGACCCAGTCGAAACCAATGCATATGGTATCAGTCAACTGGTCCGTAATGAATTGGATGAAGGCGGAAGGTAAGGAGTCGAAATCAGGGGTTTCGAAGGGGTTGAGACGGCCTTTGTTTTTAAATAAAAGAGCACACCTGCTTTCTTTCGACTAAAAGGCTTTCGACTAAGTAGCTTTCGACCAAGCCAAATGATTTAAAGGAAATAGTTTTGATTGGGTTGCGCCTCAATTTTTATACAATTGCTTTCGACTAAATCGAAACCTTTTTGCTGCCGCCTTTCTACCTTTTGACCTAGATGGTTTCGAAAGGGTTGTTTTGTTTTCTAAAACCTGACCACCTCTCCAATGCTTTCATAGGATGGTTTCAACACCATCACTTCATTACTTAGGAGAAGGATTTCGAAGTAGTTGCTTTCGAATTAAATGTTTCTAAGATCCTTTTTCTATAAGTAAAGTAAAACCCAAATGGTTTTGAAAGGGATAATTGTAAAAGGTTTCAGAACTAATGCTTTCGACTTTAATGGGTTTTCGATCCTTTTGCCCTACTTGAAGGAAGATTCCAAATGGTTTCGAAAGGTTTTCACATGTTTTAAATTGAACCCAAAGTGCTTTTGAAAGGATTAAGTTTTGACTATTTTGAAAGATTTTAATGAATGGTTTCGAAAGGGTTGGTTCTCCAGGGTTTCGAAAGGATTAAAAGGAAAGGTTTTTCCAATGTTTTTCGAAAGGCAATATTTAGAAGGTTTTAAAAAGGGGATGTCTGATATTTTGAAGCTTTCGAAGAAAAGAAAGGAAAGGTTTTTCCAGTGTTTTAGAAAGGCTATATTTAATGGTTTCGAAAGGGTCTTTCAATGGTTTTAAAGGGGTTGCCTTCAGGCGTTTCGAAATGGTTTGTTTAAAGGTTTTAAACAAAGGTTTCAAATGTAATAAATAGGCAAAGCAGTCTAAGTATGTTCAAGTTAAAAAGGGTTTTGACTTGTTTTGGATAGATGGTTAATCCTAATTAAATACCGTTAACATTATTTTGAGTAAAGTATACATAACATGGCAAAATGGCTTAGAGTAAAGCTAAAGATATATTTTCCTCATATATATATGATTTGAAGGACGAAATCATTTTGAAAAGTTTTTCAAGGAAAATTTAAAGGGTAGTTAACCCTAAGTAAATGATTCGAACAGTTAGTCCATTTCAATTCTGAAAGTTAGTCCAGTTTATTGAATCATAAATTTTGATTCATGACGAAGAGCTTAAACAAATCAGTGAATGAGACTATATGGGCAAGGAAAAAAAAGAGAAAGAAATTTGTTGTTAATGCTACAAAGGTGACAAGGCTACAAAACCGAGTATGGTATGTTTATTTGTCGAAGCTTTTAGTCTTAGAATTGTTAAAATCTATCCTCAAGAAGTCCATACAAATCAAAGTTGTTTTAAGTTTAAAATTCTTTAACATATATGAGAACTATGCACTGATAATCAGGTCAGTCAACTGCCATATATGGCCAGTCGACTGAATCTGCACAGTTGCACAGATACTCTCTATTTTTCACCAACTTTGAACATTCAGTTGACTGGTCGTTTTGGGTCAGTCGACTGAATTTTTCAAACAACTATGTTTCTAAACAGACACTTCCATTGTCCAAGAGATACAATCTAAATTGAAGAAGTATGGATGCTTTCTTTGATCAGAACTCTTCATGAATGGTTGCAGCTGTTTATCTACTATATAAACACATAAGATTCACTTCACAAATCACCGATTTTCTATTCATTTTCTGACCATACTCTCTACTATCTCTGCATTCTGATAATCAATCACAACTTACATATATTATTTGAATCTCTGAATCAATTTACTTATTCTTCGATTCAAAGCAATATTCTCCTTTCTAAATCTTTACACACACATATATACTAGAGGAAAAGATTATAGGAAGATTGTACTATCAAAGACAAATCAATGTTATCAAGAACACAAAGTGTCAAAGCAATTTTATTGAAACTTTTGAAGTCCTGTTCGGTTGTTCAAGCGGGTAAAGTCCTCTTTCGGTTGTTAGAGGCAGAAAAATCCTATTCGGTTGTTCAGGTGTGGTTTACCTATTCCTTCAGGTTAAGTGAGGGGTTGTTGAGTGAAATTCTGGAAGGAAGTCTAGGATTGGACGTAGAACGGGAAGTTCGAACCTGTATAAAAACTCCTGGTTTGCTTATTCTTATTTACTTTACTATTATTATCCGTTTCCGCATTTAAATCATAATACATTCCATATTACTCGATCCTAAGTGATAACTAGCAACACAGTAGTCACTTTCATTTGGTATCAGAGTAGGACATCCTATAACTGTAACAAAGTTATTTGATAATCTTTTGCTAATATGGAAAATAATACCAGCACAAGCACTGTCATTAACGCTAGTTTTATTGAAGGTCAATCTACTGCACGACCTCCATTATTTAATGGCATGAATTATAATTACTGGTCAACTAGAATGAGAATATGTATGCAATCTAATGGTTTTGAAACTTGGAACATTACTCAAAAACGAATATACTATTCTGATAGAAGATTTTTCAACTTGGACTGTTGCACAGAAAACTGACGCTACTACAAATGCTAAAGCTATGAACTTGTTATTATGTGCATTAGATAGAAATGAGTTTAATAGATTCAGTATGTGTATAAATGCTTATGAGATATGGAGAACTCTAAAAGTAACTCATGAAGGAACTAACAAAGTTAAACAAAGCAAAATTTCTATGTTGAAAAATCAGTTTCAAAATTTTAAAATGAAATCAAATGAAAATATAAATGAAATGTACCCTAGATGTCGAGATATATATCATTCACTATTGGCACTAGGAGAATTTTTTTGACTTTGATATAGTATCGAAAATCCTTAACTCTTTAACGTATGAATGGGAAAGAAAGGTTCTAGCTATTGAAGAAGCAAACGATCTTTCTACTATGAAACCAGAAGAGTTAATAGGAAATTTAATGTCATATGAAAAGAATTTGCAGGCGAAGAAAGTTCAAGCATAAGATAAGAAGAATCTAGCATTTCAAGCAGAACAATATGACTCTGACTCATATGAAGAGGATATGGCATTTATTTCTAAGAATTTCAAAAAAATTTGAAATTCAAAAAGAATAACAAGATCAAGAGTTACAAAAATAACTCTAGTAGCAATAACAGTAATAAACCATCATCTTCTGTCATGGAATGTTATGAATGTCATTAAAAGAGTCATATGAAGAAAGATTGTCCAAAGAAACAGAAAAATAAATTCAAGAAGAACAAATTTAGGAAGAAAGCATTTTCGGTAACATGGGATGATTCAGATTCTTCATCATCAGAAAGCGACAGTGATAGTGACACAGAACAAGCAAATGTATGCTTTATGGCTACAAATGATGATGTAAGTGAACTAAGTTTTGAAGATTTAGTTGAACTTAATTCAGAACTAATGGATTTTGTAAAACAAACTAAAAACCAAAATAAGGAGTTACAAGGAAAATTGAATAGATCTGAATTAAAAATTAATATGCTTAAAGATGAAAAGAAAATTCTCGAAGAAGAACTTGAAAAATCTCAAGAATCTAATTCTAATTTAGCATCTCAACTTTCTATGATAACTCAGGAATTAGAAATTCAGAAGAATAAAAATGATGATTTATTAGTTGAAATTAATGTTTTAAAATCTAACACTAAAGTATTAGAGTTAGAAAAATCTAATCTTAAAACTAAGCTAGAATTTATTAAAAAATATATTTCTAATTTTAATAAAGAACGAGAAAATCTTTCTAAAATAATAAAAAATTCTCTGTCTACTTCAAATAAAATGGGATTAGGATATAAGAAACTTGAAAATCTAAAGAATTCTGAAAAGTTTAAAAATAAGTTTAAAAGCAAAATTAGGAAAGATTAAAGAAAATAGTTTCTAAAGATTTTAAAACTATTAAAATATGGATTCCTAAAACAAATAATAACTTGATTAGGAATAAGCATATCAAAACATTTATGGAAATTGTTCATAAAAATGAGAATTACATTTTTAATGGGAATTCTGAATCTTCTTGGGTTTGGTTTCCTAAGACCTAACTCTTAGGACCCTAAAAAAAAGTGGGTACCATCTTAATCTTTATTTTTTGCTGTACCACTTAAAAAGAGAGGAAAATGGATTTTAGACAGCGGTTGCTCGAAACAAATGACTAGTAATAAAGACGTGTTAACAAACATAGTCTGCTTAAATGGAGGATCAGTCACTTTTGGAGATAATTCAAAAGGTTATGTCATCGACAAAGGTGATGTGAGCAATAACGGTATCTCTAACTCACCTCTCATTACTGATGTTTTATTAGTTAAAAATTTAAAATACAATTTATTAAGTATAAGTCAATTATGCGATAAAGGTTTTAATATATCTTTTTCAGAAAATAAATGTAATATTTCTGATAAAAATCAAAATTTAATCTTTGAAGGTATAAGAGATAGAAATATATATTTTTTAAATATGAGTATAAATTATAACACAAATATGTGTTTAGTAGCTACATATAATGACCTTGGCTATGGCACAAAAGATTTTGTCATATAAATATTAATACTATTAATATAATAGCTAAAAATAAACTTGTTAAAGGACTACCTGGTATGAAATTCAAAATTGATAATAATCGTGATGCATGTCAGTTAGGAAAATTAACAAAATCTTCATTTAAATCTAAGAAAGTCATATCTACTACACAACCACTTGAACTACTACATATGGACCTTTTCGGACCTACTCAAGTTCAATCTACTAATCACAATAGATATGTGTTATTATTGTATATGATTTTTCAAGATATACATGGACTATTTTTATGAAACATTAAAGTGATACTTTTGAGAATTTTAAAATTTTTGTAAAATAATTAAAAATATAAATAACTTAAAAGTTAAAAATATTAGAAGTGATCATGGAGGTGGACTTAAAAATGAAGCTTTCGAACATTTTTGTAACAATAAAGGCATAATTTCACCTTTCCTAGAACACCACAACAAAATGGAGTTGTAGAAAGGAAAAATAGAACATTACAAGAATGCGCACGAACTTTATTAAATGGAAGCATTTTACCTAAGCACTTTTGGGCAGATGCCGTTGCAACTGCCTGCTATGTTTTGAATTGTGTTTCTATTCGATCATTAACAAAACATACTCCATATCAACTTTTAAATGGTAGAAAACCAAATATATCATATTTCAAAGTTTTTGGTTCAAAATGTTTTATACTTAACATAAAGATCAGCTTGGCAAATTTGATCCCAAATCCGATGAAGGATATTCATAGGATATTCGAAAAGAAGCAAAGCTTATCGAGTTTTTAATACAAGAACTAAAGTAATCGAAGAGACTCATCATGTTTAGTTCGATGAAAATGTCAAAATTTCTTCTAAAATTACAAATTTGGAAAATAATTCAAATAAAATTCTAACAAATAATTCAAAAGATGATGATATTATTTTTCAAAATAATAATTCTGATATTTCTATAGAAAATGAAAACACTGTTAATAATGATAATATAGTAAGATCTCCTCCAAGAATTCTTAGAGATCACCCTGTTCAAAATATAATTGGAGAAGTAAATTCAAATGTAAGAACAAGACATTAATTAAATCAAATGGGCCATATAGCGTTTCTCTCTAATATAGAACCTAAAAATATTGAGGAAGCCTCAACTGATGACTATTGGATTATAGCTATGCAAGAAGAGCTGAATCAATTTGAAAGAAACGAAGTTTGGGAATTAGTTCCTAGACCAAGTGACCAATCAGTCATTGATACAAAATGAGTTTTCAAAAACAAAGCTGATGAATAAGGTAACATTACTAGAAATAAAGCTAACCAATCAGTCATTGGTACAAAATGAGTTTTCAAAAACAAAGCTGATGAACAAGGTAACATTACTAGAAATAAAGCTAGATTAGTAGCGCAAGGTTATAATCAAGAAGAGGGAATAGACTATGAAGAAACGTTTGCTCCAGTTGCAAGACTAGAAGCTATACGTATTCTACTGGCTTTTGCATGTTTTCATAACTTTAAATTATGTCAAATGGATGTTAAAAGTGCTTTTCTTAATGGGTTTGTAAAAGAAAATGTTTATTTTGAACAACCTCCTCTTTTTACTCATGAAAAATTTTCAAATCACATTTATAAGCTTAAGAAAGCTTTATATGGTTTAAAACAAGCACCTCGTGCTTGGTACGACCGATTTAAAACTATCTACTAGAATCTGGTTTTGAGATCAGAAAAGCTGATCAAACATTATTTATTAGGAAAACTAAACAGGATATTTTAATTATACAAATATATATTGACGATATTATTTTTGGTTCAACAAATGAAAAATTAGGTCAAGAATTTTCGACTATCATAACAAATGAATTTGAAATGTCACATATGCGAGAACTATCATATTTTCTTGGATTGCAAACCAAGCAATTACAAAATGGAAATTTTATTAATCAAGAAAAGAATTGTAATAATCTAATTAAACAGTTCGGTCTGGAAAACACTTCTGCAAAACCAACTTCTATGAATACAACTATACATCTCGATAAAGATGAAAATGGTAAGAGTGTCGACCAAAAACTATATCGTAGTATGATTGGATCATTACTTTACTTAACTGCTAGTCGGCCTGACATTATGATGAGTGTTTGTTTATGTGCTCGATTTCAAGCAAATCCTAAAGGATCACATATGCGAGCAGTTAGACGTATAATTCGTTATCTTAGCAAAACCAAAGATTTAGGATTATTTTATCCAAAAGAATGTTCTTTTGAATTAGTATCATATAGTGATGCTGATTTTGGAGGAAGTCGGACAAATAGAAAACGTACAAGTGGAACCTGTCATTTCGTTGGACAATCCTTAGTATCTTGGTTTAGCAAGAAACAAAATTGCGTTTCACTATCGACATGTGAAGCAGAATATATATCTGCAGTTTAGCATGTGCTCACGTAATCTACATGCAACTAACGTTACAAGATTTTGATATAAAATTAAATAAATCTATAATATATTATGATAACATTAGTGCAATAAATTTATCTACAAATCCTGTCAATCACTCACGAACTAAACATATTGACATTCGTCATCATTTTCTTCATGATAATATTGAAAAGGATATAATAAATTTAGAATTTGTAAATTTTTAAAGTCAGTTAGCTGATATTTCCACTAAACCACTCAATGAAAATTGTTTTATAAAACTAAGAAGGGAATTGGGTATAATTTCTTTAAAGGAATTATAAAATTGCTAAATTAATTTAAAAAATTAATTTTTTTCCGATACTAACCCTGCCCTTGAGTTTGATAAGCCTATGTCTCTGCCATTTGACCATTTAATTTTTCACAACTACTTCTTCCTCTCCTTATCTATTTTTTTATGAAAATTTTTTAGCCACAAATCTTTCTTTTATTTTCATCCCCTATTTTTTTTCAGTTTGTACGTACATCCATCAACTTCTAACTGTTTTATTCCCCTGTATATATCTCAGAATTCTGCACTTTATTCTTTCATCAATTTTTGCTTCAAACAAATTTTATCTTCTCTCTACCACAATGTCTTCTCAAGAAAATTCATCAAATGGTTTCGCTTACTCTTCCATCGATTTTTCAACGCCTTCATCTGGTTCATCAAGCTTACCTACACCTACACCTACTCACGAACCGGCCAGACCATCGAACTATCACACAGGCCATACTCCCGAGAAAAAGAAGGCGAGATGTTTTATGTTCTTTGGTTCTCCTTAAACGAAGCAAAAAATAGATGATTTACATCATTACCAGAGGGAATCTATAACGATTCAACGAGAGATGTATTATGAACAGAAAATGAATTCTAGACGCCTAAGTTTTCTGGAGCAGATTGGATGGAAGTTCTACGGATCGTCTTCATCTACGGTTCAACAACGTACACCGTCTTCCTTTTGGAATCCATGGGATCAATCGCCACAAGCTCCACCTGTCTCTCCGAATTCATGGGACCGTGAAAACCATTGGTCACCATTGAAACCTTGCGAAGAGAAGACGTAGGATGAACCGACAAATTCCAAGTCTCCATCCACTCCTTCTTCCAAATAATTATTTTTTATTTTTTAATTTATCTCATTCCTACTTTGTATGCATTATTTTAAAATATATTGAATGTATTATTTCTATGCAAAAATATTCTGTAAATGCTGCAAATAAGAAAAATCAGTCGACTGAAGATATTCGTCCAGTCAACCGAATCTGAAAACAGTGAGCTTTCGGACCATATTCAGTCGACTGAACGAATATAGCCAGTCAACTGAATAATAAAACAGAAAGAATTCAGATTGAAATCAGTCGACTGAAATAATATGGCCAGTCGACTGAATCTGAAACTGAAAGTTTCGAGATACTATTTCAGTCGACTGACCATATTCGACCAGTCGACTGAATGGCAACCTAAGCCTCTTTTACACCTTTTACCTACCTTTTTAACCCACCAACCCTCTAACCCCTCTTTCACTTTTTACCTTTACCTTCTGACTTCAGAATTTTAAAACCCTAGTTCCCAATTTTTTTTCAAATTACTTCACTACATTACTATTTCCAATGGCTCCACGTCAACCCAAGAGATCTAGACATGCCTCATCTTCCTCCTCTGAGCTAATTGACTCTCAAATTGCTCGATGGCTCTATGATGCTACAGCGGTCCAAAGGTGGAATAAAATGAAAGAAGCACAATTTTTTGAAGATTCTTTTGCTGTGTTTTTCGATTTTGCTCCATATAGGATCAAGAGCTAGCAAGGAGAAGCCATAGAGTCTCTCCTAGATCACAATCAGAATAATATCAAGATAAATCACACCTCGGTAAAACTTTTCTATGCAAATTTGAATTTAGGCCATCAAAACCCACGTAATCATGATAATTGCATTTGCAGTTTAGTCTACGGTCGACAAGTATTTCTTTCTTTAGATCGAATTTGCGTCGATCCAGAAATTTTAACATTTGAAATTGGAAATATTTAATTTATTTTAAATATTGAAAGTTATTTTAAACTTGAATTTCAATTATAACTATGAATTTGGCAATTAAATTATTGATTTTAGTTATAGAAATTTGGGTAAAATTTTGAATCTTCGGTTTTAAGCCGATTTAAAATATTTTAAAGGCTTAGAAATTCATATTGATAATACTGAAAATAATAGAAGTTTCAGAATTGAATTTGAAACTGTTTTGTTCCGTATTGAAATTTATATCGTTTAAATCGATATTTAAAAATAGCCTTCCGAGGCACAGTCTCGGATTTCAACGAAACTAGTTCCATTGGATCCGTAATATTGTATTATTATCGGATTTCAATTTTCGGAGCATTCGGAGTTGTCGTGTGATCGTACGATAAGCAAACGCGCTGAAATTTTTATTGAAATTTAATTTAATAACTATGTTCAAAAAGCTACCTTCTCTATACGATCGAATTTGGACTTGGAACCTTTTCCATTGCGTTCAGAATGGGCGTATAACATTATAAACGTCTGGCGGCACGCCTCAATTTGAGGTCAAGATTTCTTGTTGCGTGATTCGAGACAATTTAAATTTGAATTTAAATTCAAATATTATATATATATATATTCACAAAATTAACACGTTGAGAAAATGTTTAACCATGTGTTTCTTTTATTCTGCTTGGATCCACACGCATCTCTTTCTTTTTAGCCGACTATTTTAAAAAGAAAATAAAATTCATTTGGGAACAAAGGTCATTCTCGTTCAAAATCATATTCAGTATAAAAAAATATAAACAAAGAGAAGGACCGAGCTTCTCTTTAATAAAAATGATGAAATCGAAATAATGGCCGACTCAAGAATTTCCTCCAGTGCTTTCGTCATTCCCATTCTTTATTCGATTCAAAGTAATGAAGCCGATTTCTTTTTCTTTCGAATCGAATCGAACGAAATTCTTCGGCCCAAGTTTATTCATCCCAGTGGAATCAAGATGCTTGCGTGCTAGGGCATAAGCCGCATTAAGCCCAGTGGTGAGCGCTCATGCTCATGCAAGAGAGGGAGGGGATTAATGTTCGTACCGAAGTGTGGTGATGCTCGCGAGAAGGGTTTGGCGAAACGATTTAGGAGACCGTGGTGAGGTGGTGGTTGGGTGACTTCAATCGATGAAGGTAATGCTGGAATTTCGATCTGTAGTTAGGTATAAAAAAATCATTTTTTTGTTTTTGATCTAGTAAATATATATTCAAAGGTAAACAAAAAATACATATGGATCAGACAAAGGAAAAAATAAATATGCATGCAGATAAAAGTATATAACTGAGATTTTAAATTGCGGTGAGATTTCAAAAACAGAACCGTTCTGAAATTTAAATGTGTATATAGGCTAGAAAGGGAAAATTTATTAGTTTAAAAATAAAATCACTAGTTAAAACTAAAGCTATTGGTTAACTAAAATTATCAAATAAGAAAAATTTATTTGTTCAACTAATTCGAATATTAATAAAACCTTATGATGTTTGTTACAAGGTTCAAAGCAAAAAAAAATCGTGAAATCAAGCTGGAATGGAAATGGGTTGCATGCGTTGGAAAAAGGTGAGATCTTCTCGCTCAAATTATAATAATTAAATTTTTTAGTTATTGGTTGATTATTGAATTGTGATAGTTAAACTTAAAATGGTTGATTGTGTGCTTGAATGATTAATTATTATTAGTATATTGAATTAGACCCTATGCGCCGCATAATAGCGGAAGATAATATATTTAAACCCATATACCGGATATTCCACCTCGAAGTGGAATTGGTATTAGATATGAATTTGGAGTGATTGATTTCCCGCATTATATAACCGATGAGACCCTACGCGCCGCATAATAGCAGATGATATTATATTGATCCCATATACCGTGATATTCCACCTCGAAGTGGAATGAGTATTTAATTATTGTGCTAGCGTCTGTGGATGTAGGGAAACAGGTTGGAGGGATCCAACTGGATTCCTCAAAATAATTGAATTTGTTAAACATTGTGTGCTAATTTTTTTACATAATTTATGTGTGATTATTTGTGATTGAAACCGTTGAAGGCTATAATTTAGCCAAATATATTTTTGGTATCGTAAGATACCAGAAATAAATAAAATTGGATTTTTGTAATTTAAGTAGAAAATTTATAGTAAATTAAATTTAGAAAATTGAATAAATTTAGAAGAAGGAATTTAAAGGTATAAAGAGTGAATTTTTAAATCCTATCGAATTAATTTTCAAAAATATAGGAAAACGTTTTAATAAAGGAATATTTTTAGTAATATTGTTTAAAGTTGAAGTACTTATTTAAAATTCGGATTGGGAAAAAAATAAAGGATTTATTTTAAAAGGGAATAAATTCAAGAATCAAATTGAAATTTATTTGGTATATAAAAATAAATTTTGGGAAATCAATTTGAAAATTTGATTTGGTGTTTTAAAACAAATTGGGAAATCGATTTGGAAATTGATTTGGTGTTTAAAAATAAATTTTGGGAAATCAATTCTGGAATCAATTTGGTGTTTGAAATAAATGTTTGGAAATTCAATTTAGGATTTGATTTGGTATTTGAAATCAATTTGTAAATCAATTTGAAAGTTGATTTAGTATTGAAATTGAAAATTTGGAAATCGATCCGAAAATCGTATATCAGTGGATATTTGAAAATTAAAATTCATAATGGGAATTTAAAAAGGAAAGGGAAATTTGTTTTAAAAATAAATATCAGTTTATTTTTGAAAGGTGTGGAAAAATCTGCAGATTTGGAATGTAAATTTAAAATAAATCAAGAAAGGTTTATTAATCGGCGTAGATGAACCATTTTGTAATGGAAAGAGAATTCTTCCTTGGAAAGCCGAGTATATTTTTTTTAAAGTAGATTTTGAAATATAAATTAAAAGTTTCTAAAAATTGATTTGAAATAATATTGTTGGAGAAATTAGCTTTGGTAATTGTTTTAAATCATTAAAGTAAAGATTTATTTAATTAGTTATAGAAGGGATTATTTTAAAGATTAAATTGATATTTGATTTAGAAAATGGTTGTTTAAATATTTATACTCTATCTACTAATTTTATTTTAAAATTAGTTTGGACTTGAATTTTTATATGAGACATTAGTATAATATTTTCATAACTAATACTTAAGCAAGTGTTTCAAAATAGTTTTATTTTAAATATTTCCGAGTATGTTTTGGATAAGTATTTTAAATTATTTTAAAATATTTGAACTCGGCAGATTTTTAGTGGAAATGAATAAATATTCGGAAGTGTTTTCCACGTAAGGAAAAATGATTTGAAATTTGTTTTCAAAGTATTGAAATGTGGAAAAGAGATATGAAATTCATTTTCAAAAGATTAAAAAGCGAAAAGTGATTTGAAATTTGTTTTCAAATAGTTGAAGTGTTAAAATTTTATCCGGCGAAGATATTTTTGAAAATAAATAATTGGAAAAATTACTTAAATCTTGGTGATTGTTGTGAATGTTGATTTATAGTTAATAACCAATAATCAACATTGGCCTTTAATGGCATTTGAATTTCGATACGACCGGGGGTCGGATTCCAAATGGATATCCGAAAACCACATCGAACCTTTGTGAATGTGATGGATCTTTTGTTTTAAAAAGATCAAAGTGGAAATTTGTTGTTATTTATTTGAAATCTGAATATAACACTTATTTTTTAAATAAGCGCTCGTTATTCGGATTAGCCGGGAGAGGACTTTGTGTCATAAAACCCATTTCAAATAACGATATAACGAAATGGGATCGCATTTGAAGGCGGTGTTGAAGACCGAGTATTTTCGAAAATGAAAGGATTACCTGTCGAATGTCTCTGCACCGGGTTGCTCCGGTATAGAGATTTTATCACCCTTTGTGATGGAGATTCCAGACGTGATTAGTGAATATCCGGATTGCAAGGGCTTCTTTTAAAGTGCCCAGGGTTCCGTTCGATCCCAGAACGGACTTGTATGGATGTGTGTCTGACATTACACTTTGAGATGTAAAGCTGGTTTCTGTCAAATACATTTCTGTTGGTGGCGGAGAATTTATTATCTTTGCTTAACAGCCTTCTCTGTGACGTACGAGCTTAGAGGTTACGTGGTTGATGGTTACTAGTGATATATTCCCAAATTGGTAATGTGGCATACAAATAAATATTTTCAGTGAAAATGAAGAAATATTTGGAAATGTTTTCCGCGTAAGAAAAAATGATTTGAAATTTGTTTTCAAAGTACCGAAATGTGGGAAAGAGATTTGAAATTCATTTTCAAAAGATTGAAAGGTGAAAAGTGATTTGAAATTTATTTTTAAATAGTTGAAGTGTTAAAATTTTATCCGGCGAAGATATTTTTGAAAATAAATAATTGGAAAAATTACTTAAATCTTGGTGATTGTTATGAATGTTGATTGATAGTTAAATAACCGACTATCAATATTGGCCTTTAAATGGCATTTGAATTTTGATGCGACCGGGGGTCGGATTCCAAATGGATATCAGAAAACCACATCGAACCTTTGTGATTGTTATGGATGTTTTGTTTTAAAAAGATCAAAATGGAAATTTGTTGTGATTTGTTTGAAATCTGAATATAACACTTATTTTTTTAAATAAGCGCTTGTTATTCGGATTAGCCGGGAGAAGACTTTGTGTCATAAAACCCATTTTGAATAATGATATGACGAAATGGGAATGCATTTGAAGACGGTGTTGAAGACCGTGTATTTTCGAAAACGAAAGGATTACCTGTCGAATGTCTCTACACCGGGTTGCTCCGGTATAGAGATTTTATCACCCTTTGTGATGGGGATTCCGGACGTGATTAGCGAATATCCAGATTGCAAGGGCTTCTTTGAAGTGCCTTCGGTTCTGTTCGATCCCGGAACGGACTTGTACGGATGTGTGTCTGACGTTACACTTTGAGATCTAAAGCTGGTTTCTATCAAATACATTTCTGTTGGTGGCGGAGAATTTATTCTCTTAGCTTAACACCCTTCTCTGAGATGTACGAGCTCAAAGGTTATATAGTTGATACTTACTAGTGATATATTCCGAAATTGGTAATGTGGCATACAAAGTGCTGCTGATCATTTGTTGATCGAAGCATGACTTTGTGAAAAGTGTAGCTTTGTGGACGAGACTTCGTCAGACCTCACCCTGGAAATGTCCAAAATAGGAAGAATGCGGCAAGGTTATGAGGGTCCGCCCTTTAGGGTATGTCATTTCCTTCTGGAAAAGGGTGGTATCCCAGATATTTAACCTATGTTGTTGCTGCAAATTTATTATACTTTGTGGTTGCTGCTTTGTGGTTGACGATCCTTAGATAAAGGTCGTAAACGACCGGGGTAAGGCATACTCGAGTAGTAGTTACCTAGTTACAGAGGTAACCCGACCTGGTGTTGGCAGAGATCCGTGTAGGTTCTCGGGACGTCCCTCCAGAGGTGTACCCATGTGGCAGTAGGAGGTTCCTTAGCCTGACCATTTGTTGGAAATCCAATCTCCAATACACGCCTTGTACCATTTTAGTTGTATAACATGCCATTTACTTATGGTGGTCACCACTGTTTAGATGGTAGCTATAGTAGGCATAGTTCGAAATGTCTATGCTGGCTAAGATAAACATTATACTTTCAAAATGTTTTCTGCACTATGGACTACTAATAATATCGAAAGGATTTTGCGTATAAAGCATGTTTGACTATCATAAGGAGAAATCTCCTCCAATTCTGCATTTGCATTGTGTGTGTGGCGGGAGGCCTTATGGTAGTTCCATTTTCCAAAAGCATAGCGGATTTCTCTTTATTTCTTTGTAAAAATAACTATTTTTAAGATCTCACACCAGTCCTATGACTGACCTGGAGTTTATTGTTCCCTTTCTAAACTCTGGATGCCCATAAATTTTCCACACGGGCAGCCTAGAGTCAGGTTATCATTATTCTGGAGTGAAGTCGAAAAAGATGTGCTGTGGAGATCTGGAGTTCAAGTTGGATGGCGAGACGTATAACTTATGCTATGTAGTATCCATTGCATTTGGATTGGAGCAAGTCAAAATTTCTATGTGAGGAAGTTAAAATAACTGCCAATTTTGTGTTGCTGTTGTAAAATTTGATATTGTGATGTATAAACTGATATAGTGCTTTTGTTTTAAAGATATTCATTTATCTATTATATATTGTTCCGCTGCGAAATGTGAGATTCTGTTATTGTTTCTATTTCTGCTTCTATCTTCTTCTTCTTTAACCCTAACGGTTCGGTTTTCCGGCATTCGATTGTGTGGCATTTGATACAGTGGACGTATGGATATCGATTTTCGAAAGTCGAAAAATAGGGTCGTTACAAAAATTGATATATGAGCATTTTGTTAAGCGATAACCTTGGCTCTGTTGGGTGTTACTCATTAGAGATAGAGTCAGTAGTACTCTAGAATGAGTTTGAGTGTAATAATAGACATGAGCGCATATTTGTTAGTTAATATAAAATTGTTTTATATTGTATCGACTTATCGGTTGATTGTTTATAGATTCTGGTCGGTGCAGTTTGGCCAACTTTATCGATAGGGGTTTCTAAACTCTCAAACAAGATAAACCGACACTGTATTGTTTTAAAATATGGCAAATGAAATAATTTTACCCAAAACTATTTTCGTATGTGAAGGAAATAATTTTTCGTAAATTATTATAGTAGTATATGGTTGCTTGTTTGTTAGGAAGTGATAATATTAAAACTATTATCATTGATTATTGAATAAGAAATTGAAATCATAACCACATGTTAAGAAATAAATTTGTATACAAATGGATTTGTAAATATAAATTGTAAATGTGACTTATAATTTAAAATAGAATTCCAGAGCAATATTTAAGAAAAAAATTTAAAGGGTTTGAAATTTCGAAAAGATTAAATTCCTTTTGAGTTTGAAAATGGTTTTCAAGGGTTTGGAAAAATGTTTTTGGAGGGATAAAACCTCTAAACTCTTTTCGGTCGTTGGAAAATCATTCCGATGATGATCGCGACATCATCGGTGTTCATTTTCGAGTTTCCAAGGGAGGAATTGCTGCCAAATTATTTAAAAATTGAAGTTGTTTGCAAATTGGGTTTGGCTTTGAGAATTCAAAGGATAATTTGAATTGATTTCAAAGATGATTTTGAAAAGTTTAAAAGACTCTGGAATCTTATAAAAAGTAGTTATGAAATAAAATTTATTAAGGTGGAAAATAAATTTGTGAATGAATAAATGAATTTACAATTGCAAATAAATGAAAGTGAAAGTGAAATTGAATGTTGAAATTCATTTCGAATTTGTAAGTAAATGGAATTGGAATTGAAATTGAATTTGGTTTGTGATAAACAAAGCGAAGTATTAAAATAAAATTAGTAAGTGAAACTAATTGAAGGAACGACAAAATTAAATATGGTTTGAAATGAATTGAATTCAATATTTATAAATAAAAGGTAAATTAAATTCATATGGAATTTGAAATCCATTTTAAATATAAGTGGATATAAACCAAAATGGTGAATTGAAAATATATTTTTGGGAATGAACAAAAGAATAAAACTGGAATTGAAAACTGAATATTGAAAACCAATTTGAATTGTGTGAAATAAAATGACGTTGTAAAATTAGTTTAAAGTGACCTAAAGGAAAAAAAAGGTGGAAATAAAAAAATGGTATAAGAGTAAGTATTCAAACTTTTGTAATGAAATGTGAAAAATGATTTTTGAATGTAGAAATTAGATATGGTTGTTAAATAACATATAGGTATTATAAAGGAAAAGGAATTGGGATTTTGATTTCGAAGATAATTTAATCTGCTCGGAAAAGGTATGTATTTAAATTTTAGTATGAGATTTGATGATTTTCTTGTCTAGCCACTTGGCTTTTCATTTTCTTTTTGAACCTGAGGGTCCGTGGTGCCATTTTGTAGTCAACCGAGCTAGCTGCGCAAAGGAGACGCTGGCGAAATTTTTCGAAAATTTAGGGAGTTAGAAAATTTTTGAAGAAAATTTGAAAATTTAAAATTTGCATTTAAATTTAAATTTGAATTGACAAGAAAATAATTTTGTTTGGAATTTATGAAAGGTTTTGGAAAGATAGTTGAAGTGATAACGAGTCTTTAATAAAAAAGATTTGTTTTGGCAAATTGATAAAACTGTTTGTTTTACGAAAAGGTGAATGGTTTAAGGATCATTCTGCCTAACTAGTAATTTCGGGACGAAATTCTTTTAAGGGGGGAAGAATGTGATAACCCAGAAATTTTAACGTTTGAAATTGGAAATATTTATTTTATTTTAAATATTGAAAGTTATTTTAAACTTGAATTTCAATTATAACTATGAATTTGGCAATTAAATCATTGAATTTAGTTATAGAAATTTGGGTAAAATTTTGAATCTTCAGTTTTAAGCCGATTTAAAATATTTTAAAGGCTTAGAAATTCATATTGATAATACTGAAAATAATAGAAGTTTCAGAGTTAAATTTGAAACTGTTTTGTTCAGTATTGAAATTTATATCGTTTAAATCCATATTTAAAAGTAGCCTTCCATGGAACAGTCTCGGATTTCAACGAAACCAGTTCCATTAGATCCATAATATTGTATTATTATCAGATTACAATTTCCGTAGCATTCGGAGTTGTCATGTGATCGTACGATAAGCAAACGTGCTGAAATTTTTATCGAAATTTAATTTAATAACTGGTTCAAAAATCTATCTTCTCCATACGATCGAATTTGGACTCGGAACCTTTTCCATTGTGTTCGGAATAGGCGTATAACATTATAAATGCCTGGCGGCATGCCTTAGTTGGAGGTCGAGATTTCTTGTTGCGTGATTCGAGACAATTTAAATTTGAATTTAAATTTAAATATAATATATATATATATTCACAAATTTAACACGTTGAGAAAATGCTTAACCACGTATTTCTTTTATTCTGCTTGGATCCACATGCGTCTCTTTCTTTTTAGCCGAGTATTTTAAAAAGAAAATAAAATTCATTTGGGAGCAAAGGTCATTCTCGTTCAAAACCATATTAAGTATAATAAAATATAAACAAAGAGAAGGACCGAGCTTCTCTTTAATAAAAAAATGATGAAATCAAAATAATGGCCGACTCAAGAATTTCCTCCCGTGCTTTCGTCATTCTCATTCTTTATTCGATCAAAGTAACGAAGTCGATTTCTTTTCCTTTCGAGTCGAATTGAACGGAATTCTTCGGCCCAAGTTTATCCGTCCTAGTGGAATCATCATGCCCGCATGCTAGGGCATATGTTGCATTAAGCCCAGTGGTGAGCGCTCGCGCTCGCGCAAGAGTGGGAGAGGATTAGTGTTCGTGCTGAAGTGTGACGATGCTCGCGAGAAGGGTTTGGCGAATCGATTTGGGGGACCGTGGTGAGGTGGTTCTGGCGTTCGAGAAAAGAGCGGGTCGGTCCATGGGTTGGGTGACTTTGATCGATGAAGGCAAGGTTGGAATTCCGATTTGCAATTAGGTATAAAAAAAATCATTTTTTTTGTTTTTGATCTAGTAAATATATATTCACAGGTAAACAGAAAATACATATGGATCAAACAAAGGAAAAAAATGCATGTAGATAAAAGTATATAATTGGGATTTTAAATTGCATTGAGATTTCAAGGACAAAACTATTTTGAAATTTAAATTTGTATATAGGCTAGAAAGGGAAAATTTATTAGTTTAAAAATAAAATCACTAGTTAAAAATAAAGCAATTGGTTAACTAAACTTATCAAATAAGAAAAATTTATTTGTTCGACTAATTCGAATATTAATAAAATCTTATGATGTTTGTTACATGGTTCAAAAGAAAAAAAATCATGAAATCAAGTTGGAATGGAAATGGGTTGCGTGCATAGGCAAAAGGTGAGATCTTCTCACTTAAATTATAATAATTAAAAATTTCAGTTATTGGTTGATTGTTGAATTGTGATAGTTAAACTTAAAATGGTTGATTGTGTGCTTGAACGATTAATTATTATTAGTATATTGAATTAGACCCTATGCGCCGCATAATAGCGGATGATATTATATTTAAACCCATGTACCGCGATATTCCACCTCAAAGTGGAATTGGTATTATATATGTATTTGGAGTGATTGATTTCCCGCATTATATAGCAGATGAGACTCTATGCGTCGTATAATAGCGGATGATATTATATTGATCCCATATACCGTGATATTCCACCTCGAAGTGGAATCGGTATTTAATTGTTGTGTTAACGTCTGTGGATGCAGGGAATCAGGTTAGAGGGATCCAATTGGATTCTTTAAAATATTTTAATTTGTTCAATATTGTGTGTTGATTTTTTTATATAATCTATATGTGATTATTTGTGATTGAAACCGTTGAAGGCTATAATTTAGCCAAATATATTTCTGGTATCGTAGGATACCAGAAATAGATAAAATTGGATTTTTGAAATTAAATAGAAAATTTATTGTAAATTAATTTTAGAAAATTGAATAAATTTAAAAGAAGGAATTTGAAGGTATAAAGATTGAATTTTGAAATCCTATCGAATTAATTTTCAAAAATATGGGAAAAGATTTTAATAGAGGAACTTCTTTTAGTAATATTATTTAAAGTTGAAGGATTTATTTAAAATTTGGATTGGGAAAACATAAAGGATATTTTTAAAAGGAAATACATATGAGAATCAAATCGAAATTTATTTGGTATTTTAAAAAAAATTAGGAAATAAATTTGAAAATTTGATTTGGTGTTTTGAAAATAAATTGGAAAATCGATTTGGTGTTTAAAAATAAATTTTGGGTAATTAATTCTGGAATCGATTTGGTGTTTGAAATAAATGTTTGAAAATTCAATTTGGGATTTGATTTGGTATTTGAAATAAATTTGGAAATCAATTTGAAAATTGATTTAGTATTGAAAGTGAATATTTGGAAATCGATTCGAAAATCGTATATCAGTGGATATTTGAAAATTTAAATTCACAATGGGAATTTAAAAAGGAAAGAGAAATTTGTTTTAAAAATAAATATCGGTTTATTTTTGAAAGGTGTGGAAAAATCTGCGGATTTAGAATGTAAATTTAAAATAAATCGATAAGGGTTTATTAATCGACGTAGATGAAACATTTTGTAGTGGAAATAGAATTCTTCCCTGGAAAACCGAGTATATTTTTTTAAAGTAGCTTTTGAAATATAATTAAAATTTTCTAGAAATTGATTTGAAATAATATTGTTGGAGAAATTAGCTTTGGAAATTGTTTTAAATCTTTAAAGCAAAGATTTATTTAATTAATTATAGAAGGGATTATTTTAAAGATTAAATTGATATTTGATTTAGAGAATAGTTGTTTAAATATTTATACTCTATCTACTAATTTTATTTTAAAATTAGTTTGGACTTGAACTTTTATATGAGACATTAGTATAATATTTTCATAACTAATATTTAAGCAAGTGTTTCAAAATAGTTTTATTTTAAATATTTTAGAGTATGTTATGGATAAGTAATTTAAATTATTTTAAAATATTTGAACTCGACAGATTTTCAGTGAAAATGAATAAATATTTGGAAATGTTTCCGCGTAAGGAAAAATGATTTGAAATTTGTTTTCAAAGTACTGAAATGTGGGAAAGAGATTTGAAATTCGTTTTCAAAAGATTGAAAGGTGAAAAGTGATTTGAAATTTGTTTTCAAATAGTTGAAGTGTTAAAATTTTATCCGGCGAAGATATTTTTGAAAATAAATAATTGGAAAAATTACTTAAATCTTGGTGATTGTTGAGAATGTTGATTGATAGTTAAATAACCGACTATCAATATTGGCGTTTAAATGGCATTTGAATTTTGATGCGACCGGGGGTCGGATTCCAAATGGATATCAAAAAACCACATTGAACCTTTGTGATTGTGATGGATGTTTTGTTTTAAAAAGATCAAAATGGAAATTTGTTGTGATTTGTTTGAAATCTGAATATAACGCTTATTTTTTAAATAAGCGCTTGTTATTCGGATTAGCCGGGAGAAGACTTTGTATCATAAAACCCATTTCGAATAATGATACGACGAAATAGGAATGCATTTGAAGACGACGTCGAAGATCGGGTATTTTCGAAAACGAAAGGATTACCTGTCGAATGTCTGTACACCGGGTTGCTCCGGTATAGAGATTTTATCACCCTTTGTGATGGGGATTCCGGACGTGATTAGTGAATATCCGGATTGTAAGGGCTTCTTTGAAGTGCCTTCGGTTCTGTTCGATCCCGGAACGGACTTGTGTGGATGTGTGTCTGACGTTACACTTTGAGATCTAAAGCTGGTTTCTATCAAATACATTTCTGTTGGTGGCGGAGAATTTATTCTCTTAGCTTAACACCCTTCTCTGAGTGTACGAGCTTAGAGGTTATGTAGTTGATACTTACTAGTGATATATTCCCAAATTGGTAATGTGGCATAAGAAGTGTTGCTGATCATTTGTTAATCGAAGCATGACTTTTTGAAAAGTGTAGCTTTGTTGACGAGACTTCGTCGGACCTCACACCCTGTAAATGGTCAAAACAGGAAGAATGCGGCAAGGTTATGAGGGTCGCGCCGTTTAGGGTATGTCATTTCCTTCTGGAAAAGGGTAGTATTATGGTATGGAGCCTAGATATTTAACCTATGTGGTTGTTGCAAATTTATTATAATTTATGGTTGAGGATCCTCGGATAAAGGTCGCAAACGACCGGGGGATGGCATACTCGAGTAGTAGTTACCTTGTTACAGAGGTAACCCGGCCTTGTGTTGGCAGAGATTCGGGTAGGTTCTCGGGACGTCCCTACAGAGGCGTACCCATGTGGCAGTAGGAAGTTCCTTAGCCCGACCATTTGTTGGAAATCCAATCTCCAATACGCGCCTTGTACGGTTTTAGTTGTAGTAACCTACCATTTACTTATGGTGGTCACCACTGTTTAGATGGTAGCTATAATAGGCATAGTTCGAAATGTCTATGCTGGCTAAGATTAATATTATACTTTCAAAATGTTTTCTGCACTATGCACTAATAATAATATCGAATTGCGTATTAAGCATTTTTGACTATCATAAGGAGATATCTTCTCCAATTCTGCGTTTGCATTGTGTGTGTAGCGGGAGGCCTTATGGTAGTTTCATTTTCCAAAAGCATAGCGTATTTCTCTTTATTTCTTTGTGAAAATAACTATTTTTAAGATCTCACACCAGTCCCATGACTGACCTGGAGTTTATTATTCCCTTTCTAAACTCTGGGTGCCCATACATTTTCCACATGGGCAGCCTAGAGTCAAGTTATCATTATTCTGGAGCGAAGTCGAAAAAGATGTGCTGTGGAGATCTGGAGTTCAAGATGGATGCGAGACATATGACTTATACTATGTAGTATCCATTGCGTTTGGATTGGAGCAAGTCGAAATTTCTATGTAAGCAAGTTAAAATAACTGCCAGTTTTGTGTTGTTGTTGTAAACTTTGATATTGTGATGTATAAACTGATCTAGTGCTTTTGTTTTAAAGATATTCATTTATCTATTATATATTGCTCCGCTGCGAAATGTGAGATTCTGTTATTGTTTTTGTTTCTTCTTCTATCTTCTTCTTCTTTAACCCTAACAGTTTGGTTTTTCGGCATTCGATTGTGCGGCATTTGATACAGTGGACATATTTATGTCGATTTTCTGAAGTCGAAAAATTGGGTCGTTACCGAATTGGTCATATTCTTCATACTCCAACTGATGGAATTCATTTGGAAGAATTAAATATACCTAAGGTGAGCAAGAAGAAGTAAGTCATCGGTTCTTAGAAGATGACATGATCGAACTTAAGTCTATCGTCTTACGACCTACAAGTAAAATTATGCATCGAGCTTTAATGCATACAGTTATTCCCCGTATTAGCTCTTATGAGCTTGTATATCTAAACAACTTTAGGGCATTGTATGCTACTTGGGGAGAAGTCCAAATAAATTGGGCGAAACTTATTCTAGAGGAATTCTTATCATTTAACCAAGGTCATATGAACATTATTTATTATGGAGAATATATTATGCGGATACTTATGAATCTCCAGGTTCCTATTCCGGAATCTGATACTTATATTCCCAAAAATCTAAATAGTCGTGCAATAAGCCTTATGAAAATTCCACCTAGACCTCTAACTATCATGACTTTTCAAGAATGGCAATCTCGACCTCGTCAATAAACTTCTACTCCACAGCAACAACAATCAAGAGATGACATTCGAACACCAATTCCATCCCAAAGCACTCGGGAATCCATTGATTTAATTGTACGAAATCAAGTCAGTTTGGATTCTCGCATCAAAAATCCCGATAAGAAAACTGACAAAAAATTTGACAAAATTAAGAGCTTCTTCGGGATTTTATAGGATGCGATATCTTGTTCCTCTTCCATCACTACAGAGACTTCTCACTGTGATCTAGGCAAACGTCCAGCTCCTTGCTTTACTGCGTCAACATCAGAAGAACACACAAGTTCCAACACAAGCGGCAAGTGGAACAAGAAGAAGAGACAGTGTCTGATTCTGATTGATGCTGTTGTTTCTCGGTAGTAGTAAGTTATCTATTTATTCCAAACATTTTATTTACGTTTATTTAAGTAACAATTTCAAATTTATTTTTTCAATTTTAGTTAGTTCTTTGATGGAATTATTATTTCCATTTTTTCGATGACAAAGGGGGAGAAATTTGTATGACTAACCATTTCTTGCAGGGACTAAATATGTTGCCATGTATTCAGGGGGAGATATATATAACTTCTATTATATACTTCTCAAAATATAGTATCATCTATAACATGTTATCATCAATCAAAAAGGGGGAGAATGTTGAATCATAAGTTTTGATTCATGACAAAGAGCTTAAACAAATCAGTGAATAAGACTATATGGGCAAGCGACAAAAAGAGAAAGAAATATGCTGTTAATACTACAAAGGAGACAAGACTACAAAACTGAGTATAGTATGTTTATTTGTCGAAGTTTTTAGTCTAAGAATTGTTAAAATTTATCCTCAAGAAGTCCACACAAATCAAAGATTTTTTAAGTTTAATTTTTTTTAACATATATGAGAACTATGCACTGACGGTCAGGTCAGTCGACTGACCATATATGGTCAGTCGACTGACCATATATTGTCAGTCGACTGAATCTGCACAGTTGCACAGATACTCTCTGTTTTTCACCAACTTTGAACATTCAGTTGATTGGTCGTTTTGGGTTAGTCGTCTGAATTTTTCCAACAACTATTTTTCTAAACATACACTTTCATTTGCCAAGAGATACGATCTAAAATGAAGAGGTATGGATGCTTCCTTTGATCAGAACTCTTCATGAATGGTTGCAGCTGTTTATCTACTATATAAACACATAAGATTCACTTCACAAATCACTGATTTTCTATTCATTTTCTGATCATACTCTTTACTATCTCTGCATTCTGAAAAGCAGTCACAACTTAAATATATTGTTTAAATCTCTGAATCAATTTACTTATTCTTCGATTCAAAGCAATATTCTTCTTTCTAAATTTTTACACACACGTATATACTTGAGGAAAAGATTATAAGAAGGTTGTACTATCAAAGACAAATCCGTGTTATTAAGAACACAAAGTGTTAAATCAATTTTATTGAAACTGTTGAAGTCCTGTTCGGTTATTCAGGTGGGTAAAGTCCTCTTTCGGTTAGTAGAGGCGGAAAATTCCTGTTCTGTTGTTCAGGTGTTGTTTACCTATTCCTCTAGGTTAAGCGAGGTGTTATTAAGTGAAATTCCCAAAGGAAGTCTGGGACTGGACGTAGAACGGGAAGTTCGAACCAGTATAAAAACTCCTAGTGTGCTTATTCTTATTTACTTTATTATTATTATCTGTTTTCGCATTTAAATCATAATACATTCCATATTACTCGGTCCTAAGTGATAACTAGCAACACTATAGTCTTTTTTCACAGTTAGCGGTAATCAGCCCTGTTTTGTGGACAGTTGGTCCATTTTAGCGTAATAGACCTTGCTATTGTTTTTTGGACAGTTAGTCCATTTGGTTAGCATAACGGTCCTTGCTATTATGTATGGGCAGATAGATCACGTATTACTTGTTTTACGGACATATAGTCCATTTATTAGCATAAAGGATATTGTTATTTTGATGTAATCAGTTTGATTAAGCAGTTTGGTTGCAGAAAGGAATTGCAAACTATATGTTTTAAAAAGGATATAAGTAAGGGGAAACCCGTTCCGCTGCGTGGTCTCACTTAATATCAGTAAACTGAGATGTAACAGCATTATTCGCACCAGGCTTTATGTCTGACTCGAAGTTTTTTTTATTTCCCCTTAAACTCTTGGGTACTCAAAATTGATTTGAGTGGGCCGAGGGTTGAGCTTTTTAAATTTTAGTCTTTTGGCGAATAAAGCATCCGAAGACGAGCGGGTGGCTGACGGATAGCTAATTAGGATTGCTGTTTTATTCTGTTTTGATTTTGCTGTAAATATAAGTCAGATATGACTATATAGCTTTAATCAACCAAGGAGGCATCATCATATGTCTCTCTTGGTGTATTTTTGTAATGATATGTTTAATCATTGCTTGGGAAATGTTAAGGGATTATGTAACATTGATATGAATTATTGTTTTGAAATGTAATCAACAAAGTGTTGTTTTTGAAAATCTAAGATTTTTTTTATATTCATGTGCTTCTGATATTATGGATACGACTACCATACTGTATTTTGTCACCAGAAGTTAATATTATGGACGACTGTAGCATCTATAGAACTTTGCTTTTAGCCTCTAGATATGGAATGTTATAGCTTGGTATCAAAGCATGGTTTGTGAAAAACTTTAAATTAAAAATGATTTTTAAAACATAATCCTAAGGAATTAGAGTAAGATTGTGTATGGATAATGCTATAGTAACGTACTTGTATTTGTTATATATAAGTACACGCTTTATCTCGAGACTCCTATCTTTGTTAGGTTATTTTCTATATCTCATAAGGTGTGAATACATATATTTAAGGAAGAAGGGGAAGAGTTAACCAAGGAGGGGAAGACACCAAAGGGAATTCTAGGCCTAATGTGAGAAGAGCTCAAGGTCAGGCACAAGTAGAGAATACAGGCATTGGAGTCCCGTAAGTGGACATGGGGGCTATGTATCAACTCTTTGTGAATATGATGCAAGCTGGAGTTACAGATGGAATAGTAGGAGGAAATGCTGCTGGAGCAGGGGTTTCGGAAGCTCCGATAGTTAATCACTATGCTAAGTTGAGTGGAGATTACACCAAGCTTGGAGGAAAGCCCTTTTTTGGAACGGAGGATGACACAGAGGTAGAGAATTGGTTATTGCACTACGAATTATTATTTTTACAGATTTGGGGCTCACTGATGAGTAGAAGCGGAGGTTAGCATCTAGAAAGCTTCAGGGAGCAGCTTTATTATGGTGTAATAGTGCGACCACGACGATGGATGAGGAAACTATGACCGGAGAAGATTTCAAGGGAAGATTCTTGGAGAGGTTTATGTCAGCAATCGCATAGTCTGCTCTGATCAGGAAATTTGCTGAGTTAGAGCAGGGGAGATGTCAGTTCTGGAGTATGCAAGGAAGTTTAAGGAGTTAGCTCGATATGAGTATGTCAGTAGACACACTCATGAAGATGAATGAAAAGTTTATCAGAGGGTTAAAGTCTGAGTTAGCCGGGGCTACATTACCTCATATTATAAATCCTTCTGACTTTGTTGTGGAGATGGCCTTGACGTATGAGGATTTGGTTGATTCTCTAGAGAAGAGTAAGGCTAAAGAAGAGCAGAATCAGAAGAGGAAGTTCTTTACTAAGAATGGCGCTCAGAAGGGTGGAATAGCTAAGAGGGGAAAGTCTGAGATGTCTATTTCAAGTGTGACAAGAAGGGAACTTCGTTAATGAGTGTCGTGCCGGCAAGGCTAAGGAAATGGCTGGGAGGAAGAATGTCAGGTGTTATAATTGTGATTAGGTTGGTCGTTATAAGAGCTAGTGCAAGTAGCCCGCAAAATTTGGAAAGAGAAATGTGTATGCATTGGAGCCTGCTGGTTTTAAGCCTACAACTTTGGAAAAAGGAAAGTCAATCATGGGAGGTATGCTTTAGATTCATGGTATGTCTGTCAACATTCTATTTGATACCGGTGCATCGCATTCTTTTATATCTAGATGTTTGATAGATAAGCTTAAACTAGAATCCACTTATTTAGTTACTTCCTTACGGGTTGCGATTCCAATAAGAGGGTATGCAATTCTAGGGTTGAGATGTGACCAGTTAGGGTTTGACCTGTTAGGTCATACTTTTGTTTGCGGTCTGCATGTGTTTAATTTTATGGGCTTCGAGATTATTTTCGGTATGGATTGGTTAAGTGAGTATGATGCTAGGATATTTTGCCAGGATAGAAAAATATCACTTAGACACCCTGACTATAGTGATCGGATATTTTAAACCATGGAAGGTTCTTGCGGTGAGATGTGTGCTTTATTTAGTGCTATGGAATTAGATGATGAGTTGAGTCAAGTTTTTGTGGTTAGAGAATTCATAGATTTTTTTGAGCATGTAGTTGGATTGCCACCGAAATGGGACATTGAGTTTTGGATAGATTTATTTCCAAGAGCAAAACCAATGAGCTGACCGCCAAGTAGGATGACCCCTATAGATATGAGGGAGTTGAAGGTGCAGTTGGTGGATTTAGAAGGCAAGAATTTTATCAGACCGAGTAGCTCGTCATGGGGAGCAGCTGCAATGTTTTCCAAGAAGACGGATGGATCGTTAAGGCTATCTATTTATCGTAAGTTGAATGTGAAGACGATAAAGAAACGATATCCATTGCCAAGGATTGACGATTTGTTCGACCAGTTAAGTGGAGCTAAGGTATTCTCGTAGATGGATTTACTGATAAATTTCCATCAAGTCAGGGTAGTGGAGGATAGTATACCTTTGACAGCGTTTAGGGCCAGTTTGGTCGTACAAATGGTTTGTCATGCCATTCGGACTGACTAATGCGCTAGCTTTCTTTGTGGATATGATGAATCGGGTTTTTCGAGAGCACTTGGATAGGTCCGTATTGGTTTTTATAGATGATATCTTGATTTACTTTAAGGATGAAAGAGAACATGAAATTATCTTAGAGTGGTACTTGAGACGCTGAGGCAGCATCAGCTGAGGGCAAAGTTTTCGAAGTGTCATTTTTGGAAGAAAGAAGTGAACTTTCTTGGTCATGTAGTCTCAGAGAAAGGGCTGTCAGTAGATCCGACTAAGATTGAAGCAGTGAATAGTTGGAAGAGACCTTAGACAGTGACTGAGGTAAAGAGTTTCCTTGGGTTGGCTGGTTATTATCGGATGATCATTAAGGATTTTTCGCAGATGGCGATGCCGATGACTAAGCAGACAAGAAAGGATGTAAAGTTTTTATGGACTGATAAGTGTGAGGAAGCACTCCAGAGTTTGAAACACGTATTGACTCATGCACTGGTGTTAATTATTCCGGAAAGGAACTAAGATTTGGTGGTTTATACCGATGTGGAACATGATTAGGAGCTGTGCTGATGTAGACGGGTAAAGTGATTGCCTATGCTTCTAAACAGCTTAGACCACATGAGGTCAAATATCCGACGCATGATTTAGAGTTAGTTGTGGTTATTTTTTCTTTGAAGTTGTGGAGACATTACATTTTGGGAGAAAGGTTTGAGCTATATACAGATCATAAGTCACTGAAGTATTTGTTCTCGTAGAAAGAGTTGAACATGAGGCAGCAGAGGTGGTTAGAGTTTATCGCTTCTTATGATTTTGGGATTGAGTACACACCAGGAAAAGGCAATAAGGTTGCAGACGCACTTAGCAAGAATCATCAGAATGCTGTTTTAGCGATGATTGCTGAGTGGAAGGACTTGGAAGCATTAGCTGATTGTAGTGGAGATCCGAGGCTAGGTCTAGTGGAGATACGGTTGTATTATCTTGTTTGGAAGTTCGACCGGTGTTGATAGAAAAGATTGCTTCTAAAAAAATAGAGGATCCATTTTTAGTTGAGCGGATCAAGAAACTAAGAGATGGAACTAAGAGTGATGACTTGAAAGATTTCAGCCTTGACTAGAATGGGAGGTTGAGAAAGAAAGGAAGATTATGTGTTCCGAGTGTAGGAAACATAAGGAAAGAAGGCTTGGGAGAATACCATTATTCAAAATTCTCTATTCACCCAGGAGGTACTAAGATGTATTAGGATATGAAGAGGAGTTTCTTCTGGGAAGGTATGAAGCGGGATATTGGGTTATGTGTGAAGCAGTGTATGGTTTTCCAACGGGCAAAGGCCAAACAACAGAAACCAAGTGGGTGGCTTCAGCTATTGCATATTCCAGTATGGAAGAGGGATTCTATCTCCATGGATTTTATTGATGGGTTTCCAAGGTCGAAAAAGGGAAATGATAGTACATGGGTCATAGTGGACAGATTAACCAAAAGTGTCCATATCATTCCAGTTAGGTCAACCAGAATGGCATCTGTTTTGGCATGGTTATTCCTGAAGAATGTAGTTAGACTGCATGGAGTTCCTAGTAGCATAGTTAGTGATAGAGATTCTTTGTTCACTAGTGAATTCTGAAAGAGTCTACAAGAAGTTTTGGCAACCAAACTCAAGATGAGTACCACTTACTATCCGCAGATACATGGGCAAATGGAGAGAGTAAACAAGATCTTAGAAGATTTGTTAAGAGTTTGTGCTCTGGATTTTTACGGATCATGGGAAGGCTATCTGCATTTAGTCAAGTTGTCATATAATAATAGCTATCAGACTAGTATTGGGAAGGCACCGTTTGAAGTTTTGTATGGAAGGCCATGCAACTCCAATTTGTTAGCTAGAGACTAGGGATAGATTGGTTCTTGGTTCGGATTTAGTCCGAGAAGCTGCGAAGAAGATTGAGGTCATTCGGGCTAGAATGAAGGAGGCTTAATCTAGGTAGAAAAGTTATGTAGATAAGAGATAGAAAGATACAGAGTTCTCAGTTGAAGACGGAGTTTTCGTCAAAGTGTCACCGATGAAGGATGTAATAAGATTTGAGAATCGAGGAAGTTATCACCGAAATTCGTTGGACCTTTTCCTATTGTTGAGAGGATAGGGAAACTCGCATATAGAGTTGAGTTACCGAGTAATTTGGCAGGAGTCCACAATGTTTTTCATGTTTCTCATCTCAAGAAGTGTGTTAGAGATCCGGAGACTGCTATTGCAATGATTGTGCTAGATGATTTAGTGGTAGAGCCGGATTTGACCATAGTGAGGAAGCCAGTTTGCTTAGTTGTGAGAGATGAGAAGAGGCTTAAGACCAAGATGGTTAGATTAGTCAAAGTCTAGTGAAGCGACAATGACAGGGACTGTACTTGGGAGATTGAGAGCGGGATTAGGGATACTTATCCTAACATGTTCGATGGTATGTTTTACCTTTTTGTTTGATTTGTTGTGCACCTTATCATAATTTCAAGGATGAAATTCTTTAAGGAGGGAGTTTGTAACACTCTAGATTTTGGTGACATTATATAGGATATTTAATTAGTTGAATTAAATAAAATAATGTGTTGCTTAGGGGATTGAGATTCGATTTTAATTAAGGTGTAGCCATTCCATTTAACCATGAATTAAAATAAGAGTTAACTTGAAATACAAAAGGGGTAAAATGGGAAAGAGGCCATTCCTATATCTATTAACTATAGTCATGTAAAATCTACACATTCATTTCATTTCAAAATTTTACAAAACAAGGCCGACCACCATTAACAAGGAAGAGAATAAGAAAATCTAGGAAGAAGCTAATTCAAATCAAATCTATTCACATCTCAATCTCTATAATCTCTAAATGCTATAGTGAATAATGTTTACATCTCATTTTTGATTGTGTTTTCGGTTTTAATATGAATTCCGAATATTTTGCAATGATTTGCCATGTTTTTGAACGATGGAATGAATATATATACTTATTGATGAATTATGGTTATTCATATTGAATTTATGATATGCTTTAAGGTGAAAACCCTATAAAATGACATCCAAATGCCTTGCGAATTTTTATGAAGTAAATATTATTTTGGAGATGGGTTTCAATTTTTAGTTTTTTCTGAATTTTTGTGGAACTAATATGAATTTTTTAGTAAAGAAAATGGTATTTTGGGTTATAAATTAATTACGGGTAAATAATAAATTATTTGGGTATGAAATTTTTATATGTTGGAAAACATATATAATGTGATTTTTTAGAATTTTTCTAGATTTTTCCTAAGTGTTTTAGTGGTTATTTAAAATTATTTAAGTTATGGGACTTAAATGTTTTATATAATTAGAAGATGAGAAGGGGCTTTTTGTAAAAGATTTAAATTATGAAATCTAGAAAATTCGGCGGTAGTTTTGATAAGTATTTTTATGGTAAAGAAAGAGGAAACCAATCACAATTAGACATGTAAGGCAGATTAGGTGAAAAGAACCATTTGCTACAAGTTTTTCACTGTTTTGTCTCTTTCGACACCAGGTTCCGCCTCCATAACTATCACCTCCGACCCAGTCGAAAACAATGCATATGGTATCAGGCAACTGGTACGTAATGAATTGGATGATGGCAAAAGATAGAGGTCAAAACCAGGTGCTTCGAAGGGGTTGAGACAGTTCGTTTTTAAATAAAAGAAATACACATGCTTGCTTTCGACTAAAAGGATTTCGACTAAGTAGCTTTCGACCTAGCAAAATGATTTATAGGAAATGGTTTTGATTGGGTTGTGCCTTTATTTTTAAATAATTGCTTTCGACTAAGTCGAAACCTTTTTGCTGTAGCCTTTCTACCTTTCGCCCCTGATGGTTTCGAAAGGGTTATTTTGTTTTCTAAAACCTGGCCACCTCTCTAATGCTTTCAAAGGGATGATTTCGACATAATCACATCATTACTTAGAAAATGGATTTTGAAGCAGTTGCTTTCAGCTTAAATGTTTCAAGACCCATTTTTTATAAGTAAATTAAAACTCAAATGGTTTCGAAAGAGATAGTTTTAAAAGATTTCAAAATTAATGCTTTCGACTTTAATGGGTTTCTGATCCTTTTGCTCTACTTGAAGGCAGATTCCAAATGGTTTCGACTAAGACATTTTGTATGGTTTTGAAAGGTTTCCACATGTTTGAAAATGGACCAAAGTGCTTTCAAAAGGATTATGTTTTGACTATTTTGAAAGGTGTTAATGAATGGTTTCGAAAGGGGTGGTTCCACAGGGTTTCGAAAGGATTGAAAGGAAAGGTTTTTCCTATGTTTTTTTAAAGGAAATATTTAAAAGGTTTTAAAAAATGGATATCTGATATTTTGAAGCTTTCAGAGAAAAGAAAGGAAAGGTTTTTCCAATGTTTTTGAAAGGCTATATTTAATGGTTTCGAAAAGGCCTTTCAGTGGTTTTCAAGGGGTTACCTTCAGGGGTTTCAAAAAGGGTTTTTTAAAGGTTTTAAACAAAGGTTTCGAATCTAATAAATAGGAAAAATACCCTAAGTATTTTCAAGTTAAAAAGGGTTTTGACTTGTTTTGGAAGGATAGTTAATCCAAGTTAAATCCCATCAACATTATTTTGTGTAAATTATATATAACATGGCAAAATGGCTCATAGTAAAGCTAAAAATATATTTTCCTTGTATATATATATGATTTGAAGGACTAAATCAATTTTAAAAAAATTTCAAGGAAAATTTAAAGGGCAGTTAACCCTAAGTAAATGGTTCGGATAGTTAGTCTAGTTTGATCCGGACAGTTAGTCCAGTTAGCGGCAGTCAGCCCGGTTTTATGGGCAGTTAGTCGATTTTAGCATAACGGACCTTGCTATTGTTTTTCGAACAGTTAGTCCATTTGGTTAACGGACCTTGCTATTATGTATGAGCAGATAGTTCACATATTACTTGTTTTACGGACAGATGGTCCATTTATTAGCATAAGGATGTTGCTATTTTTATATAATCAGTTTGGTTGCAGGAAGGGAATTGCAAAATATAAGTCTTGAAAAGGATATAAGTGAGGGAAAACCCATTCCGCTAAGCGGCGTAGTCTCACTTAATATCAGTAAACCAAGATTTAACTGAGTTATTTACACCAGGCTTTATATCTGACTCGAAGTTTTTTGTTTTCCCTTAAACTCTAGAGTACTCAAAATTGATTTGAGTAGGCTGAGGGTTGATAATTTTGGGTTTTTGTCTTTTGACAAATAAAGCATACGAAGACGAGCAAGTGGCTGACGGATAGCTAATTAGGATTTGCCGTTTCATCATGTTTTGATTCTGCTGTGATATAAGTCAGATATGACTATATTGCTTTGATCAACCAAGGGGGCATCGTCAAATGTCGCTCATGGCATATTCTTGCAACGATATATTTAATCATTGTCTGGGAAATTTTAAAGTATTATGTAACATAGATGTGAATTATTGTTTTGAAATGTAATCGGCAGAGTGTTGTTTTTGAAAATTTGAAATTTTGTTCATATTCATGTGCTTCTGATATTATGGATACCGCTACCATTACCATAATTTGTCACCAAAAGTTAATACTATAGATGACTGTAGCATCTGTAGAGCTTAGTTTTTGGCCTCCAGATATGGGATGTTACATCCAATATTTAATAACTTAATATAATTTAATGATTGCAAAAAAAATTTGAATCATAAATATACCTATGGGAGCAGCAAAACTTTTCTATTTCTTCTCTTTGACAATCTTTAAGTACTTCGGGAAGTTTTATTTCCAGTGACCCTTCTTGTGCCAATGATGACACTCACTCTTGTTAGGTGGAGCAGTCTTCTTATTCTTCTTATTTGCCCATTTCCTGTTCTTCGAACCATTCGAAGATGATACTTTTCCCTTAACCGCAAGCACTGCGCCTAAATCCTTGGTTGAAGACTCGGCCGATCTTACCATATTAAGTAGCTTCATGAGGCTTATGTTCAATAAGTTCATATATAGTTTAATATGGACAGTTTAAGCTATGGAGTAAGAGATCCTAAGATCAAGTCCACTTGCAGCTCGTTGCTTGTCGTTTCGTCTAATTGAGCAAGTCAATCAACAGTATTTCATCATTAAGATGTTATGGTCCACTTTCATGCCTTTTGACATCGTCATGTTAAACACAATTATTTTGTAAGTTTGTCCTTTCAGAACAAGGTTGTTCCTCGAACAAACTTTTGAGGGTATCGAAGATCTGACATACATTCGTGTTTCCGTGTTATCTCTACAACTGTTTGTCTAACATAAACCGCGAGTAAACTTAGGGGATTTCAATGTCCAAAGCCAATTTTTTATAATTAATTTTGAGTTTGGGGATCACATCTTCAGCTTGTCTAAACTGTTTGTTGCTATGCACTCAATCGAAAATGGCCGATAGTAGTAAATAATGTAAATGTTGCGGAATAGTATAGTGGATCACATAGTCGAGTTTATACTGGTTCGAACCTTCCGTCCTACATCTAGTCCTAAAGTTCCCCTTCGATATTTCACCATCAACACCCTCACTTCACCCGGAGGAACATGTTCACAGACTTTGCCTGAACAACCAAGCAGGATTTTAATAACAATTACAAGTAGTTTAACAAAAACCTTACTCTCTGACATAACATATCTCGATATACAGAATGTCAGTTTGATGTACAATGACTCCTCTAACCAAACCAAATGATATTGAGTGGAGGTACAGAGGATAAAGAGTTTATTCGACTAGAGCATGGGATGTAGAGATAAATCAAACTAGTCCAAATCTCTGAATCAGGTAAATTTCTTGGAACTTGGAGAATTGCTTTAGGAATTGAGAGTTTAGGAGTGGAAATCAAAGCATAGAGTTGTGTTATAATTCAGGGATGGTTAGGAGTGGAAACTAATTTGCCCTTAAATCCATAAAATTCGAGCCCTAGTTTCCATACCCAAACCGACTTCGGCCAAAACTTCACCATTCTCCATTTTGAGGCTATAGCATTGAAGCCAAGATCGAAACAAACTCGATGGATTTTGTTTTGGAATTTTTCATTGACTATAATTTAAATTAATAATTTTTGTAGTTGCCATTTTTTTCTCTTGCTTCTGCTATGTTTAAAATGAAGAGAAAGACGCACTTTAAAAAAAGAAGAGATAGGCACGAGTAGGGTGGCTGAACGTAGGTTGGCTTTAAAGGAAAGAATATAGGCCGAAGGGTTAAATCGATATAAAAATATGTTATTTAATTTCAAAATATCAAGTTATAAATTTTGAAACTTGATCGAGACATGCCTCCTAGCATTCCTAATGTTATACCCTACCACGAACGCAATAGAACAGGTTTCAAGGCCTATTTCGATCGTAGGTAGAAGATAGCTTTTTGAACCCAATTATTATATTAAATTTTTGATATTATATTTCACCGCGTTTCTATCCCGCTTGACCTAACGGTAACTCCAAACACTACAAAATTTGAAATTCGATAATAATACACTATTAAGGATTCAATGGAACTGGTTTCATCGAAAGGGGCATTCCACTAGAAGGACAAACTTTGCAGTCCAATTAGTTTCTAGGACACACATCCATAGAAATTAATTTCAAGGCCAAAGTCAGCACAATAATTACTTTTAAGGACAAAATCAACAATCCATTTACTTTTAAGGACATAATTTCATAGGCTTTTAGGCCCTAGAAACTAATTATTTTGCATTTTGTCCTTAAAAGTAATTATTTCAGTTGTGTGTCTTAGAAACTAATTGCACTTGCTAAAGAGGCCCTCGTGGCTAATTTCCACTTCATCGAAATCCAAGATTATGCCCCGAAAGGCTATTTTCACTCGTTATTTAAAAAATTAGCTAAATCACTTTTAATTCAAATTTAAAAGTTCTATCATCTTAATTCTTGTTAAATAAATTTTTTATAAGTTTTAAAAATATTCTATCAAGCTTAAAAACCAAATTCAATTATTCAAGCAATTTCAATTATTAAATTTAAAAATTAAATTATTCCATAAACGGTTATATTTGAAATTAAAGTTATTAAATCTATAAAATAAACCTTTAAATATTTAAAATAAATTAAATATTCTAATTTCAAATCACTAAAATATCTGGGTCGTTAGATTCCTCCCCCTTAAAAGAATTTCGTCCTCGAAATTTCTAAGGTAGGAAAAATGCCCAATCCAATTTTTTTGCTCTAAAACAATTAGTTGAGATAACTTTCCAAATCCATATAAGCCTTTTACTTCCCAAAACCGATTTCTCAAAACCTTATTATTTCCTTTACTAAATTTGTAAACTCATCCATAGGTTCCACTAATATTATCCATTCAAATATTTTAGGTCATAACTTAAAAATCAGTTTTTAGTTATCAGAATCATTTTCAAAAATTCTAACTCTTTAGATTTTCGAATTTTTTTGCTAGCATCTCCTTTGCACGGCTAGATCAGAAGAACTACAAATCATACTACAGGGCCAAATCAAAAAAAAAAAAACAAATCCCAAGTGCTCAACCATAAAATCATCAAATTCAAAAAACAATTTAAACATGTACCTTTTTGTTGGGCAACCAATTTTCTTATGATATCCAAGACATCAATTTAACTCTAGCTTTTATATACATGTATCTTATTTACCAATGACACCAAATCATATGATTCAAAATCACATTATTCTTGAAATTTTAATTTCCAACATTTTCTTTATTTAAACCCGTACGATGCAAAATATCAAATCTGATCGCTCACTTGATCACACAATTCCACTTCCGAACTAGAATAGTTCACACGACCACTCTAGTGCGGACTCAGATCTGGTTTCTTGATCAGCAACCGTTATTCTCCTTGCATAGCCGTATATTATCACAGGATCAATCAAAAATCCATATCCAGTGTTCGCCGTCGAGAATCGAGTGAAAAATCCAAAATCGGATCGATATGAATTATCCCAAAATTCTGTGCTCAAGTCTTGATCAAATCGTTATGTGAATAAAATAATATGCATATCTTACGTATTACTTTCAATCGATTCTTATCTACACCAAATTCCTTTTATTCACATTCTTTTCATTTACAATTAATTACTCTCAATCCATTATTCACATCCCATATTTACTTAGTATATTCACTTCTTTACATAGTATATTCCATAATACTATTATCCCTTAAACATCATTTCATAAAATTTGTTTACTTAAGTTTATTTTAAAACATTTTTTATAAAATTTATGTTTATATCATTTTAATCCAATTCAATTTCAATTTCAACATTGAATTTTATCCATCCACATTCCAAACCATATTCAATCTACAAATTTATTCAATTAGCCCCACCATTAGTTTATTTCAAACCTAATTTTTATTTCAAATCTCAATCAATCCCATTTCCAAAAATTATTTTGTTTATCTTAGATTGAATTCCTTTCCACAATTCACTTTATTCAACTTAAGTTAAGATTCCTTTCAAAATTTACTTTTCACAACATTCATATCAACAATTAAAAACAACGTTAGGAAAATTATTAATAAGTATATCTTTCTAAATCATTTTATTTCCAATTTTAGGAAATATTCCATTCATTTCATACTTCTCAACTCCTTTGTAATTTACTTGTAAATTCCTTCTCTCATTTATAATGGATTCTATAAATTTTCGAAAATCATTATCTTCCTTTAATTTTCGAAAATCGATTGCACTTGTCTATAATTCCAACTACCCATTTCCAACTTCTTTTATGAATCCTAATTCATTTTCGAAGTTCACTTATTTCAACAATTCGGAAATTTTCTTAAGTTTCCAAAGTTCCAATTCAAGATTTCTCTTATAAAATATTATATCCATTAAATAAACCCTATTTACAAATATCGATATGATTTATAAATATATCACAATCATTTCAAAACCATATATATAATAATTATTTTTAAATAATAATTTATTTTCAAAAGATGTTTACATATTTATTTAAAATATCAAACACTTTTAAATAATCCATAATAACTCATTTCCAATTCATTTTCAAATAGTACTAATCGATTTTACAAAGCTTATTATAAAAAATTATAATTAATTTCAATTCATATTAAATATTTGAAAAACCAACTTCCAAAATATTTTAATACTAAAACTGTTTTAAACTACATAGTTTAGTAAATAAAAATTCCTTTTTAAAACAACTTAACTTCTTGATAAAAATATATTTTTAAAATTACAATATAAGCAATTTTATATTTATAATCCCCCTCGATTTATCACAAATTGATTTACATTTCCTATTTCACAACTATTTCCCAAATCCAAAATAGATTCCACTATTTCTTCCTAGACCGATTTTATATATCATTATAAATTAACACTGTGAATTTATGTTTCTAATTTATCAAACGATAATCACTTCACTTTATATATAAGCATCGTTTATAAATTTTATAAACTCATTTTCAGTTTATAACAGAATTATATTGCTAAAATCCATTTATAAATCAATTTCTATTTAAAATTCCATTTGGAAATCTATTCCTTAACAAGTTCCAATTATAATCCGAATTTATTCAAAATCTCGATTACGACTTCCTTTTCCTATTTTAAGAAATCTCATTTAAAATCCATTGTTTGAAAATTCTCAGTTTAAAATTCTCAATTTGAAACCATTTTATGAAATAGCTAAATAAATATCCAAAATTAAATTATCTATTTATCCAATTCAATTTCCTTTTAAAAAATTCCAAAATTCAATATAAATATTTTCATTTCCATAATCTCCTTTTGAATTTACTTTTTTTTTTAAATTCAAAAATATTATTTATGGTATTTAAAATACCCAAAATTTAGTTAGTGCTACTATAACATCCAATAAATTCAAATCATTTCATAATCAATCATAGATTATTCAAACATGTCATATATCACCATATATGAAATAAAAATCAACATTTTTGAGGAATCCATTCGGATCTCTCCAATTTTGTTTCCCTGCAACCATAGATGTTATACAATATAAACTATCAATCCTGCTTTGAGGCAGGATATCGTGACAATATTGGTCATCCACTATTATGCAGGGCACATAGTGTCTTATCAGATCCAACGGCGGGAATATGTACTACTATATATAATATAACATCCAACTAATAATAACTTATCAATTCATCCAGTCAACTAATAAATAATCTTAACTATTTAAAATAAAATCAATTATCCAAGACGAGTGAGATTTACTCACCAGAATTTCAGTTGTTTCTTTTGCATTCTGGTTGGTCTATAATCGAACAACATTCGACTATAGCTTAAAATTCCACTAGCTCGAAATGCACCCAAAACAATTCCACGGTGCAGCTTTCAACGATACGAGTCTAACGCGACACACCACGTTCAATTTGGATCTAGTATGGATGAGATATAATATGTTCAAAACTCTCTCCGTTTTTTTTACATAAATTAAAACAACTACAAAGTTTTAAATATATCCTCACCTAAACAAAACAAGAAAAACAACCCAGCCCATCCATGAATGCACCCGGCCCACTCTGCTTCTTCTTCTTCTTCCCATTTCTATTTGTCCGCACATGATACAGTGCACTCATCATGCACGTTCCATAATGATGCCGCCAACGACTTGCCAAAACCACAAATAAACATCGCCGACTAACTCCCCTCGACAATCTCATCTCGCCAGCATCCATATCAACTCGTCCACCCCTCCCAGTCAAAATGTGACTGTGCCATCCCTCGTGCTTCCCCTATAGCAACGCGATTCACTATTCACGATCGAACCTCACTAAAACCTCGGCGCAGCCTCTCCTCCACCTCACGAACGCGATTCAAATACCCAATTCAACCAATTCGCCCTTAAATCTATAAAATTTGAAGCCCTAGTTCCTAATTTAAGGCTTTGTTTAGGAATTTTTCATTGTCTACAATTTAAATTAAAAAATTTTGAAGTTGCCATTTTTTCTCTTACTTTTTCTGTGTTTAAAATGAAGAGAAAGACATGCTAAAAAAGAAGAAGAAATAGGCACCAGTACGGTGACTGAAGGTAGGTCGGCTTGAAAGGAAAGGATACAGGCTGAAGGGTTAAATTGATATAAATATACATTATTTAATTTCAAAATATCATGTTATTAAATTTCAAACACTGATCAAGATGTGTCGGCTGGTGTTCATAATGTTATACCCCTATTTTGAATGCAATTGAACATGCCTAATTTGATCATATGAAGAAGATAGCCTTTTGAACCCAATTACTATATTAAATTTTCGATATTAAATTTCAACGCTTTTCTGTTCCATGCAACCAAGTGGTAACTCCAAATGCTACAAAATTTGAAATCCGATAATAATACACTTTTATGGATTCAATGGATCTGCTTTCGTCGAAATTCGAGATTGAGCCCCGGAAGGCTATTTTCACTCATTAATTAAATGAGTTATTTTAAAATTAGCTAAATCACTTTTAATTCAAATTTGAAAGTTCTATCATCTTCATTCTTGTTAAATAAAATTTTAATAAGCTTTGAAAATATTCTATCAAGCTTAAAACACAAGATTCCATTATTCAAGCAATTTCAATTATTAAATTTAAAAATTAAATTATCTAATAAAAAGTTATACTAAATTCAAGTTATTAAATATATAAAATAAACCTTTAAATATTCAAAATAGATTAAATATTCTAATTTCAATTTACTAAAATTTCTGGGTGGTTACATTCCTCCCACCTTAAAAGAATTTCATCCTCAAAATTGCCAAGGTAGGAAAAATGCCCAAACCAATTTCTTTTCCCAAAACAATTAGTTGAAATAACTTTCAAAATCCATTTAATTCTTTTACCTCCCAAAAATGATTTGTCGAAACCTTGTTACTTTACTAAATTTCCAAACTCATCCATAGTTTCCATTCATATTATCCATTCAAACATTTCAGATGATAACTTAAAAATCAGTTTTTAGTTATGAGAATTTTTTTTCAAAAATTCTAACTTTTAAATTTTCGAAAAGTTTTGCCAGCGTCTCCTTTGCGCGGCTAGATCAGAACAACTACAAATCGCCCTACAGGTCCAAATGAACAAAAGAAAACAAAATAGGCTCAACCATAAAACCATCAAATTCAAAGAACAATTTAAACATGTACCCTTTTGTTGGGCAACCAATTTTCTTATCATATCCCAGACATCAATTTAGCTCTTGCTTTCATATACCTATATCTTATTTACCAATGACACCCAATCATATGATTCAAAATCACATTATTCTTGAAACTTTAATTTTGAACACTTGCTTTATTTAAACCCGTACGATGTACATAAATCTTCAGTACACAATATCAAATCTGATCGCTCACTCGATCACACGATTCCACTTCAGAACTAGTATCGTTCACACGACCACTATCATGCAGTCTCAGATTTGGTTTCTTGACCAAAGACCATTATTCTCCTTGCATAGCCCTATATTATGATATAGTATCCCAGAATCAATCAAAATTCCATATTCAGTGGTCGCCGTCGAAAATCGAGTAACAAATCCTAACTCGAATCGATATAAATTATCTCAAAATTCTATGCTCGAATCTGGATCAAATCATTATGTGAATAAAATAATATACGTACGACTTACGTATTACTTTCAATTGATACTTATCTACACCCAGTTCTTTTTATTCACATTCTTTTCATTTACAATTAATTACTCTCAATCCATTATTTACATCCCATATTTACTTAGTATATTCACTTCTTTACATAGTATATTCCATAATACTATTATCCTTTAAACATCATTTCATAGAATTTGTTTACTTATGTTCATTTTAAAACATTTTATAAAATTTAAGTCTATATCCATTTTAATCCAATTCAATTTCAATTTCCAATTTCAACATTGAATTTTATCCATCCACATTCAAAACCATATTAAATCAAATAATTTATTTAATTAGCCCCATCATTAGTTTATTTCAAACCTAAATTTTATTTCAAATCTCAATCAATTCCATTTCCAAAAATTATTTCGTTTTGCTTAGATTGAATTCCTTTCCATAATTCACTTTATTTAACTTAAGTTAAGATTCCATTCAAAATTTACTTTTCATAACATTCATGTTAGCAATTAAAAACATCATTTTCTCTTATTCATTCTCGAAATTCATAAGTCATAAAACTTAATTTCCTATATTTTTATTAAATACTCAATGAAAATTCTCATAGTTTAAACACCTATTTCTCAATTATTTCAAACCAAATTTGAAATCATATATATGTGTACATATATGAACACAATCCCTAGTACATCAATTCATTCATTTGAATTTTCAAAATCAAGACTATCTTTACTAAAAAAAACTCCATTGGTAGCAATTTCTCTCTTGGAAACTCGAAAACGAACGTCGATGATGCTGCAGTCATCACCGAAATTATTTTCTAGCGACCGAAGTGAATTCAGTGCTTTGTATTTCTTTTAAAATATTTCCATTCAAAGATATTTTCCACATAATGCTATTATTATTTTCCAAAGCTTTTAAAAGCATTTTAAAACCAGTGGGATTTAAATTCCCCAAATTTTCAGCTTTTAAATCCTTTATTAACCGTTTATTATAAACCATATTTATATAATATACTTCAGGAATTTCATTTCCATTCAACTTATAAATCACATTTACAAACTATATATAATCTCACTTTAATTATATAAAACCACTTCTTAACGGATAATTTTGTTTTCATTACAATATCAACTTTTATTTGATCACAACAACAAATGATATTAGTTTAACATTATCATTTCCAAACAACCAAGCACACTGTATAAAACTATAATAATTTCTGTAAATTTATTCCTTTATATATAAAAATAATCAAGGTAAAATAATTTCATTTACCCAATTTCAAAACAATGCCATGTCGAATTGCTCTATTCAAGTGTTTAGACATCCCTATCAATAACGTTAGTTACTCGTGTTAACCAGAATCCATAAGCCGCTCGGTAGACCAACCTACATGATAAACATTTTTATCACTAACAAACATGCGCTCACACACACAACACACACATACACACTCAAACTTATTCTAGGGTACTGCTGACCCTATCTCTAATGAGTTACCCTATCAAAGCCAAGGTTCCCGCTTAATGTAACGTATGCGATTTTTCGTTGCCGAAAAACCGAATAGTTAGGGTTTTAAGAAAAAGAAAAAGACAGAAGAAGAGAGAAAAGGATAGAAATTAGAGAGAAAAGAAAATAGAACAGAAAGGAAACAACAGAACAATAACAGAATCTCACAATCGCAGCGGAACAACATATAATAGATAAATGAATAATCTTTAAACAAAGAACTATATCAGTTATTACATTACATCACATCATCAGAGTGTACAACAACAACAACAAACAGCGGAAAAGAAATACTATATACAACTAATACGCCATGCCATCCATCTTGCCTCCAGCAACTCCTGAATATCCTGATAAACCTTAACTCTTGACTGCCCGTGTGAAAATTGGTGGGCACCCAGAGTTTAGGAAGGAAAACAATAAATTCCGAGTCAGTCATGTGACTGGTGTGAGAACTCAAAACAGTTTATTTATCTTTAAAATCAAAATAGAGGAATATTTTTAAAGTCAATTCGCAATGCTTTTAAAAATGAGACTACCATAAGGCCTCCCGCACACACACACACATGCAAACGCAGAATCGGAGGAGATTTCTCCTTATGATAGTCAAAGATGCTTGATACGCATTAAAAGAACATTTAATATTATTACGAGTGCATAGTGTAGGAAAAATTCATTTCGAAAATAGAATATAAATCTTAGCCAGCATAGACATTCCGCACTTATGCTTACTATAGCTACCATGTTCAATAGCAGGTTACCGCCACATTCCATGGCAGGTTATACAACTAAAACCGTACAAGATCGTATTGTTTCTTTGGATTTCCAACGAATGGTCAGGCCAAGGAACTTCCAATTGCCACATGAGAACGCCTCTGGAAGGACGTCCCCGAGAACCAAACCGGATCTCTGCCAACACAAGGCCGGGTTACCCCTAACTGGGTAACAACTGACACGAGTATGCCATCCCCCGGTCCTTTGGGACCTTTAACCGAGCGCTCGAAATCAACATCACACCAAAATAATAAGTGTTTCAACATGAGTAAGCATCTAGGCTCCATACCATGATACCACCCTTTTCCAGAAGGAAATGCACATACCCTAAAGGGAGCTATCCCTCATAACCTTGCTGCATCTTTCCTGTTTTGACCATTCCGGGGTGTGAGGCTCGACGAAGTCTCGTCCACAAAAAACATACTTTATACAAAAGCCATGCTTTGGGTCAACAAATGATCATAGAAATGGTCACCACGATAGACGATCAAATAAATGATCCTATCACAAATGATCAACACAATGATCATTTCACAGCAACACTCAGCATGTCACATTACCAAATTGGGAATATATCACCGATAACCTTCAACTACATAACCTCTGAGCTCGTACATCTCAGAGAAGGGTGTTAAGCTAAAAGAATAAATTCTCCGCCACCAACAGAAATATATTTGAAAGAAATCGGCTTTATATCTCAATTTGTAATGTCAGACATACAATCCATACAAGTCTGTTCCGGGCTCGAACAGAACCGAAGGCACTTACAAAGAAGTCCTTGTAATCCGGATAATCTCTAATCACGTCCGGACTTCCCATCACATAGGGAGAACTCTATACCGGAGCAACTCGGTGCAGAGTCAATCGACAGGTCATCCTATCGCTCTCGCAAATACCCGGTCTTCAACACCGATCATCAATGCTATCCATTACGTCGTATCACTATTCGGAATGGGTAATCCGAATAACGAGCGCAATAATTTAAAAATAAGTGTAGCATTCAAATTCAGCAAATCATAACAAATACCTTTCAAAGGTAAATATTGATAGTCGGTTATTGAACTATCAATGGATATGCACAACATCACCAGATTCCAAATAATTTTCCAAATTATTTATTTCCCAAAAATATCTTTACTAGATATATATAATTTCAATACCTCAAAAATAAATCAATATTTATTTTTAAACAAACTCCACTTTCTTTTATAAATTCCATAGTGAATTTATATTCCAAAATATCTATGAATATACGATTTCAATTATTCATTTCAATTTATCTTCAAAAAGATAAATTCTCAAAACGTTTCATTTCACATTGGACAAACATTTCCATACTTATTTATTCATAAGTAATTCACAAATTTTATTTATTTTCAACCTTTGGAAAATATTTAATATACTTAAATCTAAATTAAGTATATATTTCATTCTTTAAGGAAATCATTCTCTTAAACATATTTATTTGGGCCAAAACGAATGTTGCGTAAAACATCGTTACGACAACCCAAAATCACTAGTATAGGGATTTGAAATTAAAATAGATATATAAATCCCAATACCATACAAAACATTTCCTTTCGGAAATCATTTACTATAACAACAGTGTTATAGTCCACCATTTCCTTTTATTTCTCGAAAACGTCTATTTCAACAATGAATGTTGAAATCTATGGTTTCGAATCTCAACACAATTTAAAACATCGTTAGATCGTTTTAATTCTACTTAAAACATCACATCCTAAACATTTTCTTTAACATATTATTCACTATTCAAAAACGTGAATATACTACGTTAACAATTTCATCATTTCTATACGTTTAATTTTAAAGGATTATTCACTATCTAAAACGTGAATATAACTCCATAAATAAGTTACAACAATTTACTTATCAAAATAAGTCATTTGCGAATTTATAAGTTTATAAATTCCATTTCTATTTATTTTATAACTACTTCCTTTTATAAACCTCCTTTATTAACCTATTCAATTTATAACTCAATTATATACCGAACGTTCATATTATAAGTTAAATGCTTATAATTTATTTGTTTGCAAAATCGTTCCTTTGAACTTCATAATTATAAATCTTATAACTTATAAGATTCAATTATTTATCCAAAACTTATTCTTCAAATAACTTTACAAATTTTATAAACCAACTGTTTATAAAATTCCATTTCTAACTTCACCGATTATAATTCTATAAATTTCATTCGTTTATGAAATTCATTCATAATTCATTTTAACACTTATAAAAACTCGTTTTATAATTCAAATATTTTAATTTACAAATTATCAATTTATAAATCTTATATAAATCAATTTATACTATTATTCTTTTAAAACATCTTTAAAGTCCTTTATAATTTCATCATTTTGATTTATAAAATAATCAAATTTTATAAATCCTATATTTTCAATTTTTATAATAATTTCAAAAATCCCGATTAAACTATTTTATAAAATCATTAGCCAACATATTTTCAAAAATCAACCTTTAACTATATTTCTCAAAAACCATAATTTTTATAACATTTAAAATTTATAACGTTTATTTATCTATAATGGATCAATCCCAAAAAATATTTTATAAACGTATACTCTTCAAAAATCACTTTAAAAATCCTTTTAAAATTCCAAAATTTGGCCCAATGATGCTACACATCAAATAGTCGATCACGACAACAACGACATCATATATCAATATGATAATCAACGAATATCAAAATATCCATAATCAAATAAATACTGTTGAGGAATCCAGTTGGATCCCTCCAACCTGTTTTCCTGCATCCACAGATGTTAGCACAATACCAATTCCGTTCCAGTATGAAATTATCGCGGTATATGGGATTTAAAATATTATCCGCTTAATAGACGGCGCAATAGGGTCTCATCCGCTATACAATGCAGGAAATCAATAACTGCAATATATAAACATGCCAATATATATATATATATATATATATATATATATATTGCTATTATATATAATACCAATTTCACTGTTTATGAAATATTCGCGGTATATGTTTTTAATAAATAACATCCGCTTACTAACGGCGCATAATGTCCATTTTAACAATCAATAGATAACAATCATCATTCAAACATGCATTCAAGTATTTTAAATATAACTATTTAAAATTAAAATCGAAACCGATTCGATTGAGTGAGAAGTTCTCACCTTGATTTCAATTTCGTTTTAGCGATTTATTTCGAATAAAATTAAACGCGCGTTTAATTTTACCCAAAATTCTCACTAACTCCAAACGACTCCAATCTAATTCCATAGCGTAGAGCTCATTAAAACGAAGCCAATGCTCTTCGTTTCGTCGAAATCCGACCTCGTACCAAAGAGTTACATCATTTTAAACATTATACAAATTTCAATATAATTTAATTAACAATTTAATTTATTTTCTTTAACCTAATTAATCTGAGCCGCACATCAGTGCCTTCATCCCATTCATGCGCGCGCCCAGCTGCCCTCTCCATCTTCTTCGCGTGAAACTCCAGCTTGCTCACGAACAAATGAACCCAACCATCACACTTAGGGTTTAAGGCCACACCTCATACCATCATTTTTAACTCGATCAGTTAGTGCCATCTTGACCGCCTACGCGAGAACCATGCTCGGCTGGAAGGACATCGAGCTCGGCCCCCCCATGGCCTCGGCATTCGTGCACGAACGCACCGCAGTTACACACGATTTGCTGATGCTTCTCTCCACTATAATCGATCATAACCGTTGAACATGAAGTACTCAAGGAGATCTACAAGTTTCGTGTTGAAGGTCTTGAATTGGTTTATGGATTTGGAAATATTGAGGAGAGAAAACTGCAAATTTTCGGCCATCCATAATAGTGATGGCGACTGAAGGTTTTGGAAACCCTAGGCAGTTTTTCTTTTGCAAAAATGAAGAGAGGGGGGGTTTTATAGAAAATTTTCCAATTTACTATTCACCCGGAATTTCCGAACTCCAAACGAAGCGTTCCGGTTGGCGTTTCTAAGGTTTACCCCGCGTTCCGAACACAATGGAATGTGTTTCGAGAGCTAATTTGGTCATCTGTGCGAGTTATGGCAATAAACGTTCAATTTAAATTAAACCGATTTAAACGATTTTCTAGGCGTTTTAGCTTGCACCGGACAAACGGTAGATCCGATTGACACGAAATTTGAAACCATACAATAATATCACATTGCGGATCCGATGAAACTTGTTTCGTCGAAATCCAATACTGTTTGAAAAATGGCTATTTTAACTCGCCAAATTAATATTAAAAACAAATTCGAAGCGTTTCGAGCTGCCACGGTCAAACGACAACTCCGTTTGCTACGAAATTTGAAATCCGATAATAACAAACTATTACGGATCCAATGGAACTAGTTTCGTCCAATTCTGAGACTGTTCAAAAAATGGCTAATTTACCGTCGATAATTAAATATTAAAATATTCAATTTTCACAAATAAACTTTTAATTCGATTTTAAAAGTTCTAAAACATCATTCTAACTCCAATATGATAAAATAAAATTTTAAAAATCATTTCCAATCATATTTAACTCAATTTTCAATTATTTCTATAATTTAACATATTAAATTATCGATTTAATTATTCAATTAAATCCAATTACTTGAAATAAAATTTATTCGACTTATAAATTCACTTATTAATATTTAAAATTAATTAAATATTCAAATTTTAATTAATAAAAATTTGGGGTCGTTACATACTTCCCCCCTTAAAAGAATTTCGTCCTCGAAATTAACAAGTAAGAAAAGTTACAGAATCTATTAACTTTCCCAAAATCCATAGATAAACTTCTTACAATACTTTACTAAGTTTTCAAATCATACTTAGTTATCTTTTCAAACCAAACTACTATTGTTTAACTTTCAACTTCTAAATCAAATTTATAGTTTTCAAAATTTTCCAATTTTCTCAAATTTTTCTAACGCCTTAAATTTTCGAAAAAAATCGCCATAGTCTCCTTTGCGCGGCTCAATCCGAAAAAAATGACAGTATATATATCACAAATATACATCTCATCAAGTAATGAGGCATCCCGCAGGGAAAAAAGTATAAAAGTACGATATTTAATCCGAGATATGTACCTTATATTTTATTAGCGAGCATATACGGCTAATATAGCGCGAAAGCGAGCTCCAAATGCGAAGCAAACGCGATCCGCACCTACTAAACACTCAACAAACAACATGAGAACATGTATATATGAAAATAGTATCAATATACAACATATAGCATCATAATAACTATATATGCCAACATAGCAAATGAAACAAAAGCAATATATTCAACCATCAACCAACTAGCATTCAACTAATTCATAACCAATAAATATTCATTCATATTCTATTTAATATTCAATGAAATGGTTTTCAATTTAATCACATTTGATTCATTAACAGTGGATGTTTTTACAAACATTCATTTTCAATTAGTTTATATTCACTAATTCATATTCAAGTTGGTTCATTTCCAAATCAAATTCAATTTTATTTAAGATTCACTTAACTTCAAATTGAATTCCAATTACTTTAACTTCCAATTTCATTAACTCATTTCATTAACACTTAATGAATTATATACAATCAACCAACAATCAAATAACAACCAATGTTTATTAATTAAAACCAAATTCCTTTGCTTATATTCATTTAATTTGGTTTAACACCATCACTTTCAATTGGTTTAATAAATTGATTTTCATTCAATTATTCAACTTCCAATAACATTAGATTTTAATGAATTAACACCTACATTCATTATTTCATATCAACTTAATTTACATTCAATTGATTAACATTCAATCCATTAATTCAATTCAATTACAAAAGTTGAATTTCATTTACATAACTTAAGTTCATATTTATCACTTAACTTTATTAATTTACTTCGATACCAATATCAACTTCATTCAACATCACTTAAGTTATATTCCATTTTATAAACATCACTTGGTTTTACTTAACTTAAATTCCCACTTATAAATCAATTCAGATTCCAAATTCTAAAGTAAATTTCCATTTAACTTTAAATTCATTTTTATTACAACTCATATTCATAAATATATTCATATAGTTTCACTTCTTATATATATATAAGTTTATTTCTCAATTGTAAATCACTTTAATTATAATTCAATTCTTATAATTCTTTTGCTTATACAATTATTCTTTTATTTAGATTATTCAAACAACTAAACAATCAACTTATATACACTTTAATAATTCTAAAAAAGTATTCCTTTATATATAAAAATAATCAAGGTAAAATTATTTCATTTACCCAATTTTAAAACAATATCGTGTCGGTTTATCTTGTTTAAGAGTTTAGAAACCCCTATCTATGATAGTTAGCTAGACTACATCGACCGGAATCTATAAACAATCAACTGATAAGTCAACACAATACAAAACAATTTTATATTCACTAACAAATACGCTCTCATAGCTATTATTACACTCAAACTCATTCTAGAGTACTACTGACTCTATCTCTAATGAGTAATACCCAACAGAATCATGGTTGTCGCTTAACAATATGCTCTGATACCAAATGTAACGTACGCGATTTTTCGTTGCCGAAAAACCGAATAGTTAGGGTTTTAAGAAAAAGAAAAAGACAGAAGAAGAGAGAAAAAGATAGAAATTAGAGAGAAAAGAAAATAGAACGGAAAGGAAACAACAGAACAATAATAGAATCTCACAATCGCAGCGAAACAACATATAATAGATAAATGAATAATCTTTAAACAAAGAACTATATCAGTTATTACATTACATCACATCATCAGAGTGTACAACAACAACAACAAACAGCGGAAAAGAAATACTATATACAAGTAATACGCCATGCCATCCATCTTGCCTCCAGCAACTCCTGAATATCCAGAATATCCTGATAAACCTTAACTCTTGACTGCCCGTGTGGAAATTGGTGGGCACCCAGAGTTTAGGAAGGAAAACAATAAACTCCGAGTCAGTCATGTGACTGGTGTGAGAACTCAAAATAGTTTATTTATCTTTAAAATCAAAATAGAGGAATATTTTTAAAGTCAATTCGCAATGCTTTTAAAAATGAGACTACCATAAGGCCTCCCGCACACACACACATGCAAACGCAGAATCGGAGGAGATTTCTCCTTATGATAGTCAAAGATGCTTGATACGCATTAAAAGAACATTTAATATTATTACTAGTGCATAGTGTAGGAAAAATTCATTTCGAAAATAGAATATAAATCTTAGCCAGCATAGACATTCCGCACTTATGCCTACTATAGCTACCATGTTCAATAGCAGGTTACCGCCACATTCCATGGCAGGTTATACAACTAAAACCGTACAAGATCGTATTGTTTCTTTGGATTTCCAACGAATGGTCAGGCCAAGGAACTTCCCATTGCCACATGAGTACGCCTCTGGAAGGACGTCCCCGAGAACCAAACCGGATCTCTGCCAACACAAGGCCGGGTTACCCCTAACTGGGTAACAACTGACACGAGTATGCCATCCCTCGGTCCTTTGGGACCTTTAACCGAGCACTCGAAATCAACATCACACCAAAATAATAAGTGTTTCAACATGAGTAAGCATCTGGGCTCCATACCATGATACCACCCTTTTCCAGAAGGAAATGCACATACCCTAAAGGGAGCTACCCCTCATAAGCTTGCCGCATCTTTCCTGTTTTGACCATTCCGGGGTGTGAGGCTCGACGAAGTCTCGTCCACAAAAACATACTTTATACAAAAGCCATGCTTTGGGTCAACAAATGATCATAGAAATGATCACCAAGATAGACGATCAAATAAATGATCCTATCACAAATGATCAACACAATGATCATTTCACGGCAACACTCAGCATGTCACATTACCGAATTGGGAATATATCGCTGATAACCTTCAACTACATAACCTCTGAGCTCGTACGTCTCAGAGAAGGGTGTTAAGCTAAAAGAATAAATTCTCCACCACCAACAAAAATATATTTGAAAGAAATCGGCTTTATATCTCAATTTGTAATGTCAGACATACAATCCATACAAATCTGTTCCGGGCTCGAACAGAACCGAAGGCACTTACAAAGAAGTCATTGCAATCCGGATAATCTCTAATCACGTCCGGACTTCCCATCACATAGGGAGAAGTCGATACCGGAGCAACTCGGTGCAGAGTCAATCGACAGGTCATCCTATCTCTCTCGCAAATACCCGGTCTTCAACACCGATCATCAATGTTATCCATTACGTCGTATCACTATACGGAATGGGTAATCCGAATAACGAGCGCAATAATTTAAAAATAAGTGTAGCATTCAAATTCAACAAATAATAACAAATACCTTTCAAAGGTAAATATTGATAGTCGGTTATTGAACTATCAATGGATATGCACAACATCACCAGATTCCAAATAATTTTCCAAATTATTTATTTCCCAAAAATATCTTTACTAGATATATAATTTCAATACCTCAAAAATGAATCAATATTTATTTTTAAACAAACTCCACTTTCTTTTATAAATTCCATAGTGAATTTATATTCCAAAATATCTATGAATATACGATTTCAATTATTCATTTCAATTTATCTTCAAAAAGATAAATTCTCAAAACGTTTCATTTCACATTGGAAAAACATTTCCATACTTATTTATTCATAAGTAATTCACAAATTTTATTTATTTTCAACCTTTGGAAAATATTTAATATACTTAAATCTAAATTAAGTATATATTTTATTCTTTAAGGAAATCATTCTCTTAAACATATTTATTTGGGCCAAAACGAATGTTGCGTAAAACATCGTTACGACAACCCAAAATCACTAGTATAGGGATTCGAAATTAAAATAGATATATAAATCCCAATACCATACAAAACATTTCCTTTCGGAAATCATTTACTATAACAACAGTGTTATAAACCACCATTTCCTTTTATTTCTTGAAAACGTCTATTTCAACAATGAATATTGAAATCTATGGTTTCGAATCTCAACACAATTTAAAACATCGTTAGATCGTTTTAATTCTATTTAAAACATCACATCCTAAACATTTTCTTTAACATATTATTCACTACTCAAAAACGTGAATATACTACGTTAACAATTTCATCATTTCTATACGTTTCATTTTAAAGGATTATTCACTGTCTAAAACGTGAATATAACTCCATAAATAAGTTACAACAATTTACTTATCAAAATAAGCCATTTGCAAATTTATAAGTTTATAAATTCCATTTCTATTTATTTTATAACTACTTCCTTTTATAAACCTCCTTTATTAACCTATTCAATTTATAACTCAATTATATACCGAACGTTCATATTATAAGTTAAATGCTTATAATTTATTTGTTTGCAAAATCGTTCCTTTGAACTTCATAATTATAAATCTTATAACTTATAAGATTCAATTATTTATCCAAAACTTATTCTTCAAATAACTTTACAAATTCTATAAACCTACTGTTTATAAAATTCCATTTCTAACTTCACCGATTATAATTCTATAAATTTCATTCGTTTATGAAATTCATTCACAATTCATTTTAACACTTATAAAAACTCGTTTTATAATTCAAATATTTTAATTTACAAATTATCAATTTATAAATCTTATATAAATCAATTTATACTATTATTCTTTTAAAACATCTTTAAAGTCCTTTATAATTTCATCATTTTGATTTATAAAATAATCAAATTTTATAAATCCTGTATTTTCAACTTTTTATAATAATTTCAAAAATCCCGATTAAACTATTTTATAAAATCATTAGCCAACATATTTTCAAAAATCAACCTTTAACTATATTTCTCAAAAACCATAATTTTTATAACATTTAAAATTTATAACGTTTATTTATCTATAATGGATCAATTCCAAAAAATATTTTATAAACGTATACTCTTCAAAAATCACTTTAAAAATCCTTTTAAAATTCCAAAATTTGGCCCAATGATGCTACACACCAAATAGTCAATCACGACAACAACGACATCATATATCAATATGATAATCAACGAATATCAAAATATTCATAATCAAATAAATACTGTTGAGGAATCCAGTTGGATCCCTCCAACCTTTTTTCCTGCATCCACAGATGTTAGCACAATACCAATTCCATTCCAGTACGAAATTATCGCGGTATATGGAATTTAAAATATTATCCGCTTAATAGACGGCGCAATAGGGTCTCATCCGCTATACAATGCGGGAAATCAATAACTGCAATATATACATATGCCAATATATATATATATATATATATATATATTATATATAATACCAATTTCACTGTTTATGAAATATTCGTGGTATATGTTTTTAATAAATAACATCCGCTTACTAACGACGCATAATGTCTATTTTAACAATCAATAGATAACAATCATCATTCAAACATGCATTCAAGTATTTTAAATATAACTATTTAAAATTAAAATCGAAACCGATTCGATTGAGTGAGAAGTTCTCACCTTGATTTCAATTTCGTTTTAGCGATTTATTTCGAATAAAATTAAACGCGCGTTTAATTTTACCCAAAATTCTCACTAACTCCAAACGACTCCAATCCAATTCCATAGCGTAGAGCTCATTAAAACGAAGCCAATGCTCTTCGTTTCGTCGAAATCCGACCTCGTACCCAAGAGTTACATCATTTTAAACATTTTACAAATTTCAATATAATTTAATTAACAATTTAATTTATTTTCTTTAACCTAATTAATCTGAGCCGCACATCACTGCCTTCATCCCATTCACGCGCACGCCCAACTACCCTCTCCATCTTCTTCGCGTGAAACTCCAGCTTGCTCACGAACAAATGAACCCAACCATCACACTTAGGGTTTAAGGCCACACCTCATACCATTGTTTTTAACTCGATTAGTTAGTGTCGTCTTGACCGCCTACGCGAGAACCATGCTCGGCTGGAAGGACCTCGAGCTCGGCCCCCCCATGGCCTCGGCATTCGTGCACGAACGCACCGCGGTTACACGCGATTTGCTGATGCTTCTCTCCACTATAATCGATCATAACCGTTGAACATGAAGTACTCGAAGAGATCTACAAGTTTCGTGTTGAAGGATTCTTGAATTGGTTGATGGATTTGGAGATATTGAGGAGAGAAAACTGCAAAATTTTGGCCATCCATAATAATGATGGCGGCTGAAGGTTTTGGAAACCCAAGGCAGTTTTTCTTTTGCAAAAATGAAGAGAGGGGGGGTTTTATAGAAAATTTTCCAATTTACTATTCACCCGAAATTTTCGAACTCCAAACCAAGCGTGCCGGTTGGCGTTTCTAAGGTTTACCCCGCGTTCCGAACACAATGGAATGTGTTTCGAGAGCTAATTCGGTCATCTGTGCGAGTTATGGCAATAAACGTTCAATTTAAATTAAACCGATTTAAATGATTTTCTAGGCGTTTTAGCTTGCACCGGACAAACGGTAAATCCGATTGACACGAAATTTTAAACCATACAACAATATCACATTATGGATCCGATGAAACTGGTTTTGTCGAAATCCGACACTGTTTGAAAAATGGCTATTTTAACTCGCCAAATTAATATTAAAAACAAATTCGAAGCGTTTCGAGCTGCCACGGTCAAACGACAACTCCATTTGCTACGAAATTTGAAATCCGATAATACCAAACTATTACGGATCCAATGGAACTAGTTTCGTCCAATTCTGAGACTGTTCAAAAAATGGCTAATTTACCATCGATAATTAAATATTAAAATATTCAATTTTCACAAATAAACTTTTAATTCGATTTTAAAAGTTCTAAAACATCATTCTAACTCCAATATGATAAAATAAAATTTTACAAATCATTTCCAATCATATTTAACTCAATTTTCAATTATTTCCATAATTTAACATATTAAATTATCGATTTAATTATTCAATTAAATCCAATTACTCGAAATAAAATTTATTCGACTTATAAATTCACTTATTAATATTTAAAATTAATTAAATATTCAAATTTTAATTAATAAAAATTCGGGGTCGTTACACTTAACCTTCCGCTCGGATACCAACTGTAACGACCAGGATTTTCGACCCTCGAAAACGACACTGATACGTCCACTGTATCACATGTCGAACAATCGAATGCTGGAAATCCCGATTGTTGGCGGAAGTAGAAAGAAGGAAGATAAGAAGTAAAGTAAACAACATCACAGAATCTTACAATCACAGCGGAACAAAATATAACATATAATAACAAATTTTTATACAAAGAAATCTATAGTTGTTAATAGACACACAATCATCATAGTACAACAATCACCAATCAAGCTGTACAGTTATACTAACTTGTCCTCACAAATGTCGATTATACAGCATGACTCATACAGCAGAAATAAAATCAAGTAAGTGGAATACGCCCGAGACTCCTCTAGCTCGTCTCCTGAGCTCCATAGCATGCTAACCTGAATCAGTAATACTCGGTTTGAACCGAGCATTATAATAAAATAACACCCGAGTTAGTCTGGAACACCAGCGTGAGAAAACACACTCAATTTGAATTTAATTATTTTCAAATATACTTTTAAAAAACAAAGGTAACTCGTAAGGCCACGCCACACATAAACATTTTGGGATTTTACTTTATGATAACTAAAACAATTTATATCAAAATCATCTGATATTATATTAGTGTCTATAGAAAATAAACTATAAAATAGCTGAAATGTTTGCATCTCACAATTTAGCATAGTTGGCCACAATCAAAACCGTACTGGCTCGTAGTGGATACTGGATTCTATATAATGGCTAGGCTACTGGGATACCGTCCGCCATAGTACATCTTTAGAAAAATGTACGAAGATCGTACATAACGATCCTTGTCAATACAGGACCGGCCTACCCCTAACCTAGATAGTACCCAATATGTTATCACCCCGTGTGTTCCACCCAAATCGAGCGCTCTCTTTTTCATGCACAACCATATCCATAATTATAATATATTTAAGGGTATCTAGAAAAGTGATAACATACCCTACTCGGGTGCGTCCCACTTAGCCTTGCTGCATCTCCCCTGTTTTAGTCATTCTCGATTGATTAGGCTTGAGGCTACGTTTTACCTTTAGAATAGCATTCATAATTGGAATGCTAACAATGCCTTCCAGACCGCGATGCAAATGATAGCATTCATCCATAGAAGTTGTTCTAGGTCTGAACAAACCGAATCTTCAAAATCACCACCTTCATTGCCTTCATGATACCACGATTCATAATGCAATATCTGATCGAAGTGGTTTTCGGATAATTAAATCCGATCCTGGTCACTTTGAAACGATTAACAAATTTCGCCAGATTTGATAGTCTGTTATTTAATTATCAAAATAACACACATAAGCAGTCACTAGGCCCAATTTTACAAACCTTTCAAAAACACTCATTTCAAAAATATCTTTACCAAGATATATATATATATATATATATATATATTCAAGTCTCTTCCAGTATAATCAATAATTGAAAACAATTTCAAATACCATAATAGGATATTCTCTGAGACGACCCGACTTTTTCTCCACAAAAAGTCGTATCATCATGAAGAAAGAAAGGGATAGGAAAGAGAAAAGAAAGAAGAGTAAGAAGAAACAACAACAGAATCTCAATAGCAGAACGAATAAATTATATTAATAACATAGTATTACATAATATACAACAATTATCAAAGTTACACAGACCATACAACACATACTAGACAGTTATAAACACCTGTCTAGTTATTACAACTCAGAACACAATACAGAACACTCAGAGATACCAACACAGCGGAAAACTATATATCTACACGCAGAAGCCTCTTGCTTCATTGCTCCTCGATAATTCGTCAAAGCTAACCTGAATCCCTTGGCTACTCGTAAAAATTTGAGTACCCAAGAGTTTAGGAAAAACAGAAATAAACTCTGGGTCAGACATGGGTCTGGTGTGAGTAACAGGTTAAAGTTGCTTAACTTTTGGAAAACCTTTGAAAAGAAAAGGTATCACGTAAGACTTCCCACACATAAACATGGAAAAGTTTTTACCTTACGCTTACCAAAACATTTGATAGGAAATCCAGTGATATTATAATAGTGTCTAGGGTTTTCAAGTAAATATGAAATAGCCGAAATTGTTACATAATTAAATTCCAGCTACTAGCCACAAAAGTGGGTAATACAATCAAAACCGTTGGCACTTATTGGATTTTGGATTCCATACAATGGCAGGGCTACTAGGGTACCGCCCGTCACAGTACGTGGCCTAGATCACCATACCGAGGAGTACGCCCGCTCTCCTGCAACACAAAGCCGGAACCATTCCTTACTGAACAGTTCTGAACAAGACCACCCCGCAGTTGTGATCAGCAACCGCACCACTAAGCCGAAATAAAGGGACATCTAGACAGGGGTAAATCTCGTCCTACTTGGGCATGACCCACTTAGCCTTGCTGCACCTCCCCTGTTTTAGCCATTCCCGGTTGATGAGGCTTGAGGCTACGATTACCTTTATAGGACATATCACTTAGAATGCTCGTCGTCCATCTGACGATGTTCTGAAAGCATTCAATCCATACAAGTTCGTTCCGGGTTCGAATGAAACCGAAGGCATTATCTCGTTACACTCATTTTGGAATCACCCTCAGAGTTAACGACGATAACCCTTGCACTTTGAATCTTCATCTTCACTTCAAATTCACGACCTAACGTTATTTTGGATCGATGTGGTTTTCGGATATCCAAATATGGAAACCCTATCCCGGTCTCATCGAAATCCAAAATGTGTCTTTTAAGGCCAAGTTGTTTTAGAGTTTAAAATAATTCCAATTCATTATCTATATACACACAGATAGATAACTCACAACATAACAATGGATAATTAACATTATCATCAACAGATAATCCATATCATCATTATAAACAGATAATCTATCTTATCATCCCAATGCAACCAATGCATCCATGTCACATAACATTACACATCTCATAACTGAGATTACAAACCAATCAAGGCAACCAATATCAATCATTCATACATAAGCAATGATCTAATGATCATACCATCTATAATTAATTTAATATGAATTAAATTAATTACTTAATCTTTAATTAATTTAAAATGACTTAAATTAATTACTTCATCATTATAATCCTGCTTAACTAATCCATTAATTCATTACAAATCAATTAAATAATCACCATCTCATTATTTTATTCAATTAATCATTACTGATTAATAATTCCCTAATTAGAATAAGTAATTAGTCTTTAAATTAATTACATAAGTTAATTATACTTAATACTTACAATAATTAACCTTTAATTACTTAATCAATTGATTAACTAAAGTTAATTACATTAATCATTTTATTAATTAATTACTTCATTATTAATTATTCCTTAATTAATCAATTCCAAATTACATCATTAATTAATTAATTAATGGTTTCTAGTTACATTTTAATCAATCTCTTTATATAAAATTAATTACATTAAGTAATTAATCCTGCAATTAAACCACACACACACACACACACACACACATATATATATATATATATATATATATTAATCGCCTTTGATTGATAACAATCCAGTAATTAACTTCCTTTAATTACTCATTCCATAAATTAATTACTCTTAATTAATTATCTCAATTAATCCCTTGATTAATTTCAAAGTAATTAAATCTAAATTACTTTTATCATTAACACCTTTAATTACATCCAGTAATTATCAATTAATTACCTCCCTAAGTAATTACAATCTCATTAATTACATAAAGTAATTATTCATCAATCATCAAGTGCTTAAATTAATTAAACTTAATTAATTAACCTAACAAAAAACATTAACACAATTAATTACATTAAGTAATTATGTTTAGTTACTTTCAATATAATCCAAGCAATGGAATCCAGGCGACTTCCTCTTCTCGCGTTTTCAGCTTCCCCTCCGTGATATTCCTCTCCGTTTCACCCTCCCACTTCATGTCCTCCTCTCGTCTACACTCCCCCTCTTCTACACGCTCTGGCCATCGCTTTAGATCCATGACTTATGTTAATGACGATCTACCAGACCTACTCTTGACCCGAGAATTCCCCCCCTTGATGCAACCAATCAATCTCCTACTGCCCGTCCGTGCTCGAGTGCTGCTACAGCTGATGCTGCCTGCCGTGATTATGTCTTCGACTATATCAGGTTCGACGCTTTCCCTCACTAATTTCGGTTCCAATGTGTGTTCCGCTGCCAAGCCCAGTTGCGATTTGGGTCTCCAGAAATCAGGCACTTTGGTTTTGGATCGTGAATTAGGAAGTTTGTCTGGTGATGATATTGGCTTGGTTGTGTCTGACGCTGCTGGCAGTCGCATGTCAAGTGTTTGTTACAATGCAACAGTGGGATCTGGACCTTTTGATAGTTGCAAAGCTTCCCTAATGTGTGATGCCACTCCGGATCTTCTTCCTGCTGTGGTTTGTCATGGGCCTCCTTCGGCTATTCGCCCCCAATCAGGTGCAGGTAGTGGCAATCCATCTGTTAGGCATTATGCCAATGTCAATGATGTCCCTGTGCACTTTGAATTATCTCTTGGAGATATCAAGAACGCAGACTCTTCTCCCATTGTTGCTCATTGCACCAACCCTGAGGACTCTTCAGGTGTTGTGGAGTGTTGCCCTGCTGCTCCATGCCCATCGGTACCCAAAACATGGTCTTCACTATTTACATCCATGCCCCGTAATGCGGGTGTTTATAAACCAATTGATTTCGAAATCGTTGAGGAAAACGGGGTGATGATCCCTCCCCCCTGTGTAATGCAAGCCGGTATGGACTTTTGGTCAGAATATGTAGTTGGATTCTTTTTGGACCCTAAACATCGACTTCATGACGCGGCTGCTTTTTGTCGTAGGGCCTGGAGACTTCAAGGTGGTCTTAGAGTTAAATTGGTTGATTCCCTGTACTACCTATTGTTCTCCTCCCCTGAGGAACGTAGTCGTGTTCTTGAGTCTGAGCCTTCCTTCTTTGATGGACAGCCTTTTATTATTACCCCCTGGTCTTCGACGGTTGCTAGTGCTCGAGAACAGGTTTTTTCTATCCATATGTGGGTTTATTTCTCTCAATTCCTTCTGCTCTTCAACCGCTGCTTGGTTTGAATTGGCTTGCATGCAATGTTGGCAAATTGAAATGTTTTGACTCTAACACAGTTGCGCGTGAGAAGCTTGTATACGCCAAGGCTCTGATTGAGATTTCTCCCCATAAGCCTCTTCCTACCTCTATTCCTGTCCAGCTAGCTGTTGGGCACGTGGTGGATGCACGAGTCCGTTATGGATGGGTCCCTAACATTTGTTCCACCTATCGCTCTTTTGGTCATATAGCCTCTGCCTGCACGCAATCTGCTGTATCTGCTGCCGCTCCTAAGATCCCTCTTCCTCGGCCTCCGCTAAGGAAATGGGTTCCCAAAGTCTCTCTGGTTGATTCTGACCCTGGTCCCTCTCTCTCCTTAGTGCGGTCTGATTCCCCAGTTCCTTCTGATGTGCCTTTATATCTCCCTGCTGAGCCGGTGCTCTCCCCGCCTCGCATTGTTTGGGCTGAGACTGAACATTGTTGGGTTGATCGTAGTTCACATATGAGATTCAACCCCGTGGATAACTCCTACTTTAGATATGTATCTGAAAACATTATGGACCTACGATGCCTTTATTATAGTATTTCTGGTGATTCCTTGGTTCTTGACTTGGACGGTTCGTATGCGGAGTCTAATGCTGTTCTTCTAGCCGATACTGCCTGGGATCGATCTTTTATTTACTCCTCTGATATTGACTGTTATGATCCTTCTCTTGCTACACAGTTTCGCCCCTTTTTTGGACTTCATGGGAGTGGTTCGCTGGATCCTACCCGGGTCGATGAGTGCGTAGGTGATTCTTCCTCTGAGGAGGAGAACTAGTCTAGATATTTATCTCTAGTAGCTGTGACTTGTCTGTCATACTCCTGTGCTGTATTTTATATTTCTTTCCTTCATAGTAGTTAAGGTGCCTCTACCTTACTCCTGTACTTCAACTTTATTACGCAGTAATAAAAAGTGGTCGGTCCACTATAAAACCGTCGGCTATGCCAAAAAAAAAAATTTAATTCATTAATTACTTTTATTAAGTAACTAAACATAAACAAATGATTATTATTAATTAATTAATCTAATTAATTATTAAAATTAATCACATTAATTAATTGTTAAATAATCTTTAGTTAATGACCTTCATTAACATTTCTTAATTACTTTATTAAGAAATTAATTCAGATAAATCATTATTAATTAATATTAATTTACAATTAATTAATCCCTAATTATTAAATTAATTAAATGTTAATTAAAATCTTAATTAATCCTTAATCACTTGATTAATTAATCTTAATTATTAATTAAAATCTAATTAACAATCACTAATTTACAGATTAATTAACCTTAATTAATTAATCCTAAGACTTAATTAATTAACTTAAAAATTATTAATTACTTAATTAATCATCCACGTTATTAATTAATTAAATAATTAACATTCCATTTAAATTAACTTAATAATTTAAATGAACACAAATCATTAAAAATTTATTTATCTTTAAGATAAACATTCCTTCCTTAATTAATCATTTAAAACAAATTTGTTTTCAAATTTACTTTAAGTTCCATTTAAACTTCATTTTTAAACTTAAAATACAAATTTAACTTAAACAGGATTTTAAACAATTCAAAACTTTTATCTCATATGTTAAAAGAAACATCTACTTTATAAAATAAGTTTTAAAGAATTTAAATCCCAATTCAATTTAAATTCAAATCAATTTAAAAAACATTCCTAAACATTCCAAGTTATTTCAAAACAATTCAATTTAAAATTTTCCTTTTTATTTCAAAACTGAAATACAGTTTGAATCTTTTATTCCAGATTTAAACTTAAATCTTTAAAAACTTATTTACATATTAAACACCATTTTAAATTCAAACCATTAAACCATTTAAAATAATTAAAAAATTTAAATTCAAACTCATTTATTTTAAAAACTGAAATTAAGAATTAATTCCAGATTTAAAAACCCAGATTTAAACTTATTTTAAATTTTATATTTTACAATTTTAAACTTCCAATTCAATATGCAAAACACATATGCTTTTACACTTATAAGTTTTAAAACCAAATTTAAATTTTAAAACTAAAATTATTTCAAATTTCAGATTTAAACTAGTTTGAATCATATTCAATTTTCAGATTTCAAAACTCAGTTTAAATTCAATTTGCATTTTAGACTTTCTTTTAGTTTTTAAAAATAGTAACAGATTTCCTGCTTTTATTTTAAATCCAAACTAAAATTTAAAAATTCAAATTATTTCAAAACCCAAGATTTAAACTATTTGAATTCGAATTCAATTTCAGGTTTAAATTTAGTTTCAGATTTTAGTTTGCATTTTTAAACTCTACCTCTAATATTAAAAACTGTAAACAGGTTTTTTGGTTTTGTTCTCTAAAACCTGAAACGCAGATTCACTCGAGCCTCCCTATATATCACTTCGAGTCATAAATCATACTGCTTCGAGTCACTACTCAAATTACCCGAGACCATCTCGAGCAACAAAATCCTGAAACCACCAAACATGTCCACCTTCCACCGTGCACCTGTACACCGCCTCCGGCCATTGCTGGCCAACCTCACGACCATCCCACAATCAACAATCAACGACTCAGGCCAACCAAACAACCATCCTATCATCACTTGCTCGAATTCAAGATCGAGACCCAATTTCAAACATGGAACAGCACAGTACCCAAACAACTCCAACCTGTCAACGACAATTCCTCACGTCTCCGGCCACCGTCACCTTTGAAACTCCGGCGACGTCTTCATCAATCCATCCTCTTCCAGAAACCAAGAACCCAAGCCACTCGAACAATAGAGGAGATCGAACTCAACAAATATTATAACCTACTAAAAACTAGGGTTCAAATCCTTAAAACCCAATCACAACATCAAAATCAAATTTCACCTCAAACCAATAATCTTCTTGTCTTTACTGATCACTCTCCTATCTCCAGAAGAGATTCCAACCCATACAACCCTATAGATCATCAGAACTTCCCCAATTTCCATTTCCAGTACAAATATAAAATGCACTTCCAATTCCCTTTTAAAAATTGAGATTTTGATCTTAAAAATCATGATTTAGTATAGGGTTTTAATTTATATTACTGTTTTGTTAATTTTTCATACTTGAATTTTCCATAAATTCAATCCATCTTGTTTTCTCTTCTGTTTTCCAGTACATTTCCTTTTAATTTTACCTTAAATAAAATTCTAAGTCTTAATCTTTTAAGTCAACAAAGATGTCTTGTTTAAATCCTTCATTCTAACAGAAACTAGTTAAAGAAATAAGGATTTTAATTAAAAACTTGTACAAAGAAAACAAAAAAACAGAACATAGCAAATTTTAACAGCATGCATATAAATACAATCACACATCAGACAGTTAATTATAAACATAAGCAATATTTATGTATTTTAGTATACTAGCATGCAACAAATTTTTAACTTTTAATTTTTTTTAAGAAAAGTTACTCACCTATTTTAAAATGCAGAGCACAGTTGCAAGCTCTGAATTTTTTTAAAAAATCCTGTTTGAAACTTCTTTTGCAAACTTGTTTGAAATGCTTTTAAAACGCGAGCTTCAGTTGTTTGATGTTATAACATGCATGCAGAGACCACTCTCCAGATTTTAGAAGAAATGCAGGTTGCTTAACTTCAGATTTGTAATGAATGCAAGCTTCCCTTGATTTCCAGAAAAATGCAGGCCTTTGTTTGCAATATTTCCAGATATTTAGAAAAATTGAATGCATGCTTTAATTGTTGCATGCAGGTTTGCAGATTAAAGAATGTAGGTCTTTGAAATGAAATTCAGGGTTTTTGAATATGGAACAGGGATTGAAGAATGTATATTGGTTTACATAATTTGATTTTCAGATTGGATATGATTTTAGAATTGTTTAAAAGTGGAATGGTTTTGAAGAATATTTATAGAGGATTGGGTTTCAGCTGAAAACATTATCTTAGTTTAAGAATGAAATGAGGAAAGAAAAAGAAATGGAGAATTGCAAGAATTTATATATCTTATTTATGGTTTAATTAAAATCAAAGAAAAAATATATTAAAACAATGACACTTGTAAAAAAAATGAACACTTGTAAATGTCTTGTGTTTAAATTTACACATGTTAATTAGGCTTTAAGATGCTTACATTTGTTATATAAGAACTTAACGTGTTTACACATGTCAATTTAAGTAATTAGTATTTTTAAATTAAAGTTTAATGAAAGTTTAACTTAATTAATTAGTTTCTTTAATACTTTGTTATGTAAAAATAATTAAAGAAAACAAAACCAAGAATGATTATAAATAAAAACAATATATATATATCAATTATTTGAAAATAATATTGTTTAAATCATTTAAAATAAATTTATAAAGGAGATTGTAACCTATTTGTTATTTAAATGAATAAATGTTTCATTTATAATTTTTTTTTAAATTGTATTTTAAATTCTCATATTTAATTTACAAATCAAATTATTAATCAATATTTTTAAAAAGAATAAAACAAACATTTTTATAACTTGTTTTAATATACAAGCTCAAGTCAAAATATAATTTAAACAAATAAAACATTTGTCTTATATATTTAAAATCATTTAGTTATTTATAAAATAGTTTTGAAAGGCTTAGATAAAAAATAAATCATAATTTTCCAAATTCAAAATATTAGAAAACATGCTATACTAATTAAATTTAAAACCGACTATTTAAAATATATATAAATACATATACGCATTATAAATAGAAAACAGATTTATTAGCTTATTAAAAGATAAATTCACAAAATAATTATTTATTAAAGTAAAATTATTGAATCAAGTCAAATTTATTAACAAAAATTATCAAATTAATTTAATTTTAAACACAGATTATTAAATTTATATTGCCATAAATTCCGGGATATTACATTCTCGAATCATATCAATACTTAGAAATATTTTTTTCCCAATTCCATTTATAATTCAACACTTTGAAAATATTTCTATGATGATAATCTTGTAGTTAAAATATTTCAAATCCTTCCAGTTCAATACTTAGGAAAATTATTAGTAAGTACATCTTTCCAAATCATTTTATTTCCAATCCTTACGAAGTATTCCATTTATTTCATACTTCTCAACTCCTTTGCAATTTACTTGTAAATTCCTTCTCTCATTTATAATGGATTCTGTAAATTTCCAAAATTCATTAATTATCTTCCTTTAATTTTCCAAAATCGATTGCACTTGTCTATAATTCCAACTATCCATTTCTGACTTCTTTTATGAATCCTAATTCATTTTTCGAAGTTATCTTATTTCAGTTCGGAAGTTTTCTTAAGTTTCCAAAGTTCCAATTCATGATTTCTTTTATAAAAAATCATATCCGTTAAATAAACCCTATTTACAAATCTCGATAGGATTTATAAATAAATCACAATCATTTCAAAACCATATATATAATAATTATTTTTAAATAATAATTTGTTTTCAAAACACATTTAGATAATTGTTTAAAATATCAAACACTTTTAAATAGTCCACGATAACTCTTTCCAATTCATTTTCAAAAAGTACTAATCAATTTTACGAAGCTTATTATAAAAAAAAGAATTTATTTCAATTTATATTAAATATTTGAAAAACCAACTTCCAAAATATTTTAATACTAAAACAGTTTTAGACTACATAGTTTACTAAATAAAAATTACTTTTTAAAACAACTTAACTTCTTGATAAAAATATATTTTTAAAATTAAAAAATATGCAATTTTATATTTATAATCTCTCTCGACTTATCAAAAATCAATTTACATTTCCTATTTCACAACTATTTCCAAAATCCAAAATAGATTCCACTATTTCGTCCTAAACCGATTTTATATCTCATTATAAATTCACGCTGTGAATTTATGTTCCCAATTTATCAAACGATAATAACTTCACTTTATTTATAAACATCGTTTATAAATTTTATAAACTCGTTTCTAGTTTATAACAGATTTATATTGCTAAAATCCATTTATAAATCGATTTCTATTTAAAACTCCATTTGGAAATCTATTCCTTAACAAGTTCCAATTATAATCCAAATTCATTCAAAATCTCGATTACGACTTCCTTTTCCTATTTTAAGAAATCTCATTTAAAATCCATTGTTTAAAAATTCTCAATTTAAAATTCTCAATTTGAAACCATTTTATGAAATAGCTAAATAAGTATCCAAAATTAAATTATTTATTTATCCAATTCAATTTCCTTTTAAAAAATTCCAAAATTAAATATAAATATTTTCATTTCCATAATTGCCTTTTGAATTTACTTTTTTTTTTAAATTCAAGCATATTATTTATGGTATTTAAAATACCCAAAATTTAGGCCAGTGCTACTATAGCATCCAATAAATTCAAATCATATCATAATCCATCACAGATTATTAAAACATGTCATATATCACTATATATGAAATAATAATCAACATTTTTAAGGAATCCAGTTGGATCCCTCCAACCTGCTTCCCTACAACTACAGATGTTATACAATATAAACTACCAACCCTGCTTCGAGGTGAGATATCGCGATAACATAGGGCCATCCACTATTATGCGGAACGTATAGTGTCTCATCCGCTCCAACGGCAGGAATATATACTACTATATATAATATAACATCCAACTGATAATAATTTATCAATTCATCCAATCAACTAATAAATAATCTTAACTATTTAAAATAAAATAAATTATCCAAGATGAGTGAGATTTATTTACCAGAATTCCTGTTTCTTTCGCATTTTGGTTGGTCTATAATTGAACAACATTCGACTCTAGCTTAAAATTCCACTAGCTCGAAACGCATCCAAAACAATTCCTTGACATAGCCATCGACGAATATGAGTCTAACGCGACAAACCACGAATGCACCAGCCCATTATGCTTCTTCTTCTTCCTATTTCTATTTGCCTACACATGATACAGTGCACTCATCATGCACATTCCCTGATGATCACCAACGACTTGTTGAAATCATAAATAAACATCGCCAACTAACTCCTCCTGGGACAAGCTTATCTCGCCAGCATCCATCTTGACTCATTCGCCCCTCCTCGTCAAAATGCGTCTGTGTCTTCCTTTATGCTTCCCCTGCAGCAACGCGATTTACTATTCACAATTGGACCTCACCAAAACCTGGCGCCGCCTCTCCTCCACCTCATGAATATGATTCAAATACCCAATTCAACAAATTCGGCCTTAAATCCATAAAATTCGAAGTCCTGGTTCCCATGCCCAAATTGAATTCAGCCAAAACTTTATCTTTCTCCAATTTGAGGCTATAGCATTGAAGCCATGATCGGAACAAACTCGATGGACTTTGTTTTGGAATTTTTCATTTACTATAATTTAAAATAATTTTTTTGAAGTTTCCAATTTTTCTCTTACTTTTGTTGTGTTTAAAATGAAGAGAAAGACGTGCTTAAAAAAGAAAAGATGGGCACGAGTAGGGTGGCTGAAGGTAGGTCGGGTTGAAAGGGAAGAATATAAGCTGAAGGGTTAAATTGATATAAATATATATTATTTAATTTCAAAATATCAGGTTATTAAATTTCAAACTCTAATCCAGACATGCCATCTGGCGTTCCTAATATTATACCCCATATTCCGAACGCAATAGAACAGATTTCGAGGCCTAATTCGATCGTAGGAAGAAGATAGCTTTTTGAACCCAATTATTATATTAAATTTTCGATATCAAATTTCGACGCGTTTCTATCCCGTATGACCAAACGGTAACTTAATAATACACTATTATAGATCAATAGAATTGGTTTCGTCGAAGTCCGAGACTGTGCCCGGATGACTATTTTCACCTGTTAATTAAAATGATTTATTTTAAAAATTAGCTAAATCATTTTTAATTCAAACTAAAAGTTATATCAGCTTCATTCTTGTTAAATAAAATTTTAATAAGCTTTGTAAATATTCTATCAGGCTTAAAACTGAAGATTCAATTATTCAAGCAATTTCAATTATCAAATTTAAAAATTAAATTGTCCAATAAGCCGTTATATTTGAAATTCAAGTTATTAAATCTATAAAATAAACTTTTAAATATTAAAAATAAATTAAATATTATAATTTCAAATCACTAAAATTTCTAGGTCGTTACACATATACAGTTGGATCTGGTTGATGCCTTAAAAATATAATTTCCACTGTTAATCACAATGTCATAATAATTGTTAATGTATGATTGTTTATCACAATCAGTTAGATTAGAATAAACCATATATCAAAATTAATTGTTATTGATTTAGTATTCGAAGGTTTTTTTTCTATTTCTAAGTATAATAATACCATGACGTGGTTTTTAGAACTATCTCTACTTTTAGTATTAGCATTAAAATGTGTATATAAAAAGGCATATCTAAAACTTTTTCTACAATTATCTCGTTTATAGTCTATACCAGTTCTATTATTGCGAGCTTTGCTATTAGTAGTTAAGGAAGATAAATCATCTTTTTTGTATTAAAATTTGTGATTTTCTTATTTAATTCATCTAAAATAGCTTTGGAATCACAAATTTCTTTTTGCAACATAGTATTATTATCTTTTAAAAATTCACATTCTTTAAATAATTCTAGATTCTTATCATTTAAAGCCCTATTAGCTTTTTCAAGAGACAAAAGTTTAATATTATAATCATTTAACGAATTTTCCAAAAATATTTTTTATTTTATAGAACTTCAATTTCCTTTAAAAGATCGGTATTTTTATTATTTAAGCGTTCATTATCTTTTAATAGAAAATCTTTTTGTAAAATAAGTTCTTCCGATGTATTTTCAAAAATTTCAGTTTTTTTTACTAAAAATTTATTTTCTTTCATTAAAACACTAATTTTACGCTCACAATCATCTAGTTTAGCTAAAGCAATAGAATTAACCTTTTGTGATGCTTTAAAATTTTCTAATAACTTCTTATGCATTTGTGAAATATCACTATATATAGAATCTAAGCGTACTGATATTGATATGAGATTAGCCCCACAGTACATGTACCTTGATTTTATAGATTGTTGCTCTCTTCTAGAAATTTGCTTTTTTGACTGTTTTTGAGCTCTGATCGGATCTTCTTTCTTGCCATTATTTACAATGTTGTGATGATCGATTGAATTCCACGCTCTAATTCCACTAGATAGTCGCTATGCACTAGATCGAAAATGGATAATAGTAGTAAACAATGTAAATGCAGCGAAATAGTATAACAGATCACAAAGTCGATTTTATACAGATTCGGACCTCCCATCCTATGTCCAGTCCCGAAGCTCCCCTTCGGCATTTCACTAGCAACGCCCTCACTTCACTCGGAGGAATAGGTTTACAGACTCTGTCCAAACAACAAAATAGGACTTCAACAACAATTACACGTATTATAACAAAAAAATTATTCTCTAACACAACGTATCTTGATATACGGAATGTCAGTTCGATGTACAATGACTCTTATAACCAAACCAAATGACATTGAGTGTAGGTGTAGAGGCTAAGGAATTTATTCGACTAGAGTATGAGATGTGGAGATGAAGCCAACTTGTCGAAATCTCCAAATCAGATGAATTTCTTAGAACTCGGAGAATTGCTTTAGGAATTGAGAGTTTAGGAGTGGAAATCAAGGAGTTGTGTTATGATTCAGGGATGGTTAGGGGTTTATATAGATGTTGTAGGGATGCAAAAGTAGGGTGCAACCTCCCTATTTTTCCGTTGATGAACATAAGTGGCTGCAGGAGAGGAGAGATGCAACATTTGGAGCGAAGAGTTACAAAGACACTACTTCAAAAACTAGCTGTTTTACAGTAGGCCAGTCAACTGAAAAAAAGCTTCAGTTGATTGGCTTAGTGTGAAAATCGAGCCTGAGAGCATTGCTAAAAAAAAGTAGACAAGTTATTCATATTTAGCCAATTGGTTCAATCCATTGGACAAGGCTTTCAGTCACCTGAATCATAGTTTTTTCCAAAAGCTTTTGTTGTGCAGCAGTAATGGAATTTTCTCATCTCAGCCCACCTGGTTTCGAATCTTAGCTCTGCATGTTTTTAGCCATTCTATTTTACATCTTTTCCATCATTGTTTTGAATTGAAATAACTCAATAAGCATATTAGTAGCAATGTTACGTGGTTGTTATCATCAAAACACACACATATAAATAAACAATCCTTCAAAACCATATAACATCCCGGATCTGATGAAATAGGATGAATTGAGATGATATTTTGTAAATACATAATTATCTTGAATATATCAACCATTTATTTATTTTCCTATCGCCTGGAAGGGACAAAAGAAACATTTTGTTTTTTCTTCAAAAATTTCCGGTCTCTAGTGGACCTCTCATGCTGGTTTTATTTTAAGAACGAGTGATTGCCCTTCTCCGACCCTTACTGCCTAACCAGAGAGTAGACAGCTAACGCGTTCCACTTATTGAACATGGTTTATGGTTGGTCCGTGACCCCTGGATGCCAAAGGCATCTTTGGGGCAATCTCGTAGTTCCTACAGGGTGGAGACGATGGGGTTGGTCCATGATTTTCCTTCCTTTTGCCATATTTCGCTCAAAGCAAAGGGTTGAATATATATATATATATATATATATATATATATATGGTCTTTCTTTAAACCTTAGAGGTCCAATTATCGATGACTATAAGCGTTTAGCCTGTTTATGTAGTTAGGTTCAATGAGTTTGTTTGTTTCAGATTACAACTTTGATGTGGACATTTATCTGCAAATTTAATTAGGTAGATTAGGACATTAATTCACAGATGTTCTTATGATATTAGTAAGGTTAAACATTATATTTCATTTTACTAATAAGCTCCCACTAGAGTTTTATGTTTCCCAAAATCCTAAGAAGAAACACAAAAGCCTTTTGACTTCTCTAGTGGGTGTGAGGACTTGTTTTTTTTTTTTTTTGGATTTTCTGGCACCGAGTTTGCTCAAGGAATCATAGGTTCTCACAAACGATGGATAATGCTTTATCGAGTTTAGAATATACAATTCCTAATTTGTAGTCTTTACTCTAATCTCATTTTGACATTGTGTTTACTCAACAAATTAAAAAAGATTATTCACTCGTACCTACCATTTCACGAAGGCCTAAGTATAATATATGTAGCTTGAGTTTTCTCAACTAATACATAGAGCTATCTTACCTCGTCTAGTCTATATATTAGTAACACTACACATAACATCCATATCTTGAGTTTGCTTAACAACCAGAGAGTATGCAAGTAACTTATTAATATATAAATGGTAAAAGGACAACATATATACTAAAGGTTCATAATCTTTAATAAATTTATTTGAGTGATATATATTTATGGAATAATGTATTTTTTATGAAATGCCCTCGTGATTCAAGTGTCGGACCCATTTGAAATCGCGGTATATGTATATATACGTATGTATTTATTCCTTAAATCTAATATGTGTTTCTTATTATTCCACCTTTTATTATACAATTATATTATATAAGTTTAATTCTCATATAACATTTTATAATTTAATGAGCTTATATATGATCTTATGTATAATTTTACGTTAGTTTTATTAATTACATCTTATTTTGTTAATTTGACTAATTAATTAACTTTCGCAATCAAATTGGCCACAAACACCCAAGTATAGGTTTCAGTAGCGAAATAAATGAAGATATTAAATGAACATAGGGATAACGCTAGATATCAAGAAAAAATGTAGCAGAAAGCAAAAACAACAAGATTTATAGTAGTTCGGCGTTGATTGCCTACGTCCACTTTGAATATTCTCTTTATTGCTTCACAATACACTTGATTACACTTACAATCGGTAAGAAATAGCAAGAGATCAGGAAAGAATAAAAGGAGATTAGCTCTAATAATGGCAAAGTTTCCTTTGAAAGCCAAAAGTCCCTCAAAATGGCCTTATATGCCTGTATTTGTAGATGAAGGCAGTATCCGATCTGGCTGAAACTTCGGCATCTGGACCCTCTCAACGATATGGGCCAGCATAGGGAGGGATAGGCCTAACTTTCAATGGATAGGAGTCGGTACCGACTCCTCTATGGGTGGAGTTTAGGCTAGCGATCTCTACGGTGGCATCTAGTAGTCTATATTGATGATGTTTCAAGTATCAAAACGATTGGATGCATGGAACTCTAGTTTTTGCAATGTTTATATATATGTGTGTGTGTGTGCGTGTGTGCCGAGCCATATCCTTTGAGGGTTCCATGCTGATCCATACCTCTAGAGTGTAATTGTGCTGACCTCTATCTCACGACCATTAACATGCTAATCCATCTCTTTAATCATCAACATGCCGATCCATGTTTCGTGAACCATACTATGCTGATCCTTAACTCTTGAGTGCAACATGCCGATCCATCGATCCCTTAAAAACTTATGCCGACCCCTCCGTTTCCTAAATGCTATGTCGATCCCTCTATGCTTCATCCATATTATGCCGACCTAAACACATTATGCCGACCCCTTTTGCATAAGCCATCAATATGCCGATCCCACTTGTTTTACATGCTATGCCGACCCATCCATATTTCCTTCAATTTGTCAAACATCCATGCCGACCCCTATTCCAACCAAACCAAATTCCATAATTTCAATATCTTGCATTATCTATCTATCGACCCTATTTACCCTGGACTAGATACAACAGTCCGGACATTATACCTTGGTCATGTGGATATTGCCTCGTGACCATCCTTCCCATCAACTATTGAGTCCAGCCTTCGTAATCAACCCTATGTAGCCAGGTCAAGGCACTGGGTAACACTTGCCCCCTAAAGTACATCTTGTGAATAACATGACATTCTTTGAATTGGAGAAACCTAGGTTCCCAGGAAAGGGCCTATCCAAGTCCTTAGTTGACCACTGTTCCTTTATTAACCTTCGATGATACAGGTCTGATGTCACGTTCCATTAGAATGCACATATTTGGTCATATTAATCTTAAGGTTATCTTCTGATTTGACCTTTTAAAAAGTTGAATTCGTAAATCCCTTTTTTGCATGCTCATACACATGTTTCTGTTGTTGACTTCCGGACGTGTTCGGACGTTTGTTGGCCTTTGCCAAAGTGCTTTATTCTGTATGTTTCCGTTATAACCTAACCTTCACGATATCGGTTGCAATATGGGTTTTCAAATATTCGCTATTTCCCCTTGCTCTCCTTCTTATCTCACTCATATTCAATTATGCACATCTCCCTTTTCATTTCCTTTTTCTATTACATTATTACATATATGTATTTTTATTCTTTTATTATTTTATTAAACCCATTTTTTAGAGGGTCGGTATTTTGTATGCCGGTCCCTTCGGTTAGTATGCTTGGATAGGGGTCGGCGATCCTCGAGGCCGACTCCTTTTCAACCTTATGACCGTGTCACTTGGTGTGACCGATTCATCTTTCCTCCTTCATCGCCTATATAAAAAATCACATCTCTTTCCCTTTTCTCTTTTCACTTTAACTTCCCAACACTTAAAACTTTTTCCTATTGCTCTCTGCCCAATTGAATGCTCTAAAGCAAGACAAATTTCCTCTTTTAACTTGAATTCGAGTGTGAGACCATAACTCCGACCTCCATTACCATCACTTCGTTCCTTAACCAAGCTTCGGCCTTGCAATCCAAATCGAATAGTTATAATCTCTTCCTTATTTGGGTGGTTGGGTTGTGAATCTCGAGCTTGGACGGTTTGAGTGTCTATCAGGTGTATTACCTAGTTGGGTTGATTATGTCATGTGGGAGAGGAGGAGAAGGCAAAGGAGTAGGAGAAGAAGGAAGAAGAAGGAGAGAGAAGAAGGAGGGATTGGTTGGCACCTTCGAAGGGATGGAGAAAAGTCGAGGCCTTAGGACCAGAAAGGGGTTAATGCCACAGAGATCGAAGTGACTAGAGAAGGGATAAGCTAAGTGAGGTTTCGGCGAAGAGGTTACTTTGTATGAAGGTTCGGCATGGGTAGGTTTAGGGGTTGATGTGACTTGTCTGGAATAGGGATCAACAATGTTTGCAGATAGAGATCGGTAGTGAGGTTGGAACAAAGGGATCGGTATAAAAGGGATCATCCATATTCAGCGTTCAATACATATTGCAACAACGATCGATCAATAACCCAAAATCTATAGATAATATCAACATGAAACTTGGAGTATAATCTAATTAGGATATGTGGAACACCACTTAGGGATCGCATGGAATTTGGAGCAAGTTGGAGGGATTGGTACCTATCCCTCCAGAGGGGTCGGCATCAATTAGAATTCAAGCAACACTACTTCACGGAAAATGCGATATCTCACAAACCGTACGTCATAATCGCACGAAATTTAGGAAGCAAGTAGCTAACATCATAAGACATCCCTTGTAGGGATTGCAGCCCATTTGAATGCATTTATAGGGATAGACATCGATCCCTATTGTGGACCCTGATGGGCTTGCAAATTTTTTGGGTCGCCTCGTCTTGGTCTCATGAAACTTCTGCCAAAATTCCGGTCTGATCCGTGCACGTCTTCCTTTATATATACAGCAGGCATGGCGTCAAAAAAGGGGAACCTACTTTCTCCGCGAGGCTCTGCCATTTTTATTCTTCACTTTTTTACTAATGGATTCCAGCTGATCCAAACACTCTTGTAATCATAAACAAATGGAATATCAATAAAAATATAAAGTGTTCGTAGACCAAGGTTGCCGAACCACTTTAAAAAATTTATGTGTTCATTTACAATTTCTGCTCTATTTTAATTTCATTTTTCATTTAATCTCTACTAGATTATATCGGGTGTTGATGCACATTTTTGGCTTCAATAATTAAAATTTTAATTTATTTAATTTTATTCTTTTTAAACACTTTAAATTGAATATGCACACTATAACATTTATAATTACACAAATACATCTTATATATATACGTATGTATGTATTGAATTATTTATTAATTAACATTTTATTTATTTATTTAAAATTTTAATTAATTATAATTAATTTAAAAATTGGATGTCTATGCATATTTTTCAAGATTGGGTGATAGATAAAATAGATAAAATTAGAAGGGATTTCCTTTGGAGCGGGGATAATCCTAACAGTAGCATTAAATGTTTAGTTAATTGGGATACTGTCTGTAAGTCTAAAAAAGAGGGTGGTTTAGGAGTCATTAATTTACATAATATGAACCTGTCTCTTCTTGCTAAATGGTTATGGAAATTTAGAGATTCTAGTGATAATGCCATTTGGAAGGAGACTATTTCTAAATATTACTATAATGGTTGTTATAATCTCTTTCAAATTAGTCCTTCGATATACAGTAAGCTTTCTTATTTTTGGAAATCTATTTTAAAATGTAGTGATATTTTTAACTTAGGTATTAATATTATTGTTCATTCTGTTAGTAGTACATCTTTTTGGCACGATAGTTGGATTTCCTCTGTTCCTCTTAAGAATGAGTTCAAAGATTTATATGATATTTGTAACTTTAAATTTGCGTTTATTTCTGATGTTTTTAATTCTGATAGTGACCCTCCTTGGATTTTCAACTTTAATAGTATTTTAGTGGGCCCTACCCTTAGACAACTTTATTTGCTTTATGCCAAGCTTAATCTGTATAACATTGACAATGTTAATGACTATATTAGTTGGGAGTGGGATAAGAGTAAGAAATATTCTTCTAATTACTTTTACAAATTTATTAACTTTTCGGGGGTTTCTGTCAATTGTTTTAAATTTATTTGGAAGTCTAATGCTCCTCCTAAATCAAAGATCCATATGTGGCTCATCATTCATGGTAAATTAAATACTATTGAATTTTTAAAAAGGAAAAATATTTTCATTGATAATAAATGTTATTTTTGCAACACATACTCTGAAGATATTAATCATATTTATTTCGAATGCTTGGATACTCATTATATCTTATTAAGACCCTTAATATTTTTAAGTTTAATATTAGTTCTAGAGTTTCTGATTGTTTTTTCTATTGGGACTCTATTAGATTTACGTTCAATAAGAATTTTGGATTCTTGCTTCATGCTTTATTCATTACTTCTTGTTGGTTCATTTGGTTTGAGAAAAATCAAAGGATTTTTAATAATAAAAATCAACATTATAATAATTTGATTATTTTAATTTCTAATTTCTGCTTAAATTGGATTTCTAATCCCAAATATAAATTAGCCAATAATAATGGCTTTAAGGATTACCTTAATAAGGTTAGAAATAATATTAACATATTCAAACTTAACATCAATAATTTTGTTTCTAATAATTCTTATATTTATCCCTTTTCTGATTTAAATAATGATCACATGATGCACCATAATTCTCTTACGATTTTAGGCTCATAAATTAGTTTCCTGTTTTTTAGACCTGTTTGATTTTGTTCTAGTTTATCCTTGTTTTATTTTACTCTTTGGTCTTTATTCTCACATATATGTATATAAATTTTATTTATATACATATATGTGATTCTTTCTAACTTGTTTTCCTAGTTATGTTACAGGTTTGGTTTAGGTTGGTTGCTGGTTTTTCTCTTGACTGGTTTGCAGGATAGCTTGCAGCTTTATTCAGGTTGGCAGGGTAGCTTTTCGCAGGGATTCGGATTGCATCTGACATTACTTTTTGGTTACTCCAGGCCTTCAGTGTGGAGTTCTTCTTTTTGGTCCATCTTTTGGAGTTCTCCTACATGGACCTTCTGAGGCGTTTTTTTTTGCGTTTTGTTCTTTTGCATTTTTGGTTTTTAGATACCTCTAACACCCTAATATTGGGCGGTGGCCTTGCCGGAGCTCGGTATTAGGGTGAAATGGGCGGTGACTTTGCCGGAGCTCATTCGAGGGGTTTCTATTTCTTTATTTTTTCTAGTTTTTTTTGTGCCACCTGCCAGGCATGTTGGCAGCTCCTTATTATTAGTTTTATATATAGCGCTACATGTGTGCTCTCCTCTTTTATTAGAGGATCACACATTTTTCTCAAAAAAAAAATATAATTAATTTAAAAATTATGTATATACATATTACCATGACATTTTAAGATAATGTTACATATATCAATATATAATTAGCTCTTTAATTAATTATTTAATTTATTAATCTAATTAATTATAAATAATTTTCGAAGATAATTATTTTCTTTGCGAAATAATTTTATAACATTTATAAAATTATTACTTATTTTGAATTTCAACTTATTAATTTAAAATATTATTTTTAATTTGAAAATAAATTTTGAAAAAATTAGCCCAAGGCCCAAATTAATTTGGGCCTTTATTCCAGATATAACCTTTGGACTTACTTCACATTTTGAGTCAGGTTGGTAGCCAAGTAAGGAAGAATACTTGATTATCCAAACATGGCGTAACAACACCACCACTATACCCACATTATTATAGAACTTTACAAGTACTTTCGTCTAATAACACGGAGAATACGACTAGTTATAAGCGATCGAATGCGAATATATCTTTATACTAACACATATACGTCTTTGTTACCTTTTGAGGATCTGAACGGAAAATTTTGACGTGTACAGTATTAATACAAAGTAATAAACATAATAGTTAAAATTATTCAGAATGGTATATGATATAGATAAATCAAAATCAGAGTTACAGATCACAATGGAATAGTACATGTCATGTACATAATAAAATGTTAGTTTTACAAAATATTAGTACTAGACCCACACACTATGTACATGACATCCAAAATAGTGTATTAGGTACACAGCGACTACTAAATAATATATGTGACATAGCCTCTTAAATGTCAATTTATACAAGAATGAAGTAAACAAAAACAGTCAAATCAGTCTACTACAGTGCTACCATAAATCCAAAAGTCAACGAATCCCTATTCCTATAGAGTCTCGGCCTGACCGAGTATTTTAAAATAAACGGGTCAGACTATATCCATTAAAAAGCCATGATACTGATGTTGTAAATATATGACTTAATAATATTAAGCCATAACAGAAAAATGTCTGAAACCAAATAATTATAAAAAGGGATATCAATAAAAATCATAATTTCATAAATCTATTTATGACTTAACCATAAAATAAGTCATCTCAAAATATTCCTAAAACCAATTAACCATATTAAGGCATATCAAACCAAATCTCGATTTCATAAATCCACATCAAGCCTTCAATGGATTATCATAAAAATATGGTGATAACAAATTCAAAATTCTCCAAAGCCAAAAGATACTAAATATCCAACCAAAAATCTCAGAAGAAACAATCATCACTAATAAAGAATCATAATCTCAGATCCAAAAAAGATTACGATAGCCTAGTAAGGTCGCTAACACCTCCTCAAGCAGTTTTGTCTGCCCAAACAAGGTCGCTAACACCTCACTAAGCAGTTTCGCCCTGAATGACAAGGTCACTAACACCTCTCTATGCAGTTTCATCGGCCATGGTAAGGTTGCTAACACCACACTAAGCAGTTTCACCCTGAATGACAAGGTCACTAACACCTCTCTAAGCAGTTTCTCCTCGAATGACAAAGTCGCTAACCCTCCTCAAGCAGTTTCATCAAGCGCTACTCAAATATCGACTTGGGTCGATGAAAGATGGGTCATCTTCTCTTGGGGATCCATCGGCCTGAAATCTGAACACTCAAAGATAATACAACTCTAAAGTGTAGATCAGTTTCACTTTAGTAATCATTAGAATTTAACTAACTATCCCATACTAGAAAGTAAATTTCAAGTATTTACTAAAATCTAGTAATTTCTACCCAGCTCTATTTAACAAATCCATAGTAAATAAAATAAAAGAGTTTTAAATTAATTTTACGTAGACAAAGATATAATTTTCCAAGATCACTTTTAAATTCTTAAATTCATATTTAAGGAAAAGGTGATTATTTTTGAAGGAACACTTTAAAAATTATTTAAACCACTTTTATAACAAAATCACTTGAATTTAAAATTATTACTTTCATAACCACTTTTATAAAATAATACCATATTTTGTCTTTTGTCTCTAAAACATTTCCAAAATCATATGCATATAATATTAAGTTTAAAAGGTTTTACAAATAATTATTATTCATGTTTAAAAGTTTTGAATTAAAATTTTAAATAAGAAATAAGTTAAGAATATAATATAATTTAACTATATATTCTGTAAATAAAATTCCAGTAGGGGTCAAAATGAATAAAATCTCATTTTTAGTTAAATAATAAACCTATCGAAAATTCAATATCTAGAGCCAACATCGCTCTAAAGTATAATTCCATAATATGAAATTATTTAGCGACGCGAGTTACTTTCCGACAATTCCGATCACTTAAATAATGCACAACCATTATATACTTTAGCTATAAAATGTCAAATGCATTTTGATGGTTTTCAATATTCATGAGATTTCATAATCATTCATCTATTCAAATCCAATATTTCAAACATACAAACCAACCAATTCGAACACCAAACTAATTGAGCTATATCATGCAATTATATTTCAACCTTGTAATTCAATCGCTACCACATATTAATGTAATTCATAACTAAAGTAAGGCATGAAAAAGATATAACTAATTTAGATATATGTGTGTGTGTTAAATAAAATAACTCACCTTAACCAATCATTTGCGTATACACAGTTCTAGGATTGACGCCTCCTCACCATCACTTGAATGTTTGCAGCCCTAGTCTTCGCCGTGACTACAATTCGGATATCCTCCATCAAAATCGCCAAGTTGAAGTTGACTACCATTGTCCTTTAATCATGTCGATAGCCTCCAAAGTATGCTATAGCCTCCATCAGCTTACTTCGACAATAGCAGACGCTGCTATATGCACCCTTCACTTGCCAACAACTCCTCCATCGTCTCGGCCTTATCAACTTCGCACAAAACACTAACCAGGCCGAGACAACTCTAGCTCCCCAAAGTCATGCGCTACCTCTCCCTTGGCCAATGATGAAACATTGTGACCTATTCCTTGCATGTTTTCCCTTTTTATCATGCGTTTGATTCGAATTATCTAATTTTAGGGATTTTGAAAATAAATGAAGGTTAGGGTACGGGTTTGAGGATATGGCAAATGAATGTGGGTATGGATTTATTTGGGATGGGGCTTAAACTTTAATAAGGGTTACATTTCCCATTTACTCAATTAGTTTGTATATAATAGATTTCAATTTAATTTAAACTGATTCACATTTCACTATAATTCGATAACCACACGATTCTATCCATTTCTATATTATTTCACTCTATTTAATTCTTCATTATATTAATATATAATAAATTTATTCATCTTCGTTGATTTATTCATTAATATCAATAAAACTTCTTTTCATTTATTTCAAGTATACTAAATTATTTACACTTTAAAATATTTTACATTTAAAAATAACACTATATCCAATTTGATATATTTTCTGAAAAGAATTTATTAATTAATTCAAATTGTCCAAACAAAAATCTATTATTAAATAGACTCCAATTAAGTAAAATGTGAATTTCAAAATAACAGTTATTAAAAATCAGATACAGACATTATTATTTTAATTAAATTTGAATAATGTTACGGCTTCGAAAATAAGGTTGCTACACCTGGCCTCGACATCACTTTTCTAGACACCTTATTAAATAGGTAAGCTTTAATAATTTGGCCATAATATACTATTTTAGACCTCATAGGCTATCAGGGTTTGGTACCACTTTTTGAGCTGAGCCAGCATGCAATGGGATAATGTAACAACCATCTTTGAAATGGACCTAATTTTTGACCTAATAAAAACCCATCGAACTTTAGACCGATTCCAAAACTAGTGGCTGATTGGTAAAATTAATAAAACGAATAATATACAGAGCTATCTATCTATGCATTCAGAATCTCTCAGCAGAATGGATATAATAGAATAATAGAAATAAGTATCCATTTCATAAAAATCAAATCTCAAAAATATAACATCTCCAAATATCCATAATACAATATCTCAAAATAACATCAATATGTCTAAAATTAGGTACATCATAATATCAAAGCATAGATAAATAGATAAACTGCCGCAGATCTTCACTACCGCTTTCATCTTCTCCATAAGCGTTTTTCCCCCTGATCCATGGGTTGTAATGAGGAGGGAGTCAGAATAACTATGTCTAGTGAATGAAAATCTCAAGTCTTAGCACAATAGTGTTTGGGTATTATCATTTAGATAAGTAATATGCCTTCAACTATAAGCTCAAAGGCTTTGCTAGTCTATCTCCACAACTATATCATGTGTTTAATGCAACAACCGTCAATCATGCCCCTAAAATGCGAGATAAAGCACCTAAGCCACTTAATACCTCTTTAGTGAGAATTAGGCTTTGACGATTTAATACCTACACCCTAGGCAGATCCCTATCATTTAATACTTAACCCAAGGTGGACCCTTCTATTGTACTTCCTAACCGGCATCGTAAGAAATCCTATACAACCGCTTATATTTCATTTATTGGAAGATGCAGACCCTATAATAGCCACTTAATACCTCAACCCTGAAGCATGGCCCTTCTGAGATTTCCCATTGCCGCACCTAATAGATAATCTCTATTATGACCCAAACCGTGATGCCTCACATTATTCCGCCTATTCGTGGGCACTGGTAGCCAGATTAACCTGGTAGATTTACCCTACACAATTATGACTAACCTAGCATCCATCAAGAGTACTTATTATAGGCGATATCTAACATCACTCACCAAGTCACACTACTGGTGCGAGATTAGCTAGGAAGACTTATGTGTGCTTTTGACCGACCTTGCTTCCCTATAACTTAGCCATTTTCCCGCTTTCCTAACATACTACCATAAATATATACTATGTATATAATATACCTCATCTGCATTTACACACTAAGTCCATGTAAGGGAAACTCCTTAGTTCATCTTTAATTATGGACTAATTTCAATAATTATACTTAACCTCTTTTCTACGGGTTTAGTACTATTTATTAACCTATTTATTCTACACAATTAATACATTATTAGTTATATGCTAATAATGTATTTATGTTTACCAATAATTAGGCTAACTAATATATATTCCTAAGTGTGCATAAAACACTCCTTTCTAAAATTCTCACATCTTTTACAAATCATTAAAATGCCAAAACTGCCAAATTCATACAAGTCTAACTCCATACAATAACTTACAAAATAACTAATATCATTAACCAAGCAAATAGACTTGCATCAATAAAATAGAATCAAATACCAAACTTATTTTATATTAATATGGTAGAATCATTGCCTCAATTTCATGGAAACAAAATTTACAGTTTAAACCCTTTACATTCTATTCAACTTTTATATTTACAAACTTGAAGTGAAAAGAGATACATATTTAAATTACGGAAATAGGCGGTGCAAACTACAAATAGGAGAATTTGTACCTTACATACCATTTCCTATCTTATATTCTTATTAGAACCCTGTAGTACATCAATAGTGAAAAGTTGAAAGTGGAATAGAACATAAAATATTCAAATTGCAATATCAAAACAAATTCTACTATTTCAATAGAAAACAATTGAGATTCCACTAAACCTAAGAATTGACGTTTCATTTGGGGGAATTTAGGGTTTTTCATGTCAAAATTCCCCAACGTATAAAACAAATCCAACTTCATTATATAAATACTAAAATGTGTGAAACTAAGATTTCCATTCACAGATAGTTTGCTTGTCTTCCTTTGGATTTGATTTACGCTCCTCCTAACTTTTCCTTTAAATTTCTTCCTTTTGGAACATACAATAATTCAATTCTATATGGATTACATTTATAATCAAAGATTAGAGAAGAATAAAAGTAGAAAATGCATATATAAATATATAAAATTCCTTACCTTTAAATCCAATTGATTCTGAATTATAGAGTTAAAGAAGAAAACTAATAGAGTTTCGTTAGAGTTCTAAATATTAAGTGAATAAAAGTGAGGAGGCTAGCCTATTATTTATAGTGGTTAGAACATTATAGAACAGTCAGATTTAGGTCGGTTTAAAATAATAAAATCTGGTCATTCATGCCTAGCGTAACCCTAGCCGCCATACTCTCATGGTTAATCGCTCATCTTTAAGTGCTCGACCGGTCAAGAGTAGAGGGTCTACCGGTTCGTTATATTTGGCCGTGAATTTTTCTTGTCATTCTTTGTTTATTTATTTTCTAAGTTAAAACTAATGTTAACATTTTTCTTAAACACCAAGTATCCTTTAATGCTAAAAATATTTATTATCCTATTTAACTTTTACATTAACATTATTTAAGACAAAATTTTGAAATCATTTGAATTATTTTATATTCGAAAACCTCAAACATCAATAATCTTTCCGTTTAAACCCTGATTGCAAACTTTATATAGGAAAGTTGATCAGAAAACCACCGTGAACATAATGGTGTAACTTTTCTAGCCTATATCTAACGTTTACAAAATTTCCATTTTAGCCTTATTTTAGTTAATTATTTTCTTACTAATTTTTATGGGATATTACATCCTCTCCGTTAAAAAGAATTTCTTCCTCGAAATATCTAAGGGACGGATAGTGTAACGCTCACTCTATATCCATGTTATACAACCAACTTATAGACACAACCATCCACTCGGCCAAAAGTGCAATGTGATTATGTATGCAACATATTATAGGTGAGCTCCTAGCATGAATGCAAGGTCATGACATATAGGCATGTATGTAAGCATGCTAAATATGCATATGATTCTACATGAGAGAAAACATAATAGTAACAAGTGTAGGAACATTCCCCTACCATCCAATTTAGCAACCACGATGCAACCAAGAATCTAAATTTTACAGAGATAATGGTACTAGAGAAAAGCTCAAGGTGAAAAGCTTTCATCTTCTCCTCGCTTTCCCATGTGCTTTCCATTGGATTATCTCCCAATTATACTCGGACCGGCCTAATTTCTTTATTACAAAGCTTTCTAGTTTCATGCTACCCTATGCGTGCGATGGCACGGGGGTGCTATCAGCTTCATCTCAATATCTACTAATTGATTAGTCTCTACTATAGTAGTTGTATTATGCAGGCATTTTCTCAAGTGCAAAACATGAAAGACATCATGTACTCTTGCTAGCTTGGCTAGAAGCTCTACCCGTTACACAAGTTTCCATACCCTTTCTAAGCTCGGGAAATCATGGCACTAATATACCCACGTATCAAATCTCATAACTTTCCTAATAACAAATACCATGTCTTCGTCCAAAAACTCCAATTCTTTTCTTCGCCTGTCAACATAGGACTTCTGATGGTCCTATGCAGCCTCCATTCACCGTCTAATCATCTCTATCATTTTCGAGATCTCACAATCAAATCTAGTCCAAGTAGAATTTTTTTAATGGTTTTCCACCAATAATTAGGTAATTTGCCTAGTCTCTGGTATAGTGCTTCATAGGGTGTCATGCCAATCGTCGTTTGGTAATTATTATTGTATGCGAACTCTACTAAGAGTTAGTGCTGCTCCCAATGTCCTCCAAAATCAACGATCCAAACTCTCAGCAAATCTTCCAAAATCTCATTCACCCTTTTAGTCTGACCATCTTTCTGTAGGTCATTAGCAGTGCTAAGATTCAATATTGTCCCTAGGGTTGACTGTAAACTCCTCTTGATTCACTAGTGGACAAAGGGTTTCTATCACTAACAATGCTGCCTAGAATTATATGCAATCATACCACCTCCCCAATATAAATTTGCGCTATAGATGACATAGTCCTATTACTTCCTATAGGAATAAAGTGGGCACTTGTAGTTAGCCAATCCACTATGGCCCAATTGCTTCACTACCGCTTTGACTCCTAAACAACCTATCTACATAGTCCATTGATATATGCTCTCAATTCTAAGTTGGCACCTCTAGCGACAACAATAGTCCTCCGGACTTTCCTTGTTCCACCTTTGTATTCTGGCATGTCAAACATTTCAAGACATACTCCATAATCCTTTTCTTTATCCCCAGCCAATAGAAAATTCTCTTCATATCCTCGGACGTTTTATATCCACTGGGGTGAATTATCATCCCAAAACGGTGCCCTCAACTGAATCTTCCTCCAAAACATCCTCCACCATTGGAACACATAGGCATCCATCTCTTCTTAACCATCCCCTTTTGACTATTGCATATCTACCGACATGGGGGAAACGATCTCCTCTACTAAGCCTGTCCAAAATAGCTACCGTCAAATCTTTCTTGTGTTCTTGCCGGATGCTGTCCATCAATGTTGGCCTCACCTCTATTGTTGCTAGATAGCCAAGAGTGGGTTTCAATGGTGGTTGGAAATTGAAATTCGAGAGGAACTTCAACTGCCTCCACTCACATATAACACCTAGAGTAGCATGCCTTCGGCGAAGGGCGTTAGTGACAACATTCCAATTTTCGAGGCTATATTGTATCTCAAAGTCATATGATGCAATAAAACCCATCCACCTTATTTGCCTAAGATTTCAATCTTTTTGGAAAAATAGATATTTAAGCGATCTGTAGACAGTGGATACTCAAACCGTTCTCACATAAGATAGTGCCTCCGCGTCTTAAAAACAAAAACAAGTTGTGAATTTGGTACTTATTCTTATGCTTATTCAACTACCTACTAGCATAGGCTACCACTCTACCTTCTTGGATAAGAATAGGTCCTAACCCTATACACATGCGTTAGTGTAAAGAGTGAAAAGGATTCATCCCATCTTGAATCGTAAATACAGGATCACCAGTCAACGGCTTCTTTAGCTTCTCAAATGCTTTCATGCATTTTCATTTTATGCAAAACTAGACTTTTCTTAGTTAAGTGAGTTAGTGGGACCGCTACCTTGGCAAATTCATTGATGAACTTCCTATAGTAACCCGCCAACCAAAGAAAACTTCTAACTTCTGTGGTGTTCTGGAACCTTCTAGTCTTGAATAGCTTCCACCTTTGAAGGATTCACAGACAATCCCTTCTTGGAAACAGTATAATTGAGAAATCTCACCTCCTTCTTCCAAAATGATGCATTGAGAATTTGGCTTTTAGTTTGTGCCATCTCAAGGTCTCTAGTGTCTTCGCTCATCTTTACTTTTAGATAATACAAGGATATCATCGACGAACACTATGATGAACTTGTTTAGCTGCCCCTTAAGACTCTATTCATCAAATCTTCAAAGTACGCAGGGGTGGGCGTCACTTTCTAATTATATAGTCCATCTAGAGTATGAAAACCAGTCTTCTAATTTCTATCCTTAGCTATTCTCAATTGATGATATTTAGTGGCTATGTCCAAATAAGAAAAGATTTTGGCTCCAACAAGCTGGTCAAACAAATCACCAATTCTAGGTAAGGGATGCCTATTTTTCTAGTCAGCTTATTAAGCTCACGATAGTTAATGCATAGCCTTAAAGAGCCGTTTTCCTTAGTGGAAAAGACAATCGGCGCTCCCTATTTTAAAGTACTACATAGAATAAATCCCTTCCACAATAGCATCGAAATATGCTTGTCCAACTTTCGCCTTTCTTTCACTACACCAAAAAGGCTCTTTTGTAACACTTACTTTTTCCTAGTTTGTAACGGTTATTAGTGTGATAAACTTCAAACAGATATATCTGTTAGGAAATATTTGCAACGGTTATTACCGTGATAACATCTGGTAATGTCGTAATAGATGGAATTAAAATGGATATGATTGTAATTTATCGTTTATTTCGCTTTATCTCACTCCTCACGCTTCATCGTTACCCCGTTTCATTATTTTCTGTCCCTTTTCAATCTAGGGTTACCGCCTCCTCTACCTCGTCCTAGCACACCTCGGCATTATTCAGTTATTTTTCCTTCTTTTATTATCTTAAACAATTGATTTTCAGATTGCAGTTCAAACTTCGATTCGGGTAATTTTATTTACGTATATTTCTACAATATCACTAATAGCTTCAGCGAAATCCTCACTGATTATTCTAGCGTATGTTGGTAGTACTTTGCAGGTTGAAAGCAAAACTATAAATGATCTGAATCAAAACAGTTTGAAACAGTGAATTAAAAGGAATTTTTTTGTAAGAAGTAGTGGTTTTTTTAGCTTTATATTTTGAGACTAGAATGTTTGCTTCATCTGCAAATCAATACATTGATTTGCATTGCTTTTCAGCAGGTTATTAGATTTAAAATAGTTTTGAGTAACCTTTCACCAGTTTAATGGTGGATTTTGAAATAAAGCAAAATAAACTAAATTTGAAACTGACACAAAAAAATAAAGTCGAATTGCTAGGTTTGATTGTTTTGCTCTTTATTTCCAGGCTATAATTATCTGATTCATTTGCAAATCAGTGCATTGATTTGCATTGATTTTTAGGATTGATTGTAACCATTCCAATGCATATTTTAGTTTAACCAGTTTTAGAATCTATGCATTGTAACCAGTTTCAAATTGATTTTCATAGATATACAGTTAATGATGCAACCACATATAATTAGCTTTTTTTATTCAGTTTCAAATTTGAATAACTAATTAATGATTCGAAACCAATGCACATGAATGCGTGGTTGAAATGATTGCAATTTCAAATCAAACTTGTTAGCTTTTTCTTCGGTTTCAAACTTGTTATCATTGTATTTTCAGGTTTGAATCTACTAACAGTTATCCATTTCAATATAATGATCTATGTATTAGTTTTGTCTACTAACAGTTAGCTTTTTCAATGTAATGATCTATGTATTAGCTATAGTATGGTTATTTATATAACTTTACTTGCTGTCAACTTTTTACATACTGCTAGAAAATGTGATCATGTATGTGTTCAAAAATTAAAAAAAAAATCTTATCGGTGATCATGAAGTGGTCAGATGCAAAATATTTATGAAATATAACAGTAATGCATGGATATAATTGATGCAAAATTTTTGTTGTAGTTTAGGATGGCTATGGTAGTGGTTATAGTTGAAGCAAAATATAGCATATGCTAGTTACTATTTGAAATTAGTAAAACCCAACATGGAAAGTATTTAATAAAATGATATGAAAATGTTAAATTAATAACCAATGCTTTTCTTTTTTACATTAAATGACTAATTAATCTTAATTAATTTTCTGTATATTCATATAAGTGTAACAAATTGACTAAAGGTTGTTAATTTTATCGAAATTGAAATTGTTGGTATTTAAAAATATACTATAGATGCTAAAATTTCAATTGATTTTGAGTTTGAATAAGCTTAGATGCAATGTACATCAGTTTCTTTTAGACAACTTAATGGCTATAGCAATTTTGGGTATGATTCATAGAAATTACACGAGAATTATGGTTTAGGGTGCAAGTGCTGGTATAGAAAAATAAAGATAGCTACTATAATATTTACTATAGTTTAAGGTGTAAGTCAATATAATTGATGCAAAATATAGCATACTCTAATTACTATTTGAAATTAGTAAAACCACTACATGAAATTTATTTAACAAAACGATACAAAAACAGTAAATTGATGCTCAACTCTTTTCTTTTTGCATTGGATGACTAATTAACTTTCACTAATTTTCTGTGTATATTCATATAAGTGCAACAAATTGACTAGAGGCTGTTTATTTTATTGAAATTTAAATTGCTGATATTTCAAAAATATACTATGGATACTAGTGCCTGAAATTTTGAATTTGATTTTGAGTTTGAATCGGCTTGGATGGCAGTGTACATCAATTTCTTTGGACAACTTACTGGTTACATCAGTTTTGGGTATGATTCATCAAAATCATCTTGGATGGCAATGTACATCAGCTTCTTTTAGACAACTTACTAGTTACAGCAATATTGGGCAAGATTCATAGAAGTAACAGTGAAGAATTATAGTTTAGGGTGCAAGTGCTAGTTACAGTAGAATAAAGCTAGCTGCTGCATCATTTACTATAGTTTAGGGTGCAAGTAAATTTAGTGATGCAAAATATAGAATATGCTAATTACTATTTGAAACTAATAAGACCACAACATGGAATGTATTTAATAAAATGATATAGGAATGGTAAACTGACCAACTCTTTTCATTTTGCATTGAATGACTAATTAACCTTAATTTATTTTCTATATATTCATATAGGTGTAACAAATTGACTAGAGGTTGATTATTTTATTTAAATTGAAACTGTTAGTATTTAAAAAATATACTATAGATATTAGTGCTTGAAATTATTAATTTGATTTTGATTTTGAATTAGCTTGGATGGCAATGTACATCGATTTCTTTTAGACAACTTTTTTAGACAACTTACTGGTTTAGCAATTTCAGGTATGATTCATAGAAGTTACAAAAGATAATTATAGTTTAGGGTGCAAGTGCTGGTTATAGTAAAATAAAGAGAGTTACTTCAATATTTACTATATATAGCTTAGGGTGCTAGTGAATATAATTGATGTAAAATATAGCATGTGCTAACTACTATTTGAAACAAGTTAAATCACAACATGGAAAGTGTTTAACAAAATCATATAAAAATGACAAATTAAAGACCAGCTCTTTTCTATTTGCATTGAATGACTAATTAACCTTTATTAATTTTTTGTATATTCGTATAAGTGCAACAAGTTGACTAGAGATTGTTTATTTTATTGAAATTGAAATTACTGATTTTGGGTATGATTCATATAACCTTCATTAATTTTATTAAAATTGAAATTATTGACTAGAAGTTGTATATTCATATAACTTTCATTAATTTTGGGTACGATTCATGGAAGTAACACTAGAGAATTGTATGGTCAATTACTGATTTAACATAATTAGTGTAGTAAAACACTAATTTAAAGACAAGCACCTTTGTCCAAGTGGTTAATTGATTCGGCTTTGGTGCAGGATGTCACAAGTTCGAAACTTGCTTTCGAACGTTTATTTGATATGGGATATGTTGTCCCAATGATTTGTTGTATATAAAGTACCAGTTCAAAAAAAACACTAATTTAAAGCATTGAAATATATTGATAGTTAGTGATTATTGGATAAATGTTCGATCAATTATCGACAAATTATACATCAATATGTAGTACTAAATATAACAGAAACATTAATTCAATGGAAGTCCATATATTTCTGACTATGTTTTTTGCATGTGATTTTGCATGATTTTTTACACTAGTTCGACCAATATTAGTTTGATTTTGTCAATATATTTTTGATTGTATTTGGTTTACCAACTATGTTTACCATGATTGTATGCAGATTATGCAAACACGCCTTGAGTATCATGGGTTTGGTTCTCCGGTTCAAAGAAACAAGTGTGCTATTTACTTACTTAAATGAGCAAGACAATTGGAACTTGTGTAGCATATGTTATGCTGCATTTGTAACCTGCACTCAGGTTAGTTGAATAATTTTTCAGTAACTATAATTTCAGTTGCTTTATCGATTTTTTTTTGAAAACTTACACATAGTGAATATGTATAGACTTTCTGTTAGATCATAATTTAGCTACAATACATGAAACTGTTGGTTCGCTAGTACTTTTTCTTCACATAAATTTTAACAAACTCACTTTGATACTCTCTTGAATACATATTATCTCTGTAAAGTAATGAGATTTAATTAGGATATGCACGCTTATGCATTTTAGTTTCAACAGTGCTAATGTTGTACACATTGAGGGTGTATTAATTTTAGTTTTAACAATTTTAATGCAGAACTTATCATTTCAGTTTGACTATAACATGTTCAGTAGACATTTATAATTTGATTGGCTCTATAAAATTTGGTTAAATAGATCACTTATCTTGGCACTAATTAAATAATTTTTGAAGAGTTAATTTAATGGTTTGATTTTGGATAACTAAATTTAACTATATTATATTATTTTAAGACTTAATCATGGATGATCGATGGAATTGTGAAATATAACATAAAACATGAGACAATGTAAGACAACAATGACGCATTTGGAAAGATTTAAACTTAAATAACTATGGTTATTTAAGGATTGTGGGGAATATATAAAACTACCATGGTATAGTCATCTCTAATTCAGGTCAGTGTCGTACTAACAATACGAACAACAAAATTACCATTTTCTCTTATATTATATATGAGTTTAAACAAAGGAACAATGTAATCTAGTTTTTGCGTTAAAATATTATAGAAGTATACAATTTGTACAACATTGTATATTCAAGTAGTAAATTATACAATAGTTATAACAATGTTGGTGGAACTAAATTACTTTTATGGGCATAATTATGCTCTTTTTTATAAAAATTTTTGTTAGGTGTAGATTATATGTACCAAACATCTCTGAAACCTACGGTTTTATTTTGTTTATTAAAATATTGAGGTTTGTATGCATATTTTATGTATAAAAAATGATAAAATCAATGTACTATTGAACATGTATTGTTTTTAATCTTTTGTCTTCATCCTCTCCTCCTTTTTTATCAGAAAAAATACTCAAATCTCCGCTTTATATTTAAATTCGATATTTCCAATCATGTCCTTAAACATGGTTATTGCCTTTAGCAGAATCAGCTAAAAATTCAAATCGAGCTGAGGTAGTTTTCTTTAGTTAAGAAGTGTACTACTAAAATCTCCTTATTTTTGCTTATTAGTATCTTATTTAAAATATTAACAATAAGAATTTTTCTTTTTTAAAATAATATGTCAATTTCATGTTATTTTACCAAATGAATTAAATTTCATTTAATAAAACTTTTTCAATGAAATCATTCACATTTGTTTGGTGGCATAATGTAAATGAATGGAAGTTTCATTGTTTTTATTACCTCGGTTCCAAATTTTGCATAGTAGTAAATATTTAAATTGCCCCATAATTAAATTGTATTTGTTTTGTGCTATGGTCTCATTCGTTCCTATTGTCTTCTAGTTTTCTGGAGTAAATTCTAATGTTGTGATGGTGATGGATTTAATTGTGCTCACTTGTTGTGGCAGTTTCTGTGTGTCAATTACTTTCATTATTTATGAGTGAGCTGATAGACCATTAACACATCCGTGACTACCCTTGATGTGAATAACTGTTTGCCTTAACTTTTAAATATTATTAGGCTAACTGTGTTAGTTTTTATGTACGTACTTGGTCTATTGAAGTATTTTAACACTTCATGAGTTCCTATACACATTAAAGTTTGAGGGGAATAGTGAGTTCGTTCAACTTTTTATGATAAAATGTTTGAGAATTTGGTAGGAGATGAAAATAATAGTGTTGCATATCCCAGTTCATTTCCTTTTATCAAATCTCATGTTGAGTTACAATAGTTTAGTCAAATCTGTGAATATTTTGCCTAGTAAATTTCAACTATATAAAAACTAAAGCAGTGCATAATTAGCAAACTTTCACTAGGCTACATGAAATTTCTTGACATTTGGGAACTTTCATATATTGGTTGAACACAGGATATTGTAAACAGAAGTCGTGATTTGATGTCTCCTAGTTGATGAATGATTTCATCATATAATTCTTTTGATAGGTAGGAAATATTTTAGCATTTTGTATCATGATTTCCATGAGCATTGATTCGTTGATTCAGACACATGAAATACATTGCAGATATTATGCAGTTGCCAAAGGAAAAATTTATATGAAAGAGTTAAAAAAAATATTTTGTATGGTATTGCATCAGCATTTATAGAATATAGAGTTCCTAATTCTTGTATTGTATGGTAACTCGTTTCATAGACCATAACATGTTTTTGAGGCAAGTATGAGTAATCCTTGTTTCCTTTGTTATGACCATTGTTGTTTTACTAATCCTTCAATTCAATAATTGAAAACAAAGATGAACTTAATATCTGCTTGCTTAGATCTTGTTAGTTATTTTATTTTCCTGGAAATTGTAGAAGGGCCACAATAGCAATTTTGTTACACTAATTGTATAAGCAACAACAACAATTTTAGTTTCAAAAGTAGCAGCAATTGCTGCAGCAACAACCACAACATTAGCAATATTTTTATATTAGATAATCTCCAACCAGTTATCGCACTAAGTGGGTTGGCTTGGATCTCGAGTTGCAGAAATTTCTTCATAAAAAGTTAAATTTTCATTATGAGCAGCTTTTGTTTGAATTAGAAATTTTTATTGTTTTTGATGATCTGGTTTAGGTGCTTGTAAGTAAAAAAAGGTTTAATTGGTTATTACTTTCTCAATCTTCGTTGGAATTTCATTCTAATGTTGAGTTTCCTTGAAAGGAATTTGTGAGAGAGAAAAATATGATTAGGTTATATCAAATCAAATTGTATATTATGACAATACGATGACTGAAAGATTGTCATTAAGATGAATTTTAATTTGTGAATCTTTGATGATGGTTGAAACACTCAACTCCAGATCTGTTTTCTTTGTTAAAAATAGAGATATGATGCAAGATAAGAAATAATGAATTATATTTTGAAATTCATTTTGCTTATTCAAATTTATATACTTGAATCACATGGAAGCATATGTTGTGATGAAACAAAATTAAAAGAGCTTTTTATTTATTCCAAGTTAGTCTTATCACCTTAAATTATATTTTAGTTTTAACTATCTGATTTAATTAAATTACTATCTGAAAAATGGAGTGGTCGCTTTGGAGTCGTGATATTAGTGGCATATGATTTCTTCTAATATTTATTCAGGGAATTCCATTTTCTGGCCTTGTGTATGTAACCAAAAGAAGCACGACTGCTGCTTTTTCTAACATGATAAAACAACTGGAACAAGTTACTGCTGCTCTTGCTGTAAGTCTTTATTGACTATGAGTTTTTCCCCCTTTATCTTCTTTAAAACGTTGAAAGTCAAGTGGAAGTAAAAGTTTTGGTTTTTATTTGTTTACATGTGCACTTGAAGGCATTCAAAAGAAAGAATGATTAAGTAAATGGCTCTCTTGATTTTCTTTATGCCATGTGTCACGCTAGGTGATGTCGATTTATATTGTTTTAACGATTAAAAACAAACCTTATTGATGTAAAGGCTAGCTAAAGATATTTATTTGACATAATACAGCGATGCACCCATTTTCTATTTGATTACAGAAGCTAAAACTAACAGTGCACATGGTTGATTAATAGATTTGGATCTCTTTTTCTATTAAATTTTGGTCACCCCTCTATCTTAGCCATTGGATCGTAAATCCAACGCTGGTAATGAAATTAAAGTAGTATAGGGAACATAATATAAATATTCGCGAGTAAATAATTAGAGTATTGTTGTTCATTTTTCTAATGATGAGTCTTTTTCTTCAGAAATTTAGAAAGCAACAGAGTGTTTGGAATAAGCAAGTGAGACCAGTGAGATCAGTGTTTTAAGTGATGTTCATCAGAGGGTTTATGATGATGTAGTGGCTGCCTATTTGGAGAATGTAATCAAGCACGTTGACTGCTATGATATAATTGATGGTCTTCAAATGGATTGTGGATCTGTAGAAGGTGACATGCACATGATAAGTGATTCTACCTCTGATAGTTTGATTGTTTATGGGGATAGTAATTGTGTAGGGGTTGGGTTTCTGATTTTGGTGATTTGAGCAGGGAATCGATGAAGGAAAGGTTGTTGCTTAGTGAGGCTTCTGATGTTGAACTTAATAAGGACACTCAGGTTTCTGTTGTTTGTAAGAAGTTTGGTTTTGTTTTTATAGAGAAGTGTGTGGACCATGTTGTTATATACGCTGATGTGCATTCCGTTCTGCTTCTTTGCATCGGAAATGCAGTCTTCTCTGGTAGATATAAAGCAGTTTTCATGTGAGCATATTTTTATGGTGTCCGTGTTTCTGATATCGTTGCTCGTTCTAGTCTCTGGTTATTTGGAGTTTTTATGGGTGGTGTTAATGTGGATGATGATAGCTTGGTAAAGTTTTTAGACGTGTTCTCGGTTGTTAAAAATGGTATGCTATTTTGTAGTTTGGCCGGAGTGTCGCATTCATTGTTTGTAAGCTTTAAAATATTTTATAGTAGTGAAATTTAAAGTTTTCACAATGAACTTTGTAGAATTTGATATGAACTAATTAGTATGTTTGATTTTCTTTACAGTTTGATGATATATTAGTTTCATGTTTGTTATTGCTATAAATTTGAATTTGTAAAGGTGAATGAAATAATATGTGATTATACTATAGGATCCGGAATGGGATATGGTTGAATGAAATACTATTAGATGCTGAATAAGATATGGTTCTGCTATACCAAATATTTTGGTAATTTTGCTATTTACTTGTTCAAGAAATTCCCAACACTTATAACCGTTGAGACGACCCGACTATCTTACCACAGAAAATCGCATCATCTTTAAGAAAGAAAGGGATAGAAAAGAGAAAAGACAGAGAAGAAGGAAGGAACAACATCAGAATCTAAACAGCGGAACGAATAAATTATATTAATAACATAAACATTACATAGTATCATATACATCATAGATACACAGCTAAAACAGCACATACTAGACAGTTATAAACACCTGTCTAGTTATACAACTCAATACAACTCAAAGACAAACTACTCAGAGAACACACAGCGGAATATTCTATAGCTATACGCAGAAGCCTCCTGCTCCATTGCTCCTCCAGAATTCGTCAAGCCAACCTAAATTCCCCTGGCTACTCGTAAAAATTTGAGTACCTAAGAGTTTAAGAAAAACAGAATAAACTCCGGGTCAGACATGGGTCTGGTGTGAGTAAACGATTAAAGTTGCTTAACTTTAAAAACCTTTTGAAAGAAAAGGTATCACATAAGACTTCCCACACATAAACATGGAAAAGTTTTTACCTTACGCTAACCAAAACATTTGATACGAAATCCGATGATATTATAATAGTGTCTAGGGTTTTAAAATAAATAAGAAATAGTCAAAATTGTTACATGATTAAATTCCAGCTACTAGCCACAAAAGTGGGTAATACAATCAAATCCGATGGCACTTATTGGATTTTGGATTCCATACAATGGCAGGGCTACTGGGGTACCGCCCGTCACAGTACGATGCCTAGATCACCGTACCGAGGAGTACGCCCGCTCCCCTGCAACACAAAGCCGGACCCATTCCTTACTGAACAGTTCCAAATAAGACAACCCCGGCGGATGTAGCTATTCAACCGCCCACACAGCCGAAATAAAAGGGACCTCTAGACATGGGTAAATCTTACTCTCAAGTGGGGGCTACCCACGAAGCCTTGCTGCACCTCCCCTGTTTTATCCATTCCCGGTTGATGAGGCTTGAGGCTACGATTACCATTAGTGAACACATCACTTAGAATGCTCATCGTCCACCTGAAGATGTTCTGAAAGCATTCAATCCATACAAGTTCGTTTCAGGTTCGAACGAATCCGAAGGCATTATCTCATTACACTCATTTTGTAATCACCTTCAGAGTTAACGACAATAACCCTTGCACTCTGAATCACCTTCTCGAACCTATAAGAACTAGTTCCGTCAAACTCATTACGGAATCACCCACAGAGTTATACTGACGTATAGTCCTTACACCTCGAGTCTTCACAAAGCTCCACTTTGATTTACGACCTAACGTTTAATTGGAATCGATGTGGTTTTCGGATATCCAAATATGGAAACCCGATCCCGGTCTCATCGAAATCCAAAGCGTGTCTTTTAGGTCGAAGTTGTTTAAGGTTAAATAATTCAATTCAACTATCTATATATACACAGAATAGATAATTCACAAGTCACAATTGATAACCACAATATCAATTAAACAGATGATTCATAACAAAATAGGTACTCCACATCATTATCACAATAGATAACCTATATCACAATGCAACCAAGCATTCATACCACACGACATTACTTATCTCATTTCTGAGATTACATCCATTCAAAACAATCAATGTCACTCATTCATACATAAGCAATGATTTACAACATAATTAATTTAAAATGAATTAAATTAACCATCTCTATCTCTAATTAATTTAAAGTGAATTAAATTAATTACTTCATCTTTTAATTAATTTAAAACTAATTTAAATTAATTACCTTCATCACAATAAATCTTGCTTAAATAAACATTGATTAAACCAATTAATTAATAATCATCTTAATTAATCAACCTTGATTAATTAACTCTTAATCAAGTAATTAATCCTTAATTATTCTCATTAATCATATTAATTAATGAATTTTAATTACTTCATTAATTAATTAACTATAATTAATTACATTATTTCTTAATTAACTACATTAATTAATCATGCTTAAATTAATTGCTTTCAATTAATCAACTTAAATAAATATAAACAGTAATTAATTATTCTAAATTACTTCTTAATTACTTTATAAATTCTTTGATTTATTACACCAGGTAACAAACCCCTTAATTACTTAAACAAGTAATTATCCATTTAAATTACTTCCCAATCAGTAATTTATTTTAACTCAATTACCTCTGTAATTTATTAATTACTTATCTTAAGTAATTGGCCATATCAAACTTATTAAGTAAACATACTTAATCTTTTATCAGGTGACTTCTTTTAAAAATCAATAAACTTAGTTGATCACACTTATCACATCAATTAAAATTGAGTAATTTATTCCTTAATTACTCTTTACCAAATCAATCTTCAATTAACAGATTGATTATCTTCAACTATTAATAAACCTTAATTATTAATCAATCCTTTAATACAAAGTAATTAATCACTAATTACTTTTATAATTAATTAATTAACCTTAATTATCCAATTAATTATCTCTTAATCATTAATTAATAAAACTTAATTATTAATTAATAACCTAAATTACAAATTAATTAAAAATTAATCAATCCTTAATTATAATTAATTAATCTTAAATAAACATAGTTAATTAATTCTTAATTAACTTGCATTATAGATTAATAACCTTTTTAATTATTAGTTAAGAAAACCCAATTATTACTTAATATAACCTTTATTAAGTATTAATTAATTACCATTTTAATTAACCCTTTAATTACTTAATTAATAAGTAATTACAATTTAATTAATCACCAGTCATTAATTAAATCCTCATAATTATTAGTTAATTAATTATACTTAATTAATTACTTAATTAATCCTTTAAAATAATTAATTAAATTAATTAATTAAACTTAAAATTTCTTAATTAATTACAAATCATTAACACTTAATTATTATTTAAGATAAACATTATCTTAAATTAATATTGAAATCTTTACTTATCATAATTCATTAATTAAAATATAAAGAAAACATTAATTACCTATCTTTAATTATTAATTAATAATCATTAGTTTCAAATTCAAAAATTACTTAAACCTTAATTGTTAATTAATAAAAACATTTATAAATTTCCTTTTTTATATTTCCAAAGTAAGTTTTGAAAATAACATTAAAGTTTTAACTTAAAAAAAACATTTTAAACATTCATACAAATTCATTTATAAAAACAAATCAATTTAAAGAATGAATTTTAATTTAACTTAAACTATTTAAAGTTTAAACTTAACTATTTTAAACTAAAAATCTAGTTGAACATTAATTTGGGTTCAACCCATATATACTTGAATTCAAGAACAAAGTACTATCTTTCTTTCTTTTTCTTTTTTAAAACAAATTTGATTTTAAAATTTTGAAAACTGTTTCAAATTTAAAACTTAAAACTGTTAAAACATAACAGTTTAACTCTGCACACAAGACCCCAGAGACCACGCGAGTATTACCGAGCCATCTCCTTAATATCCCGAGTATTCCTTCGAGAAAATCAAGCAACCCAAAACAAAACAAACCCACTGACAACAACCAACCTTCGTGCAACCTACACCGGTGTCGGAACCATTCCGACCAACGTCGAACCCACCGACAAGTCACCCAAGCACCCCGCAAACCCCTACGACCAACCAAACACCACTTCTTGCCTCAATCCAAAATCGAGTTCCCAGGATGAACAGAACCCAAACATCATCAGTAAATCCCCCCTTGAACCATCGCCTCCGATCAACTATAAATTTTACAACTCCGGCCATCGATCGCCGACCCACTACGCTTCCTTCACACAAATTCCCTTCAAGCTCGATACACTGAAGAAGATGCAGTAGACCAATTTACAGTAAGAACCCAAAACTAGGTTAAAAATCAATTTCGAGCAAATTCAAACTTCACAGTGATTTACAAATTCATCAACCATTTTTACTGCACTCTCTAATCCAACCCCTAGCTCCACCAAGATTCCCGAGTAATCCAGATGTATAAATCAACAGATTTAGACCAAAACCCTATTTTCAGTAAATACTCAGTTACATGCTCAATATAATTTTTAAAATTGAGATTTACTTTCTAAAATTCATACTTCCCAATGACAATCCAGATTGTATAATTATTTCATCAAATTTTAACATTTGGTTTCAAACATGGGTAATAAATTTGTTACTGCATTTTTGATTCCCAGGTACATTTCAAAAACCAGAGACTTAGATCTATTTTTGATCTTAGTTTATACTTGAACTAACTTGTTTTAGTTTAAATCTATGGCTTAACAATTTTTGAATAGAATTTTTTGAAGATTTGATCTTTGTCTCAGATCCTACAGAAAAATACAGAGAGGAAAAAAAATCAACATGCACAGTTTCTACTAAACAAACCTATTGCATTCTTAAATCTACACAGCAACTTACATGCAACTACCATCAAGTACTTAAGTTTTTAAACTTAAATGTTTACTCACCTCAATTTAAAAGAAAGGCAGTGCAGGGGTTTTGAAAAAGAACAGGGAGGCTTCAAACTGAAATTGCTTCCAGATTTTGCATTTTGAAAAACTAGCAAAATAACTTTGAACTTGATGCTATTTAAAATCTGGAGTACTTGCAAAAATGCTTTGAACTGATGATGAAGCTTCTTTTGAAACAGAAGTGCTCTTGAACCAGATTCATACTTGCATGCATATGAAAGTTTGCAAATGCTTGACATTTTGAAAACAGGCTGTGATTTTAATTTGAAAACAACTGTAGGCTTTAGATCATAGAATGGTTTGAGGAGATTTGAACTTTTGATCACAGAAATGTTTCAGGTAAACAATTTTGCAGATTCTTGAATTTTTTGAAAATAACTGTGATTTTGTTTTTAGAATAAACTACAGGCATGCAGTTTGATTTGCACTAGAAAAGGGTTACAGGCTTTGTAAACAGAGAGTATCATTACACTTGTATGCAAATAGGTTTGAATTTAGTTTTCAGGCTTTGTTTGAGCATTTGTTTGAATTGAGGAGTAGATGCAGGCATGGGAAAAATATGTACAGGTAACAAAATTTGCAGATTTGTTTTGAGGAGGATTTTGATTTGAACATGGTTTGAATTTAGGAGCTTCTGATTTTGAGAAAAAAATTGCATTGATGATTCAAGTTTCTTTTTCAGGAATGAACAAAAATTTTAAAGAAAAAGAAAGTGAGAAGAGATGGTGTTTTAAATATAAATTTTAAGATTTTATTAAATTTAAAAAGAAAATAGAAAAAAACATAACACTTGTCTTATAAATTATAAATATTTTAACACTTGTTGACATAGTTTTTAAGAACTAAACATTTGTCAATTCTTATGTATATTTATTTTAAAAGAAATTTAAAAGACTTTTAAATTATTTTCCTAATTACTAATATGCTTTCTAAATTTTGAAGATACTTTTATAATTAAATTCCTAGTTAACTAATACATTTATAAAATTTATAAATGTATGCTAATTTATATAAAATACAATCATTAAAAAAAATGAAACCAAATATAATTTAAATAAAATTATAAAACATTGCAAACTTATTTTAAAATGTTATTTCAAAAGCCTTGTATTTATTCTTATTAAATAAACACAAATCAAATTTCTATAGATAAATTTCTCTAAAAGAAAAATACAAAAAAAAATCTTATTTTTAATTAAAAACATTATCTATATAATTTAAAACCAAACTATATAATTATCTTATTTTAATATGTATGTATTCCTTTGAATTCTAATTTATATTCATTTTCAAAGTCAAATTTAAAAATAAAATCTAAAAATCAATTTAAATAAATAAATATCAATTTTTAAATAAGCACATTATTATTTACAAATAATATATCCTATTTTAAAATAAATTTTAAATATACAGATATAAATATATTTAAACACACTTATAAATTTTGAACACAATAAATCAATTTAGAATTTATTTACACAATAAAATAAATATTCTTAATTTAAACCAATTTATAACCATAATTAAGACATTATATTTTTATTACTTGGTTAATTATCTTTGAAAATAACAATTTATCAATTTCAAATAATTTAAATAAGAGATTATCAACATTTTAAACTCCTGGAAATTCTGGGATATTACAATCCTCCTCCCTTAAAAGAATTTCGTCCTTGAAATTTAAAACAAAGATAATCCACAGTTTTATTTTATCTCAACCAATTCAAACATTCATAACAGCCATACACTATCAATCAAACAAACAATTTCATCCAAACAACCAATTTAATCAAATAAACAACACTAGCTATCCGGACACAGATCCAGATAAACTTCCTAAAATTATCTCGAGTTTTCCAAGTACAGACACAGGGATACTCGCTCTACTAAATCCAAACCAGCTATATTGCTAAGCTACTGAGTTCCCACTCAGCTAGATCTATAATCTACACAAGATATCTAACCACAGACAAGACCGATCAACAACTAAAACCTTCACAGAACTACTGGTCTTAAAACCAGTGATGACCAAACACGTACTCCCTCCGAGACATGTGAAATATTTTGAATTCCAGTCTTCCAAACTGACAATTCAACTCTTCAAACCAAAGCACTGATCTCTACAAAAACTCAAAAGAATCTAATATACCTCGGAGCTAACCTCATAATCTCACCAAAACTTATTTCTCCCTTTACCAGAGAAAATCTCAACAACATCGAAGCCTCCAACTTCGAATTCCAAATTCTTCCGTTACTTAACCTCAAAAACTTCCCGGATGATCCGGGCTGCCTACAGATTCTTCCTGATCAGCTCAACCTTCGTTGATGCTTCTACAACAAACTGGATTAACTCACAAACTGATCCTCATAAGATCAATCCAAAATCGAAACCAAACTTTACTATCAACAGAAGAAAACAACTTCTCCTATCTGGAAAAGACAGAAAAGAATCACTCGCCAACTTGCCTCGGATTCTGAAAAATAAATTCAGTAGAAACTCTCTAATCCAAAATACTACAACTTCCAGTTGCTTCTACTCAAGACCAACAGCCACCTTGCTTTCGCTGCACAACTCTGATCTGGAGCAGATGAAAATGCCGTAGAATGAACACAGGCACAAACTAAAAATCACATCTCCGAAATAAGGTTCAACAGAAATTCCAAGAGATACAGAGCTGCTTCACCAAACAATCAACCTAGGAAACAACCTTCTACCCAGCTGAATCACTGGTATCACTCCTATCAAGTCGATTCAGAACTCAATCTCTAATGTGGGCAAATCTATAACTTTCTTGAAGATATAAATCCGGAAAATCTTCAGCAACTCCATAACTTCTACATCCTCTAGAGATGCCACAAACCCAAGCAAAAGATCATCTAAGATAATGACCAAACCATCGCAAGTCACTTTTGCGATCAACCAATCCAATATCCAAGATACTGTCCTCTCTCCACTAATCAGAACAGTTTATCCTTGACCAACTAATCCATCGAAGAAATAGATCCTTACTGCTGCTTCTGAATTCCACCTCTAGGAAATGCTAAACCAAAAGGATCTTCCTGCTGAAGCACAGAACACTCCCGAGATACACCGCTAACACAGATGTCAAAGACTTCTTATCCAGAGCTCTTTGAGAAACTCGGACCTCCAACTAAACACAAACATCCTGCAGAACTCAACTACAACTCCAAAGCAGACACACTTCCTTAAACTTGCTCCGAAAGAAAACATCTTCGGAGACACTCATAGTCACTGCATCTCATCACGCAGCTACTACTTCCTGAGGTTGTCAAGATACCATCACTCGCTTCTGCTCAATCAACAGATCCAAATTCTACTCATCAAATTTCAGAAAAGAACTCCGAACCTTAACAGGTTTCCTACAGAGATTAATGAAATCTTACACCAAACTGCAAAGATTACACGAGACGGTATTAGGTCTACAGTCTCGACAAATACATTTCCAATCTCAAACATTCAAACTCCAACCAATGGTAGTCGTGTTACACACACCACTACCTCATCTACCTTTATAAATTATGTTGGAAAACCCGAACAGGTAAACCAACAGATAGGTAGAAATATATATATATATAGCTATGTATAAAAATTACAAGTACGCTCTCTCAAGAAAGACACCACTACAGAGCCTAGGTATTCACTCAACCTAATGCTCTGATACCAAGTGTAACGGTCTAGGCTTTGCAACCATCGACAGCGGCCACAACTGGTAGGCTTTTCAACCATCCCAGCCCCACTGTGGCTTACATTGGTACCTCGGGTTTGCTTTTACGGTCAGCCTCTCGACTCGCAACCAACCCCTCCGGGGACATGTAGGGGTAAGAGTCTTTCGCCACCAAACGCGAAGCGAGAACCCCCTATCATGTTGTAATATAGCAAACTCGATCCCGGTCTCATCGAAATCCAAAGCGTGTCTTTTAGGTCCAAGTTGTTTAAGGTTAAATAATTCAATTCAACTATCTATATATACACAGAATAGATAATTCACAAGTCACAATTGATAAACACAATATTAATTAAAAAGATGATTCATAACAAAATAGGTAATCCACATCACTGTCACAATAGATAATCTATATCACAATGCAACCAAGCATTCATACCACACGACATTACTTATCTCATTTCTGAGATTACATCCATTCAAAACAATCAATGTCACCCATTCATACATAAGCAATGATTTACAACATAATTAATTTAAAATGAATTAAATTAACCATCTCTATCTCTAATTAATTTAAAGTGAATTAAATTAATTACTTCATCTTTTAATTAATTTAAAATTAATTTAAATCAATTACCTTCATCACAATAAATCTTGCTTAAATAAACATTAGTTAAACCAATTAATTAATCATCATCTTAATTAATCAACCTTGATTAATTAACTCTTAATCAAGTAATTAATCCTTAATTATTCTCATTAATCATATTAATTAATGAACCTTAATTAATTACTTTCATTAATTAATTAACTATAATTAATTACATTATTTCTTAATTAATTACATTAATTAATCATGCTTAAATTAATTGCTTTCGATTAATCAACTGAAATAAATATAAACAGTAATTAATTATTCTAAATTACTTTTTAATTACTTTATAAATTCTTTGATTTATTACACCAGGTAATAAACCCCTTAATTACTTTAACAAGTAATTATTTAAATTACTTCCCAATCAGTAATTTATCTTAACTCAATTACCTCTGTAATTTATCAATTACTTATCTTAAGTAATTGGCCTTATCAAACTTATTAACTAAACATACTTAATCTTTTATCAAGTGACTTCTTTAACAAATAAATTAACTTAATTGATCAAACTTATCACATCAATTAAAATTGAGTAATTTATTCCTTAATTACTCTTTACCAAATCAATCTTCAATTAACAGATTGATTATCTTCATAGTGATTTACAAATTCATCAACCATTTTTACTGCACTCTCTAATCCAACCCCTAGCTCCACCAAGATTCCCGAGTAATCCAGATGTATAAATCAACAGATTTAGACCAAAACCCAATTTCCAGTAAATACTCAGTTACATGCTCAATGTAATTTTTAAAATTGAGATTTACTTTCTAAAATTCATACTTCCCAATGACAATCCAGATTGTATACTTATTTCATCAAATTTTAACATTTGGTTTCAAACATGGGTAATAAATTTGTTACTGCATTTTTGATTCCCAGGTACATTTCAAAAACCAGAGACTTAGATCTATTTTTGTTCTTAGTTTATACTTGAACTAACTTGTTTTAGTTTAAATCTATGGCTTAACAATTTTTGAATAGAATTGTTTGAAGATTTGATCTTTGTCTCAGATCCTACAGAAAAATATAGAGAGGAAAAAAAATCAACATGCACAGTTTCTACTAAACAAACCTATTGCATTCTTAAATTGTAACGGGTGCGACTTTTCGACGCTCGAAAACCGACATCAATACGTCCACTGTATCAACTGTCGAGCAATCGAATGCCAAAAAACCGTACCGTTATGGTTATAGAAGAAGAAAAAGATAGAAGAAGAGAGAAAAAGATAGAACAGAACAAATGAAACAACAGAACAATATCAGAATCTCACAATCGCAGCGGAACAACATATAATAGATAAATGAATAATCTTTAAAAAAAGAACTATATAAGTTATTACATTACATCATATTACATTACATTACATCATCAGAGTGTACAACAACAAACAACGGAAAAGAAATACTATATACTAGTGAATACGCCATGCCATCCAGCTTGCCTCCAATTCTCTACAGCAACTCCCGAATTCCAGAATGACCTGATAACCTGACTCTAGACTGTCCGTGTGGAAATTGGTGGACACCCAGAGTTTAGGAAGGAAACAATAAACTCCAGGTCAGTCATGGGACTGGTGTGAGAACTTAAACAGTTTATCTTTTAAAAACAAAACAAAGGAATATTTTTAAAGTCAATTCGAAATGCTTTTTAAAAATGAAACTACCACAAGGCCTCCCGGCACACACACAATGCAAACGCAGACTTGGGGGAGATTTCTCCTTATGATAGTCAAAGATGCTTACTACGTAAAATTAAATCATTGTTGATATTATTATTAGTGCATAGTGCAGAAAACATTTCGAAAGTAGAATATAAATCTTAGCCAGCATAGGTACCATTATATTATGCTAACTATAGCTACCATGTTAAATGGCAGGTTCTACAACTAAAACCGTACAAGGTTCGTATTGTTTCTTTGGATTTCCAACAAATGGTCAGGCCAAGGAACTTCCCATTGCCACATGGGTACGCCTCTGGAAAGACGACCCGAGAACCTAACTGGATCTCTGCCAACACAAGGCCGGGTTACCTCTGCAAAAATAGGTAACTACTGACGCGAGTATGCCGTTCCCCGATCGTAACCGATCTATATCCGAGGATCCTCGATTTCCAACAACCATAAAGCAATAAATTTGCAGCAACAACATAGGTTAAGTATCTGGGCTCCATACCATGATACCACCTCTATCCAGAAGGAAGGATATACACTAAGGGGCGCTACTCCCTAGAACCTTGCCGCATCCTTTCTGTTTTGACCATTTCCGGTGTGTGAGGTCCGACGAAATCTCGTCCACAAAGCCACGCTTTATACAAAAGCTGTGCTATGATCATCAAATGCTCAACAGCACTTAGCACATCACACTACCAAATTGGGAGTATATCACTAATAACCTTCAACTACATAACCTCTGAGCTCGTACGTCTCAAAGAAGGGTGTTAAGCTAAGAGAATGAATTCTCCGCTACCAACAGAAATATATTTGAAAGAAATCATCTTTATATCTCAATTTGTAATGTCAGACATACAATCCATACAAGTCTGTTCCGGGCTCGAACAGAACCGAAGGCACTTCCAAAGAAGCCCTTGCAATCCGGATATTCACTAATCACGTCTGGACTTCCCGTCACTAAGGGTGATAAAACCTCTATATCGGAGATCAGCCAATGCGGAGTAATTCGACGGTAATCCTTCCGTTTTCAAAAATATCCAGTCTTCAACACCGGTCATCAAATGCAATCCATAACGACTTATCACATATTCGGAATGGGTTATACGACCCCAAGGTCCTCTCCCGGCTAACCCGAATAGTGAGCGCTTATTTTGAAAATAAGTGTGGCATTCAAATTCAAGCAAATCACAACAAATACCTATTTAAAGGTAAATATTGATAGTCGGTTATTTAACTATCAATAGGTATGCTCAACATCACCAGATTCCAAATAATTTCCCAAATTATTTATTTTCCAAAAATATCTTTACTATATATATAATTTCCACACTTCAACCATTTGAAAACAAATTTCAAATCACTTTTCACCTTTCAATCTTTGAAAACAAATTTCAAATCAATTTCCTTAAATGGAAACACTTCCAAATATTTATCCATTTTAAATTTAAAATGGTTCATTAAAATCAATCAAATAAATCCTTACCGATTTATTTCAAACTTACGTTCCAAATCCGTAAATTTATCTCCACGCTTCAAAAATAAATCATCGTTTATTTTTAAACAAATTTCCCTTTCTTTTATAAATTCCATAGTGAATTTACAATTCCAAAATATCTATGAATATACGATTTTCAAATCGATTTCTAATATTCATTTTCAATTTATTTTTAAAAGATAAAATCTCAAAATATTCACTTCATATTGGAAAACATTTCCATACTTATTAATTATAAGTAATTCACAAATCCATTTATTTTCTACACTTGGAAAATATTCAATATACTTAAATCGAAATTAAGTATATATTTCATTCTTTAAAGAAAAACGTCCTTTCAAACACATTTATTTGAGTCAAAACGAATGTTGCGTAAAACATCGTTACGGCGACCCAAAATCACCAGTATAGGGATTCGAAATTTTAGATAGATATATAAATCCCAATACTATATAAAACATTTCCTTTCAGAAATCATTTACTATAACAACAGTGTTATAGTCCACTATTTCCTTCTATTTCTCGAAAACGTCTATTTCAACAATGAATGTTGAAATCTATGGTTTCGATGTTTAACACAATTTAATACATCGTTAAAACAATTAACTTCATTTGATAATATTCATTTTCCCAAAACATATCCATTTTATTTAATAATATATTCACTGTCCAAAATCGTGAATATACTTCACTAACCAAATTCAATATTTTCTACACATTTTATTTTAAGGATAATTCGCTATCCGAAATCGCGAATATATCTCCTTTAATAACCTTCTATATTAAATTTATCAAATTCAATTGATTTTGGATTTATAAACAATGTTTATAAATTCCATTTCTATTTATAAAAATTTCAATTATAAAATCCCATTTATAAATCAATTCAATTTATAACTCAACCTTATACCCAATATCCGATTTATAAGTTAATTATTTATAAATCTTTTATTTTACAAAAATCTATTCATTTTATAATTTCACAATTTATAAAACTGTGAATTTCATTCACTTATGAAATCCAATCATTCTTCATTTTAACACTTACAAAAACTCGTTTTATAATTTCTATATTTTTAATTTATAAATATCAATTTTATAAATCTTTTATATAACCCGTTTATAATAATTCAAAAATCTCAATTAAAACCATTTTATAAATTAATTGACTATTTATTTCAAAAATCACATTTCGGTTATATTTCTCAAAAATCATAACTTTTATAACTTTAAATTTTATAACGTTAATTTATTTAAAATGAATAAATTCAAAAATTTAATAAAACGTATAATTTCAAAAATCACTTTAAAAATCCCTTAAAAATCAAAATCGTTATTTTTAAACTTCAAAAATGGATCCGATGATGCAATAGCACCAAATAGTCAATCACGACAACAAAGACATCATATATCCGTATATTATAATCAACACATATCAAAATATCTGTAATCAAATAATTACTGGTGATGAATCCAGTTGGATCCCTCCAACCTGTTTCCCTGCATCCAAAGATGTTAGCACAATACCAATTCCGTTTCAGTACGGAATATCGCGGTATATGGGATTTATAAAATATTATCCGCTATTATGCAGCGCAATAGGGTCTCATCCGCTATATAATGCGGGAAATCAACTCCAAGTACATAAATAATACCAATTTCACTTTGCAGTGAAATATTCGTGGTATATGTTTTTAATAAATAGCCTCTGCTTACTAACGTCGTATAATGTCTATTTTAATAATCAATAGATAACAATCATCATTCAAACATACAATCAAGAAATTTTAAGTATAACTATTTAAAATTTAAATCGAAACAATTCGATTGAGTGAGAAGTTCTCGCCTTGGTTTCAATTCAGTTTCCGCGTTTTATTTCGAATAAAATTAAAAACGCGTTTAATTTTGCCCAAAATTTTCACTAGCTCCAAACGACTCCAATCTAGTTCCATCGTGTAGTGCTCGACAAAACGAAGCCAACGCAACTTGTTTCGTAATTTTTTGACCTCGTATTAAAAAGTTATGATAATTTTAATATTACACGAATTATTATACACTCAAATTAACAAATTAAATTTATTTTTTTAAACCCTACTCTAATCAGGGCCGTAGGATCTCAAGCCCATGCATCATGGCCATCCCCCCTATCTTGCATCTCCAGTAACTTGCGTATGAACAAACTCATCAGCCGCCTCCATCTTGCAATTTTCGCGACCCATACAAGCATCTCCAACTCGATCAGCAACTTCCATCATGAAGCCCCACGCGAGCACTACCCTCGGCCGCGATATGGTGGAGCTCGGCTCTGTTTTTGGCCTCGAGAAACATGCACGACCTGATGTGAACGCGGCCCTCCTAACGACGCCGTGGTGCCCCAAATTCGATCTCCACCGTTGATCTTCAAGATCTCGATGCCCTCTACAAGTTTGCAGTTGACAACTTTGGCTAAATGTTTACGGATAGGAAGGAAAAGAGGGAAGAAAATCGAGCATTTCTGGCCATTGAAATGCAAGTGGCCGCTGGAGTTAGAAATTAGGGTTTTGGCTTTTTGTTTTGCAAATTTGTAAATGTTGTGGCCTTATATAGAAAATTCTACGAAACACCATTCACCCAAAATTTTCCGAACTCCAAATGAAGCGTTCCGGTTGGCGTTTCTAAGGTTTACCCCATGTTCCGAACACAATGGAATATGTTTCGGGAGCCAATTCAATCATCTGTGCGAGTTACGGCAATAAACGATCAATTTAAATTAAATCGATTTAACTAATTTTCCATGCGTTTTGGCTTGCCCCGGACAAACGGTAAATCCGATTGACACGAAATTTGAAACCATACAATAATTTAACATTACGGATCCGATGAAAATAATTTCGTCGAAATCCGAGACTGTTTGAAAAATGGTTATTTTTACACGTTAATTAAATATTAAAATATTCAATTTTCACAAATTAACTTTTAGTTCGATTTTAAAAGTTCTATAACGTTACTCTAACTTCAATATGATTAAATAAAATTTTACAAGCCATTTCCAATCATATTAAACCCAATTTTCAATTATTTATGTAATTCCAAGTATTAAATTATCGATTTAATTATCCAATTAAATCTAAATATTCGAAAAATAATTTATTCGACTTACGAATTTTACTTGTTGACATTTAAAATCAATTAAATATTCAAATTTTAATTGACAGAAATTCTGGGTCGTTACAAACTTCCCTCCTTAAATGAATTTCGTCCTCGAAATTATAAGTAAGAAAAAGTTACAGAATCCATTAACTTTCCAAAACAAACCATTCAAATTGGATTTTTCAAATCTCTTAAGTGTTTAACTTTCCCAAAATCTATTAGTTAAACTTCTTACAATACTTTACTAAGTTTTCAAATTATACTTAGTTATAGTTTTCAAAATTTTCCAAAATTCCCAAAAATATTCTAACGCCTTAAATTTTCGGAAAAATTCGCCAGAGTCTCCTTTGCGCGGCTCGATCCCGAAAAAAATGACAGTATATATATCACAAATATACATCTCATCAAGTGATGAGGCATCCCGTAGGGAAAAAAGTGTAAAAGTACGATATTTAATCCGAGATATGTACCTTATTTATTATTAGCGAGGATATACGGCTAATATAGCGCGAAAGCGAGCTCCAAAGGCGAAACAAGCGCAATCCGCACCTACGAAACACTCAACAAACCATGAGAAACATGCATATATGAAAGTAATATCAATATACAACATATAGTAACATATCAACTACATGTGCCAACATAGCAATACATTCAATCAACAAATGCAACCATCAAACAACTATCCAACCAATAAACATCCAACAAATCCATATCTATCCAAATCAATTCATAAAAATCAATATTCTTTCATTTCTCATTAATATTCAATGAATTGGTTTTCCAATTTAAATCACATTTGATTCATTAACATTGGATGTTTTTACTAACATTCATTTATTCATATTCAATTAGTTTACATTCACGAATTTATATTCAAGTTAGTTCACTTCCAAATCAAATTTAGTTCTATTCAAATTCATTTACTTCACTTTCAATTTGAATTCAATTACATAGCTTTCAAATTTTGCTAATTCAATTTCATTAACACTTAATGAATTATACACAATCAATTAATAACCATATAACAACCAATGTATATTCAACATAACCAAATTATTCAATTTACATTCAATTTGGTCCAACACTTTTAATTCCAATTGGTTTATATTAAATTGATTTTCATTCAATTTTTCAATTTCTCAACTTCATTAGCCTTTAATGAATTAACACTTACATCCGTTATCTCATATCAATTCTTTTACATTCGATTGATTAATATTCAATCCATTTATTAATTCAATTGCTAATTTATTTAACAAATAAGGTTGAATTTCATTTATATAACTGAAGTTCAAATTGATCACTTCTCTTGATTAATTTACTTCGATATCAAAATCAACTTTATTCAACATCACTTAAGTTATATTTCAAATCACATGTCTTTGATGACAACTCAAATTTATTTCAACTTGGCTTTTAATTTCATTTTCTTGCACTTGCAAATTTTATTCATTCACAATTTATTTTCCAACTTAATAATTGTATTCCAATCATTGTATATAACATTCCAGAGTCTTTTCAATCTTTCAAAACCATTTTTGAAATCAATTCAATTTACCTTTGAATTTCAAAACCCAAACTCAAATTTTTCCAAACAACTTCTGTTTAAAATAATTTGGCAGCAATTCCTCTTTTGGAAACCCGAAAATGAACACCAATGATGTCGTGATCATCATCGGAATTATTTTCCAGTGACCGAAAAGAGTTTAGAGCTTTAATTTCTCCAAAACAATTTTCCAAAATATCAAATCCCTTCAAAACACTTCTCTGGAATTTTGTTTTTAGATTATAAATCACATTTATAAATCTTTTACTTATATAATTTCACTTCTTATATATAAGATTATTTCACAAGTGTAAATCATTTTAATTATGACTTCCATACTTATAATTCAATTGTTTATACAATTCGTTCTTCTACAGCTGTTGTTTTTATTTAACTTATTCAACAATCAATTCATATACACTTTAATAATTCTGAAAAATTATTCCTTTATATATAAAATATAATCAAGGTGAAATTATTTCATTTACCCTATTTTGAAACAATATCGTGTCAAATTGTTCTGTACAAGTGTTTAGAGATCCCTATCAACAACGTTAATTACTCATGTTGACCAGAATCCATATACCACTTAACAAACCAATCATCACAACATAAAACAATTTCATTTTCACTAACAAATACGCGCTCGTATCTATTATTGCACTCAAACTCATTCTAGAGTACTACTGACTCTATCTCTAATGAGTAATTCCCAACAGAGCCATGGTTGTCGCTTAACCATATGCTCTGATACCAGATGTAACGGGTGCGACTTTCGACGCTCGAAAACCGACATCAATACGTCCATTGTATCAACTGCCGAGCAATCGAATGCCAGAAAACCGTACCGTTATGGTTAAAGAAGAAGAAAAAGATAGAAGAAGAGAGAAAATGATAGAACAGAACAGAAAGAAACAACAGAACAATATCAGAATCTCACAATCGCAGCGGAACAACACATAATAGATAAATGAATAATCTTTAAACAAAGAACTATACAGTTATTACATTACATCATATTACATTACATTACATCATCAGAGTTTACAACAACAAACAGCGGAAAAGAAATACTATATACTAGTGAATACGCCATGCCATCCAGCTTGCCTCCAATTCTCTACAGCAACTCCCGAATTCTAGAATGACCTGATAACCTGACTCTAGACTGCCCGTGTGGAAATTGGTGGACACCCAGAGTTTAGGAAGGAAACAATAAACTCCAGGTCAGTCATGGGACTGGTGTGAGAACTTAAACAGTTTATCTTTTAAAAACAAAACAAAGGAATATTTTTAAAGTCAATTCGAAATGCTTTTTAAAAATGAAACTACCATAAGGCCTCCCGGCACACACACAATGCAAATGCAGACTTGGGGGAGATTTCTCCTTATGATAGTCAAAGATGCTTGCTACGTAAAATCAAATCATTGTTGATATTATTAGTAGTGCATAGTGTAGAAAACATTTCGAAAGTAGAATATAAATCTTAGCCAGCATAGGTACCATTATATTATGCCTACTATAGCTACCATATTAAATGAAAGGTTCTACAACTAAAACCGTAATAGGTTCATATTGTTTCTTTGGATTTCCAACAAATGGTCAGGCCAAGGAACTTCCCATTGCCACATGGGTACGCCTCTGGAAAGACGACCCGATAACCTAACCGGATCTCTGCCAACACAAGGCCGGGTTACCTCTGCAAAATAGGTAACTACTGACGCGCGTATGCCATTCCCCGATCGTAACCGATCTATATCCGAGGATCCTCGATTTCCAACAACCACAAAGCAATAAATTTGCAGCAACAACATAGGTTAAGTATCTGGGCTCCATACCATGATACCACCTCTATCCAGAAGGAATGACATACACTAAGGGGCGCTACTCCCTAGAACCTTGCCGCATCCTTCCTGTTTTGACCATTTCCCGGGTTTGAGGTCCGACGAAGTCTCGTCCACAAAGCCACGCTTTATAAAAAGGTTGTGCTATGATCATCAAATGCTCAACAGCACTTAGCATATCACACTACCAAATTGGGAGTATATCACTAATAACCTTCAACTACATAACCTCTGAGCTCGTACGTCTCAGAGAAGGGTGTTAGGCTAAGAGAATAAATTCTCCGCTACCAACAGAAATATATTTAAAAGAAATCAGCTTTATATCTCAATTTGTAATGTCAGACATACAATCCATACAAGTCTGTTCCGGGCTCGAACAGAACTGAAGGCACTTCCAAAGAAGCCCTTGCAATCCGGATATTCACTAGTCACGTCCGGACTTCCCGTCACTAAGGGTGATAAAACCTCTATATCGGAGATCAGCCGATGTAGAGTCATTCGACGGTAACCTTCCGTTTTCAAAAATATCCGGTCTTCAACACCGGTCATCAAATGCAATCCATAACGACGTATCACATATTCAGAATGGGTTATACGACCCCAAGGTCCTCTCCCGGCTAACCCGAATAGTGAGCGCTTATTTTGAAAATAAGTGTGGCATTCAAATTCAAGAAATCGCAACAAATACCTATTTAAAGGTAAATATTGATAGTCGGTTATTTAACTATCAATAGGTATGCTCAACATCACCAGATTCCAAATAATTTCCCAAATTATTTATTTTCCAAAAAATATCTTTACTAGATATATAATTTCCACACTTCAACCATTTGAAAACAAATTTCAAATCACTTTTCACCTTTCAATCTTTGAAAACAAATTTCAAATCAATTTCCTTAAATGGAAACACTTCCAAATATTTATCCGTTTTAAATTTAAAATGGTTCATTAAAATCAATCAAATAAATCCTTACCGATTTATTTCAAACTTACGTTCCAAATCCGTAAATTTATCTCCACGCTTCAAAAATAAATCATCGTTTATTTTAAAACAAATTTCCCTTTCTTTTATAAATTCCATAGTGAATTTACAATTCCAAAATATCTATGAATATACGATTTTCAAATCGATTTCTAATATTCATTTTCAATTTATTTTTAAAAGATAAAATCTCAAAATATTCACTTCATATTGGAAAACATTTCCATACTTATTAATTATAAGTAATTCACAAATCCATTTACTTTCAACACTTGGAAAATATTCAATATACTTAAATCGAAATTAAGTATATATTTCATTCTTTAAAGAAAAAAGTACTTTCAAACACATTTATTTGAGTCAAAACGAATGTTGCGTAAAACATCGTTACGACGACCCAAAATCACTAGTATAGGGATTCGAAATTTTAGATAGATATATAAATCCCAATACTATATAAAACATTTCCTTTCGGAAATCATTTACTATAACAACAGTGTTATAGTCCACTATTTCCTTCTATTTCTCGAAAACGTCTATTTCAACAATGAATGTTGAAATATATGGTTTCGATGTTTAACACAATTTAATACATCGTTAAAACAATTAACTTCATTTGATAATATTCATTTTCCCAAAACATATCCATTTTATTTAATAATATATTCACTGTCCAAAATCGTGAATATACTTCACTAACCAAATTCAATATTTTCTACACATTTTATTTCAAGGATAATTCGCTATTCGAAATCGCGAATATATCTCCTTTAATAACCTTCTATATTAAATTTATCAAATTCAATTGATTTCGGATTTATAAACAATGTTTATAAATTCCATTTCTATTTATAAAAACTTCAATTATAAAATCCCTTTTATAAATCAATTCAATTTATAACTCAACTTTATACCCAAAATCCGATTTATAAGTTAATTATTTATAAATCTTTTATTTTACAAAAATCTATTCATTTTATAATTTCACAATTTATACAACTGTGAATTTCATTCACTTATGAAATCCAATCATTCTTCATTTTAACACTAACAAAAACTCGTTTTATAATTTCTATATTTTTAATTTATAAATATCAATTTTATAAATCTTTTATATAACCCGTTTATAATAATTCAAAAATCTCAATTAAAACCATTTTATAAATTAATCGACTATTTATTTCAAAAATCACATTTCGGTTATATTTCTCAAAAATCATAACTTTTATAACTTTAAATTTTATAACGTTAATTTATTTAAAATGAATAAATTCAAAAATTTAATAAAACGTATTTAAAAATCTCTTAAAAATCAAAATCGTTATTTTTAAACTTCAAAAATGGATCCGATGATGCAACAGCACCAAATAGTCAATCACGACAATAATGACATCATATATCCGTATATGATAATCAACACATATCAAAATATCTGTAATCAAATAATTACTGGTGAGGAATCTAGTTGGATCCCTCCAACCTGTTTCCCTGCATCCAAAGATGTTAGCACAATATCAAATCCGTTCCAATACAGAATATCGCGGTATATGGGATTTATAAAATATTATCCGCTATTATGCAGCGTAATAGGGTCTCATCCGCTATATAATGCGGGAAATCAACTCCAAGTACATAAATAATACCAATTTCACTTTGTAGTGAAATATTCGCGGTATATGTTTTTAATAAATAACCTCCGCTTACTAACGGCGTATAATGTATATTTTAACAATCAATAGATAACAATCATCATTCAAACATACAATCAAGAAATTTTAAATATAACTATTTAAAATTTAAATCGAAACAATTCGATTGAGTGAGAAGTTCTCACCTTGGTTTCAATTCAGTTTCCGCGTTTTATTTCGAATAAAATTAAACACGAGTTTAATTTTACTCGAAATTTTCATTAGCTCCAAACGACTCCGATCTAGTTCCATCGCGTAGTGCTCGACAAAACGAAGCCAACGCAACTTGTTTTGTAATTTTTCGACCTCGTATGAAAAAGTTATGATAATTTTAATATTACACGAATTATTATACACTCAAATTAACAAATTAAATTTATTTTTTTAAACCCTACTCTAATCAGGGCTGTAGGATCTCAAGCCCATGCATCATGGCCGTCCCCCTATCTTGCATCTCCAGTAACTTGCGTATGAACAAACCCATCAGCCGCCTCCATCTTGCAATTTTCGCGACCCATACAAGCATCTCCAACTCGATCAGCAACTTCCATCATGAATCCCCATGCAAGCACTACCCTCGGCCGCGATATGGTGGAGCTCGGCCCTGTCTTTGGCCTCGAGAAACGTGCATGACCTGATGTGAACGCGGCCCTCCTGACGACGCCGTGGTGTTCCAAATTCGATCTCCACCGTTGATCTTCAAGGTCTCGATGCCCTCTACAAGTTTGCAGTTGACAACTTTGGCTAAATGTTTACGGATAGGAAGGAAAAGAGGGAAGAAAATCGAGCATTTCTGGCCATTGAAATGCAAGTGGCGGCTGGAGTTAGAAATTAGGGTTTTGGCTTTTTGTTTTGCAAATTTGTGAATGTTGTGGCCTTATATAGAAAATTCTACGAAACACTATTCACCTGAAATTTTCCGAACTCCAAACGAAGCATGCCGGTTGGCGTTTCTAAAGTTTACCCCGCGTTTCGAACACAATGGAATATGTTTCGGGAGCCAATTCGATCATCTGTGCGAGTTACGGCAATAAACGATCAATTTAAATTAATTCGATTTAACTAATTTTCCATGCGTTTTGGCTTGCCCCAGACAAACGGTAAATCCAATTGACACGAAATTTGAAACCATACAATAATTTAACATTACGGATCCGATGAAACTAGTTTCGTCGAAATCCGAGGCTTTTTGAAAAATGGCTATTTTTACACGTTAATTAAATATTAAAATATTCAATTTTCACAGATTAACTTTTAGTTCGATTTTAAAAGTTCTATAACGTTACTCTAACTTCAATATAATTAAATAAAATTTTCCAAATCATTTCCAATCATATTAAACCCAATTTTCAATTATTTCTGTAATTCCAAGTATTAAATTATTGATTTAATTATCCAATTAAATCTAAATATTCGAAAAATAATTTATTCGACTTACGAATTTTACTTGTTGATATTTAAAATCAATTAAATATTCAAATTTTAATTGACAGAAATTATGGGTCGATACATAAATCTACACAACAACTTACATGCAACTACCATCAAGTACTTAAGTTTTTAAACTTAAATGTTTACTCACCTCAATTTAAAAGAAAGGCAGTGTGGGGGTTTTGAAAAAGAACAGGGAGGCTTCAAACTGAAATTGCTTCCAGATTTTGCATTTTGAAAAACTGGCAAAATAACTTTGAACTTGATGCTATTTAAAATCTGGAGTACTTGCAAAAATGCTTTGAACTGATGATGAAGCTTCTTTTGAAACAGAAGTGCTCTTGAACCAGATTCATACTTGCATGCATATAAAAGTTTGCAAATGCTTGACATTTTGAAAACAGGCTGTGATTTAATTTGAAAACAACTGTAGGCTTTAGATCATAGAATGGTTTGAGGAGATTTGAACTTTTGATCACAGAAATGTTTCAGGTAAACAATTTTGCAGATTCTTGAATTTTTTGAAAACAACTGTGATTTTGTTTTTAGAATAAACTGCAGGCATGCAGTTTGATTTGCACTAGAAAAGGGTTACAGGCTTTGTAAACAGAGAGTATCATTACACTTGTATGCAAATAGGTTTGAATTTAGTTTTCAGGCTTTGTTTAAGCATTTGTTTGAATTGAAGAGTAGATGCAGGCATGGGAAAAAGTTGTACAGGTAACAAAATTTGCAGATTTGTTTTGAGGAGGATTTTGATTTGAACATGGTTTGAATTGAGGAGCTTCTTATTTAAATTTTTTTTTTGCATTGATGATTCAAGTTTCTTCTTCAGGAATGAACAAAAGTTTTAAAGAAAAAGAAAGTGAGAAGAGATGGTATTTTAAATAGAAATTTTCAGATTTTATTAAATTTAAAAAGAAAATAGAAAAACATATGGACACTTGTCTTATAAATCATAAATATTTTAACACTTGTTGACATAGTGTTTAAAAACTAAACATTTGTCAATTCTTATGTATATCTATTTTAAAAGAAATTTAAAAGACTTTTAAATTATTTTCCTAATTACTAATATGCTTTCTAAATTTTGAAAATACTTTTCTATTTAAATTCCTAGTTGACTAATACATTTATAAAATTTATAAATGTATGCTAATTTATATAAAATACAATCTTTAAAGAAAATGAAACCAAATATAATTTAAATAAAATTATAAAACATTGCAAACTTATTTTAAAATGTTATTTCAAAAGCCTTTTATTTATTCTTATTAAATAAACACAAATCAAATTTCTATAGATAAATTTCTATAAAAGAATAATACAAAACAAATCTTATTTTTAATTAAAAACATTATCTATATAATTTAAAACCAAACTATATAATTATCTTATTTTATGATGTATGTATTCCTTTGAATTCTAATTTATATTCATTTTCAAAGTCAAATTTAAAAATCAAATCTAAAATTCAATTTAAATAAATATCAATTTTTAAATAAGCACATTATTATTTTCAAATAATATATCCTATTTTAAAATCAATTTTAAATATACAGATATAAATATATTTAAACACACCTATAAATTTTGAACACAATAAATCAATTTAGAATTTATTTACACACAAAAAAAAATATTCTTAATTTAAACCAATTTATAACCATAATTAAGACATTATATTTTTATTACTTGGTTAATTATCTTTGAAAATAACAATTTATCAATTTCAAATTACTTAAATAAGAGATTATCAACATTTTAAACTCCTGGAAATTCTGGGATATTACAACCGCTGAAAAATAAAATATTTTCAACGGTTATAACCGTTGGAAATGTGAAGTAATTCCCAACGGTTATAACCGTTGGGAATTACCAGGATTCCCAACGGTTATAACCGTTAGAAATTACGGTTTTTTCCAACGGTTATAACCATTGGGAATTCTGGTCATTCCCAACAGTTATAACCGTTGGAAAGTTTCAAAATTCCCAACGGTTATAACCGTTAGGAATGACTAAAATTCCCAACGGTTATAACCGTTACAAAATATGTATAAAAAATATAACGCACCTGCTACCAACGTTTATAACCGTTACAAAATGATAGTTCTGGTGTTGCGTTTGAGGGCCATATGTCTTAATGGAAGCACAAAGGGTCTAGCATCCTTCTCTAAATCAATCCTAAACTCGATCTCCCTTCAAGGTGGAAGACCGAAGACTTCTTCAAAATATCTGGAAAGTCTTGAACTACGAGCATAGATAAGAGCTCATTTTGTGATAGGCTAAGAGAATATAAATAACTTAAATCGACCGAGTTTTAGGGTGTACATTGAACATATATCTCTCGTCCCCTACAACTCCTCAACCAGATGATCCTCTTGTCACAATCTAAAATAGCACCTTAGTAATATAACCAATCTATTCCTAGGATAAGTCCTTACCCCATGAAGTTAAGAACATATACATACATGTAAAATTAATGTTACATATATCCACAACTAGGTCTTTACAAATCAAAGAAAGGTGTGTTAACCCACCAATAGGATTTCCCATGATTATTGGACTGGTGACAACTTATGTTTTTAGACCCAAGGATTTGACTATATTTCTAGCTATGAGCGAACAAGACGCTTCCAAGTCAAATAAGATATGAATAGTATTCTTAGAAATAACTATTATACCTTCCATTGCAGTTTTTCCTTGATCTCTGGGAGGAGGCTGACTTGAGATAGGTACAACCTCTATGGCATAAGCTTGCCCACTTTGCCCTTCCTTTGCTAGCTTTGGACACTAATTCTTGTAGTGTCTCTCCTTATAGAAGTGATAGCGTCTTCCTTTGAACTCCTCCTTCATCAAGCTCAACTTGCAATCCTTAGCAATATGTCCCTTCTTCTGACATCTACAGCATGCCATGCCTTCTTTCTTGATCTTTCCCTTGGCCTTCTTGTCCGCCCAAAATCCTTCTTTCTTTGCTCCACATTGAATTTACATTGGTCTTATCTTCTCCTTCTCCACAATACCAATAGTCTGTAGCATGGTAATTTTAACTATCATCTTATAAGTAGTATCTACGAGTACTTGGGTCAAAATAAGCTCCCTAAGCAGAGAATTTAGGCCTTTAACGAACTTTCCTTCTTCATGGTGGCATCAATCAAACTAAATCCAACTTAGCCAATTCCGTGAACTTATCGATATACTCCTTCAACATGAAGTCTCCTTGCCTTAGTTGCATAAACTTTTCAAACTTACTTCAAACTCAAAACGAGTTTTGAAATCAGCCTAAGTAATTCCTTCCTCAGCGTTCTCCTCAACTACTATGGTCCACCAGCCCAACACCTTCCATTTAAGATGCCACGCAGCCATCCTCCTCTTGAACTATTCTTCCAATCCTAGCTCTCGGAATATACGCTCACAGTTTGGGGAAGTCAAATGGGCAGAGTGCTACTTCAATAGACGGAGCAGCCGGTGCAATTAGTGCATCTTGTTGAGGAATGGAAACTTGCCCCCACATGCGTTAGTAATTGCTTGAACCATTCTAGCATACCTAAGATAGTGAGTATCTCTTGGGTGGAAGGGTTTCCAGCCTCTAAGAAATTATTTTCAGCTATAATCTACCATCTATAGATTTGACCTTTTAGTTACAACTTCCTAAGATGGTATTATTTGCTGAAATAAAGAATTGCCTAGTGTGTTTGCGTACGTTCATAAAAGTGTATGTGTCTATATATATATATATAGTAGGTTTTTGAAAAACCATTTCGAAAATAACAAATACGCACTCTCACGTATTACTACTCATTAATCAGATAATCTAAGCTTCGATACCAAATGTAACAACCCATTTTGAAATGGACCTAATTTTTGATCCAATAAAATCCATCGAACCTTAGGCCCATTACAAAGCTTATTGCTGATTGGTAAAATTGATACAATGAACAACATACAGAGCTATCTTTCTATGCTTTTAGAATCTCTTGGCGGAAGGGATAAAATATAATAATAGAAATAAGTACCCATTTCATAAAAATCAAATCTCAAAAACATAACATCCCGAAATATCCATAATACAGTATCCCAAAATAACATCAGTATGTCTGAAACTGGGTATATCATAATATATCAAAAATTTGAATAATAGATAAACTGCCATAGATCTTCACCCCCGCCTTCATCTTCTCCATCAGCATCTTTCCCTCTAACCTGTAGGTTGTAATGAGGATGGAGTCAGAAAAATAATGTATGATGGATGAAAATCTCAAGTCTTACCATGATAATATTTAGGCAGTATCATTTAGATAAGTAATATGTTTTACGCATCCTATACTACATCCTACCAAGTATACCTTCAACTGTAAGGCCAAAGGCTTTTTCAGTCTCTCCATAACTCTACCATGGGTACAATGCAACTACTGTCAATTATGGCCCTAACAATGTGAGAGTAAGTACCTAAGCCTAATACCTCTTTAATGGGAATTAGGCAGACTCTAACTATTTAATACCTATAGCATAGGAAGATCTCCGTAATTTAATACCTAACTCAAGGCGGACCCCACTCCGGAACTTCCTAACCAACATTGAAAGAAATCCCAACCACTTATTACTTCATTTATTGGAAGAGGTGGACCCTACAATAGTCACTTAATACCTCAACACTTAACCGGACCCATTTTAAGATTTCCAATACCACACCTAATAGATAATCCATATTATGACCCTTACCCAAACTATGACGTCTCACATTAGTCCGCTTATTCATAAGTACTAATAGCCAGATTAACTGGGTTGATTTACCCGACATAATTGGGACTAATCTCGCGTCCAACGTGGATACTTGCTATAAGCGACGTATCACATAAGTCTAAAAGTCACACTGCTGGTAGCCAGATTAGTTTGGCAGACTTCTTTATGCTTTTGACTGACCTCACATTCCTACAACTTAGCCATTTTCCCTCTCTCATAAAGTCTACCATAAAAATGTACTATGTATATAGTATACCTCATCCACATATACACACTAAGTCCATACAAGGAAAACTCCTTATTTGGCCATTAATTATAAACTGATTTCCATAATTATTCTTAACCTCCTTCCCATGGGTTTAATACTCTTTCTAACCTATTTATTCTATACGATTAATACATATTAGTTATACGCTAATAATATATTTATATTTATGCAATAATTAGGCTAACAAATATAAATACATATTCCCAAGCGTGCATAAAATATTCCTTTTCTAAAATTCTAATGTCTTATACTATTCGTTAAAATGTCAATACTCTCATATAACTTCATATAATAACTTACAAAATAACTAATATCTTTAGCCAAACAAATAAACCTACATTAAAAAATTAGAATCGAATACCAAACTTATTTTATATTAATATAGTAGAATCAACGCCTTTATTTCAAGGAAACAAAACTTACAATTTAAACTCTTTATATTCTATTCAACTTTTACATATATGAACCTCAATTCAAAAAGGAATTCATATTTAAATCATGGAAATAGGCAGTGCAAACTATAAAAATGAGAATTTGTACCTGACACATCATTTTCTAACTAATTTTCTTTGTAGTACCCTTTAGCACATCAAATAAAGAAAAGTTAAAAGTGGAATAGAATATAAAATATTCAAATTGCAATAACAAAAAAAAATTCTATTATTTTAATAGAAAACAATTGAGATTCCAATAAATCTAAGAATTGACATTTCGTTTGGGGTAATTTGGGGCTTTTGTTTTATGGTTTTTTGTGTATAAAGTTCCCCAAGGCATAAAACAAATCCGAACTATGGAAAATGGTGTAGTATGAATTATACTAGCGTAAACGGATCTCAATGCTACTTTAATACTAGAGGAGGATGAATGGTTTTTTTTATAACTTATACAGAACATTCCTAACTATTTCAAGATATAGATCCAAACATAGATAATCAATATATATATATATAAACAGGCAGTTGCAAATATATATATAACTGTAATAAAAATAAAGTAAATGTAAGAGATATGACACTAGGAGTTTTATATTGGTTGGATTAACTAATCCTACATCCTGTCATGTACATTATATGTATAGATTTCCTTTCAAATGCCTACTTTAATCAGATAGCAAGCAAACCCGAATATAATTTTAATTTCAAGGCAACAAGATACACCCATCTGAATTTTCGAGCTTAGGGTAGACTCTCTTGATTTTACCGAGCAACAAGATCATCACTTGATTTAAATGAACAATGGTCACAACCACTTGATTTGAATGGGAAAAAAGCACACCCACACAAATAGTAGTAGAGAGTCATTAATTCCAAATACAAATAGTTGTACTTTGGATATAAAATATCCTATAGCCCTTTGATAGCACTTTGATCTTTGCATTAAAGAGAGAATACTTGAAAATCAGTGAGTAGATTATAGAGAATGAATGTAATAAAGTACGAATTAAATTTGAGTGAATTTGAAGAGTATTGAAAGTGTATTTTGTGAAATATATAATGAGGATTTGGAATAAGAAGAATGTGGAGAAAGTAGTTACTAAAATTTGTCTTCCGATCCCTTTTATATAGTATTTGAAGGGACATGTCTATTCATGAAGAGATGTAGCCAAGAATCACAATTTTTCAAAATTTTGAAAATCAACAATACATATGTCGAACTACATAGGTAGAGTATGTTGACATGCCCTTGTATTTTGAGAAAAACAATAATACATTAAAATTATGATATTTCATAAAATTACATAGTTTTTAAATACTTCAATGTATAAAACTCTTATAAAATATTTTTAGAAATATATTTTGAAAATAAAATAAATATTTTGATAAGAAGATAAATATTTTGATAAGAGAGTATTCAAAGAAAAGAAAGTTGCTATTCAAGGACTTTAACAAATTAATCTAATATCTATTAACTATAATCTATTATCTTGGATTGTTTATGTATTTGTCTTTAAAATCACGAGTCTTCAATTATCCTGATCATCATCAAATATTGATCTCTACTCTTTTTACTGATTAGTCTTCAAATTATCTTGTACTTGCATAAACCTGTGTAATATTCTGCAATACATTCTATACATCTTGAGAAAACATTAGTACCTATATTTATATGGTTGTTGTCATCAAAATCAATTCCATGGTGTTACTATAAATATATTTATTATAAAATACGAGTATAGTGGCACGTCCGTCGGACGTGTGCCAAGAAGGAAGAGTGAAAATTTTGTGTGCGCTACAGTTATGGTAGTGAAATATACACACAGAGAGACACATACATACATATGTACATAGATATGTGTGTGTTCATCCTAGCAAGCAAGGCCTTAATCTTAATAAAATTAGTTTAGCTTTGCGACTGTCACAATAAAAAACCAATTTTTCTAATGGTCAGAACGCATCCGTATTAGCACATGAAAGGTAATACCCCTTCTTTCGATTCATTAAATAATACCCCTTCTTTCGATTCATTAAATTTCCAAGCTGCCATCTTTTTTGAAGGATTATTTAATGAATCGAAAGAAGGGGTATTACGCTGTTAGGAGTGGTTTCAAGCAGCTTGGAAATTTGTGACACATAGTTCTAATTTTAAATTGTTTAGATACACACGACCCGTTATTGCTTGGGTTATATTTTGTGTAGTACTTTGTAATGTTTTTGAAAGCAATAAAAATTAACCCATATTCAGCTTTCATGTGCTAATATGGATACGTTCTGACCATGATATGAGCACACAATTTTTAGTAGAAAAATTGGTTTTTTATTGTGACAGTCGCAATGCTAAACTAATTTTATTAAGATTAAGGCCTTACTGGCTAGGATAAACACACACATATTTGTGTACATATGTATGGATGTGTCTCTCTGTGTGTATATTTCACTACCATAACGGTAGCGCACACAAAATTTTCACCATTCCTTCTTGGCACACGTCCAACGGACGTGACACCATACTCGTGTGTGTGTGTGTATATATATATATATATATATATATATAACATCCAAAATTTCGTTTCAAAAATAATTTTTTTATATTTCATTTACATTTCATATATTTCACTTACAATTTAAAATCCTGCATTTTTTTCATTTACAATTTGAAACCCTGCATATTCGTACCCCTCTGTCAAACTCCATCAATTTAACCAACCTTGCCACCATATCACCAAGCTGCAACTTCCTTTACAAACACTGCTACACTCTTCAGTCACTGTGCACCACCACTACACCCACCATCTAACTACTACTAACCTCTTCTGCCTCAATCTGTTCCTCCCTGTCACTTCTTCTACGATAGCCATTCACATTGCATTATATCCTCACTGTGCATCAGCCCCTACTATAAACTTCCTCTGTCCATCAACAACACTATATCATACACCTCGTACATTTCACTGGCCATTTCATTCACAACATGCAACACATAATCACAATCTCCTGCGTATAAATCATACCAAACCACAGTTCAGCCTCCCCTTATGTAACAACCCGCATATTTAACGATTTTATATTTAAATGTTTAATTTAAATATAGCATCGTTAGTCGGATTTTGGGTACGAAATGTTACTTTTTGCAAACGGCTGAATTGGGACTCGAAACCATTTCCATTGATTCCAAAATGGCGTTTGCGATCTTTTTGAGTGTAAGCTTTGATATGTTTGGAGTAAGTCGAATTTTTCTATTTGCTAAGTGGGCTTTGGGTTTGGGTTTCACCCAAAAACTGTTCTATAAACCAACTCAGCCCTTCTCTCCTTCCATTCACTTATTCATTTCATAAAAGCTGAAGCTAAAACTGAAATGGGGGAAGAGAAAGGAAATTAGAAACTCCTAGCCCTAGATCCTCTTGCAAATACAAATTCTTGCTCCAAAATCATAGAGAATCCATTGGTAAGCTCCTCTTCATCTTCTCTATCTCTTTCTCTCTTCAATCTCAGAAATTTCCTAAACCTAATTTAGGAAAATACTTGTATTATTCTTAGATTGAAGCTAGTAGAGTTGAAGTGGAGATTTGTTGGTCTTCTCCTTGCAAATTGAACTCCTTCTTCTTTGTTTTTGAATTAGAAGGTGAGATTTTTATCTCACATCTATGTTTACAACTATGTTGGGTTGTTAGGTATGAATTCCCAACAATTATTCATGTGCAATTGCTTATGATTCGGATTGGTTTTATGAAAATTGCAAATTTTGGTGTTTTGGAAGTATAAAACTCTAGAATCATAGTTTGAGGTTTGATCATGTGTTTGGAGTTGGGTAAGAGAGCCAATAGCGCTGGGTTGTCGTTGGGCATAATTCCCTAGCGTCGTTGCTCGTCGATTGCATTTTGAAGGAGTGTTTCCTTCATTAGAAAGGCTGAGATACAGCCTTAAGGCTCAGTCAGTCGACTGACCTTCTGCAGTCAGTCGACTGGCTGTAGCCAATTGGCATATCAAGGCCGTAAACAGAGACAAGAAGTCTCTGTTTCCTGCAACCAGTCGACTGGCCATTTTAGTCAGTCGATTGAATGCAGGAAATGGGATTTTTATGTCTCTGGATCAGTCGACTGACTGCAGTGAACCAGTCGACTGACCTGCCTCATTTTGCCTAATGTGCCTATTTGTTTGTAATTCCCACTTTTATCGATTTAAATTGATTCCAATTAGTTGTTTATGCATATTTGACCATGATGATTCCTTTTTGACTTCATCCACGGGTTTTTATAAAATAATCTTCTAAAATCACATTTAAAAGTTCGTTTCTCCAATTTATAAATTCTATTTAAAACACACAATTTCGCAATTCGAGCGAAGTGGAAGGAAGATTAAATGGTTAGGTAAAACACGGACCATGAATCTGTGCGTTTGTCTTTCCAATTAGTCCCCGACCTATTCGATTGATTGTTTTGACCTTTGTGTCTGGTTTACCGATGAGATGAGGTGAACTTTGTACTGCTTTGAGTGTGAAAGTGGCTGACGGATAGTAAACCGTTTAGTGCGAACGAGTGGTTATGGGACATACGTTAACACTTTTCGGATTCCTTTTCGAGAGTTGTGACACATTCCGCCAGTTAGTGGTGTCCAGTACTGGGTCTCTGACCTTCACCACTACGGTTTGTTGCCTTCGGGTATGTGCCTTCAGGTTTGTGCCTTCGGGTTTGTTGCCCTATAGTATCGCTTTCTATGTTGGTCGTTATGAGCCGCATGGGTGATATTGGGGTGCCCTATAGTATCGCTTTCTATGTTGGTCGTTATGAGCCGCATGGGTGATATTGGGTTTGGAGTCTTCGGGCTTATGGATCCTTGTTCGTACAGTACTGAGCTCGAGCAAATTTTATGATGTTTCATTCATATGTATATTCCCTAGGTATCGCCCTTCGGTGTTGGTCTTTTTGAGCCGCATGATGCGTAGCGTTTACCTTGTGGAACTTGTATACCTTATTGGTATTTGTTATTGCCTTTATGGATTGATTTGGGATATTTGTATCCTTTGTTTCTATATGTTGCCGATGATATGAGGCTTGTTCTATATGATTCATCTTTTGTTAGATGATTGTGTTATCTCTTTTAGAGATATTTGTTATACTTTGTAACCTTGCAGGTTTATTATTGGTCAGTTTATCTAACTAATTTGTTTAGCTAGACTGACCCGTGTATTTTATACTCGGGTCAGACCGAGATGTTTCAGGTTAGGTACTTTTGGACTTAGCCTATTTTCCTTCCGCATGGACTACTCTGCTAGCTTCTTTTTGTCATAGCTTTTTGTGTAGTCCCTGTTATTTGTAACTCTGATATGTATTCTTGTGAACTTGTCTGTATATTGTGGTTTGCTATACCACTTGACATGTATTATTTTGAAAACTCTGTTGTGTATCGATATATGTGTATATAATGATCTGTTGTTCTGTGATGTATATTACATTTGAGTTGTTATATTCTGTTCTGATAGATCCAACCACCTATGGTTTTGTTTTAAGTATTCATTGGGTATGTCGACCTTATTGATATGTTTATTGTCGTTGTATTCAATAGATAGTTAGAGCAAGGCTATAGATGGTCGCTCCCAACCAGCCTTATTCTCCGTGTTAGTTGACGGCATTACCCTGTAATGTCCTTGACTGGCGTGGGTATAGAGGTGGGGCGTCACAGCGTGGTATCAGAGCTGAGTTCAGAACAAAGTATGATAAACACAGAATAGAACACATTACGATACATCAAAGTGTACAAGTGATACAGATCTTTGAATCATCGTGTCTCTCTATTCCATCAAGGTTAGATAGAATTTGGTAATACGTCTAGGAATGCATTTTATTCCGTAGTATTCCATATTGAATTATCCACCTTGTGAATAATCTTACTCTTATCTTAACTTTTAGCGTATGGCTGGAAGGGGCAGAGGACGACGTTCAGATGCTGGGCAATCCAGCGGCTCACATCCGGATGGCGTTTATATGTCTGCCGATCAGTTTTTGGAATTGTTTAGGAGCACTCAGCCTCCAGTTCCTCCTTGAGTATCTCCACCTCGCAAGTCTGCTTTTACACGTCAGTGCAGTGATTTTTCTCATCTTGGAGGGAAGCCGTTTAAGGGCTCCGAGTCCGTTCTTGAAGTCCAAGCTTGGCTTCGCACGTGCGAGCGTATCTTCTCTCGCATGGATCTTTCCGACCATGATAGAGTTCTTGTGACTTCTAGTTTATTACAAGAGCGTGCTCTTGATTGGTATGAGCTTCTTGTAGCCGAGATTGATGAGCCTACTCTTTCTTGGACTCAGTTTCGGGGACGATTCGAACTCAAGTTCGTTCCTGAATCTGAAAAAGTTTTATTGACCCGTCGCTTCCTTGAGTTGAAGCAAGGGAAATCTTCTGTTTCTGAGTATGTTGCATCATTCGAGGCTTTATCTCAGTATGGTCTTGAATTCATCAGCACTTCTTACAAGAAGAATTTGAAGTTTGTTTCTGGTCTTAAGAAATATCTTAAGAAGTCTTTGTTGCTTCAGCTTAAACTTTCTTTTGAAGAGTTGGTTGATTCGGCACTTCATCTCGAGACCGTCGAGGAGTGTGATAGTGATGTTGATGTTGAGGTTTCCAAGAACCCCAACAAGAGGCCGTTTCCAATTCAGAAGAAGCCTTTTCCTTCTAAGAAGAAGAAGACTGGTGGTTCTAGTTCTCAGCCTTAGTCTCCTGGAACACCTTTCGTTCGAAAGTGTTTCAATTGTGGTTCTCCTGATCATATTATTCGAGCTTGTCCTAAGCCTCTCTTCTGTCGTTATTGCAAGAAGGAAGGTCATCATGTTTCAGCTTGCCCTACTGTTCCGGCTGGTGCCAAGTCTAGCAGGCTTTATGCTGCTAAGGCTTCTGAAGGTCCTTCTCAGCCCAAAGGTATATCTTCATCTATTTTGGAAGGTTCTATTTTATTTCATGATCATAGTATTCGAGTTCTTTTCGATACGGGTGCATCACATTCTTTCATATCGAAAAAACTCGTTGATGATTTATCTTTGGATGTTTCTTGTTTGGTTACTTCTATAAGGATTGCGAATCCTATTGGGGGATCCGCGACCCTTAGTTTGCTTTGTGATGATGTTGAGATTGTTTTATGTGGCTTTTCTTTCCGTGCGAGTCTGCACGTTATTTCTTGTCTGGGATTTGATATGATTTTGGGTATGGACTGGCTAGTGAGATATGATGCCAAGATTATTTGTTCGGAGAGAACTATATATCTTCGACATCCGGATTCGCCTACTCAGCTATCTCTTGTTCTTCGGAATGTGGATAATTCCGAGATGGCTTTATATTCTCTTGACTCGCGAGATGATGATGATATATCTCGTATTCCTGTTGCTTGTGACTTTTCTGATGCTTTTGAGCCTGTATCGGGTTTGCCACCCAAGCGGAAAATTGAGTTCCTCATTGATCTCATTCCAGGCGCGCAGCCAGTTAGTCGTCCTCCCACGAGGATGTCTACAAAGGAAAATGAGGAACTCAAGAAGCAGCTTTTGGAGCTTGAGTCCAAGCAATTGATTCAGTCCAGTTTTTCTCCGTGGGGATCCGCGGTTGTCTTTGTGAAGAAGTCTGATGGAACTCTTAGGCTTTGCATTGATTATAGCAAGCTTAACGAGTTGACCATTAGGAGTAGGTATCCATTGCCTAGGATCGATGATATGTTCGATCTATTGAGTGGTGCTAAGGTCTTTTCTCAGCTTGACCTTACCACAGGTTTTCATTAGTTACGAGTTGCGGAGGATAGCATACCTCTTACAGCTTTCCGCACTCGATATGGTTCTTTTGAGTGGCTCGTTATGCCGTTCGGTTTGACGAACGCTCCTGCTTTCTTTGTCGATCTCATGAATCGAGTATTCCGGGAATATCTCGACCAGTTCGTCCTTGTGTTCATTGATGATATCCTTATTTATTCTAAGTCTGAAGCCGAGCATGCTAATCACTTAAGGATTGTCTTGAGTACTCTCCGTCATCATCAGCTTAGAGCCAAATTCTCCAAATGCCACTTTTGGGAGAATAAGGTTAAGTTCTTAGGCCATGTTGTATCTTCCGATGGCATTTCTGTCGATCCCTCAAAGATCGAAGCCATTCAGAATTGGAAGAGGCCTGAAAATGTTCATGAGATTCGTAGTTTCCTTGGATTGGCGGGTCATTACCGTCGGTTCATTAAGGATTTTTCCCGTGTTGTGCTTCCTCTCACTTGCCTTACTCGTAAAGGCATTCATTTTATTTGGTCCGACAAGTGTGAAGCTTCCTTTTTGACATTAAAGGAACTTCTCACTAATGCTCCTATTCTTGTGGTTCCCGAAGGGAATCATGATCTTGTTGTCTACACCGATGCTTGTGGTAGTGGTCTCGGTGCTGTTCTTATGCAGAAGGATCGGGTAGTTGCTTATGCTTCTAGGCAACTACGTCCGAATGAAGTTCGCTATGCCACTCATGATCTTGAGCTTGCCGCCATTGTCTTCGCCTTGAAGATTTGGCGACACTACTTATTAGGCGAGCGCTTCATTCTCTATACCGATCATAAATCTTTGAAGTATTTGTTCACTCAGAAGGAACTCAATATGAGACAACAGCGTTGGCTCGAGTTTCTTGCCTCCTATGACTTTGATATCCAGTATACCCCTGGTAAGGGTAATCGTGTTGCAGATGCGCTTAGTCGCAAACATTCGGCTGTTATTTCTATGATGCTTGCCGAATGGGATGTTCTTGAGACTCTATCTTTTTGTGAAATTCGTGATCGAGGTTCATCTTCTGATTCTCCTATTCTATTATTTAGTTTGGGAGCTCGACCCATTTTGTTGGATCGTATTGCCGATGGTCAGCGGCGTGATCCTGAATTGTTGCATCTTATTCAGCTTTGTGAGTCTGGATCCTGTGATGAGGCGTTGCATGATTTCAGCATTGATTCTCATGGGTGTCTTCGCAAGAAGAACCGTCTTTTTGTGCCTTCTGATTTTGCACTTAGGCATGACATTCTTGATGATTGTCACCGTTCTAAGTATACCATTCATCCTGGTAGTAGTAAGATGTATGCCGATATGCGTCGTCTTTATTATTGGGAAGGCATGAAGCGCGATGTGGCGAGTTATGTGAGTAATTGCATAACCTGTCAGCGTATTAAGACCGAACATCAGCGTCCTTCGGGTCTTCTTCGGCCTTTAGAGATTCCATTGTGGAAATGGGATCAAATTTCTATGGATTTTATTGACGGCCTACCTCGTTCGAGATCGTGCCATTCTAGCATCTGGGTTATTGTTGATCGCCTCACTAAATCTGCTCATTTTATTCCTATTAAGTCTAATAGGACTGCGTCTCTTTTGGCTAAGTTATATGTCAAGGAAATCGTGAGACTTCACGGTGTTCCTAGTTCTATTGTGAGTGACCGTGATCCTTTATTCACGAGTCATTTTTGGAAGAGTCTTCAGCAAGCTTTGGGAACAAAGCTTATAGCTTATCATCCGCAGTCTGATGGACAGACTGAACGGGTGAATCGTATCTTGGAAGATCTTCTCCGTATTTGTATTTTTGATTTTGGTGGTAGTTGGGAAGATCACCTACCTCTTGTAGAGTTCTCCTACAACAATAGTTTTCAGTCTAGTATCGGTATGGCTCCTTTCGAAGCCTTATACGGAAGGCCATGTCGATCACCTTCATGTTGGCTAGAATCTAGGGAGAAGCTTATTCTTGGTCCAGACTTTGTTCGTCATTCTTCCGAGAAGATTGATCTTATTCGATTGAGAATGAAAGAGGCACAGAGTCGTCAGAAATCCTACGTGGACAACCGTAGGAAGCCTCTCGAGTTCTCGATCGGCGATCTTGTTTTTATTCATGTTTCTCCTTTGAAGGGGGTTATGCGTTTCAGTACGATTGGGAAATTGGCTCCTCGCTTTATAGGACCATTTTCTATTACTGAACGTATTGGCCCTGTGGCTTATAGAGTTTCACTTTCAGCTCATTTATCTGGCATTCATGACGTGTTTCACATCTCGCAACTTCGGAAGTGTCTTCGGGAGTCGAATTCTGTTATTACTTCTCCTGATTTGCAAGAGCTTGAGATCTCACCGGACTTATCTATTGTACAGCAACCTATTCGCGTGCTTGACACGGAGGTGCGACACCTTTGGAACAAGGACGTGCCGCTCGTTAAAGTTCAATGGTCCGCTAATCCCAATGACTGTACTTGGAAAACCAGAGAGTATATCGAGCGATCTTATCCGGATTTTCTATCTTTGCTTATCGATGGTGAGATTATCTTTTCGTCTCTAGCTTATTTCCTTCTCTTTTGAATGTTGTATGTATGGAGTTGTTACAAATATCGTCTCTAGGAATTGCGGGGACGCAATTTTGTAAGGAGGGGAGATCTGTAACAACCCGCATATTTAACGATTTTATATTTAAATGTTTAATTTAAATATAGCATCGTTAGTCGGATTTTGGGTCCGAAATGTTACTTTTTGCAAACGGCCGAATTGGGACTCGAAACCATTTCCATTGATTCCAAAATGGCGTTTGCGATCTTTTTGAGTGTAAGCTTTGATATGTTTGGAGTAAGTCGAATTTTTCTATTTGCTAAGTGGGCTTTGGGTTTGGGTTTCACCCAAACTGTTCTATAAACCAACTCAGCCCTTCTCTCCTTCCATTCACTTATTCATTTCATAAAAGCTGAAGCTAAAACTGAAATGGGGGAAGAGAAAGGAAATTAGAAACTCCTAGCCCTAGATCCTCTTGCAAATACAAATTCTTGCTCCAAAATCATAGAGAATCCATTGGTAAGCTCCTCTTCATCTTCTCTATCTCTTTCTCTCTTCAATCTCAGAAATTTCCTAAACCTAATTTAGGAAAATACTTGTATTATTCTTAGATTGAAGCTAGTAGAGTTGAAGTGGAGATTTGTTGGTCTTCTCCTTGCAAATTGAACTCCTTCTTCTTTGTTTTTGAATTAGAAGGTGAGATTTTTATCTCACATCTATGTTTACAACTATGTTGGGTTGTTAGGTATGAATTCCCAACAATTATTCATGTGCAATTGCTTATGATTCGGATTGGTTTTATGAAAATTGCAAATTTTGGTGTTTTGGAAGTATAAAACTCTAGAATCATAGTTTGAGGTTTGATCATGTGTTTGGAGTTGGGTAAGAGAGCCAATAGCGCTGGGTTGTCGTTGGGCATAATTCCCTAGCGTCGTTGCTCGTCGATTGCATTTTGAAGGAGTGTTTCCTTCATTAGAAAGGCTGAGATACAGCCTTAAGGCTCAGTCAGTCGACTGACCTTCTGCAGTCAGTCGACTGGCTGTAGCCAATTGGCATATCAAGGCCGTAAACAGAGACAAGAAGTCTCTGTTTCCTGCAACCAGTCGACTGGCCATTTTAGTCAGTCGACTGAATGCAGGAAATGGGATTTTTATGTCTCTGGATCAGTCGACTGACTGCAGTGAACCAGTCGACTGACCTGCCTCATTTTGCCTAATGTGCCTATTTGTTTGTAATTCCCACTTTTATCGATTTAAATTGATTCCAATTAGTTGTTTATGCATATTTGACCATGATGATTCCTTTTTGACTTCATCCACGGGTTTTTATAAAATAATCTTCTAAAATCACATTTAAAAGTTCGTTTCTCCAATTTATAAATTCTATTTAAAACACACAATTTCGCAATTCGAGCGAAGTGGAAGGAAGATTAAATGGTTAGGTAAAACACGGACCATGAATCTGTGCGTTTGTCTTTCCAATTAGTCCCCGACCTATTCGATTGATTGTTTTGACCTTTGTGTCTGGTTTACCGATGAGATGAGGTGAACTTTGTACTGCTTTGAGTGTGAAAGTGGCTGACGGATAGTAAACCGTTTAGTGCGAACGAGTGGTTATGGGACATACGTTAACACTTTTCGGATTCCTTTTCGAGAGTTGTGACACATTCCGCCAGTTAGTGGTGTCCAGTACTGGGTCTCTGACCTTCACCACTACGGTTTGTTGCCTTCGGGTATGTGCCTTCGGGTTTGTGCCTTCGGGTTTGTTGCCCTATAGTATCGCTTTCTATGTTGGTCGTTATGAGCCGCATGGGTGATATTGGGGTGCCCTATAGTATCGCTTTCTATGTTGGTCGTTATGAGCCGCATGTGTGATATTGGGTTTGGAGTCTTCGGGCTCATGGATCCTTGTTCGTACAGTACTGAGCTCGAGCAAATTTTATGATGTTTCATTCATATGTATATTCCCTAGGTATCGCCCTTCGGTGTTGGTCTTTTTGAGCCGCATGATGCGTAGCGTTTACCTTGTGGAACTTGTATACCTTATTGGTATTTGTTATTGCCTTTATGGATTGATTTGGGATATTTGTATCCTTTGTTTCTATATGTTGCCGATGATATGAGGCTTGTTCTATATGATTCATCTTTTGTTAGATGATTGTGTTATCTCTTTTAGAGATATTTGTTATACTTTGTAACCTTGCAGGTTTATTATTGGTCAGTTTATCTAACTAATTTGTTTAGCTAGACTGACCCGTGTATTTTATACTCGGGTCAGACCGAGATGTTTCAGGTTAGGTACTTTTGGACTTAGCCTATTTTCCTTCCGCATGGACTACTCTTCTAGCTTCTTTTTGTCATAGCTTTTTGTGTAGTCCCTGTTATTTGTAACTCTCATATGTATTCTTGTGAACTTGTCTGTATATTGTGGTTTGCTATACCACTTGACATGTATTATTTTGAAAACTCTGTTGTGTATCGATATATGTGTATATGATGATCTGCTGTTCTGTGATGTATATTACATTTGAGTTGTTATATTCTGTTCTGGTAGATTCAACCACCTATGGTTTTGTTTTAAGTATTCATTGGGTATGTCTACCTTATTGATATGTTTATTGTCGATGTATTCAATAGATAGTTAGAGCAAGGCTATAGATGGTCGCTCCCAACCAGCCTTATTCTCCGTGTTAGTTGACGGCATTACCCTGTAATATCCTTGACTGGCGTGGGTATAGAGGTGGGGCGTCACACCTTACTTCTTCTAACCTTCCCCAATATCTGCTGATAGCATCAACAACCTCCCCTACAGTAACACATCACAAACTTCCACATCAACCATTACCACAGTCTTCTACAGTCCCTACCATACCATAACTTTTGAACTACCACTGCTATTCACCTTTACCCCTCTGCTTCAACAACTTATCATTCCAACTGAAACACACTGCATAGTGCCAAACCATCCTCCTCATGCTATACTACCTCACCATCATTCATCCATCTACTTCAACCTTAGCTTCTCCAGTTCACCGCCAACATAGTGTCAACACCTTTTTCAGTGACATCAAAACTGCCACATTTCCAGTGACATAGGCTCCTCTGACATTACCAATATACCACCTTCTCACCAACATCTCCATCTGCACTGCCTTATCCCACACTTCAGCAGAAAACTCAAACTGCATACTCTAGATCACCAGCAAACCCATCATCTCCTTCATCAACATTCAATTTCCCATACCATAAACACTATATCACTGCCTTTCAATTCCTTCTGTCACCACTTCATATCACTGATACACTACTGCTATCATATGCCACTGCCCCATCAATATCCCAGTCATCATCACTAATATCTACCTCCTGCTGCCATTCCCCTGCCACAACAACAGTGCAACTCCCCAACAATTCCATACATATATTTCGGACATACATATCCACTACATACATACAAATCATCTGACATCCCCACAGAAACCTCTCTGTCACAACCTCCTCTGCCTGTCACCCCACTGCCTTCAACTTCCAGCATGCTCATCACTCACCATCATCCTTCCACTGTCACTCCAACATAACAACCCTCTGCAAAACCTTGTTGTCAACAACATATATCAAACATTCCATTTCCTCTATCACAACCTTATTACGTCACTTTGTTTCCACACCTGTGAGATAATAAACATTGTGTAGATGCTGGTAATAACTAATGCCATATCACATGCTGCCTTCTTCTCTAACCATTCTTCTCCTGTGAATTACTTGAAAACTACTCGCCCACTTCCGTTCTTGTAACCGCTCCTATCCTCACTCTTTCACTCATCTCAATTAAGCTAGATAAAGCTTATGTATGCAATACATTGGTGTGAATGTGTAAAGCAATGTATTTTAAAAGATCTCATGAGAAAAGGAGTACTATTTATTATAGGAAGAAACATATAAATACACATGTGGCTATGCGAATAAAATATTTTAACAATAGTTGTTATGTCCCTAAGATGAAGCAAAGGCTAAATAATTAAAAATCAGGTTGTATGAGGAATTGTATGGTACAACATATGTGTTATAATAACAACTCAAATTTCTAATTTTCCACACAATAATCAAATATATGTAATACTTACAGTGAAATATATGCAGGTGACTTCTTGCAATGATTAATTAGGCATCGTTTAAACTTAAAAAGGTAAAAAGAAGAAGAAAGGGTATAATAATGTACCGTAGTACTGTAAGAACTCACCTTACTGTTACAGATAACTCCAGCGTTGTAAACAACACTAAAATCGGGCCTAAACACCCCTGGTTCATCTCCGCATTTGGCCCAGGCTTTCGTTCCTCATTGAACAATGCAAAAGTATACGTCTCAAACTTTTTATCAGGCATTAATGGAGTCCTCTTCCCTTTATTGTACTTCTCAACCAACCCGCCATTGTAAGCAGCTGCGGATTAGCTCCAATTGACCCAGTTCGCCAACAGTCCGCCAGCCGGTTTCGCCCACAACGATTTCCACATCACCAAATCCCAAATTTTCATTGTACCGTGAACCGATTCCATCTGGGTTAATATAAAAAATGATAAGAAAATGCAAAAAATAATTTATCTTAAGACATCAAGTTGATTGCTCAGATTCATTTGATTTGTTCTCTTAGTTGTAAGCTTCTCTTAATTCTAACCTTTGCTTGAATTATTCAAAATAAAACACGGAGCTTCAAATGTTAGATCGTGTTATGCTAGCCTATAAAATTCCAGCTAATGGTCCTGATGAGTCTTACTTTGTTGAAGATTCAATGTTTAAGCTAGATTGTACTGTTACTACCAATAACACAATTTCATGCTTAAGCTCCTTTCTTCTACCTGCAAATAAACGCTTGTCCAAACCGTGTGTATGTATATAATGTATAAAATAAAAAAGGATTAAAATTGAATAAATAACTCAATAATGCATGCACATATAAATGTGTAATCATGCATGCATATCGCCGGTTATTTCGCCTAAAGAATGAACAACTGAAGGCATGATGTTCTTAAGTATAATCATCACTACTTTTATCACATGAAATATGTTATTCGTATGTAACTTTACTATCAGAAAGGTGACTAAAATGAATTAAACATGAAACCAAAATAATAATAAAAAACCCATTATTATCACTGTTGTATGCTCTTATTTTAAGAGAACCATGCATTTTTTCCATTAAATAGATCAGGAAGAAATATTCAAATGCTATAGACATTATATTTGAAAGTAAGCTTACAGTTGTTTGCATTTCTTTAAGTAGAATAGCCATGTGTTATCCATTCCATTTATCGTCTACATCTTCTTCTTTCATTGTAAAATAGTCACAATTTTAGTGGTAACACAAATCATGCAATAAAATTTTCTTTCTTTCATTGCATAACATTCACAGTTGTAGTGGTAACCCAAATCATGCAATAAATTTTTCTTTCTTTTGTTTAAGAAAAGAAAAAAAAAGAAATAACTGATAAAATTTTGATCAAGTCCACTTGATGCAAATCGTCAGGAATGCTTTTTTAAACGAAATCCTAAAGTAGTTTACTAATGGATATACTAATCACTAATATTTTTGCCTCAATAATATAGAGTGGTACCTTTTGTAAATCCACTATTCCAAGTACAGTGCATGCATAAAAGTTGTAATTGATGAAAATCGGGGTAGTTTCTTATGGATAAATGAATATAAACATAACCTATGATAATATTTCAAGTGCAGTGGAAGTATGACCTAATGGTAAATTAAAAAGAAAATGGTCAATTAGATAAGAGTAATAAAAGTAATGTAACATTTTTTTTACATAAATGGGTGACACTAACCACTTTGCAATCTATATACCCTGGTTGCGATATCAATCAGCTATTGAGGATAATTGAACCCATCCTTGGCACCATACTTCATTATTGATCAGTAAACCTTGAATTAGAAGAAATAATGACATAGGATTAGTACTTCTTAGTGGTTTGATAGTTTTGATAACATGGTCTGATTCTAAGATGATACATGATGATAGATTGGACAACAGTTATGAAATAAAAATTAAGTGTAGTAACAGTTAATTAAATTTGGAATAACTCAACAACCATTCACATCCATGTAGGAGCAGAACAGAGCAAGGCAATATATCATACTGTTCTAAACTATTGAGAAAGAAAGAAGAGTGGTTGTTGCAAGAAATGCATGAAATCGTCTAATACTCCCATTAAATGTCATTTAAACAATTTTATTGACTATCATTATAATTGAAATTGAAAAACATTCTCAGTAATTATATACTGTCTTTATCTGGGGATGGAAAATTACTTAATACATTATATAAATTGGATATTAAATAATAAGCACTAATTTAGCAGTGGCATTAATTGAATCGGAAAACTTAATGACGGCTGAAGGTAGATTCGATTTTTTGACAAACACGCACCTTCGGGTTAGAGGGATTTTCAAACTGTTGAAGAATATAAGAATTAGGTGTTTTTGCAGTTATATCCTTAGCTTCTCGCATGCCCCTTTCATACTATTAACTGGACCAGTTAGGACCAATTCGACACCAAAAGCTTTGAGCACGATCCTTCTCTCAAGAATCATAGAAGCAGGCATTGTGAAAATTGTTAGAACCTCAATTGTTGGATTTTAATGACAACAACTATACAATTATGTCAAAGAATCTCTAAGCTAATTTGCAGGTACATGGGCATCAAAAAGAGATAATCAAATACATTCAAAATGAAGACATACAGTACAAAAGAATAAAAGAATGTATATGGAGATACAAGAAGAGATATATACGATAGAGACAAGACAAAATGACAAACAAAGTGTTATTAGTCATAGAGTGTCGTGCCTAGAGTTTACAAATGTTAAAATCTTCTCCAAATGGTATACACAAATATACATTCATATTTTAAATGAAAAATCAAGTTTTCAAAAATTGCATGGAGCGGGACTCAAACCCGAGTCACTAGTTCAGAAGGCAAGTGCTCTAACCATTTAAGCTATGGTAATTTTTAGTTACAAGTCAAATTCAGACGTCTGAATTGACCATTTCAGACGTCTGAATCTGGAAAAAAATAGCCTATTTCTTTTCTAATCTGCACGTTTCAAATTTCAGAAGTCTGAAATTTATTTTCAGACAGCTGAACTTCTTCAACTACTATATTTTTGAAAAGACATTTCATTTTCATGAAGAGTTACAACCTTTTACTAAAAGATGCATCCATACTCTTTCATGATAACTTTTCACGAATGATTACAACTCTTTATACTCTATATAAACATATTAGAATCATTTGTTTAATACACCGAATTGATCAAAAGCTTTCTATTTATATACTACACTGATTCTAACATTTTGAGCATTCAAATTTCTACATAATCATTCATTTACTTCCATATTCTTCACATACACACATATATATCAAAAGAAGAAGATTATAGGAAGATTGTACTATCAAGAGACAAATTCATGTTATTGAGAACACACTGTGTCATATACTTTCTGTATAAGTTGAAGTCCTGTTCTGTCGTTCAGGCAAGTGAAGTCCTCTTCGGCTATTGAGGCGAAATCCTGTTCTGCTGCTCAGGTCCCTTGTTCGGCTGTTCAAGGGTTGTTGTAAACCTGTTCCTCCGGGTTAAGTGAGGATTGTTGTTAGTGAAATTCCAGAAGGAGTCTGGGACTGGACGTAGAACGGGAAGTTCGAACCAGTATAAAAATTCCTGGTGTGCTTGTTTTATTTTTTTCTTATTTACTCTGCTACAGTAACTTTGTTTTGTTTCCGCAGTAGTATATTATAATTCCTTATAGCACGATCCGCACCACCACTTTCATTAGGTATCACCAGATTGTACTATCAAGAGACAAATTCGTGTTATTGATAACACACTGTGTCATATACTTTCTGTATAAGTTGAAGTCCTGTTCTGTCGTTCAGGCAAGTGAAGTCCTCTTCGACTGTTGAGGCAAAATCCTATTCTGCTGCTCAGGTGCCTTGTTCGGCTGTTCAAGGGTTGTTGTAAACCTGTTCCTCCAGGTTAAGTGAGGATTGTTGTTAGTGAAATTGCAGAAGGAGTCTGGGACTGGACGTAGAACGGAAAGTTCGAACCAGTATAAAAATTCCTGGTGTGCTTGTTTTATTTTTTTCTTATTTACTCTGCTAAAGTACTTTGTTTTGTTTCCGCACTAGTATATTATAATTCCTTATAGCACGATCCGCACCACCACTTTCATTTGGTATCAAAGCCTGGTTTTCTAGAGATCGTAACAACATCCTAGAATAAATGGCTACAAAGAGATCTAGTCAAGGCAATAAGAAGAGGAAGAGCAATAAAGAAAAATCAAAGGAGCAAATAAACAAATGCTTCATGACAAAAGATAATGAGGTTAGTGATCTAACTTTTGATGGTATGATAGAAATAAATTCAGAACTTCTAGACACTTTAAAAAGTCTCAAAAGAAAATATAAGGAAGCTCTGGAAAATTAGAAGAAAGCAGAATTCGAAAGAGATATGCTTAAAGACGAGAAGAGAATATTAGAAGAAGAACTTGAGAAAATTCAAGATTCAGACAATTCTCAACTCGCTCTATTAAGTCAAGAAATAGAAGCTCAAAAAGAAAAGAATAATGCTCTAGCTTCTGAAAATCATGGGTTAAAAACAAAAATTAAAATTGTTGAGTTAGATAACACTAGTCTCAAAACTAAGCTTGATGACATTACTAAAAATATTTCCAATTTTAATAAAGGGAGAGAAAATTTATCCAGGGTTAATGAAAATTCTCAACCTGCTTCAAATAAGAAGAGATTAGGTTATGTTAAGAATTCAAAAGCTCACAATGATAGAAGCGGTTTAGGCTATAAACAAGCTAAAAGTAAAAATAGTACTAGATATGCATTCATGTATACTAACTTTAGTGCTAGTACTAGTAATCAAGATAGTTTTAAAACCAGTTATAGTCATAATAGTACTTTGTTTAGAAATGATAGAAATTATTCTTCAAGTACTAAGCTAATGACTAGTGGTATTAAGATATGGATTCCAGCTAATATGATTGATCATGATAAACAACTTTATATTAGCAACTATTATAAGAATGTAATTTGTAATGAAAATTATATTTATAAAGGTTCAACCACACCCAAATGGGTATGGTTTCCAAAGACCTAATCCCCCGGACCATAACATAGTAAGTGGGCACCGAAAATTATTATTATTTTTTGCAGGTACTCAGAGAAACAAAAGGAAAAGGATAGATTTTGGAATTTTAAAGAATGTTCCATACGTTTAATAGAATTACGTGCTTACGATAAAATATGGACTTCAGTAAATATGGTAAAATTTGTTTTATTTTTCCTTCATAATTAATAATGAGTTTATCTCGTTATATACAAGATATTTTATATAATTTTACATATTCCCTCATTCTTTTTGATAATGACAAAGGGGGAGAAATTCATATGCATATTAATAGAGGGAGATATTATACTTAGGGGGAGATGTTATACTTCGGGGGAGCTTTAAACATATTAATATTATTATTTTAAAATTGTATAGTTGTCATCATCAAAAAGGGGGAGAATGTTAGAACCTCAATCGTTGGATTTTAATGACAACAACTATACAATTATGTCAAAGAATCTCTAAGCTAATTTGCAGGTACATGGGCATCAAAAAGAGATAATCAAATACATTCAAAATGAAGACACACAATACAAAAGAATAAAAGAATGTATATGGAGATACAAAAAGAGATATATACGATAGAGACAAGACAAAAGTGACAAACAAAGTATTATTAGTCATAGAGTGTCGTATCTAGAGTTTACAAATGTTAAAATCTTCTCCAAATGGTATACACACATATACATTCATATTTTAAATGAAAAATAAAGTTTTCAAAAATCGCATGGAGCGGGACTCGAACCCGGGTCACTAGTTCAAAAGGCAAGTGCTCTAACAATTTGAGCTATGGTAATTTTTAGTTACAGGTCAAATTCAGACGTGTGAATTGACCATTTCAGACGTCTGAATCTGGGCAAAAATAGCCTATTTCTTTTCTGGTTTGCACGTTTCAAATTTCAGAAGTCTGAAATTTATTTTCAGACGGCTGAACTTCTTCAACTGCTATATTTTTGAAAAGACATTTCATTTTCATGAAGAGTTACAACCTTTTACTAAGAGATGCATCCATACTCTTTCATGATAACTTTTCACGAATGATTACAACTCTTTATACTCTATATAAACATATTAGAATCATTTGTTTAATACACCGAATTGATCAAAAGCTTTCTATTTATATAGTACACTGATTCTAACATTTTGAGCATTCAAATTTCTACATAATCATTCATTTACTTCCATATTCTTCACATACACACATATATATCAAAAGGAAAAGATTATAGGAAGATTGTACTATCAAGAGACAAATTCATGTTATTGAGAACACACTGTGTCATATACTTTCTGTATAAGTTGAAGTCCTGTTCTTTCGTTCAGGCAAGTGAAGTCCTCTTCGGCTGTTGAGGCAAAATCCTGTTCTGCTGCTCAGGTCCCTTGTTCGGCTGTTTAAGGGTTGTTGTAAACCTGTTCCTCCGGGTTAAATGAGGATTGTTGTTAGTGAAATTCCAGAAGGAGTCTGGGACTGGACGTAGAACGGAAAGTTCGAACCAGTATAAAAATTCCTGGTGTGCTTGTTTTATTTTTTTCTTATTTACTCTGCTACAGTAACTTTGTTTTGTTTCCGTACTAGTATATTATAATTCCTTATAGCACGATCCGTACCACCACTTTCAAAAATAAGCTTATAGCCTTTAGCTGCTGCCATGAAAGCTAGCCATATCCCCGTATTTCCACTGGCTGGTTCAATTAGAACGCTCTTAGGAAGAGAATTCAAGAATCAAATGAAAACAATGTTAGTCTGTATACAGAAATACATGCAAATATGTGAATGGCGACAATAAAATGCCCAATAAATCTACTAAGCCAAGAATTCAATGTTATCCGAAATATATATAATTCTTCATATAAGTTTTTGTAACAACCTTGCTAGAAGTTCACAGTCATCGATCATTGATAGAATACTAAAACTTTCTCCACTCAATGGAGTACATTTGTAAATTGTATGATAAATAGTAATAATGATGTTGCACAGGCTCATATCAGCTACTAACTGTTTCATACTTTTATCTCCTAAGGATCTAAGTCATAACAATGCATTTGTTATGATGTTGCTTCAGATGCGCAAACGCACAGGCACATTATGACGTTCCACTTGCGCATCAACTACTCCGAGATTCATATTTTATCACCTAAGGTGTTAAATCTTACTGTGCATTTCTTGTAATGTTGCTTCAGAAACACATTCACACATGTACGAACACACGCACGCACCCACTCACTCATTTTAGTAAACTATGCGAAAGCAAAAGAACAAATATAGCTGAGTAGTGAACATTTATTTCCATGAATAAATATATTTATGTACCCACCGATCAAGCATTCCCACAGTCATGTCTTAATAAAGTATGTTATGTTAGCCATATAATATTATTTATGCAACATCAATTGATTATTACATTGGAAAATTAGAAAATATTAAGAGATTATTTCCAAATACCTATACATCTTTACATAAAGGTACTCATTTCGGTGAAGTCATGGTTTGGGAAGGAACTAAATAATAAATATTAAAGTGCACTGGTAGCTTTGTCGAAGCAATAAGTACATGCAACAAATAGTATTATAAAACAAAATTAAAACCTAGAATTATGTAGTTACAAATAACAAAACTCTATTGGGGACAGATATAGTAAAGAATATATCAGTCATAACTAACTCAATTGTCCGATTTATCTTTTGAAAAATTCATGCAAAGAAACGAAGTAACTGATTGGATTTTATTAAACATATCTATTTTTTCAGTGAGTAAGCTCCAATCTCACTGTTGGTATGTTTAGACAAACATATAATTGTGAATAGGTAAATGAAGTGTAGGAGTTGTTATATTTAAATCCTGCATAGGTTCCATTTTTGATTTAAGTTTTTGGATCAAATGAGCCTGCAAAGTAACTACTGGGATGAAACCAACCAAACAAAGTACACACTGAACAGGTAAAGCATATGAAAATAATTGATTAGGCAATATACCAAACACCATTAGAGCGTCTATGGAAGGTATACTCTGAACCATTTGGAATAGAAACAGAAATAAACAGTAGTAGACAATAGAACAGTAAACACAAAGTGATACTAATATAGCAAACCAAATCAGTAAAGTATGCAGTAAATTTGAGAGCTTACCTGCAGGAAGATAGGCAGACCACTGAATGGCTGGCGAAATTAGCGGTGGGAAGCAAAGGAAGTATACATTGATTTGGTATCCTGATGATCGACAATCATCACCGCGGTAGAGCGCGTCTACGCAGGCAGCGCAATGGGAGTAAGGGGAGAATAGACTATAATCAGCTTGGGCCCATCGTTTTGAGAAGTGGGAATAAGTAAGTGGTAATGTTTTGGGTGGAGAAGATAAGGGGAGAAAGTGAAAAACAAACAGGGAGAAGAGAAGGGAAGAAAACTGTAGAGTAAGTTGGAGAGTCGTGCGGGTTGGGGAACGTGGGTTGAGGCGGTGGGTGAAATATGAAAATGCCTTAGAAGAATTGTGTGGTTGAAATTGGAGTGGGGGCATTCTGGTCAGTTCAAAAACGGTTTCACTTTGACGGGTTGACCAAAGGTTTTGGTTTATAGTATACGAGTACTTTGGCACGTGCGATGCACGTGCATATGAAAAATAAGTATTAAAAAACACTATTTGTTATATTTTTGGATTGATCAACACGACTTCGTAATGTTGTATGCTTTTAGTGAAAAATAGCAAATGGATGTAAAACTCACGCACTAGTTAGTAGCAACATTTATTTTTAGGCATTATTTAGTGGATTTTGAGGGAAAATAAAACTCACGCACTAGTTAGTAGCAACATTAAATTTTAAGACTCTATTACTCTAACATATGCATAACAGCCTGCAGAAAAAAATGGATTTACATAGGTTAGTTTGCTTAATATTTATATTATAGCTATGCATAACAACTTACAAATAAAAATATATAGAAAATTTATTAAATCATGATTGAATACATTCTCAGTATAGACAGATAATGTCATAAAACTTGTACATTTATAATGTCACAATATGCATATTCCATAAATTGTAAAGTCGTGCTTTGTATTTCAGAAGAAACATTTACAGTATTTCAAAGAATTAGATAGTGAATTACGAACATGTATAAGACATAAGAAAGTTCAACTTGAAGCATGCTAGTAACTAAAATAGTTGAACAAAATCCATCATTAATAAAATATTAGCATAATAAAACCAAGGTCACTTAGTAATATAGTTATTTCAAATGTAGCACTATATAACAGTGGATGGGTAAAAGTATTCTTATGTGGACGCCAAAACCATTTACAAACATTTACATATAATTTTCTAAATACACATTTTAACCAAACACGTCTCTTGCAGCAAATTTAGCTTAATATCAAATTTTCTATTATAAAATACAACCATAGCAAGATCAACTGTTGTTTATAAAGGAAAGTAAACTATATTTATAGTGTATGCATAGTTTTAGAGTCAAAAGCAACATAGTTTTAGGAGATAGTAGTCATTTGCCTTCATAACATCCAAACTTCTTTCACATCACCATTTCTGCCTTACCATACTCATTCATCACAAACCACTACCCTTTCACTGCCCCTCCTTATCTATTACATCCAGACCACTACAGACTACAGCTATAGCCACATCCCTGCCTCACAACCCCCTTTCACTGATCACCACCCCAAACAAATACATACAAACCACTTCATCTAACCCTGACTGGAACAACCATCACACATTCAAGAGTCAACTGCATTACCACAAACACCCCAGCCTGCACACCCCATATCACAGCCTACAACATCAAGTACTTCCCCTTCACATGACAATCACCTTCATTGTGCAGAGCTCACTCATCTCCATATCCAATATATACACATAACAATCAACTTCATTGTTCACCTAACAGTTGCCTTTACATCCTCTCTATATCCAATATAACCATCCATCCACCACTTTCCATCCGCTGCAAATTACATTGTGCACAGTCCACTCATCAACTTCCCCTATAACACCTCCATCCACTGTCACACTACTAGAACCATATATATTGACTGCACATATACACACACACTTCACCTACAACCATCATTTACTTATACCCCTCACTACTTTCATCCTACAACCATCAGGCTGGCCATTCTTCCCTGTCATCTACTCTCTATCAGTTCACTTCTACACAGCCACCATCTTCACTGTTTACTTGCAACTCCATCACCCCACAACTGTCAACTTGCAACACCATTGCATAGCATCCCACCTTTATCATCATCATTACCACTTTCACATACATTAGCGCTAACATCTGCAACTACACACTTCCACCACCATCAATCTTCCCACTACCTTCAAGTGCAACTATGCCTCTGCTACATTATCTTCACCATCCACAACCACATTGTCAATCAACTACAAATACAACATATTGCATGGCTACACCCCTCTGACCCTTTGACCAAACATTATCACCTTCATCTACTTGCACCACCAATCTCACTTCTTCATCACAACAGCAGCTAACATCTTCATCTCCTCACATTCACATTCAGTTATCATCACATCCACTACTGCTTTTATCAAAATAACATTCACTACAAACTCTGCTTTTATCATCACCACCTACAGAACATACACTACTGCTTTTATCATCGCCACTGACAGAACCACAATCCAATAGCAATACACTCTACAATTTGCATTACCCATCCTCTCTTACCATCTCTTGCAACTATACCTTCATCATACTTCTGCTCCATTCACACATACAACCATCACATCACTGACTACAACCTTCGATCACCTCTGTTCACAACAAATCTGCAATCACCCTACATCATCACTGGAACATTTAGACAAGCACCTTTGTCCAAGTGGTTAATTGATTCGGCTTTGGTGCAGGATGTCACAAGTTCGAAACTTGCTTTCGAACGTTTATTTGACATGGGATATGTTGTCTCATTGATTTGTTGTATATAAAGTAGCAGTTCAAAAAAAACACTTTATAATTTAGTTAACTTGTATAATCTTATATTAATTTCATTAATTAAATCTTATTTAATCAATTTATTTATTTATTTAACTAACATTTTAATTAATTATATATTATTCAATTAAACATTTTAAATTCAATATATATATATATGTATGTATGTATGTATGCATGTACATTATAATATTTATAGTTATACACATATATCTTTATATATGTGTGTTGTATTATTTATATGTCAGTTGAGGGATGGAAAATACTTGGTAAAACATGCATGCTCCCATCCTTTAAAAATTATCCTCATTCCTATAATTAAGATTGACACAACATAGAGTATTTATTTTGATGAAAATGTTAATAAATGAAATTACCTATAAAACACGTATATTTTTCCCTGCAAAATTTCTTATTTTATACCGCACAATTTTTGATAAAAAACAATGAATTACCAATACATACATACATACATACATACATATGTATGTATATGTGTATATATATATATGTATGTATGTATGTATATATATATGTGTGAGTGTGTTTGTATGTGTTTTGGAATATAACTTAATGAAATATCACATATGTCAATATACATACATGGTGTCCATATGCACCAACTTCAGTCTGTTAATGAAACTAATGATAGTATATAACGCATTCCGAGGTCAATAATAAGTACTTAGTTCAACATATTAAAGATTTATAGTTCAAACTGACTGACAGCAATATGATATGACATATTAGGAATAAAAACATTGCGAGTACACAAACATTTCATGTGTATATCCTAACATCGATAGAATAATCAATTAGTTATGAGAGTAACGGTCAGACATACATACCTCAAACAGAAATAAGGAAAACTGATTTATGGTTTGCTCTAATATATCTTGAGCAGTCTTCTTAAAATTCTCAACTCCAAACACATTGGCCGAGTCGAAGCACATATTATGAAGTTGAAACTGAGTGGGAAGGGTTAAGAAAGTAAGTGTTATGAGTAATCTTTCAGGCTATAGAAACAAACAGCATGCCGTACAATATAAAGTATGTATGCTTTAACAAATTGATCAATTTTCAGCAGAATGGGTAAAAGCATAAGCGGTGTACTTGGTACTATAGGATATGAATATTAATGGCAGTTATAAAAAGGAAAGAGCCGTTGTATTTCTACTGCTATGTGATAGTCGTTCATTTAAAAAGATAAGAACGACATGTTAGGCACAAACTATAGGATACGAATGAGTTTTCACGGTGCACCAATTTTTTTATTTATTAACAAACTATTCATTCTAAATGTAGGTACTGGCAAGAAATTTTTTATTTATTCACAAACTACTCATTCTAAATGCAGGTACCGGCAATAAACATTTTATTTATTCCCAAACTATTCATTCTAAATATAGGTACTGGCAATAAAAAATTTATTTATGAACAAATAATTGATAATTGATATTAATTTGGAAAAGAGTGAGTGCGTACAAAATTAAAAGTAAAAATTAAATTAATTTAGTCAAAATGTAAATCGTAGAAAAGTTTGTTGCAACACCATGCCGTCTTACTGACATTTACAATAAATATAAAAAACTACCGATCTAAGCTTTAAGAGTTTGAAAACCTGCACCATCCCTTCTAACTTATCCCAGTCCTGCTTCTGGTATCTGTTAACAGCCAACGTAGTTAGCGGCGTTGAAAATTTTGTCTCAGCCAACATCAAATCAGCAAACAAACTTTTGAATAAAAAAAATTAAATGCTAAATTGAAATAATACCACAAAGTCGAAACTCGATCAGTGGTGTTTGAAACCCTAAATTCATCCATCACATATTTCCCACGCAGTGCCTCTTCTTCAACGATCCGCGTCGTGCATACACTCTGAACGATGGGTTGATTTAATTGATAGTCAATTTGTTGTGGGATGTAATTTTTTGTTTTGTTTTCAGTAACGATGGAAGAGTTTTAGGAGAAGAGGGAGGATCTGAAGGGAAGTAACTGCAGGTATGAAGTTATGTGGTACGTGTAGGAATACGTGTGAGGACGGAAAATACGGTCGCACATTTCAGAGTAACTGTCGCATGCGTTAAATGACAAAACTAACCATGGTCGAACACTTCTGATTTAATTATCAATGTGGATATTTTGGTCAGTGTTAAAAAGGCTTCACTTTGACCGTTTGACTCAAGGTTTTGAAGATATAACCTGACTCCTCCTAGATTGATTAACTCCTGCTATTTTGAATAACTCGCCTTTAGCGTATGCATATAACTCGTGAAGCTATAACTTACTAAAATTCGTGTTTCTCTCCCAAGACGGAGGGGGAGAAGCGATCTGAAAATCTACGCTAAACCGTTTTCCGGTACCAAATTAAATTCGCATTTCATTTCAAATCACGATTTAGAGTATTCATGCATTTTCTCTTTATCTTTGATTCTTCAATTTGGGGAGATTAAATACGGGTAGCCATTCGAGATCCACTCGTCTTATCTCTATGGCAATTTTTGGTTATGCTTTCAGAAATTGGTTGCGGATCTGTACCATATCACGAATCGCGAATGATCGGAGACAATTCCATAGGACGGCAGTTGTTCAACTTGATTTTGAAGGCTATACTCTTACACAATGAATCATAAAGCAGTTACTCTAATTTTGGTGAGTGCGTAATAGACTGAATATGGCGAATCACTGGCCTCAAATGCATGGCTTGTAGATCTGGTGAGTACCAAAGGCCTTTTACACCGTAAACAGGGCTGTGTTCATCTTTTATCACGAGTCATCTGTTGTGCTACTTCATTCAAAGCAGACTAAGGCTTCCAGTTGGTTCATTGAAAAGAGTATCAGTTTTTTTCGAGTATTTGCCTGTTCGTACACATGATGTTTTGTTTCATATGATTATCAGTGTTTCAGTCCGTAGTATTCTTTTCATACGTAAGTATCAAGCTAGTATTGGCTTTCCATAGAGTTTTAAAATCCTTATTTCTAATGGGCTTGTTTTAGACTTGATTTGGACTAGTATATGTCTGAAGGCTATATTTAAAGGCTACCTTTGGTTTTGGTCTTCAATCTATGAAATCTGGAGAATTGCATTTTCTTTGGTTGCGTACCAGTTCGAAATATGGCGAACCATCGGCCTTAGATTCATGGCTCTACGATTTTGCGAGTGTCAAGGCTAAATAAACTCTTATCAGGATTGTGTTAGTCTTTTCTCACCAAGCTATTCTGGTATGCTAACGTCATCGTCTAAGAAGTTAATGATTTTCTTAGACTTTTGTAAGTTTGGATATACTATGTTTAAGATTATGGTAGTCCAACTGACATGGAGTTGTATCGACATGCTTTTGTTTACTTTTGCAATCTGTAATTTATATGCTCTAAGATCCGGTACATAAAGGCAACTCCAGTGGATTACGGGCTGAATATTCAGTCCACTGAATATTCAGTCCGTAACGCTGGGTTGGGCCCCAGTGGCCAGTCGCCCATTTAATGGGCGCCTAACAATCAGGCGTCCATTTTATGGGCGCCTGAATTAAGGCGTCCATAAAATGGGCACCGCCTCCCCTCCCCCTCACCCTTCTCTCATTTTTTTTGGTTTTATTTTTTTTTTAAATTAGAAAATTTAAACGAAATGCCGCCGCGTCCAACCAAAATCGTCCGAAGAACGGTCCACAGACATCCAACGGAGCAAGCTGGACCATTACACGTTCCATTGCCTCCTGATTATCGCACATCTCATCGGTTTGAATGTAGTACTGCATAAGCAACTTCAATTCTTGAGCCGTAAATGTCATGTTGGACAATGTAGTTTGAATAATGTAAGGTTTTAAAATGATGTAAACATATGACAATTTGTGAATTTATATAATGGATGTTCCTTCTCTCCTCTCAACAAAGCAGAGAATCTTGACCGAAAAACGAATGTGGCTACAGTACGTGATTTGACCGCACACTGAAACACCTTCTCTCCTCTCAACAAAGCAGAGAATCTTGACCGAAAAATGAACATGGCTACAGTACGTGATTTGACCGCACACTGACACACCTTCTCTCCACTCAACATAGCAGATATTCTTGACCGGCAAATGAACATGGGTACGGTACGTGATTTGACCGCACACTGACCCCTAATCTCTCCACTCAACATAGCAGATATTCTTGACCGGCAAATGAACGTGGGTACAATACGTGATTTGACCGCACACTGACCCCCCTTCTCTCCACTCAACAAAGCAGAGATTCTTGACCGGCAAATTAACGTGGCTACAGTACGTGATGGTTACCGCAAACCGACCCCCCTTCTCTGCACTCAAGAATTAGATATATATATATATATATATATATAACCATATGGATGTCATACTTGTTCACCATAATTTAGTCCAACAAAACATTCAAATATCAAACAACTATCCTCAAATATCAAACAATGTCTGGAAGTTTACTAAAAGCTATATTGCTATGCGACAGTGACTCAGAAGAAGAAGCATATGCGTTAGCGCATCAACAAGAGGAGGAGGAACTGATGGAGATATACGGTGAAGCATACGGATCAACTTCTAGAAAACATGGTGGTTCCGTCGTGGGTCGGAAATATATCAACCGTAACCAGCAAGCATTTCAAAAAACACTTATGCAAGATTACTTTGCCCGTGATCCAACTTACGGTCCAGAGATGTTTAGACGACGATTCAGAATGAGTCGTCCATTATTTATAAGAATTCTCGAAAGTATTCAGCAGAATAATAATTATTTTGTTTTTAAGCAGGACGCTGCAAAAAAACAAGGTTTGAGTGGCCATCAAAAGATGACCGCAGCTTTGAGGATGTTAGCATACGGTACACCCGCCGATGCCCTTGACGATGCATATCGTATTGCAGAGAGTACAGCATTGGAAAACCTAGATCACTTCTATCAGCCTGTTGTGGACATTTATGGGACGGAATATCTTCGTTCTCCAAACGAGGCAGATGTAATGCGCTTGCGTGAAATGCATGAAAGCAAGGGCTGGCCTGGAATGCTTGGAAGTCTAGATTGTATACATTGGGAGTGGAAGAACTGTCCAAAAGCTTTTCATGGAGTATATAACGGCAAAGAAAAAAAACCAACTATCATCTTAGAAGCAGCTGCCTCTCATGATTTGTGGATTTGGCATGCTTTCTTTGGAATGCCAGGTTCTCTTAATGACTTAAACGTTGTCGAACGATCTCATTTATTTAATGACTTGGCGCAAGGTGAGTCAACTCCCGTATCATTTACTCTTGGTCATAACACGTATGAGCATGGATACTATTTAGGAGATGGAATTTATCCCAAATGGAGTACGATTGTAAAGACATTTGCAAATCCAATGACGGCAAAACAGAAACAATTTGCTGCAATGCAGGAAGGACAAAGGAAGGATGTAGAAAGGGCATTTGGGGTCCTACAAGCAAGGTTTGCAATGGTCAGCAATCCATGTAGATTATGGAAGAGATCAAAAATGGCTACAATTATGTTCTGTTGTATAATTCTGCATAACATGATCATTGAAGACGAACACGATATGGATTATCCTGATTTCGAATATGAGGGGGCAAGACAACCCCCGAGTTGTTTCGCATAGCCACGTTACGAAATGAAGGACAGTACGCAATTCATGACGATCATCATGAAGTATATCGTAATGCATCTATTTATAATAGACTCCAAAGGGATTTAATGGAACATATTTGAAATTCTCATGGAAATCAGTAGTCGGGGATGGTGGATCTTTGTTTAATTACATATGTTTGCCTTTTTTATTTCTGTAACGAAGTGTAGAATGCTTCAATTTATATGTTTGTAATATCATTTATATTTGATGAAGTAAATCTATATTGATATCTACATAATGCATCGAAAAAATGATATACCATTGAATATTGTAAAACTGAAAATAACACTTGATTGCAAATATGAACTGAAGGTACATGGATATTTAAACTGCAATAACTAAAAATATCACATTAATACGTCAACTACATATGTTTTGTTCCAGATCTACTCTCACCAACGCGTTGTTTGTACTCCATCCAATATTGCATTGTAATTGGGTCCATTCCAGTGACATCCTTTTCCATTACTAAAGTCTCTTGGCGTTGCCGCTCTAGCTCAAAGCGGCCCTTCTCAATCTCAGTCAGTTCTTTTAACACGGCAAGCTTTTCTGCACTTCCTTTTTGATGTTCTGCATTTTCTCTTGCATGTTTTTCATGCATTAGGGCTAAACGAGAATCGATTTGAGATTGAACAGCAATTTTCTTCTTAGCTGCTCGTTGCTCCATCGGTCTAGCGTCTTCAACAAATGCGGGCACTGCTTCTTCATCTTCGTTATTTGGGCATACATTTGAGTCCATATGAGAAGAATTGCCTGGGCTAGAATTGTAATTAGATCTACTTGTTTTTTTTCTTCCCCTTCGACTTCGTCTGGACATCTCTTAAGCTTTTTACGGTGTTTGAGCTCCATTTTTGTTGACTAACAAGCAAGTCATAGCAGTTTGAAAACTGATAGTAGTGGGGTTTCTTTGTACCATTTTCTCTTGGAAATAATTTCAAGAATTGATCGTTCGCCATTCTCTTCTACAAAAACAGAAACACAAAATCATATATTAACAAAGTGATCAGAATGAATGTAAATTAAAAATCATATTTTACAAAACGCTACCAATTCAGCTTCGCCACCCATTCCACTTGGATTTGCTGTTCTTATTTTGTGGATCTGCGACTCGTAGAATTGTGTTTGTCGATTAATCTTCCCAAAATGACCCATGATTGCAGACATTGACCTCGTCTTTTCAACATGTTTTTTATTGTACGCAGTCATGACTTTTTCCCAAAACGCCTCTCCACTTTGGTCGTTCTCCTTTACCGAGTCGTTAGAAAAATGACAGTAAATATGACACAAATCCTTATCTTCATCGCCAGACCATGCAGCAGAAGAATGGAACGATAGAGGGGGCCGGTTTGGGGATGAACATTTTGAAAGGGTTGAGAATCTAAATCCCAGCTATCCATATTCATCGCTTCGGTATACGATTGAAACGGATGAGACATACTTTCAATATTAAGGAATTGAGAATAGAATTGTGATAGAAGAAGAGATGTGTGTATTACAATCTGATTATTATTCCGATATATGTAGGGAAATCATAAATATGACCGTTTATAGCCGTTGGGGTCAAAATATAACCGTTTTTAGCTGTTGGAATTCAAATGCAGGGGCCGGTTAGAGCTGTCGGAAGACGGCGGGGGGTGGGGATTGGGGGGCTTGGGCACCCATTAAATGGGCGCCCAAGCCCAGTTCAGGATCCTGAATTAGTTCCTGAACATTACGCTGAATGTTAAGGCTGAATTGAACGACTGGAAAGCCAATTTGGGCATATTCAGGATGTAAACAGACCACTGGAGTTGCCCTAATGAACTGTGTGGAGTTTCTTTTTGACAGTTATTGTTCTTATGCCTGTTGATATGCACATCTATATACTTAAGGCGTGATTTGGTTTTCAATCTGAAGAGATTTGCACTTAAAACCCATTTTTATCCCTGTGTTCTAAATTTGTGAGGCGAATCCGTGGATTTAATGTTCAACTATATGTGGATGAGAATACGGCGTTCCAAGTTTTCACTTCGACCTTATGACTGGTAATTTCTGCTCTTGACAACGGCGGCTCCGCCTTCAGATCTGGACCATAGCAATCGGTTGCATGACATTGTGTGACTACCACATGAAAAGTTGATCATGTGCGTGATGGCTGATCTGGAGAGGCGTGTATCAAATGGGCTTGCTGCATATGGGCGTAATTTTTTGTTGTATACTGTACATAGGAATTGTGTATGTGTATTATGACTGTGCAGCGTACAGGAAAGTACCATGCATTTCATAGGTCAAATTTAGGCTTTAGTGTTTGGGTAGCTTGGGCAGATTGATGGATATAGGAGTTTGTGATTGTAAGCGTGGTGTATCTGAGTTATTGCATTGCACAAATGCATGTACCTATATTTATTAGTTATTAATAAATGAACCCATTGTTCAAGAAAAACTTAATTAAGTATACGGAATCAAATTCAATACTAATTGCGAAACAATATTTCTAATAAACCTATATTATAATTACATATGTTTAAACCATACATCATAATCTTTACATTACATAAAAAGTACAAATAAAACTAGAGTTAATTATACAGACTAAAATGTATAATAAATACAGAAATACAAATTATACGGACTAAAATGTATAATAAATGCACAAATACAATTACAGCTAGAGTTAATTCTACTTTTGGGTTGTTTAAATCCATAGGTAGATCAGTCAATTTTGTTGTTGTAATCTGTGACTACTTAGATTTTCATAGAATCTATCACAGGATTAATTGAAGTTGTGGCCCCATGAAAGGTGAAATCCACTACCTCCAGACCTACTGCTAATGTTGGGAACACTGGTTCTTCGCATGTTAAAGAAGTTGATCAGCCTGTAACTGTTGAAGTTCAGAATCCCTCGGATATGATAATGCGGGTTGAGATGGACATGATGATGAAGTAGATGAATGACAAGTTGTAAGAAAGCCAATACGAATTGACGAGGCAAATGAAGGTGAGTCTTGAATTGCTGAATCGATTAACCCATAGTCGTAGAAGGAGTAAGAGAGATTTACCACCTTCTCGAAAGGCAGTCCTTCTTTGTTTGTTGAAAAACATTGAGATGGAAAACAAAAAATAAAGCGGAAAGAAAACGGTCCATTGAAGAGAAGATAGGATGACGCTCATGAAGAAAGAATATGGATCGGCATCGATCTGTGCACATGGATCAGTATCGAACCCACTTGCTGTAATTTAGGTGATGGAGGTGCGGTTGATTTGGACGGAGATGTTGGCGGTAATGTTGGTCATGTTGTTGATGGATGGAATGTTTAAGCTCAGTTGGCTGCTGCTGATCCACCTTGTAGAAACCCTAGGAATGTGTCAAGTGGATGAACGGTTCTCCCAGAGATAGGAGAACCTAGGTATTATGGAAATAACGGAGATCATTTGTGAAGTTAAACACTCGGGGCAGGCTATAATTATCGTCATCTGATAGATCAAGTTGAGCCAGAGTTACTGGCAAATACGGTAAAGAAATTAGTGAGTGAGAACCACCATAGAAGTAATGATCAGTAGGCTTTTCCCCTAGCAAGAACCCATTCACTAATGACTGCATGAGGAGTATCCTCAGAGGTTTGCAATGCCAACGATGTCGTCCTATAATAGAACATCAGACTCGAGGCAGCTTTTATTGAAATATGAGGGGCATATGGACATGGCAATGGCATGGATGTTGTGAGATGTAGATGTTTCTCAATCATTCTTGAATGATGTCATGGTTCATCCAGCTTCCACCGAGATCCATATTATCTTTTGATCAGTTGGTAAGAAGGTTTGTCAAATAGTTTCACTTGCACACTACTTGTCCAAAAGATGTTATGGCATTGTCAAATCTTTTCCAAAGTACCATAGAGTCAGTGAAAAACTTTTTAAGCAGGTTAAAGACAGTGATGGAAACGAGTAACTCTAAGGAAAACATTGTGTTAATGGCCTTGATCGGGAGATATATCCTGATATGAATTTTGGAAGGTGGTCAAAGATAAAACCACCATAGACTATGGATGTTTTTTCACAGATAGGAAACTCAATTCTTATGCTTGGAAGTGGTGAGTACGACCGCCAGGAAGGCTAATGGTGACCAATCAACTGAAGTGATACAAAGTAATGTAGCTGTGAAGCAACTCGGTGAAAGTTCCAGGAATGTTGCTATAAATGTGGGGAATAAATGCAATAATCAGAAGAGAAATAGTCAAGGCGATGGAGGTAGGAAGCCCGATTTCAAGAGATGTTTGAAATACGAAAATTATACACCGTCGAACAATTCAATTGAGAATAAATATGTGACATCCCACCTCTATACCCATACTATTCAAAAATATTACAGAGTAATACTGTCAGATAATACGGAGAATGAGGTTGTAAGGGGTACAGACGTGAATATTTCCTTGGACTAAAATCGGTACACATTAAAATATCAAATATAAATTCATCAGTACGTACATATTATCGGTACAAACCAGTCAATACATATGCCTCCAGGATGGAACAATAAATAATAAATAGTGCATCGTAGAGAAAACAGAGTCAATCATAGTGATAACATATAATCTATATATAATAGTGTTAAAAGAATATAATGCAACTGAAATACCAGTTGTCTTATTGTAATGATATACAATTAATATATATACAACTTAGTGGCAAAGTGTACAGTGAATAAATTCTTTTAAATATCATAGAACATCCAAATATATCTCCTCTAAGCTCATTAAAGCAATGTTGGTCAAGTCATCCCTGTACCTGAAATGTCTCGGACTGACTCGAGTATTACAAGATAACACATGGGTCAGACTTTGTCTAACTAAGGATACAAAATAATAATGAAAGCATAATATAATCACCAAATAATAAGATATATATATATATATGTATATATATATATATATATATATATATGTATATATATATATATCTGTGTGTGTGTGTATGTATGTATTGTTTGTACCAAAATTGGGCACCGCACTCTTCGTACGTGATTAAAGAGATTAAAATGAAGAAATTAAATGGAAAAAGAGGCTAATCTAACAATCACACTAATAAAAGCATACAGAAATAGAAAAAGACAAGAAATTATAGTGGTTAGGCATTGTAGCCTACGTCCACTTTGAATGTTTTGTTGTTTATTGATGATTGACAACTGACTACAACAGTACAACACTCTAACACACAAGTTACAATGGATCTGTGGAAGAGTAACGACATAGCAAAGTCCAAAAGTCCTTTTTCTGTAGGTATAGGGGTGCTATTTATAGGTGTAGGTCTGAAATATCTACCCTTGAATTCAGAATACTCCTTCTCACATGTGGATGGGCCCACCTGATCGATCAGGGGTCATTTGGGATCAATCTCACCATCTTCATATCGATCAAGATTTTGTCCATTTGAACTGCGATCGATCAGGAACATACATGAGGGGATAGGAAACCTTCTTTGAAAATTTAGAGGCATTTGGACTTGTAGATTTCGAGTTATGATCGATCCAAGATTGGATTTGTAGGTTGTCAGATGGCTGCGTATCGATCCATGCGTGTCGATGCTCCTTCGTATCGATTGATCTACGTATCGATCAGTTGTGCACCGATGACGTGGAGCGTGAGTTCAAGGGAGATCCGTTTTTCATGCTAGTGGACCGCTTATCTTGGTTGACCATGCCTTCTTCGTATCTATCCCGGAGGTTGTCTTCATATTGATGCTTGGTTCTGGGTTTCGTATCGATACTTGGTTGTGGATTTCATATCAATGCCTGGTCGATCGATACGAAACGTATCAAATGATCGATCAATACGAAACACACAGTTTAATGGATTGATGATGCGCGATCGATACGAACCGGATGGAGGTGGGGTTGACGGATACGAAAAGGGACGGACTTGGATGGATACGAACTGACATCTTCTACATGGATTTTGACCGATAAATAACTTGAGCATACGTACTCCGTTTGACCTGAAATTTGGGATGTTGCCTTTCATAGCTTTGTTTGTCATACCATGTTAACTATAGCTTGATCAGGACTCGGACCAAATTTTCCAGTATCCATTGTGAACCTGTATAACCGATCTTTGGGACGAATTGTCTTTGTTTTCTAGTCAAGTCCTTGGTGTCACAGCCTTTTCAAAAGGCGGGATAACATTTACCTCCCAAAGTACGTTCCGTGTGAACATGACGTGCTTTAAAAAGCCGCATTCTTTATTCTGAAAGAGTTCTATCTGATTCATTGAATAGTTGTTATTTTTTCATCAAGAGATGTAACCGTGGATTGATTTCCAGTAATATAAATGTTGAATTATTGACCGCCAATGATCATGCAGTGCTTTGTTGTAACTGAAGGTTCAGTGCTAGCAATTTGTTGTTCACTGTTTTGATAGTCATTATATAAGCATTCAATTCCTGTTAACTTTGAAAATCGAATGTTAGTTTGGCATACATGCACATATGTTAACCTGACACCTATTCAAATTTGCACGTTCATGGGTCGTTGCCAAGTTTCTTTGTTCTTGTTTGGATCAAGTTTCGTATCGATCCTCTCCTGGATCGATGTGAAATTTGAGTTGTAGTAACGATTGATGTTTTCTCTAAACCATTCCTTCGTAATGATCCTCTCTTGGATCCATCTGAGATTTCTGGATGTGAATTTCGTATCGATGGCTATCGATAAGAATTAGATCAAGTACGTCGTTCTGCGTATCGATCGATATAAAAGATGGGTTCTTGAATTGATATATACTAAAATTATTTTTCGTATCAATGGAGTGGAGTGGTTCAGATATGATCATGCAGTGACTTTTATTTCGATGGACTTCGTATCGATAAATACGAAATAGATGGCTCGTCATCGATGGATAAGAAGCACTAATCTCTAGATCGCTTTGAGTTGATGGATACAAAGCTATGTCTTCGTATCGATGGAAGTGATCGTTCCAGGTATGCTTGTTCAACGTCTTTCGTATCGATAACACATTGACCGCTCCTATCGATTTTTTCCACTGGGATACGTAACGCCCTTCTCTTGGTTAATATGGCATATAAATACTTTTTGTACTTAGCCAAAAATTTCCACTTGCCTTTTTTTTCATATTTGCTAATTCGTATCGATAAAAACATGAGAGTAAGATATGTCAAGCCTTTCGTCTCCAAAACAAACAATCCGTTAAAACAACCCTTTAAACTAGGTAACTAATTAATTAACTCCATCCCAACATGGTAAGACTAGAGTCTCAATGCCATTTCATCCAAGGTTATGGCCGATTCTGGCATCGTTGATGTTGAAATTGTGCTGGAGTGAGGTGAGGAGGTAATAATGGAGCCTTGGAGGATTGGGGAAGAAGGAGAATGATCGATGGAAACAAAGACGTCACTGGAAGAATCTCTTGCTTCAAAGTCGTATCGATACGAGATGGATGGAAGTTACTTAGTGTCTGGAATAGAGGGAGTTCCTATCGATTGTGGATGGAGGAAGTTGCTACGTATCGATCTGAAATGTGGGAGTTCGTATCTATCTAGAGTGATTGATACGAAACTATGGCTGTGTGATCGATACGAAGTCAAACCCTTTGGATCGATATGAAACCAAGCTTTTAGAGGGACGATCCAAGTTGAAACTTGATGGATACAAAACATATCCTTTTTCATATTCGACCACTTGACTCAGACGAGCTTTAGCCTTACATAACTGGACTTGACCATTAAACCACATATTTAACTATTCTTCGAAGCACGTCAATGGAACCGTAATTTGAAAAACATAACGAACTCTAACATGGATAGTTCTTCGAAGTCAGGATGGCATGGTTGGGACGATCAGCGATGATAGCCACTCCAGTCAAATCATAAAGTCTTGTCGTTTTACCATCTTCCGAACTTGTAGAAATTTGAAGGGTTATGTAGCACTGCACTACACAACATGATCATTCACTTCACAACGGGGGGAACATGGGTTTATTGCCATCTAATGATGATTTTACAGAGTTCAACAGCTATGGATCCTGGAAGCACAGGCTAAGAAGAAGTTCAGAGTTCTCCACTACCATTATAGAAATACCAGAAATCATGGCTGATGTAGCAAGTCCTGCTCCGGACGAACTACCGGGTGCAGTGTTGGTTTTGAATCCAAAGGATTCAGTCCGTTCTAAAATCACTGAAGATATGCTAGGCAGAATCGACCTCAAACATGGTCTATCTCTAGAAGATGTTTTGTTATCGGGGCCTAAAGACAGAGCCCACAATCCCCCAAAAGGGTATACTACTTGCAATAGGTTCATATGCACAGCGGAAACGTTGCCCCCGTTCAATCAATTTATCTGGGATGTGTAATTCATTTTAAGGATTGTGCCTTCTCAATTGCATCCGAACAGAAATCAATTGAACATTTCAAAGTAAATGAAGGGTTATCCCCACGACACTTGACATTTCAAAATCTTGGATTAAAGGGGCTTCATCCCAGTCACAAACTAATTCGGGCTTAATTTCTTTAGACATAGGGGAGCCAACTCCTACGAGTAAGGCCACCAAAATCGGTCGGTGGGGGGTTTGCACATGCATACACGCACTTCACGGCACCACACAATTTCTAATCACATGTTCTCTAATCTCTAAAGATGACTAATTCTGCTCTTCTTTTCATTTTATAGATACGATGGTGAGGAAGGGGTCTATGCTTAGCAATCTTTGCTCTAAACGTCATTCTTCCAGCTCTTATTCTGAGTCTCATAGAAGTGAAAGCGAACAAGACTATGATTACAGCCACCGCTCCAGCCAAGGGCATGAGCATTATGAAAAGGAGAAAGAAAGGTATCAAGGTAGGCGCTGCTCTCTGTCACGATCTCCACCCTGAGATCCATCCAGCTTTGGCTGGCAATCTTCTAAAACTGCGCGCCAAGTAGTACCACCTCAAGCTTTGAAATCTGGCGATCAACACCGTAAAATTGAAACGGAAGCTCCCATCATCACAGAGCAAACCGCTATCGAGCCGATAGGGGAAGGAGTTATCTGAATTGCTAAGTTATGGAAAGAATTTTCGACTATTTTCTTCGATGGCTTCCACTTCCCTTTGAACTTGAAAATAATTCCCAATGATGCAGAAAAAATGGTACAGGACTACGTGCATGATGTTTATAGCCAGTACCGACAGTGGGTTAAAACTGCAGAAAAGGCTTCAACGGTAGCTTTCAAACGGGCCAAAATAATTAAGAAAATGGAGGCTGACCTTACTCAAAAAGGCAAAATAATAGAAGTTCTTAACAACGAAGTTGAATCTTCGAGGAAATCAGAGATGGAGGCTGATAAGAGAGCCGATGAGGCTATACAGGCCATGGAAAACATGCGAAAAAATCACATGGACTTGGTACAGGAGATGGGCCACCATAATACTATTATCACCTGGGAGGGGATGAGGCACAGAAAGAGGTCGATGAGTTAAAGGTGAAACCGGCCGAGGTCACCAAGGAAAAAGATGAGGCCAACAAATCCACCCAAGAGGCATGTGAACAAGTGGTGGCACTTAAGGGTGAGAGGAATGCCGTGAATTTAAAGCCCTGGGAAGCCAATGCCAGGGCTGAGAGTGAAATCAAAGCGGTAGAGGCTAGGATGGAGAATGAATTTGAAGATATCCTGGTCACGTACAATGCCAACGTCTTGAGAAACCGCAATTTAAACTGGCTCGGCAAAGATTACCCCTTCCAATTATACAAGGCCTGGAGCCGCTTGGTGGATGACGAAAAGGTGTTCCGAAATGCCACAACTGTTGATGAGTTCGAACTGGAGGCTCAAATACTTGTCGAAGATGAACCGAAAGTCATCCACGACGCTATCGTCGCCCTTGAAAAAGAAAAGTTGGCTGCTAAGTATCCGGACATTGGAGAAGGATCGGGAGTCGAGCATCATGAAGTAGGTTCTAAAGCGCTCCTAATTTCTCAATCTAAGCCCACCTCTTCTATTGATCCTCCAGATGTACCAGGATACGACCCTAATAAGCCTCACCTTTCTTCGATAACCGAATGCGGCTTAGAAGGCACATCTGCTCAACACATGAGTCAACCTGAGGAAGGTATTTTGGACACTTCTTCCATTTATCCAAATGTAGGAGCATTGTCAGAAGACGTTACTAATATTTTCTCCTATATTTATTCAGCTCTAGATTCTGCATCACTCAGTCCTCCTACAACTCAAGAAATGCATCATGAGCATAAGGCTATAATGATGGAGGCCACTACAACAATCGCTACATCGACAAGGTAGTTGAATGAAAGTAGCTGTGTGCTTGACGAACAAATGCTAAAAGCACTCCTCGGTCATTATTGTGACCCAAACATCGAAATGCCTTTCGTCATAATGAAGATGTGATCATTAAGGTTTCTTCGGGCCCCACTAGTAGCATCCCGACGAGTGTTCACACGAACCGGGCTGAGAAAATAATGGAAGAGATCAAAACCGAGATAGAGCAAGCCGAGCAGGCTTGCAAGGTTGGTGGAGGCATGGCAGATCCTAGTCCGGTCCCTATGCTTACCATTTCTCCAGGTGGCACTGTCATCGATACCAGTGCGCTCACTTCATCTAACATTGAGAGTGCCCCTATTCCTCCAGTTCCGCACATGAGGGATATTTCGGTCCCCGTGAGTTCCGAGGATGAAACTGCTTCAGTTTCCTCGGCTGGTGACAAACTGGCTAAAGCAGGCTGGGGAGGTAAAGGCTCGAAGAGAGGACCGAGTGGTAGTACAAGCGGGTCTACGCCAAAGAAGAGCGAGAAGGAAAAAAATCAAAGGCGTAGACTTGCACTTTGCATTTTCTTTTTGTAGATAACTAGAATAGGATTCTCTTTTGCTTTCTGTAGGCCGTGTATAGATGCGGGTTCGGCCCCTGCTTATAGGAATTCTTCGAATAAGTTTTCTATACTTATCCTTTTCAAAGAATAATGGAAATAAAACTTCATTTCATTTTTCATCATAACTTTGTGTTCATTTTTTTAAGTATTTCAGCACCCGCGTTTCCATTCAATGTACTTGTGAGGCTTTAGTTTTTGAGTCGAACTTGAGCCCGGTTGCTAAGTCCTGTAGTCATGGCTTTGGGTCATAGTCAAATTTTGAGTCGAATCCTAATGTTGTGTTGTCTCGGTCAGCGGATGGTACCTGAGTTATGCCCCCAGTCCCGGGGAGAATTGAAGTAGTCAAACGGTAGTCGTTTTCCGCCTTTGCAAATTTTAATTTAACTAAGTCAGAATAAAGTTAAAGTGAAATGAGTTTTAATGGTCGGATCACACTCGCACATCTGCTAGTAGTTGCATCCGTACTTTGGGGATTGAACTTATATGCTATCGGTCGGTCACGCCTGCTTATCGCTTAAAGTCACATCCGCGCTCCAGGGACATAAGTTAAATTATGGGTGGTCAGTTACACCTGTTCAAGTGTTTGGAATCATATCCACGCTCCAGGGACATGAGTTAATCTACGGGCGGTCGGTCATGCCCGTTTAATGTTTGTACTCTGGGCCGCGCTCTCAGGGCCAGAGTCAATTGACGGGTGGTCAGCCACATCCATCTAACGTTTAGGGTTATATCCGAACTAGGGGACATAAGTTGTTTTACGGGTGGTCGGTCACACCCGTTTAAAATTTATACTCTGATCCTCGCTCTCGGGAACAGAGTTAGTTGATGGATCGTCAGTCACACCAATTTGGTGTTTATACTCCAGTCCATGCTCTCGGGACCAGAGTTGATCGATGGCTGGTCAGTCACACCCATTTGATTTATACTCTAGTTCGCACTACGGGAATCAGGAGTCGGTCGATAGACGGTCAGTCACATTTGTTTAAGTATTAGGATCTTGTTCGCACTTTGAGAACAAGGAGTTGATCAAGGTTGTGATGGTCGGATCACATCCACCTTGATTTGGCAAGCAAAGTCATAGATGGACGGATCCATCCTCTTCGAACTTGGAAGAATGAAGGGCAGGTCGTGGATGGAAGGATCCATCTCCTCGAGCCTGGACTTTGGAGTTCTGTACTTCAGCTTGCACTCTGGGAGCTGGAGTTCGTTGGAGGATTGTCGTGTTTCAATCCTTCATGACTTTTATCGTTGCTTTCCCTCGAGCCTGGGGTTTCACTTAGCGAGTGACCGGTCGAATCGCGATCACTCCCTATTTGAATAAGTCCCACCGTATGATGGGACTTAGCCCTTCATACATCATGACGGTCACATGATGCATTTTAAGAATTGCCACTATGGCTTGTTGAGTCTACATTTTATTGTGGAAATAAGAAAGCACGGCAAAGTCAGTTGCCGTATTACAAGTTCAAATTCATAAAATGCATGAACAAATTTCAAAGGAAAAGCAAACTAAAATTAATAAAAGCCAGTTATGTGTAATAGTGACGGAGACTCTTGCTGCTCCATGCCCTTGGTAAAGTGAGACCATCAACAGTTGATAGTTTGAATGTGCCATCTCCAAGTCTCCGTTCAATAACATATGGTCCTTCCCATGTCGGTTTCATGTGTGAAGAGACCAGATAAATTCTCTTAAGTACAAGATCGCCAACTTCGAAGGTTCTCGGTCGGACCTTAGCGTTATATAATCGAGCACTCGACTGCGGTATGTGGCTGCTTAAATTAGCCTCTTTACGCTTCTTGTCCAATAAATCCATAGAATCTGCAAGCAAGATGGCCTTCGTCTTTGAATCATAATAGGTCGCACGGTGAGAAGGTACTTCTAGCTCAACAGGAATAATGGCTTCAGAGACATAGGAAAGTTCAAACGGAGTGTGGCCAGTTGTGGACTTGTGGGTAGTTCGATATGCCCATAGGGCCATGGGAAGTTCATCAATCCATTTGCCTACAGCCTTCTCCAGTCGTTTCTTCAGAATGGACTTAATAACTTTGTTGACAATTTTGACTTGTCCATTTGCTTGAGGTGAGCTACTGCTGAGAACTACTTCTACATGCGGTAGCGTTGACAGAAATCTTTGAACTCAACACTATCGAATTGGGTCCTATTATCAGTTATGATGGTATGTGGGAGGCCAAAGCGATAGATGATGTTTCACACAACAAAATTGATTACTTTCTTCGTCATGATAGTGGCAAGGGGTTCAGCTTTCGCCCATTTAGTGAAGTAGTCAACTACAACGATGGCGTGCTTCGCACCACCCTTGGCTAAAGGTAGAGACCCTATTATATCAATACCCTATGTGGCGAACGGTCATGAACTGACCATCTTAGTGATTTCAATAGGCGGGGTTCTTGGAATTCTGGCATACTTCTGGCACCTATCACATTTCTTGGCATAATCTGACGCATCTCAATTCACGATTGGCCAGTAGTACCCATATCTGAGTATCTTTTTGGCAAGGGCTTGCCCCCTAGTGTGATCACCACACTCTCCCTCATGCACATCATGTAACACTCATTTGATCTCATCCGGGGTGATACACCGGAGTAAAGGAATAGAATACCCTCTCCTGTACAGGACTCCATTCTGGATAACAAATCGCAAAGCTTTTCGAAGAACTTGTCTTTTCTCACTTCTACGTTCGGGCAATGCTCCATGCTCAAGGTAATTTATGGATGAAGTCATCCACGACTCCTTCTATGGCATCGCCTCGCACACCCAGTTTGTCTCTATTTATTCGATACTTGGAGCAGTAAGTGTCTTAACGGGGATGAGTCCCATTTCTTGTGCTTCGCCAGTGCTATCCAGTTTTGCCAAAGTATCGGATTTTTAATTTTTCTCACGGGATATGCAGTGGATAGCATAATAGTCGAACTGATTCAACATTTCCTGAACCCGAGCGAGGTATGTGGCCAATCTCTGGTCTCTTGCTTGATACTCTCCTCAAACCTAGCACATAACCAATGGCGAGTCACAATAAATCTCCACATCAATAATGCCCAAGTCTTTGGCAAACCTAAGTCCAGCAAGTAAAGCTTCGTACTCGGCCTCGTTGTTAGTTACATGGAAGTCAAACTTCAAAGCATAGCATATGGATCGACCTTCTGGGGTTTCGAGTATCACTCCAGCGCTTGAGCAATGGTTGTTTTATGCACCGTCAGTGTATAGCTTCCATACATGCTTAGGAGATTCACGTGCTTCGTGCAAGTCTTATGGTATGGTGAATTCAGCTATGATGTCTGCTAGAACTTGTCCTTGGATGGCTCGCCTCGGTGTATAAGTGATATCAAATTGACTCAACTCGATGTTCTGCTTGAGCAATCTACTGGACATCTTGGGTCGGGTTAGGATCTATCGTAAAGGCTGGTCGGTGTAGACTGTGATCGGGTGAGCCTAGAAATATGGAGAGCTTTCTCGAGGCTACAATGAGACAATAAGCCATCTTTTCTAACTTTGGGTGGTTTCTTTCTGCCATCAATCACTTGCTGATATAGTAGACCGATTGTTGGATCCGATCTTCTTCTCGAATTAGCGCAGCACTGATCGCGTTTGCTGAAACCGCCAAGTAGATGTATGATTTCTTATGATTAGCCAGCTTCATCAAAATGGGAGATTTCGCCAAATGTTGAACTAGTGCTCGAAATGCACCTTCACACTTCTTTGTCCATTCGAAATTTTTCTTTCCTTTTCTAATCGGATCGAAGAAAGTGATCCACTTGTCTGTAGATCTGGAGATGAACTTGCTTAAGGATGCCACATTTCCATTAAGGCTTTGCACTTGCTTTATGGTTCTGGGAGTTTCGAGATTCTGAATCGTCCATATTTTCTTAGGTTTGGCTTCAATTCCTCTAGCATTGACAATGAATCCAAGGAATTTTCCTGATGCGACCCTGAAATGGCACTTAGATGGATTGACCTTCATTCTGTACTATCGAAGTATGTTAAACATTATTTCCAAATCACTGACATGGTTGATGGACAATCGTGACTTCACGAGCATGTCATCCACATATACCTCCATGATCTGTCTAATCTGGTTAGCAAACATTCGGTTTACAAGCCTCTGATAAGTTGCTCTAGCATTTTTAAGTCCAAATAGCATCACATTGTGGCAATAGAGTCCCAAATCAGTGACGAAGCTAGTACGTTCCTGGTCAGGTAGATGCATCGGTATTTAATTGTATCCGAAATACGCATCCATGAAAGATAAGAGCTCGTGCCCGATTGTTGTATCCACCAGTTGGTCAATTCTAGAAAGATGGAAACTATCTTAGGGCAGGCTTTATTCAAATCTGAGTAGTCACACATGTTCGCCATTTTCCGTTTGACTTTTTGACAAGCACAAGTTTTGATACCCACTATGGGTATAGAGCATCACGAATAAACCCATTTGACTTGAGTTTATTTACTTCTTCCTTCAGGGCGGTAGATCTCTCTGGATCCATATCGTGCTTTTTCTATTTGGCAGGGATGTGCCGTGGGTCAATATTTAATGCATGGCTCGCGATGTATGACGAGATTCCGCACATGTCTGTATGAGTCCAAGAAAACACATCGAGGTTTTCCTAGAGAAAATCAACCAATTCCTATCTCATCTGGTGGCTAAGTTGATATCCGATCTTTACCGTTCTGGAATCGTCGTCATCGTAGATCGAAAAATCAATCATCAACTCTACTAGGGAAGCTTAGCAATCTTTGACTTCCTCTTCATCGTTATTATCTCTAGGATCAAGATCTTTAAGGAACTGGTTGTGGAACCCAGGCCTAGGCCCAGGCGTTAGCTATCAATTATTTGAAAAATGGACGCAGAGAGATTCCTCTACACCCTTAACTTTCTCCTTAAGCTGCACATCCCGTAGCTCAGCAACATAACAGGTGTGCCTAGCCGCTTGATCACCATGTACTAATCCAACCCCGTTATCAATGGGGAATTTCAAGTTAAACATCATGTGGCAATTGCTGCCCTAAATTATACGAGGGCTGGTCGGCCCAAGAAAGCATTTTTGGGAGAATGAATGTCTAACACAACAAATTGCAACATCCGTACTCTCCGGCAATCTCCGATACCCAACTCAATTGGCAACTCCACCATTCCAGCTGGTATAGTTGCGCTTCCATTAAAACCATGAATACATGATTGGCACGGTTCCAAGTCTTTCGCTTCCATCCTCATTTGTTCATAAGCGCGCTTGAAAAGTATATTGATAGAACTTCTGCTGTCGACTAAGATCCTTTTCATCCAAGCAGAACCCACTTGAGATAAAATAACCAACAGATCAATAGTGGGGGCCTCGATTCTGTTAGCATCTCGGTTCCTAAAAACGATGTCGTTGGTCATCGTCCTCTGTTGTTTTGCCGGGGCCTCATCATCAGCATTACTACAACACTCGAAATCCACATGACTAATCGAACTGGCATATGACTCCAATTCCTTCCGACTCCTATCAGCCGAATGAGAACCACCACTCACTGTATTATTACCAACCTCCTGCCAGTATGCATGGGTTCTTTGGGCCTAGCTTGGCCTTGACGTTGATTTGGATTAGATGGGCCCGCACCTCCATCCTGTGGAGTTCGAACAAACTGTTCCAACTTTATTTCACTAATCAACTTCTCGATGATATCTTGTAAATGACGGCAGTCATTAGTATTATGGCCATAACAATCATGAAACCTACAGAACTTTCCAGACTGAATTTGCTTCTCAGATGATGGTATAGGAGCAGGTTTCTTATACTGTCTGGTATTATAAGTCTGCAAATAAACATTTTCCAACGACATGTTTAGGGGAGTATATCGATCGAACATGAGAGCTCTGTGTCTCGGTCCACGATTTGGGTCTTTTTCTTTCCCCGACCTCCGTTCACCCTTTTGTTGACCTTGCTTATTCTGAATATTCAATTGCACATTGCCAGAGTTCTCATCGGTTTGCTTCACATCAACATTACTTTTAATGCCTTCACCACTGGGTCCCGCTTCGTCCTGCTTCCTAGATCGTCTAACAACTTCTCTCCTCAAGAACTGGGCCTCCTTAGCATAGAAACAATCGAGCATAGCGGGGGGTTTACCAGCCAACCAATCACCAAACTCGAAATCGGGATTGATCCCTTTAGTCAATGCCATAAAAATAGAATTATCATTGGGGTTGTTGACCTCAGCACAAGTAGCATGGAACCTCTTAAAATATCGTATAAGAGTCTCTCCTGGAGCTTGAGTAGAGTTGGACAAGGTGTTGACATCGTTCATTCTAGTAGCATGCATACAGAACTGCTCAACAAATTTAGTAACTAATTGATCAAAACTTGAGATAAATCTGGGTGGTAATCGAGTAAACCACATAATTGCAATGCCTCCCGAAGAGATAGGAAAACTTCTACACTTAACTGCATCGTCAGCTTGAGCGGCGTTCATGAGCCATTCATGCTTCAAGATATGTTGGTCGGGATTCGAATTTCCTCGTACACCGGCAGAGTTGGCATCCTGAATCGACGATGTGGCTCTGCATAAAGGATGTCATTGGTCAATGGAGTATGACTTCTAGAGATTCCGCAATCATCGTTTGTAAGGCCTTGACTTTCTATGATCATCAGGATTATCATGGTTGGAATGTCAGGCATTTGGATGTTTAGGGCCAAAGCACGGTCGGGTTTTGTGCTGTGGGGACCGTTCGGTTGCTGTCTAAGGTCCGTTCCTCGCCTCCTTGGCTCCCGATCTTCAGGGAAGTGAGGGTCTTGAGCATGAACATGTCGACGAAGGGCTGGATCTGGTTGATTTTGGATCTTGGCTTCCAGATCTATATTGGCAACAACTACGTGGTTGTGAGTGGTGTATAAGGAAGTGCCCCTGTAACGAATGCGGGTTTTGCCCGCTCGAAAATCGACATCCATACTTCAAATCGTATTCGAATGTCGTAGATTCAACCGTTCAAATCCGATTTGCCGGAGCTTATAACCACATTAAGTAAATAACACAGCGGAATAAAAAGAATAATACATTGATATACTGCTATGATACAATATCTGATACAACAGATGATACAATAGATATCAATATACATCAGAGTAATGATACAATAGAATAGCAGTGGAAAGCAAAATAGATAACAACAGCAGCGGATAATCTCCATCTCCAAAGCTCCAATCCAGCAATAGCTCGAACTCCCATAGATAAGCAAGTGCAGTCCATATCCAAAGACTGAACTAGCTCCAGATAAAATCTACTGAACCTAAGTATCTGAAAAACCCAACTCTAGACTGCTCGTGTGGGAAATAGTGAGCACCCAGAGTTTAGGAAAGGAACAATAAACTCCGGATCAGTCATGGGACTGGTGTGAGCAACAAAAACAGTTTATCTTTTAATTCAATCAATAAAAGAATTTTAAAGTAAATTCGCAATGCTTTTTGAAAATGAAACTACCATAAGACCTCCCACCACACACACAATGCAAACGCAGACTTGGAGGAGATTTCTTCTTATGATAGTCAAAGATGCTTAATACGCAGAAAATTTCTTTACTTTCCTTTTGCTTGTTCCAGGTTGTATTTCCCTTTTATGTTTGTACTTTGTTAGCTTATACTTTTTCCTTTGCATGTACTTACACTTTTGTTTTGCCTGCATATATTTTATACTGACTTTGCAATTTACAAGTTCATACTATTTTAATCCTATATGCAATTTTGTTTTAAAATGGTGGCTGCAACTCTACTTTTGCTTAGTACTTATATTTATTTACTTCTTGTACTCGGCTGCTATGACATGCTAGGGTGCTAAAGATATTACATTTGCTTTGTTTCTATTTGTAAGTTTTGTGTATGTACTTACTTGCCTTATAGCCTACATATTATTTTGTTTTATATTTGTTTCTTGTTTACAATTTACATGCACTTAGGTGGTCACTTTACTAAATGAAAGAAAATTTGTTTTAGTTATTAACATTCTATTACTATGTGATTACAAACTTTGATTTTAGTTCCATTCAAAGGTTATTAACTAAAAAAAAACATTAAATTTGTTCATATTTTCCATTTTTGAATCTTTCAAATCAATTTATCAATAAATCTCACCATTTTAAATCAATATTTAATTTAATTATCAATTTAAAATAATTTAAAATTCGGGATCGTTACAGACTTCCCCCCTTAAAAAGAATTTCGTCCTCGAAATTCGCCACAGAGAGATAACGAAGATAGATGAAAGATAGAAGAACAATTTCAATATTTTTTTTTCAGTTTAAAACTAAAGTATATCTATTAACCATATCAACCAAAGCAACCAATTCATCCAAACAAACAATTTTGGCCAAATTGGAGTTTATGTCCCATATTAATATCTCGAATTTCCTTCCTGGATCTACCAGGAACTATCAAAGAATTGAAAAGAGACGCTGAACAAAGAGATTGATAGAGAAAAGATTGTTTCCACTGTTACAGGAAATTGACCATTTATAGTGATACTTCCCTGTCCCCTATCGCGTTCTCTTCTCGCACTCATACTCACTATCAGTGGATAGTAAAAGAATTTACTGAGGCATTCAAACGGATATCTTAGGGATTACTCATTCTAGGGATACTTCACCCTATCTCTAATGAGCTACTTAACGTGTTATACTCCTGAGCTAAAGTTCAACCTTAGCTCTGATACCAAATGTAACGAATGCAGGTTTTGCCCGATCGAAAATCGACATCCATACTTCAAATCGTATTCGAATGTCGTAGATTTGACCATTCAAATTCGATTCGCCGGAGCTTATAACCACATTAAGTAAATAACACAGCGGAATAAAAAGAATAATACATTGATATACAGCTATGATACAATATCTGATACAACAGATGATACAATAGATATCAATATACATCAGAGTAATGATACAATAGAATAGCAGTGGAAAGCAAAATAGATAACAACAGCAGCGGATAATCTCCATCTCCAAAGCTCCAATCCAGCAATAGCTCGAACTCCCATAGATAAGCAAGTGCAGTCCATATCCAAAGACTGAACTAGCTCCAGATAAAATCTACTGAACCTAAGTATCTGAAAAACCCAACTCTAGACTGCTCGTGTGGGAAATAGTGAGCACCCAGAGTTTAGGAAAGGAACAATAAACTCCGGGTCAGTCATGGGACTGGTGTGAGCAAAAAAAATAGTTTATCTTTTAATTCAATCAATAAAAGAATTTTAAAGTAAATTCGCAATGCTTTTTGAAAATGAAACTATCATAAGACCTCCCACCACACACACAATGCAAACGCAGACTTGGAGGAGATTTCTTCTTATGATAGTCAAAGATGCTTAATACGCAGAAAATTTCTTTACTTTGCTTTTGCTTGTTCGAGGTTGTATTTCCCTTTTATGTTTGTACTTTGTTAGCTTATACTTTTTCCTTTGCATGTACTTACACTTTTGTTTTGCCTGCATATATTTTATACTGACTTTGCAATTTACAAGTTCATACTATTTTAATCCTATATGAAGTTTTGTTTTAAAATGGTGGCTGCAACTCTATTTTTGCTTAGTACTTATATTTATTTACTTCTTGTACTCGGCTGCTATGACATGCTAGGGTGCTAAAGATATTACATTTGCTTTGTTTCTATTTGTAAGTTTTGTATATGTACTTACTTGCCTTATAGGCTACAACCTACATATTTTTTTGTTTTATATTTGTTTCTTGTTTACAATTTACATGCACTTAGGTGGTCACTTTACTAAATGAAAGAAAATTTGTTTTAGTTATTAACATTCTATTACTATGTGATTACAAACTTTGATTTTAGTTCCATTCAAAGGTTATTAACTAAAAAAACATTAAATTTGTTCATATTTTCCATTTTTGAATCTTTCAAATCAATTTATCAATAAATCTCACCATTTTAAATCAATATTTAATTTAATTATCAATTTAGAATAATTTAAAATTCGGGATCGTTACAGCCCCTCCTAGGGAGGAGGGTCCAGCTTGGTGCCTTGTAGAAGGACCAATCCCAACCTGTCCAAGGCTCGCGGCATGTTGAAGCCCGAAAGCTTCTACATAGTTTCCATCCAGCTGACGGCGTGTAGATGTGTGGTTGAATTCAGATGAAGCCGAGCTTTTGGTTGAGGAATGAGAGACATGATCCCTTCTAGGTCTCCTCCGCCTTTCTTCGTTCGGCTGGTTTGCAAGCTCTGTGATGGTACGGGTCTGTTGAGTGAGCTCTTGACTGTTCTGAGTAAGCTCTTGCATGAGAGTCTAGAACTCCCCCTAGTCAAAGTGTTTTGTTGATCTAAAGCTCCAGCTGATGTATGGCCTGCTGTGGTCAACTGCGTGAGATTTTGCCCATCCCTTTACTCTGGATCTGCAGCATATGAAGTAGTTCTGGTAGTACGCACCATGATTGATGTAGCTCTTTCCTAGATCTGGAGTAATCTGAATAGAATGGAAGGAACTACCGAAAGATAGATATGGATCTCCTTTTTAAATTTTAGCAATCCAACAGCGGTAGTAGATCCAAAGAATTAGAGAAAAACAAAGTTCTCTAAGTGAAAGCACCAAATTGTTTGTACCAAAATTGGGCACACCACTCTTCAGATGTGATTGAAAAGATTAAAATGAAGAAATTAAATGGAAAGGGAGGCTAATCTAACAATCACACCAATAAAAGCATATAGAAATAGAAAAAACAAGAAATTATAGTGGTTCGGCGTTGTAGCCTATGTCCACTTTGAATGTTTTGTTGTTTATTGATGATTGACAACTGATTGCAACAGTACAACACTCTAAAACTCAATTTACAATGGAGTTATGGCAGAGTAATGTAACAACTCGCATATTTTACAATTGTATATTTAAATATTTTATTTAAATATAACATCGCTAGTCGGATTAAAGTACGAAATGCTACTTTTTGCAAACAGTCGAATTAGGACTCGAGACTACTTCCATTGAGTTCAAAACGAGGTTCGCAATCTTTTTGAGTATAAACATCGATATGTTTGGAGTTGAGTTGAATTTTTCTATTTTTCCATTGGGCTTTGGGTTTGGGTTTCAGCCCATTAACCAACATATTACCCTAACTCCACCCCCTCTACTCTTCATTCATTCTATTATTTTCCTAACACATAAACTAAAGAAAACTGAGGGAAGAGGAAAAAACAAAATTCCTAAACCCTAGTTTTGCTAGGAAATTCAAACTCAAGCTCCAAAATCAAAGAGAAGCTTAGGTAAGAATCCTCTTCATCTTCTCCATCTCAATCTCTCTTTAATTTTTAGAAATTCCTGTAATTTAACTTAGGAAATTCATTTCATTTGATAGTAGATTGAAGATTCTATAGGTATTGTTGAAGAGAAATCAATCTGTGCTTATTTTAGAGCTTCTCATTTCTATATTTGGGTTTAAAGGTGAGTTTTTGAACTCACATCTACGTCTATAGCTTTCATTGATTGTTAGGTATGAATTTCTAACATCCATGTCATGTTCAATTGCTTTTGATTTGAATTTATTTGGTGAATTTTTCAATTTTGTCCTATCTTGGATGCTTAGATTTGTTATTTAGAGTGTATCGAAGAGCCTATAAGGTTGGGTTGTCGCTTGGCATAAATCCCTAGTCTCCGTCTCTCGTCCGATCGCTTCCGAATCGATTTGGCCGTCATTGACCTAGGCTAATTTCAGCCCAACTGAACCAAACAGACGTCTGGTTGGTAATTTCAGACGTCTGGTTATGGTCCCTGGAGAAAAAATATAAGACAGCGGAAACTAAAAATGGCAGAGTCTTGGACTAGACGTCTGGTCCAAACCTACCAAACGTCTGGTTAGTGTTCAGACGTCTGGTTAGTTGTTCAAATGTTTGGAAAGTTTCTGAAATATTTCCAGAACCCAAATTCAGATGTCTGAATGAACCCCCAGACGTTTGGATGAACCTCCAAATGTCTAGAACTGTTCGGTTTTGCCCATTTGCCTATTTTTTCGAGTGAATTTCCAATGTTTATCGATTTTTGTTGATCCGATTAGTTGTTATCGCTTTTATCGACTTTGATGACTTCTTTTTCTGGATTTTTGGGAATATCCATTTGATTGGATTTGATATCGAATTCTATGGATTTGATTCACGTCTTCGAATGTGAATTTTTGGTGATCGATTTTTTACAATCATTTTCTGTGATTTGTCACTTTAAAATACAAAGGTTTCTATACTAGTAGTAAATACTAAAACTCTTTCATCAACGTTACTTTTAATACAAACCTCGTTTTTAAAACTGTTTTTCAATCTATTAGTATGATCTATGATCATAGAGATCCGTACAAACTAGAATATACAAACCTTTACCTCATTCGTTCGAGAAATCTAACTAAACAACTTCGCAAAACAAGTGGTATGAAACGCTTGCATTTACTTTGTCGGTTTATTCTTGGACTTGTTCGATTAAACTCTGGTGAAAACTTTCGAGTGGAAATCTACAATTTGTTCGTAAATATTTAAGTTAAGCCAGTGGTTATGGGACATGAAGCTAAACTCATTTATTTACTAGCTTAGTGTAATTTACACTTATCGATCAATGATGATCATTTTGTGATTTAGCCTAGCGATATGCGATGTCTCTTTGTTTGTGTGGAGACTATACCCTATTTGGAGGAGCTTCGTCTCATAGTCCGCAAAGGGGGACTATACCATGTTTGGAGGAGCTTCCGCTCATAGTCCGCAAGGGGGGACTATACCCTGTTTGGAGGAGCTTCGGCTCATAGGAGGAGCTTTGGCTCATAGTCCGCAAGGGGGGACTATACCCGGTTTGGAGGAGTTTCAACTCATAGGAGGAGCTCTGGCTCATAGTTTGCAATAGGGGACTATACCCTGTTTGGAGGATCTCCGGCTCATTTTATGGGATAGCGACCCATTTGTGATACATGTATTGGTCTCGTTTGTGATAGTTCTTCCCCTTTTTTTGATTTTTGGATTTCTAGTTGATGATTTCTAGAATTTGTGTTTCACTAATTTTTGTGATTGGCATTATTGTGTTTTGGTGAATAATTTAAAGAATATAACATTCTTTATAGTGTTTGAGAATATTTGAGATATTGTATGATTTTTGTTATTATCTGATGTATACTTGTCACAGTATGACATTACTGTTATCATGCGTTTTTGCCATATCTCTTGTCATATCTCATTTTATATGATATTTATAGCTAGACTGATCCGTTTATTATTTTCATCTTAAATAATACTCGGGTCAAACCGATGTATTTTAGGTGCTTCTGCTTGACTTCTTATTATGGTCCTTCATCTGATTTTTCGGCTAACTACTTTAGCTTCGTAGTTTTTTTATTGTACATTCGAGATAGAGACTCCTTGATGTATACACATTCATTTGTCTTGCACTTGTACCAATTCCTTTGCGATGTAGTGGATCTTATATGTCCACTACTTTGATGTACACTTTTATGTGATATATTCATATCTGTTTCCACCTTAATGATATGAATATCTATGACTGATTCATGTTATGTCCATTTTATATTTGTTTCCGAAGACCACATAGCCACCGTGTAGTAGCCTTGAGTTTGTATCGGTATGTCGAATTTCCTTTTGAAATAAAATGCGTGCCATACTATCTGGCACATCGATACTCGCACAAAGCAATTACACAGATGGTCGCTCCTCAACAGCCTTATTTTTCGTGCTAGTTGACGGCATTACTCCGTAGTAATCTTGGCTAGTGTGAGTATAGAGGTGGGGCGTCATAGATAACGACGTAGCAGAGTCCAAAAGTCCTTTTTCTATAGCGTAGAGGTGCTATTTATAGGCGTAGGTTTGAAATATCTACACCTGAACTCGGAATACTCCTTCTCACATGTGGGTGGGCCCACTAGAACGGTCAGGGGTCATTTTGGATCGATTGGGGTCGATCCCCATCATTTTTGTGTCGATTATGATTTTATGCATTTGAACTGCGATCGATCAGGAACATTCTTGAGTGGATATGTAAGCTTCTGTGAAAATTTGGAGGCATTTGGACTTGTAGATTTCGAGTTATGATCGATCCAAGATTGAATTTGTAGGTTGTCTGATGGCTGCATATCGATCCATGCGTATCGATGCTCCTTCGTATCGAGCGATCTTCGTATCGATCAGTTGTGCACTGATGACGTGGAGTGAGAGTTCAGGGGAAATCTATTTTTCATGCTAGTGGACCACTTCTCTTGATTGACCATGCCTTCTTCATATCGATCCAGGAGGTTGTCTTCATATGGATGCCCGGTTATAGGTTTTGTATCGATACTCGGTTGTGTATTTCGTATCGATGCCTGGTTGATCAATACGAAACGTATCAAATGTGCGATCAACAAAAAACACACAGTTTGATGGATTGATGATGCGTGATTGATACAAACTGGATGGAGGTGGGGTTGATGGATATGAAAAGGGACGGACTTTGATGGATACGAACTGACATCTTCTACATGGATTTTGACCGATCCATAATTTGAGCATACGAACTCCGATTGACCTAAAATTTAGGATGTTGCCTTCGTAGCTTTGTGTGTCGTACCATGTTAACTGTAGCATGATTCGGAATCAGACCAAATTTTCCGGTATCCATAGTGAACCTGTGTATAACCGATCTTCGTGACGAATTTTCTTTTTTTTCTAGTCAAGTCCTTAGTATCACGGCCTTGCCAAAAAGTGGAATAACATGTTTATATAACCATAAATAGTCTTCAAGGTATCACATTACCCAAATAAATCAAATTCTTATGCAATAGTCAATTTCTAAGATATCATCACCCATAACATATACATCGAATCATAAAATCATAGAATCAATACAACTGGGTGAATAATACATATCTAGAAATCGATATCTAATCCAAAATAAGCAATAATGAGACATCCTCAAGTGAAGTTGGACAGTAATGAAACAATGCCAACTATCTCTTTCAATCATATTATAAAATATCGATATCAAATCAATAAAATCAATAAGAAAGATTTCAGCCAGCTCACAATAATGTCACAATGTGTAAAATCATATATCTCGACCCATAGTCGTTGAAGAGGTGAAACTCTTGACTGAAAGGTCCTAAGAGATAGATATAATAAATCAATAATAAGTAGGCCACCTACCTGAGAAGGATACGGGATTGATCATACTCTAGACACAGTCTCAGTTATAATCTCATCCATACATAATATATGTCTATCTACCACCCATATACGTAAACATACTCCACATATGCCAAAACCAGACGGGAGACTGACAGCACATATGCTTGCTACAGGAGCCACTCGTAGTCGATATGACATGACTCCTACAGACTGTTGGCCTATGCGACACGAGGAGAAACCAATTACCAATCTCGTGATGCGCATCGAATATCATAAACATCAATGGTGTAGCGGATCTGGGGTGCAACCTCACGATCAGGCCGCCAGGGTGGACACTAGCCAATCTGGTTCACTCCCAAAACATAAAGGGAGTCGGAAAAAGGTAGACAGGCATATAATGTACACGAACTATGTGGCTAACAAGTATCCTCCTATGTGCTCATCGCAGTAAGTCACACTCAACATACCTCATATTGAGTGCCATCCACAAGCAAAAGAATAACTGAATAAATAACACGACGGTGACCCGTACCACCGCGTGTTACTAGTCAATTTATTCAGAGCACATACATCACACTCGCCTTTCTTTACTCTATATAACAAGTCTATAGGATAATCGAAAAAGTGTCACCGAAAGTCTCATACATCGTTTATTCATATTTTTTGTCATATAAAATAAATATCAAAAATCACATAGAAAGATGTCATCATCGTATCATATTAAAATATAACTCAAATCAAATTAAGATCAATGGTGAATCATCTGTAACATTAAAATCAATACTGAGAGGATAAAATCAGAAATCAAAAACTAATATAAAATGGATTATTCAAATAAATATAAAGTAAGCAAATCAATATCTAAAGATGAAACATTCAAAGCATATGATTTTATATAACAAAATAAATACTAAAAGATGGAAATAAATACGTTTCCCAAAATAAGTTATAAAACTAAATACTTCGTATATTTAAATTATATCATGCATTCCAAATTAATGTGCATTAAAGACTAAACAGAAACTAGGAAAGAGGTTATCTGAATTAATTAATTATAATTATAGATTTCTAAATTGCCTCTTATAAATTTACTTAAAATCAAAGACTGTATATTAACTAAATGGTATATTCATAAATTAAAACTATTTCTTTAATTGAGTTTTACAATATACGAAACCTCTTTTTATTTATAATAGGATTTCTTTGCAACAGGTTTGGAAAAATACAAATAGCAGCGGCTTTATATAATAGTTTGATTAAACTAATAGAACCAAGACAAAAAATAATAATGCATAGACAGTCACCAAAACACGTTGGTACAATAGCAGCTCATGATATTTACAAAACTGTAGACATATTCTCACATGAAGGTTCACACTGCATCACGAACACACACGAACACATGTACATGCATAAACACAGCTAGAGCGCACACATATATGCGACAAGCCGACTTGCTGCTCAACACGCAAAGCACACATAAATATAGAGGATAAAATAAATATGCACCAAGTCAATACATATAGAATAGGATTTAAATGGATTAAGACATAGATATGTAAGCGATAAACACTTACTAGAAAACTACCCTATTTCCCTCTCGGGCCTCTCCTACCCACGCACTCAAGACGCCTCGACGGCGAACGATATTCATGCCATAGATGTAAATAGGTGCCAAGAAGAACTTTTTTAAATTTGGGAACTTTTCGTAATTTATTCGATTTGTGGAGAAGATAATGAAAGTGATACTTCAGGAAGAAGCTAAGTTGACAAAGATCATGTGTGCGTAAACTTCAATAGGATAAACAAAATTGACTGGGAAAGCTTTAATGAAGGTTATTGTGAAATGTAGAAAGGTCTAGAAGGGAATTGGGCTAGGATTCCATGGGCTTGGACTCTAAAACTTTATACTAAGAAAACTATATTCGTTTTCTTATAATTTTAAAATTAAATTCCATTCCATTTCAAAATAACTTCTTTACATATTAATGTTATATTTCAATTACATTGCTATTGTAAATTTTTAACTTATCCAAATTTAACTATCCTATTTAATTAATTAATTTACTATTATGAACTTAAATTAATTATTACATAAAAAACAGGGTTGTTACAGATTCCCCCTTAATAAAAGTGCGTCCTCGCAATTTCAGGAAGAATCTATAGCAAACTAGTTATACCAATTCGATTTTATTATTCTAATTTCAATTTAAATATCAAAATATTTATAGAAGAAAATTTTCAAAATCCCTCTTTTAAATAAATATTCTTTCACCTATTATATAACTTACATGAATATTTCAAAAATTCTCGTTTTGTTTTAGTTCATACAAAATTCAAATCAAATTCCATCAAATAACTTTGAATTATTTTAATAACCATACAAAACCTCATACAAAATTCAAATCAAATTCCATCAAATAACTTTGAATTATTTTAATAATCTTACAAAACCTCATGATCAGAATTCCCGTTAGAACTAAATTTACTATATAATGAATCATTTTCTATTATATATTATAATTTCAAAACATTTCATATCCCAAAATTAATTTCAACTTCAATTTTACAAACTCTTCTCATAAATTTATATAATTATTTAACACTTTAAATCAAATCTGGGAGGAAAATTCTAAATTTATTTCTAAAATTTAGCATCTCGAAAATAATTTTATATTACTTACAAAGAAGATTCTGAAATTAACTAACCTGTACAAAAATAAATCTTTAAATTATATTTGTATACATATCCATATCTTAAAATCCCAAAACTATATAACATTTGTTCATCACATATCATTTCTAAATGTTGTTTTGCCAATACCACTTTTCAAATCATTTTAAATTTTTATTAATTTATTCAAATATTTAAACATTGCTCTTTTAAAAAATCCTTTATTAAAACCAGATCATCTTATTGTGTTTATCTTACAATTTACAAACTTATTTGAATCACATTCAGTTACTTAAAATTAATTTCCCAAAATTCCATACACTCTAAATAAATATAAGTTTTCAAATTATACTCATCTTACATCTCAAGAATCCAAAAACATAATAATATTTACACATTTCAATTATAACAAATATTCATCAAATTTACACACTTAAATTCAAAAATTGTCAAATACTGTAAAATTACAGTAATGCTGCCTCACTATTTAAAATAGTGATTACTAATATCAATTGGCTGCAATATTGACTACATAATCAATATTGTCTCGCTAATGACCATAGTTGCACACTAATATCCAATAGCTACAACTATCACCAAAAGTACATACCAACATACAAAGTATCTTTTACAAACCATTTGCCAAAATAATAAATATAAACTCTAGTTTTCAAATCCTTTACAAATGTGAATCTCAAATATAACTATACCAAATTAATTTACTTTGCTAAATTTCCCTTTAAAACATTCAATTTTATTCCAAAGTATTTTAACCTTCCACCAATTACTTATATCTTTCTAATTCATCGTGTCCAAATGTTTGGTTTAAGCATTTAAAAATCTCTATCGAATACATGTGCACCCGCATCGACTAAAACCCTTAACACACTCAATGGACAAGTTAACAAAATTTTGCTTTCATAATATTTACAAGTATTACTTCTACAAATTATCAAAAATACATGTTTCAAAATAATTTTCAAATCCCCATTTAATACTTTAATACTTTACTTATAGTATACATATACACTTTCCAAATAGTTTCTAATTAAAACATTCACTTTACTACTAAAGTCATTTAGTAATAATATAAATCAATATTTGTATACAATAAACCATTGCTAATTACTTACTAATTTTAAAACATTTCCAAACAGTCTTCAAACTCATGTATCTACATGAATATTACTTAACAAACAATTTCAAAAAGCAACTCAATATAATAAACAAACATTACATATATTTATTTACGATAAGAATATACTAAATAACTAAATTCATTTCATACAGCTTTGATAATTATACACAGATCCCAAATCAAATTCAGTTCCACAATTACAAATTGTCAAATAGACTCTCAAGAGACTATATAAGGTACTCCGCGGAAGTAATAAACCTATTGTGAACTTTGGTAAAGCAAACCAAAGCTCGAATATGCAATAACAAAAAAATACCACAATACAATATCAAACCATCCAAAATAATAAATACAAACACTACTGGATGGACTAACACCTTTCGTCCTTGCTACTCCAACCATTTTATAAGCTTAAAAGAATTAAGTGAAAAGTAATTATAATTTCAAAATAACAAATACATCCCTTGATGATTACTCCATAGCAATCATTCTATATAATATATATAATAAAATATACTATCGCTTATTATAGAAAATTTCCCAACTTACTCAAGGGACAGAGACTCCTAAGTCTCAACTAGACCAATGACTCGTGTCTTTTATGTATGACATATTGTTCTGAACCTGCTCTATTTGCAACTAAATTGGTCACAAACACCCAAGAATAGTTTTTGCAGAGAAGTAAATAAAGAAAAGAAAAATTAAACTGAGTAGGTGAATTAACAAGCAATAGAGAATAAGCTATAATAAGAGACACATAAATTTATAGTGGTTCGACATCGTTGCCAACATCCACTTTGAAGATTATCCTTTATTAATAACTTATAAATTTTATTACAGCAGTAGAAAGCAGTATGTGCTTGATTACAATGGAGTCTGGAGTATTAAGCAGCGTCAAGATCCTTAAAATAAACCAAAAGGCCAATATTTATAGGAAGAGATGATGAGATATTTCGCTAAGATTTTGATAGAAGGCTCTCTAAGTCTATAGGGGCCCACCATAATGATCGGTGTCTTTAACTCGATGTTTAAGAACAAACAGCGATAGTTATGCCGATCATTATTTTTGTCTCGAAATGATGTGCGATCATTTTTAAAGTCCCATATGCCTCCTGAACTTGCCCCTTAAATATGAAGCAATTTTGAGTTGTAGATCGTGAGATATGGATCAACCCTGGTCACATTTGAGATGTTTACTGAGCTATACCGATCATGATAAAGAATTGGGAAAAACGATCAGCCTAAAACGATCAGCCTTCTTTGTATCTCAAGATTTTGACCTGCGATCATTTATGTGGTTTCACACTTCAATATATTAATGCTCTGAAAATTTCAAGTGGAATGGCTTTGTGGATTTTGAGATATCGATTGTTCGCTTATTTAAGCTGTTTTATGGATCATTCCCGATCGATCCATATAAATCTTTGCTTTGTCCGTAATTCGAGCGTAGAAACTACAATCGTCTTGAAACTTGAATTGTAACTTTATGGAACCATGCAAGTCACTCCATACTAATTGCACCTCGATTGGGACCTCATACGGATTTGCCCGACCATTGTCCACAGTGTCGTATATAATTGATTCTTAAAGCTCATAACCATCCGTCCGTAGCCAAGTCGATGATATCATGGCATTGCCGAAAGGCAGGATAACTTTTGGCCCCCAATGTATGTCTTGTTGTGAACATTACATGCTTTGAATCGTCGCAAGATAGAATTGTCGAAAAGCAATCCATCTGGTTTATCAAATAATCGTTATCCTTCCATCGAATTGTTTTCTTGTCGAGGGTCGTAATTCCTTATTCGTCATGACGATTGATCGATTGCCAATAGTATAAAAATGGGCTTATAACTTATGGTAATCATCTTGTTTTGTTTTTCGCGATTTTTAAGCTTCAACAACTTGGTTTTAATCTTGCTTTGGTTGATTTCAAGTGGACATTCAAGTTTTATTAATTTTGAAGAATTGAATTTTGAAGCATATACTAGTATATATACATGTTTGTACCTGACTTTCGATCATGGTTCCACGTTCATGGATCGTTGTCAAGTTTTGAAATTTTACTAACAATCACTACCGATCGTTATTTACATTTTTTATGAAAATGATCATCACTGATTGTTATTATTTCTCTCTCTCTCTCTCTCTCTCATGTTTTTAATAGTGGTTCTTCGTTCGTTGTTTGCCCTATTTCGCTTGATAATAGCTGGAAAGATGTAAGTGTTATACACTATCTTTATATTAGCATGAAAAACCGATATTCAGGTCATATTCCTGACTACGTAACTCCTTTTACAAGCTCCGTCACTCAGCCAAATGGTAATCTATATGAGGAGGTGGTCGCAACTCTGAAAAATGCACCGCCAAAAGACAAGAACATCGAGTATATGCTTATGGATGAAAGTCTCGCTACTTTTTGCTTGATAGAAAAGGGCCTCGGCATAGGGCTAACTAAAATCGCTCAAACTGCAGGGATAAGACCATGGGCTGTAGTTAGTCGGAGGGACAATCGAACTGATCCCGTCATGACCCCAGCTATGGGTACTCAGGGATTCACTGGTATTAATGCCAAAGGAGATAAAGGCGATGTGCCCAGTCATAATGATAATGAATCTGGTCTTGGAGTAGGTAAGTTCCTCATAGACCTAACGGCCCTCAGTTCTCGATAGGAGAAAAAAGAAAACATTTGTTCAAAAACTTCCAAAGAGTAATCTTTTTGACAATTCAATCATCGATGGCTCCTAAGATTTTTCAATACGAATCTTCTTCTCAACTGTCAGGACATTCTAGTCTACTACTTGATTCTTTGTCTGGTCTGCCAATTCCTCATGACCTTTACTCTTTTATTTATACTTATGTGAGCATCAAGGGGTCAGAATCTCCTACCAGAACTAGCATTGAGATTCCAATTGCTAGAGGAGAAATTACTCCAATGAGCAAAGCTCCAGCACCTGGTTTGTCCGGGGGTAACACAAGAACACTTGCACACACTTGTACCCCTTAACATTGCATTATGCTTGACTTGTTCTTTTTAATGCTTAAAGTTGATTAACTTTTTTTCCTTTGCAAATGCAATGGTGCAGAAAAGGAACATGTTAGATTCCCTTCGAGATATACACCACCAATCCTTTGGTTCACGCTCCATCTCTTACCACGAAGGTGGTAGTCAGGAGTATTATGATTCCAGTTATCGCTCTATTCGAGATCGGTGTCATCAGGATAGAGGTGATAGGGATTACGTTAGGATAAACATCGATCAAAATTGAGATCTCCCCCTCAAAAAGGTTCCAAGAAGACAACTGATCACCGGGACCAACCTATCGATCCCTTAGGTGGTTTTCCTCCTACTTCAGTTCCTTAACAGCCTTTGGTTCCTTCTCATTCTCAGCTGTCCACTGATCGTTGTTGCTATAGAGAACATGTTACTGCCCAAAGAACCGGCAAGGAAAGTACTGAAGTTGAAACCACTATTGAGGATCCTACGGTCAATCCAACTGCTCGCATGGCACAACTTCGTGAAGAGTTTTTGAATTTATGCTTTGAAGAATTATTTTTTCCTCCCAACCTGAAGAGGGTCCCAGACCATGTTCAAAAAATGACCATTGATTGTGGCACTGATATCCATATGTAGTACCGTGAATGGATGAAGGCAGCAGAGAAAAGTCGAAAGTATCTTTCAAGCACGCGGTGGAAATTGAAAAGTTAAAATGCTAGGAAGCTAAAAATAAAAGAATTATCGATACTTTGACAAACAAGTTAGAGGCTTCTAGGGCCTCCTTAGCAGAGGCCGAGGGAAAAGCTAATGCTGCTATCAAATCTATAGAGGAGATGAAATCCATTCATCTTGATATGGTTTGGGTATTGCATCATCGAAATCAAGAAATAGCACTTGAGCAAGATACAGCTCAAAGTAATGAATCTACAGCCTTAAAGGAGATAGCAGAAATCAAGGCTAAGCTCGAGTATGCAAATAAAGAGAAAGATGATGCTCAAAAAATTGCTCAAGATACTTGTGACGAGCTGGTGAATGTCTGACTTGAGAGGGAAATAGCCATTGAAAGGGCCAAAAATGTTGATGCGCTTATTTAGCATGAAGCAGAATCTACCAAGCATAAGATTAGGAAGGAAATTTCTTATTGTAGAAGAAAAGAATCTTCTTACACTTCAGAAAGAATCTGCTATTGCTTCACATGAAGCGGGTGAAAGGTCCGTGTCCGCACAACTTGATATTACAATTGAATTGCCCCAGCAACCCAGGTTATCCCTAGCTCCTCAGTTGATCCTTCAACCATTCCCGGGTATGATCCAGACAAGCCTCAAATTTCTCCAATTCCCGAACGCGCTTTTGAGGATATTTTGGCTCAACTTGGGAGCCATACCAAGGATGGTATTTCGTCGCCATTCTCTGTCTTTCAAAAAGTTAAGGCGTTATCAGTCCACCTATTTTTTCTCAGCTTTAAATCTATCGAGTGTTGTTCCTCTATCCTCGCAAGAGCCTCAATTGGGATCACAAGCGATCGCGACAAAATCTATTAACGTTACAACTTCGGCCGCTGCTTAGGGTGCTCAAGAAGAAGCCTTTGTTATTGATGATCATCTCATGGAGGCATTGTTCAAGGAAGGAAGTTACCTACACAATGAATTCCCTTTGATGAAGATTTTGTGATCACGGGTTCTTCTGACCCTACTGATGAGCTCAGCATGAAAGAGCGCATTGAGAGGGAATAATTGTTGAAAAAGAAAGCAAAAAATGAGCCTGTTGATTTGGACTTCAATGAACCGATTCCTATCCCACTCCAGATAATCCCTCCTGGTGGGACAATTGCCGAGGATGAGGCCTCCTTGCTTCGGGTGCTACGAATGCTTCAATCCCTCCTTCTAAAGATGATGCCGCTTCAATCCATACAACTGAGATGTTTATTCAAAGAGAAGCTGAGGCGGAAAAGGGTCGAAGAGAGAATCAAGTGGCAGTTCGAAAGAAGCCACTCCAAAGAAGCAAAGGAAAGATAGGAAATCTAAGAAATAATATTTGGGATGGTGTGATATGTAAATAGCTCGGACGGTTACCTTTTCTTTTCATTGGTCATGTTTGTTTAGGTATGACCCCTACTTTTATTTCTTATTTTGGATAAACTTGTATTGTGTATAGCAAGTTTTTAGTGTATATAAAAATACTTTTATTTTGGTGTAGAAATATTATATGCCTTTGTTTAAATGATCGAGCTATCACATTTTCCATTTTATGTATTTGTGATTTGTTGCTTATCGGATTGGATATTGATCCGATTTATCCATCCTAAGGCCTCCTGAGGTTGTAGCCTCGGGTCATATCAAACACTAGGCTCAAGCCTTACTGTTATGCTTGTAGAATTTAGCGATTTGAGTAATTGTACTCTTGCTCCCAGTCTTGGGTTAGAGGAGTTGGGAGGTGGATAGTCGGACTTCATCCTTAGCGAGTTTATACTCCACTTGTTGTTTCTAGGCCAGAGTTTATGGAATAGTGAGCGATCGAACAACACTCATCTATTGGTTTATACTCATATCCACACTTTGGGGATAAGAGTTAATTAGCAGGTGGTCATGTCACACTCTTTTATCTTGCTTATGCTCATATCCGCACTCTAAGGACGAGAGTCATTTCATAGGTGATCGGTCGCACCCATTTAGCATTTGTAATCATATCCGCACTCTGGGGATGTGAGTTATCTGTAAAAACTATCGAGTTTAGTTTTCTTTAGTCGGTCTTTGTTTTCTCGAGTATTGGGTTTGATTCAATAAGTGACCGGTCGAATCTAAATTACTTCAGAATTATGTTGATCCTATCGAACGATGAGAATTAGCTAGGCGTATATCACAACTGACATGTATTGAGATTCAGTTGGTCATATATCACAACTAACATGTACTGCAATGGTAGGTCTTAGATATGATAGAAATTTCAAACTTCTATTGCTGAATAAAAGTAGTGACATAACTTATCTTATTACATATTTGGAAAAACAAACACTAAAGAAAATTATGAAACTAAACATGGCTGAATGAAATAAACTAAGTGAAATAACATCACAAGTGCTCGCTATTCCATGCCCTTGGGAGTCTGATGCCATTACCAGTCGCCTTCTTGAAGGTTCGTTCTCCAAGCCTCCGCTCGATGACATACGATCCTTCCCAGGTTGGATTCATATGTGATGGGGCAAGAAAAACCCATTTTAAGACGAGATCATCGATCTCAAAGGTTCTATGTCAGACTTTAGTGTTGTAGTATCGGGCGACGTGGTGTCGGTGTGTAGCTACCCTCAAATTAGCTTCCTCACATTGTTCATCTATGAAGTCTAGAGATTTCAAAAGGAGATTTTGTTCGTTCTGGGATCATAATAAGTTACTCGATAAGAAGGAACTTCGAGTTCAAAAGGAATAGCGGCTTTAGAACCGTAAGCGATGGCGAATGAAGTATGACCAGTCATAGACTTATGAGTGATCCAATAAGCCCATAACGCTGTCAGGAGATCATCCACCCACTTGCTTCTATCCCTTTCCAAATGCTTCTTCAGAATGGACTTTATGAATTTGTTTATAGCTTCAAATTGCCATTCACTTGAGGGTGAGCAACTGCCGTGAATCTCATTTCAATATAATGCTGACGGTAAAAGTCTTTGAATTCGGCACTATCAAATTGAGTCCTATAGTCCATTACAATAGTTCATGGAAGACTAAAGCGACAGATGATGTTTTGGACAATAAAATTTATTGCTTTCTTAGTTGTGATCATTGCTAAAGGTTCCGCTTCGGCCCATTTAGTGAAGTAATCAACTGCGACAATAACGTACTTTGCAACACCTTTAGAGATCGGTAGGGAACCAATAATATATATGCCCCAGATGGAAAAAGACCATGGGCTTACCATTTGTGTAATTCGGTCGATGGAGCTCTTGGAATTTTTTCATACATTTGGCACTTGTCGCATCGCGTTATGTAATCGACAGCACCTCGATTAACTATCGGCCAATAACACCCATAATGGAATATTTTCTTTGCTAGGGTTTTCCCTTCAGTATGATCATCACATTCCCCTTCATGAACTTCTTTTAGGACCGTTTTATCTCATCATGAGCGATGCATGGGAGTAGAGGAACAAAAAAAAAATCCTTTTTGTACAAAATTCCTTCTTGCATGATATGCCATGAAGCTTTGGGAAGGATTTGTCGCTTTTCATTCCTTCATTCGGGAAGAACTCTTATACCAAATAATCTTTAAACGAAGTCACCGGTGTTAGTACCTCGATTGGAACCAGGCCTATCTACTGTGCATCACCGGTGTTAGCAAACTTTTCTATTGAATCAGCCTCTCTATTTCGATCCTATGGAATACATGAAATGTTATAATACTCAAATTCAATCAATGAGTCCTAGACTTGGGCTAGATATGAAGCAAGTTGTTATCCTTTAACTTGATAATCTGTCCTGACTAGGTATACTACTAATTGTGAATCGCAAAAGATTTTGAGAGACTTTATTCTCAGTTCTCTTGCGAGTTTGAGTCCAGCAATCGGGGCCTTATGCTCAGCTTCATTGTTTGTCACTGAAAAATCAAAATTTAAATCATAACAGATCGACCGATCTTCAAAAGTTACAAGCACAATTCCAGCTCTATAACAAAGATCATTGGATGCTCCATCAATATAAAATTTCCACCGTGTGGTAGGGATTTCGCTATTCTTCAAGGAATCATCTTGTGTAGTGAATTCTGTTATAAAATTTGTCGGTGCCTAACCCGAGATAGCCCTCTAGGGGAGATAAGTTATATTGAATTGACCTAGCTCGATATTCTACTTGAGTAATATTCCATATGTCTTAGGTCGTTGTAGGACCAATTGTAACGGCTAGTCGGTGTAAACATTAATCGAGCGTGTCTGGAAGAGCTTTCTTACGCAATCAGTAAGCAATATGCCAGTTTTTCAATTTTTGGATAGTTCCTTTTAGCTCCCGTCAATCTCTTGCTGACGTAGTAAACCGATCTCTGAATTTGATTCTCTCCACGAAGCCGTGCGGCACTTATAACACGTACCAACACGGCCAAATAAATGTACAAATCTTCATGATCCATCGAATTTGACACGATGGGTGGTCTCTCCAAATAATTCATTAAAGCTTGAAATGCGTCGTTACAATCTTGTGTCCCTTCAAAGTTTCTTTTCCATTTCCTAATCAATTCAAAGAAAGGGATGCATTTTTCAATAGCTGTGGAAATGAATCAGCTTAAGGCAATAACTTTCCCATTCAGACTTTGCACTTGTTTGATGGCCTTTGGCGCTTGGATATCGCGGATAACCTGAATCTTCTCAGAATTAGCTTCAATTCCACGGGCGATAACAATAAAACCCAAGAACTTCCCTGATGCTACGCCAAAGGAGCGCTTTAAAGGATTAATTTCCATCGTGTAATGTCGGAGGATGTCGAACATTTCTACCAAGTCTCTATTATAGTCGCTTGATCGTCGTGACTTTATGAGCATATTATCCATGTATGCTTCCATTGGTTTTTCAATCTAATCTTTAAACATCCTATTGACTAATAAGCCTTGGTAAGTCGCTCCTGCATTCTTTAATCTAAATGACATCACTACATAGTAATATAGTCCAACATTGATAATAAAACTAGTGTGCTCTTGATTAGGAATGTGAATCAGGATTTGGTTATATTCCGGGTATGCATCCATGAAAGATAGCAATTCGTGTCCCACAGTTAAGTCCACAAACTGTTCGATTCTCAAAAGGGAGACTGCCTTTTGGACACGCCTTGTTCAAATTTGAATAATCAGTGCATGTTCTCAATTTCCCATTTTCCTTTTTTACAAGTACAGGATTTTATACCCATTTAGGGTAGAGGGCATCATGGATAAACCTGCTGCCATTGAGTCTATCCACCTCCTCTTCGAAAGCAATAGATCTCTTAAGAACCATGTCGCATCTTTTTTGTTTCACTGGGACATGCCTCAGGTCAATATTCAATGTATGGCTTGCAATGGTAGGCGAGATTCCAAACATGTCAAAGTGAGTACATGCAAACACGTCAAGATCCGCTTGGAAAAATCCGGTAAGTTCTTTCATCATCGAGGGGCTGAGCTGTAATTCGATCTTTAGGACCCATAACGGGTCATCCTGACTGACTGTAATATCAATCGTCAGCTCAGCTGGTGCAGCCTTTGTCTCTTTGGGCTCCTCATCATCATCTCTCAGATCTCTATCTCTTTAAAATTGACTGTGGCGCCCGAGCCAAGGCTTGGGCGCTGGTAGTCAATCTTTGGTAGCTTGGATACAGACAGTCTTATCCACACCCTAACCTTTCTCTTCCCATTGAGAATCCCTCAACTCAGCTACATAACATGCACGTCCTTTTGCTTGATCACCATGAACGACTCTAACACCGTTGTCTGTTGAAAACTTCAAAGTTAAACACCATGGGGAAAAGGTTGCCCGGAATTCGGCTAGGGCTAGTCAACCCAGAAAAAGGTTGTATGGAGAGTCAACATCCAAAACAAAAAACGAAAAGATCTGAACTCTCCTACAGCCACCTTCTTCCAACTCTACAAGCAATTCAACATAACCAACGGCTTTAGTTGCAGTGCCATTAAAGCCATAAATGCGAGTTTTCGATAGTTTCAAATCCTTTGTTTCCATCCTTATCTGATTATAAGCTTGCTTGAAAATTATGTTTACGGTACTTCCGCAGCCAACCAGGATCCTTTAAACAAAAGCAGGGCCGATCATGGTCAAAATGACCATTGGGTCGATCATTGTTGCCTCCACCTTAATTGAATCTCTATTTCTAAACATGATATCATCTATCATTATACGTTGCTATTTCGCTGGAGCTCCATCCTCCGTGTTTGAACAACATTCAAAATCCATATATTTAATCGCACCAGCATAACGCTTCATCTCATGCCAACTTTTATCAACCGGATGTGGTCCTCCGACTATTGTATTGATCATTAATCTTCCTCCGATCCGCATAGGTTCCTCGGCATTATGCGGTAATTATCCTCGGTTAGGGTTGGATGTCTCTTGCCCGCCATCCTGTGGGTATTTTACGAACTGCTGTAACTTCGTTTCTCGAATCAGATTTTCAATAACATCCTGGAGGTGGCTACATTCATTGGTGTTATGCCCATAACATTCAAGAAACCAACAATGTTTCTTGGTTTGTTTCTACTTCTCTGTTGATTCTTTTAGAGGCGGCTTCCTATAATGCATAATATTACAAGTAGATAAGTATACATTCTCCATGGTCATATTCAATGGTGTGTAAGTGTTGTACATCGAAATCCTAGGCTTTCCTCTTCTAGAATCCCTCTTCCTTTGTAGGCTCTTATCTTCACCTTTCTTTTGCTGATTCTGTTTGTTTTGGAAATTCATTTGAACTTTTCCAGAGTTTTCATTGGACTGCTTTACTACAATATTACTCTACACCCCTCTCCACTTGTTCCTGCAACATTCTTCTTCCTAAAGGATCTAGCTTCCTTCCTTCTCATATACTGAGTTGCCTTTGTGTAAAAGCGTTCCAATATTTTAGGCGGCTTGCTACCTAACCAATCGTCAAAGTCAAATTCTGGATCTATCCCACTAGTTACGGCTATCAATATCGCATGGCCATTCAGATTACTGATCTTCATGACAGTTGTATGAAATCTCTTCAAATAATCTTTCAACGATTCTTCTAGAGCCTGGATCATGCTGGACAGGGACATTACATCCCTGGGACGAGTTACGTGCATTCAGAACTGCTCCATAAATTTTATTATCAAATCATCAAATCTAGATATTGGTCATGGGGGTAAGCTTGTGAACCACATTGTCGCTATTCCAGTGAGCTTTATGGGAAAACATCTTCACCTGGCTGCATCATCCACTCTAGGGGAATCCCTTAGCCATTCATATCTCATGATGTGCTGCCTGGGGTCAGTTTATCCCTAATACGCAGGCATCGATGGCATATTGAACCTCATTGGATATGCTGTATGTAGAACATTATCAATTAATGAGGTATGGCTTCTTGAGATTCCCCGGTCATCATTGTTCAAGCCCTGGCTCTTTCTCACTAACTGTCTGACCATTGCCGATAAGTCCGACGTCTGGATGGTTGGTGCCAAGCGGTGGTCATGCTCCACCTCGCGTTAATGGTCCAGTCGATGCTCGCGGGCCGTCTCATGCCTTCTTGGTTCACCATCTTCCTAATGTGCATCTTGGAAATTCACATCATCATCATTCCGGGGAAGCATTTGATCAATACTTAACCGAACTCCATCATCAAAATCGGTCGTAGCAGCTCCAGTTTGAATCATAGTGTGCAAAGGTAAGTTCCCTTCTCTGGTGGAGGGATTAGCACTGATCATTCCTAGCATACCATGATGGCCTACCTAATTACGCCCCAATTTTTTTGCATGAATCCGGAAGTTCTGCGACACCTATGCCTGTGATTCCCATCCAATGAACTAGATCTCTTCGATGCAGAGCAAGGAGTGGGGTCCCTCCTAGCTTTTCCCCGCTGTTGTCGAGTGAGTTAGTTCATTAGGTCAATATTGGCCTAGATTTGTTGATTTAACTCTCGACGGCTATTCATTAGCTCTCTCATCAAATTATAGAATTCAGTTCTCGTAATAGAGTCAGTTGGATTCTGAACTTCCATTGTTTCAACATTCACATTCGTTGGTTGACTGTTAGGGCCTTCTTGTTGGATGGTGGCATTTTCATTTCCTTCCACTTTTTGAGAAATAGATCTAGTATTACTCATCATTATTAGTAGCTTTGCTTAGATTTCTACAAATCTAAGTGGCATGAGCAACTTCTTGAAGATAACCGCAGATCTTCTTTAGGGGATTTATTCAATCCAATAGCAACAAAGAGATCCTAATAAACTGAGAATCAAGATTCTTAGTGAAAGCACCAAAATGTTTACAACTAAATTGTCCATAAATGCTGAAGAATAATTTTTGTAGAGAAGTAAACGAAGAAAAGAAAAAATAAATTAAGTAGATGAATTAACAAGCAATAGAGAATAAGGTATAATCAGAGACATGGAAATTTATAGTGGTTCGGGGTCATCGACCAACGTCTACTTTGAAGATTACCCTTTATTAATAACTTGTAAATCCAATTGTAGCTGTAGAAAGTAGAAAGTGCTTGATTACAACGGAGTCTAGAGTAATAAGCAGCTTAAGATCCTAAATATGAATCAAAAGGCCTGTATTTATAAGGAGAGATGATAAGATATATCGCTAAGATTTTCAACAGAAGGCTCTCTAGGTCTATAGGGTCCTACCATAATGATCGATGGCCTTAACTCGATGTTTAAGAAGATCGGCTATAGGTATGCCGACAGTTATTTTTGTCTCCAAACGATGTGCGATCGTTTTTAGGGGGTCCCATATGCCTCCTGAATTTTTGCGTAAAATATGAAGTCATTTTAAGTTGTAGATCGCGAGATATGGATCAACCCTTATCACGTTTAAGATATTCACTGACTTATACCGATCATTATAAACGATCGACCAAAACGATCGGCCTAAAATGATCGGCCTTCTTCATATCTCAAGGTTTTGACCTACGATCGTTTTTGTGGGCTTCATTCTTCAATATATTGATGCACTAAAAGTTTCAAGTGGATTGGATTTGTAGATCTTGATATATCGATCGGTCTTCGCTGATTTGAGTTGTTTTATAGATCATTCCCGATCGATCCATACTAATCATTGCTTTGTCCGTAATTCGAGCGTCTGAGCTCTGATCATCTTGAAATTTGAATTGTAACTTCATGGAGCCATGCTAGCCACTCCATGATTATTGCACCTCGATTGGGACCCAGTCCAGATTTGCCTGACCATCGTCCATAATGTTGTATATAATCGATTCTTTAAGATGATAACCATCTGTTCCTAGCCAAGTCCATGATATCACGACCATTCCAAAAGGTGGGATAACATTCTCTAATACCATTTTGTGACATCGCATCTCTATACGCATATTATCCATGAATATTATAGAGTAATATTGTCAGATAATACAGAGAATGAGGTTGTAAGGGGTACACACGTGAATATTCCCTTGGACTAACACTGGTACGTATTAAAATATCAAATATAAAAATCATCAGTACGTACATAGTGTCAATATAAAATAATAAGCACGTGTGCCTCCAGGACAGAACAAACATAATATATAGTGCATTACGGAGACATAGAGTCAATCACAGCGATAACATATAATACACACACACACACAACTTAGTGGCTAAGTATACAGTACATAAGTGTCTTTTAAATATCATAGAATATCCTAATATGTCTCGTCTAAGCTCATTAAAGCAATGCTGGTCAAGTTGTCCCTGTACATGAAATGTCTCGAACTGACCCAAGTATTATAAAATAACACACGGCTCGGACCATGTCTGATCAAGGATGTATAATAATAATGAAAGCATAATATAATCATTGAATTACAAGATAAATTTATGTATGTATATATAATCATAAATAGTCTTCAAGGTATCACATTACCCAAATAACTCAAATTCAGATTAAATAGTCAATATCATTTTCTAAAAGGTCATCACCCATAACACATACATCGAATCATAAAATCACAGAATCAATACAACTAGGTGAATAATACATAACAAGAAATTGACATCTAATCCAAAATAATCAATAATGAGATATCCTCAAGTGAAGTCGGGCAATAATGAAACTATGCCCACTATATCTCTCAATCTCATATTATAAAACATCAACATCAAATCAATAAAATCAATAAGAAAGATTTGAGCCAGCTTATAATAATGTCACAATGTGTAAAATCATATATCTTGACATACAGTCCTTGAAGAGACGAAACTCTCGACTGAAAGAGATAGATACAATAAATTGATAATGATTAAGCCATCTGCCTGAGAAGGATACGGGGTTGATCATACTATGGGCACAGTCTCATGTATAATCTCACTATACATAGTATATGTCTGCCTACCACCCACATACATACACATACTCCACATATACGGAAACCGGATGGGAGACTGTCAGCATGTCTACTTGCTCCAGGAGCCACACATGGTCGATATGACATGACTTATACAATCATCGGTTACCATTACCTTACCCTCTCGGTATCGTGACAATAATGCACCATAGGCTCGACAATGTGTAGCCTCTTCGGCCATGACTACCGACAAGTGCCCCAATCATCAAATTGGTAGTCACCAACGAACTGCTTTCAAGGTTTGGATTATTAGAAGAGGGTCGTAGGACTAGCCTTCCATGTGGCACCAGAACTGCAAGACCGACTATTGAAGCGGGTAAAGAACAGCTAGTCCTTCAGCGCCCCTCGCCGAAGGGGCTTATGATACTACCGAAGAAGGCGAGATTAAAGAAACAGAGGCTCCTGTGTCCATTAATGAGAATACGAACCCCGGACAAGCGCCAGCAGCCGATGTTCTCGGCACCAACTAACCAACGCCTTCTTCGAAAAAGGAAAAGAGCTTTGCGTATAAGCTGAAAAAGAGTAAAGCCGATGAACTTTAAAGGTCACGATAACCCCTATCGGGAAAGGATTGTTTTCTCAAAAAATGAAAAGCTCGCTCAAGGGACTATCCTACTTAACTATTCCTGACGATATATTGAATTAGGACTTCAATAATCCCAATGCTATGGGATTTAAATCCTCCGCGAGAAGTGATGAAGGCGCACAACTTCATAATCAGGAAGAGAAAATTCCAATGAGTAAAGCAAAAATACTAGTCCATTGGGGGGATTCACTAGGACACAAACGGACACCTACACTCCACTACGCACTTGAATCCAGTTCGTCGTTTGACTTCTACTAATTCGTTCTCGTTTTATCTTATATATAGGTTAAATGGGGGTGATGGCATTGACCATCTCCGAGGATCCTCCATCTTCTATCACTTTGGTCGAGACTCGGGATTGGGTAAACGAAGCGTTAGGGACAAAGGCGGAGATAGAGGCTATCGTTCCAGAGAATCGTTCTCATCCTCCAGAAGGAGAACCCACGGCCACTCTTCATATTCAAATGAACCTTCCAATCTTTCGACGCGTAGTGGAGACAAATCTGCCCAGAAAGGCTCTCGGTCTGAAGTCCCTCACGATCAACATTCTAGTTCTTCCACCAAGCAATCTCGTGAGCCTCATAAGAAATCGGTGACTCTGGCAAGGCAGACTCCCAAAGATCTCGCTCACGATCCGTCCATGGCTGAAAAATTAGCCGAGCTGAAAGCTACGTTCCCGAAGATCTGTTTTGACAGGCTGAAATTCCTTCCTACCATTCATCCTATTCCTTGGAACGTTAAAAAGAGCGTTATTGCCTACAACAATGACATGTATTTTCAACACGATGCGTTCGTACACTTAGTAGAAAAAGTCTCGGAAGTCTCCATCGAGTGCCAGCATGAGATTGGCCACCTTAAGCTCGAAGCCATTCACGACAGAGATATTATAAAGTGCCAAGGTGAAGAGCTGCTCTCATATAAATCTCAACTTGAGGCCGCCCAGAAGAATGCCAAGGAGACAGTCCATGAGGTCAATCGCTTAGAGTCCAGCCATAAAAAAGAATTAATTGAGGTAGTTCAACACAGCGGCACTCTAGCTTTGGAAAAGGACTCTCTGCAAAAAGAGAAAGACATCCTTGCCCACCGAGTCAAGAAATTGGAGGAGCTTCTTTCCAAAGAAAATGAAGAGAAAATCACAGCACGGGAAGAATCACAAAAATATTGCGATGAAATCGTCGAGACGAGGAATTTGAAAACAAAACTCGACGAAGAGCTACTCAAGATCGAAGCGCTAAAAGATGTACCTCGTGAAGAAGGCAAAAAGGCGGCATTTTTAGAGGTAGCTTGAATTAAGGAAGCGACCGAGGCCGGCAGAGAAGAGATTAAGTGTTCATTTGACCCGCTCATCACCGAGTACAATGCATGAGTTCTCATGCACCACAACCTATTTTTCTTAAGTGATGGATATCTCGAATCACTAGCTGAAGCATGGGATACTTCGATAAAAATTAAGAAAGTGGAGCTAGGTGTTGGAGAGGTTGATGAAGAGGCTCTTGTGAGGGAAGTGATCCGAGGAAATGAGCCTTTAGACTTATCTGTGGCAAAAACCCTCTTTGGAAGAGACTCCCCGACCTCGAAGGGTAAGGAAGATATTGCTGGCCTGTCTGGCATGGAGTCTCAAGTTCCTCCTCTCATCTAATCGGCTGAGACTTCATCACTTGGGCCTCCTAAGCGGCATGTCGGTTATGACCCGGAGAAGCCCAGACTTGGCATTCATATTTTATCCCCAACCCCTGAGGGTGATACTCCGAGGACCACTGAAAGTCAATTAGAAGCTGGTATGTAACTTTAGCTTCTAGAGTTCAGGAAGTCATCGCTTTTGGTGAGTAACAGATGTGTTCTAACATTTGCTTATTATGAATTCATATAGGTCACTCTAGTCTCGAGCCGACTCCAAGGAGCGATGTTGCCATGGGGCCAGAAGAAAAAGAGGCCGAGGCACCTTACACCAGAGATACTCCTGGTCCAAATGCTCAAGTGATCGATGCGCTAGATGAGGACAAACCTGAAGACCCCTCACCTATGGTGGAACACAACGATGTCGCATTCATAGGCGCTTCCAAACACACTTCCAAGCATAGCATGAAGGAGCAACTCGAGGAGGAGGAGAAAGAAACAATCAAAGTTAAGACAGAACCCAAGTGGGTGGAGCTCGACGATCCCTTAAATAAGCCGTTGAAGGTCATCCTCCCTGGTGGGACCACACCATTGAAACTTCCTCCTCCTTCCTCGAGTACCATGTTGCTTCGAAACAAAGGATCCAAGAAAAGACGCTTAGATGAGGAGACTTTGAAAAGGTCGAAAAAGGAAAGAAAACAGAAGAAGTAGCCATTGTCCTGCAACATTTTTCTTGGCTTAAATAATTTAGAACCACGTAATTGCTTTCCTTTCCTTTTTTCTTTCTTCCATCCGTAGTCGTTGTAGGTAGACTTGGCCTTCGAACTTTCAAGGAAGTTGTAAGGAAATTTTTTGAGAAGTGAATAAAATTTTGTTTCTTTGCACTAACAGATTCTCATCGCATGACTTATAATTTAATCTGAAAATGAAATTCAAAGTCTTGCGGGTCATTTAAACTCCAGTCCGCCTTCAAAGGACTTAGAGTGCTTCTGTCCACATTCTAGGACTTAAGAATTTTTTCAAATCGTTTATACTCCAATCTGCACTCTCGGGACTCGGAATACTCTAGCCCGTACTTTGGGGACTTAGAGAATCTTGAGTCATTTATACTCTAGTCCATGCTTTGGGGACTAAGAGTACTCTAGTTTGCTTAAGAGACTTAGAGATTATTGAATCGTTTATACTTTAGTCCACGCTCTGGGAACTCAGAGTACTCTAGTCTGCTTCAGAGACTTGGAGATTTTTGAATCGTTTATACTCTAGTCCACGCTCTAGGGACTCAGAGTACTCCAGTCCGCATTCTGGGGACTTAAAGATTTTTGAATCGTTTATACAATAGTCCATGCTCTGGAGACTTAAAGTACTCAAGTCCGCACTTTGGGGAATTAGAGATTTTTGAATCGTTTATACTCTAGTCCATGCTTTGAGGACTTGGAGTACTCCAGTCCGCACCCTGGGGACTTAGAGATTTTTGAATTGTTTATACTCTAGTCCACGCTTTAGGGACTTAAGAGTAATCTAGTTTGCACTCTGGGGACTTAGAGATTTTTGAATCGTTTATAATCTAGTCTATGCCTTGGGGACTCAGAGTACTCTAGTCCGCTTTAGGTACTTAGAGATTTTTGAATCGTTTATACTCTAGTTCATGCTCTACGGACTCAGAGTACCCTAGTCTGCTTTAGGGACTTAGAGATTTTTGAATTGTTTATACTTTGTCCACACTCTGAGGACTCAGTGTACTCTAGTCCACAATTTGGAGACTTAGAGATTTTTGAATCATTTATACTCTAGTCCACGCTCTGGGGACTCAGATTACTCAAGTCTGCACTTTGGGGACTTAGAGATTTTTTAATCTTTTATAATCTAGTCTGCGCTCTTGGGACTCAGAGTACTTCAATCAGCTTTTTGGGCACTTAGAGATTTTTGAAATTATTTATACTTTAGTCTACGCTTTGGGGATCTAGAGTACTCTAGTCCGCACTCTGGGGACTTAGAGTTTTTTGAATTCATTTATACTCTAGTCCGCACTCTAAGGATCCAGAGTACTCATGTCTACACTCTGGGGTCTTAGAGATTTTTGAATACATAGCTGGTTGACTTTTAATTTTATGTGTGTGTTCATACGCTATACAGATTAATGCAAATTAACCTTGTCATAAAATTATAAAACGCGGAACACCAACAGTTCATAAAAAATAGCTTCAAACTTTTATTGATTATAGAAAATAGACAAACTGAATTGTCTTATTACATGTTGGAAACAGAGAACAACAAAAGAAACATATGTTAGAAAAAATTGCTATTGAAATGCAAAAGAAATAAACTAAGTAAAATAATGGCGCAAATGCTCGCTATTCCATGCTCTGGGGAGTGTCATGCCATCAACAATCGCTAGCTTGAAGGTTCCTTCTCCAAGCCTCCGTTCGAAAACGTAGGGACCTTCCTATGTGGGATTCATATATGATCGAACCGGAAAAACTCGAAAACAAGGTCGCCCACATCGAAAGTTCTAGGTCAAACTTTTTCATTATAATATCGAACGACTCGGTGCCGATATGCAGCCATCCTTAAATCAACTTCTTCACGCTTCTCGTCGACAAAGTACAACGACTCCATTAAAAGGTATCAGTTCGTTCTTGGATCACAATGAGTAACTCGGTGGGAAGGAACTTCAAATTCCATGGGTATAACTGCTTCAGTACCGTATGCCAAGACGAAAGGAGTATGGCTAGTCAAGGACTTGTGGGTGGTACTGTATGCCTAGAGCATCGGTGGATGCTTATCCACCTACTTTCCTCTAGCTTTCTCTAAATGTTTTTTCAAGATGGACTTGATTCTCTTATTTACGGCTTCAACTTGCCCATTCACTTTAGGGTGAGCGACTGCTGCAAATTTTTTCTCAATGCAACGCTTTCGACAAAACTCGTTGAACTGTCTACTCTCAAATTGAGTTCCATTGTCAGTAATGAGTCCGTAGGAGACCAAAGCGACATATAATGTTTCGCAAAAGTCAAGGACTTTTTTGGTGGTAATCGTAGCTAATGGCTCCGTTTCTGCCTATTTGTGAAGTAATCGACCACGACAATGGCGTACTCCGCACCACCTTTGGAGATTGGCAAGGAGCCAATAATGTCGATCCCCCATATCGCAAACGGTCATGGACCAACCATTTGCGTGAGTTCCGTCGACGGTGCTCTCAGGATCTTTGCGTACTTCTGACATTTGTCACATCTCCTTACATAGCCCGCGGCGTCCTGATTCATGGTCGACCAATAGTATTCATAGCGGAGTATCTTTTTGGCTAGTGTCTATCCCCCAGTATGGTCGCTACATTCTCCTTCATAGACTTCTCTTAAAACCTGCTTTATCTCGTCGTAGGCGATGCACCTAAGCAATGGAACGGAGAAACCCTTTCAATACATCATTCCATCCTGCATTATATACTGTGACGCCTTGCGAACGGCTTATCGTCTCTCGTTCTTTCTCTCGGGCAAGGTTCCGTGAAGCAAGTATACTTTGAACGGGGTCATCCACGACTCCCTTTCAGTTTCCGTCTCCGCCATAAAATCTACCTCTATCTCATTTATACTCGAGGCATGTAAAGTTCTAATGGGAACCAAGCCCATCTGCTGTGCATCGCTAGTGCTTGCAAATTTTGCCAAGGAATCGGCTTTCCTATTTTGTTCACGTGGAATGTGTGAAATATCGCAGTATTCGAGGTCCATAACCAATTCTTGAACCCGAGTAAGGTATGGGGCAAGCCTTTGTCCCTTTTCCTAATAATCTCTCCGTACTCGGTATACCACCAACTGCGAGTCACAAAAGATTTCAACCGATTTCACTCCAAGTTATTTGGTAAGCTTCAATCCAGCGATCTACGCTTCATACTCGGCTTTGTTGTTAGTAGCGATGAAATTAAGTTTCAAAGCATAACAAATCGATCGATTCTCAAGAGTTACAAGAATAACACTATCCCAAGAACAATGGTTGTTGGATGACCCATCGGTACATAGCTTCCATCGAACGGTTGGAATCACATCACTTCCACTTGGCTCGTCTGATATAGTGAAGTCTGCAATGAAATCTACTAGCTTGTCGCTGGGTAGTCCTCCATGGCAGGTAGGTGATGTCGAACTGACTTAGCTCGATGTTCCATTTGAGCAACCTTCTAAACGTCTCTTGTCCTTAGAACACCTGGTGCAAAGGTCGATCGGTATAGATACTGACCGTATGTGCCTGAAAATACAGACGGAGTTTGCGTGATGCAATCACCAAACAGTAAGCCAGCTTCTTAATCTTGGGATAATTTCTCTCTGCCCCTGTTAAACGCTTACTAACATAGTACACTAGCTTTTGGAGTCGGTCCTCCTCAAGAATCAAAACTACATTGATGGCATGCTAGGATACAATCAAGTAAACATACAACTCCTCATGGTCTATGGGCTTTGATAGAATACGGGGCCTCTCCAAGTGACTCACCAGAGTTTGGAACACGTCCTCACAATCCGGCATCCATAAAAAAAATTCCTTTCTTTATCACATCAAAGAAAGGAATACACTTGTCGGTTGCTCTGGATATAAATCGACTCAACGCATCGACTTTCTCATTCAGGCTTTGTACTTGCTTTATAGTTCTAGGTGCTCGTACATCTCGAATGGCTTGAATCTTTTCTAGGTTCGTTCGATTCCTCGTACGTTAACAATGAAACCCAAAAACTTCCCCGAAGCAATGCCAAAGGAGCATTTTCAGTGGATTGATTTTCATTCCGTAAAATATGAGTATATCGAACATCTCCACTAAGTCTCAAATGTGGTCGTTTGACCATCGTGACTTCACGAGCATATCATCCACATAGACTTCCATCGTTCTACCAATCTGGTCTTTAAACATCCGATTCACCAAACACTGGTAAGTTGCCCCTGCATTCTTCAACCCGAACAACATAACTACATAACAGTACAATCCAACGTCTGTGACAAAACTGGTATGCTCCTAATCTGGGATGTGCATCGAGAATTGATTGTATCCCGAATATGCATCCATAAAAGACAACCACTCGTATCCTGCGGTCAAGTCGACCAACTGATCAATTTTGAGCAATGGAAAACTATCCTTAGGGTACGCCTTGTTTAGGTCTGAGTAATCAACACAGGTCCTCTACTTCCCGTTTTCCTTCCTCATCGGTACGAGATTAGATATTCATTTAGGATAGCGGGCGTCGCGGATGAACCCATTGGCTTTGAGTTTATCCACCTCCTCTTTAAGAGTAGCGGACCTCTCTGGGTTCATGCCTCTCCTCTTTTGTTTCACTGGCACATACTTCGGGCCAATGTTCAACATATGACTTGCGATGGCGAGAGAAATCCACACATATCAAAATGGTTCCAAGTGAAAACATCGAGATTCGCTCGGAGGAAATCAGTAAGATCCCTAATTAAAGAGGGGTCGAGCTGTGATCCAATCTTCAACACTCGTGACGAGTCATCATGGCTGACCGGATTGTCAATCGTCACTTCAGCCATCGCCGTCTTAGCCTCCTTAGATTCTTCATCATCATCTCTCGGATCTATATCTCTATAGATCCGATTGTGTTGCCCAAGCCAAGGCTCGGGTGCTATTTGTCAATTTTCAACAACATGGATGCAAACATGCTTGTCCACACCTTTTCCCTTCTCTCTTCGCTGAGACCCAGCTCAGCCACATAACAAGCACGACTAGTTGCTTGATCGCCATGCACTACACCAACTCCATTGTCCGTTGGAAATTTCAAGGTCAAATACCACGGGGCGAAAGCTGCCCTAAACTTCGCCACGGCCGGTCGGCTCAAAAAAACATTATACGAGGAATTAACATCCAACACAATGAACGTTAGGATCTGTACCATCCTGCGTTCACCTTCTCCTAGTTCGATTGGAAATTTGAGAAAACCTACTGCTTCAGTAGCTACACCATTAAAGCCATGAATGCGGGCTTTAGATGGTTTGAAATCCATCACCTCCATCTTCATTTGGTCATAGGCCTTCTTAAAAGATAATATTAATAGAACTCCCACAATCATTTAGTATTCTTCTCACAAGCACCAGTCTGATTGTAGCTGAGATAACCATCGGGTCAATGGTAGGTGCCTCCACCTGATCGGCATCCCTACTCCTAAATACTATATCAACCGTCATTGTTCACCGCTGTTTCTCTAGAGTCCCTTCTTCCGTGTTCGAGTAGCACTCAAAGTTTGCATGCTTCAAGGAACTAGCATAGCGTTCCATTTCTTGCCGACTCTTGTCTGTAGGATGAGGTCCGCCGATTATCGTGTTTATGACCAGCCTTCCTCCGGTCCAGGCGGGCTCCTCAGGTCGGCGTGAAACTTGCTCATGATTGGGGTCGGATGCTTCCTGTCTGCCTTCCTATGGATTCTTAACAAATTGATGAAACTTATTCTTTCGAATCAGCTTTTCTATAGCATCATGAAGGTGTCTGCACTCTTCAGTATTATGCCCATAGATCTCGTGAAACAGATAATACTTCCTGGTCTGCTTCTATTCCTCGGTCGATTCCTTTGGGCGCGGTTTTCGATATTGAAAGGTATTACAAGTTGATAGATAAATATTCTCTAAAGATGTGTTTAGGGGCGTATATTCATCATAGCTCAGGATCCTTGGTTTCCACTTTCCTACTTCCCTCTTCTGTCCAAAATTTCCTCCTCTGGTTCCTTTTAACTACTCCGGTTTATTCTGAACATTAACTTGGACCTTACCAAAGCTCTCGCCTGATTGCTTCACCACGATGTTGCTTTGCACCGGTTCCTTAATGGGTCCTGGCGCACTGCTCCATCTTGACCACCTGGCCTCTTTCTTTCTCATGAATTGGTTCTCCTTCGAATAAAAGTGTTCCAAAGCAGTCGGTGGTTTGTCTGCCATCCAGTCACCAAACTCGGACTCTAGATCCACTCCTCGCATAACGGCCATAAGGATGGCATGGTCATTCAGATTACTAACTTCGGTAGCAACAACATGGAAACTCTATAAATAGTCCTTCATCGACTCCAAGAGCCTGAATCACACTAGATAGTGACATCACGTCTTTTGGACGAGTAGCATGGATCCTAAACTACTTCACGAACTTCGTCACTAACTCATCAAACCTGGAGATCGATCGTGGGGAAAGTCTGGTGAACCACATGGTAGAGATTCCAAATAAGGTTATTAGGAAGCATCTGCAATTGACCGCATCGTTTATTTTAGTCAAGTCCATCATCCACTCTTATCTCATTATGTGCTGACGAGGGTTGGTCTTCCCTTCATAAGCTGGAATATTTGGCATGCTGAACTTTCGGGGGTACCCAGCTTGTAGAATGTTATCTATAAATGGAGTATGACTCCTTGATATACCATAATCGTCATTAGTCAAGCCCTAATTCTTTCTCATAAGCTACCAGACCATGGCTAATAAATCCAAAGTTTGAATGGCAGTTGCCAGTTGGTATCCGCCCTGCACGATTGCTCCATTCTGTGCCTCCTCGGTCGGGATCATCTAAGTGTGCATCCTAAGGACCCGCTTCATTATGATCTCAGTGAGGTGGTTGACCAGCTCCCATGCATGCTCTAGATCCTAAATTTATCACTCTAGGTTGGGTGCAACTCCTCAGATGTAGTTGAGGAGCCACGGTTCCAGCTAAGGAATCTGGATCATTTCTGTTAGTTTGTCCTTTGCGACCGTCACCAATTGCACTGTTGCTTCAATTTGTGCCATTTCAATCTTACGGCGTTTACGCCTAGGGTGCTCATTTGACAAAGCAGACTATCGAATGATGAATAGGAAGCAGGGCTTCCTCCAGCGTTCTGACGCTGCTGCTGAGCGATCTAGGTCATCGGGTTAGAATTTGCTTGAATCTGCTCGTTAAGCTGCCTCCTGCTTTCCATGAGCTCCCTCGTCATCTCATTGAACTTTGCCCTAGTGATAGCTTCTGCTTGGTTTGATACTATGGCGGGTTCTGGGTCGGCATTAGCTTGCTAATTGTTGGGTCATATTTGCTGGATGCTAGCGATCTCATTAGCATCGGCGTTGTGGGAGGCGGATCTGGTACGTGGTCTTTTCATCTGAGAGTTACTCAGGAACTCTGAGTAGAATCTACGAACTCTTGAGAATGAACTTGGATCTCCTTTGGGGGATTTCCTCAATTCAGTAGCAACAAAGTAGATCCTAACAGCCTGAGAATGAATGTTCTCGGTGAAAGCATCAAAATATTAGCACCAAAATTGGTCACTAACACCCTAGAATAGATTTGTGTAAAGAGATTAATGAAGACAGTAAATTAAAATAGATTAATATCACAATAGAATGCAAAAATGACAATAGAAACAAGAACACCAGAGTTACAGTGGTTCGGCATAAATGCCTACGTCCACTTTGAATGTAATTTTTATTGCTTTTCACTTACTTGAATACAGATACAATCTGTAAATAACAGCTTGAATACAAGTTTGAGCAGAAAGTAAGTACAGAAAATGGCAGAGTCTCTCTGCAGTCCCCCCTCGAAAAAGGTCCTTTAAGCTGGACCTCTGCCCCTCTATTTATAGACGAAGATAGGCTGGATCACCTGACTAGGCCCATGACTGAGATAGCTCGGCCCATTGTTGATAAGTCAGGCAAACCAAACCAGGCATACCGATCCTAGACTACTAATCGTAGCATCTAATACCAAGTGTTTCATGGCCGACCCAGAGACAATATTCCACTACAGTCGAACCACGTATACCGAGCCATCTATGCCGACCGCTTCATTTAATGACAAAAAGCACCACAACCGACCCAGAGATAGCCTACCATTACAGCCGATCAAGTCATGTCGAGCTACCCATGTTGATTATATCAAATCCGAGCCCATCCTTGCCGATCCACATAAGCCGAACCACTATTAGCTGATCCGCATATGGCCGAACCAATTTGACCGACCCACATATGATCATGTTCCAATGAGCCGATCCCATCATTGTCGATCTACAGGTATATGCCGAACCACACAAATATGTCCAACCACACAAATATTCCCACCCAATTAAGTTACATCGATCCTTTATATTTTCAATAGTTTCTTGGCTTGAGTCCCGTCTAGGTCCAACCATAGCCTCTGCAACTATCGCCTTTAGCCGGGTCAAGTAGCTAGGTAACAACAAACATATAATATACACAAACTATGTGGCTAACAAGTAGCCTCCATACGTGCTCATAGTAGCAACTCTATTGAGTGTCATCCATGAGCAAAAGAATAACTGAATACATAACACAAGAGTGTCCCATACCACCGCATGTTACTACTCCACTTATTCAGAGCTCATACATCACACTCACCCTTCTTTACTCTATATAACGAGTACAAAGAATAACCTAAAAAGTGTTATCAAAAGTTCCATGCCAGACGACATCACTAAACCGTTTATTCAGATTTCTCGTCATACAATACATATCAGAAATCACATAGAAAGATGTTATCACCGTATCATATAAAATATAACCCAAATCAAATTAAGATCAACGGTGAATCATCCATAACATTAAAACCGATACCGAGTGGATAAAGTCAGAAATCAAAAACTGATATAAAATGGATTATTCAAATAAATATAAAGTAAGCAAATCAATATCTAAAGATGAAACATTCTACGCATATTATTTTATATAAAAAAATAAATACGAAAAGATGGAAATAAACATGTTTCCCAAAATAAGTTATAAAAGTAAACACTTCATATATTTAAATTATATTATGCGTTCCAAGTTAATGTACGTTAAAGACTAAACATAAACTAGAAAAGAGGTTATCTGAATTAATTAATTATAATTATAAATATATAAACTACCTCTTATAAATTTACATAAGATTAAAGATTGTATATTAACTAAATGGTTTATTCATAAATTAAAACTATTTCTTTAATTAAATTTTATAATATACAAAACCTCTTTTTATTTATAAACGTTATGTTTTATATAAATAACTATAAAATATTAAAATAAAATAGGTAGACAAACACTTGCATGAAATTGCTCACTCCTAATGCATCATATATATATATATATAGACACACACATAAATGTATACGAGAAAACAAAATTAAAGTAATGCAAGAAAATCCAACTGCAAACATAGCGAACTAAAGTTCACAAACCAAATCAAACGAAGATATAACACAATCATCCCACTCATAGAATACACATTTCCTTGCCTACAACACATGCAACTGATAAACACACCCTATATATATATATATTACTATACACACGCAACACACCACACGAGCTACTACTCTACACCTATATATACATACTCTAACGCACTCTTACACTAAAACACACTGCGCACACACATAGACATTCACCTGCAATTCACAACCATAGCAAAACATGAAACTTAAAGATATGCAAATTCATATTTAATAATTTAAACTTAATTTATATTATTATTTATGAGGAAAACGTACAATTTATTGATAAAAAAAATGGTTTATTTAAAACACGATATACTACTTGTACATACTATAACAATTAACACTATCTTGCGTACTATCTCAAAATGCAGCCTTACATTCTCAAAATCAACAGCACATGAGATATGAAAGAATGCATGAAAATAAGGTTCAATTCATCTGTTAAATGACCATAAAAAATAATGCTATTCAAAATCACTTTATTAATTTATCAAGTTTATAATTACGTTGTGTGTGTGTTTACACACACACACATATATCTGATGTGTGTGTATATAAAGATTTGGGTATATTTGGAACTGTTTACTTTTATTTTAAATTGATACATTGTTGCTTAGGCACACATAAAATAGTATACAGCACTTAAATATTTATCTCCAATAGCACCATGAAAATGAAATAGCAGGTTGGCAAACTAATAAACCTATGCATGCAAAAATATATATCACACAGCCTACTCATGCACGCATGAAACCAATGACCGTAGTGAAATAAGGCATAAGATTATGTAACTTCCCACATAACATGGTCAAACACGTATTTAATAATTTAAACTAGCAGGATTGCTTTGCAACATGTTTGGAAAAATACAAATAGCAACGGCTTTATATATAATAAATTGATTAAACTAATAGGATCAAGACACAAAACAAAGTAATGCAAAGACAATCACCAAAACACGTTGGTACAACAACAACGCAGGATATTTACAAAACTACAGACCTATTCTCACACGTAGGTTCACACTGCATCACGAACACACACGAACAAAAGTACATGCTATTGAACATAAACACAGCTAAAGCACACATATATATGCCACACACCGACTTGCTGCTCAACCACAGTGAATACACGTTAATATAAATACGCAGCAAGTCAATGCACATAGAATAAGATTTAAGTGGATTAGGACAAAGATACGTAAGCGATAAACACTTACCAGAAAATCTGCCCTATTTCCCTCTCCCACGCACGCACTCAACTCGCATCGACGGTTAACAATATTCATGTCATAGATGTAAATGGGTGCCAAGAAGAACATATTTAAATTTAGGGACTTTTTGTACTTTATTCGATTTGTTCTATAATTTAGAAGATTGAGAACATAATGAAAGCGATGTTTCGAGAAGAAGCTAAATTGACAAAGATCATGTGTGTGAGCTTCAGTAGGATAAAAAACAACTGATTGGGAAAGTTCTAGCGAAGTCATTGTGAAATGTAGAAAAGTCTAGAAAGAAATTGGGCTAGGATTCCATAGGCTTGGGCCTTAAAATTTTATTAAAAGAAAACTATATTCTTTTAAAATTAAATTCCATTCCATTTTCAAATAAGTTCTTTACATATTAATACTATATTTCAATTTCATTACTATTATAAATCATTATATGCGTATTTTTAACTTATCCAAATTTAAAATCCTATTTAATTAATTGATTTACTATTATCAACTTAAATTAATTATTACTTAAAAATCGGGTTGTTATATTATACCTTTGTGATGTGGGACACTGATCAGTATAAGATGCAGGCTTCTAGGGAGTCGATTGAAAGACTGCAAGAGAGTGCGGGTTGTGTTCTTCATGGTGATGGATATTTTTTCTACCTATAATGCTTTCTTAGACCGACTGGCCTTAGCTAGCATTTGAGTGGCCCTTGCCCAATGGTGTCTAATGTTAAAATCTCCTATGGAGAATGGGGTAGGATTCATTCAAGAAGACTAGAATGTTAGATGTGAATGCTACGCTATAGAGCTAAAGGAAGCAAAGCAACCTGAGAAGGGAAAGGACGTAAAGAAGACTCTTTGCATCAAGACGATGGATGCGTAGCACCCACCTCATAAGCCATAGCTCGGTCGGCATAGCAGGTTCCACATCTCTATGGATCCGAGAAAAGGGCTAGAGGTTGCAAGTAAGGCCCCTATAGAGTTAACGATCTGCATCTCAGTTAGGCAGGATGATCCTACATGGGCCCTGAAAATCAAGTCTTATCTTGGCATGAACATTTGGAAGGAATTAATGGGTTTTCTTTGGGCAAACCAGGATGTGTTTGCTTGGACACATTCTGACATGTGTGGAATATCGCCGGAGATAGCGTGGCATGCATTAAATGTGAAACCAAGGTGTCTTCTAGTGAAGAAGCAGCGTAGTTGGGGTCCAGAGCGATTCGCAACGCTGAAAGAAGAGGTAGAAAAGCTAAAAGACAATGGTTTCATTCGTGATGCTTCATACTCGGAGTGGGTATCCAATCCAGTCTTGGTCAAGAAGTCCAAAAGGAAATGGAGGATGTGAGTCAATTATTCGGACCTGAATAAAGCACGCCCAAAGAGTTTCCTACTACCAAAGATCAACCAACTAACAGATTCAGCCACCGACAAAGAATTGTTGTCGTTCATGGATGCCTACTCTGGCTACAATCAAATTTCAGTGCACATCCCAGATCAGGAACATACCAGCTTCATAGCAGACTTATGACACTATTGTTACCTTGTCATGTCTTTCGATCCGAAAAAAGCCAAAGCTACCTACCAGAGACTGGTGAATTCTATGTTCAGAAATCGAATTGGACGGTCAATGGAGGTCTACATGGACAATATGTTGGTAAAGTCGAGACAACCAACGAACCATTTGGACGGTTTATTAGAAATGTTTGGTGTGCTTTAGCAATATGGAATAAAGCTTAACCAGTTGAAATACTCATTTAAATGGTGAGATATTATTGTGAACTCTAGAAGAATTGAAGCCAACTCGAAGAAGATTAAAGCTTCGAGGAATGTGGGGGCCTTAAAGATAATTAAATAGGTATAGAGTCTTAACGAGAAAGTAGCCATGCTAAGTTGTTTCATTTCAAAGGTACAAATAAATGCATATTATTCTTCAAAGTCCACAAAGTGGGGAAGGGGAACTTTATCTAGACACAAGAATGCAAGGATGCTTTCCAAGCCTTGGTTGAACATCTGAAAAGGCCTGCCTGTCTTACCAAAGCCTTTGGCGAGGGAAGATCTTTTTGTTTATCTAGAAGTATCTGTGTATGCTTTGAGTGCTGCCCTCATACAAGAAGAAACTAGAATCCAAAGGCTGGTATATTACATTAGCAAGTGATTAACAAGAGCTGAAAAAAATTATCCAAAGTTGAAAAAACTCCCATACTGCTTGTTAATTGCCTCAAGGAAGCTCTGTTCATACTTCCATGCTTATCCTATTAAGGCGTTAACTAATTAGCCCTTAAGATAGGTCCTGCAAGGGCCTGAGACCTCTGGGAGATTGTTGAAGTGGAATATCAAACTGCTTCAGTGTGATATATCACATCATTCTAAGAGGGCGATCCAAGGCCAAGCATTGGCCGATTTCATTGCCGAGTTCACTACTCAAGACAAAAAGGAAGAAATTGCAAAGTAGAGTGCTCAATGGAAGTTTAACATGGACAAAGCATCTAATGACATTGCTCATGGGTAGGAGTAGTTTTCGTAACCACCAAAGAATAATCAATTTGCTATGCCTTAAAACTTGAGTTCATCGTAACGAACAATGAGGCTGAGTACAAAGTGCTAATTGTGGGACTCAAGATAGTGAAGAAATTTAGTGTTAAGACCTTGCATATATACAACGACTCTTAGTTGGTGGTCTTCCAGATAAGGAAGGAATTTCGGGCAAAGGGCACTAGGCTAGCCCCTTATTCAATGAAGGTTCCAGAACTGCTCAACTATTCTGAGTATTACACGATAACGCATATTTCCAGTGAAGAAAACACAAAAACCGGTTCTCTAGCCAAGCTAGCTAGTTTCAAGGATACACAGCTCATTAAATTAGTTCCAATGGAAATATTATCGGCTCTAAGCGTCGACTAGATGAATGCGATTGGATCTTGGAGGTTGAACCTGAGAAAGAATCATGGATGACTCCGATCAAGGAGTACCTCTTAAAGGGAACTTTTCTAAATGGAAGGAGAAAACGGAGGAAATTACCGCACCAAGCTCCATGATTTATTGTCCAAAATGGGCTATTATATAGAAGAGGTTTCGATGTTCTCCGACTGCGGTGTGTCACCCATAAAAAAGCCAAAAAGATCCTTGCGGATGTTTAAGAAGGAGCCTGTATTGATCACACTGGGGGGCAAATGTTAGCGAAGAAAGTTATTTGCTATGGAAACTTTTAGTCGACTATCAATAGAGATGCAGCCGATTATACCAAGAGGTGTAATTGATTCTAGAGATTCGCCAAGATTCCTAGAGCCCCACCTGTGGAAATTACACAAATGGCCAGCCTATGGCCATTTGCATTATAGGAAATCAACATTATTGGCATGTTTCCCTATGTCGAAGAGGGTGGCAAAGTACACCATTATTACGGTTGATTATTTCACGAAGTAGGCCAAAGCGCAACCACTTTCCTTGAGCACCATGAAGAAGGTGATCAACTACGTAGTCATGGAGCATTATCTGTCGATTTGGGATCCTATAAAGATTATTTTTGACAATGGGACCCAATTCGATAGTGTGGAATTCAAGAATTCTGCAGCAAGTATTTAATTGAGAAATGATTTTTTGTAGTAGCACATCCACAGGAAAATAGATAGATGGAAGTCATGAACAAAACCATCAAGTCCATGTTGGAAAAATGATCGATAAAGGCCAAAGGCAAGTAGGTTGATAAATTGCCACTAACACTTTGGGCTTACCAAACAACTCATAAATCCACGACTGGTCACACTCTATTTGCTTTGGCCTATGGATCAGAGGCCACAATTCCAATTGAATTGGAAATGAAATATCATCGAAAGATCTATTATGATCCTAAAAAGAACGAGGTACTCTTGCTTGACTCACTCGATATGACTGATGAGAAGCATGATGAAGCTGAGTTGAAAGCCTAGCATTACAACACCAAGGTCAAAAGCTAAACCTTCGAGATCGATGATCTCATTCTTAAACAAATCTTCTTTGGCCCACTGAACATGGGCCCTACTTGGGAAGATCCATATGCTATCGAACACAAGCTTGGAGATGGAATATTCAAACTATCAACTATGTATAGAGTTTCACTTCCTCGGCCATAGAATAGCAAACATTTACGATGCTATTTTGCTTAGAACTATCTTTGTACATATCTTATTAATCTCAATATAAAGAGGCATGATTTTCCATTCTTGTGAATACGAAATGAATTGGCTTTGGGGATTGATAAATTTGCATTCTCATTAGCTAAGTTTTGCACTATGAACGACAACATGATTGAAAGATACATACTTATATAATACATAATTGTATGTGCCCAAAGATAGGTGTCAATCAAACTTTATGGTTCATAACTAAACCTAAGGAAGGCGACTGTTCCGAGCATCTGAATAGATGAAAAATAAATCCTTTCACCCATGACTTGGACATTAGAGTATAAACACATAAGGAGTCTAAAAAGATATTTCACCCTAAGAACCATCGCCCGGAGTTGGCAAATTTAACGATTCACATCCCAACAGAGCTCTCACCTGAAATTTGGCAGGAATGGTGGGGCGAAAGATTCACATTTGAAGTTAGGAAAGATCTTCCCTAAATATCTGAGAAGTAGCCACTTAAAATACCGTTTCAGGTGAACAACCTTGGTCAGGCGAGATTGGGAAAAAATAACGACGAAATGGAAAATCAAACTGCCACTCTAAGTAACCAATTCCAGTCAAGATTTGAAATTTTGCTTGGCTAAGAAATGATGCTCGAAGATAGGAATCCAGATCACTATTTCTCCAAGGTTATGGATAGTGTAATTTCGGACATTATTGTTAGTCAAACAGAACTCGACTAAAAAGATAATGAAACGAGCTATTGATTTGGTTGGATGGTGATATGGAAATGACTCACGTGTACGTGAGAAATGATTACAAACACATTTCTCAATGCTTAATCATACCGACACAAGGCTTGAAAAAAACAAGTTTAATCTTTATTAACATGTCGGTTAAAGCAAAAGCAAGGGCTGCACTCACATAACTTCAGCCTATTTACATAGTTATTCGAGTCAAAACAAAGGATGAATAAAACAAGAAAGAATGCAACTAAATCTTCTTTCTCCTCTTTGGCTCCTTCTTCTTCTCTTTGGGAGAATGCACTCCAAACTCGTTAGGTTTCCTCCTACTTCTATCTTTTCCTTTATGACCCATCAAAAGTTCACTCCCCGAGAACTCGGGAGGCACATTTTGAACACCTCAAAAGAAAGTAGTAACAGGAATGAAGATAGGCTGACCGTGCAAACAGAAGGACAAAGGAGGAGGTATATCGACATTTTTCTCTTTCTTGATCTCCTTCGCAAGGAGGACTTGAGTTTAGAGCATCGCTTCCATAGTCGGTTCCAAGGAAGGATCATAAGCTCTAATTATGGTGATGCCCTCCTCTTTTTGAGCCTTATGGACGTTGCTCTCGGTTTCTTTGTCCAGAGCATGGATCATTTTAGCACAAGGACCAAGAGAAGCCCTCACATCATAAGTTGGAATAGACATCGGGGAGGACATGATGACCAACTCGATCAAGGTATCATGTGCGCCTAACATTAGGCTCTCTTTAGGTAGAGGCATAATAGAAGGCTGAATTAAAACTTGAGAAACATGAAAGCAGAGGTTATTGATATCAACCGGTGTAATACAAGGCTACTCAAACATGGGAGAGGTGAATGATATACCTTCAGGAGATATGGACTCAACATGAGCTGGAGTGCCAACGGAACCTCCCTCCAAAATGGGTGATAAGATGAATGACTTTGAAAGCAAAGGTTCATCGGGGTTGTGTTGGTCCCCTAGCAAGGGTGTTGATACCATTGTAACCTTAGAAACCATCCCTAGGGAGAGAAGTATTTTTTTTTTTTAGTAGATAATAACTCAAAGGTTAGATAAGCAGTAATGTTTACTATAGAATCACGATGAGCAGACCCAGAGCTCTCATCGTGATCTTTTTGGTCCTAGATGGCTAATTCAGGATGTAAGATAAGCTCAACAACCTTGAATGCTTCTATGTCCTTCTTATCTAAAAGGTCGATTTCAGTCGTTCTACATCGACTCGGCTCCGTCATAGAGCTTTCACTCTTGATTTATAATCTCCTCCCATACTAGGGCCAGCGTCTCGGTATAACCTTCATTAAGCCACTTTAAGTTTTTGTACTTAATCACATTTGCATTATAGTGCATGATTATAGGTTCGAGCTTGTCCCTAACCTGCTTCTCTATGGCTTCAACCTGCTTCTCAACATCTTTCACCCAAGCCTCTACATTGTCTCTCATTTGGCGAGAATCTAAGAACTCCTCGCTATAGCCTAGGCCTAGACAACATCATTGTCTTTCTCCTTCTTCTCACTTTCCAGTTGCTTTTTCAGCCACTCTACTTCTTTCTTAGGCTACTCATTCTCCAGCAGTAGAATGTGGCTTTTATAGTGAGATGCCTCAATTTGTTTTTGATTATTTGGCACTCCAACTTTGCAGACTTGGTCAGGTCATCCACCTGTTCTAAGCTCCAGTCAACGATGCGTTGAGCTCTTCAACATCTTTTTTGAAATGAGAGATGATGCGTTTGTCATGACCTTGCAACAGTTTCACCCCTTCGAGCTCCACTTTTCTTTTGTAAGTTCCTTTAGAAACAACCTCAACTAACCATCTCCATTTGAGATACTAATCATATACACCATCGACACAAGCCACAGTATCAGTTCTGAATGTTGAGGAATGTAATTCAGATCGAAAACGAACCTGATATCGTCGAAAAAGTTTTTGGAAAGTACGCTAGAAAGCATCCAAATAAGGATTAGAAATAATCTTCTTATCTATTTGAAAAGATCTCTTGTCATGCCTCGAATGAGGAATATGAGAAACAATCAGTCAAGAAGGCTGCTCGGAATGGCATGGCTTAGGAGAGGATGTCATTGGTTGTGTCGATAAAGGAACTGAAGAAGGAGCGTTTGGCACTTCAATAGAGGAAATATGATCAAGTTTCATTAAGTATGGATCCAAACTGCGGGGCAATGGTGACCGACCCTCTGTCATGGAGATGACTTTCAAGATATATAGCCTCTCTCCCAATTTCTATGGTCTCGGTTGAATGCCTCCCTGGATTGGAATCATAAAAAGAGCTATGATGACAACTGGATGATTCTGTTTCCTTTGCTTGCTTCCTTAGCTTTTGATAGTATCGTATATACCTCTGTGCTCCATTGAACCTGTAAGTGAAGCATAAACGACTTAGCACCAACATAATAAGAACATGATGCTAACTAATTAAGGTGCAGTGTTAGTAAATTTGTGTATGTGTCCCAGTGTCCTCCTAGGATCATGGGCTTGTAGTTTGCTATCATAAGTGATTTCCCCATGTGAGTAGTAGACATTTCATTTGATAGGTGCATAGGGGATTTAATATCCTCGATGCTAATATCGCCCAAAACAGAAGAACAGACTTCATCTGGGTTCGGCCCAAAAGACCGTAGATGTCCTCGGAGGGTAGAATGGGAGGCTCCTCTATTGTGATGGTTGGTGGAAGTTGTATGAGAATCGAAGGCGAGATGATTTTTACCTTTAGTCGATGAGTTATGAGAGATACTTGATCATTGTTGCCTCCATCACTAGAAGACTCATGGTTAGTATCGGTACCATTATTGTCTCCACTATCACTCCCTCCTTCCTAGGTGTGTTCACTCCTCGCTTCTCCACAATCTCTGACCCTTTGACCAACTTCAGGATTAACAAAAGGGCTCGAATAAGGGGTACCTCTTGGCCTTCATTTTCCTCTACGGTGGTGTTTTGTTGTCGTAAGGAGTCATCGCCGTCGTCGTCCTCCCCAACTTCTAGAACATGACCGACACTATGACCTTCTTCTAACAAGTAGTAGGCATGAAAATTCTCATCCATAAGGAGTGTTTTCATTTCCCTCTCTTCAAGCGAGACTTGATGTAGATTGGCTAGGTTTCTCGCTAAAGTAACACCATCAGGTATTCAAAAATTATCTACAAAAACAAGGAATGATCAAAAGAGTAACTGAAGATATAAAAACTATATTAGGAAAGAAGGATAAAAGTAAGACTTACATCTAGATAGCTACATTTGAGCAAAGCCAGGTGGTAAGCGAACAAAGAAAAATTCATCCCTGAAGTAGCTCAACTTGTTCCAAACGCTCATCACTATCGAAAATCCCAATAAGGTTCTAGATATATAAGTGAAGAGGATCCATTTCGATGTTTGAAGCTATACAAATAGTGGATCCCCCAAGCGTTGGGCTTGCACAGATGGCGGGTGACAATAATGTACATGATATTCAAGAAAGCGAAGCTGTTAAAGCACATTTAGGCCCAAGCTAATTTCATGAATTGCAAAATTGTGTGGATGAAGTTTTTGAATGGCATGACACAACCAGCCATAAACATATATCGATTACAATTAGTTTATCCTACTCGTAGGAGATGCAGCCGTTGATGGTGTGGCAAAATCAACACGTCCTCATAATAGATACCATGCCTCTCGATTATTCTTCGAAGAGATGTCTCAATAATTTCGATGCTAGGGAATCGTGAGGATCATTTATAATATTGACACTGCCCATATCAACATTAGGGATAACCACAACTGCAGACCCCTCGGATGGCACAAAAGGGATTATTTTTAAAAGTTGTTTTGCTTGGTGACTGGTCGACTTAGGAGTATGTCTTACTGTAGGAATTGTGCTAGAGCTAGATCTGTGTTAGACTTGGCATATGTAGGTGCATAAGGACCTATGGCCATGGTGAAGAGACGCTCGAAACGTCTATGATCCATAACTAACAAAGCTTCACACATAAGTGATAGCAGACACATTTAAAGCTATAATCTCTATGCTTGAAAAAGAGCCCTGTAAAGTCAATGTGCTAGACCCAATGGGTATCAACATGTGTTAATTGATCGATTCTCGCACATCGATGAGGGGCAATATACGTAGGTAACTATGTTATGTAGTGTATGCATTTAGAACCATGCAGTGCGTGCATATGAAGTTGCATATATATATATATATATATATATATATATATATATATATATTGATGTGGGCAACAATGTGCATCATGAATTATGGCTAAACTAAATTCGATTATTAAATTCCATTTACAGTTCTCTAAGAATACTTAGAAAATATTCACTTAAAACATATATTAATAGAAAAAACTAGAGGGTGTCTCGACTCAAACTCGAATTGTGCTTGGGGAAAATAAGGCCAAAACTCAAGTAGTCTCGTATTGTATGCAAAGTGCCTTCAAGCACTAAAGTTTTAGGTGGAAACTTCTCATGTGTAGGGTCGGTCATGAACCCTAAAAGGGAATAAATGGAAATCCATCACCTCCCAAACTTGGTCAGAACTCAAGCTGATGACGAACACAATCAATCGATGCCACGATCTAACCTAGCTAAAGAGAAAAGTACCAATGGGTTTGAAGGAGTTTAAGTTCGAGTCCCAAAACATCCAGAACGATCGTACAAATTCAATGCTTGCGGGTTGGGATGTGAAGGCAGTGAGTTCAATAATGAAAGATGGTGAAGACAGGGATGACAATGGCAGTTTGAAGCGATGGTTTGGTGTTTTAAAGCTCAACAATGGCAGCTTTGAAGCTTAGTTCTCAAAGCGAAAGGCGAAAGAAAAGTGAACGAGAACAAATGTTGCATCACACTTATAAAGGAAGAAACCCATAAGTTTAGGCACACGAAACACCTAATTTTTAGGCCACATGGATCGGTATCAATCCCTGGTCTGTGGATTGGTACTGAACCCAAAAACATATAATAAAATAACACACACACACACACGTGTAAATATGTGTAGGTATGCATGTAAATGTACAAACAACAAGTAAACATGCGTGTGCGTGCATGATACTAGCCAACTAAAATTCTAAGAGAAGAAAGTCCAACCTGTAGAATTCAAAGAAGGGGATCGTTGAGAACCAAACCTAGGAAGCATAATTTAGTTTTTATAATACTGAAAGTTACAAGTCCAAAATTTCCCAAAGCTAGACGAAGACTGACAAAAGACACTACACTTTACAGGAGCAATTCAAAGGAAAGATAACATCCATTCGATGTAAAGCTTGAATCCTGATGTAAAATCTACAATTTTTTTGTTCTAAATCATATCTTGTTAAAATGAGATATACTTTAGGGATCAAATATTATCCGACCTTGTGACCATGCCATATTTGGACGAGTTAGATCGATTAAACTGAAAAATTATCTAGGTAGTATCCAAAGCGATGGCTCTTGAGCTTATATGTCAATTAAAACCAAGGAATGAAGTCCAAAGGTAGTATGAAACCCTCAATTACAACCACACAACATCTCACTGCAAGTACAAGATTTAAAGCCACGAGGGTAAGTAAAGTTTTCAATCGGTGTTGATCCCAAACAATGGACCGATACCAATCCCTAAACTATCCTTAAATCCTTCATTTACCTTATGCTACATCAAGGTGAAACAATTACAAGCTAACCTATGCAATGTTGGATGGATCGTAAGCTTATATCGGCTCGAACAACCGAACAACTGATGCATAAATCAAGTGCCTCTAACCTACCTCTGAACCAGAGAATCCACTTGAGCTCACGTCCATAGCAATGCAACCAAAGCATCAAAGATGAAGATGCAAGTCAACCATAAGTTTCATAATAAGGAAAGAAAGATCCTTGGAACAAACTCATGGATCGGTATCGATCCCTATTCATGGTTCGATACTGATCCCTGATTACTAATGAGTTGGCTACGATCTTTTCATTCAAACTTCTCAAAAACGTGAAAACGCAGGTAAGAACATGGGTGAGAGTTTTTCGATGACCTATAGATAAAAATAGAGGAGGAGATGCATCATTTCAAGGATCTTTAGCGGTTTAAAAAATTATTCCAGGGATCATCATCGATCCATAAGAATAGATTTGTAGAAACTCACTAGAAATTCTTAATAAAGCTAAGTGGACGTAGGCCTTTGATTAGCCGAACCACTATAATTATTGCGTGTTCTTATTTTTCTCATTTTCACGTTATTTTCTTGATTTTTTTCTATTTTTAATCTCTGGGTGTTGTGTCACCTTTTGGCGTAAACAAGTAGCAAGCAAACTAGAATATAGTCATGATTTCAAGAAAATAAGATACACCCTTCTAACTTTTCGAGCTTATGGTATATTATCTTAATTTTACTGGGCAACAAGATAAACCACTTGATTTAAATGGGAAACAAGCACAACCACTTGATTTAAATAGGCAACAATCACATCCACTTGATTTGAATAAGCAACAAACACACACGCACAAAAAGCAGTAGAGAGTTGTTGACTCTATATACAAATAGTTGTATTTTGGATATAGAATGTACTATAGCCCTTTGATAACACTTTCATCTTTCAATTGAAGAGAGAATACTTAAAAATTAGTCGGTAGGTTATAGAGAATGAATGCATTAAAGTAGAGATTGCATTTGAGTGAATTTGAAGAGTATAGAAATAGAAAGTGGATTTTGTGAAAGATATAATGAGAATTTGGAGTATGAAAATTATAGAGAAAGTAGTTATTAAAATTCATTTTCCAATCTCTTTTATATAGTGTTTGAAGGGACATGTCTATTCACGAAGAGATGGAGTCAAAAATCACAACTATTTAAGATTTAAAAAACATCTCTTCAATGATATATATGTGGACATACATAGGTAGGGCATGTCGACATACCTAGGTAGGGCATGTCGACATACCTAGGAAGGGTATGTCAACATACCCTTATATTCTGAGAAAAACAATATTACATTTAAAATTATGAGTTTTTTAAATTACATAGTTTTTAAATACTATAATATGTAAAACTCTTAACAAATATTTGTAGAAATATATTTTTAAAAATAAAATAAATATTTTGATAGTAAAATAAATAGTTTGATAAGAAAGTAATTATTTTGATAAGAGAGTATTCAAAGAAAAGAAACTTGCTATTTAAGGACTTTAAAAATTTAATCTAATGTCCACTAACTATAATCTATAGTCTTGAACTCTTTATGTTTTTGTCTTTAAACTCGTAAGTCTTTAATTATCTTGATCATCTTTGAATCTTGATCTCTATTTTTTTTATTGATCAATCTTTAGATTATCCTTTACTTATATAAACCTATGCAATATCATGCAAACCATTCTATACATCTTAGGAAAATATTAGTACCAATATTTATATGGTTATTACCATCAAAATCAATATTTATGGTATTAACACAAATTTATACCATACAAACACTGAAATATGAAAAACTAAGATTTCTACTAACAGTTATTTTGCCTGCCTTCCTTTGGATTGATTCACGCCTCATCTTAACTTCTCCTTCAGGTTTCTTCTTTTTGGAATATACAATAATTTAATTATATATGTATTAGATTTAGAATCAGATATTAGGAAAGAATAGAAATAGAAAACGTATACATAAATATCTAAAATCCCTTACTTTAAATCAAATTGATTCTGAATTGTAGAATTGAAGAAGAAGACTGATAGAGTTTTGTTAGCATTCTACATATCTTGTGAATAAAAGTGAAGGGGCTAGCCTTTTAATAATAATGGTTCGAAGGCAAAAGAACCCTTGAATTTAGGTCGGTTTAAAATAAAAAAATCTAGGCCATTGGTGCCTATCTAACCCTAGCCATCAAATTCTCATCGGTCGACCACTTAACCTTAAGTGGTCAATCAATGGAAGAGGGTCGACCAGTCCCTTAAATTTGATCATGAATTTTTGCTTGCCGTTCTTTGATTATTTATTTCCTATTTTTAAACTAAATTTAATGTTTTTCTTAAACGTTAAATATCCCTTAACGTTAAAAATATTTATTACCTAATTTAATTTTATATTAACGTTATGTGAATTCAAAATTTGAATGAAAACTGAATTCTTATTAAAAAATTTAGGGTGTTACAGTTAAAGGGGTGAATTTCAAAAAAAAAGTTAACATTTTAGATCTTGTTGGGCCTCTAAAGTCAAAATTTGATTTTGATCCAATCTAAATAAATTTAAAAATTCTTTATATTATTTAATTGATTAATGTAAAGATTTAATTTGTTTATATATATGATGTATAATATATACATGTGTATCAAATACACATATGTGTGCATATGTGCAACATATAATGTGCATACGTATAATATGCCCATCTATAAGTGCAGGCATTTACACCACTGTGGATACATTAGCCTCTTTATAAACGTACTTGCTTTCTTTTATTATTTTAAAATTAAGGTAATATAAACTATACTTATATATACATACATGTATGTATAACAAGTATGCACACACTAATTGTGTACAAATTTGAATTTAAAACATAACAATTCAAAATTCAATAGCTTAATTTGTTTGAGAAAAATTAAATTTGAATTCGATTTAGATTTAAAACAATATCATATTCAAAATTCAAATTTAAATATTTTATATTAATTTTATAAAATTAAATACGTGCATGCATGCGTGCGCACACACACACACACACATATATATACAAACTAAAAGTATATTTTTCGAAATTACATAAAATTATATACATATATTTTAATATATATTTATATATTAAATTTTGTAATATATACACATAAAACTGTATCAAATTTCACTAGTATATAGTTTTACGTAATTTCAAACTAAAAATCTTTATTATATTATATACATCACATACACACATTATACTTCTAAACTTTTTAAAAAATATAAAAATATTATTATATTTCGGTTATATATAATATCAAATTAGATATTTTTAAGCATACATATACTTGTGAAATATATACACATAAAACTTTATCAAATTAATGTATAATAATATATCATGTATTTAACAATAGTTTGAATTTTAATTCAAAAATGTTTTAGAAATAATTTTTCTTTCGATTTTTTTATTTCGCATGGCCAAAAATAAAATAGTCATATACATTTTTTATAATACATACACATACAGATTTGACAACAAACAATTATATAATTTCATGATATAACTAACCTATACACATACAATGCTATAAATGAATGTACAAATAATTAAATAGATGTAAATTGGATGTTACATAAACTCTAGCCTTGATGTAATACCTTAAATGTTGAATCATAGAAGCTCCATGATTCAGAATCAGTCTATTCCAAAAATGCTACTAACCGATGAGATCACCATACCTTGAATTTAACTTGATTTGATTTGACTTCATTTTTGGTTTGAAGGTGAAGAAGGTGAGAGGGCTTTAGCTTGTGACCAAGACAAGTAGGTGGAGGCTTGAAAATAAAATGGAAAATAAGGGAGGTGTTGAGTTTGAATAGAAAAGAAAGAGAGAGAAATAAAGCTCTAGATCACACTTTTATCTTTTCTTTTAAATCAATTCCAAACTCATATTTCCAAAATATCACACCTCTCCTACCTTATCATGATTGTCCATCTTTAGTAGGCTTATGGGCCTAAAAACAGTTCCAAACCCAATCAATAATTGCACATAAATGTAATTCAAATGTACATCAATATCGTATATCGATAAGTACATATAAAACTTTTATATACGTACTATATTTGATGATGATTCAAAAAAAATTATAATTAATATTTCACAAATATCAATTAATTTAATTAATTTATAACCATTATATTTGATTAAATAATCTAGTACTCGAAGTATTCAATATTTTGATTGTGTGACTTATAGGGGTAAATTCAGTTAGTGATTATATCGACCAATTCGAATATTAACGTTAACATGTCGTCTTTATCTTAGCGGTGTAATAGTTTGGTCGAATTTATTGCTTACACAATTTTAGTAAAAATCTAATTTTTACTATTTTGAGTGGTCCCCTGTAACGATGATTGTTTGCACCTTGACCAACATTTGGAGAGCGTTATATATTTTAGTCTCAGCGGATGTATAGGTATCCAGTCTCAATACATCTATACTAGGAATAGTTAAAATGATATGTTTATTTAATTGTGATAAATTTATCATGATTCAACAAATTGTAGCTATCATCACAAAACATATTATTTATGGATTTTCTACTAACTATACTTAAATCAAAAAAAAAATTAATATAACACATTTGACAAGTATATAATAGAAAGAAAAACACCTTTTATTTCGAACGAGATTTTATTATATAGTTAATAATTTAAAGTAAATTACAAAATTGCTCCTAAGGCATGCCAGTAACTCTATCAACACCTAGATATTCCTGTCTCTTGGGATTTCATTCGTCTTGGCCTCTCAGCTCTATCCATATTGTCATTCCTGACTACGTCCTCTAGATCGCTTTCTTCCACGAGCACTTATTTCAATATTCCTTTTGGTTTTTCTATGTGTAAGGATTGCATTACGATCCTTGTCTCTACCAATGTCACGACATTCTTTATGCCATGATCATACAGATCAATACCGATCCATATTGGATCAGCACCTATCAATTTACTATGAGAAGTTGCTCTAGGTACATCATTTCCTTCTCCTACTCGGTCCCAATTCGCTATGCACATTACTACAAAACTCTCTTCATCGGATCTAGCTAGAGAATTCCTTCTTCCTTCACGATCTCTAGCGTGAGATCCTTCTCCTTGAGGGACTTGCCGCATCATATTAAACTACCTAGATAACTATTCCATCGACGTCTGTTGCATGGCTTCCATCCATTGGTTGACTACAACTATCATTTCTCTCTAATAATGAGGTTTAGTCGATGTTGAATCGTTCCTTCACACCTACTTTGTTTTCCAATTGTTCCTTCACCATCTGCTCCCTTAAACTGCTATTTCAAATTCTATTTAGGTCCCACTTGATCCGATCTCCTTGTAAATTTTATCCAAATTCCAGTAACAACAAAGATCTATCCTAATCTATAAATTTTTTGTGAAAGCACCAAAAAACGTTAGTTAAAATTTAGTCTTACACCCCAAGTGACTATAAAGAATCAAAAACCCTATATATTATGTTTGAATATTAATTAATGGGGATTATTATTATAGTCCTTGGATCCATCGATATTATTGATCTATATAACTGTATCAAATCAAATAATAGAAAAACTATTGAAAATGAAAATATGAATAAAATGGAAGAAAAAGCACATGATGTATATCGGTTCGGTTATGTCTATATTCACTTTAATGATTGTTATTGATGTTTAGACACTGGATCCATAATAAATAACAATTACAATCTTGAAATTCTATCAAAAATTATACTAGTAGCACTTACCTAAGAAAAGTTACAACAATATTGTTATCCCATTTTTGGTTAAAACTGGAATATCAATGTTGTGTGTGTTTCCATCACGACCAAACCAAGAAGAAGCAGCCAGCAAGCGTATATAAGTCTGGGGTTTCACTCATGACTCAAATATAAAAGTCCATTCGGTATCAAAGGTTTAAAGATCCATTCGGTAGTACATCACATATCTCATTCGGCATAGTTCATTCGGCATTCCCAACTCCACTGCCGAGCCAAGCTGCATCCCTACCACCGATCCAGGAGAAGGAGACCACCGGACCAACTCCATCTCCACACCACTACCGAACCAAGCCTCACCTCCAACAACTACCGAACCAGATCCCCTCTCCTCCATCACCGGACCAAACTCCACTTAGCCACGCCGGACCAACGTCCCACCGAACCAACTCTCCACCCAAGCCATGCCGAACCAACTCACTCCAACAACCCACTCCAACAACCGACTACCGGACGAGAACCAACACCGGACCACCCTACACCGAACCAGGTGACCACCGAACCAAAGCTTCTCCATCCTTCTCTCCAAGCACGGCCGAACCAAGGAACGCCGAACCAGATGTGCCAAGCTAGATTGCTTCAACCCAGGCCCACCAGCAGCTATATACATCCAGGACCCTTGCCCCCACCCTCACTCTATAAATAGAGGGGCAGGGGTACAACAATGGGAGACAAGTTTGAGAGCTCAAGCACGGAAGGAACTTTCAAACAATTTTCATATACTTGTAACCAAAGCTTTGTACTTGTAATCTGAAGAGAAAGAGGAGAATAACATATAAAGTGGACGTAGGCACGTTCTGGCCGAACCACTATAAATCTGTGTGTCTTTTATAGTTTAGTCCCTGCTTTTTACATATTTGCGTAAATCATCCAAATCACTAAAAACAACATAAAATCGACTAGTTCATACGACTTTGAGGTGTTTGCCCATTTTTTGCGCAAACATTTTTGGTGCTTTCACTGAGAATTGGACTCAGGGACCTACCGCTTGGAAGTTGAATTTGAGAGTTTAGAGATTCAGATTGGAAGAGTCATGGCGAGACAATCAAGCAGAAGGCCAAGGCCAGAGCAGAGTCAACAGGAAGGGAGTCAAGAGGCTTCCTCAGGCGCAAACCAAGCTTCAGCCTTCATCACCAGGGATGAGATGGAGGCTATGATGAGAAGACAAGAAGAGATGATACAGAACTTGCTTCAGCAAATTGGGCAACTTGGAGCACAAAACCAAGAAGCAACTGGAGTTCAGAACGGAGCAGGACCATCTGGCGTAGCACCAGAGCTAGGGGGCACTCACCAGAGCATGTTGATCCGACCCCGGAAAGAGAGATGGGGGCATCCGAGCCACCTGGTAGCAATAGAGGAATGAACGTTCAGCCAGGGAGGCATACACATGAAAACTCCCGCGGACTCGGGGGGCAGGTCGAAGGCAGTGAACGAGGACTACAGCTTGGAGACAATGACAGATTAGCAGAGATGGTAAGAAGAGCTATGAAAGGCGGTTTAGTAAACAGAGACTTGGAAGATGTAAACAGAAGTCCTTTTTCTTCTGCGATTAGGATGGCTAGGAACCCACCAGAATTCAAGCTACCATCAGTAGAGATGTACGATGGGAGGACAGACTCTGCGGTCCATCTTACTAAGTATATGAGGCACATGGAAGTGCTGGGGGCATCACAGGAGATCATGGCCCGGTGCTTTCCACTGTATTTGACGGACATTGCAGCGTTATGGTTTAGGCAACTGGAGAGCGGCTCCATAGGAACGTGGGCAGATTTAACTGAGAGATTCATGAGGCAATTCAGAGTTCATATTGCGAGACCCAAGAATGTGATGACTTTGGCAACCTTGAAGCAGAAAACTGGAGAGACTTTGAGGTGCTTTCTAACGCGATTTAATGCGGCGGCAACATCTGTGGATCGATCAGATCCATTTATGGTCATGAGAGTTCAAGAATTCATTAACCAAGGACCCGCCTATGAATCTGGGAGAGTTCTATCATGAGGCTGAAAAGTTTCTGCGTTTGGAAGATGCTAGTGCAGAAAGAGAGGAAGAAGATGACGTTTACGCAATCAAGAGAGGAAGAAGATGACGTTTACGCAATCAAGAGGGTTAAAACTGGAATATCAATGTTGTGTGCGTTTCCATCACGACCAAACCAAGAAGAAGCAGCCAGCAAGCGTATATAAGTCTGAGGTTTCACTCATGACTCAAATATAAAAGTCCATTCGGTATCAAAGGTTTAAAGATCCACTCGGTAGTACATCACATATCTCATTCGGCATAGTTCATTCGGCATTCCCAACTCCACTGCCGAGCCAAGCTGCATCCCTACCACCGATCCAGGAGAAGGAGACCACCGGACCAACTCCATCTCCACACCACTACCGAACCAAGCCTCACCTCAAGCCTCACCTCCAACAACTACCGAACCAGATCCCCTCTCCTCCATCACCGGACCAAACTCCACTTAGCCACTGTCGGACCAACGTCCCACCGAACCAACTCTCCACCCAAGCCATGCCGAACCAACTCACTCCAACAACCCACTCCAACAACCCACTCCAACAACCCACTACCGGACGAGAACCAACACCGAACCACCCTACACCGAACCAGGTGACCTCCGAACCAAAGCTTCTCCATCCTTCTCTCCAAGCACGGCCGAACCAAGGAATGGCGAACCAGATGTGCCAGGCTAGATTGCTTCAGCCCAGGCCCACCGCAGCTATATACATCCAGGACCCCTGCCCTCAGCCTCACTTTATAAATAGAGGGGCAGGGGTACAACAATGGGAGACAAGTTTGAGAGCTCAAGCACGGAAGGAACTTTCAAACAACTTTCATATACTTGTAACCAAAGCTTTGTACTTGTAATCTGAAGAGAAAGAGGAGAATAACATATAAAGTGGACGTAGGCACGTTCTGGCCGAACCACTATAAATCTCTGTGTCTTTTACAGTTTAGTCCCTGCGTTTTACATATTTGCGTAAATCACCCAAATCACTAAAAACAACATAAAATCGACTAGTTCATACGACTTTGAGGTGTTTGCCCATTTTTTGCGCAAACAAATATGCCGAGAGATTCTTTTTATGTTGCATGTAGGCCTGTATTTATAGCCATAGTTAATTGTTATTTGGCCCAAGAATCGTCAATCTTCATTACTAGTCTATTAGAATTCGTCATATATTATGATCCAAGAGTTTAGATGGAAGAATATGTCAGAATTGACCAAGTTGATGGATTGGTACCGATCCTCCTTAAATTTCCTTAAGTATCTGTTGCTTTCTTCAAGTGTTTATCCTTTGTTAATGCTTTTGTGTTAAGTTCTACACCGTATTCATTAAGAATGATGATATAGTTTGATGGATCAATCCTGATTCATTGACTGAGGCAAATTCTTTCTCCTTTTCTTTTGTTATATCATGTTTTCAATCATCTTTGAGTCAAGCATTTATTCTTCATCATTTCGATGTCCAATATTATCGACTTGTCGCTTGTGAAAAATCTTACGTGACATATATGTATATTTTTACGCACATATATATAATTACCTTTGTAACTTTGTAATATGCACTTATATTAAATTCCAAATATATATGCACAAAGTGCTTGCTATTAAGAAACACACGCATATAGACACACACATGCATGCTTGTATGCAGGCATACATAAATACATACACACACCCGCACACACATACGTATATGCATATGCACGCACACACATAGTTACAAATCCCATTAATCATATATGTCTATGTGTGCATTATATCATTTGTTCATTTATCTTTGTTGTCATGTTGTTATGTTCACATGAATAGATACGTTATGTGATCCAGGCTTTGCGGCCTAAGCTAAAAATCAGAATTAATGAAAATAAAGTAAGGGAAAAGGATTAGATGTCCCTTAACTCCCCCATGTCTCGACGTAAATCTCTTTACACTACATTCCTTCCATTTTCAGTTCCTCTTTTCGTTACTAGATCTTCAAAAAATTACATGGAAGCTCCTCAAAAAATCGAACTCCCGCGATTTTAGACAATAGAATTTATATTAAAGGGGATTTGTTTGAGTAAAATAACACTCTTATTATCAAATAAATTTATATTAAAATATAATATAATATAATTTGCATATTTTCCCGTAAGAACACAAAATTGGTCTTTGAGTACATTTAATATAAGGATTCATAGTTTTAACGTTTTAGCAATGACGACGTAGGTGTAATCGCGATTTGCGATTCTCTGCCAATTTCTTTCTTCTGCTTGTCTTCGTCTGCCTCTGTTCCTACCTACCGCGTATCTCTTTAGCGATGTCGACGCAAAAGAGTGCTCTGCCAGCTCCAGGAGCTGCTGCTGTTTCCTTTGTCCAGGTCGTGCCCGCTGCTACTTCGAACCTCTTTTCCGTCCTATTGTGTGATGTTGACGCGTCGCTGGCGATTTCTAATCTTGTTGATCCTGTCTCTTCTCTAGTTTCGATTCCAGTTCCCCCTTCGCTATCGAACGTAGATAATTTAGCTTGGTCTCAAACTGTTGTTGGGTTGAACATTTGTTCTCGAGTTGATGAATCCATGGTTGAGCGGCCTGGTATTGATCTTGCGTCTGATTATATGGTTGAAACTGATGTCCGTGTTGATGATGTTGAGTTCTTCAAGGCTAAATCTGGTTTATCTTTGGGTTGCACATCAGGTGCTTGTTGTAATGCCGAAGACATTATTCACCAGTCAGTTGATTCTCATGCTTATCCCATTGTCCCTACTTTGCCATGGCCTACTACTAAGTGGTCATCCTTGTTTTCCAGGCTGCCTAATAATGCCGGTAAGAATTCACCACGTCGCTTTGACATAGTTGAGGATGCGGGTGTGATGGTTCCACCCATGGAAGTGATTGAGGCCGGAGTGGATTTTTGGGAAGAACACTTGGTTGGTTTCTTTCTTAACTCCAACCCTCCCTATCATTTAGTTAAGTCGAAGTGCAACCTTGCGTGGAAGCCTAGAGGCGGATTGAGTGTTAACTTTGATAATAATATATTCTTCTTTAAGTTCACGCGTTGTAATGAAAGGCAGCGTATTCTGGAGGCCAACCCAATTCTTATTGATGGTAAACCATTCATTATCACAACTTGGAGTCCTTCAGTGGACCGTGCGAAAGAACAAGTTTTATCTATTCCTGTCCGGGCCCACTTTTCTCATATTCCATCTGTTCTCCAGCCACTTATTGGGGTCGACTGGCTAGCTGGTCTAGTAGGCAATGTGATATGTTATGATTCTAATACTGTGGCCAGAAAGAAGCTAGTTTATGCCAAAGCTCTAATCGAGATTATTCCTGACAAATCTTTGCCTTCGGTTTTAAAGGTCAGATTAGATGAGAGCCATGTAGCTGAGGTCGGAGTTTGCTATAGTTGGAAACCTGAGATTTGCACGTCTTGTCAGTCCTTTGGCCATTGTGCTGATGCATGTTCTGGTCTGATTGCTCCCCTTCTTGATCGGATTCCTCTTCCTCGTCCGCCTATCCGGGTGTGAGTTAAGAAGGCTGCTTCTTTAGTTCCCTTTGTTGATGTTCCGGTAGCCCGTATTGATATAGCCCCATTGTGGATCCACCTGCTGTTGCTCCGGATTGCGCAGCTTCTTCTATTTCAGTGCCTGTTACTGCCCCATCTTTTTGTCCTCCTCCTTCGGCCTTGGAGGTGGATCATTCAGCTTCCGCATCTGACTTCATTTCCTGAAATTCTGATGAACGTGCTTGGGTTCATGCTCCTTTTGATATGAGATATTCGCTTGAGAGGGACATATTTTATGCATTTATCAGTGACATTGGAGGTGAGGGTCGTTTTCTTATCTACCATATTGAGGAAGATGGTTTGTGCCTCACTAGGGTTGGTGAGATTGGTGAGGAGAACAAAAGTAAGTTTTATGATGTCACTTAGGATCGGAAATTTCTTTACTCTCCAGACTCAGTTGGTTATGATCCACGTCTGGCTGCTCTCTTCTCAGGGTTTTCTCATGTTATTGGTCCGTCTTCAGTTGTTGGTCGTGATTGTTCTTCCTCTTCTGAGGAAGATTAGTCATGCTGTTGTAGTAGTTTAGGCTCTCTTGTCTAACTCTTATGCTTTTATTTTTTTGCCCGCTTAGTTGCTCTGTGCATGTGCAGAGCACCTGTTTTCTCATTATATATTTAGTGGCACGACCCACTATAAAGTCTGCTAGCTTTGCTAAAATAAAATAAAAAAACAATATAAGGATTTATATGTTTTGAAATCAACATTATTGGGCATGGTCGATCACCATGAGTTAAACAACGATCTTGACGAGGGGATTGAGTAACATGTTACTGGTGTTCAACTCTTCTCTTGGACGGTTGGACTTCTTTCTTGAAGTTTTCCTCGTTTGGATGTGCTATGTTGGCAAATGATAGTCCTAGGATATATTTTGGGATATTTCTAATCGTTTGAATGTTCAGACCAATCTCCTCAATATGACGTACACATATGAGCTATTATGTATTAGTGTAACAAAAGAGAGCCTGATGTATGTACCAACTTATATTTATACTTCACAGTAAGTGATTTTAATCATGCGCCACTCATATTAGACCTGTGCAGTTAAAGCGCTCGGTAGATTCAAAGCGGTGGAGGTGCAAAAAGTTATAGCAGAGATACAGTGAGGGTATAGCGGGATATAACGGATAGCTCTAAAATAGCATATAAAACTCGTACTTAATATTTTTACAAATACATAAATGGTAATTAAATGAAAAATTATCATTCAATTGAATTATAATTAATACATAAATATTTTTAAAAAAAACATGTGCGAATATACTTTAAATAAACGTAAAATTGTTATATAACATAATTGAATTTAGTAGAATATTAGAGTATTTTCATTTCTGAAAATATATTAAAAATTAAATCAAATAAATTAGTTTCATAATTTTTATAATGTATAAATGCAACTTTTTAATTTATTTTATTAAAGAAGATATAGCGGAAATAGCAAAATATAGCTGGAATAACGGGATATAGCGGAAATAGCGGGGATTAAAGCGGAAAGGCTATATTGTGGGGCTATATGGAAAAATCGTAGCGGCAGAAATCCACTATGAGATATTGCGGGGTTATAACGGGGTAATAGCTGGGCATTATCTACACAGTATTGAACATATTGGTGTTCCTTCTACAAGTGATTTTCAAAGTAGTGATTTACATGAAAATGCAGTTCTTTTTTATATACAAATGCAGCTAAACATATAAAATTATGGTTTATTATCCAAAAATTGCATTTATTTTGTACAAAAAGAAAATGCAAATTTTCTAAAGGAAATGACGTTTCATAAAATAATTAAAACTTTCCTTTTGTCACATAAACTAATTATTAATGCTATTAATAGCAGGTATGAAAATACTTATACGGAAATGAAACACCGACGTTTGATCTCCTTAGTTTTTGACAGTGAAGGATACTGAAATTCATTCGTCCAGATTACACAAACGCACTTAGGCAACAGATACTACGAAAAAGATGCACACGTCTACTAATTATTGGGCACTTGACATGACAAAAACTGATCACAAACTGAAAATAACAAAATAAAAGGAAGCCCAGGGCATGCATAACTTGTCCAGAAGAAACATGGGTTTATCAGTAGCATGGTTTCTGACACATGCAAACAGTGGCCACGCAGCTGCCGCCATTGAAGTTCTCAGCAAGGCAGAGCTGCGCGCAGTTAGTTCGTGTTCCAATGCACGGGCCTCTGAATAACCCGCTTCTGCTCTCACACACTTTTGGTGGCGTCAATTGGGCCATGATTTGGTCCTCTACATGCATGCAGTACAAGTTACATCAAATACGATCATTACACTATATATGCAGCTGTATTATCTATTTACAAATAGTAAAATTATAATGCTTACGAGCAGGGAAGAGGAGAGCGATGAGAAATAGGGAAACAAGCAGAGCTTTGTTAATTTCCATTACTGTTATGTTATGGAGTAGGGATGTAGCCTGTAGGGGAGCAAAAATATATAGTGAAGTGAGCTGAGAATGTGATAAGAACGAGAAAAAGTGGATTTGGACGATTGCACGCAAAGTTGGGTTGGTTTCTTGTTCGTGTTGTTGTGGTTGCCGCAAGCCAGGGCCATGCAGAAACTGATGCTATATTCTTTTGACATCTGTTAAACATTGTACCTTCTAATAGTTTTACGGACAAAATGTTTAAATTGTTAAAAAAAATTGTAGTTCAATGATAATCAGTGTTTTCATTATCGGATCCGACTGCTGTCCGATCTCGGACAGCTCTGGACCATAGACAATTTCGATCTGAAATTCAGTCAGACCTCAGTCGTGCAAGGTCCAGGTCGGATCTTTAAACCAATGGTCCAACCGTCTATTTTACTTAGTTCAGCTGCGGTTTCATATTTTCCAATTGTTTTCTCTCCGTGTTATTCTCTACCCTTTTTATCCTCTATACCATTTTGAAAAAATAAATAAACCTACAATGCGAAAATTATCATCGTTCAAAAATCTAAATAGTAAGCTTCACCACTTCGTTCTTCACAACCGCAAGCTCCTCCAAATAACTGTAAGTTTCGTCAAATTCATCGTCACCAAACTTCCGTCGTTGTGACTAGCTATTATGTATGCAATTACAGTTGTGCTGGTGTGGTTGTGCACTACATCAGTACATAACTTCGGTTACAAACTTTAGAATCCTTTACAACTCACCTAACTAGCATTTTTATCACAGTATTTTTGGTGTAGCTTGTATTTGAATGTGTAACTTTTCAAAAAAAATCCTGGTTTTGAGGTTTGACTGGTTGAACCACTAAAACGAACATTAAGTCATCGCAGTTCAACTCAGGTCCAGTAATGAAAACAATGATAATAATGGAAATTGGGTGCACGCCTTTAAAAAAATATTTGCTAGGTACTCTCATTTTAATATTTTAAGTATCCATTGCAATAATCTATATGTGTTATCGACTGTTGGAATTTTAAGTGAATTAATTCAAAAAAAATTAATGGTAATAAAATTATTAATGCATGACGTTGTATAACGGAAATATATTTATAGGCTATTATTATTGAGCCATTGCAAAAATTAACGGTAATAAAATTCGTATTGAATGACGTTGTATAACGGTAATATATTTATGAGCTATTATTTTTGAGCCGTTGCAAAAACTAATGGTAATAAAATTCGTAACGAATGACAATAATTTTTTATTTTTTTATTTCAGTAACGCATACAATTTTCATCTTGCCTATTTAATAGATAGATAGAAGAAAAAATATAAAGCAACAAACAATTTTCTTTCTTCTTCTCCCTCTGTCATTTCCCTCTCTGCAGAATTTTTTCAAGAAATTAAATTAGAAAGTGCTAAATTCAGACTGATTTGCTGTCATGCAAACAGAAAATCGACCAAACGGTTGATACCTAGTTTTGCTTCTTAGGGCTAAGCCACGAATCGTCATAAGGAAAGTGACGAAGTACGCGATTCAGCCATTTCCAACGGTCAGATCCAACAAAGACGATTCCACCTGCTACAAATGGCCACTAGACAATTCAGTTCATTAATCCAGATTTGAGGGACTTCATTTCAAAAGATTGGACTATTATGACAATTAGTCCATTTGGAAAAGAAAATAAGGATTGTGAGCAGAATTGAATATTACATGCGAGTTTTAGAAATTAAAATGGTAACTAATACAGTGAATTAACGCTAAGGTATGATCCAAAATTTTCCTCAATCTTCCTATTTGGATTATTATTGGCTTTGACAATAACCCATTTAGTTAATATTTTTGAGGTTGTAAAGTAATTAAAGACCTGATTTTGATTGTTGGCATATATGCCAATCACAATAACATAAATTTGGAATATGTTATGTGTCAAATATTTTATTAAATTTTTAAGTTTATAATAAGAATCATTATTAAGGTTATGATGAAATTTTCAATTTGATGCAGGGGTACAAGGAATATATACATATGTGGAATTTATATAGCAATTTCGACGTTGTAATTATGTACCTTTCAAATTTAAATTAATGCATCCTATTATGGAACATAATAAAGAATTAGGTATGATGCAGCGTATAATTCTAATTACTAAATTTCATTATTAAATATGAACAAATTATATTTAATGGTCATTGAGCCTTGATTGGCTAAGGTAAAAAAAATAAGTATCAAGACATAACGAGTGAGGTGATACTTCTCAGGATCTCCTTTTGCTTCTAAAAACCTATGTTGTTTGAAAAAAAAATTATTTTCATTATATAGTTTGACTAAAGTGAAATATTTTTTTGTGAAGTTACATTTATCAGAATCGAAGACTTTTCATTTATACAAATGTTGGATGACAAGTTTTATAAATTTCAACATAGTGTGTTAATTAAGCATTAATTAAAAATTAATGGCATGAAAACTTTACAAGTATGAGGTAACAAAACTTTTGTTGGGAAGTAAATATTTATATATCCATAAATGAATTAAATTTCATAAACATTACCATATGAAAAATTATTTAAGTATATATTAATTACTATAATCAATGGATAAATAGTTGGTAAGTAAAACGAATTTTTTTGATGTTTCTTGAAATAAGTGTATAAGTTATAAATATTAGTTACTATAGAAGTCTAATATAGTCATTGTCAAGCGCATTAATACTTCTACTTAAAATGACGTGCTTAACTTATTCACAAATCCTTTAATAATTTTGAATGAACGACATAACCATTGTTTATGTTTATATAATATAATCAAACATTGAAGAAGATAAACATTTGTAATGAATAATCCCTATTCTTTCGATATGATACATAAGAAGAGGATAATATCACAACATTGGTTTTCCTCCTTGAATTTCACAATGAAATCGAAAACCAAGTTAATAAAAAAATTAAGAAACTTCATAGTAATAGAGGAACATAATATGAATCGTGCTTATTCATTAAATTTTATAACTTACATAGTATAGCTCATAAGAGATCTATACCCTATTCACCTGAAATAAGCAGTAAAGCTGAAAGAAAAAATAGGACATTTACCGAATTTGTTGTAGCTATTTTGTTAAATTCGGATGCAGCATCACATTGGTGGGGGTAAGTTTTATTGACTCTTTGCTATGTGTTAAATAGAATTCCTAAATCAAAAAGAAAAACTGCCTTTTTAGATTTTATGAAACTATAAGCCTAATTTATCTTATTTTAGAACTTGGGGATGTTTAGCATATGTGCGTATTCCAGATCCGAAAAGAATTAAATTAGCAAGTCAAGTATGTGAACATGTTTTTATTGGATATGCAATTAATAAGTAGGTATATAGATTTTTCGATTTGAATGCTTGGGTTACAATTGAGTATGATGCTAATTTTTTGAACATAAATTTTCATTTAAACTAAGGTATGGGCGGGTCATGTCTAGTAATACTATTGAAACGACTCTTTTGAAAGTAAACCTAGAAAAAGTAAAAGAGCTAAAATTGCAAAAGGTATGGTTCAGATTTTTGTGCTCACACTTTAAAGGAGGACCCCTTAATCCTTCAAGAAGCCTTATCTTCACTATATGTCGATTTTCGACAAGAGACTATAAATGATGAAACAGATTCCACTATACTTGGTACTTAATTAATTTACCACCTTCTTGTAAGACCATTGGATGTAAATGATCACATAAAAATAAATTAAAATCCGATGAAATAGTTGACAAATATAAAGCCCGTCTAGCAGCTAAGGGTTTTAAGCATGGAGAAAAAGTGGAATTTATTTGTACCTTTTCACTTATAATTAGAATTACATTGATTCGAGTATTAATTTCACTTGCTTATATTCATTATTTGATAATATACCAAATGGAAGTTAAAACTACATTTTTATACGATGGATTAGAAGAGGAAATTTACAAGGACCAACCTAAAGTTTTGTAATACACGAAAAAACATAAGGGTTGCAATTTAGATAAATCTTTATATGGTTTAAAAAAAGCACTAAACAATAGCATGAAAATTTTGACAACTTGGTTATTTCATATGGTTTCAAAGTTAATGAGAGTGACAAATGTATTTATTATAAATAATGAAAAAGAAATTTGCACTGTTTTATGTTTGTAAATCCTTAGTATTAATATCACTAAATCTAATAAAGGAATTTCTTTGGATCAATCTTATTATATTAAGAAGATAGTAAAGAAATACAATACTTTGACTGTAACCTAGTTGTACACCATATGATCTAAGGGTAAAACTATTTAAGAACACCGAGGAAGGTGTAATACAGTCTAGCATCATTGGCAGCCTTCGGTATACCACTGATTGTACTAGACCGACATAGCATATGTCGTGGAATTATTATGTAGGTTTACTAGTGGACTTGGTATTGAGCATTGACTTGCTATTGAAAGGGTCATGAGATACCTAATACGAACCAAGAACTTTGGATTACATTAAGAAAAGTTCCCAACTGTAATTGAAGGATACACCCGTGTAGACTAGAATACTTTATCCAATGATTCTAAAGCAACTAGCGGCTACATTTTTAACATAGCCGATGGGGTTGTTTCTTGAAAATCCGAGAAACGGACTAGTTTGGCTTAGTCCACTATGGAGTCTGAGATGATAGTACTAAAAAAAGCTAGTGAAGAAGCAAGTTCCTTAAGGAAGCTACTAGTAGAGATTTCTTTATAGGAAAAACTGATACCAATTGTGTTGAGCCATAGTGATAGTATCGCAGTTATTGCAAAAGTTTAGAACCACTATTATAACGGTAAGAGACGTTGGGTATGTCGTAAGCACAACACTGTAAGAGAGTTACTCCCTTTAGGTGCTGTTAGAGTGGATCATATTTGCATTGATGAAAATTTGGCAGATTTTTTGACGAAAGTATTGGCCAATGAGAGAGTACATATAACATCCAGAAGTATGAGACTACTGCCCTTAGATACTCACAATGGTAGCCCAACCTATATGACCGGAGATCTCAAGAACTAGGTTCAATGGGTAAACAACAAGTTGTGAAGTGAACATGCTATATTATAAAATGTTTAGCAGTGTGTATTCCCGTAGCGATTAGACGATGATGTAATATAAAATCTTAATGAGATCTATACTTTATGTGGAGTGGGGTACCAGCTGTAAGAGTACTTCTGATAGATCCACCTTTGTGAATGTGGGAATGAGGTTGTTACCTATAAACGTTGGGGGTAAAAGTTGTCTAGAGCGTTCACTAAACTGGGATAGATGTGCATGACCATTAATGAACAGCCTGGTTGAAAGCACTTAAAAAGGTTGTGTGTGGTTTGATGTCAAAGTTAGAGTTCAAGACTATGTGTCACTCTAGTATGTTCTTAATCTTACTCACTATGCAAAATGTTCAAATCGAAGGATACCTTAGTTTATGCACATCCTATGTTTTCAGAAATAGCTTAAAAATATATTTTTTAAATGATTCAAGTGGGGGATTATTGAAATTTTAAATGAATTAACTAAAAAAATAATGAAAACCGTAATCAATGATGTTGTATAATGATAATATATTTATGAGCTATTATTATTGAGCCGCTGCAACAATTAATACTAATAAAATTCATAAAGAATAATATTATATAACGATAAGATATTTATGAGATATTATGTCCGAGTCATTGCAAAAATTAATTGTAATAACATTCGTAATGAATGATAATAATTTCATATCAGTTAACAATCCCTTATTTCAGTAATGCAAACAATTTCCATTCTGCCTATTTAACTAATAGATCGACAGAAGGAAAATATAAGACAATAGAATATTTTATTGCTTCTTCTTCTCCCTCTTCCATTTCACTCTCTACAGAATTATTCCAAGCTATTAAATTAGAAAGTGGTAAATTAAGAATGATTTGCTGTCGTGCAAACAACAAATCGACTAAATTTTAGAGGCTGCTTTATCCTAGGGATGGAGCGGTTGATAGCCAGCCTTGCATCTTGGGACTAACCCGTGAATAGTCTTAAAGAAAGTGACGAAGTACGCGACTCCGCCATTTCCAGCTGTCAAACCTAACACCAACTATATCGCTTGATAGGACGAGTTCATTGTTGTTGGACTTTGTAGCAACCTTGTCTTTACTACTTAAAATTAGAGTTGTAATCGGTATCAAAGTGGATCAAACGAGGAAAGACTAGCAATGTTTGATGTAGATTTTGACGAAGAGCTTACTAGTAGTAGTCAAATGTGGTAGTTGTGGCAGTAGCTGCAGTGAAATTCATTCAAAGTTGGTGTAGGTTTATTGAATGTAATTATTTGCACAACAAACACAAATAATTTTTATTTGGAATATTGTTGTGCTTTGTAGGAAATATTCTTATATACTTCCATGCAAGTGCTAAGCTTAGAATTTTCATATATGTTTTGTTATTGGATAATAATAACAGTTGTGAATGTAAATAAACATAGTATAATATGCAAATATTTGCAATGAATTGGTTGAAGTTGGTACAATTTATTGCACCAAAAAAAATCATTGAAACTTATGTTGGGGTGTTGTAACGTCCCGTAATTTCGCTACTTCAAAAAGAAAAGTTTTCTTTTGTTTTAAATTTAGAAAGGTTTAAAACTTAAATAAATAAGTTATATATAGTAGATAATAATGGAGAAATTATTTTTCTTATAGTTGATAATTTAAAAAGTATATAAATTTGGATTTTAGAACAAATTAACAAAAGTTAAGTTTTGTTAAAAACAAATAAATTCTTAAATAAATAGATTTAAATATTTATTTAAAAAGATAAATTTATTGAAAACATTTAATAAAGATAATAAAAGTATATTAAAATATTTAAAAGCATGTTAATAATCGTTTTACAAAAATAACCAAATTTTGTCGCATTTTGTCAGTTTTACATACACTGTAAAATTAGATATTTTGATATTATTTAAATATGATTTTAAAATATAAAGAGACATGTTTTAATTTATTTAAAGAAGTAAAAAGTTTGTTTTTAAATTTGGTTTACATAAACAAATAGTTTAACTAAAATGTCAAAATGTGACCATAAAACATTTTGTCGAAAATCAACGTTTTGACGATTAAAAGTTGTCGCAACGTCGTCGCACCTTTATTTTCTTATATATAGAAACATATATTAAAATAATATAAGTATTAATTAATTCACTAATCAAGTTTACTTTTACTAAACATACTTAGAAAATTCTAGAATATAATTAAGAAAAAGTAAGCACAAAACGAAAAAAATATCATTTCAAAGAAAATAAAATAAAATATCAAATCAAAGAAATAAAAGTATTGCTTTCTTTACTTAATATCTAAGTGAAAAATGACATAAAATAATGAATTGAAATGTGATATTAAGTGTTGAAAAAAATAAGGTTACTTAAGAAGTAAGTAAGGTTATTTTGGTAATTTGGTAAAGGGATATTTTGGTAACTTACCACTTCATTTCTTTTTCTATAAATACCAACAACTTTCTCACTTTTTTTACACTATTTCTACCTTCTTCTTCTTCCTTCTTGAAGCTCTCTTTAATGTCTTCTTCTCCTCTTCCAAATCATTACTAACTTTTTCAAAACCATATCAAATCAACACCGAACACCATCAAACTTTGCCAAAGATCTTAGAATATCATTTAAACATGGTTTAGCATCTAAGAAGTGAAGAAACGATGGAGGAAGGGGAGGAGCAAGGTGTGGCCGAACCTATCAAGAAGGAGGAGCAAGTCGTGAAGCTCCGGAGCAAGAAAAAGAGAAGGAAGTGCCGCCGATTTCATTCCAAAGAGCTAGGAGAAAATTCAAGGTGCTGTGGAAGCTCTTGAATTGACAATAAACATCATATGTCTAACTCAAATTGCACAAAAAGACAGATCATTAAGGATTGAAAGAAAATAAAGACAGAACAGAATCTCATACGTATGGAATAACATATATTATTTCAATAATAATCTTTACAGTGGAAAATTTTAAATATGATATCAAAGTTTAATCTAGATTCAGCTCAGACAGTTATAATTCCCGCCCTTACAGATGCTGACAACCAACAAAACAAATGCAATAGATGCAGCGGATGATAGAATTTTTCCATACGATAATGAAGATCTACAACTCTTCTCTGGAAACTCCAACCGTCTTCAACTAAACCTGAAACTACTCGGATCTGATCCGAGTATTAAAAATACCCGAATCAGGCTTGATAAACCAGCGTGAGATACTCAAAATTTTAAATGCATAAATCATGACGATTTTGTCAAAACTTTTGAAAAGAAGGGTATCTCATAAGACCACGTCAACATACAAATACAGACGGGTTTTTACCTTATGATAATCAAAACACTTTTATACCAAAATACACTTGATATTATTTTTAATGACATTCTTTTGAAAACACTTTTCAAATAAACTTATTCAAATAAGGTATCAATATCTGGACTAAGTCTAAGGTAATATATCCGGACTACGTCAACGGAATATATCGAACGAAATATATGATACTAGAAAGGGGGTAGCTGAAATGCTTGCAAGTCATTACACCTATTTTGAGAATACAATCAAAATCGTAAATCTCGTACTGGGATTGGATTTCCAACTTGATAGGGAACTAGTGACCTTTTCTCCGATCCACGCATAACAAACATAGTTCCTATGGTGCCTTAATCGCTTTTCTCAGACTAGTCACTTGGAACTATACTTGGTACACTACTACTAATAGCCGGTAGTTCCCTGCTTTTCTCAAGCTAACCACTTTATCCACATGGGGCAATAAATGCCTTGAGGGATGTATCCACCAAAGGGCCAAATGTATTTGACACCACCATACACACTCATTTATTTTGAATTTGCATCTGTTAGATCACATAGTATCCCATCATAAATGGGGTGTGAGGCTTGCGAGGCTACGCTCAATTTCTTCAAAGCCGCGCTTTTCATACAAAACCATGCTTTCATCATAAGCAGTTCCATTTTGAATGCCACACTGCCATTCCTTTGACCACTATTTGACTCCCACAAGCATACAACCTTTGAGCTTGTATGTCTTAGAGAAGGGCGTTAAGCTAAAATTGCCTTCTCCGTCACCATAGATGTACACTTGTAAAAGTCAAACGTTGTGTCTCAGAAATGCAATGTCAAAAATTCATCCATACAAGTTCATTCTGTAACTGAACGAAACCGAAGACACTCTTCTACTACCACTAGTAACGAGTAGTCCTTGCAATCCGAAAAATCTCCACAACAGGGAGACCACTGCTAACTCTATAATGGGAGCAACCCAAAGCATGTTCAACAAGCAGTCTTCACACTATGAAGATCCACGGTCTTCAATAATCATCATCATCAACATGTCTTCACTTTCGAACGTATACATTGGTTCGAAGTGGTTTTCGGGTAGGAATCACCCAAATCCGACTCCGGTTCCTTCGAAGTCAATCATCGCTTTAAAAGATGTTAAGTTTATAGGTGGATATCAATCATCAATCAACTACTTCATCTTATTATCTAATTAAATATCTTTCTTAGATATATTCCTTTCAATTTATCCCATTTTCTTCTCAATGGTATATGGAATCATTAAGCCTCATTTGCTAAATCATTTGGTTTACTTAAACCTTTCTCAAATCCTGGAATAATTCCAAATCATTTTCTCTTTTACTTAGGAAAACTTTTCCAAATCATTCATTAAATCTTAATCAAAGATTTTTTTATATTCAAGGTATAACTTTTAACTTAGGGAAAATATTCCCAAATCATTTATTAAATCTTAATCAAAGATTTCTTTTTCTAACTTCAAATCATATTCTTGCAAATTGAAGATTTTTGTCATCCTACATCATGAAGATTTTTGTCATCAATGATCTTTGTCTCCAAAATGCTTTATTTCGAAAATTAGTATGAAGGGTTTTCAGATAGGAATCGACCAAATCCGATTTCAATTTTTCGAATAGGAATCACACAAATCCGATCCCGGTTTTTCGGATAAGAGAATCACCCAAATTTGATCCCGGTTCCTACGAAACCAATCATCGATAAAAAGACGTTAGGTTCATATGGGGTTTCGAAAATTAATTTGAAGTGATTTTTGGATAGGAATCATCCAAATCCGACCCCAGTTCCTTCGTACTAATCATCGATAAAAGATGTTAAGTGGTTAGTTAACATTTAAATAATTTATTACTTTTTTTTATCTTGGAAAAACTTAAATATGATCTTTTAGAGCATCCAGGCTTTCCTTTCGATCTATTCCACCCCTCGCTTAAAAAGAGAAAGCATAAGCCAGGTAAGTTCAGAGTACTAGTTGCTACATCCCTAATCTTAGTTAAGCACATTGTTTTATCTTTCCAGATCTCACAGGTGGGACAAATGTACTAGTCGTTTTCCCATACCCAGTTTGTTATTACATTCAATATTTTTGCTTTTTGTTTAAGTGGTATAAACAATTTCTCTTAACTGTTTACTCAAACTCTTATTAAAACTTTCAAATCATCTTTACATTACTTAATTATTCCTTTAAAATCATCCACAAAAGATTTAGGAAAGAATTGTTAAGTTCAAACTCATATTCAAAAGGTTATAGAATTCGCAGTATAAAAGTGCTGCGGAAAGTGCTATATAAACTTATTTGATTTAAACAACTTTTTAATATTTGAAAATTCATATTTTTCATTCCAAATCTCTTTTAAACCATTTAATAGATTTACAAATTTATTTCATATTTTAATCATTTAAAAATATCATTTATAAATAAATCACTTTTTGGATTCCGAACTACAAAACCGCGATGTATTTAGTAAATTGTTTGGACATATTTCAAAATATACAAGATGAAATCTTGATTTTCTTTCTTTGTTGGAAAAATATTATCATTGTGAACCAAAGAATTTTTATTTCGTATAAATCCGACTTATAAATCATTCTCTACATTAATTGGAAGTTACGGTCGAAACTTACGAACTACCGCTACGTGACGAGCTCTATATTGACCAATTTTGTGAATTGCTTCGGAGCTTGTACGAAACACTTTAAATTTGTTTTAAATCGTATTTAAAATCTTTCCACTTATTTAAAATCATTAAGAGGCTAAATAACTTCCATACACATACTTGTGTGGATTTAATTCTCATTTAATTAACTATGGTTAATTACTACTCATTTCTCTTATAATTTATCAAACAAGTTATCAACCAAATAAACAATCACATAATCAACCAATTTGCAACCAAGTTATCAAACATTTAATCATTCAACATATTTAAGCTATTTTAACTCATTTAATGTAATGGCCCATTTTTTCATACCCTTTGAATCGAAAATAAACCACACATGTCCAATTCAAATTGCACGAATAAGCGGATCATTAAGGGTAGAAAGAAAATAAAGACAGAACAGAATCTCACACGAATAGAATAACATATATTACTTCAATAATAATCTTTACAGCGGAAAATTTAATACAATATCAGAGTCTAACCTAGATTCAGCTTGGACAGTTATAACACCTGCCCTTACAAATGTTGACAACAGTAAAACAAATACAATAGATGTAGCGAATAATATAATACGTCCATACGATGATGAAGATCTCCGACTATTCTCTGAAAACTCCAACCGTTTTCAACTCTTAAAAATACCCTGATCAGGCTTGATAAACCAGCATGAGATGCTTGAAATTTTAAACGATTATATTATCAAAACCTTTGAAAGGAAGGGTATCTCATAAGACCATGCCACATATAAACACGGACAGGTTTTTTACCTTATGATAACCAAAACATTTTTATTACCAAAATACACTTGATATTATTTATATTAACATTCTTTCAAAAATACTTTTCAAATAAACTTATTCAAATAAGGTATCAATATCTGGACTAAGTCTAAGGTAATATATCCGGACTAGGTCAACGGAATATATCGAACGGAATATATGATACAAAAAGGGGTAGCTGAAATGTTTGCAAGTCATTACAGCTATTTTGGAAATACAATCAAAACTGTAAATCTCATATTGGGATTGGATTTCCAACATGATAAGGAACTAGTAACCTTTTTTCCGATCCACGCATAGCAAACATAGTTCCCACGGTGTCTTAATCCCTGTTCTCAAACTAGTCACTTGGAACTATACTTGCTATACTATAACTAATAACCGGTAGTTTCCTGCTTTTCTCGAGCTAACCACTTTATCCACATGGAGCAATAAATGCCTTGAAGTATGTATCCCCCAAAGGGATAAACATATTTGACACCACCATACACACTCACTTATTCCAAATTTGCGTATGTTAGACCATATAGTATCCCATCATAACCGACGTGTAAGGCTCATGAGGCTACGCACAATTTCTTCAAAGCCACGCTTTTCATACAAAACCACGCTTTGATCATAACATGTTCCATTTTGAATGCCACACTGCCATTTCACGTCATACGACTGATTTCAAGAAAAGTATAACTTCTTGAGCTCATATGTCTCGGGAAAGGGTGTTAAGCTAAGAGAAGTTTCCTTCTCCGCCGCCAACTGATATACGTTTATAGAAACTATTCAAATGTGATTTAGAATATAATGTCAGACAAACATCCATAAAATTTCATTCTGGGACTGAATGAAACATAAGGCACTTTTCTCGGTCATTAATAGGCGAGAAGCCCTTGCAATCCGAAAAAATCTCCACAACGAGGAGACCACTGCTATAAATAACTCTATAATGGAAGCTATCCGGAGCATGTTAAACAATTAGCCTTCACGCTATAAAGATCCACGGTCTTCAATAATCATCATCTTCAACAGGTCTTCACATTCGAACGTATACATTGGTTCGAAGTGGTTTTCGGATAGGAATCACCCAAATTCGACTCCGATTCCTTCTAAACCAATCATCGATTTAAAATAAGTTCATAGATGGATATCAATCATCAATCAATTACTTCATCTTTTATTTAAATCAAATATCTTTATTAGATATAGTCTTTTAATTTATTTCATTTTCTTTTCAAGAGTATATGGAATCATTAAGCCTCACTTATTAAATCATTTGGTTTATTTTAACCTTTCTTAAATCTTGGAGGAATTTCAAATTATTTTCTCTTTTACTTAGATTTTTTTTCCAAATCATTCATTAAATCTTAATCAAGGATTTCTTATATTCAAGCTATAATTTTTAACTTAGGGAAAATATTTCCAAATCATTCATTAAATCTTAATCAAAAATTTCTTATATTCAAGTTATAACTTTTAACTTAGGGAAAATATTCCCAAATCATTCATTAAATCTTAATCAAGGATTTCTTTCTTAATTTCAAATCTTATTCTTGCAAATCGAAGCTTTTCATAACAGAGTACTACTGCCACCTTAGATATGGTAAATTTTACCTCTAGGGACTAATGACAAGTAATCCTACATCATGAACATCTTTGTCATCAATGTATTTTATTTCAAAAATTAGTTTAAAGGGGTTTTTGGATAGGAATCACCCAAATCCAATCCCGGTTTTTCAGATAGGAATCACCCAAATCCGATCCCAGTTTTTCAGATAGGAATCACCCAAATCCGATCCCGGTTTTTCAGATAGAAATCACCCAAATCTGATCCTGGTTCCTTCAAACTAATCATCGAACAAAAGATGCTAAGTGGTTAAATAACATTCAAAGAATTTGTTTCTTTTCTTTTGTCTTGGAAAAACTTAAATATGATCTTTTAGAGCATCCGGGCTTTTCTTTTGATCTATTCCACCCCTCGTCTAAAAAGAGAAAACATAGGCCAGGTAAGTTCAGGGCACTGTTGCTCCATCTCTAACCTTAGTTAAACACCTTGTTTTATCTTCCTAGATCTCATAGGCGGGACAAATGTACTAGTCTTTTCCGCATACTCAGTTTGTTATTATATTCAATCTTCTTCACTTTTTTATTTAAGTGGTATAAACAATTCGTCTTAACCGTTTATTCAAACTCTTATTAAAACTTGCAAATCATCTTTACATTACTTAATTATTCCTTTAAAATCATTCACAAAAGATTTAGAAAAGAATTGTTAAGTTTAAAACTACATTTCAAAAGGTTATAAAATTCGCAGCATAAAAGTGCTGCGTAAAGTGTCATATAAGTTTATTTGATTTAAACAATTTTTTAATATTTAAAAATTCATATTTTCCATTTCAAATCTCTTTTAAACCATTTTAATAAACTTATCAAATTTATTTCATGTTTTAAATCATTTAAAAATATCATTTATAAAAAATCCCTTTTTGGATTTCGAGCTGCAAAACCACGATGTTTTTAGAAAATAGTTTTGAACATATTTCAAACTCTACTTGATGAAATCTTTATTTTCTTTCTTCGTTTGAAAACTATTATCATTGTGGACCAAAGAATTTTTATTTCGAAGAAATCCGACTTATAAATCATTCTCTAAGTCAATTTGAAGTTACGGGTCGAAATTTACGAACTACCGCTATGCGACGAGCTCAATTTGGACCCATTTTGTGAATTGCTTTGGAACTTGTCCGAAACACTTACAATTTGTTTTAAACCATATTTAAACTACTTTAGCTTATTTAAAATCATTAAGAGACTAAATAACTTCCATACACATATTTGTATGGATTTAATTCTCATTTAATTAACTATGGTTAATTACTAATCATTTCTCTTACCATTTATCAAATAAGTTATCAACCACATAATCAACCAATTGCCACCCAAGTTACCAAATATTCATTCAACATATTTAAACTTTCAAATCATTATACTTGAAATAATTTATGGATTAATTAGTTAATATGAGTACTCACCTTTAACTTAACCAATTCTTCCTACCAACATTCATATGCAACAACACTTCACTTAAACTTCAACTAATCAACTTCTACTCCATTTCTTTTGCTTTATGCCATCGACCTCTTCTTTCAAATTTTCGAAAATCCGGCAGAGCTTCTGCAGCACCTTGAATTTTCTCCTAGCTGCTTGGAATGAAATCGATGGCACTTCCTTCTTCTTTTCTTGCTCCGGAGCTTCACGAACTTGCTCCTCCTTCTTGATAGGTTCGGCCACACCTTCCTTCTCTCCTTCCTCCATTGTTCTTTACTTCTCAGATGCTAAACCATGTTTTAATGGTATTCTAAGATCTTTGGCAAAGTTTGATGGTGTTTGGAGTTGATTTGATATGATTTTGAAAAAAATAGTAAGGATTTGGAAGAGAAGAAGAAGCCATTAAAGAGAACTTCAAGGAGGAAGAAGAAGAAGGCAGAAATAGTGTGAAAAAAGTAAGAAAGTGGTTGGTATTTATAAAAAAAGAAATGAAGTGGTAAGTTACCAAAATATCCCTTTACCAAATTACCAAAATAATCTTACTTACTTCTTATGTAACCTTATTTTTTCAATATTTAATATCACATTTCAAATCATTTCTTTATGTCATTTTCACTTTGATATTAAGTAAAGTAAGTTATACTTATGTTTCTTTGATTTGATGTTTTACCTTTCGCTTTGAAATGACATTTTTGTCGTTTTGTGCTTACTTTTTCCTAATTATATTCTAGAATTTTCTAAGTATGTTTATTTAAAGTAAACTTGATTAGTGAATTAATTAATACTTATACTGAATATATGTTTCTATATAAGAAAACAAAGGTGCGACGATGTTGCGACAACTTTTAATCGACAAAACGTTTTACGGTCATATTTTTACGTTTTAGTTAAACTATTTATTTATGTAAACCAAATTTAAAAATGAACTTTTTTACTTCTTTAAGTAAATTAAAACATGCCTCTTTATATATTAAAATCGTACTTAAATATATCAAAATCTCTAATTTTGCAGTGTATGATAAACTAACAAAATGCGACAAAATTTGGTTATTTTTGTAAAACGATTATTAACATATTTTTAAATATTTTAATACACTTTTATTATCTTTATTAGATATATTCAATAAAATTTATCTTTTTAAATAAATATTTAAACCGATTTATTTAAGCATTTATTTATTTTTAACAAAACTTAACTTTTGTTGATTTGTTCTTAAATCCAAATTTATATTTTTTAAATTATCAACTATAAAAATAAATAATTTATCTATTATTATATATTGTATTTTACTTATTCATTTAAGTTTTAAACCTTTTTAAATTTAAAACAAACGAAATCTCTCATTTTCGAAGTAGCTAACTTACGGGTCGTTACATTCTCCCCTACATAAAAAAATTTCATCCTCTAAATTATCCAAACAAAAGTTTGCCTAAAACATTTATCTTTGAACTTAAATCCATATAATATACACAGATCATCCGTATTTAAATGAAGTTAATTATAAAATAGGTTTTATAAAGTAATCTCTAAAGGATTTTGAAAATGGTATTATTTCAAATAAAAAGAGGTATTTTGTGATAATGAATTCGACTGGCTCGAAAATAAACTAAAAATGGACAAGAGATGTATTCGGATGGTAAGTAGTTTTCTTATATATTACTGTTCTTGTTAAGAGGATATGTGATACTATTGGTAGCACCCAGTTCCTTGGATTGTTTTGAGTTACTCGATCTATATAATTTTTTTAAGTAAAAGAAATAATGTGAATCATTGATTAGTAATATTTATAAAAGTGTTTAAACCAAATATAAATTTGGAATCACTAATTGATAAGATAAAGCGGGATGCTCGTCGATTTTGGACATCGAATCATACCTAATTTAAAGCTAAGAAATTTATGAAAACTTTTGGTAAAAGATTGTGAAATATTCTGAGTAAATGAAATTGGATAAGTATAATTTATAAATGTGATTATAAACATAAAAGGAAATTATAACCTGGAAAATGTTTTATTAATGAATTCTAGCATAAATTAAAGATTTGAGCTTAAGTCTTTAAAATATGATTGATTTACTTAAGTTATAAGATGTAATAATTTATAAACTCAAGTAATAGTTTTACGAAATGATTCGTAAATAATATTAGTGTTAAAGGAAATATACATAGTTAAAAGACTATGGAAAGACTTTTTTAATAAAGACAAATCATCTTTTGAGTGAAATGGTTTCTTTAGAATATTTTCTTTAATAAAAATATTTGAAAATAAATAAATAAAGTGATTATACAAAGAAGCACCTTTATAAAGTGTTTAAACTTAAGATAAAAGTTTATGAAAGTTTTAAGGGTTAATAAATACATATGTTATATGTAGATCATTTCGTTACACAAATTTTGATCTAATATCCGAGTACGGAAATTCAAGATGTTTACACTGGTCCGAAAAAGGATTTATCACTCGATTCTTGACGACGAACATTGATGATGATTTTTCATTGGGTACTTGAGTTTTCTATCATAGTTGAGCACTATGCAAGGAAAGCAAAGGTTTCCGAGCAAAGAAACTGATTAAGGTCCGCACTAGAGGATCGGGGGATCAATACTAGTTCGAAAGTAAAGTTTGGTATTCGAATAGGAGATCGAATAAGATATTTCATACGGATAATATATATATATATATATTATATGGATTCAAGTTCAAAGATAAACGTTTTAGAAAACTTTTGTTTGGGTAATTTCGAGGACGAAATTCTTTTAAGTGGAGGAGAATGTAGCGACCCGTAATTTCGCTACTTCAAAAAGAGAGATTCCGTTTGTTTTAAATTTAGAAAGGTTTAAAACTTAAATAAATAAGTTATATGTAATAGATAATAATAGAGAAATTATTTTTTCTCATAGTTGATAATTTAAAAAGTATATAAATTTAGATTTTAGAACAACTCAACAAAAGCTAAGTTTTGTTAAAAATGAATAAATGCTTAAATAAAAAGGTTTAAATATTAATTTAAAAATATAAATCTTATTGAAAAAATTTAATAAAGATAATAAAAGTATATTAAAATATTTAAAAATATGTTAATAATCGTTTTACAAAAATAATCAAATTTTGCGCATTTTGTCAATTTTACATACACTGTAAAATTAGAGATTCTAATATTATTTAAATATGATTTTAAAATATAAAAAGACATGTTTTAATTTATTTAAAGAAGTAAAAAGTTCATTTTTGGTTTACATAAATAATAGTTTAACTTAAACGTCAAAATATAACCGTAAAATATTTTGTCGAAAATCAACATTTTGTCGATTAAAAGTCATCGCAATGTTGTCACGCCTTTAGTTTCTTATATAGGAACATATATTTAAATATTATAAGTATTAATTAATTCACTAATCAAGTTTACTTTTACTCGACATACTTAGAAAATTCTAGAATATAATTAAGAAAAAGTAAGCAAAAAAAATAAAAATGTCATTTCAAATAAAAAAGTAAAACATCAAATCAAAGAAACATAATTATTACTTTTTTTACTTAATATCTAAGTGAGAAAGACATAGAGTATTGATTTGAAATGTGATATTAAGTGTTGAGAAAAAATTAGGTTACTTAAGAAGTAAGTAAGGTTATTTTGGTAATTTGGTAAAGAATATTTTGGTAACTTACCATTTCATTTCTTTTTTTATAAATACCAACCACTTTCTTACTTTTTTCACACTATTTCTAACTTTTTCTTCTTCCACCTTGAAGCTCCCTTTAATGGCTTCTTCTACTCTTCCAAATCCTCACTAACTTTTTCAAAACCAAATCAACAACTCTAAACACCACCAAACTTTGCCAAAGACCTTAGAATATCATTTAAACATGGTTTAGCATCTACGAAGTGAAGAAACGATGGAAGAAGGGGAGAAGCAAGGTGTGGCCGAATGTAACGCCCCACTCCGAGACCCACATTAACAAAGAGAATTACTGGGTAATTCTATCTGCTAATGTAGAGAATAGGGCTGGTTAGGAGCGACCATCTCTAATCTTATCTTAAACATCTACTGCATATGTCGATAAATGCTCTATATTTTTTTTCTTGATTCAAGTGAATCGACATATCCAATAAATGCTTAATACAAAACTATAGGTGGCTAATGGATCTATCAGAACAAAATACAATAACAAAATGCATATCGCATCATAGAACACTAATCATCATATATATAAATACATATACATAGATACATCCCAGTATGATACAAACTAATACACAAAAGTGGTACAGATACCACACTATATACATCTAATCAAATACATATCAGAGTCAAGAGGAAAAAACAAATATAAACTACACAAAAGTGCTAGGCTGGTATCCAAGCAAATGCATCAGAGCTAAGTCCTGTAACTGATAGCTAACCTGAAACAACTCGGTCTGATCCGAGTATAAAATACTCGGGTCAGTCTAGCTAAACGAATTAGTAAAAGGTGATAGCAGAATAATAGAGCATAAGAGCATAGTGATATTCTTCATAAACAAGTAGAAACAATAAGAAAACTAACCATAGACATATGGAGGATACACATCATGTATGGCATATATAATTACACTAACTGATAGAACACTATTGCTTCAATAAGCATAAAACACAAAGGAGAGGTAAAATATCATGAATCGCCAAAATGTAGCATGCCTCATATCATCGATAATCATAAATCAAATAAGAATGGTTTAGGGAATAGTATAATTTAACTCCTAAATGAGTAATTCCCAAACCACCATATCGGCAACTCCAAGGAAAACCTAAGCACAAGCCACCTCGACATAAGCCATAAGGCAAATGTCAACAAAGAGATAAAAATCCTACACAGCGCCAAAGGCAAATTCCATAAATAACACCAATATGCAATCTCAATATACATATGCCAAAAGGCAAATCTCAACACGCCAGTGTAGGCAATGAAAATCTCAAAAGAACTCCCAATAGCCCAAAAATCCCAAAGTAATCGTCACCGAATGGTTCAAAGGACCGATTCCAAAATGACGACACACAAGGGTAAAAATCATCTCAAAAAGGTTTTGCACGTGCTATTTTTGCCGAGTACTGTTTCACATAATAGGTACCTCATCCAAAGGCAAACGGCAAAAGACAAATACGCCGCAATGGCAAACGTCCGAAGACAAATACGCCGCAATGGCAAACGTCCGAAGATAAATACGCCACAATGGCAAACGTCCGAAAACAAATACGCCGCAATGGCAAATGACCCGAAGGTCCAGTACTGGCACGCCAACAGGTAAATGTGTCACAAACTCTCGAAAAGGAACCCGAAAAGTGTTAACGTGTGTCACATACCACCCGTTCGCACTAAATAGCTTACTAACCGCTAGTAAATTTCTCACTCAAAGCAGTAAAAGTTTAACCTCATATCATCGATAAACTAGACCCGTAGGCCAAAACGATCAAACGGACAAGTCGGGAATTAACCGATAAGATAAACGCACGTGTCTTATACCACGTGTTTAAACCGTTTAATTCTCCTTCTCATTCGCTCGAAATGTGCAAAAACGTGTAATTCAAATATCATCTTGAAATCGATTATAAAATCCCTACACGAAATCAATTCAAATTCAACAGAGTTTTCTCAAATAGAACTCGAATAAATCAAAAACATTACAATTTAAAATCATCATAGAATGTCGGCTTTCTAATGTATAGAAACATCCTTTTGAAAACATCATAATTCGTCTCTGAAAATACAGAAGAAAACAGTGCAAAACAACAGAATAAGGGTCAGGATAACACACAGTTAAACACACTTAGGCAAGTGACTCAAACTTTTTATAGTAGCTTTGAATATCAGTTTATTTTATTTATAGAAAATTTCGAAGTTAAATTCCTAACCAAGTGGTGCAGATTTCATATTCTTTAACAACCATTTTAAACTCAAATTTGTAAATCTCAGTTTACATATACCCATTTTGCAAAAATCATATAAATCCAAAATTTAATCTTTTTCACTCAAACTTTTTATGGTAGCTTTGAATATTAGTCTAGCTTATAGGTATAAAATTTCAAAGTCAAAATCCTTACCAATTGGTACAGATTTCATATTCTTTAACTATCATTTTCAACTCAGATTTGATGAATCTAAATTGACATAATGTTAACCAAACAAATCAACCAATTTAACTCTTACCTCATAACAACCATCGTACAATAAATTAGCATAAAAAACAATCATTTCATAGTATAATTGTTAGAGATAGATGTTGTGAGTGTTCAAAACTCACCTTATCATCTTCCAAATCGCATGCATCAACAAATAAATGAATCGCTGAAAAATCTGTGTTTTCCTCCTCAGTGCAGCAAGGGTTTAGCATAACATAACTAAGTGTTTTCCTACGAAATTTATATAGAAGGTGTATTCATGAGGTTAGAACAATATATAAAAATTTCATATTTTTATGATTTTTCTACAATTAGTTATGAATTTTATACTGACCTTCGTTTTCAGCCTAGATCTAACCCGAAAACCATTAGAGAAAACAAGACCTTTGACCCATCAAAACTAAACCAATTGCCACGAAATTTGGGGCAGGGGTGATGGAACATATCAGCAATAATATATCCAAATTTTAGCATTTTTGAGAATTTATTTGATTTATTATGATTTTTGGAACATGTAGGATTTGGTGAAAAGAGTTGTAGAAAGAGGAGTTTAAGTTTTCTGGTTTTAAGTTTTTGAGAAATGTAATGAACGTACAGAGCAAAGAATAGAGGAGTTGTCTCATCTTCACTTATTTTATTAGAATGTTTAATTCAATTTCCTATTCAACTAAAAATATGAAATCATATTGAAAACAAACAAGACATTTATAGTGAAAATTGCAAAAAGTAACAATTCAAATGTTACCAAAGGAAAGCTTAGCCAAGGATTGGAATAAGGGACATTGAAATAAACTTGTTGTTGAAAGCACTTATTCAAATTCAACTTCTAATATAATATTTTATTTTCATAAATAATGATATTTACTTCCAAATCAATCATTCCATTTTATATATAAGGCATTAGCAATGTTTTATTTCCAAAATACTTGTTTTGAAAACGTAACACATTTGTATATATGAATATGCTTTCCAAGTCATTTATATCTCAATTTGAAATAATATTTAACTCACTCAAAATTCATTCTTATCATTAAATATTATTTTCCATACATTCATAATTATTCAAACACTTCAAATATTATGACAAAATTGTTTTACATAACAAATCTCATATGTTATTCTTCTTAACATATAACAAATTTAATAGTAAAAATTTGCAATTTAACAATCAATCTAATGACGTTGTCTTGCCATCTATTAATAGATAATTGTTTCTTACTGATATAATAAAGTAATTATCTATCCAAACTAGACTTTGGAATTACATATTGATTTTTTTTAATTGCTTTCACAATTAAAAATCTAATCTTGTTGCACTATTTATTATTATTTCTAGCTTTTCACAAAAATTGCATTTTATAATAAATGTATATTCACTTTTCTCTTAATCCACAAAGCTAAACATTTATTTTATTATCACTTAGAACTAGCCACAGGTCCCATAACCCACAGGTCCCAGGATCGAAACCTGGCTCTGATACCAACTGTAACGCCCCACTCCTATACCCACTCTAGCAAAGAGTATTACGGGGTAATACCATCTGCTAAAGCGTAGAATGGAGTATAATGGAAGCGACCATGTGTAATCAAGCTATAACTATCTACTGAATAAGTCGAAATATGGTATATTTTTTTTTCTCAAGTGGTTCGACATATCCAATAAATATTTATAACGAAATTACAATGGCTAAAGATCTATCCGAACAAACATAATAACTAAATGATAAAATCATCACAGAACAAAATAACATAACAGACACAGAGTCTCAGAACAATACATAGTAATATAGATCCAAATATATCATAAGTGGGTACAAGCCTCTGCTCATACAGATGAGTCAAAAATATGTACAGATAAGTCTGAATAACAAAGTAGCATAAAGCAGACAATAAGAAAGCTATCTAACAGCATAGCAGATACGTCCTGAGCGAAAGAACAGAGCAAGCTAAGTCCAGAGACCTAACCGGAAACAACTCGGTCTGACCCGAGCATAAAACACTCGGTCAAGCTAGCTAAATAATCAGTTAGATAAACTGAGATATAATAATGCGATAACATAGATGATAAGGTGCTTCTCCATAGAGAAGAGCGATGTAAACCACATAATATAATAGACCATCACATAATCATCAACCAATAATAAACTCTCCAAAGAGGTAATCAACACTCAAATGTTGAGTAAACAATAATGCCTCATATCATCGGCGTAGCAAAAGCTATAAATAGTTGCCCATAAGCGATAACACATAATATGGAATCTAACCATACATCAATGCCAAAGCAAAGATATATCGCCAAAGGCAAATGGAACATACCCCAAAAGACAATAAAACATAGTAAAACACATATCACTCGGGCGGTGATGAAGGACCAACTCCAAAAGTGACATAGAAATCATCAGAAAAATGCACGTGCACGACAAGAGTCGTTATCGCCAAGTACTGTAGTTTTGTGGTACCACACGCCCAGGGGGAAAACGCGCGATTGGAGACACCCCGGGGGGTAAATGCCCAAAGGCACGCACCAATAATATTGCTCACATGAGCAGAATGTCCAGAGACCGCCAAAAGGAAAATGATCCAGAGGTCCAGTACTGGCCGCCAACAGGCAAATGTGTCGGAAACATTTAGAAAGGAACCCGAAAAGGGTTAACGCAATGTCCCATATCACTGGTTCGCCATAATCGGTTTACTTACCTTCTGCCGACTCCACACTCAAAACAGTAAACAAAAGTTTATCTCATATCATCGATAAACTGCGCCAAAAGGCAAAACGATCAATCGAAATGGTCGGGGATTAACCGGAAAGGAAATACTCTCAGTTCCATAGGCCGGGGTTTTTCCCAACCGTTTCTCCACTTCTCTTGAGGTGCACAAAAGTGAGTGTGGAATTTTATTCTAGAAAATAGTTGTGGAAAATGGATTTTTATTTGGATTGAAATCGCTTTTAAAACGTCCTTTAAAAATTCTCCTTTTATGGAGTAATTAATTTAATAATTAAAGTAATACTAAATAATAGCTTCGAAAGCCATTTCGAGTGAAAAATCCTTTTAAGACATTTTTATGAAGTCCGTGCGCGAAATCCAGAAACAAATCTCAAGAAATCGATAAATCCAGAAAAAACCTCAAAAAAATATATTCTAAGTGTTGGAAAAATAGGCCAAATATTGCTGCGAACCCATGTTCGAAAAAATATTCGGACTAGAAAACTGAATCCAAATGTCATGAAAATTTGCATGAATGTAGTTCGACATTCCTACTTCAAGTTGCAAAAAGAATTGCTTGATTCTGACTTGAAACGAAGGCGCAGCGAAGTTCCAAAGTCGGACTCAGAAACATGAAATGCACTGTTTTGCACAGCGATCTGGGTTCAACTTTGACAGGAAATTCGAAGGGTCTAATGAACTCAGATGATGACCAAACTTTCCAGATATGGAGTTCGTAATTCCATCTTTCCAACGAGACCAAAAATATCGAATTCCGATAAAGACGTAACAACTTTCCTTCATATTAGAACAACTTCGTAATTACACATTATACTAATTTCACCTCTGCTGTAAAGAATTCATATTTTAATATAACAAACTTCAAAATCAAAAAAATAGTTATTAAAGGAAAGTTGTTCTACTAAGTGTAAGCTTTTCAACAATATGAAGTTCATCAAAATCGGACTTAGTATGAATGAGATATGACGATTACAATTCTCAGATTTGTAGATTCACTATCACTGTCGTTTATTCTCAAGACAACGACAAATAAATGAGGTTTCGACTCTCTTAACCTAAGAATTTTGCAAAACACAAAACAATAAAGTTGTAAATTAGTTTCTAAGCTTTTCAGAAAGTCCATAATCATTCAATACTGACTAGCGGCTCAAAAGTTATGATCAAAATAGTTTCAGTTTCATCCACAGAGCTAATATGTGTATCGCTCTCGGGAAGGTAGTAGAAAAATTAATTTTTGACATAGTTAGCCTCAAAATTACAGAAAACTTACTGAACATAAATTGTAGCATATGTTTTAAGCTTTCCGAAACATCCGAATTATCTAATTTGGATCAAAAACGAGAGAGATATAGGCAAAACAATATCAGATTGAAACTCAGGATAACCTGTTAAAGACAGAATTGGTCTTCTGTCTCCGAACGCATTTCAGGTCATTTAATGGCAAAATATCAAAATATAACCTGAAGAGAAAGTGTTCCTTATTGAATCTAGTTTGCAGCACAGAAAACCTGACAAAAACGGATGAGAAACGTGTAGCTTATGGCCAATACAATTCGTCGACCTGAGATTGTTGTTGCTGTCAATTTACTCTCGGGATAGCAACAAACAAGCACGATTTTGATCTAATAAATGGTAAAATTTCAGCAAAATCTGTACATGAAACTTATAGGTCTATGTCTATGCTTTGCAGAACATTCAAAATTATTGAATTCGGCTGAGAAATGAAGAAGTTATGCTTGATTTCGTTTCAGCTACAATTCCAAAACGAAAATTACAGAAATGATCTTTAAATATATTTTTTTGGCAAACCTCTCATTAGCATCAAGTAAAAAGGGATTTAGCTAGCAATTTACCTCAACCAATGCAAGAAAAATATGTACAAACACTTGGTGTGCACTCCACAAGCTAGAGAGAGGAGATCAAGAGGCTTCATAACAAAAATAAACCAAAAACCATGTATTAAAAATTAATTTCAGAAATTAGAATGAAGATTAGAGAGTGATTAGAGAAGGATTGCTTTACCTTTTAGCTTGTATTAACCTAGATTAGCTATGTGAAGAGGAAAATGGATCTTCTACCAAATGGAGGCCATTAATTCGGTTTTTAGGAGGTGTTTAGGGTTTGAGGAAATTATGAAGAGGAGGGTTAGGGTTTAGGGTGGGTTTAAGATAATATATAGAGGTGGGTAATGAGTTTGGTTTCACTAATTGACCCAATAAGAGAAGTGGAATCCTAATGTTCACTAAAACTATTTAATGATTCATTAGCCAAATAAAACCCACCATTATAAAGCCACCCGTTTTTTATTTTTTTTCAAATAGCTTTATTTTAAAGAAATTAGCCTATCTAAAAAAATCCATTTTTAGCTTCATTTAAATTAAAATCATAATTTTAATTTATTATTCGGTAATTGCAATCCCGGGTTGTTACAGACTCCCCCCTTAAGAAAATTGCATCCTCGTAATTCCTTAAATATGGAAGTCGTCTATAACCTCTAATCCACCGAAGAAACAACAGAAGATAAATATAGATGCTCACCCGTACCCGAAGATGAAAGAAAACCAGGATAAGTACACTCGATAAATTCTCTGGTCTCCCAAGTGCAGTCCTTCGGATTGGGTGACCATTGAATTTTCATAAGCGGAACCTCTTTGTTTCGAAGGCGTCTGACCTCTGAATCAAGCACACGGAGTGGTTGCTGCTTCCAAGATAGATCGGGTGAGATCTCCAAATCTGGCACGATATGCGGCTCGATAATAGAATCAGGATCGCGCACACACTTGCGAAGCTGAGAGACATGGAACACATCATGTATTCCAGAGAAATGAGCAGGTAGAGCCACATGATAAGCAACAGGGACAATGCGTTCCGTCATAGGAAATGGTCCGACATAGCGAGGAACCAATTTCCCTGTAGAACTGAAACGCACAACCCCCTTCATAGGAGATATCCGAATATAGACAAGAAAAGATAATTTAATTTGAATTTACGGTTTAAAAGTTAGGACCGAAATAATTTTCAGATTTAAATTTATTGTCGCTGTCGTTTATCCTCAGGGCAGCGATAGAAATTATGATTTTGACTATATAAAGCTCAAAATTTACCAAAATATAAAACATGAAAGTTGTAGCCAAAAATATAAGCTTTTAGAACATTAAAGATTATCAAATTCCGGTTGAAGATGCGAAAGATATGACCAAAACAATTCTGTGTTTCAATGTTAAAATTAAAAACACAGGACATAGAAGTTACTTGCTCTTCAAACACACAATACGGTCATAAAAATAGATATACAGAAAATGATAAACATAAAAATTGTTTCTTATAAATATACCTTTCAACTAGAAAAAACCCCACTCAATTTAGATTTACCATTCAAAAGTTATGGTGATTTTAGTTTAGGTTTCAACACGGAAAATCGACAGAGCAGAGCATGTGTATCAGTTTCAAACCCAATTTCGACCCTATAGATCATAGAATTTGCAAAAGCTTAAAATAGAAAAGTTGTACTATAATGTCTTAGCTTTCTAACAGATAAAAGTATACATAATTTGGATTTGTGGCTTAAAAGTTATGGCCATTTTACTGTCAGACATCAACTCACGAAATTTGAAATGGCTGTGCTATACTATCAGTTTCAAACTTAATTTAGACCCTTTAAACATAGAATTTCGAAAAATGATTAAAATAAAACTTATAGCTTATTTAAATATCTTTGAGATTTAGGTGGTCGAAACTATTTTATTTCATGATAAAAAGTTCGACTTTTGACTTTTACTTCATGTTTTATGATATTCCTGAAATGTTTTGAGGCCATGTGTCTATCCGTAGACTAGGCAAATTTTGAAGATTTTGAAATTCAAATTTAGGATTAAATTTGAATTTAATTTGACTTTAATTTTAATTTAATTTGAATTGAATTCGAATATCGATTTGAGTGATTTCTTGGGTTTTTATTCGTTTTCGAGCACGGATTTTTCCAAACCTTTTTGAAACAATTTTTAAAATAAATGGGGATTTTAAATTATCATTATATGATTTTTTTTAAAGTATTTTCAAATATAGAATCTATTTATTCTCGATAATAAGGGAATTTTCAAATATGGCTTTCAAAATTGGTATTAAAAGCTGGTTTTCTCAAGTAAATTATTTTACATATAAAATACACGTTTTTGCACTATTCGAGCGAATGAGAATTAAATGGTTTGGTAATACATGTGGTATGGGACACATGCATTTATCTTATCGGTTAATCCCTGCTTGTCCGTTTGATCGTTTTGACCTTCGGGTCGAGTTTACTGATGAGATGAGGTAAACTTTTTACTGCTTTGAGTGTGAAATTTACTAGCGGCTAGTAAACCGTTTAGTGCAAACGTGTGGTATGGGACGCAAGTTAGCACTATTCGGGTTCCTATTCGAGAGTTTGTGACACATTTTCCATTGCGGCGTGCCAGTACTGGACCTTCGGGTCATTGCCATTACGGCGTTTGCCATTGCGGCGTATTTGTCTTCGAGACGTTTGCCATTGCGGTTTATTTTCCATTGCGGCGTATTTGCCATTGCGGCGTATTTGCCATTGCGGCATATTTGTCATTGTGACGTTTTGCCTTCGGGTGAGGTACCTATTTGAGATAACAATACTTGGCAAGGCTTCAGCCACATGCACGTGCAAATACTTTTGAGATGATTTCTTTGACTATTTTTCCTAATGTATCGCCCTTTTCGAAATAGGTCCTTTGAACCATTCGATATATTTGTGGCGATTACCTTTCGGAAATTTGAACTCTTGGGAGTTCTATCGTTGAGATTTGAGTTGCCTACACTGGCGTTATTTGAGATTTGCCTTTTGGCGTTACTATTGAGATTTTCCTATTGGCGTTATTACATGAGATTTGCCTTTTGCCGTTTATTTAGGATTATATTCTCCTATGTTGGAGAATTATATTTAATTGCCTTGTGGCGTATTTTTGAGATGGTAATTTCTTTGAGATTCTTTGAGTTGCCGATATGGCGGGTTTGTGATTTCTCCTTTTTAGAAGTTATATTTTTCCCTAAACCACTATTGATGATTTGTGATATGCCGATGATATGAGGCTTTCTATATTTAACATTCTATAGATTGCCTTATCTGTTTTGAGATTATATGTTTGTGCGAGTGATATCATATCATCACTTAAAGTAACCATACCATACTTATACTTATGCTTACAGTCAGTATTGTTCCTTCTTGTTTAAGAAGAACATTACCTTTATCCATATGCATCTATTATTGCTTATCCTTATAAGCTGATATCTTTAGCTAGACTGGCCCGTGTATTTTATACTCGGGTCAGACCGAGATGTTTCAGGTTAGGTACATTCAGACATATATTGACATGTGATTTGCGTTATATTGTCACAGTGATATGTTGTATCTAAGTACCATTTCAAAAAAAAAACCTAGAGCCAAAATCCCAAATTAAAGGCAAGCTTCCATCTTTCTTCAAATTTCCAAGATTTTCTCTTCAAAATTTCTAAGATGAGTTGGAAACTCATATATTTATGTCTATAAAGTCTTAATTCATTAAGAATTCATAGACATAGATATGTGAGTTTGCAACTCACCTTAGAAATTTTGAAGAGCAAATCCTGGAAAATTGAAGAAAGATGGAAGTTTGCCTTTAATTTGGGGATTTTGGCTCTAGGGTTTTTTTTCTTTTTCTTTTAGCTTTGGGATCTTTCTTTTAGTTTACCGTAAACTTAACTTGCATATGTTAAGTTTGAGAAGTATATGTATTCTCATTAGTTAAATATGTGAGTGGGCTTTAAACCCAAAACTCAATAGTCCATGTGTTAATACTTAATCTAAATTAACTAAGTTATTCATGTTTTTACACTTTATTTCATATATTTTAGCCAAAACAACTTACATTTCCATAGTTTCAACTTTATATAAATCATACAAACTTATTTTATGTTTAACAAAATGTTCTCACAACATATAAAAGATATTTTAGCCATCAAAATTATTTTCTATCATTAAAACTCTTATTTTTACTTAAATACTCAATTTACACTATAATTTATATAAAACAATATTTTAGCAATCAAAATTTACTTTAAAAATCATTTTATTGTCAAATTAAATATAACAAACCTTATTAACATCATTCTTACATCCAATTATATTTTAAACATAATTTCACCTTTTTAATTACAATAAAATTAACAAAAATCAACAATTGGCGATAATTTGCAAAATTTATTGCAATTTATTATATTAAAACCATATAATATTCATTTTCCTCCAAACTAACATAATAAAGCTTTTTAAAACTTTATTTTCATCATTTTACACTTATTTCGACAAATTAACGTTGATTAAAATATTTTGTCTTATTAATTAATCCGATAAATTTCCAAATCATCGTATTTCTAACATTCACCATTTATAACCAACATTATCATCTTTTACTCTTTCCAAATTCGATGTTTTTTCAAAACAAACAATTTTATATCTCTAATTTATTTTTGTTCCTCCATTATTAAATTGTAACCACTGTTATAATTAAATTTCCAAGTAATCACCACAACCAGGGTTGTTACAGACTCCCCTCCTTATAAAAATTGCGTCCTCGCAATTTCTAGAGACAATTTGTAAACAACACGATTTAATTTCATTAAGCAAAGAGAAAGATAGACAAGCTCTAGCTTTTTAAATAAATATTCTCACCCTCAACTTAAGCTGATAGAAAACTAGGATAAAACTGCTCGATAAACTCAATGTTTTCCAAGTGTAATTACTGGGATTAGCAGACCATTGAATTTCTGCGAGCAATACATCATGATTTCAAAGGCCTCTCACTTTCGAAATAAGAACACAAAAGATCAATCAAGTGAGATTGATTTATCAGAAGCTTCTCGAATAGAGTTGGGATTTTAGCATCACTTTATCCCGGACTCCAATCGACAAGATAATTATCGACATGACTTTCCATGTGTCACTACGAAAAGAGCAACGTCGATTATAGACTGACGACAATAGGGATAATAAAATTCGACGAGAGGTGGTTATTCAAATGCCACCAAACTCGAACGGCCGCACGACTGCAAGTCGTTAGACAATTGCAATAAGGCAAGATAACCACAAGGAATCAATATATATTTATATATATTAATATTAATTTACAATCAAAAATTCTTAGAGTTTCAAAATGCATTATCTTCATGATCATAATCTCAATTTTCAGTACTTGAAAGTTTACAAATTTTTTATTTAAACTCATTGCTCTTTATTTAGAGTAAATAAAGTAAATTTTGGTTGCTAAAATATTGTTTTATATAAATTATAGTGTAAATTGAGTATTTAAGTAAAAATAAGAGTTTTAATGATAGAAAATAATTTTGATGGCTAAAATATCTTTTATATGTTGTGAGAACATTTTGTTAAACATAAAATAGTTTGTATGATTTATATAAAGTTGAAACTATGGAAATATAAGTTGTTTTGGCTAAAATATATGAAATAAAGTGTAAAAACATGAATAACTTAGTTAATTTGGATTAAGTATTAACACATAGACTATTGGGTTTTGGGTTTAAAGCCCACTCACCTATTTAACTAATGAGAATACATATACTTCTCAAACTTAACATATGCAAGTTAAGTTTACGGTAAACTAAAAGAAAGATCTCAAAGCTAAAAGAAAGAGAGAAAAAAACCTAGAGCCAAAATCCCCAAATTAAAGGCAAGCTTCCATCTTTCTTCAAATTTCCAGGATTTGCTCTTCAAAATTTCTAAGGTGAGCTGCAAAATCACATATCTATGTCCATAAATTCTTAATTCTTTGAATTGGGTAAATAGTTGAATGATTTGAGTAATTTGATTGAATTGTTGAAATTTGCAAAGTGGTTGCTAAAATTTATTTGTGAACATTGCTGTAGTAAAACAACAATATTTCAGTGTAGAATGATCCAAATTCGCTCAATCTTTTTGTGGTAGAAAGATATTTAAATAATCTATAAGTTCTATTTTAATCATTTTTCGAAATTCTATGTTTAAATGGGTCTAAATTAAGTTTGAAACTGATAGTATAGCACAGCCATTTCAAATTTCGTGAGTTGATGTCTGACAGTAAAATGGCCATAACTTTTAAGCCATAAATCCAAATTATGTATACATTTATCTGTTAGAAAGCTAAGACATTATAGAACAACTTTCCTATTTTAAGCTTTTGCAAATTCTATGATCTATAGGGTCGAAATTGGGTTTGAAACTGATACGCATGCTCTGCTCTGTCGATTTTCCGTGTTGAAACCTAAACTAAAATCACCATAACTTTTGAATGATAAATCTAAATTGAGTGGGGTTTTTTCCAGTTGGAAGGTATATTTATAAGAAACAATTTTTATGTTTATCATTTTCTGTATATCTATATTTTTCTGACCGTAATGTGTGTTTGAAGAGCAAGTAACCTCTACGTCCTGTGTTTTTAATTTTAACTTTGAAACATAGAATTGTTTTGGTCATATCTTTCGCATCTTCAATCGGAATTTGATAATTTTTAATGTTTTAAAAATCTTATATTTTTTTCTAAAACTTTCATGTTTTATGTTTTGGTAAATTTTGAGCTTTATATAGTTAAAATATAAACTTTTGTCGCTGCCCTGAGGATAAACGACAACGACAATAAATTTAAATCTGAAAATTATTTCGGTCATAACTTTTAAACCGAACCTATCAAGAAGGAGGAAGTCGTCAAGCTCCAAAGCAAGAAAAAGAGAAGTAAGTGCCGCCGATTTCATTTCAAGGAGATAGGAGCAAATTCAAGGTGCTGCGGAAGCTCTACCGGATTTTTCAAAGTTGGTTAAAGTTAAAGAAAATAGTGAAGTGTTGGATGATATGAATGTTGGTAGGAAGTGAGCAATTTGGTTAAAGGTGAGTATTCATGTTTACTAACCCATAAATTATTTCATATATAATAATTGAAAATTTTAAATATGTTGAATGAGTAAATGTTTGATAACTTGGTTGTAAAATTAGTTGATTACATAATTGTTTATGTGGATGATAACTTATTTGATAAATGATAAGAGAAATGATTAGAAATTAACCATAGTTAATTCAATGAAAATTAAATCCATAGAAAAATGTGTACGGAAGTTATTTAGCCTCTTAATGATTTTAAATGAGTTAAAATAGTTTAAATATGGTTTTAAAAAAATTGAAGTGTTTCGAACAAGTTTCGAAGCAATTCACAAAATTGATCACAATCGAGCTCGTCGCGTAGCGGCAGTTCGTAACTTTCGTCCCGTAACTTCAAATTAATGTAGAGAATGATTTATAAGTCGAACTTCTTCAAAATTAAAATTCTTTGGTCCACAATGATGTAGTTTTCCAACGAAGAAAGAAAATCGAGATTTCATTAAGTGAATTTTTAAATATGTCCAAAACAATTTTCTAAAAACATCGCGGTTTTGCAGTTCGGAATCCAAAATGGAATTTATTTATAAATGATATTTTTAAAAGATTAAAAATGTGAAATAAATTTGATAAATCTATTAAAATGGTTTGAAAGATATTTGGAATGGAAAATATGAATTTTCAAATATTAAAAAGTTGTTTAAATCAAATAAGCTTATATATCACTTTTCATAGCACTTTTATGCTGTGAATTCTATAACCTACTTAATATGAGTTTTAAACTTAGCAATTCTATCCTAAATCTTTTGTGAATGATTTTAAAGGAATAATTAAGTAATGTAAAGATGATTTGGAAGTATTAGTAAGTGTTTGAATAAACGGTTAAGTGGAATTGTTTACACCACTTAAACAAAAAGTGAAGAAGATTGAATATAATAACAAACTGAGTAGGCGGAAACGACTAGTACATTTGTCCCACCTGTGAGATCTGGGAAGATAAAACAAGGTATTTAACTAAGGTTAGGGATGGAGCAGTGCCCTGAACTTACTTAGCCTATGTTTTCTCTTTTTAGGCGAGGGATGGAATAGATCGAAAGGAAAGGTCGAATGCTCTAAAAAGTTCATATTTAAGTTTTTAAAAAAATAAAAGAAATAAATTCTTTGAATATTATTTAACCACTTAACATATTTTATTCGATGGTTGGTACGAAGGCAACGGATTAGACTTAGGCGATCCCTATCCGAATAACCGGGATCAGATTTGGGTGATTCTTTCCAAAAACCCCTTCAAACTAATTTTCAAAATAAAACATATTGAAGACAAAGATCGTTAAATGACAAAGACATTCATGATGTAGGATTACTTGCCATTAATCTCTGGAGGTGAAACTTGCCATATTTAAGATGGTAGTAGTGCTCTGTTATGAAAATATTCGATTTGCAAGAATATGATTTAAAGTTAAGAAAGAAATTTTTGATTAAGATTTAATGAATGATTTGGAAAGGTTTTCCTAAGTAAAAGAGAAAATGATTTGGAATTATTCCATGATTTAAGAAAGGTTTAAATTAATCAAATGATTTGATAAATGAGGCTTAATGATTCCATACACATTTGAAAAGAAATGGAATAAATTGAAAAGAATGTATCTAAGAAAAATATTTGATTTAAATAAAAGATGAAATAATTGATCGATGGTTGATATCCACATATGAACTTAACATCTTTTTAAGCGATGATCGGCTTCGAAGGAACCAGAGTCGGATTTGGGCAATTTGCAACGTCCCGCCTTTTCGCACGCTTTAAATCGACACACATGCCAATTCAAACCGTTCGGAAGGATGAATTGTTATGGGGTAAATAAGAAAAACGAGAAAGAAATAAAAAAAATAGAATCTCACAGTGGAAGGATAAAATATAATAACCAAATATACAGTTTATAAAGTTGTTTTACAAAATATTCGATTATACTTACACATTTATCAGATTTACACATACCAATAACAATGCAGCGGAACAGTATGAGTATAGTGGACTAATAATAATAATAACAATGTAAATCTCCATCTTCGTCCTCCAGAGCTAAGGTCTTCGAAATCCTGAAACGCTCGGACTGCCCGAGCGAATTGAAAAGACAAAACACTCGAGTCAGAACTAAAAGATCTTATGTAAGTTAAATTAACAGAAGTAAATATGAATGCAGTAACTCAAAAGATACTCGAGATTCACATCTCTTAAGGATCCGTTAAACTATTTACTATGTAGTATATTTCGCTATTATAATAGTGTCTAATTGTAAAATAAACTTACTTTAAAATAGCGTTAAGGCGTTACATTTTCCACCTTAACACGTAGTAGTGTCAATAGTCTATACAGTGCCTGCATATCTCTTGATCGGAAGACTACGAGAAGACACTCCATAGGTACGACACAATTAGAAACTCGTAGTAAAGGCTCGGTATGGTAGGTGACACGACACAACTAGGCAATGTCAGGGTAGATATACGAATTACGCTTTCGGGTCGGTGGTAACTCGTAGCCGCAACTACCGCCCACCTCGGACAAACTTCCCAAATCAAAGAAATCAAAAGTGAAGGTGGCCACCGAAACAATCCAAAGTCAGAGTATAGTATCGAAGGGAAGTGTCCGATCAAAGGTGCTACCTCAATTAACCCGTTGATCGCTCATGTTTTAGCCACCTTAAGCCAACCCGCGGGAGTTGGGTCCACGTATTTACCTCAAAGGAAACGCCGCTGCCATCCTACTTCATTCTGGAATCTCCACCGCGCACATGGTTGTTAAAGTGGTTTTCGGAGTTGGCAGAGAGTATGACAACTTCTGATCCCGGTCTCTTCAAAAAAATCGTTATTATAACACCGCGGTCTTTTCAAAATAGTTTATACTTTAAAACCAGAATATAATATCCCTTTTCAAAACCATATAAATACGATATCATTTTCCTCTTTTAAAACTAAATCAACATGATATCATTTCCAATATATCCCTTTTTCTAAAACCATACCACTTTAAAATTTATAATATCTTGAAAACATACATTTGAATTATAACTCTTCAAAACATAATACTTCGAAATCCATAGCTTTAAACTATAACTTCCAACTTAAATGGTTTGGATATTCAACAGTATATAAAATAAAAATGGTTTGAATTTAAAATTTCTTTATAAAGTAAATAATTTCCACGACTTTAGAATTTTATTTTCTTTAAATTAAGTTTAAAACCATAAATTTTAAATTCACTATCAGTTTCAATAAACCACTTAAGTTTCAATATATTTCAAACTTTGAATATTAAACAATTAGAAACTAAGGTTGGAAATTTCTATTCAACAATTAAATGTCCTATTATTTAGTTTGAAATATTTGCATAATAAATCCATAATCATTTAAATAAAACTCAATTTACCTATAACTAAATATTTCCTTCAGTTTATTTATACTAGAATTATTCGTTTAATTCATCTTGAATAAAAATTCAGTTATAAATATCATACCTTTTAAAATTTCAAGTTAATAAATTCTACATACACTTATGGAGTTTAATTCTTAAATAAACTCAATTCCAAATAAATTTCCCATTTAACTTCCAATCTTAATTGATTTAGATCCTTAAAACTCTATATATATTCAATATCTTAAAATGTACTTAACCATATAAAATAATCAAACTCCCTTATTCGACTTATCTATTTTATTTAACAAATTTATACACAGCTTAAATTCAATAATTTAACCATATATGTATATATAAAATAATATTTATATAATATCAAAAATTAATATTTATTTAACCGTATCCTATTCAAACCATAGAAATCATTTTCAAAATATTGGTATATATAGACCGACGGTGTCTGTATAAAATTTTCTATCCTATGGTCAAGTGATACGGATATTTATCATTTCAATCCGCAATTTAAAAATAAAATTTACGGTTATATATCATTTCAAACCGAAATCCCAAATGCAATAAAATGCACAACAACTTGCAATTTATGATGATATAAATAAACATCCATCCATCATGAAATCATACATCCATTTATCACAAACATCATCCAATTCAAACAATACATCACTATATAACAGGTAATAAATAACAGGCATTTACTGGCAGTTTATTATGCAAATAAATTAAATAATAATTTAACTGGCAGTTTATATGCAATAATAAATTTAACTAAAATATTAACTGGCAGTTTATATGCAAAAATGAATTAAATAACAAGTAAATTATATGAATGCAAATTAACTGAGACAATGATGAAATATATGCCAAATAGCTATAAATAAATTTCTAAACACATCATAAATTAATTTAACAAAATAAGAAATTTTAGAAATTGTGAGTGGGTTAAAACACTCACCTTTTGAATTTAAATTGAATTTAAATTCAATTTAAACCCAAAAATTTGACCGTCTCAGCATTCGTCCAAACCAGCGTCATCAAGTCCGGAATTTTATTAAGGTCCTAACAAAAAAGATCGCGCGCAAAACGGATATCGTATGCAAAAGATATAGCGATAATTGTGATTGAATTTTAATTTAAAAAAAACAAAAAGAGAACACTTTACCTTAGTGCCACATCATCACCTTTCCTCCTCACGCCACAGAGCACTCCTACAGGAAAGAAGCACGCACGCATACTTTGAAACCGAAACCCATACGCGAATGCACGCACTGCCACGAACGACGCACGCACACCACGGCCCCGCGCCACCTGCGATGACCGGCCATACCTTGGAGAGCCGCCACGACCACTCCCCCACGCTCAGATCTGCGATTGAACGCCCCAAATCACCATAGCTACCATCGAAACTTAACCCTGATTGAATTATTGCCGTAGATCCAACCGTTAGATCGACAAACGAACACCGCCGATGACTCCCGTCCGTTCCCTCTTCAAAACTCAGAAATGGTTCGTCGATCCGTCGAGTTTCATCGACGCGCGATGAATGACCGTAAATTGATTTAGAAATTCTGGACAAACGATGCATCAAATTGGAAAACGAATTTCAGTTTTGAGATGCGTACATTGAAAGCTTCGATATATAATTTTTCTGAGGAGATTGAATTTTTATTTGATTTTCGGATTGCAATTGAAATTAGGGTTTGCAGCCATTGGAGAGAGGAGGAGCTGATGGAATTGTACATACAGAATAATGAAAAAATAGAGGCTGCTAGGGTTTATAACTGGATATATATAGGCAAAGTGGAAATAGGATGGCTCAGATAAGATAGATGTACGCGCGAACGACAAAGTGGCCCAAAAAGCACATTCTTACCCCGGAACGAAATTGGGTAAACCCATATATCAAAATAGGTGTTTTAAAATATTTTAAACGCAATGGAAAAGGTTTCAAGTCCAAATTCCATCATATGAAGAAGTTATGCTAAAAACAATATTTTCCAAATTGATTTCAATTTCATTTATTTCAAGGCGTTTCGAGTCCGTACGATCAAATGATAAGTCCAATTGCTACGAAACATGAACTCCTACAATAATTCACCGTTATGGATCCGATGAAACTGGTTTCGTCGAAATCCGAGTTAATGGCCAAAATGGCTATTTTTACACTTAACTAAATAAGTTAAAATTTTAATTGATTAAATCAACTTTCAATTTCCAATCCTATAATCGACAATTCATGTCATTATTAATTTCTTAAAAATTTACAATGTTTTAAACAAATTCAGATGAAACTGTAAAGTGGATAAATTTATAAATTTCAATGTTAACTTCCAATTTCATTAAATTTTAAAATTATAAATAAAATTACCAAAATTTCCATTCAATTAAATTACCAATAATTATTACATTCATTATTGTCAAATAGATGGGTTTGCTATTGGATTCAAAAATATTACATAAATATTTCCCAATTTCAACTTAAATTTTAAATTAACGTAATAATTAAATACTTGATTTCATTCATTTGCAATATATCCCACTATTATAAATTAAATAAATCAACTCACTATTAAAATTCAAATTCAATAATTCATAAATTTTATCATCTTGATTTACTTATTAATTTATAATTCTTTAAACCAATTCTCATCTCAATTTAAAGTAACTTAATTCACCAATTATAGTATTAATTTCAATTTCTTAAAATAACCCCTTTATTATAAATCGAAGCCAATTTATTTTAATAAGATTCCAATTAAACGGATTAGATTCAATTTCAGCCTTTATCTTACACTTAAGTTTAGGTTATATTCAATTTATAACGCATTACTTTCTTAGTTATTACTTTACATACTTCTCGTATTAATTTCTCAATTAATCATAATTATTAAAGTAACGCTTATTATCAAAAACGACATTATAATTACTCAACATTTAAATGAACGTTATTTCAAATAAATTCATTGACCAAGTAATTAGGTAATTTATAACAATTGCTATCCTACCCTTAGATTCATTACCAAATAACATACTACCTAATTGCATTCACTTATGTTTTATCCAAACCTACATTTAGAATTTATTTCCAGTAATTAATTAATATTTACATCCATTTATTACAATTTACCTCCATTTATACAGTTGCAATTCATTTTAGTTATTATTTTATTAATACTATTTCCAATTTTATTTATTTTAGTATTAATTACACAATCATATTTAATTAACAAATTAAAATGTGTTCCACTATTTCTATTTACACTCCATTATAACCTAAACAGTCGTTTCAATCACATTTGGATTGCATTTTACTTCTTACGACCTTTTTCTTTTATTCATTGGTTAAATGTTTATTTTAGTTATTCCTTTTGTTACTTACAAATCTTATTTCATTCATTAATGCCATCATTTAACAATTATTGCATAAATTTTATTTATTTATATTCATGTTATTCATGTTTAATTCAATTCCTTTGCACATTAATTCATTTACTAAAGTTTACAATCATTTATTTATTACTTACCTTCTTATTATATTAAATTAGTAGCATTTCCATTATACTTCTGATTATAACATTTCATTAGTTAATTTAATATTCCTGTTTGTTTCTTATATTAAACTTAAAACCAAGTATGACAAAGATTCACAATTTCAATTGATTGCGATTACATTTTGAAATTGTAAATCTTAATTTCAATTGCTACATTTAGATTTCTAACATCTGCTTCATTATAACTTCTAGAATTTTTATTTCTTCCTAAATTAAATTGCAAAATTTAAAATAAACTAACAAATTTATTAATCAAAATTTACGGGTCGTTACACTCACCCCCACTCAAAACTTTTTATCCCCGAAAAGGAAAAAGAAGGGAAAAGAAGAGTTAAGAAATCAATATATCTTATTCAAAACATAAATTTTATAAACAATTAAATTTACAAAATTTGTTACTTTAAACAAAATATACAAATTTACAATCATTAAATCTTTTTATACTTAAATCAATAAAGTTTGGAAAATATTTTCAAAATTTTCTAAGTCCACAATTTTACGGAAAATTTCGACAGAGTCTCCTTTGTACGGAGAGGCTTGGGAGAAAATATAATATCAAAATAACAATATACAACATATACTTTCCAAAATAATATATCCCAACCCGGAAAAAATAATAAAATAGCGCTATAAAACCGTAATCCGAAAACGTACCTATTTGTCGGACAATTAACGCTTAATGATGAAACCAAAAGCAGTAGCAATTGCTTTCATAACCTGTATTTCACTTATATAATCTGATAAGAGTTAGCAATTATATAGAATGAAATATTTAAGTTGTTCAACCACAAACAAACAATCAATTCAACAACCAAATGCAACAAACAGCATACAACCTTCATACAGAATCAACACAATTCAATCATTCATTCAAACAAAACAAACAGTTGTTCGGGCTCAAAACTTCAACTTGTACAGAATGAAGATTAAACTACTAAGTGCACCCTTCACTCAACAGTCTTAGGTGAAACTAAATAGATTAGTCATACTTCCAACAATTTTAAAGTTTCCTTACCCAAACAACCATAAACCAAAACAACAACAAATTCCAAACAATAAATCAAATTATTTATTATTAATTTTATTTCATACATTTGTTGTTTATTTTTTTTTATTTTTTTCACGATTTCTTATAATTCACATTTACTTCTTGCAAAATTTCATTTACTTAATTAGCGCTTATATTTCTATTATATCAAATTTTTAGAAATACTTCCATTTCAACTTAAGTTTATAACTCTATAACATCAATTTCTTATTTAATAAGGTGATTCATTCATTTTTTTCCCACTCTTAATATTATTTATTTATCGTATTCATCTTTCCATTTATTCAATCTTTCTTAAACTTATTTTCATTTCTTTATAACTGTTCTATTATATTAAATTAGTGGCCTTTCAGTCATAATTTAGATTTATAACAATTATAACATTAGATTCTTATTAATAATAGCAATTTATTGAACACTTCATTACATACTTTTACTTGTATAATTTCCATTACGTTTCTTATTAAACATTTCAACTTTTTATATTTGGTAAGTTACATATGTTAAAAAAATGCAAATGAACTTATACAAGTTTTATCTCATCCTTTAATTAAATTTAATGTTCAATAATATTACACTTTGTTTCATATGTTACAAATTTCAAATTTCCTTTAATACCATTAATAACCTAGCATTAAATCTCTTATTTCATTTGGGGTATCAATTATCAGTTAAATTCTGTTTCACTACATTAATTAAACTATTAATAATTGGAAACATAAGAATTAAATACCCGGTTTTTTTTCAAAATCATTTTAAAATAATAGGTAAATGTATATACTTACACTTATATAACCAATTATATTTAAAACAATTTAAATTTTATATTATCAAAATAAATCTGTAGTAAAATTACTACAGTGGCCTTCCCACTTCGAAACTCGAAAGTGAATGTCGATGATGCGTGCTCACATCACCGAAATTATTTTCCAACAACAGAGAGGGGAGTATAAATTTATCTTTCCCAAAATTTCTTTTAAAAACATTTCTTTCAAATTATTAAAATACTTATATCAGAAAATACTTCTTAAATATTATTATTATATTCCAAACATTTGAAAGAATTTTTTTTCAAAGCCCCGGAACATAAGTTCTAAAATTTCCAATTTGATTTATTTTATTTTCAATCTTATTTCACTGTTATTTATAAATTTCATCACCTAACAACCAATATATTGCAACCAAATATAATCTTTATAAAAATTTATTTTATATATAGAAAATATAATAGGAAAAATTATTTCATTCACCTATATTCAAAACAAATATCGTCTCGGTCTGTCCTATTAAGTGTTTAGAAATCCCTATTGATGTCACAGCGTCCCATGCATCAAGCAGAACTTATAAATACAAAACGGAACAGATTAAGACAACACTAAAACCTTTTTATATCACTAACAAATACGCACTCTCATATATACACTCAGCGACTCCCATTGGGTATTACTATCCTATTAATAAAGAGAAAGACCCCACAAAGCTAAGGTTTATTGCTAAACCAAAGCTCTGATACCACATTGTAACGTCCCGCCTTTTCGCACGCTTTAAATCGACACACGTGCCAATTCAAACCGTTCGGAAGGGCGGATTGTTATGGGGTAAATAAGAAAAACGAGAAAGAAACAAAACAAAATAGAATCTCACAGCGGAAGGATAAAATATAATAATCAAATATACAGTTTATAAAGCTGTTTTACAAAATATTCGATTATACTTATACATTTATCAGAGTTACACATACCAATAACAATGCAGCGGAACAGTATGAGTATAGTGGACTAATGATAATAATAACAATATAAATCTCCGTCTTCGTCCTCCAGAGCTAAGGTCTTCGAAATCCTGAAACGCTCGGACTGACCCGAGCGAATTGAAAAGACAAAACACTCGAGTCAGAACTAAAAGATCTTATGTAAGTTAAATTAACAGAAGTAAATATGAGTGCAGTAACTCAAAAGATGCTCAGGATTCACATCTCTTAAGGATCCGTTAAACTATTTACTATGTAGTATATTTCGCTATTATAATAGTGTCTAATTGTATAATAAACTTACTTTAAAATAGCATGAAGGCTTTAAATTTTCCACCTTAACACGTAATAGTGCCAATAGTCTATACAGTGCCTGCATATCTCCTGATCAGGAGACTACGAGAAGACACTCCATAGGTACGACACAAATAAAAACTCGTAGTAAAGGCTCGGTATGGTAGGTGACACGGCACAACTAGGCAATGCCAGGGTAGATATACCAATTACGCTTCCGGGTCGGTGGTAACGCGTAGCCACAGCTACCGCCCACCTCGGACAAACTCCCCAAATCAAAGAAATCAAAAGTGAAGGTGGTCATCGAAACAATCCAAAGTCAGAGTATAGTATCGAAGGGAAGTGTCCGATCAAAGGTGCTACCTCAATTAACCCGTCGATCGCTCATGTTTTAGCCACCTTAAGCCAACTCGAGGGAGTTGGGTCCACGTATTTACCTCAAAGGAAACGCCGCCACCATCCTACTTCATTCTGGAATCTCCACCGCGTACACGGTTGTTAAAGTGGTTTTCGGAGTTGGCAGAGAGTATGACAACTTCTGATCCCGGTCTCTTCAACAACCAATCGTTATTATAACACCGCGGTCTTTTCAAAATAGTTTATACTTTAAAACCAGAATATAATATCCCTTTTCAAAACCATATAAATACGATATCATTTTCCTCTTTTAAAACTAAATCAACATGATATCATTTCAAATATATCCCTTTTTCTAAAACCATACCACTTCAAAATTTATAATATCTTGAAAACATACATTGAATTATAACTCTTCAAAACATAATACTTCGAAATCCATAGCTTTAAACCATAACTTCCAACTTAAATGGTTTGGATATTCAACAATATATAAAATAAAAATGTTTTGAATTTAAAATTTCTTTATAAAGTAAATAATTTCCACGACTTTAGAATTTTATTTTCTTTAAATTAAGTTTAAAACCATAAATTTTAAATTCACTTTCAGTTTCAATAAACCACTTAAATTTCAATATATTTCAAACTTTGAATATTAAACAATTAGAAACTAAGGTTGGAAATTTCTATTCAACAATTAAATGTCCTATTATTTAGTTTGAAATATTTGCATAATAAATCCATAATCATTTAAATAAAACTCAGTTTACCTATAACTAAATATTTCCTTTAGTTTATTTATACTAGAATTATTCGTTTAATTCATCTTGAATAAAAATTCAGTTATAAATATCATACCTTTTAAAATTTCAAGTTAATAAATTCTACATACACTTATGGAGTTTAATTCTTAAATAAACTCAATTCCAAATAAATTTCCCATTTAACTTCCAATCTTAATTGATTTAAATCATTAAAACTCTATATATATTCAATATCTTAACATGTACTTAACTATATAAAATAATCAAACTCTTTTATTCAACTTATCTATTTTATTTAACAAATTTATACACGGCTTAAATTCAATAATTTAACTATATATGTATATATAAAATAATATTTATATAATATAAAAAATTAATATTTTGTAACGACCCTAGATTTTAATTTAATTTAAATTGATAATTAAAGGAAATTTTGAATAAAAATTATAGAATTAAATATAAATGGAAGCGAGTTTCCTCGATTCAAATAGAATATATATATATATAGTCATATGGATTTGAAATTTTGTATATATGTGAATATATATATATATATATTGGATTTTAAATAAATTCTTATATAAATGATTTTGAAAAGTAAATAATATACTTTGGACACAAGTATAAAAATAAATAGATAAATTGATTTAAAAATTTATAAATAATGATAATTTGAGTTATATAAAATATATGTGTATATATAGAGAAATATAAAACAATAATTTTTAAAGTAAAATTTATGATAATTATTTAAACTAAAAATAGAAGTAAATTTAAAATGCAAGAATAAGAGCAAATAAAAATATGTTATTTATCAAAATAAAGATAGTTTCTTTTATAAATTGTTTTAATTAAATAATGAGTTGTATTTAAACAATATTAATAGTATAATATTTATACAAATGGATTTTTATAGATAGAAATGGTTATTTCAGATTTAAATATATATATATTTTTAAAGAAAACTAGGATTTGTGAATTTAAAATGAAATAAATTACAAACAAATATATAAGTATGCAATTCAAATATAATGTAAGGAAGAAACAAAGTAAAGTGATTAAAGCATAACAACACAACATTTATAGATTTTTTTTTTTCATTTTAAAATAGAAGACAAAACAAATTAAAATATAAATAAGCAAAAGCAAAAAGAATTAATATGAAAGTGTATAAAACAAATATAAAACAAAAACAATAAGTATAAAACAAAACTAAAGAGAATAAATATGCAAAGTACTAAGTAACAAGGCCTAAACAAATATAAGAAACAAAACAAAGCAAAGAAATAAATAAGAAGTGATGGCACTAGAATAAAATTTAACAACATGATTTAAAAAGTATAAAGCATGAAATCAGCAAGTCAACATGCAAAAGTATATGCAGGCTGAAATAAAGAAGTACAAAGAAAAGTAATAAAGCTTTCATCTCAACTCAAACAAGCACATATATAAACTGTACATACATAATTATTGAACAAAGCATCTTCAACCATGCTTATAGTACAAAGAGAAGGTAACATCACCTTGCATAGAACAATAATCAACCTGTACAACTCCTCTTTTATATATACATCAACTTATAAACTTGCTCTCCTATATATTTTCATCAGCTCGTTCCTTGAAGCTAAAATCTGAAGTAAATATTACTTCATACTTAAACAAAGATTCAAAATTTAAATAACAATATAAATCAAAACAAATGACTTCAAACCAGAGATCAAAAGAAAAGGGGGTTTCAGCTTGAAGATTCAACAGTCTGTTTCAAGTAGAGAAGCTCTGTCTTCTTCTTCCTCTGGAAATACAGTGAGTAACCTTACACCTTTAAAAATCTTTGAGTAGACTCTTGTTTATGTAGTGGTCTGGAAAGTATGTGCTTCCTATATATATAAGTGTTTGGCAACCTCTCTGCATATTGATATATGAATGTGTGTATATGTGTATTTGCATTCCCTGTAACATTCTGTTACCAAAATTTCAAGCTAAAGGCTTATTTGAAAATCAATATCTCTTGATCCAATCTATATTTGGATTTAAGTATTTAATGAAACATGTTAGTTAAACCATAGAGTTTAATTTGAAAACTTGTTTAAGTTAAAAACAAAGTAGTATCGTCCTGGAAATCCAGATTTACCGTAAACTTTTATAAACATGTTAAAAATCAATTTATACAATTCTCTGATTCAAATACATAAATTGATTTGGCCTGGAAAGTTGTGATTTTTGAAATCAAAATCACGATTTAAAGTGAGGCATTGGATGTGAATTTGGGGATTTCCTGGAAATTGAGTTTTGGCCGAACTCTGATGATCTATGGAGTCGTGGTGGTCGAGCTTCCTCCTGGAGGTGGAGGGGTGATCAGTGGCCCTAGGAAAAATATTGGTTGGGGTTGCAAGTGAACGAGGTGGCGACGGTGGTGGGTTCTTTTTCCTAGACCTAATTTTTGACTGTGTAATTGTTTGGGGTCGGTTCGTACGCATCGAAGCGTCGAGTGCTTCGGGGTTTTAGGTGTTGGTGGCTTGGTCGTAGGCGAAGCTGTGGCCGGAGGTGGAAGGTCGTTGGTGGTCGGAGCGTCGTGGGGAAAACGTTGACAGGTTGGGCTTTCGTTTGCAGTTCGAGTTCCAGGTTTGAGTTGTACAACTCAAATTCGATTTTGCGCACGTGAGGAAATTTGGGTGGTCGGAGGTGATTGCGTGGATGCTGGCTGATGCGTGGAAGCCATCGGAGGTGACCGGAGCGCCGCCGCGTCCATGTGCACGTGCACGAGCACGGTTGCTCTGATGGTCTGTAATTTTGTTAGTTTGGGGATGAAGCAGAATAAGTGACTCGAGTTTTTACTCGAGTATTTTCATGTTTGGCCCGAAGCATTAGGGTGTTAGACTCGAAGTCATCTTCGTTTGGCTCGGGTTGGTTTAACAGAGTTGCAGTTTTGAAAAAAAAAAAAACTGTTTGCAAATTGAAATTTAAACCAAATTTAAATGAATTTGCAAACCGAATATGAGTAAAGTTAAATCAGATTTAAGTTAGATTCAAATAGAACTTTGAATCTTAAAGTTTTAAAAAGGAAAATTAAATTTTAAATTTAAAATATAAGTTTAAAATACACTCGAATGATTAATGAAATCATTAATAAAGGAATTGATTTTATATTAGAAACAATTAAGGCATTAAGTGATGTAATTTATATGATAATTAATTAAAGACTCATTTATTTAATTTATAAATTTATGATTTAGATTTATTTAAAATTAGAGATTAATTAAAAGTAATTAAGAACTGTTATTAGTAAATAAAGATGATTAACTAAGGATAATTAAGTATTACTTAATATGATTAATTTTGATAACGAATTAGATAAATTAATTTAGATAATCAATTATATATTGTAAATTGTAAATTACATGATGGAAGCAATCAGAAATAATTACTTATTATGATTAATTAAGGATAATAAATCAAATAGAGGTTAATTAAGGATTTATTTATAAATGAGATTTATTAATATTAATTAAAGATTTATTAAAGTAAATTTATTTAAATGATAAAGATTAATTTGAAATTAATGATTTAGGGTTACGAGATGATTGCTTAATGGTAAGAAATTAAAAGGATTTATTCATTTATTTACATTTGTATATTATTTCTTAAAATAATGAATTAAAGGGTTACTTAATTATGAAATTGGTTTAAAGATTAGATTTATGAATAAGATAAATTAAGGATAATTTAATTTGTTAAAGTATTTGATAAATTAATTGATATCGAATGATTAATAAATCAGAATTGGTAAATTAACTCATAAGTAATTTATTGGAAATAAATTGAATTAATTAGGATAAATAATTTATAAATCCTGCTTATAAATGACTATTGAATACGTGACCTGGCTTATGAATGATTGTATTGTATGAAAAGCCTTGAATTGATTATCCTATCTGATGTGTGATATTTTGTTCTGTAGATTGAACAATGTATATTTAGTTGCATTTGTATATTATCTGTGAATCTGTGAATGGACGATGAGCGTTATAAGTTTTATATCGCTTATCAATATTATTTCTGTGTTTAATCAGTGATGATTGAAATGATGTTGCACTATTGTGATTAAACCCTAGACCACACCATACACACACAATTATGGATTTCACGAGGAAATCGATTAAGTCGCAGATTTTTGAAATAGTTAAATTTGAATTTTTAAATTCAAATGTTTTGGAAATGGAATCGGAATAAATATGAAAAGCTTTTGGAATGGAATTTCAAAATAGAATTTATTATTTTTAAATTACTTGATTAAGTTTTGGAATTTAAATAAGTTGATTTAAATTTAAATTCAATACTTGAAATTGAATTCTGTAATTTGAAATTAGGGATTAATGATATTATACTAGTCATTATGAGTCAAACCATTTTTAAAGTATTATTTTTGGGAATTTGAATTTAACTCAAGGATTTCAACTCGTATAAATGAATCAGATTTCCAAAATGAAAACTGTTGTTTTCAAATGATAAACACTTTTAGATAAGAACTGAGATTCCAGTTAATTAGGGGAATTGCAAGATTGAATAGAGAAATGATTTTCCTAAGTTATGAATGAATTCTTTTTGAAAGCTATGAATTAAATCTGTTTATTTTTAACAGATTTAAATTGATGATTTGTTTAAATCAAATTGAAATGAAATTGTTTTGAAGGCTATAAGTTAAATCTTTGATTTAAAGATTTAACGAGTTAAATCAAATTGAAATGAAAATTGATTTGGAAAATATGTGAATGAATCTTTTGTTTAAAAGATTTAAATGTGAAAATTGTTTAAACCGTTAAAGGTTGTGAAAATAAATCTTTTTGTTTAAAGATTGAAAATGGTAATTTGTTAAACCATTTGAAAGAAAGTTTGAATTATTAAGTTGTGACTTAATTGAAATCCCAATATCCATATGTTTTTGAACTATTTCGCTCACTATTCGGTTTAACCGGGAAAGGACCTTTGTGTCGTATAACCCATTCCGAATATGTGATAGGTCGTTATGGATAGCATTTGAAGACCGGTGATGAAGACCGGGTATTTGCGAACGCGATAGGATGACCTATCGATTGTCTCTGCACTGGGTCGCTCCTGGTATAGAAACTCCCTAAGTGATGGGAAAATCCGATCGGGATTGTGAATATCCGGGTTGCAAGGACTTCTTTGTAAGTGCCTTCGGTTCTGTTCGAACCCAGAACAGACTTGTATGGATTGTATGTATGACATTACAAGTTGAGATGTAAAGCCGATTTCTTTCAAATATATTTCTGTTGGTGGCGAAGAATTTATTCTTTTAGCTTAACACCCTTCTCTGAGACGTACGAGCTCAGAGGTTATATAGTTGAAGTTATCAGCGATATATTCCCAATTTGGTAATGTGACATGCTGAGTGATGCTGAAATGATCATTGTGTTGATTATTGTGATAGGATCGTTTATTTGATCGTCTATCTTAGTGATCATTGTGTTGATCATTTGTTGACCCAAAGCATGGCTTTTGTATAAAGTATGTTTTTGTGGACGTGACTTCGTCGAACCTCACACCCCGGAAATGGTCAAAACAGGAAAGATGCGGCAAGGTTATGAGGGGTAGCACCCTTTAGGGTATGTACATTTCCTTCTGGATAGAGGTGGTATCATGGTATGGAGCCCAGATATTTAACCTATGTGGTTACTACAAATTTATTACTTTGTGGTTGTTGGTTTTCGGGATCCCGTGAGAAAGGTCGTTTATGATCGGGGAATGGCGTGCTCGTGTCAGTACTTACCCAGTTAGGGGTAACCCGGCCTTGTGTTGGCAGAGTTCCGGTTTGGTTCTCGGGGATGTCTTTCCAGAGGCATTCTCATGTGGCAATGGGAAGTTCCTTGGCCTGACCATTTGTTGGAAATCCAAAGAAACAATACGAAACTTGTACGGTATTAGTTGTAGAACCTATCATTCACTTATGGTGTCGCAACACTGTTTGGATGGTAGCTATAGTAGGCATAGTTCGAAATGTCTATGTTGGCTAAGATTTATATTCTACTTTCGAAATGAATTTCTTCTACACTATGCACTAGTAATAATATCAAATGTTATTTTAAATGCGTATCAAGCATCTTTGACTATCATAAGGAGAAATCTCCTCCGATTCTGCGTTTGCATTGTGTGTGTGTGCGGGAGGCCTTATGGTTGTCTCATTTTTCAAAAGCATTGCGAATTGACTTTGAAAATCCTTTGTTGAATGTTTTCAATAGATAAACTGTTTTTGTTGCTCACACCAGTCCCACGACTGATCCGGAGTTTATTGTTTCTTTCCTAAACTCTGGGTGCTCATTATATTTCTACACGAGCAGTCTAGAGTTGGGTTTTACAGATAGTTAGATATAGTGGATTATCTGGAGTTAGTTCAGTCTTTGGATCGCACCAGTCTTGCTTATCTTGGTGATATGTTATTGGGAGTTCGAGCTATTGCTGGATTAGTTCTTGGAAATGGAGTTGCAGTTATTTCTGGAGTTCTTCCTTGAAGACTATTTTAGAGTTATATTGTTCCGTATGTTAGATGTCATCTATTTTCTTTCCGCTGCTATTTTATTGAATCATGTCTCTGATGTATATATATCTATTGGATCATCTGTTGTATCAGATATTGTATCAAAGCTGTATATCAATGTATTATTCTTTTATTCCACTGTGTTGTTTACTTAATGATTGTTATAAGCTCCGGCGAATCGGATTTGAACGGTCGAATCTATGGCATTCGAATACGATATGAAGTATGGATGTCGATTTTTGAGCGGGCAAAATCCGACCCGTCACATATTTATTTAACCGTATCCTATCCAAACCATAGAAATCATTTTCAAAATATTTGTATATACAGACCGATGGCGTCTGTATAAAATTTTCTATCCTATGGTCAAGTGATACGGATATTTATAATTTCAATCCGCAATTTAAAAATAAAATTTACGGTTTATATCATTTCAAACCGAAAACCCGAATGCAATAAAATGCACAACAACTTGCAATTTATGATGATATAAATAAACATTCATCCATCCATCATGAAATCATACATCCATTTATCACAAACATCATCCAATTCAAATAATACATCACTATATAAGAGGTAATAAATAACAGGCATTTACTGACAGTTTATTATGCAAATAAATTAAATAATAATTTAACTGGCATTTTATATGCAATAATAAATTTAACTAAAATTTTAACTAGTAGTTTATATGCAAAAATGAATTAAATAACAAGTAAATTATATGAATTCAAATTAACTGAGACAATGATGAAATATATGCCAAACAGCTATAAATAAATTTCTAAATACATCATAAATCAATTTAACAAAATAAGAAATTTTAGAAATTGTGAGTGGCTTAAAACACTCACCTTTTGAATTTAAATTGAATTTAAATTCAATTTAAACCCAAAATTTTGACCGTCTCAGAATTCGTCCAAACCAGCATCATCAAGTCCGGAATTTTATTACGGTCCTAACAAAAAAGATCGCGCGTAAAACAGATATCGTATGCAAAAGATATAGCGATAATTGTGATTGAATTTTAATTAAAAAAAACAAAAAGAGAACACTTTACCTTAGTGCCGCATCATCACCTTTCCTCCTCACGCAACAGAGCACTCCTACAGGAAAGAAGCACACACGCATATTTTGAAACCGAAACCCATACGCGAAAGCACGCATGCACTACCACGAACGACGCACGCACACCACGGCCCTACGCCACCTGCGATGACCGACCATACCTTGGAGAGCCGCCGTGACTACTCCCCCACGCTCAGATCTGCGTTCGAACGCCCCAAATCACCATAGCCACCGCCGAACCTTAAACCCTGATTGAATTATTGCCGTAGATCCAATCGTCAGATCGACAAACGAACACCGCCGATGAACTCCCCTCCGTTCCCTCTTCAAAACGCAGAAATGGTTCGTCGATCCGTCGAATTTCATCGACGCGCGATGAACAGCCGTAAATTGATTTAGAAATTCTGGACAAACGATGCATCGAATCGGAAAATGAATTTCAGTTTTGAGATGCGTACATCGAAAGCTTCAATATATAATTTTTCTGAATTTTTCTGAGGAGACTGAATTTTCATTTGATTTTCGGATTGCAATTAAGATTAGGGTTTGCAGCCATTGGAGAGGGGAGGAGTTGATGGAATTGTACATACAGAATAATAAAAAAATAGAGGCTGTTAGGGTTTATAACTGTATATATATAGGCAAAGTGGAAATATGATGGATCAGATAAGATTGATGTACGCGCTAATGACAAAGTGGCTCAAAAAGCCCGTTCTGGCCCCGTAACGAAATTGGGTAAACCCATATATAAAAATAGGTGTTTTAAAATATTTTAAATGCAATGGAAAATATTTCAAGTCCAAATTCCATCATATGAAGAAGTTATGCTAAAAATAATATTTTCCAAATTGATTTCAATTGCATTTATTTCAAGGCGTTTCGAGTCCGTACGATCAAAGACAAGTCCGATCGCTACGAAACTTGAAGTCCTACAATAATTCACCGTTACGGATCCGATGAAACTGGTTTCGTTGAAATCCGAGCCAGTGGCCAAAATGGCTATCTTTACACTTAATTAAACAAGTTAAAAATTTAATTAATTAAATCAACTTTCAATTTCCAATCCTATAATCGACAATTCTTGTCATTATTATTTTCTTAAAGATTTACAATGTTTTAAACAAATTCAGATGAAGCTGTAAAGTGGATAAATTTATAAATTTCAGTGTTAACTTCCAATTTCATTAAATTTTAAAATTATAAATAAAATTACCAAAATTTCCATTTAATTAAATTACCAATAATTATTACATTCATTATTGTCAAATAGATGGGTTTGCTTTTGGATTCAAAAATATTACATAAATATTTCCCAATTTCAACTTAATTTTTAAATTAACGTAATAATTAAATATTTGATTTCATTCATTTGCAATAAATCCCACTGTTATAAATTAAATAAATTAACTCACTATTAAAATTCAAATTCTATAATTCATAAATTTTATCATCTTGATTTACTTATTAATTTATAATTCTTTAAACCAATTCCCATCGCAATTTAAAGTAACTTAATTCACCAATTATAGCATTTATTTCAATTTCTTAAAATAACCCATTTATTATAAATTGAATCCAATTTATTTTAATAAGTTTCCAATTAAACGGATTAGATTCAATTTCAGCCTTTAACTTACACTTAAGTTTAGGTTATATTTAATTTATAACGCATTACTTTCTTAGTTATTACTTTACATACTTCTCGTATTAATTTCTCTATTAATCATAATTATTAAAGTAACGTTTTATTATCAAAAACAACATTATAATTACTCAACATTTAACTGAACGTTATTTCAAATAAATTCATTGACCAATTAATTAGGCAATTTATAATAGTTGCTATCCTACCCTTAAATTCATTACCAAATAACATACTACCTAATTGCATTCACTTATGTTCTATCCAAACCTACATTTAGATTTTATTTCCAGTAAATAATTAATATTTACATCCATTTATTACAATTTACTTCCATTTATATAGTTGCAATTCATTTTAGTTATTATTTTATTAATACTATTTCCAATTTTATTTCTTTCAGTATTAATTACACAATCATATTTAATTAACAAATTAAAATGTATTCCACTATTTCTATTTACACTCCATTATAACCTAAAAGTCATTTCAATCACATTTGGATTGCATTTTACTTCTTACGACCTTTTTCTTTTATTCATTGGTTAAATGTTTATTTTAATTATTCCTTTGTTACTTACAAATCTTATTTCATTCATTAATGCCATCATTTAACAATTATTACATAAATTTTTATTTATTTATATTCATGCTATTCATGTTTAATTCAATTCCTTTGCACATTAATTCATTTACTAAAGTTTACAATCATTTATTTATTACTTACCTTCTTATTATATTAAATTAGTAGCATTTCCATTATACTTCTGATTATAACATTTCATTAGTTAATTTAATATTCCCGTTTGTTTCTTATATTAAACTTATAACCAAGTATGAAAAAGATTCACAATTTCAATTGATTGCAATTACATTTTGAATTTGTAAATCTTAATTTCAATTGCTACAATTAAATTTCTAACATCTGCTTCATTATAACTTCTAGAATTTTTATTTCTTCCTAAATTAAATTGCAAAATTTAAATTAAACTAACAAATTTATTAATCAAAATTTACGGGTCGTTACAAAATTCCTATCTTAAAACCACTTCGAACCAATGTATACGTTTGAAAGTGAAGACATGTTGAAGATGATGATTATTGAAGACCGTAGATCTTCATAACATGAAGATTGCTTGTTGAACATGCTCTGGGTGGCTCCCATTATAGAGTTATTTATAGCAGTGGTCTTTCCATTTTGGAGATTTTTTCAGATTGCAAGGGCTTGTCGCCTATTAATGGCCAAGGAAAGTACCTTAGGTTTCTTTCAGTCAGAGAACGAACTTGTATGGAAGAATGTATGACATTGCATTTCTAAGACATAACGTCTGACTTTTATAAATGTACATCTGCTTGGTGGCGGAGAAGGCAACTTCTCCTAGCTTAACACCCTTCTCTGAGACATAAGCTCAGAGGTTGTATGCTTGTGGAAGTCAAATAGTGATCAAAGGAATGACAATGTGGCATTCAAAGTGGAACTTGTTATGATCAAAGCGTGGTTTTATATGAAAAATGTGGCTTTGAAGAAATTGATCGTAGCCTCACGAGCCTCACATCCCGGTTATGATAGGATTCTATGTGGTCAGATGTATGCTCGCATTTCAGATAGTAGTGATTTGGGTTATCATATGTTCTGAGCCCCAGGAACCAGATACGTTTGGGCCTCATAGTAGGGATTCGCGAAGTCCGAGACCATGGATGTTATTCGCAGATTGTATCCACTTTTAACCATTTGTGTTGTTACATAACAGCGTCTGATTCTTGGACGTAAGCCGTGGATACAGATTGATCGTTCCACTAGTTTCTTATCATGTTGGAAATACAATCCCAATACGAGATTTACGATTTCGATTGTATTTCTAAAATGCTGTAATGATTGGCAAATATTTCAGCTACCCTTTTTTGATATCGTTTATTCTGTTAGGTATATTTCGTTGACCTAGTCCGGATATATTACCTTAGACTTAGTCCAGATATTGATACCTTATTTGAATAAGTTTATTTAAAAAGTGTTTTCTAAAGAATGTCATTAAAAATAATATCAAGTGAATTTTGCTATGAAGTGTTTTGGTTATCATAAGGTAAAAACCCATCCGTGTTTATGTGTGGGCATGGTCTTATGAGATACCATTCTTTTCAAAGGTTTTGGATAACATAGTCATTTTAATTTTCGAGTATCTCATGCTGGTTTATCAAGCCTGATCCAGGTATTTTTAATACTCGGGTCAAATCCGAGTAGTTTCAGGTTGAGTTGAAGACGTTGGAGTTTCCAAAGGAGAGCTGGAGATCTTCATCATCGTATGGACGTATTCTATTATCCGCTGCATTTATTTCATTTGTTTTGTTGTTTGTCAGCATTTGTAAGGACAGGTGTTATAACTGTTCAGGCTAAATCTAGGTTAGACTCTGATATTGTATTTTAAATTTTTTTCTGTAAGATTATTATTGAAATAATATATGTTATTCCATTCATGTGAGATTCTGTTCTTTCTTTATTTTCTTTCTACCCTTAATGATCCGCTTATTCGTGCAATTTGAGTTAGGCATGTGTGGTTTATTGTCGATTCAAAGGGTATGGAAAAATGGACAATTACATTTGGTATCAGAGCTCTGATACCAGATATCAACGACTCGTTTTTCCATACCCTTTGAATCGACAATAAACCACACATGTCCAACTCCAATTGCACGAAAATACGGAACATGAAGGGTAATAAAGAAAAATAGACGAAACAGAATCTCACACGAATGGAATAACATAATATTGAACAAATATTTTTTCAGTGGAAAACTTTTAAATACATATATCAGAGTCTAACCTAGATTCAACTTGGACAGTTATAAACTTCTGTCCTTACAATTGCTGACAAACATCAACTAAAACAAACAAAGTACAGCGGATAATAGAATATGTCCATACATAGATGAATATTTCCAGCTCTCCACTAGAAACTCCAACCGTCTTTGATTGACCTGAAACAACTCGGATTTGGCCCAAGTATTGAAAATACCCGGATCAGGCTTGATAAACCAGTATGAGAAAAACTCAATATAAATGACAGTGTCATATATCAACCTTTTGAATAAAATCCTTTGAAAAGAAAGAGTGCCTCATAAGACCACGTCCACACATAAACACGAACGGTTTTTTACCTTATGATAACTAAATCACTTTTATATCAAAATATTTGATATTATTTTTAATGACATCTCTTTGAAAGCATTTGCAAATAAACTTATTAATCTTAGCCAAAATTTTTACCATTATTAAATTCCAACATACTAGGTTCTATAAACAAAACCGTAGGTTCTTATTGGAGAATGGATTTCCATACAAATGACCAGGGGAAGAATCTACTTTCTGAAATGGGTACACCTCTAGATGGATGTCCCGAGAAACCATCACAAAGCTTCTCTACCAACACAAGACCGACCTACCTCTATATCTAGATAGTATCGAATATGTCATCCCCGGTCGTTACCGACCTTTAAACTGGGCGCATGAGCATACAAATCACATTAATTTACATTCTGAACGTCATAGCAAGAAGAAACATATCTAGAAGGGGATGATCATACCCCTAATTGGGAATAACCCACTTAGCCTTGCTGCATTTAATCATCTTTCGGTCATTTCCGGTTTGATGAGGCTTGAGGTTACGATTATCTTCTCACAAAGCACATATCACATCTTTGAATGCCACATCGTCATTTCTATTAACTACTAATTGTCTTCCACAAAAATATAACTCTTGAGCTCGTACGTCTCAAGGAGGGTGTTAAGCTAAGAGAAGTTGCCTTCTCCGCCACCACTGATGTACGCTTGTAAAAACCAATGTACGTAATCATTAGAGATGCAATGTCAAACAAACATCCATACAAGTTGTTCAGGAACAGGACAAACTGAAGGCACTCTCCTACTACCACAAGTAGCGAGTAGGCCTTGCAATCCGAAAAATCTCCATTATAAGAAGACCACTGCTATTGCTAACTCTATAATGGGAGCTACCCAGAGCATGTTCAACAAGCAGTCTTCACGCTATGGAGATCCACGGTCTTCAATAATCATCATCTTCAACAAGTCTTCACGTTCGAACGTATACATTGGTTCGAAGTGGTTTTCGGATAGGAATCAATCAAATCCGACCCCGGTTCCTTCAAAATCCAATTATCGATAAAAAGTGAACATGAATACATAGGATTTATTAAGTCTCTTTTTACTTTAATTTTTTTCAGCTGATTTCAAAATCTCTTTATTTTGACTAAGGATAATTCGAAGTAATTCATTCTTTTGCTTTGCAAAATATCTCAAATTTTCATACTTAACTCTCGATACAAATTCCTTAACTTTTAGACGGGTCAAAAACAATATTATTTAAGACATTGTTTACGATAAACCCTAAAATAAATCTTTGCAAACTTTTTTGAGTAAAGAGAAATCATTTATTCTGGATATTGCTTAAATTTTGGATAATACTAATCTTCTTTTATTTTGGAAACTCAATACGAGCTTTTTATATATGAGCTTCCGGGCTTTCCTTTCGATATGTTCGACCCCTCACCTAAGAAAAGAAAACATAGGCCAGGTAAGTTCAGTGCACTGGTTGCTCCATCCCTAGCCTTAGTTACCTTGTTCTATCTTCTCAGATCTCACAGGAGGGACAATGTACTAGTCGTTTTCGTATACTCGGTTAGCGACTTTATTTTGGAATTGATTATAAATATTCCAAATTATCTTTTAAAACAGTTAATTATCCTTTTTAAAACATTCATAATTGATTCTGAGAAAAGTCGTTACATTTAAACTCATATTCTAAAAGTTATAGAATTCGCAGCAGAAAAGTGCTGTGGAAATTGCTATATAAGCTTATTTGATTTAAACAACTTTTAAACATTCGATGTGCACTGGTTGATCCATCCCTAGCCTTAGTTAAATACCTTGTTTTATCTTCTCAGATCTCACATGAGGGACAAATGTACTAGTCGTTTCCGTATACTTGGTTAGCGACTTTATTTTGGAATTGATTATAAATATTCCAAATTATCTTTTAAAACAGTTAATTATCCTTTTTAAACATTCACAATTGATTCTGAGAAAAGTCGTTACATTTAAACTCATATTCCAAAAGTTATAGAATTCGCAGCAGAAAAGTGCTGTGGAAAGTGCTATATAAAATTATTTAATTTGAACAACTTTTAAACATTCCATAATTCATATTTTCCAATCCAAATCTCTTTTAAACTATCATTTTTTCCATAACTAAAAAAATTCTTTTAAACAAATTTCCTATTATGATCACTTAACTACACTAGCGCGATTTTTCTAGAAAATTGATTTGGATTAATTCAAAATATATTCAACGAAACTTTGATTTTCTTTCTTCGTTTAGAAGATATGGATATAATAGTCCGAAATTTTCTTATCTCGAAGAATTCCGAGCTACATTTCACTCTATACACTCATTTGAGCTTTTCGGCGCGAAATCACGAACTACTGTTGCGTGACGCATCTAGTTTTAACTCATTTTTCGATACTTGAAATAATTTATCCAAATTTAATTTTATCACTTATAAAATCATTACAAATCATTTTAAATCAATATTTTCACTTTTAATAAAATGAATTTTCATTATTACCATATTATAATATTATTATATTCCCATTGTTTTAATATTAAATTTTAAATTCCAATTTCGATTCAATTTCAATTCTAACTTCAAATTAAACTCATTTGAAACTTATATTTCAAATCTAATTTCAATTTAAACTTCAATTCAATCTCAAACTAAACTTCAATTTTTCAAAATTGATTTCAATTTCACTATTTATCTCGATTTCCAATTTCAAATTAACTGTCCTTTTTAAATCCGTTTCACTTCAAATTTCAAATTCACTTTTATTTTTACTTTAATTTCACTTCTGATTGAAAAGTGACTTATTTTTCCAAAATATCTCATATCACTAAAATATGGTCTTATTAATAAAGGTGATTACTTAATCAAAATGAACATAACCAATATTCATATTTGTCACTAACATAATATCCATTTAACCAATCACATAACATATGATTTTAAATCCAACATTCACTATTAATACCATAACGGAATATATTATCGCAATTCAATTATCTAACAAACTATTAAAGATCCATAATAACAATCAAATGAACATTCATATGTCATAAGGGCAAAAAGATGATTGTTTTAACTTAACCAAAATAAAATATCAAAAGCGATGAGAATTTCTCATCTTTATATCCACTCCGTCAATCTTTTTGTAGGTTAACATGCTTTTTAAACAAATGCGCTTTTTTCGAACGTTTTGAACTCTCGCCTTTATTTATTTTCCTTCCGAACCGCTTTTGTTTTCCTTTCTTTTCTTTTTCTTTTTTTATTTGGCCAAAAGCTTTTGGACGGGGATGGGTGTACGGCCTTGGGTATGTGAGTGTGGAGGAAGGTGCGGCTTGTTGGTGCTTGGGTAGGTGGGTTTTAGGCTCGGCCTCAGGTGTAGGGCTCGGCCGTAGGGAGTTTTTGGTGGGTGTGTGGGATATTTGGCTTGGAGGAGGTGGGTAGGTGGTGTAGGAGGTGGGTATGGCTTAGGGAAGGGGTATTGGGCCAAGGTGGAGGTTTGATGGAAGAGAATGGAGAGGTTGAAAGTCATGAAAATGAAGGTGAAGAAGAAAGAGGAAGTGAAGAAGAAGGAAGGAATGAAATGAGAAAAAGTGGAAGGTATGGATGCTTATTTATATTAGTAGTTTCTTGCCAAATGACTATAATGCCCTTTCGTACTTTTTTGACTTTTAAACCATACTTAAACAACATTTATTCCAAGATGAGAAAGGAGGTGCATTAACGAGAAGAGAAGATTGGATGTGATATTAAGTCCTTAAGTAATGATTTTGCCTTTTTTCTTTACTTTTTAAATTACATAATTACCCTTTTGCCCATTTTCCATGCGTACACATAACATCACATTAATGAGACATGACATATATGTAATGATGTTGTTTATAAAGATTTAAAATAAATTTTAATTAGTCAAATCATATCTTTTCACCTTTTATACTCTTTTATGTAAACTTTTTAAAAGTAAACTCTTTTTGTCTTTTAATGCTAAATGTAAAGTGTTTAAAAAGTTTGTAAAGTTGTATTCATATGTTAGAAAATATATCAAGTTGCAATAACTTGACGACAACTCGGTTTGGTTGAAAAAGATGTTTTTGTCGACAAATCTTAAAGTCAAAATTAGACGTTTTTGTTAAGCTATATATTGAAGTAAACCAATCTTTAAAATGAACTTTTTACCTTTTTAAATAAATTAGAACATGTCTCTTTATATTTAAAAATCGTATTTAATTAATATCAAAATCTCTAATTTTATCGTGTATGTAATACTGACAAAATGCGACAAATTTTGGTTATTTTTGTAAAACGATTGTTAACATACTTTTAAATCTTTTAATATAACTTAATTATTTTTATTAGATGTTTTAAATAAAATTTAACTTGTCAAATAAATATTAAACTTATTTATTTAAGCCTTTATTTATTATTAACAAAACTTAACTTTTGTCGATTTGTTCTAAAATCCAAATTTATACTTTTTTATTTATTAACTATAAGAATAGATAATTATTTTATATATATAACATATTTATTTAAGTTTTAAATTCCATTTAAATTAAAAATAAACAAAATCTCTCATTTCGAAGTAGCGAAATTACGGGTCGTTGCATTCTCCCCTACTTAAAAGCATTTCGTCCTCGAAATAAAGTTAGATAGAGGAATCTATCTCATACTCGTATCCTCAAATATTTTGACTTATTTATACTGATAATAGAAAAGAAGAAGGTCGATATCATAACAACCCTAAAACAAATGATACCAAAAATACATACAAAGATTCCCTACACTAACCGTACTTATCATGTACTTAAGGTGATATATACATACATCAAGTCAGATTTCTATCGTACCCATCCTAGTGCATACTGCACACTTAAGATAATATATACAACAACCAAACAAGGCTATACATCCAAAAAATAACCAAACTGATACCATATCAATATAATGAATACATCAACATAACTCATCTCCTAACTTGAGCATGTACTATACCTGAGGTCTATATATATATATACACATACCAACACAAATTTTACTATGTCATCCACATAAACAATCATATAATCAACCAATTTTGCAACCAAGTTATCAAACATTTAATTATTCAATATATTTAAACTTTTCAATCATTATACTTGAAATAATTTATGAATTAATTAGTAAACATAAGTACTCATCTTTAACCAAATTATTCACTTCCTACCAATATTAATTTCATCCAACACTTCACTATTTTCTTTAACTTTAACCAACTTCGAAAAATCCGGTAGAGCTTCCACAACACCTTGAATTTGCTCCTAGCTCCTTGGAATGAAATCGGCGGCACTTCGTTCTCTTTTTCTTGCCCCGTAGCTTCACTACTTGCTCTTCCTTCTTGATAGGTTCGGCCACACCTTGCTCCTTCCCTTCCTCCATCATTTCTTCACTTCATGGATGCTAAACCATGTTTAATTATAGTCTAAGGTCTTTGGCAAAGTTTGGTGGTGTTTGGAGTTGATTCGATATGGTTTGAAAATGTTAGTAAGGATTTGGAAGAGGAGAAGAAGCCAATAAAGAGAGCTTCAAGGAGGAAGAAGAAAAAGGTAGAAATAGTGTGAAAAAATTGAGAAAGTGGTTGGTATTTACATAAAAAAAAATGTAGTGGTAAGTTACCAAAATAACTTTACTTACTTCTTAAGTAACTTTTTTTCAACGCTTAATATCACATTTCAAATCATTACTTTATGTCATTTCACTTATATATTAAGTAAAGAAAGTAATAATTATGTTTTTTTGATTTGATGTTTTACCTTTTTCTTTGAAATGACATTTTTGTCTTTTTGTGCTTACTTTTTTCTTAATTATATTCTAGAATTTTCGAAGTATGTTTAGCAAAAGTAAACTTGATTAGTGAATTAATTATTACTTAAACTATTTGAATATATGTTTCTATATAAGAAAATAAAGGTGCGACGACTTTGCGATAACTTTTAATCGACAAAACGTTGATTTTCGACAAAATGTTTTACGATCACATTTTGACGTTTTAGTTAAACTATTTATTTATGTAAACCAAATTTAAAAATGAACTTTTACTTTTTTAAATAAATTGAAACATGTCTCTTTATATTTTAAAATCATATTTAAATAATATCAAAATCTCTAATTTTATAGTGTATGTAAAACTGACTAAATACGACAAAATTTGGTTATTTTTGTAAGACGGTTATTAACATATTTTTAAATATTTTAATATGCTTCTGCTATCTTTATTAAATGTTTTCAATAAGATTTATCTTTTTAAATAAATATTTAAACCTATTTATTTAAGCATTTATTTTTAACAAAACTTAACTTTTATTGATTTGTCCTAAAATCCAAATTTATATACTTTTTAAATTATCAAATATAAGAAAAAATAATTTCTCTATTATTATCTATTATATATAACTTATTAATTTAAGTTTTAAACCTTTCTAAATTTAAAACAAACGAAATCTCTCCTTTTTGAAGTAACGAAATTACGGGTCATTACAGATGTCTTGCATTGTACGTAAGTAATATGCTTAGGTTGGAGGACAAAAACAGTCCCACATCATGAAAAATTAATAAAGATGGAGTGATATATATGTAAGTTTGGTCAAATGCAACAAAAAGGTATCCATTTTGTTAAATGATTTTGACCTTGATGCCTCCACAGAAAGATGTGTGCATGGATCTCGAAATTTCAATGATGTATTATATACGGATTGCATTTGGAATATCATAAAATTTGCAATTTAATTATGGAAATAGAAGTTAAATCCAATGAATCTACTGAATGGTAAAATTTGTTATATATTGGGATTAACTAGATTGATAATCACGAAGGACTTGGTTTATATCATTTTCTTAAAAGGGAATGATTAAATTCTTTCTGTAAAAAAAATTCTCCAAAGTTCTACTTAAAAATATAGTTGGACAAGTGAGGTTAAATGATCTTATGTCATTTTCATAAGTGGGAGAAATGAGAGAGATAAATTCCATGTATTATAACTCAGACATAAACAATTACAAGCTTTTCTTATTTCCCTCCATATTTATTGTTGGGAGAAATAAATTATAAATTAAAGTTAGTACCGTAAGAATATGAAAATTTTGATTTGTAATTTATATAATTGGTTGAAAACTATAATTTTACATTTTTTTGTTACCTAGAGAATCAAGTTTCGCTTGTAAACTCCAAAGAAGTATATGTCTGTCAAAAATATTGCCTGAGTACTAGTTATAAAATTATCGATTTTGGGGTCCAAACTCGTGATCATTGGTCTCATAGTTCGAATTGTCAACCTGCTATGCTAAAGCTATTGGCGATTTTTGTTAATATGAAAATGGTATGCATACAGAATCATTATTTCTTGAATAGTATTTTTGAGATAAAATTATGTGGAGTTGGATACAAAAAGTACGAGAGAATTTAGAATATCCATGTAATTAATAATTGTGAAAAATGGATACTCATTTTGGCCCCATCATTTAAGAAAATCTTAAGAGGGTCCATTACTCCATAGTTATATAAATTAGACTGTTGTTGTGTCAACTTCACACCTAACCCGTTTTAGAAACCGTTTTCAACAGCATGACACCCAATGCCTGAGGCTAGAATAATTGTAAATTTTTAACCATCTTAAATAAGTTCAATTTAGTTTGAGTGTTTAATTTTGAAGCATTATATCTACATTTTTTATAACATATTGCAGTTGATTTTGAAAATTATAAGAAAATCTAATCTATTTTCACCTTCATTTAATAGATACAGTTTATAGTTGAATCGTAGTGATGCAGTTAAAGCTGCTTCATAATAGTGTAGGTAGCGAAGCAATTTTAACTACATTTATATCCTATTAATATAGTTTAGAATAAATTTCGGTTAATAGTTTCAATTTTATCGTTTTAATTCACTTAAATCGCACATGCAATATGTATTTTCAACTTCATAATGGTAATATAATTTTAGCATAGCCTCAATTGCATTTAAGAGATGTGGGGGTTAACCTCATATTCGTTAAGAATTTTTCCTTTTGATATTTTGATATAGTTTTAAAATAGATTTGTTTGATTATGTTTCAAAGGTGAAAATTTAAGTAATTTAGTACTATTATCAAATATTTGTTAGCAATTTCAATGCTTCGAGGATGTGGTAATTAAATGCATAATTGTTATGGAGTTAATTTCTAATATTTTAATTTAAATAGATTTGTTTTACTGCATTTGAATGATGCAATTTAAAATAGTTCAATATTTATTTTAATGTTTTTAAGAAACTTTAATATCTAAAAATTACAATTGAAAAATGCAGAAATTGACTACATAATTGTTATGCACTTAAATTTTTTTGCACATATTACTATAGTTTTAAAATGCATTTTTTTATTGCATTTGAAAATGTTGTTTTAAATAATTTATTATTTTATTAAGCATAATTAAAGCCTACATAGCACATTTAAAAGATGTAATAATTAACTGCATAATTGCTATGCAGTTAAATTTTTGCGATAGTTTAACATAGTTTGAAAACAATTTTTTGCAATGCATTTGAATGGTACAATTTTAAGTATTTTAATATTGTTTTAAGCATTTTTAAGTGTTTTAAGGCCTAAATGTATATTCGAAAGAAGCAATACTTAACTACATACTTGTTGTGCAGTTAAATTTTCATGATGAGTGTTTTGACGCATACGATGTGCATAATATAATAGTCTATGATTTTTGTCTAATGCTAATAAATACACACACACATATATAATGTATTTATTTATATATATATATTGTGTTTGTTTTAGTTATATTACATTATCACAGAAAAATAAGCATTTTATTTTAGTAAAATGTTAATATTACACACAATTACAGTAAGATCTTCCATAATATTTCCATTCAATATTTTATATACACTTTTTTATACCCCTTTATATACAACAATTTTTACTCTCACATATGTTACACTCTTTCATATACAATATTTTTCAATCACGCTTTTCCTTACCCATTCGAATACAGCTTTCTATCTTCTTACTCCAACCTTTAACCAGATGGAAATTTGTTTTACCTGATAAATAACAATGCAGTAAAAAGAAAAAAGAACAAATTAAAACTGCAAAAATATAAACATATTTAAAATCATTATTGCCTTAGCCTATTTTTTTTTATTTTTTTATTTTTTACAGGCATCAAAAAATTAATGAACCTGGACCAATGCAACAGGTATACACAAGGAGCAGTACGATCTGTTCATATAGGATAGAAATTCAAAATCAAGCTAATATATGCACAAGCAAATTAAGACGTGCAAAATGTATCACTATACATGCCTTAAGGTCGAGCAAAAATCAAAATAGCCAAAAATATTTATCTCAAGTCCAAATCAGATTTACAGAAGTGCGAACTTACATTTAAGCAATAACGAAAGTTAGGTTAAAGCACAAATCAATGTTCAAAGGGAAGCACACAGCCACCTACACTAACAAGGCCAGTATCACATAGGGGAAGGTTCAAGTGCAAGTTCACAGGACACACGAAACCACACAAGCAGATCAACACAGTACACAAGAAAGAGCAAGCTCATAGTTGGTCTAGATTTGCAGTGCAGGTGTCCAAGCATGCTGAAGCATATTCATAAGTTTAGGTTTAAAGTGCAGAAGCAAGTGCAAGTGGACACATGTAAGCATGCAGGCAAAGAAAGCAACACAGGGTACGCATATATACAACCAAGGTAAGAAAATAAAATCAGATTTAAAATATAAGATAGTGCATGTGAACAAGCAGAAACACACAGCTCTAAGCAATGTTTTCATAACCGGACCGTGAATCAAATCATGAGGACTCAAGGTTCGAGGTTTTGAGGGTTCGACCGGTCGAACCCTCAAGAACCGCAAATACTTTTTTTCGAAAATTAATACATTTAAATGCAACATATTAACCATAAGTACACAATAAATCAACATCTTCAATAAATATGTACGATATTAATTCATAATCCACACGTTAATTCAAATACAAAAAATTAAACAAAATTTATTACACTAGCTGCACTAATTACGAACATAAAACGGATAGAGATTTGAAAACATATTTTAAAGTGAAGAAATTGTGCATATGAGAGGGTTCAACCGCGTTCAAATGAAGGATTAAACCGTCAATTCAAAGGTCGAACCAAGATTCTTGCATGAAGGAGGTTTGATTGAGTTCTCGACCTTTGATCCCCACGGCTCGGGGTTATTCGCGGCTCAACCGCGGCATGGTCGGGTTATGAAAACTATGGCTCTATGTGTAAATGCCCTGCAACAAATCAATTTAGGTCCACATGCACGCAAGCCCCAAACACATTCACATATCAGGACCAAGAAAAAGAAAGCTAAGGTAAAAGCACACAAAGGCAAGCTCAAAGTACATTAAGCATGCATACTCAGTATACACATATGCAAATAGGGAAGCACAACAACACACACAACCAGTCAAGGCCATCAATGCACAAGCACTGGCAGCAATGCACAAGCTCAACACAGAGAGGTGCATAACTCATGATGGCAACAAGGTCATGCATGCACGTACATAAATGATATCAAGGCAGGGATGTACAAATGACCAGGATAGGAGATAAGACACTAGTGCATGTTTCAGAAATATGCAATAATGCACACAAGGCCAGCAACGCGCACACTATTATATATATGTCCGTAGGTAAAATCTTAGAAAAGAAATATAATCCAAAGTTCGAGTTGAACAAGCCAACGATATCAGGCCAAAGAACTCATAAAATATCAAGAAAAATCAAAGTGCCAGATTTACAAATCAAAAGCTAAAATTAAAGTCAAATCGAGAATTGAGATAATCAAAAAGTTTATCCCAAAATATATGAAAATCGTGAGAGATTTTTTCCAAACCAATCACTATAGATATCAAATCATCATCGATAATGAAGTCAAGTCGAGTAGGAGCAAAAAATCATGTATAATCAGAGAATAAAATTCGTACCTAATTATCAACTGCAAAGGAGCTCAACAGTGGAAGCATTTGCAACCAACCATCGCCAACTAATCAAAGAAAGCAACCAACAGAAGAGTAAAGGTGCGAGTCAACATTCAATTTCAAAGGTGGCGGCTTTCAAAATCAAATAAGAGAAACCCTAGAAGAAAGAGCAACGAAGAAAGGGGCCAACTTGAAAATATAAAGGGCTAGAATTAAAAATATAAACACTTGAATATGTATATTTAATATTTAAGTATGTTGGACTTTCATTTTAATTTAATTATTTTATTTTTCCTTCTAAAACTCTAGTTTGTAACTATGATTGAATTACGGTTTATGTAGGATCGATTTCACCCTAGAGGGAGGGTGAATAGGGTGATACAATCAATTACAAAAATTTAATGCGAAAGTATATATAAAATAATCACAGCACTGATAATAGCACAACAATAGCAGCATAGATAATAGCAGAATAATAAATGCAGAAATAGAACAACATGGATTTACCCAACTTTGGCAAAATTCTGCCTACGTCATGCCCCCAAGGTTTCTACTAGAAATTAAGCAGTAAGACGCTTACACACGTAAACTCGCGACACCCACTATCGACTAACCTTAATCTACACTCAAAACTCTGCCGCAACTCAATGTGCCGCAACTCAGCTATTGAGTTGCAAATTCTCGAAGTACACCACCGTAGTTCGTCCCCTAGTCACACGACTAGAAATTACAAAAGTTTAAAAGAGAAAATACAAATTAAAATCAAAACCCTAATTTAAAAATAAAGCCCAATTAATAATATAAAGAATCTGGCCCAACTAAAAATGAATCCCTATTAATTTTTATATTATCTTCGGCCTGATTCCTTTGAGAACAAAAATGGCAGCTTTGCTCATTCGTTCTTCTCTGAAAAATTAGGGTTCCTGAAATTCAAAGGCACTGACCTCAGTTACTCGATCAAATATATGATTTATCGTTCCTAGCTTTGTCGATCGAGTGTTTCTTTACTTTGTACACGGCTGCTCCTTCTCGATCGAGTTCGGTATGATTTGGTATGTGGTTTTATGATCTTTGCTTTAAATATTAGCTTGCTCGAACTCGATGATTTACAAGCCGATGATGATATGGGTTTAAATAGGGTATAATGCCCTAAATTTTCATTCGTCTGATATTTTGCTCGGCCGTTCGATTTTGCTTATATGTTGGTGATTTCTTTAGACTTGTTCAATTCGTATATTATTGTTGCTTGTTAATCACGACTTCGATTTCTGACTTGTTCGACTTCCTTGGTCATCACGGCTCTGACTTGATTTTGAACTACATATGTATTCATATTGTTTTTGACTTGATTTGGTTGAACTTGCTACTGTTTTGATTTTTATAACTGCAAATTGACTTCGTTCATCTTGATATTGTGATAAAATTTACTTCGGCACCGACTTTGGTTTGAAACTGTTACATGACTTCGTTTATGAATATTCGAATTCGCTATCACTTGACTTGTTGGCATTTAACTTTGGAAAGTGCTTTGTTGTTGCCTCTGGTTTCACTGCTGTGCTGATGTTGCACCTAATTTTTCGGCTTGCTTGCATTTGTAGTTGTATCATGGCATTTGTCTGGGTTGCATCGAGTACATATGTATATGCTTTATTGTATCCTGCTTGGATATTGAACTGCTTTATTTTTGTTTCACTGGTGAATGTTGTATCTGGTCTTGAAGTTGTAGCCTTGTCTCTTTGTAGTCTGGTATAGGTTGCATCCCTTCTATGTGTAGTTCCACTTGGTATGTTGTATTTGCATCCACCACTTTGCACTGTGCACGTATGTATGCGTATGTATTGGGTTGTAGCCTCGAGCTCTGTCCACTATTCATTTAAGTCACTGTTTCATTTACGGCTTCATCTGGTGCATTATCTTGTGCTCAGTGATGCATTGCATTTGTTTGCATATTCAGTTGTTGAGCCACTGTTTCACCGATGCATCACTTGTTGTTGCCATTCACTTGTGTACCATCTGGAGCATGTTGTATATATGATATGCTGGCTCGAGTTACTTCACCATTGACTATTGCATTGTGTTCATGTACATTGATGTTGGTCTTCATGTAGCTAGTCTGCCTCCTTTATTGTTGTTCGCCACTTTTTGTACTTGTTCATTTTTGATTTTGGACTGGTCGAATTGTTTTAGTTGTCTTGAGCATTTTATCGAACTTGTACATTTGGATTGCACCTGCATTGAATCCAACTTATAGCTCGGGTTTGACCTAGAGCTCATGTCGAGACTTTATTTGTATTGCAGTTGAGTTGAACCCGGCTCTTAATTGGGTTTTACCTTGTGCTCACTTGTTCTTGTAATTTTATCAAGTGTATATCGGTGTGTACGACCTTGTGGCATTTACAGTGATACATCATGCATGTCACAAGCTGCTCGTGTATGATGAATTCAAAATTAAATGATGACGAACAACCCAAATAACTGGGGAAAATAATATTTTCAAAATACATTTTATTTTACACTACAAAATTATTTCTTTTCAATTTTACTGCTTTAGTTGTTTATTTTGTAGATTGCTCAGATGCTGGATTCAATCTAGAATAGAGTTGAAGTTCAAACATGTGTGAACGAGTGATATGTAGTGAGGTACTAATGTAAATTAAAAATTGTGATGTAATCGAAATTGTATTGTAATCAAAAAATTTATATATATAGTGAGAGCTCAAATATGTACTGTTCAAAATTATAATAAATATTTGTTTGAATAAAATACCTGTTTGAATTTAAATTCTATGTTATTTATTTTATCCATTACATATTTATTTAATTATGTGAAAAATAAAATAATACATTAACAAATACATTTAAATGAATATATATATATATATATATGTGTTTATTACCATCAAACAAAAATCATATACTAGCATATTCAACAGTTTATAGTATAGGAAATTCTCAACTCGAGGATAGATTTGAGGCAGGCTTTTTAGGCATAGGGTTAGAACAATTAGGCTAGCAATAGTTGCAAGTTTTTAAGGTATTTTAAGCGATCAATTGTTAATCTTAGTAGAAATCTTAGGGGCGACATTAGGCAGGTTTTACCGAAGCTGGGTAAATTTGTGTCTTGTTTTATTTTCGTATTTACTCTATTGTTATCTATGCTACTATTTTTATTATTCTGTGAATTTATACTTGCTAGTAAGATTTTTTGTGTCACGATACCCAAGTGATTAGAAAGTAATTATAACACCAATTACCTTCGCAATTAAGAATCAACAAATTTAAGCAATGTTAAATTTGCCTTAATGGTAACAATTATGTTGTTGAGCGCTTACATAATTATATAGTTCTATTCTAACTGGCTGTTAAAAGGTCAAGCTGAATTAGCATCCAATTCAGGAAAAAAAAGAAAAGAATCTAACACTGAAAACAAGATAATAAAGTGCAGAAAAAAGTAAAAGATATGGAGAATTTATGTTGTTAGAATGTGAAAAAATCCTACGTCCACAAATTGAGTATCACTTACTCTTTTATATATTCTTAATACAGAAAATAATGGCGTAGTGAGTACAAAATTTTTGTTAATATTCTTAAAAATGTCAAATCTCAAATGGATGCCTTTTTGTTATAATGCATTTTCTATTTAAAGTATAGAAGGGCGCATAGATCACCAAAATCCTTCTTCTGCTATTTTAGTTTCCACCTTTGGATCATGACATGTGTCATCTGTCCATCTTATTTATTTGATGTGTGTGCATTTCTTATTTGTCTTTCATGGGAAATAGTGATTTAGACGATTGAATTATGAGTATTGGCGGGAAGTTTGAAATTGGAGCAGAAAATCCTAGAATTGAAGCGGGAAACTCAATTTTGAATGGGTTATGCACCCTAATCCTAAGGAGGGAATGGCCTATATACTACTCCTATGCGTGACTGAGAGTGTGATGAGGTGTTCCCCTTTTCTTTTGGATGATCCACGTCACCCTTAGTAGCTTTGTCACAAATATGTTTAGAGTTGTTCTCCTGCTCTAATCTAGGTGGTGTTGATACTTATAGATCTAAACCGCGCTGTCCGGTGTTCAACATTTGTGTAGTACTGCTCTGGGGGTGATAGGAGTTACATTGTCTTGCCTAATTTGCAGCACATGTTTGATACCGTGTTGATAATGGATGGTCTTGAGTTGTCTTGTCCATCTTGTGTGCCTTCCTTATATGAGCTTATTCTAAATTGCACTCGATAGTTGGAGCAGCGCCCTTGCTTCTTCCTTTTATTGGTTATTATAACTAAGGTTGGTAGGCTATGAGTCATTGTATTGTCATTCTCCTTCATTTAGCTAAAAAAGGTTAGTCTTGGTAGATGGGACGATATATGTTTGAGTTTTCTACCTAGGTTCAAGGTTGACCTAGGTTTGCATAGATGCATTGGCTGTGCAAATGTGCGGGTTCCTTTATGGGGTTGCACTGATTATTGCTAAAATATGCTTTAATGGATCACTTTTTACCAGTAAGTCTGGATCTATGTGGAAGCTCTTTTTGAATGACCCTATGTGCATCCCTTGGAATGCTTTTGATTTAGCATGGTTCGGCTTAGGAAGTCTTTAGTAAGCGCAGCGCCGATCCGTAGTCGGAGTATTAGCAATGCATATGAGTAATGCTAGGGTTCCTTGGGCCTTTTGGTTATGCATAGCATTTTCCTATGGCTAGTTCAAAATGGATCAAGAGTAGATATTGGTGAAGGGTTGTGTGTGGCACTTGCACAGGTTATCTTTCTAGTTTGCTTATGGTTTGGGGAGTATAGGCTTATTTTGATTTCAAGTGAGGACTATTTTTGTTAATGGTTCCATGAGATTTTTCACTTTATCTGGGTTTTAGCTGGAAGGCAAGTTCGTAGTCCAATCACAGTCTGCTGTGGTCCTATCTTGACCAATCATTGATAACCATTTAGCATGGTTTGCCTTATTTGAGTTTAGAGTTGCCGGAAGGACAAGGTATGTATAGTGTAGTTCGCTGGTTGGTGCGGTTAGGATTTATACTGGTGGTGTAGCCATATTACCAAGTTGTGTTGTTATGACCTCTCTCCTTCCAACGTTGTGCTTTGTCACTGTTTTGGGTGGTGAAGTATGATTTTTGGTATGTTAATGCAGTTTGGACGCAGTGCAATATTGTTATCATGTGTTGTTATGTAAGTGTAGTACTATTTGGACTTTGCCTTAGTCTTTGCTTCCTTTTGGTTGTCCAACTTCTATTGCAGGTGTAACTCTTTCAGTTCAGTGCTTGCATAAGTTTTCCTTTAGAAACATTTGGGAAATGCGGGTGTAACACTTGCCTCCTAAGTCTGCAACGATCGTAGATTGGTGTGGACTTGTCTCCGCTCTTATTCACTTATCTTCTCCTTCTTTTAGAGAAAAAGGAAAAGTTCTTAATATCCATTTCACATTTAATGCTCTCGCATATGTGTCTTCCCCTCATTGGCCAACCCTCTAAATGGTTGTCAAATCAATCTCTTCCTTAATCAAATAAATTCGCCTTGACCTTTGCGCTCATTATCCTTGCTGTTAATCAATTGACGTTTTGGAAATTTCTCATCATTACGCTTGTGCGGCTAAAATTTTGAGTTTAGGTATGCGTCTATTTTTCTCTTTCCTTCTTTCATTTCTTTTACAAGCCCTTGAAATGAAAAGGTAATATCCACCTTTACTGTTAATCTTATTATATCTCTGTCTTGTTCCTCTTTTGAATCAAAGTAAGGATTTTCTTTCTTTTGTTGTTCCCTTTGCATTTTAGTGGTAGCTGGTCATTAATCTTGTGATTATCAATATGGCCTCTTTTCTTCTTCTCCTTTATCCTTACCTTCTAAAATAAATTGACCGGAAGACATTGAGGGTTTCTTGAGCCACTTTGGGTTCTAACGCTATGAAGCTATGTTTCCCAAACCTCATGAATGCATTCACACCCCCTGATGGGTTTACCCCTTTCAAATTCTGAGCAGATAAGATGTGGGCTTTATTTTCCCCCAATCGTATTCTCCAGAGTGGTTAACTGTTGTTGATCTTATTCCCATCCAACTTGCTCTCTTTCTTATTCTATATAACTGCCACTTTCATCCTTTACACGGAAAATGGTTATACCCTTACTTGTGAGAAACTTCAATTGTTATTTGGTATTAAGAAAATCCCTTACGCGCCCAACCTAAGAAATCGATCCTAACATTTGTTCCTCGTAAAACTCAGAAGTGGATCGATTAGCATTTCTTCATTTGGAATTCTAATAACTTTCCCTCTTCTTTTTGTCCATCCCCTCATCTGCCCATTTTTTTCTAGTCCATCCATTGAGTGGTTTAAGTCTTTAGAAATCGCATTTTGGGTTTAGATGAGTAGGAGGGGAGAATTCAATTATTTTTTACTAAATCAATGTTGAAAAAGCATGAATTTTTGTGCCTGCATCACAACTTCTCTCATTCTGTTTCTAAGGTTTCCTCAACCTCGGACAATCCTAAGGGTATAATTTTCTAAAAATAGATTGACAGATTATTATTCTAAGCTTCTTACCTTCACGAGGATTTCTTTATTTTTACCAACCTCACGATTTCATTTATGCATAGGTGAATTGAATGATAGCTTTTCTTTCTTATTTCAAAATTCGCAAAGCCAGCTGCGACGTTAAAGAAAGGGCATTAGAGGAAACTTGTTGGAGATGAGACCCTTGTCCAATCCCCCAAAAAGGTTACCATGACTACTCCTCCTCCTTTGGATATGCTTTTTATTTCGCTACTTCAGTCCATCCAAGACCCACGCACTCGACACTTTCCTATATCTGATGGTGCCATAACTGACCTTGCTGAGAGGCTGGGAAGGGTTACTTTGAAAATTTTATCCAGCATTGCTTTGTATTCTTCTTGTCTTCTTCCCTTTCCACTTTCTGAACTCTCTTGCTCTAACCTCATGGACGAAATGAAGAGGTTTTGATGTTATGTAAGTGTTATTTCTCTCTATTTTTATAGCTTATTTAGTTGTTCCTTACACGTTATTATTTTATTTACTTCTTATTTTTGTTACTATAATTAGCTTGGAGCCTTGATAATTGAGGCTTAGAGGAAGTGGGAAAGTGAACAAGTTGCTTCCTCAACTCGTTTTGCTGAACTTGAAGCAAACCTCACTCAACTGCTTCTAAGAAGACCAAAGTTGAGGGAGATTTTAAGGCATATCAACCAAAGCTGAAAGGGAGGCAAAGGCTACAATAGAGGCTTTGGAGTTGAAAAACCACGAGTTAGAGCAGAAAGAAAAGGCTTTAAAGGCATCTCAAAAAGACCTCGATCAGATTGCATAATGCAAGCTTTATCAATTGTATGATTCCGTTCAATGTCAGTTTTCCCCCGAAATTTGCCTTAGCTTCTTGGGCAAGCTTGATAAAATTGAAAATGCTCTCAACTATTGTCTAAAACTTCGAGTCGAGAAATTAGCTTCAGGAAATATCTCTCCTTCTACCTCAGCATAACCAAGTGGGGATGCAACGTCCAGGGAAATTGAGGTGCCTAAAGATACCAAGGTGTCTAAAGAAACTAAGGTTACTTCATCCTCTTATATAACTACTTAACTTTTGTATTTGAATTCAAACTTACTAATATGTAAGAGAATGGGATTTGTTGCTTAATTTTGTAGTAGATAATTAATTTCTATTTTGTCCTGTTATTGCCTTATGAATGATTGCTTTGCTTTCACTTCTTTGTTTTTCATAGTTTCCTAAAGAAGTTATGTTTACTAAACATCTGAAGGAAAGCATGGATGAACTTCAAACCCAAATCATAGATTGCCTGGGTCTTAGCATAACAGCGATTCATAGATGTGAGAAAGAGTTGGTTGAGTCGTTTTCTTAAATTAGAGAGGAAAACCAAGGGTTGCTCTCTAAGATTGACAAAGTAATTATACAGAAAGAGGTGCTTAGTGATTTTATAGTACGCTGATGATAGTATAATTTATAAAGTGGCTCCTTTCCACTTGATAATCCTTGCTTAGAGTGGTTTAGGCATAGGCTTTGCAATTTTCATTAGGATTGGATCTTGCCTATCATTTTCATTTTTGTATATGGAGTCTTTGGTTATTGTGTAATGGTGTTCTTGATAATATATGTATTTAATTTTAACTTAGCAATTTTTATTTCCTTTGAATCGACTTTTAATTATCATAAACTAGGTTGGTTCCCATGATCCTTCATCTAAATTTAGTAAGGCTTTTGAATCCAACATTCCTCATAACTCCCTTGTTCATGGTTCCTACGACGGCCTTAGAAGAGGAGAATATTCATCTAACATCATCAATGAAAAGCTTGAGAAAGACTTATAGTAAGCTCTTTCAAAGCTTAAGGAGAGGAAAGGTGCTCTGAGCCATCAACGTTAACTTAAAATTAAGTTACACGAAGGGTTCGTGGCAACCAAATCAAAGTTGAATGAATTGCAGCAGAGCGTAAAAGATAATGAGGCACTTTATGGCATTGTTTATGATCAAAAACAACGATAGTGAATAAACTATAGAAAATATGTCAGCTCAACTTACCCTTCAAATTAAAGATAAGGAAGGTATTAAAGGAGGAAAAGTGATAGAGGGGTCTAGCTCGGATATGGTTCCTGCTTCCTCCATGGTTGTGAACCTTTCTTTCGCAAACAAGTGCAAAAATAGAGTACAACTTCATTTCTAAGGCGAACTAAGGAAGATGGAGGCCCGCCACAAGCGATAGATGGTGTGATTGGAGTAGAAGGTGCTTTCCAATTCATGGAAGAAAGGGTGGATGACTGATGCCCGTAGGTATTTTGGTGATTTATCTAGAAATATCAAGAAACCTAAGGTTGAACTGATTGATACTTTAGAAAACACAAGAGAGAAAGTTGTACTCAAGATCTATGAGCTTAATGATTCTTTATGTGAAGGTCTGGCTACCTTTAGCACATTGGCAGCACCTATTGATAAACCTAGGCAGGACAAGGTTGTTTCCTTTATAAAAAACCTAGGTAGGAGAAAGCTGAAAGCAAGAGGGGTCGAATTTCCTTGTAGCATGCCACAATCATTTTCGGTTGTCTTTACCTTGCACTTGATTTGAGTTTCCTTTCCAATATCGTGGGTTTCGAGGTGACCATGGAAGAGCCAGTGGATCATTGGGTGGGTGCTTGTTATGATCCCCGAAAGACTATCTACATTAGCTCAGCCCCGCCCCTGGCCAATAGTTCTTAGGTGTTTTTAGTGTCGTATTTTTTAGGAATTTATAACTTAAAATGATTTTTAGGTACATGTTGTTGGGTATGTTTTTTGTACACGTACTATGTAGATTGAGATTATTTGTGAAGTTTGTAAATCCCTTGTGAGTGTTTTACTTGGTTGAACTTTCTTTTAATTTTGTTTTGTGTGGGAAATTTGATCTTCAGCCTACTTTTTCCAATTGAGATCCAAAGGATGTTGATCTAGAAGGAAAGCTTACCTCTTCTCTGACTACTGTTACTAAGTTGGAAGGTTTATTGAAGGACACTGAAGGCGTATATAACATCATATTCACAAACGAAATTAAGGTTCTTGAACGTAAAGTTGAGGAATTAAACGAGCAAATCGCAAGACAAATTAGCATTGAACATGCCCCTACGCCCTCACCTAGGGCAATCCCCAATGTTGTTCTTGGGTGGAGGAATGAACTAAAAGATACGAGGCCAAGATTACAGAGCTTACAAATCTTTACAAAAATGGATCGAAAACTGCCGGGAGTAGCAACTCGCCTTATGTTTCTACTACGTGGTAGCTTTTTGGACTCTACTCTAGGACTACTAAGAAAACAAAGGGACAACTTTTTGGATGAGATTGAGTGGGTCAAGAGAGTGGCTATGGAACGTATAATGTCACGACCCGGCTTTCCACTCTCGGAAAATCGCGTCATGAATTAAGAAAGAAAGGGATAGAAAATAGAATAGAAAGAAGAGAATAAAGAAACAACATCAGAATCTTACACAGCGGAACGAATAATTTATATTAATAACATATATATTACATAGTTTACAATCATTATCAGAGTACACAGACATACAACACATACTAGACAGTTATAAACACCTGTCTAGTTATACAACTCAATACAACTCAAAGACAACGACTCAGAGAAAACAGAGCAGAATACTCTATATATATATCTACACGTTGAAGCCTCCTACTCCATTGCTCCTCCACAATTCGTCAAAGCTAATCCGAATCCTAACCCGAATCACCCTTGACTACTCATAAAAATTTGAGTACCCAAGAGTTTATGAAAAACAAAAATAAACTCCGGGTCAGACATGGGTCTGGTGTGAGTAACAGGTTTAAAGTTGCTTAACTTTCAAAAACCTTTTGAAAAGAAAGGTATCACGTAAGACTTCCCACACATAAACATGGAAAAGTTTTTACCTTACGCTAACCAAAACATTTGATAGGAAATCCGATGATATTATAATAGTGTCTAGGGTTTTCAAATAAAATACAGAAATAGCTGAAATGCTTACATCTCACATTCCAACATAGTTGGGCACAACTAATACGTACGGCACTTATTGGATTATGGATTCCATCAATGGCAGGGCTACTGGGGTACCGCCCGTCACAGTACGTGGCCTAGGTCACCGTACCGAGGATTACTCCCTTCATCCCCTGCAACACAAAGCCGGACCCGTTCCTTACTGAACAGTTCGAATAAGACAACCCCGACGGTTGTAGCTACTTAACCGTCCACACACAGCCGAAATAAAAGGGACCTCTAGACAGGGGTAAATCTTACTCTCAAGTGGGGGCTACCCACGAAGTTTTGCTGCACCTCCCCTGTTTTAGCCATTCCCGGTTGATGAGGCTTGAGGTTACGATTACCTTTATAGGTCATATCATTTAGAATGCTCATCGTCCACCTGACGATGTTCTGAAAGCATTCAATCCATACAAGTTCGTTCCGGGTTCGAACGAAACCGAAGGCATTATCTCGTTACACTCGTTTTGGAATCACCCTCAGAGTTAACGACAATAACCCTTGCACTTTAAATCACCATCTTGAATCTATAAGAACTAATTCCGTAAACTCATTACGGAATCACCCATAGAGTTATACTGACGTATAGCCCTTACACCTCGAGTCTTCACAAAGCTCCATTTTGATTCACGACCTAACGTTATTTGGAATCGATGTGGTTTTCGGATATCCAAATATGGAAACATGATCCCGGTCTCATCGAAAACCAAAGCGTGTCTTTTAAGGTCCAAGTTGTTTTAAAGTTTTAAAACAATTCAATTACAGTATCTATATACACACAGATAGATAACCCACAATCATAACTGATAATCAACATTATCACATAGCAGGTAATTCACATCAACAATATCAAATAGATATTCCATATAATACCATCACAATAGATAACCTATGTTATCATCACAATTAAATCAAACATCCATACCACACAATATTATATTTATCTCATTACTGAGATTTCATCCAAGACAATCAATGACATCCATTCATACATAAGCAATGATTTATTCATCCAATATAATTAATTTAAAATGAATTAAATTAACTATCTCTAATTAATTTAAAATGAATTAAATTAATTACTCTATCTTTAATTAATCTAAAATAAATTAAATTAATTACTTCATAAATACAAATCTTGCTTACTTGATCATTTAATTGATTACAATCAATTAATCAATCATAAATTACTTTAATTAATCACTCTTGATTAATTACCCATAATTACATTCCAGCAATTACCCTTAATTAATTTCACAAATTAATTATCCTCAACTAAACAGTAATTAACCTTTAATTACTTCAATTAATTAATTAATCATAATTAATTATCCTAATCCTTAATTAATTACATTAATTAATTGCCTATTATTGATTAATTAATCATAATTAATCATCCTTAATTACATCATTAATTAAATAATTAATGATCTTAAATTATTAATTACCTTAAGTAATTAACTAACTTAATTACTTTATTAAACAAATTAATTATCCTTTAATTAATTACTTAATTAATCCCTTGATTAAGTAATTTAAATCCAAATTACTCATTCTTAAACATCTCCTTAATTACAACTGTAATTATTAAACAATTACTTAACTAAGTAATTTCCAAATCATTAATTACATAAAGTAATTATTTATAAAACTCAAGTGTTTATAATTAATTAAACTTAATTAATTAAATTAAACAATCTCATTAAATTAAATTAATTACATTAAGTGATTAATTTCCTAATTACTTTATCAAGTAATTATACTCAAATCGTTCATAATTGATTATTATTAAATAATTAATATAATTAATTATAAAAATTAACTACATTAATTAATTGTTAAATAATCATGGTTAATGACCTTCATTAACCATCCTCAAATTTTTTTATAAGGTAATTAACTTAAATTAATTGCAAAATAAATTATCTTTAATTATTTATTAATTAAAGTTAATTATTAAACTAATTAACCTTAATTTAAAACTTAACTACATAATTAATATTCATTTATCATTAATTAGTAACTTAATTAATGATCTAAATTTTAAATTGATTAACCATTAATCAATTATTAATTCCAAATTAAATTAATTATTAAATCTTAATTACCTTATTAATTAATTCTAAAACATAAATCTTAATCAATCTTTCAAAATAAAACATAACTTAATTATGTTTAAAACAATTTAATTCAAACAAAGTACTTTAGAAATTTCCCTTTAAATTTCAATTTAAATTCAAGTTTAAAATAGAAAAATTTAAACTTATCAAAGTTCTAAATAATTTAAAACTTTTTATATTGCAAATCAAACAATACTATATGAAAATTTTAAAGTTAAATCTATTTCAAAACCTTTAATAACTTAAATTTTCACTTTCATTTAAAACTTCAATTTAAACCTTCCTTAAAATTTAAACCTGAAATTCAAATTAAACTCTTGAATTTCCAGATTTAAATAACCTCAAATCCACTCATATTTTTAAAAACTCATTTCTAAAAGTGTTTAAACTATTTTATCTAACCAAATGGTTAATTAAGTTTAACTTCTGAAAATTACATTTTATTTTTAAAAACTGGAGTTTAAATTCAAATTAGAAATTCAAACTTGCATTTGAATTTCAAACTTAAACTGTCTTTAAACATGAAACTGTAGATTTAAAAGTTTAAACCCGTATTTATAAAAAAACAGAAAACAGGGTTTCATAACCTGGAATTTGAATTTAAATCAAAAATACAAAGTTGAATTTTAAATCAAAAATTACAACTTGAATTTGATTTTAAACTTAAATTTTCCCTTAAACATAAACTTTAGATTTTAAATATTTAAAATCCAGATTTGCAGAAAACAGGAAAAAAAACAGGTTTCAACACAAACCTGGAATTTATATTCAAAGTAATTCAAACTTGAATTAAGTTTTAAAATTAAGTTTAAACCTAAACCTCATTTAAACCCATATCTACAGATTTTTAAATTTTAAAAACCCAGGTTTAAAGAGGTTTAAAACCCAAATTCTTAAAACAAAATACAGTTTTACTGTGTAAACTATAACTACAGGTTAACCCGAGAAACATCAATTCCTACTTCGGGTTTCCTACAGCCTTGCTTCGGGTTTCTCATTGACCTGCTTCGAGTCATTTCCCATTTTTACCCGAGCAAACTCAAACTTCCCTGAAAACACTCCAAACCCACAGTTCACCAGAGTTTCCATCGCCGTCCCCTCTGCCGACCATATCAGATGATCCAGTACCAACCAGAAACCCACACATCTTCAAACTTCAACCCAGAAACAAGAAATTAAACAGGAATTCAAAATTTTGCTCAGGAGCCACAAATTCAATACCTGGAAATTTTTATACATGTTTCAACTCAAACCTGTCAACGACCGCCATTCTCACCTCCGACCATCTTGATCACCACCTCTCCGGCCTCACACTCCTCTACACACCAACTATCCAATCCCTAAATATCAGAACACTCGAACTATCCTACACTTCTCCCTGACCAAAACACAAACCCACATAAAAACTAGGGTTCATACTCTGAAAAACCAAAACTGCATCTGTTCTACTCAATAAAATTTTCTTTTCAGGTTTTTCTATGTATCTATAATCTTTGTTTAATAACTCAGAGGAGTTATTAGTTTTCTTAAACTACATAATGCAAGTAATTGCTCAAATCCTATTTTTGCTTAAGAACTGACAATAAATGAAACAATATTCTAAAATTCTTATTACTTGATTTAAAAATCAAGTTACAGTTTAAATATTTGATTTATACTACTAAATTACTACATCCATTTGTTTGAGTTTTGATAAAAATAAGCATGCATGATGCTTTTCCCTGTTTCCAGAGTTAACTCCTAATTTTAACTTCTTGACTTTTAAAACATGAACTGACGAATATAATACAACTTACTTTGCATCTAAACTTGGATTAAATCTTGAGTTTATGAAATTTTGAGTTATATCTAAGCCTGGAATCTAGGACAGAAAAGAATCAATTAATAACAAACAGAAATTCAAACTCATGTATACACAGACATATTGAACATACTCATCAGGCAACAATTCAACAACTATATTGATTTAAATTAGTTTTAAAGATAATTTGTTACTCACCTAATTGATGAATGCAGAAAAAAAATGCAGACCACTGTTGATTCTTTGATATTGCAGAAAACATGAACATGTAGGCTTGACTCTGTTGAAATCTGAGTTGCTCATTTGAAAATTTGCAGAACACATGCAGTTTGCTTCCTCTATTGTTATAAGTCTGGGTTGCTCATGCATTCCATGACCAAGATGCTTGCATGCAGGTGTTCAGATGAACTTGTATATGCTGATTTGTGGATTCTTTTATATGCAGAAAGTAAAAGTGTGCAGGCTTTACTTTTAGGAAGTGCAGATTGAAGGTTTTGATTATGCAGAGGTTGGATTTGAATATGCAGGTTGAAGATCTTTGGATTTTAATAATCTTATGAATGCAGATTTGAATATGGGTTTGGGATATGCAGATTTTAATCTTTTGATTGGAAATGCAGATCTGTGGATTTTGTAGATTTACATGATTTTGATTCAAGAAGTTTTGAAGAATTTCTTTTGATTAAAGAAAAATGAAAATGTTATCCATGAATGAAGATTGTAAATGTATTCTCAAATTTTATGAAATAAAAGAAAGATTAAAACTAATTTTAACACTTGTCCATTTTATAACACTTGTCAAAAGAATACATATAAATTTAACACTTGTATTTTCTTTAAAGTTAGTTAATATTAATTACAAATTAACGTATGTATTTTAGCTTAAATTAAGTTGTTAATTTATATTTAAACATGTATATAAATTTGCAAATGAAAATAAAAACAATCTATGTTAATAAATGAAACTTATACATATTATAGATTAAAACAATTTAGATTTTGAGACTTTATACTTTTAAATTTAAATTCAACTAAATTCAAAAATCAAATATTTTTCAAATCAAGTTAGAAATAAAAATTCAATTTGAAATAAAAATTACAAATCTTATTCAAAATTTATTTATAAGGTCAATACAATATTAATATTATTTTTATAAATCTCTTTTATTAAATATAAAATCATTTTACAAAATAAAATATTTATTTTATTAAGTCATAAAACATTTTATTGAATTTATTCTAAATTTAAAACAAAACCAATTTATTTAAAATATAAACCATATATTTATATTGTAAATAGAAATCCATTTATATCATTTAAAGGATAAAATAACCAATTTACATATTTATTGAAGAAGATTATTAAATTTATCTGAAAAATTATTAACAGATTATCAATATCAATTTAATTTTAACAACAGATTATTAAATTGATATTGTCAAAAATTCCGGGATGTTACAATCCTTCCCCCTTAAAAGAATTTCATCCTCGAAATTTTTAAAACAAAGGTAATTTAATAATCTCATTATTTTTAATTATAAACACAAGCATATATCAAACATATGCTAACAACCAAAAACAACAAATCAAACAAATCTAATTATCCAAGCAAATTCTGGATAAAATTTTATCGAGTTTCCCCAGGTGTATATATTTATATTCACTGGGATACTCGCTCTAGAAAATCCAAACAACCAATACTATGAAGCTACAAAATTCCTATACAACTATATCTATAACACTAGACAAGATATCAGACTACAAACGAGTCTGATTCAACAATCAAAATTCCAGAACTGCTGGTTCCAAAACCAGAGACAGATCATACACGTACTCCCTCAGAGATACGTGAAACTCATTGAATCCCAGTTATTCAAACTGGCAATCCAATCCTGTAGATCAATCACTTACTCCAAGATACAGAAAAGATCCAAAACACTTCAGAGCCCGCTTCTCAGACTTACCCAAACTTATATCTCACTTACTATTAGAGAAAACTTAACCAAAATTAAATCTCCGACTTCAGAGTCCAAATCACTCCGACTCTTATCCACAAAATCTCTTCAGACAATCCTGGGCTGTTTACAACCTCACTGATCAGCTCATCCTTCACTGATGCCAACAACTCAACAAAATGATCTCCTCAAGATCAACCAAGATCAAGATCTCAAACTCAACTCCTTAACATCAGAAGACAACAACTTCTCCTGTCCGGGAAAAGAAAAGCAGATACACTTCCAAACTGCTTCCGCTGCTCAACTCTGATCCGAAGTAGAAGAAAAGGCTGAAGAAGAACGCAAGCACAACTCAACAACATACCCTAGAGATATGATCCAACAAATCCATAAGAATCATTCAGGAGTTCCTCCAAAACTCCGAGCTGCTATACTAACTCAACTCCTGGAACCATCCTTCTATAAAGCTGAAACATTGGTACCACTCCTGGAATTCCAGTCGATAAGAAAACTCAATCTCCAGATGCGAACAAAACTCTGACTTCTTGAAGACATCCAGAAAAAATCAGATAACCCAAGAGAACACTCAAATAATCGCAAGTCACTTTTGCGAACCACTAAACCAAATCCAAGGAATGATTTCTCCCTTAACTAAATAGAACAGCTTAAATTTAACCAGCTAACCCATCGAAGAAACGGGTTCACTCAACTGCTTCTGAACTCCACTCCAGAAAACTGCTAAACCAGAAGATCCCTTGCCAACACCGAGAACACTCCAAACTACACTGCTGCCACAGAAGCCAAAGAATTCCAAAACAAAGCTCTCCGAGAAACTCGGACTTCAAACCAAACAAAAACTCTGGCTGACAACAGCCACAACACCGAAGCAGACTCACTTTCTTAACTTGTTCCAAAGAAAACATCTTCGGGAACATCCATAGTCACTGCATCTCATCACGTGGCTACTATTTCCTAAGGTATTCAAAATACCATCACTCGCTTCTGCCCAACCGACAGATCCAAACTTTACTCATCCAACTTCAGAAATGAAATCCGAACCTTCACAGGTTTCCTTCAGAGATCAATGAAGTTCTTCATCACTACAGAACTTACTCTCGACGGTATTAGGTCTACAGTCTCAACAGAACACCTCCAACCTTAAACATTCAAACTCCAACCAATGGTAGTTGTGTTATACACACCACTACCCCAATCTACTTTTATAACTTATATTGGAAAACCTGAACAGGTAGCCCAATAGATAGGTAGAAATATATATATATATATATATATATATATATATATATATATAATAAAAATTACAAGCCTAGGTATTTACTCAACCTAATGCTCTGATACCAACTGTCACGACCCGGCTTTCCACTCTAGGAAAATCGCGTCATGAATTAAGAAAGAAAGGGATAGAAAATAGAATAGGAAGAAGAGAAGAAAGAAACAACATCAGAATCTTACACAGCGGAACGAATAATTTATATTAATAACATATATATTACATAGTTTACAATCATTATCAAAGTACACAGACATACAACACATACTAGACAGTTATAAACACCTGTCTAGTTATACAACTCAATACAACTCAAAAACAACGACTTAGAGAAAACACAGCGGAATACTCTATATATATATCTACACGCAGAAGCCTCCTTCTCCATTGCTCCTCCACAATTCGTCAAAGCTAATCCGAATCCTAACCTGAATCACCCTTGACTACTCATAAAAATTTGAGTACCCAAGAGTTTATGAAAAACAAAAATAAACTCCGAGTCAGACATGGGTCTGGTGTGAGTAACAGGTTTAAAGTTGCTTAACTTTCAAAAACCTTTTCAAAAGAAAGGTATCACGTAAGACTTCCCACACATAAACATGGAAAAGTTTTTACCTTACGCTAACCAAAACATTTGATAGGAAATCCGATGATATTATAATAGTGTCTAGGGTTTTCAAATAAAATGCAGAAATAGCTGAAATGCTTACATCTCACATTCCAACATAGTTGGGCACAACTAATACGTACGGCACTTATTGGATTATGGATTCCATCAATGGCAGGGCTACTGGGGTACCGCCCGTCACAGTACGTGGCCTAGATCACCGTACCGAGGATTACTCCCTTCATCCCCTGCAACACAAAGCCGGACCCGTTCCTTACTGAACAGTTCCGAATAAGACAACCCCGACGGTTGTAGCTACTTAACCGTCCACACACAGCCGAAATAAAAGGGACCTCTAGACAGGGTTAAATCTTACTCTCAAGTGGGGGCTACCCACGAAGCTTTGCTGCACCTCCCCTGTTTTAGCCATTCCCGGTTGATGAGGCTTGAGGTTACGATTACCTTTATAGGTCATATCACTTAGAATGCTCATCGTCCACCTGACGATGTTCTGAAAGCATTCAATCCATACAAGTTCGTTCCGGGTTCGAACGAAACCGAAGGCATTATCTCGTTACACTCATTTTGGAATCACCCTCAGAGTTAACGACAATAACCCTTGCACTTTAAATCACCATCTCGAATCTATAAGAACTAATTCCGTCAACTCATTACGGAATCACCCACTGAGTTATACTGATGTATAGCCCTTACACCTCGAGTCTTCACAAAGCTCCATTTTGATTCACGACCTAACGTTATTTGGAATCGATGTGGTTTTCGGATATCCAAATATGGAAACCCAATCCCGGTCTCATCGAAAACCAAAGCGTGTCTGTTAAGGTCCAAGTTGTTTTAAAGTTTTAAAACAATTCAATTAAAGTATTTATATACACACAGATAGATAACTCACAATCATAACTGATAATCAACATTATCACATAACAGGTAATTCACATCAACAATATCAAATAGATATTCCATATAATACCATCACAATAGATAACCTATGTTATCATCACAATTAAATCAAACATCCATACCACACAATATTATATTTATCCCATTACTGAGATTTCATTCAAGACAATCAATGACATCCATTCATACATAAGCAATGATTTATTCATCCAATATAATTAATTTAAAATGAATTAAATTAACTATCTCTAATTAATTTAAAATGAATTAAATTAATTACTCTATCTTTAATTAATTTAAAATAAATTAAATTAATTACTTCATAAATACAAATCTTGCTTACTTGATCATTTAATTGATTACAATCAATTAATCAATCATAAATTACTTTAATTAATCACTCTTGATTAATTACCCTTAATTACATTCCAGCAATTACCCTTAATTAATTTCACAAATTAATTATCCTCAACTAAACAGTAATTAACCTTTAATTACTTCAATTAATTAATTAATCATAATTAATTATCCTAATCCTTAATTAATTACATTAATTAATTACCTATTATTGATTAATTAATCATAATTAATCATCCTTAATTACATCATTAATTAAATAATTAATGATCTTAAATTATTGATTACCTTAAGTAATTAACTAACTTAATTACTTTATTAAACAAATTAATTATCCTTTAATTAATTACTTAATTAATCCCTTGATTAAGTAATTTAAATCCAAATTACTCATTCTTAAACATCTCCTTAATTACAACTGTAATTATTAAACAATTACTTAACTAAGTAATTTCCAAATCATTAATTACATAAAGTAATTATTTATAAAACTCAAGTGTTTATAATTAATTAAACTTAATTAATTAAATTAAACAATCTCATTAAATTAAATTAATTACATTAAGTAATTAATTTCCTAATTACTTTATCAAGTAATTATACTCAAATCGTTCATAATTGATTATTATTAAATTAATTAATATAATTAATTATAAAAATTAACTAAATTAATTAATTGTTAAATAATCATGGTTAATGACCTTCATTAACCATCCTCAAATTTTTTATAAGGTAATTAACTTAAATTAATTGCAAAATAAATTATCTTTAATTATTTATTAATTAAAGTTAATTATTAAACTAATTAACCTTAATTTAAAACTTAATTACATAATTAATATTAATTTATCATTAATTAGTAACTTAATTAATGATCTAAATTTTTAATTGATTAACCATTAATCAATTATTAATTCCAAATTAAATTAGTTATTAAATCTTAATTACCTTATTAATTAATTCTAAAACATAAATCTTAATCAATCTTTCAAAATAAAACATAACTTAATTATGTTTAAAACAATTTAATTCAAACAAAGTACTTTAGAAATTTCCCTTTAAATTTCAATTTAAATTCAAGTTTAAAATAGAAAAATTTAAACTTATCAAAGTTCTAAATAATTTAAAACTTTTTATTTTGCAAATCAAACAATACTATATGAAAATTTTAAAGTTAAATCTATTTCAAAACCTTTAATAACTTAAATTTTCACTTTCATTTAAACTTCAATTTAAACCTTCCTTAAAATTTAAACCTGAAATTCAAATTAAACTCTTGAATTTCCAGATTTAAATAACCTCAAATCCACTCATATTTTTAAAAACTCATTTCTAAAAGTGTTTAAACTATTTTATCTAACCAAATGGTTAATTAAGTTTAACTTCTGAAAATTACATTTTATTTTTAAAAACTGGAGTTTAAATTCAAATTAGAAATTCAAACTTGCATTTGAATTTCAAACTTAAACTTTCTTTAAACATGAAACTGCAGATTTAAAAGTTTAAACCCAGATTTTAAAAAAAACAGAAAACAGGGTTTCAAAACCTGGAATTTGAATTTAAATCAAAAATACAAACTTGAATTTTAAATCAAAAATTACAACTTGAATTTGATTTTAAACTTAAATTTTCCCTTAAACATAAACTTTAGATTTTAAATATTTAAAATCCAGATTTGCAGAAAACAGAAGAAAAAAAACAGATTTCAACACAAACCTGGAATTTAAATTCAAAGTAATTCAAACTGGAATTAAGTTTTAAATTTAAGTTTAAAGCTAAACCTCATTTAAACCCATATCTACAAATTTTTAAATTTTAAAAACCCAGGTTTAAAGAGGTTTAAAACCCAAATTCTTAAAACAAAATACAGTTTTACTGTGTAAACTGTAACTACAGGTCAACCCGAGAAACATCAATTCCTACTTCGGGTTTCCTACAGCCTTGCTTCGGGTTTCTCATTGACCTGCTTCGAGTCATTTCCCATTTTTACCCGAGCAAATTCAAACTTCCCTGAAACACTCCAAACCCACAGTTCACCAGAGTTTCCATCGCCGTCCCCTCTGCCGACCATATCAGATGATCCAGTACCAACCAGAAACCCACACATCTTCAAACTTCAACCCAGAAACAAGAAATTAAACAGGAATTCAAAATTTTGCTCAGGAGCCACAAATTCAATACCTGGAAATTTTTATACATGTTTCAACTCAAACCTGTCAACGGCCGCCATTCTCACCTCCGACCATCTTGATCACCACCTCTCCGGCCTCACACTCCTCTACACACCAACTATCCAATCCCTAAATATCAGAACACTCGAACTATCCTACACTTCTCCCTGACCAAAACACAAACCCACATAAAAACTAGGGTTCATACTCTGAAAAACCAAAACTGCATCTGTTCTACTCAATAAAATTTTCTTTTCAGGTTTTTCTATGTATCCATAATCTTTGTTTAATAACTCAGAGGAGTTATTAGTTTTCTTAAACTACATAATGCAAGTAATTGCTCAAATCCTATTTTTGCTTAAGAACTGACAGTAAATGAAACATTATTCTAAAATTCTTATTACTTGATTTAAAAATCTAGTTACAGTTTAAATATTTGATTTATACTACTAAATTACTACATCCATTTGTTTGAGTTTTGATAAAAATAAGCATGCATGATGCTTTTCCCTGTTTCCAGAGTTAACTCCTAATTTTAACTTCTTGACTTTTAAAACATGAACTGATGAATATAATACAACTTACTTTGCATCTAAACTTGGATTAAATCTTGAGTTTATGAAATTTTGAGTTATATCTAAGCCTGGAATCTAGGATAGAAAAGAATCAATTAATAACAAACATAAATTCAAACTCATGTATACACAGACATATTGAACATACTCATCAGGCAACAATTCAACAACTATATTGATTTAAATTAGTTTTAAAGCTAATTTGCTACTCATCTAATTGATGAATGCAGAAAACAAATGCAGACCACTGTTGATTCTTTGATATTGCAGAAAACATGAACATGTAGGCTTGACTCTGTTGAAATCTGAGTTGCTCATTTGAAAATTTGCAGAACACATGCAGTTTGCTTCCTCTGTTGTTATAAGTCTGGGTTGCTCATGCTTTCCATGACCAAGATGCTTGCATGCAGATGTTCAGATGAACTTGTATATGCTGATTTGTGGATTCTTTTATATGCAGAAAGTAAAAGTGTGCAGGCTTTACTTTTAGGAAGTGCAGATTGAAGGTTTTGATTATGCAGAGGTTGGATTTGAATATGCAGGTTGCAGATCTTTGGATTTTAATAATCTTATGAATGCAGATTTGAATATGGGTTTGGGATATGCAGATTTTAATCTTTTGATTGGAAATGCAGATCTGTGGATTTTGTAGATTTACATGATTTTGATTCAAGAAGTTTTGAAGAATTTCTTTTGATTAAAGAAAAATGAAAATGTTATGCATGAATGAAGATTGTAAATGTATTCTCAAATTTTATGAAATAAAAGAAAGATTAAAACTAATTTTAACACTTGTCCATTTTATAACACTTGTCAAAAGAATACATATAAATTTAACACTTGAATTTTCTTTAAAGTTAGTTAATATTAATTACAAATTAATGTATGTATTTTAGCTTAAATTAAGTTGTTAATTTATATTTAAACATGTATATACATTTGCAAATGAAAATAAAAACAATCTATGTTAATAAATGAAACTTATACATATTATAGATTAAAACAATTTAGATTTTAAGACTTTATACTTTTAAATTTAAATTCAACTAAATTCAAAAATCAAATATTTTTCAAATCAAGTTAGAAATAAAAATTCAATTTGAAATAAAAATTACAAATCTTATTCAAAATTTATTTAAAAGGTCAATACAATATTAATATTATTTTTATAAATCTCTTTTATTAAATATAAAATCATTTTACAAAATAAAATATTTATTTTATTAAGTCATAAAACATTTTATTGAATTTATTCTAAATTTAAAACAAAACCAATTTATATAAAACATAAACCATATATTTATATTGTAAATAGAAATCCATTAATATCATTTAAAAGATAAAATAACCAGTTTATATATTTATTGAAGAAGATTATTAAATTTATCTGAAAAATTATTAACAGATTATCAATATCAATTTAATTTTAACAACAGATTATTAAATTGATATTGTCAAAAATTCCGGGATGTTACATATAAACAGTCTTGAAAATAAAGTTTTTTCCTTAGAGTCTCGGCTCCACATTGATGCTGCTGCTACTTCTCCAGGTGGGTTGGATAGGGCTTCGTTGATGCAGTAGTTCCATGATGAGAAGGTAAGAAAAGTTATGGTAGACATTGTCATGAAGCCTACGATTGATGTCTTCACTTGCTTTTGGCCATGAATTGATCTATCCTTTTTATACAATAGTGTGGATTATGAGTATGATTCGCAAGATTATGGTAATGTTTAGGCCGGTGCTAACAATGACCCTCGTATCACTTTTGGAAGCATTGCTTCTAGTCAGTCATCGATTGTAATTGCTAAGTTGAATGACCCATCTCGTAAACTTCAACTTTAGGAAAATCTTGCTCAGCGTTCATCATTGGTTGCTCGTAGACGTTACCACTTAAATAGGATTGTAGTTGATACTTACTTTAAATCCGAGTCAAGTTTGTGATGTTGTTTTGTTTTATTATAGATTGTAGTTTGTCATTTTTCTTTCAAGATTTTAAAGAATTTATAGGGTTTGGTTCATGTAAATACGTTCAGACGCCAATGAGTATTAGCAGAACTAAATAAATATGTGGAAATTGTTGCTTTACCTAATAGGCTTTTGAGTAGACTCTGGGATATATTTGATATGTTTATTGTTTTGCATTCCATGTATTGTTTTTTTCTTGCCATCTTGGGATTCATTTTCTATGTAGCACATGCCTTTGGATGTTGGACTACCATGAACTTGATTTTTTTAGCATTTAAGCTTTGTCATGTGCTTGGCACATTCTGCCCCGCTATTTGAGGGTGGACTGATGTTTGACTGTGAAGTTAGGTCGTGTGTTTATAACCTTTATAATTTGTGCATATATTTTTTATACTGGTTCAGGTTGTCTAATATCCTTAAGTCCAGTGTGGTTATGTCACATTAATTAACATAGAAAGATTTTTATATCGGTTCGATCCATCTAATATTCCTACATCCATTTTAGTTATTTAGCTAAAACGGAGCTTATTTTGCATAGTTTTGTTTTGGTGGTTAGTTCAGGCCGTCTAATACTCCTACGTCCATCACAATTATTTAGCTATGTCAAAGAGGTTAACACAGGAAGATTTTTATACCGGTTCAGGCCATCCAGTATCCTTACATTCAATTCATTGTATTACTACTTTTTATAATAATTACAATGTATATTATATAAGTAACATGGATCATACAAAATAAGGCTTGATATGCTTCAAGTTCCATGTTCCTGGAACAAGATCTCCATCATGTTTTAATAGTCGGTATGCCCCGATAGCCAAAACTTCTACTATAACTAACGGGCCTTCCAAATTTGAGCCTAGAGCTCCATCTGTCTGATCTTTTGTGTTGGCCATTACCCTTTGCATTACCGAATCTCCTTTGTAGAATTTTCTTTCCTTGAGCCTAGCATTGTAATTTCTAGCCATTCTTCATCGATATGTGTCAGATATGACTTCTGCCTCATTTCTTCTTCCTTAGATAAGATTGAGGGCGACTTCTTTTAGCTTCTTGTTCTTCTCTATCATATATGATATCCTTCTATGTGATGCAACGTCTTCTTTATTAGGCATCATTGCTTTATATCCATAGGTCAATGACAAAAGAGTATGGCCAGCTGGAGATCCGGTAAAAGTCATATAAGCCCATAATGCTAGGGATAATTCTTCTGCCCACTTTCCATATTCATTTTGCATTCTTTTCTTAAGAAACTTTTTGATAGTCTTGTTTGTTGCTTCGACCTTCCCATTTACTTGTGAGTGCGACGAAGAAAACTTTTAATTATGCCATTCTTCTCGAAGAGCTCTGTAAATTCCCTACTTTCAAATTGTGTCCCACTGTCAGAAATTATTTTAAAAGGGATTCTGAACCTGGTGATTATATTTCTTACGAAAAAGGTGATAATATTTTTTGCAATGATGGTGGCTAAATGTTCCGCCTTTACCCATTTAGTGAAGTGGTACATCACTAGTATAGCATACTTCGCTCCCTCCTTTAACGAAGGAAGTGGACCCCTTAATCTATGCCCCGTATATCGGAAGGACATAGGTTAGCTAGTGGGATGAGCTCGTGGGATGGCTTTCTAGAGATAATTGCAAATCTTTGACATATGTCGCATCTTTTTACAAATTGTCTTGCATCCTGATATGTCGTGAGCCAGTAATAAACGTGTCTCGGTACTTTTTTTTGCTAATTTGGCCCCTCCACAAAGGTCTCCACATTGCCTTTCGTATACTTCTCTCATGATTCTTATTTATACTTCTTCGAAAACATGCCTAAGTTAAGGGGTGGAATAACCTCTCTTGTATAATGTGGTATCAAAGAAAGAGTGGTACGGAGCCTGATATTTTATTATTTAGGCTTCTTTTCTATGTTAGGGAAGGATTTCGTTTTGCAGGAATTGTTTTATAGGGGTCATCCAAGTGTTTTCTTCGATGGCTGAAGCGGAGGTTCAGTTGTGGACTGCCCTTGGTTTCTTCGGTTTCCTGTCTTCAGATCCCTAGATCATTACCTATTGGGCTTGGGTTACGAACAATATTTGGTCAGCTTGTGATGCTAGGCTTTGCCTGATGTCCTAATTGAACTGCTTTCATTTCATTAGCTATTTTATTACTTGCAAGTTTAGCAAACGAATTGATAGAAGAGTTTTTTTCCCATGCAAATTGCTCTATACTAAATTTTTCGAACTACTCAAGTATTTTAGTAGAAAGTTCCATATACTTGGCTAAGGTTGGTTCCTTCGCATGGTAATTACCCTACGCTTGGTTCACAACTAATTGGGAATCGATGTAATCTTTAATATGGGTTACCTTCATTACTTGGGCTGTTTTACTGCCTACGAGGAGAGCCTCATGTTCTACCGCATTATCGATCGCCTTGAACCACAGCTACACTGCGCTATATAGTTTTTGTTTATCTGGAGTAATTAGCATATATCCAATTCCTATCCTCTTTTCATTTGAAGCTCCATCCACAAATAGCTGCAAAAAGTGCATGATAGGTGTTTCTTCCTCTAGTCCGGGTTTGGTTGGAAGTGTACATTCTACAATGAAGTCTGCTAATGTCTGACCTTTGGTTACCTTCCTTGGCCATTAAGTGATGTCATATTGGCTGAGCTCCATCGCCTATTTCAACAATCGGCTTGATGTCTCCGGTTATTGCAATATTTGTCTTAGTGATTTGTCTGTGAGGACTTTGATGCGATGTTCTTGGAAATAGCGCTATGCCTTCGTGTTGTGTGGAGTAGGTTCTAAGTTAGCTTTTTGATGACTGAGTAATTCAACTCTGCTCTTGATAGACGCTTTCTTGTGAAGTAAATTGGCTTATAGGTTCCTTCATCCTCTTGAATCACTGAAGCACTAACAGATTTATATTTACAGCTAAATATACATACAAGTCCTCACCTATTACCGGTTTAGATAGCATGGGAGTGTTGGCCAAATGGACTTTCATATTTTGTAATGCAGCTTTGCATTCCTCAGTCCATTCGAAATTTCATCCATTCTTCACTTGATCGAAGAATGGTGTGCACTTATCTGTTGCTTTAGAGATGAACCTGCTTAGCGCTGATACTTTGCCATTTAGGCTTATAAGATCCTTCGGCTTTGTTGGGATTCCCATCTTCCTTATGGCTTCAATCTTCTTTGAATTTGCTTACATTCCATATGCCCTCACTATGTATCCTAGGAACTCACCCGATTGAATGGAAAAAGTACATTTCAAAGGGATTAGTTTTATATTGTACTACCTCAAGACTTCAAATGTTTGTCCTAGGTCATGGATGTGACTGGATGTTTCCTTTGACTTAACTAGCATGTCATCCATATATACTTCAACATTATTTTCGATCTGATTGGAGAACATGATATTAACTAGCCTTTGGTAAGTTGCCTCGGTGTTCTTGAGCCTAAATGACATGACTTTATAGTAGTAAAACCCTTTGTCCGTCATGAAACTAGTATGCTCTTGATTCATCTCGAACATAGCTATCCGATTGTACCTGAATATGTATCCATAAATGAGAACAGTTCATGTCCACTGGTTGCATCCATAAGTTGATCAACTCTAGGTAGAATGAAGTTGTCCTGTATAATCTATAAGGCCCTTCATCCACCATTAGGTTTTTTCATAAGTACTAGATTAGTGATCCATTTCGGGTAGTACACTTCCCTAATGAATTTGTTCTCCTTTAGCTTCTTGACTTCATCATGCAAAGCGTTATACATTTCTTGGTCTATTTACGTGTTTGCCTAACCAGATGGGCCTCCGATCGATGTTAAGTGCATGACAAATGATGGATAGGTCTATTCCTACCATGTCTAAGTGTGTCTAGAAAAATATGTTTGTAGATCTTTTTAAGAATTATATTAGTTTAATTTGGGCCTCTGCATTGAGATTATTCCCTATTTTGAGAATATTTGTGGGAACTTCTAGATCTTCTTGTACATCATCAAGGTCATCTATTGGCTTTAACTCTCTCTCTCTCTCTCTCTCTCTCTCTCTTTTTCTTTGTTTCCTATAATTTCGAGTCTATTTCACTTTCTACTTCTTCTTTTGCATGAGAGGTGACTGTGAGCGCCTTTTTCTGAGCTTCTTCGGAGAAGCACTATTTGTAGACCAAATTATATTCGTGGTGCCAATCATGTGCGTGTACTTTATCCTTTCTTTCTTTTTTAATGTTGTAGCCGCAATATGAATTGTATTAGCCTTAGCTTTAGTACTTGGTACCGATGTAGTTTTTTGAGCTGATTCTATTTCTTTTTCAGTGCTATTATTATAGGTATTAGAAGAGACACTAGAGTAGTTTTGAATAATTTTATTGCTAGAAGTAAGATTTACGTTATATAATTCCTTAGCTATTCTCCCCTTATCGATCCTACCCCAACAGGGCTATCGAAATTCAGGAGCAGATCTTTCTATGAGATGATTTCCCCTAGGTCTATCAATTCCATTCTTCCTAAGAATTCATTATATGGTGAGGGTTGGTCGATAAGGAAGCTCACATAGAACGATTTATGCAGAGGTGCAGTTCCGACTGTAACAAGCAAGAGTGTCGACTCCACTAGGGGTTGCGGTGTTGTTGAAGCCATGGATTGACTCAGGGCTAGGCTTCAGAATTTCTGTTAGAAGCTTCATTTGGTCATACACTAATTTGAAGATGACATTTATTGAACTACTAGAATCAACAAAGGCCTTTTTTCATGGTGTAGTTTGAATTATGCACTGTGACAATGAGTGGATCCTGTTGTGGGAATACAGCTCCTACTGCATCAGTTGTTATAAAGACTATTTCTTATGCTGGCTTTTGCTTGATACTGGTGACTTCCTTCTACTGTGTCCTAGTTTCTTACACATATCTCTCTTGCGCCTTTTTGCTTGCTTCATCAAGATGTGGTCCTTCATGGATTGAGGCTATGAGGTTAAAGGGGTTTCCTGCTTGGTTCTTTTTTGAATCCATGGTGAGATTTCATGTCCTATCACCATTGTTAGCTTTTTGGAAGCTGCCCATGTATCCTTTTTGAATCAACCTTTCTATTTCATTTTCAAATGTCTGCAGTTTCTACGTGAAAGCCATATGCTCTATAAAAAAGACGATACGCTCCTCCTTGATTTTGCTCCACCTTCTTCCCTTTGTTGGGAACATTATATGCGAGCTCTTCCTAGTCATTTCATATATCTATCCAGGAGAATGGATGAGGGGAGTTTTTGCCATGAAGTTGAGCTCCTTTTATTATTTCATAGGTGTATGATACCCTTTGACCCCCTTTCCACATCATAGTTGGAAGTAGAAGTTCTCTGAGTTTGTATTATGGATCTAGCTTCTTCCATCCCTATATAGCAATTGGCCCTCTCATAGGATGCCTTCATGTTATGACACAGATTTCTTTTTTTTCCTTCCATCCCAAGTTACTTTGATTCGGAGTGCCTTGGATTTGAAGCGCTTTTCGAAGTTGCGTAGGCTTTTATTTTCACCCTACTTTACGAATGAAATAGTGTTTACATTTGGGGAGACCTCTTTTTCCGAGTTGAATTGCCGGAGAATTTTTTTTGGATAGCTGCTTCCAAGAATGAGCTTCTTTTGGTCTATACCTCCTAAATCATAGGGAGCTGCACTGGCTAAGTAAATCAGGAAGAGTTTACATCGAACCATTGATCCTACCTTTAGAATGTCCATGTAATACTCAAAAGCCCAGATGTGGTCATCTGGGTTAGTGACCATTGAACTTGTTAATTAATGGAGCATTAAAGTTGTCCGAAAAATTTGCTTCTATAATGATCTCATTGAATGGGGAAGAACCTTCTTCCTTGACCTTTTCTTCGTTGTTCTATTGGCAAATCCTTGACCATTGTTCCATACAATTTTCTTACCGTCGGATCTCATTTTCTTTGGAATCCATCTAAGATGATTTGCTTTTGTAAGGCTAAGAAGCATCATCATCAAGTGCAGATCTTAATTTCTTTTTAAGCAGAAGTGGAAGCGGGTTTTGATTTAATCTAGGGGTTAGCCTTGATTTTCCCTTCAGTTTGGTATCGATTTTCAAGCCAGACCCACCTATCTCATTTTTGAGAGTGCTGTTATCATCCATGCGTTGCATAACCATCGCAATCGGTGAATGAAGGCGGTATTGTATAGACGGTTGAGGTGAAGTTAGCTTAAGGGCAACATGTTTGGCCATAGTCTTTTCTATTCCCTCTATGTATTGGTTTATTTGGTTAGTAAAGGCCTGAACGTGGCCATGATGGTATTAGATTCTATTGAAGCTTTCACCTCAGTATGAACTTTTGAAGTTACTAGTGGCCTTCTCAAGGTTTTTGAGGCCAGGTGTAATTGTTCTTGCACATGAGGAGTCATGGAATTGTGGGATTCATGGTTTGTGGAGAAAATGCTGGTATAACTTGTCGGATTGGGGAAACGGAGGTTTGGGCCCTCCTAGCGCCAAAATTATTAATGAAATTTTTGTCTCACAACATCCAAGTGATCATGAAGTAAATATAACACTAATTACCTTTGCAATTAAGAATAAACAAATTTAATCAACATTAAATTTGCCTTAATGGTAGTAATAATGTTGCTGAGTGCTTATACAATTATGTAGTTGCATTCTAACTGGTTATTAAAATGTCAAGTTGAATAAACATCTAATTCAAGAAAAAATAGAAAAGAATCTAACACTAAAACAAGGTAAAAATAAGTGCAGAAAAAGTAAAAGACATAAAGAATTTAGGTAGTTCGGATGTTAAGAAATCCTGTGTCCACGAATCAAATATCACTTTCTTCTTTTGCATATTCTTAGTATAGACAATAATGGCAGAGAGTATAGAAATTTTGATATTATTCTTAAAAATGTCAAATCTTGGAAGGATGCCTTTCCTTTTACAGTGCCTTTTCTATTTGTAGTATAGAGGAGCATAAGGATTACCAAAATGCTAATTCCGCTAATTTAATTTTCACCTTCGAATAATGCCATGTGTCTTCCATCCCTCCTATTTATTTGATGTGCATGTATTGCTTACATGTCTTTGATGGAAAACTATGGTTTGGATGGTTGAATTCTAGGTATCGGCAGAAAGTTTAAAATTGTTGCGAGAAATTCTAGAATTAAAGTAGGAAACTCAAATTTGAAAGAGTTATGCATCTCTAATCATGAGAAGCGAATGGCCTGTGTATTGCACATGTACATGACTGAAAGTGTAATGAGGTGTTGGCCTTCTCCCGAATGAATTGTGTTGTCCGTAGCAGATTTGTCACAAAGATGTTTAGATTTGTTCTTCTGCTCTGTTCTGGGTGGTATTGATACTTATGGAGCTGAACTGTGTTGTCTGGTGTGCAAAATTTGCACAGTACTGTTCATGGGGTGATAGGAGTTACATTGCCTTGCCTAATTTTTACTTTGTAATGCTTGCTTGATATTATATTGATGGTGAATGGTGTTGTGTTTTCATATCCATCCTATGGTGCCTACCTTATATAATCTTATTTTAAGCTACATTTGATAGTTGGAGAACTATGCCCTTGCTTCTCCCTTTTATTGGTTGTTATAAGTGTTGTTGATAGGCTATAAGTCATTTCTCTATCATCTTCCTCCATTTGGCTAAACAAGGTTAATCTTGGTTTAGATGAGATAATAAATGTTTGGGTCTTTTGCCTAAGTTCAGGGTTGACCTAGGCTTGAACAAATGCACAGGCTATGTTGAAGTGCGGGTTATTTTATTGGGTTGCACTGATTAACGATAAAATATGCTTTAATACATCTCTTTTTACGGTAAGCGCGGAACTGTGCTAGAGCATTTTTTAATGACCCTGTGTGTAACCCTTGTATTGCTTTTGATTCCATATGGTTCCACTTAGGGAGTCTTCAGGAAGCGCATCGCCTATCCGCACTTAGAAATGTTTGCAATGCATAAGTATTTTGGAGTAATGCTAGGGTTCCTTGGGCCTTTTGGGTATGCGCAACTATTTCCTATGGCTTGCTTAGAATGGATCGGGAGTAAATATTGGGGAGTGGTTGTGTGCTGCACTTACGTAGGTTATCTTCCTAGTTAGCTTATAGTTTGGGGAGTGCAGGCTTATTATGATCTCTAGTGGGTATTGTTTCTATTAAGGGTTCCACGTGGTTTTACTTTATATGGGTTTTTGTTAGACGGCAGGTGCGCAGACCAATCATAGTCTGCTATGGTCCTATCTTAGCCAATCGTTGATTACCATTCAGCATGGTTTGCCTTATCTGAGTTTAGAGTTGTCAGAGGGACAAGGTATATCTAATGCAGTTCACTAGTTTGTGTGATATAGATTTATACTACCAGTGCAGCCCTATTACTGAGTTGTGTCGTTTTGGCCTCACCATCCCCTCACCTACCACCCCCACGTTATGTTTTGTCGTTATTTTAGGTGCAGTGCAATAAGATTCCTAGCATGTTAGCGTAATTCAGACGTCATGCAATATTGTTTTCCTATAATGTTATATGGGTATAGTACTATTTGGACTTTGCCTTATTCCTCTCTTCCTTTTCGTAGTCCAACTTCTATTATAGGTGCAGCTCTTTCAGCTCAGTGCTTCCATCGGTTTTCCTTTAGAACTTGGGAAATGCGTGTAACCACCCGAAATTTTTGACTTTGAAAATCCAAGATTGTTAAGGAAAGAAGAAAGAAGGAAAAACAGAAATCAACAACATCTCACATTCGCAGCGGATAAAATATAATAATAAATAATAGCATTTTTATAAAGGAAAGCGGTAATTGTTACTTTACATATAATTCATCAGAGTTACAATCATATACACATAAACTGGATAGTTATACAACTTGTTCCAGACTACAATCCATACAGACTACACAGTCTCATATACTCAGCGGAAAACTCCATGCGTTCCTGCCATCCAGCTCGCCTTCTGAATTCTAGAAATGTCCTTACCTGAAAATCTGTAATACTCGGTCTGACCTAAGCATTACATTAAGTAACACCCAGGTAAGGCTGGAAACCAGCATGAGTAAAACCATATAATATGAAATACCAAGCTATAACATATGTGAATATCAGGGTTGTATGAATATGCGCTTATATGTTTTTGTTTGATGATAATAAACATATATATTCCTTTAAATGTATTTGTTAATGTACTATTCTATTTTTCATAGATTAAATAAATATTTGTTGAATAAAATAAATTACATAGTATTTGAATGGAATTTGAATTCAAATAGAAATTTTATTCAAACAAATATTTATTACAATCTTGAATAGTACAAATTCAAGCTCTCACTATACATATACATTTTTGATTACATCACAATTACATCACAATTGTTTTTACATTAATGACCTCACTACATATCATTCACACTCGTATTTTGTCTTTAACTGCATTCCAGTTTGAATCCAGCATCTGAGCAATCTGCAAAAATATTCACTAACGCAGTAAAATTGAAAAAGTAATATTTTTGCAATATAAAATGAAATATGATTTTTTTGAAAATATGATTTACCTCATTTATTTGGGTTGTTCGTCATCATTTACATTTGAATTCATCATACACGAACAGTGTGACATGCATAGTGTATCACTGTACATGCCACAAGGCCGTGCACATCAATATACACTTGATCGATTTACAGGGACATGTGAGCACAGGTCAAACCCAAATGAAAAGCCGGGTTCAACTCACGTGCAATCACGAGACGAGCACAAGGTCAAACCCGAGTTTTTGAAACTGGATTCAACGCAAGTAAAATTTCAAAAATCAACAAAAAAATGGACTGCAACAATCAAGTAAATGCAGAGAACAGTGCATCCAGAAGTTCAAGGCAGTAGTGTACATGAATACAACTACAGAAAGACCAAAGATAGCAAACAATGATTACCAGTCCAGGCTACAACATGAATAATGCAAGACCAACCAGAATGATACAAGGCAACATGTACAACAACAAGTCCAGCTACAACAGTCAGTGCCAACAAAGAAATGCCCAACACAAATGGCCATAGAAATGCACAAGCATGATACAGGTGAACAGAAGACAAAGTGCAATAACAAATTCAGTGAAGCCCAAATATACAGAAGTCAATGCCGAGAAACAATGAATGCAACTACAGGAACTCAACAAGGCAGACTCAAGTGAATGAAAACTGTATGCAACATGGTGTACAAGCTCAATGAAGATTGCAGAAAAAATTCAGGCCAACCAGTGATACAAGCAACTCAATGCAACATAGTAGCAAGCTACAAGTGATGTAGAATCAAGGTGAACAAACAGTGGCACATGAATACAAGATGGTCAGACCAAACAGCAATGCAAGTGCAGATGACACAGTGAAGATAACAAGTGCATCATGATACAACATACAAACAAACACACGAGCCAATGAAGACTGCATCATGATACAAGGCCAGAGACTGCAATATCAAGTGCAAGTGCAGACTATACATCCATCAGGTTCAAAAACAAGCAGTGCAGTGATACATGGAATCACATGAACAAGTTCGAACAACCAGACAACATCATGCAATGCTAAATTGAAGGTCAGGTTAAACCAACCAGAAAAATGGCTAGAGACGAAGCTCACAAGGGCCAGAGAATCAATGCCACGTAAAGTCAAAAGCAACAGTGGATGAAAGAGATTCAACAGTGCAGAGATGACCAAGTATCAAAAATCAAATTCGTATCTTTGAAAAAGTCACGAATTAAAAGAGGAAAGTTCTTTCTGCCGTGAGCATCAAGTAGTAAATATATCAGGAAAGCCGTGCGCATCAAGCAATTGAAACATTAGGAAAGTGATGAAGTCGCGCAAATGAATACGAACGAATTACAAGTGTCTCGAATTCATATAAGTACAAAACCCAAGATTCATCATAGGCATCGAGTTTGAGTACGAAAATCACAATAGAACAAACAGAGGAATTACATACCGAATCAACAACAAACTCGATCATCAGAGAACGAGCAAGCCAAGAAACAATGAACTCGATCAACAAAGGAGCAAAGCAAAACAGAGAATCAACATAAGCGTGCTCCAGAAAAGCCCCAATTTGGATCGAAGATACAAAGCCGCAATTTTACAGTAGCAAAGGAAAAGGGAACGATGCCCTAATTTCAGAAAGAGGAACGACCGCCATTCTTCTTCACAAACAAAAGAAGTGGATCGGGTGAAAGAAATTAAAAGGGCCGGCCTTTATTATCCAAAGGGGATTTAGTTTTTATTAGGGCTTAATTAAAGGGGGTTCTTTTATTTTTGAGCAAAAATTAGGGATTCAAGTTTATATTTTAATTTTTTCTCCTGCTTGTATTTTTGAAGTTGTTTTTACTTTTCGAGTCAAAGAATTTGTAAATCACCACCTAGGTTGTAGGTAGTGTCAGATTGTCTAGTTAGAATTAGTTCAGTGAGCAGGGTGTGCGAGTTTGCAAAACTCTATAGGCGGAGCAGAGTTTGCGAGTAAGCGAAACTCTATAGGCGGAGCAGGGTGTGCGAGTCTATGAGAGTGTTTGTGAGCGGGAGCATAAGGGTTTGCGAGTCTAGTAGAGTGTTTGTAAGCGGGATACTGTTTAATTCTAATAGAAATCTGGGAATGCAGCAGAAGGCAGGGGTTGTCGAAGCTGGGTAAATTTTGTGTGTGATTTACTTTTCAGCACGTTTATTTCTGCAATTTGTTTTTACGTTTAAATCGAGAAAATTTGCTATAACCCTATTCACCCCCCCTCTAGGGTTAATCTAGATCCTACAAGTGGTATCGGAGCATGGTATTTTTCTTTAACTCTAGGGTCATGAATTCATCAAATAATGCTTTTTCTGAGGGGCAATCTATTGTTAGGCCACCCATGTTTAACGGGAATGATTATGCTTATTGGAAAGTTAGGATGGGTATTTATCTTAGTTCTGTTGATTATGATGTTTGGGATATTATTGAAACTGGCTATAAATCTCCCACTATAACCGTTGGTGATACTGAAATTCCTAAACCTAAGGATAGGTGGGATGCTAACGATAAGAGATTAAAAACCACAAATTCTAAATCCATGAATGCTTTGATCTGTGCTCTTGATAAGAATGAACTTAATAGAATTTCTCATTGTAAAACTGCACAGGAAATTTGGCATACCTTGGAGGTGACACATGAAGGAACTTCTCAAGTCAAGGAGTCTCGTCTAGCCCTATTCAGCAATGAATACGAAAACTTTGTGATGGACAAAGGCGAGAGCATAAATGATATGTTTGGACGTTTTTCAACTTTGGTGTACAATGCTAAAGCGCTTGGGAAGGTCTTCACTGAGGTAGAGCTTGTGCGGAAGATACTACGAGTCTTACCGATGAGCTTTGAGGCAAAAGTCACGGCAATACAAGAATCGAAAGATCTGAGCAAACTAAGCATGGAGGAGTTGATTGGCAACTTGATGACATATGAGCTTGAGCTAAAAGCAAAGGAGGAACGCAACAACTTCGAACCAAAGAAGAAAACGATTGCCTTAAAGAGCAAAGAAGAGAGCGATGAAGATGAAGAAGATCCAATTAAAGAGCTTGCAATGGCTGTCAATAATCTTAGAAAATGGTCAAGATTCAAGCCACGCAAGAAGAAAACATCTGGTAATAGGTCAAGAGAGTCTAACAATTCCGATAATGAACTGACGTGCTATAACTGCAACAAGCCTGGCCACTTCAAACAAGAATGCCCACCTCTCAAAAACAACAAAGGAAAGAAAAAGAAGGGTTTTGCAGCGACTTAGGATGATGAAGAAGGAGAGGAAGTTTCGGATAGCAGCTCAGAGGAGGCTAACTTGTGTCTTATGGCGAAATCAGATTCAGAAACAAGCTCAGAGGAATCTAGTGAGGGAGGTAACTATTCCTATAGAGACCTTGTTTTTATGTGTCTTGATCTCACTAAAGTAGTTGATGATCTTGAATCTAAAATTGAAAAACTGAAATCTGATAGGAGAGAACTTGCTCGTGAAAATTTTAGGTTAGAAACTGAACTTGAAAATATTCAAAACCTAGAATGTAAAAAATGTAAAATTTAAGATTCAGAATTGACAAGACTTAAGAATAGCTTTGAGAATCTTGAAAAAGAAAACTTGAATCTTAAGGAAACCATCGACACTAGGAAAAAGGATTTTATAAATCGATGCACCTCACTTGTAACTGAAAACACAACACTAAAAACCAAAGTCCAAAATCTTGAGAAATCTCTGAATAACTTTTCAAGAGGCGAAAAATCTTTCAACATGCTATTGGGAAATCAAATTTTTGCTAACAATAAAAAGGGACTAGGTTTTGGGAAAACACAAGTTGAGAATAATGCAAAAGGTAAGAGTGTCTTTGATAGATGTGAAATAATTGGACATCGTTTTGAAAATTGTAGTCATAGGAACAAGAACACAAAATTTATACAAGTTTGGGTTCCTAAGAATTCTACAAACAAATTTCATGTCTATTGGAACAAGAATAAAAGGACTAAACAAGTTTGGGTTCCAAAGGGTTTTTTTATTCATAATGCTTCTGCCACTAACAATCATGGACCTATAAATAGGTCACAAAAATATTTCATCGTGTAGGTATGGTGGCAGGCTAAGGAACAACAACGGTGTTCTCTGGATTTTGGCTGTTCCAGAAACACAACGGGCAACAAAGCAAAGTTCCTTAGCCGAGTACAAAGGTGACAGAATCACAATGGGCAACCACGAAAAATTATCGTAAAGGTAAAACAGGTAAAGGGTTATTTATCGATATATTAAATGTGATAATCTACACCATATTCTGAATAAAATCAGCCAATTTTGAGATGTTGAAAAGATGATGTTTTTTGATTCTGACTTGTTCAAACATAGTTGGAAAATTATACTTATGCCAAAAACACTATTCTTTGAATTTCTTCATATATATTAGTTTGGATAGTGTTTTGTTGGATAATAATATTTTTGGTTATAATACGGCTAACTCTATATTCACGGTTTTCTGATTATTTCCACGGCTTCAATTCAAATTCAAAGAATGTCATTTAAATTGTTGCTAAAATTGGGTTTGAAATTTTTGATGCACACTTCGTGGTCTGGTTTATCAATTTTAGTTAGTGATATTTTGGATTGAAAGAGAAACTCAGATGCAGATTACACTGGTAATCTAGTTGATAGAAAAATTACTAGTTGAACGTGATTTTTGAGACATTTAGTAACTGCATCGTTTTTCAAAGAAAATATCTGCATATTTTTCATAATTTTCAAATAGCAGAAAATTCTCTCATATAACCCCCTCGAGAAAATCATTTTTGACCATATTTTCAGATTAGTCATTTTTATTTGATTTTAAATGACAAATTTTGACTAATCCGACTCCCTACTAATTATCAAAAAGATAAATAGTGATTGAAAAGGTGACAAGTGTTGATATTTAACATACATTAGTCAAGAGAGTATATTTGAAAAATTTCTTTAGGAATTCAAACAAGAGTTATAAAACTTTTTGTTGGGTAAAGATTCCATGACCATTTCTATATCTATCATATTTCTATCGACCATGGTTTATCAAAACTTAAATATAGTTGGTCGATATGTGGTACTATAATCAGGGATCATTTGTTTTTCATTTCATATTTTTTCTTGTAAAAATAAATAAATATCCAAAGTATTCACTCTCATTTAAAAGTCCTCACGGTTATGCATGGGTGAATTACTTGGATTTTTGATTATGTGCTTCCATGCTCATTTAAAAGTCCTTACGGTTATGCATGTATGGAACGCATATCAAAATTAATTGATTAAATAGACAAGTTGATTCTAATCCCATTTAAAAGTCCTCACGGTCATGCGTGTTTAGAAGATACTTGATTTCATTTTTTAAAATTAAATTGGAATACTACTAATCTCATTTAAAAGTCCTAACGGTTATGCATAATTAGTAGATATTCAAATTCCTGATATAAATGTACCACAAGTTGATACAATTGTATGATTTTATATTAGAACATCATTTCCATTCTTTCTAAAAGTGGAATATGCGCCTAACAAGGGTAGTTATGATTTTTGTTTGATTTTTATTGAAGTTTAATATTTATATTCAATTTGAGTTTAATGTTGGATTAATATTGATCACTTTATCTCTCTTTTTCTCTAACACTATTATTCTTTTGCTGGTAACAAAAGGGGGAGAGAAAAGTTAAGATTTTGTCAAATAGAATCAAGCAAAGGTCAAATAATTTTCCATTTGCATCTAGGCTCATTTATATATTTCTATTTGTATGCATATATGTAGGGGGAGCACCATGTAGAGAGGAAGCATTTAAATAGGGGGAGCAATTAGAGTATATCATTGATCAAATACATTTAACACGGTCAAAATCTTAAATATATGTTTGTTATCATCAAAAGGGGGAGATTGTATGAATATGCGCTTATATGTTTTTGTTTGATGATAATAAACATATATATTCGTTTAAATGTATTTGTTAATGTACTATTTTATTTTTCATAGATTAAATAAATATTTGTTGAATAAAATAAATTACACAGTATTTGAATGGAATTTGAATTCAAATAGAAATTTTATCCAAACAAATATTTATTACAATCTTGAATAGTACAAATTCAAGGTCTCACTATACATATACATTTTTGATTACATCACAATTACATCACAATTGTTTTTACATTAATGACCTCACCACATATCATTCACACTCGTATTTTGTCTTTAACTGCATTCCAGTTTGAATCCAGCATCTGAGCAATCTGCAAAATTATTCACTAACGCAGTAAAATTGAAAAAGAAATATTTTTGCAATATAAAATGAAATATGATTTTTTTGAAAATATGATTTGCCTCAGTTATTTGGGTTGTTCGTCATCATTTACATTTGAATTCATCATACACGAACAGTGTGACATAAACAGTGTATCACTGTACATGCCACAAGGCCGTGCACATCAATATACACTTGATTGATTTACAGGGACAGGTGAGCACAGGTCAAACCCAAATGAAAAGTCGGGTTCAACTCATGTGCAATCACGACACGAGCACATGGTCAAAGCCGAGTTTTTGAAACTGGATTCAACGCAAGTAAAATTTCAAAAATCAACAAAAAAATGGACTACAACAATCAAGTAAGTGCAGAGAACAGTGCATCCAGAAGTTCAAGGCAGTAGTGTACATGAATACAACTACAGAAAGACCAAAGACAACAAACAATGTGTACCAGTCCAGGCTACAACATGAATAATGCAAGACCAACCAGAATGATACAAGGCAACATGTACAACAACAAGTCCAGCTACAACAGTCAGTGCCAACAAAGAAATGCCAACATAAATGGCCAGAGAAATGCACAAGCATGATACAGGTGAACAGAAGACAAAGTGCAATAACAAATTCAGTGAAGCCCAAATATACAGAAGTCAATGCCGAGAAACAATGAATGCAACTACAGGAACTCAACAAGGCAGACTCAAGTGAATGAAAACTGTATGCAACATGGTGTACAAGCTCAATGAAGATTGCAGCAAAAATTCAGACCAACCAGTGATACAAGCAACTCAATGCAACACAGTAGAAAGCTACAAGTGATGCAGAATCAAGGTGAAAAAACAGTGGCACATGAATACAAGATGGTCAGACCAAAAAGCAATGCAAGTGCAGATGACACAGTGAAGATAACAAGTGCATCATGATACAACATACAAACAAACACACGAGCTAATGAAGACTGCATCATGATACAAGGCCAGAGACTGCAATATCAAGTGCAAGTGTAGACGACAAAGACTCAACTACATCCATCAGGTTCAAAAACAAGCAGTGCAGTGATACATGGAATCACATGAACAAGTTCGAACAACCAGACAACATCATGCAATGCTAAATTGAAGGTCAGGTTAAACCAACCAGAAAAATGGCCAGAGACGAAGCTCACAAGGGACAGAGAATCAATGCCGCATAAAGTCAAAAGCGACAGTGGATGAAAGAGATTCAACCGTGCAGAGATGACCAAGTATCAAAAAACAAATTCGTATCTTTGACAAAGTCACGAATTAAAAGAGGAAAGTTCTTTCTGCCGTGAGCATCAAGTAGTAAATATATCAGGAAAGCCGTGCGCATCAAGCAATTGAAACATTAGGAAAGTGATGAAGTCGCGCAAATGAATACGAACGAATTACAAGTGTCTCGAATTCATATAAATACAAAACCCAAGATTCATCATAGGCATCGAGTTTGAGTACGAAAATCACAATAGCACAAACAGAGGAATTACATACCGAATCAACAACAAACTCGATCATCAGAGAACGAGCAAGCCAAGCAACAACGAACTCGATCAACAAAGGAGCAAAGCAAACCAGAGAATCAACATAAGCATGCTCCAGAAAAGCCCTAATTTGGATCGAAGATACAAAGCCGCAATTTTACAGTAGCAAAGGAAAAGGGAACGATGCCCTAATTTCAGAAAGAGGAACGACCGCCATTCTTCTTCACAAACAAAAGAAGTGGATCGGGTGAAAGAAATTAAAAGGGACGGCCTTTATTATCAAAAGGGGATTTAGTTTTAATTAGGGCTTAATTAAAGGGGGTTCTTTTATTTTTGAGCAAAAATTAGGGATTCAAGTTTATATTTTAATTTTTTCTCCTGCTTGTATTTTTGAAGTTGTTTTTACTTTTCGAGTCAAAGAATTTGTAAATCACCACCTAGGTTGTAGGTAGTGTCAGATTGTCTAGTTAGAATTAGTTCAGTGAGCAGGGTGTGCGAGTTTGCAAAACTCTATAGGCGGAACAGAGTTTGCGAGTAAGCGAAACTCTATAGGCGGAGCAGGGTGTGCGAGTCTATGAGAGTGTTTGTGAGTGGGAGCATAAGGGTTTGCGAGTCTAGTAGAGTGTTTGTAAGCGGGATACTGTTTAATTCTAATAGAAATCTGGGAAGCAGCAGTTGGCAGGGGTTGCCGAAGCTGGGTAAATTTTGTGTGTGATTTACTTTTCAGCATATTTATTTCTGCAGTTTGTTTTTACGTTTAAATCGAGAAAATTTGCTATAATCCTATTCACCCCCCTCTAGGGTTAAACTAGATCCTATAAGGGTAACTCGTACGCTTTACGAGTTCTTATAGTCAATCATTTATCACACACAACAGTTTTCAGGTTAAATGTCCATGTTACTCAATTCATTCCATTCCAGCCTGTAAAATTTCACATATCCAATTTATAAAGAATTTAGTTTACTAATCGAAGTGGTTTCGGGTATTACTGATACCCGACCCCGGTCTCTTCGAATCCAATATCATTTCTAAAATAAATTGCTAAGTTTTAAAACAATACAATTCATATTCAAGATATCATACCATACAACAATTTAACTCAGATAGATAACCCACATTATCACAGTTCAACCCAAACATAACATATCACATAAAATCACTTATCAGAAAATATCAATTAATCCAATGCATACAATATCATTCAATCATTTATAAGCAAGATTAATTGGTCACACCATTTCTAATTAATTTAAACAAATTAAATTAATTTCTTTAATCACTTCTAATCCTGCTTACTTAACATTAATTTAATACGAACCATTAATTAATCATCCCTTAAATTATCCTCTTTAATTACATTTAGTAATTAGCCTTTAATTAATTACACAAATTAATTAACCTTCATCCATTCACATTAATTACATTTATCCTTAATTAATTACTCAAATTAATTATCCTAAAATCACTTACAATGATTAATTATCCTTTACTTAATCACACTCATTAATTAACTACCCTTAGTAAATTTCCTTAATTAATCAATCCTTTAATTAATTGCACTAAGTAATTAATCCTTAATCACTTCCATTAAGTAATTTTCCTTTAATTAATTACTTTCATAAAGTAATTATCCCATTGGTTAATTATCCTTAATTAATTAACCTTTAATTACTAATTAAATTAACTAATCCTTAACAAATTTATCTTTTAATTACTTGCATTAAGTAATTATCATATAAGTAATTTATCACAAATTACTAAATAAATTTATCCTTAATTACGAATTAATTAATCTCTAATTAATTAACTCATAATTAATTAAATTAATTAACTTCCCTTTTATCATTAATTGATAAAATAAATTAATTACTCTTTAATTACTTACTTAATTTAATCATTAATTATCAAAACCTTAATTAACCTTAAGATAAATCATTATCTTATTAATGTCCTACTATCATTAACACATAAATCTAAACTTTTACTTCTAGTTAACCATTTAATTTCATTTCTTAATTAATTTTTAAGATAACTTATAAGTTAACAATTCAAATTAAACAAATTTTATAACTTCCTTAAATCAATTTACTTAAAATAATTATTGTTTAAGAATAAGATTTAAGGAATAGGTTCAACTAGATTTATTTTCAATTTAAAAAAAAACTTGCTTATTCTAAATTTTAAAACTGTTCAGCCTTAACTTCGGGTTCAACCCCTTTTTTAAACTTGGTTTTATTTTAAGTTTTAAACTTGTTAAACTAAAATCTGAAACCAGGAAAACACTCACGTTCCTTGAAGACAACTCGAGCCAAAATTAGACTTACCCGAGCACCCCCATGAACTACTATCTTCGAGTCAGCACGCATACATACTCGAGATCGACCCGAAGATTTATGCTTCTTCCTCGATCACGAATTGTTCTCAGATACTAAAGTGCACAGATGCATATGCATAAGCGTTTCAGCCATCATCGATCACCGTCGTGACCACTAGCACACTACCCATGATCCTTCCAAACTCCCCGACCACCCAGGACAACAAAAAGGACAACCAAAGAAAATCGAGTTTGATGATCCAAAGTCTAGAACAAACCGTCATCCAGAAAAGGCCTCGACTTCGATGATTACGACCATCGGAGTCCTCGCCACCTTTCCCACAGTGTTGCCGACGACCTATACTCCGTTTCCCCCATGACCAGTCTCCTCCGATGCCTTGTCGACGGCGAAGCAACCCAAAACCCAACTTCGACCAAACACCCATCTAAAACCCTACTTCGACTAACAATCGCCGCCACAGTGATCATTAAAACCTCCCACCATTTGTGCCAAGTCCGTCCACCTCTTCACCACCTCCGGCAGTGGTGCCGACCCCCAAAGCTACTTCAATCACAAGAAATCACTCGAAACCCAAATCCCGTTCAATATACATTATCTCACGATTTAAAAGCCTAAAAACTTCATTCTTTTTCTATAAATCATAGTTTGTGAAGACAAATCGGATTATAAACATGGATCCACAAATTGTTCAAGTCAAATTTTTGATATTTTTAAGTTCTACAGTAATATTTACATCCTAGTTAAAACTGTCATTAATTCCTACCTAAAATATTTTACAACTTAACTCCTGTCGTTTCTAACAATATTCGTTCAAACATCATAACACATAACAGATCAGAAACAGAGCAGTTGATTTTTTAAATCCCTTTTTTTAGAACCTGAGAACAATGAACAGAGCCAACTTTTTGTTCCAAACATGCACAACAACTTTCACATACAAATACACATACAATCCTATTTAAATAATCATGCAAACACATATCATATTTCATTTTAAGTAAATGTTACATGCATCAAGATTTTAACAGATTTAAATCTTTAAATAAAACTGTTTGCTCACTTGGAAACCAGTTGAACAGAGCTTGAAACAGTTTTTATATTTTGAAAACTTAAATTGCTTTTGATCTCTTGAAAGCTTCTTACTGGAAATCTTTTGTTGTTGAGATGATTAAATTTGCTAGCTGAGGTGATCTTACTTTTAAAACTGAATTGAAATTGCTTTGATGATTTGAGGTAATTGAATAAGTTGATTGTTTGATAAATTTTCTGGTTTGAAAATGTTTATAGGCTTTTGTTCTGATCTTTCTTGTGTTTTGTATAATGGTTACAGGTTTGTTTTGAATGAAGGTAGGAAAAGTAATGAAGTGGAAAAGATGAATATATAGACTTAAATTACGATTTATAAAAATATAAAAGAAAATAAAATAAAAAGCGACACTTGTTAAATTACTTTACATTTGTCATTTACCTATTTTAATCATGTTGCACTTGTTAAATTTTATTTATTAAACTTACATGTGTAATTATGCATGTTTTATTTATTTTTAAAATGGTTTATAAGCTTTTATAATTAAATTTCTTAATTAATAAATACTTTTCGAAATTTATATAAATTAAATTCTTTAAAGAAAATGAAATAAAACAAATCATGTATTAATAAAAATCTTATACATATATTTTAAATCCATAATATTTTAAGAGATCCACCCTTTGAATTTCAAATTCAAATTCAAATTCAAATTTAAAATCTAATTTAAAATCAACTCATATATATATATATAAACACATATTTAATTTGAAAATAATAATTCCATTTAAAATCTACTTATATATTATATATAAACAACTCATTATTTTTATGGTTTGAAAATAACAATTTTGCCAATTTTAAATAATTTGTAAACGAGATTATCACATTTTAATTGCTTGAAATACCGAGATACCACATTCAACTCATTATCTGAAAAATCCAGGTTATCACATTCCTCCCCTCTTTGAATCTTTTCGTCTTCGAAAAGGAACGAAGCCAGAATTCATTCTATACCCAAAATCAGATAAATTATTCTTTGATCAATTTTAACACACTTTTAAAATCCACATAACATTATAAAATAGTTTTATAAAAAACTTTTTATAACTCGATGTCTCAACATCCTTTTTCTTACAGAAATTCGGTCATACGTTGATCAGGCCTAGGACTGAAATCTATAAGTATTTGGTAAACCCGTTATCAACACCCAGTGAAAATACTTCGGAAAATATTTCATTAGAAATATAGAAAACATTTTTGAAAATAAAGGAAACATTTTTGGTGAGAATACTCTGGAAATCATCACCCCCTCCATGGTCGCAGTTAACCCGATGGTTACTTTGCCATTCCGGCAAAATCCATAGATAATTGTAGGCACTCCGCACCCCTCGATTACACCATGGAACCCGCTACAGATCGCAGCTACATCTGGGGTTACGTTGCTATAACATCAAAAACCTATATAACTATAGGCATCGGTACCCTCGAATTTCACTGCCAAAATATTGAAACTTCTCCACTCCACCATTGATCGCAGTCTACCGATGTTACGTTGCCTTCCTGGCAAAATCAAACGTAGACTGTTGACGCTCACCTCCACAAGATTTCCGCTATGGTCCACAGTAGATCGCAGCGACATTGAGTTACACTAACATCACAGCATAACCCAAATGCCTCTGTAGGCATCAGCACCCTCGACTTTCGCTACCCAATAATCCGCAGGAACTTCAGTTTGTTCGGACTTCCTCACAGGATCAACTTTAGAACCCTCCCTTAGGGCTCAAGGCAGTACCACCCCGTGGCACTCCTGAGAAGTTCATTCCATGGGAGCACCTTTTTCCCCAAAGCCATTCTCAAAACACTTTATACTATACACATATAGTATCTTCCAAATCATAACCTTTGTATGAATCACATATATCTCCTCTACACAAAATCGATTATCCCAAAATCGATAATTCTCAAACTAGGCTTTCCAAATCTCCAAAATTGATTTTTCCCAAAAATCAAAAGCCTTTCAACATCATAGGTTCCAAAAACCTTTTTCCAAAATCATTCTCGTAAGATCCTGTATATATTCATAGATATATATAATCTTGAAAATATTGGGATCACTTCATACTTATATAAATTCCCTTTTTATACTTCAAATACTTTTCAAAAACCCTTTTCTTATGGCAATAGATTCAACAAGGGGAGTTTATCAATATAACACATATATATGACTTTATTTTTTAACAAATCAAATATTCAAGTTTGATTACTTTATAAAGTTATTCACTGCATTACTTTTTTTAAATGGGTTCTAATCATAGAAATATCCACTTTCATTTTATTTCATCATTTATTTATCAAAATATACCTTTCCATTTCAAGAATCATTTTACCGTTTTTATCCACAAATTTTCAATATCGCTTTCACTCAAACCCGTATGATGAACACATATCATCTGTTTGCACTATCAATCTGATCGCTCACTCGATCACACAATATCTCTTCCGAACTAGTGTCGTCCACCCGACTTCCTAGTGCGGACTCATATCTGGTTTTCTGATCAAAAACCGTCATTCTCCTTGCATAGCCACAACTATGATAGAGTATTTTCAGAACCAATCAAAAATCCATATCCATGATCACCATCGAAAATCGAATGAAAAATCCCAACTCGGATCGATATACTATCTCAAAATTCTGTGTTCGAAACTGGATCAAGTCATTCTGCAAATAGAATAATATACATACATCCCACGTATTTATATTCATTGATTATTAGCTAAATCAATTTCTCTTTTCCATTCATATTCCCTTAGATTCTTATTCATATATTCATAATTGCCTCAATTTCTATTTGGATTATCACTTCAATTCTTATCTCAATTGGTAATTAATCATAAACAGTTTGCACCCTGACCAGCTTATACCTAGAAAACAGTTTGAAAAGTTAAAAAAATAGATAAGTAGTTGAAAAATAATTATTAATTTGTAAAATAGCTGTAAAATAGCTGTAAGTAGTCATAAAATAATTGTAAAGTAGTTAGATAATTGTAAAATGGTTGCAAAATAGTAATTAGTTATAAGTAGTTGAAAATTAGTAATTAGTTTATAAAACAGTTGTAAAATAGTTAAATAGTTCCAAAAATAATTGTTAAATAAGTATAAGATAGTTTGAGCTTTAAAAAGAAAGATTTTATAGTAAGTAGCTTGGAAAAATAGATTTAAGAAAGCTTATATTAAAACAATTTATTTTAAAAATAGCCCAGAGCCTAACTGTTCAATTTCCCAATCTACATTCCCATCAATTCCATTTAAATTGATTCAATTTAAATTCAATTTAAATTAACTACAATTCCTATCCTAAATTCAAATCAACTCCCATTTGAATTTCAAACTTATCCAACTTCAGTTTCACTTTAAATCTAATTCAATTCAAATTTTCCATTTGAATTTTATGCTTATTCATCTTTAATCACAATTCCAATTAATCCAAATCAAATTCAGTTTGAACTAATTCTATTCAAATCTCAACTTAAAACCACTTCGAATTTCATAAATTCGAGTTAAATTTAAATGTTGATTTAATCCTCTAAATCAAATTAACCTTTACTTTTAAATCAAAAACCTAAATCTTTAAACCATTTAACTTTGAGTCCAAATTCCAAAATTCCATTTTAACTTCACTTATTTCGAAGTTCAAATAAGAATTCAAAAACAATTTATTCTTCAGATTCTAATTTATTATCCATTTTTGCTCCAAACTTTGAAACCGATTCTTAAATAATTTTAGTTTACAAGTTCAATTCTTAACATTAAAATCTTAAGTTCAAAGTGATTACATATCCTTAATTTCAGATTTAAAGTTTAATTTCCATTTTACCTCAATAATGGATATATTAGCTCAATCCATTTCTTAATTTATTTAAGATAATCAAATTCTCAATTTCATAGGTTATTAATAACAACAGGATGATACCAAGATAAGCCAAAGTAAATAACATCCAAATTATCCAAACTCCAATCAATAGCATCCATTACCAATTTCCAAATCTCAAACCCATTTTGAGATCACATCTCACTCCCATTTAAACCAACCATTTAACTTCCCTATGTTAAATCTCAATTTCATCTTGAAATTTCCAATTCAGGTTGTTTGTTAACATTATTTAACCTTCCCAAAGTTAAATTCAATTCAATTTAATCCAATCAACTTTGATATTATGTATATCCTCAAATATACATATTTATTTCTTTTGCACACCAAGTTATACCTTAAATTTTAAACCACCTTTGGTTTCAAACAAATTTTCTATAAAATTCCCAAACAATTCTTGTTTGAAATAGGCCTTTTTCATTCAATTACATTTTAAGCAATACTATCATTATTCCTTTATCACTTTGAAACAAATTCCAAATTCCAGACCTATATTTTAAAACATTAAAATTTAGATCATCTTCATCTCCAATTTATAAGTCATACTCACCTAAATGTTTACTTCTTTAAAACATTTCATTATCAAGATACAACAATCATTTTAGGATAACAACCAAGGTTATCATATTTGAAAACCAATTCACTATATTATCTTATTCTCAAAACACTTCTATAAATTCAGAATTTTAATTTCAGTTTGGATTCATTTCAAACTTATCTTTATTCAATTTAAATTTGGTTGTACTACTATTACCACTTAATTCTCATTATTTTATTTAATTCCAATAATCAACAACCAATTTCTTTAATATATTAATAATTAGAAAAATTATTTCTTTACATATCAAAAGATAAACTTAAATGAAAATCATTTTTAAAATCATTTTATAAGAAAATAACAAATACGCCCTCATTTATACTACACTCAACTCATTCTAGGGTATCATTGACCCTATCCATAATGAGTAAACCCATTAGAGCCAAGGTTCTCGCTTAACCTTCTGCTCTGATACCAAATGTAACCATCCGAAATTTCGATTCTGAAAATCCCAATTGTTAAGGAAAGAATAAAGAAGGAAAAACAAAAATCAACAACATCTCACATTCACAGCGGATAAAATATAATAACAAATAATAGCATTTTTATAAAGGAAAGCTATAATTGTTACTTTACATACAATTCATCGGAGTTACAATCATATACACATAAACTAGACAGTCATACAATTTGTTCCAGACTACAATCCATACAGACTACACAGTCTCATATACTCAGCGGAAAACTCCATTCGTTCCTGTCATCCAGCTCGCCTCCTGAGCTCCAGAAACGTCCTTACCGGAAAATCTGTAATACTCGGTCTGACCCAAGCATTACATTAAAGTAACACCTGGGTCAGGCTGGAAACCAGCGTGAGTAAACCTATATAATGTGAAATACCAAGCTATAATATATGTGAATATTAGGGTAACTTGTACCCTTTACGAGTTCTTATAGTCAATCATTTATCACACACAACAGTTTTCAGGTTAAATGTCCATGTTACTCAATTCATTCCATTCCAGCTTGTAAAATGTCACATATCCAATTTATAAAGAATTTAGTTTACTAATCGAAGTGGTTTCGGGTATTACTGATACCCGACCCCGGTCTCTTCGAATCCAATATCATTTCTAAAATAAATTGCTAAGTTTTAAAAAAAATACAATTCATATTCAGGATATCATACCACACAACAATTTAACTCAGATAGATAACCCACATTATCACAGTTTAACCCAAACATAACATATCACATAAAATCACTTATCAGAAAATATCAATTAATCCAATGCATACAATATCATTCAATCGTTTATAAGCAAGATTAATTAGTCACGCCATTTTTAATTAATTTAAACAAATTAAATCAATTTCTTTAATCACTTCTAATCCTACTTACTTAACATTAATTTAATACAAATCATTAATTAATATTCCTTTAAATTATCCTCTATCATTACATTTAGTAATTAGCATTTAATTAATTACACAAATTAATTAATCTTCACCCATTCACATTAATTACACTTATCCTTAATTAATTACTCAAATTAATTATCCTAAAATCATTTACATTGATTGATTAATTACATTGATTAATTATCCTTTGCATAAACACACTCATTAATTAACTTCCCTTAATAAATTTCCTTAATTAATCAATCCTTTAGTTAATTACACTAAGTAATTAATCCTTAATTACTTCCATTAAGTGATTTCCTTTAATTAATTACTTTCATCAAGCAATTATCCCGTTGGTTAATTATCCTTAATTAATTAACCTTTAATTACTAATTAAATTAATTAATCCTTAACAAATTTATCTTTTAATTACTTGCATTAAGTAATTATCATATAAGTAATTTATCACAAATTACTTAAAAAAATTATCCTTAATTACGAATTAATTAATCTCTAATTAATTAACTCATAATTAATTAAATTAATTAACTTCCCTTTTATCATTAATTAATAAAATAAATTAATTACTCTTTAATTACTTAATTAATTTAATCATTAATTATTAAAACTTTAATTAACCTTAAGATAAATCATTATCTTATTAATGTCCTAATTATCATTAACACATAAACCTAAACTTTTACTTCTAATTAACCATTTAATTTCATTTCTAAATTAAGTTTTAAGATAACTTAAAAAGGGTTTTAAGTTAACAATTCAAGTTAAACAAATTTTATAACTTTCTTAAATCAATTTACTTAAAAACATTTATTGTTTAAGAATAAGATTTAAGGAATAGGTTCAACTATATTTATTTCAATTTAAAAAAAACTTGCTTATTTTAAATTTTAAAACTGTTCAGTCTTGACTTCGGGTTCAACCCCTTTTTTTAACTTGGTTTTAGTTTAAGTTTTAAACTTGTTAAACTAAAATCTGAAACCAGGAAAACACTCACGTTCCTATGAAGACAACCCGAGCCAAAACTAGACTTACTCGAGCACCGCCACGAACTACTACCTTCGAGTCAGCACCCATACATAGTCGAGATCGACCCGAAGATTTATGCTTCTTCCTCGATCACGAATTGTTCTCAGATACTTAAGTGCATAGGTGCACATGCATTCTAGCCATCATCGATCACCGTCGTGACCACCAGCACACCACACAGGACAACAAAAATGACAGCCAAACAAAATCGAGCTTGATGATCCAAAGTCTGGAACGAACCATCATCACGAAAAGGCCTCGACTTCGACGATTCCGACCATTAAAGACCTCGCCACCTTGCCCACAGTCTTGCCGACGACCCATACTATGTTTCCCCCACGACTGTCTCCTCCGATGCCTTGTCCACGACATGGCAACCCAAAACTCAACTTTGACCAAACACCCAGCTAAAACCCTACTTCGACGAACAACCACCTCTGCAGTGATCAATAAAACCTCCCACCATTTTTGCCCAGGCCATCCACCTCTTCGCCACCTCCGGCAGTGGTACCGACCCCAAAGCTACTCTGATCACCAGAAATCACTCGAAACCCAAATCCCATTCAACATACATTATCTCATGATTTAAAAGCCTAAAAATCTCGATTCTTTTTCTAAAAATCATAGTTTGTGAAGATAAATCGGATTATAAACATGGATCCACAAAATGTTCAAGTCAAAATTTTGATATCTTTAAGTTCTACTGTAATATTTACATCCTAGTTAAAACTGTCATTAATTCCTACTTAAAATATTTTTACAACTTAAATCCTGTCATTTCTAACAATATTCGTTCAAACATCATAAAACATACCAGATCAGAGACAAAGCAGTTGATTTTTAAATCCCTTTTTTAGAACCTGAGAACAATGAACAAAGCAAACTTTTTGTTCCAGATATGCACAACAATTTTCACATACAAATGCACATACAATCATGTTTAAACAATCATGCAAACACATATCATATTTCATTTTAAGAAAATGATGCATGCATCTAGATTTTAACAGATTTAAATCTTTAAATAAAACTGTTTACTCACTGGAAACCAGTTGAACAGAGCTTGAAATAGTTTTTATATTTTGAAAACTTGAATTGCTTTTGATCTCTTGAAAGCTTGTTACTGGAAACTTGTTACTGGAAAACTTTTGTTGTTGAGATGATTAAATTTGCTGGCTGAGGTGATCTTACTTTTAAAACTGAATTGAAATTGCTTTGATGATTTGAGGTAATTGAATAAGTTGATTGCTTGATAAATTTTCTGGTTTGAAAATGTTTATAGGTTTTTGTTCTGATCTTTCTAGTGTTTTGTATATTGGTTACAGGTTTGTTTTGAATGAAGATAGGAAAAGTAATGAAGAAGAAAGAAAGATGAATATGTAGACTTAAATTATGATTTATAAAAATATAAAATAAAATAAAATAAAACGCGACACTTGTTAAATTACTTAACATTTGTCATTTACCTATTTTAATCATATTACACTTGTTAAATTTCATTTATTAAACTTACATGTGTAATTATGCATGTTTTATTTATTTTTAAAATGGTTTATAAGCTTTTATAATTAAATTTCTTAATTAATAAATACTTTTTTAAATTTATATAAATAAAATTCTTTAAAGAAAATGAAATAAAACAAATCATATATTAATATAAAATTTATACATATATTTTAAGTCCAATATATCTTAAGAGACCTACACTTTGAATTTCAAATTCAAATTCAAATTCAATTTTAAAATCTAATTTAAAATCAACTCATATATATACATTTATATAAACACATATTTAATTTGAAAATAATAATTCCATTTAAAATCTACTTACATATTGTATATAAACAACTCATTATTTTTATGGTTTGAAAATAACAATTTTGCCAATTTTAAATAATTTATAAAAGAGATTATCATATTTTAATTGCTAGAAATTCCGGGATACCACATTCAACTTATTAACCAGTGTTTAATAAATTAAATCCTGTTAATTTTCAATTAATAGATATTTGAAAAATGCGGGTTATCACAATGCGGATGTGGCAATAATAAACCCTATTCACACCCCTCCAGGGTTAATTCGATCCCATACGATGCACGAATATGTAAAAGGATAGGCATAAAAATGCTCATGAATATAAATAATATTTTGAATATATTTGTTAAAAATATTATTAAATATACCAAGTAAACAAAATTATTCCAGGGGACTATCTAAATCATCACGTAGACATAGCACTAAGCATGAAAGCATAAAAATATGCGTTTGTTACGTCGAAAAAAATTGTTATTTTTTATTATTATGTATTTTTTTCCACATATGTTAGTTTTTCATACGATTACTTGTCAAACATTTCTATAATATTGTATTCTAGAAAAGTTGAATTGGTCGTTACTTTACTCCTACTTTATAACCAATTTTTTCTCATTCTAATTTATTTGTATTTTTTATTTATATATTATTCATTCCATGTTTCATTATCTTGGTTCTACTCTTTTGACTTTTATTATTTTTAGAATATATTTAACTGAATTGAAAGTATTTATGGAAGTTTGCATGTACATAAAAATATGACAATAAAGGTAACGTAATAATTATTAAAATAAAAATTACTTAATTTTTACATAGTAATTATATAATGAATAAATTATTTAAATTGAATTTGAAATTATTAAGATTCGATATTTCAAAAAATAATATACTCCAGTTGAAAGATGTAAAATTTCAAGATTAGAAAACTTGTATAAACATTTTCAAAATAATATCAACTTCTTAACTTTAAAAATGAAATACGTCTACACAACAATAAAATTTTAAAATTAAAAGTAAAACGCTGAAGGGATAGGTTGAATATGAATGGTATTTTGTAGGAAAAACATTGGTTTTGAAGATAGAAAACTAAATAAATAAAATACTTAATTTATCTTTATAAAAGAAATCTATGAAGAATACACATCTAATATTTCTTATGGTATTGATATGAAGATTGAGGATCAAATAAAAAAATAACAAATATATTATTATAAGACAAAATTGTAAAGAACGTATATAAAACATAAATATTTTATGGTAGTAGATAAGTTGAATACATATGAATAAAATGTAGTTTGTTTTGAGACCTTATTAAAAATATACATTTCTGTTAAGAGCAATATTTGAATTCCTGACATTATAATAAATATAAAGGAATTCTATTGAGAGTGGAATTCAAACTCATGACCTCCTTTGCAAAAAGCTAGGATATTTTTAGATTTTCATATCTATATACAAAAAATTGTGACATCAATGACATAACAACTATTAATACTTATATTTTAATATAATTTTAAATTAGATTTGTTTTGATACTTTTTGAAGGACGTATTTTTGAGTAATACAATATATTTTAAGCACTTTTGAGCATTCCTAAAGCCTAAAACTGTAAATGAAAGATGTGGTAATTAATCGTAAGATGTAGTATAGTTACATTTTTATGATATTTTAATGTGATCGTAAAATAGGTTACTACGTCTGAAAGATGTAGCTTTGAGTAGTATAATACCGTTTCCAGCAATTTACGCATTTTTAAAGCTTAAAAAATATATTTGAAAGATGTAGTAATTGACCGCATGATGTTATATAGCTAATTTTCGTGATGTTTTAATATGGTTTTAAAATAAATAAGTTTTGTTACGTTTGAAAGATGAAGCTTTAAGTAGTTTAAAGCTATTTTTTAGTTGGTTTTAGTATTTTTAAAGTTTTCAAAGATAATTTAAATAATTTTTTAGATAGCTTTAATGCAATTTATATGTTAATTTTATGTACTTTTAAGTACGTGATTGATTAACTATATTATTTGATAAATTAGTAATACTAGTATTATCATAAAATATATGAGATTTCTTTATAATTATACCAAGATCCTTTAGTGTTTTTCGCATATAAATTTCTTGCACACATGCTAATATAGCCTATATATATTCTACTTCACACATAGATAAAGACTCCAAAATTTGTTTCTTACTGAACCAAAAGGCCGAAGATTGGCCTATGAAATGACATGTTCTGGTTGTGCTCTTTTTACCTGTCTTACAGCCTCTAAAATTGACATCACTATGTAAGGCTAACTCAAAAGGATAGCCTATTTAATTAAAGATTTTATAGCCCTTAATTTCGACTAAGTAACATAGCATATATTTAACAATTCTCGAGTGTGATTCCTTGAGATTTGCTTGAAATCATGCACAAGGATAGATGCTCACCATAATATTTGGTTACCTTGTTGTTAATTGAAATAATGACCCGATTATACTTGATACCTTTCTCATCATGATTTGTCTAAGGAGTTTTGCTCATTGGTGTAGGTTTACTAGTAATGTTTTTCATGCTAAATCGTTTAGTAAGTATTTATATTATTTTTCTAGGTAAACGACGGTCCCATTACTTTATTGTTTTACTTGTAAACTGAAAAGGTCATTTAGTTCTGTTATATGTTACATTTCAAACTCAATTTTCATTATGTTTGAAAAATCTATGCAAATTTGTTCGTTAGTTAAACCAAAAATAATATCATCAATGAAGATTTGTATAACAAGTCAATCCTTTTCATTTCTTTTTATAAAAAGTATGGAATATGTTAAATTCCGATGATACAGTATTTTTATATTAAAGAAGATTTGATAGATATTTGAGTCAAGGTGGAATTGTGACACAAATTTATTGCCACTTTTAATGCAATAAAGAAGACAAGAAATTATCTAAATGAGAAAGTGTTATTTTGAGAGATTGAAATAATTAATCAATTCCCTAATCAGCTGATTAAAGAAGACATTATACTAGTTAAATGTATATTGGATGAAACTAAACAAAATTAAGTTGATAAATGTTTTCCATATGAATACGAGAATTGATGAGGCATTGATATATGACTGTAAATCAACTATTTCAACTCTAAGTAATAATTTATACATAAAGGCGGTCATCTTTAGAGATTTGTATGACTAGAATCATCTCAAGTTGTATTTCTTCATATTCTTCTTCTTTGACTCCATTATCAATCTTGTAATTTTCTTTTCTAAAAAGGTAACAAAATATTCTCTCCCCAATGTGGATGTACACTATCTCGTGATGATGGAACCAATATAAATCTTATGTGTGGTTTTCTTTTCCATTTGTGCATTTATGATCACGAATTGCTTATGTGCACTAGTTTTCTGTTTGTCCTATCCTACCATCAACACTAGGTGCGAGTGTTTGGTTGTTTCAGTCGGCTTTGGGGTTAAACATGTTAAACCGAATTAGAACAAAAAAAATCAAAACCAAACCGAACCGAATTAGTTTTGGTTAATTAGATCAGTAACCGATTTAACCAAAATAAAAGGGAATATAAGGGAAATTATCATATGTTGTTACTCAAATGATTGATTTGCTTAGATGAAAACATAAAATTTTCTTTGAAGAGATTTTATCGAGTATCTATTTTATTTTTAAAAGAAAATCGACCTATTTTCAATAGCTAAACTTTGTTTTATATTACTAAACCAATTATTACAAGTATTACAACACCATAAATTTTGACAATGTAATAAAAGTTCGATTAATTTGGTTGAACCGATAACCAAAAAAATTAATTTTCAAGTCGAAATTAAACCAATTTAATTTCATAACCAAATCAAACCGACTGTAATGAACCAGTTTAAGTTAGTTAATTCAGTTCTAACCAAATAATGCACACCCCTAATCAACACGATCCTATTATTTTTGCTACCTTTGGGATGCTAATCTAAATTTTCCCCAACAGTGTGGTAAGTGAAAGGTGGTGCGGATTAAAGATCTTAAGGCTAATTTAATACTAGAGGGGGGTGAATAGTGTTTAATGGATTCTAAGACTTATATGGACTAATTTAAAAATTATACTATAAACAAATGCAGAAATTAATCACAGAATCAACACAGATGCAGAAAGTAAATAAAAAGTAGTAAAAGGAAAGAACACACCGGATTTTATACTGGTTCGGAGTTACCCTACGTCCAGTCCCGCACCAAGGCAAACATCTCGTACAGATTTTTATTATACCAATGTCGAGATTAAAATCCTCAATTTCTAAATGCCTTGAGGTACCCTCCTATCTCACCCTCTTGATTTACGGGACACAAAATCACCCAATTGATTTCTAGGCACAACCACACCTTATAAAGAGACACGATAAACATTTGATTACAAATCTGTGTAGTTAATCCCCCGCTATTACCCCGCTATAACCCTGCATTATCTCATAGTGGATTTCTGCCGCTACGGTTTTTCCATATAGCCCCAAAATATAGCCTTTCCGCTTTAATCCCTGCTATTTCTGCTACATCCCATTATTCCCGCTATATTTTTCTATTTCCGCTATATCTTCTTTAATAAAATGAATTAAAAAATTGCATTTATACATTATAAAAATTATGAAACTAATTTATTTGATTTAATTTTTGATATATTTTCAGAAATGAAAATACTCTAATGTTCTACTAAATTCAATTATGTTATATAACAGTTTCACGTTTATTTAAAGTATATTCGCATATGCTTTTTGTTTAAAATCATTTATGTATTAATTATAATTCAACTGAATGAAATTTTTTCATTTAATTACCATTTATATATTCGTAAAAACATTAAGTACGATTTTTATATGCTATTTTAGATCTATCCGCTATATCCCGCTATATCCTCATTGTATCCCCGCTATGACCTTTTGCACCTCCACCACTTTGAATCTTCCGAGCGCTTTAACTGCACAGTTACAAATCGATCCTATAACTCTGAATAGCACTTTGATCTTCGAGAGAGGGCAAAGAATCAAACAAGAATGAGATTCTAATTTGATTCACTTGAGAATTCGGCAGAATTTTGGCATGATCTTAAAAATATGAAAAGTTTAGAATATGGATTTGCGGAGAAGGAGTGAAGAAAATAAGAAAATAGTTAGTTAAAAAAAATTATTTATGAAGGCTATTTATAGACCACCAATGGTCATAACCATTCGTGAAGAAATTTAAACGAATAGACACTTCTTTTGATAATTGAAACTTTTGAATTTAACGGCCACCATGTCGACATGGGGTATCCCATGATGTCGACATCCCTTAGTTAAAAACAATGTAAAATTTGTTTCAATAATGGTATTGAAAGGAAAACAAAATAAAATGATTGTGGAGTAATATAAACTAATTTTCCTATGTTTTAAAATAAAGAAGAGTAGAAAAATATATTTTTAGAATGTATATATAAATTTGATTTTAAATCTTAAATATATATATTATAAAGAATATTTAAAAATCAGAAGATAGTTTTAAAAACAAACGAAGTTTAAAACAAGAGTTTATTTAAAAACAAAAACAAAGAATATTTTAAGGCTAAAACATTTTTTGAAAATCATTTGAAAAGAAAATTTTTAAGGCTAAAATATTTTGAAAATCAGTTTTGAAAAACCATTTTGAAGTAGTTTTGCAAGCTTCTTCCTGCAGAATATTTCATCACATAAGGACTTGAGAACTTGTACAAAACTAGGATGTTCGTGGGTTTGTAAGCCACTTGTCGTAGGTTTGTAGGCTACTTGTCATGGGTTTGTAAGCCACTAAGAAGGTAGAAATGGGTTCCATCCCAAATGAAATTTGGAATGAAGATTTCCATGTTATTATGAAGTTTTAACAAAACTAGACACTTATTTTGAAATCTTGATCTTGATACTCATGAGTCTTCAAACTTGATTTCTTCATTCTTGATCTTTATACTGTATAGTCTTCAATAATCAGTACCTTCCTTATATATATCCTGCATAATAACATTCATATACATCTGGACAATAGTGTTAGTATATAAGTTATAATAAAATAAGTTACAAAGGTTGTTGTTATCAAAATCACTATCTCCGGTTCCTAACAATCTTCCCCTTTTGATGATGACAACCTTATAAAATATGCTTACCATGTCGATCATACCATTACTCACCCTTACACCAACAACTCCCCCTTACACCAACAACTCCCCCTTACTCCAGGCCTACTATTTTATATAAATTCTCTCCCTTTGTCATCAACAAAAAATAATCTATAAACCTTGAACTTAATAAAAAATGAGATAAACAAACATATGACATAAGAATAATAACTATTTATGAGTGAAATATAGGATCCTAAGTTAAATGGAATTCAATATTTTTTACACCAAAGATTGTTTTTAGAAGAACATTAATTAATATACTTAAATTTTCATCATTATTTGAAGCAAATCTTTCATCTTCTCTTGTAATTTGATGACTAGTACGTGTGTGGAACGTTGAAAAGGACCAGAATGAGGAGAAATGGGCGAAGAAAGTTAATTATTAGAAGAGGAGGCCATTAATTTACTGTTTAGAAGTTTATTACAGAGAATAGAACAGAGAAAAGGAGTAAAAGTCGAAATATATAAATATATAACATAATAACTAATTTTAGAGGGAAATTTAAATTTGAAAATCTCGGCATGTATGTCGACATAGGGGGATGGGTCATGTCGACATGCTTAGTTCAATTTTTGAGAGATTTTTATTTATATTAATTATTAACTATACTTGTATTACTTATAATCCATATTTCAGTTAATGAACATATACCTAATTCTCTTCTAAATTTAGTAAAGTTTTGTTCATTTAATGGTTTGGTTAATGTACCGGCAATTTTTTTAGTATTAATATATTCAAGAGTTATTACTACTTTACTTATATTATCTCTAAGAAAATGATGTCTAATATCAATATGTTTTGTTTTAGCATGATGAGTTGGATTCTTAGATAGGTTTATTACACTAGCATTATCACAATAAATTAGTGATTTAGTTATAGTTAATCTAAAATCTTTTAAAGTTTGTTGCATATATATAACTTGAGAACAAGCCAAAGCAGCAAATATATACTCTGCTTCAGTTGTTGACAAAGATACAGTATTTTGCTTCTTACTAAACCAGGAAACCAGAGAATGTCCTAGAAAGTGACAAGTTCCACTTGTACTTTTTCGGTCTGATTTACAACCATCGTAATAAGCAGCACAATATGAAATTAAATCAAATACATCGTTTTTAGGGTAAAATAAACCATAATCTAAAGTATGTTTTGCATATCTTAAAATTCTTTTAACAGCTTTTAAGTGAGTTTCTTTAGGTTGAGATTGGTATCTTGCATAGAGATAGACACTATGCATGATGTTAAGACGACTTGCGGTTATATAAAGCAGCGAACCAATCAATCCCTTATATAATTTTTGATCAACATATTTTGATTTTTCTTCTTTACTTAAAGCTACATTAGTTGTCATTGGAGTTGGTTTCCCACTAGAAGTGATCAATCCAAATTTATTAATTAAATTCTTAGCATATTTTTCTTGACTAATGAAAATTCCTTTATTTAATTGTTTGATTTGAAGTCCGAAGAAGAAACTTAGTTCTCCTATATGACTCATTTCAAATTCTTTAGTCATTATATTTGAAAATTCTTTATTCATTATGTTATTAGTTGATCCAAATATTATATCATCTACATATATTTGTACTAATTGAATATCATTTTTGTCTCTTTTAATAAAAAGAGTTGTATCTATTTTACTAATTTCAAAACCAGATTGTAGTAAATAAGATCTTAGTCTTTCATACCAGGCTCTAGGAGCTTGTTTCAGACCATATAAAGCTTTATTTAATTTATATACATGATTTGAAAATTTATTATCTTCAAAAAGTGGAGGTTGTTCAACATAAAAATTTTCTTTTACAAAACCATTTAGAAAAGCACTTTTAACATCCATTTGACATAAATTGAAATTATTGTAGTTTGTGAAAGCAAGTAGAATCCTGATAGCTTCTAGTCTTGCTACGGGTGCAAAGGTTTCGTCATAATCAATTCCTTCTTCTTGATAATAGCCTTGCGCGACTAAACAAGCTTTATTTCTCACAACCTCACCAAATTCATTCATTTTATTTTTATAAACCCATTTTTCCAATTATACTTTTATCCTCAGGTCTAGGAACAAGTTCCCAAACATCATTTTGGGTGAACTGATTCAGTTCTTCTTACATAGTAAGAATCCATGAATCATCAGATGATGCTTCCTTTGGACTTTTAGGTTCAATAGTTGATGTAAAAGCTACATTACTCATAATTTTTTGTTGATTTCTTGTTTTAAATATAGATTCCATATTTCCTAGTATATTCTCTACTGGATGATCTTTTAATAGCCCAATTCTTTTATTAGGTTGAATGATTTCACAATTAGTTTCATTAGGTTCATTATTTAAAGTTACAAAATCTTCTTCATCTTCTATTTGTACAGTACTTTAAAATTTTCATCAAAAGATACATGCATTGTAACTTCAATAGTGTTAGTTCTTAAATTATAAACTCTAAATGCTTTACTTCTATTAGAATATCCGATGAAGAACCTTTGTCGGATTTAGGTTCAAATTTATCTAAATTATCTTTTGTATTAATAATAAAACACTTACTACCAAAAACTTTAAAATAAGCTACTATGGGTTTCTTATTGTAAAGTAATTCATATGGTGTTTTTTAGTTAATGGTCTAATTAGAATCCTATGGTGTTTGTCCATTGGTTGTTGATTCTTCAAAAGCCATGTAACATGTCTGTTCCTACATAACAAATCAATTCGGTAGATAACTTGATTTTTCATAAAAACTATATGCAGACTTATGATACTTTGATGAAATGCATAAATTCAAACTAGTATTAACAAAATTTCCTAAAAACGCCATTTTTAACTTTTCAAGTTTCAGAATATGAAAACTATGAAAATTTATGCTCTGAAACCAATTGAAAGGGAGTGCGGATTAAGGATCTTAAGGCTAATTTAACACTAGAAGGGAGCTGAATAGTGTTTAATGGATTCTAAGACTTATATGGACTAATTTAAATCTTATGATATAAACAAATGCAGAACTTAATCACAGAACAATCACAAAATCAAACACATATGCAGAAAGTAAATAAAATGCAGTAAAAGGAAAGAACACATCAGATTTTATACTGGTTTGGAGTTACCCTACATCCAATCCTGCACCAAGGCAAACACCTAGTACATATTTTTATTATACCAATGTCAAGATTACAATCGTCAATTTCTAAAATCCTTGAGGTACACTCCTATCACTCGAGTCCAGGGCAAACTCTCTTGATTTACGGGGAACAAGATCACCCAATCGATTTCTTGACACAACCACACCTTATGGAGAGACTTGATAAACTTTTGATTACAAGTTGATCCTATAACTCTGAATAGCACTTTGATCTTTGAGAAAGGGCAGAGAATCAAACAAGAATGAGATTCTAATTTGATTCACTTGAGAATTCGGCTGAATTTCGGCACGATTTTAAAAATACAAAAATTTTAGAATATGGATTTGTGGAAAAGAAGAAGTGAAGAAAATAAGAAAATAGTTAGTTAAAAAAATCCATTTGTGAAGGCTATTTATAGTCCACCAACAGTCATAACCATTCGTGAAGAGATTTAAATGAATAGACACTTCTTTTGAAAATTGAAACTTTTGAATTTAACGGCCATTATGTCGACATAGGGTATCCCATGATCTCGACATCCCTTAGTTAAAAACAATGTAAAATTTATTTTGAAAATGGTATTGAAAGGAAAACAAGATAAAATAATTCTGGAGTAAAATAGACTAATTTTCCTATGTCTTAAAATAAAGAAGAGTAGAAAAATATATTTTCAGAATGTATATACAAAATTTGATTTTAAATCTCAAGTATATATATTATAAAGAATATTAAAAATCAGAAGATAGTTTTAAAAACAAACGAAGTTTGAAACAAGAGTTTATTTAAAAACAAAAACAAAGAATATTTTTTGGCTAAAACATCGTTTTGAAAATCATTTGAAAGGATAATTTTTAAGGATATAATATTTTGAAAAGCAATTTTGAAAAACCATTTTAAAGTAGTTTTGCAAGCTTCTTCCTGCAGAATATTTTTTCACATCAGGACTCAAGAACATGTACAAAACCAGGATGTTCGTGGGTTTGTAAGCCACTTGTCATAGGCTTGTAAGCTACTTGTCGTGGGTTTATAAGTCACTAAGAAGGTATAAATGGGTTTCATCCCAAATGAAATTTGGAATGAAGATTTTCATACTATTATGAAGTTTTAACAAAACTAGACACTTATCTTGAAATCTTGATCTGAATACTCATGAGTATTCAAACTTGATTTCTTTGTTCTTAATCTTTATACTGTATAGTCTTCAATAATCAGTACCTGCCTTATATATATCCTGCGTAATAACATTCATATATATCTTGACAATAGTGTTACTACATAAGTTATAATAAAATAGGTTACAAAGGTTGTTGTCATCAAAACCACTATCTCCTGTTCCTAGCAAGTAGTTCCATTTAGTTGTTAAAGAAAGGTGTTAGGTAGTATGGTAGGAGATGATGATACCCCAGTTGAAGCAAGATCCTATGTTAGAAGTTCTTACATGGCGTTAGGATCTTAGTTAGCGATAAGGAAGTGGAATGGGGATAATGACCTCAAGAAGTGGCAATGGAGGATGAAGGTTATTCTAAGGAGGAATATGGTTCATGAAGTGGTGTTTAACATTGAGAACTTACCCATTGATATATTAGCTATTAAGAAGGAGGATGAAAGAATGGGCTTGTACCACTCTCCAGTTAGCTACGAGTGAGATTGTTATCTCATAGATTAGTAGTGAAACAACTGCTAGAGAAATTTGGACCAAGCTGGAGAATCTCTATCTGAAGAAGTCACTCATAAGCTATCTGATTTTGCTATAGACATTTTTCACCACAAAGATGGGAGAGGATACTTCAGTTTTCATCTTAGTTTCTTCGACGATCTTTTGAGAAAGACTATTGATTTGAAGGTGGGTGAAGAGCAGAAGGCTTTAGTTCTTTTGTGTTTCCTTCCAGAGCATTACATAGGTCTCGCTTATAGTCCAATATATGGAAAAGACATGTTGACAACAAAAGATATAAAATTAGGTCTTCCATCTAAAAACTTCACATATCAGATGAAGGAGGTGAGTGAAGGTAGAGGGGGTAGTAGTAGTCAGGGTATATTCGTTGAGAGAGAAAGAGAGGAGAAGAAGAGTTGGATTACTAGATGGCATTTCAAATCTAGGAAGTTCGAAAATGGTCGGAAAGGAAATGCCAGAAAAGGGAAATGCCACCACTATAAGAAACTTGGCCAATAGAAGACAGATTATCCAGATTTGAGGAGGAAGACTAAGGATAGATTTTTATTGATTGCGATAGAGAAGCCTATGTCCAACAATGTGTTGACTGTGGTAGCAACAGATATATCAAACCATTACGTGCATGATTCAAGGGCATCAATCCACATGACACCAAATAGGAATTACTTTAGCTCTTTTATTGAAAAGGAGGAAAGTGCAATTCTTGTGGAAAATGATGCTTGTTGTAGAGCCTTGCGAGAGGATAGAGTATGAAATCGAATGTTTAATAGATGGATTCACACTTTGACTAGTGTCTGCTATGTTCCAAGTCTTTAGAAGTCATTGATCTCTTTGGATTAGTTAGCATCCATGGGATGCAAGGTAACTATAAAGAAGGATGGTTTGAAGGTTTCTAAGGGTGTGCTAGTTTTGATGAAGGGTGATGTGGTACAAAATCTGTATCTTCTAAAAGGAACCAACGTGCTTGGAGAGTCTTGTGTTAGAGTAGATTGTTCTCGCCCTTTGGATGCCACTAGACTTTGGCATCTTAGATTGGATCATATTTCAAAAATGGCTTGGAGCTACTTCACAGATGGAAGATAATAAAAAGAGAAAGCTTCGACAAGTTAGATTTCTTCCAGTAATGTATGTTGGTAAAGCAGATGAATGTTTCTTTTGGAGTTGGACTTCATAGATTGGAGAGAGTATTTGCTTATGCCCATACAGATGTTCGAAGATCAGCAGCTACAACTTCCACTAGAGGAGGAAAGTATTCTATTTTCCTCATTGATGACTTCTCTCAAAAGTTTGGATGTATGTGATGAAGCCCAAATCAAAAAGTTTTAAGAAAAGTGCTAGTTGAGAACTAGTCTAGTTACAAGTTGAAAGTGCTTAGGTATGATAATGGATGTGAGTTTTTCTCTAGGGAGTTCGTCGACTTCTGCAAGCAACATGGTATTCAGAGACATTTCACTCTACCTGGTGATCCACAATCCAATAGATTTTCTAAGAGGATGAATCAGACTTGTAACACCTCGTAAAATTAATAAGAAATTAATAAATAAAAATAAGGTTAAAATAAGAATTTGCAAACATTCGAATCTGGCTATGAAAATTATACCATTGCGTTTATGGCGATTTTCCAATCAACTTCATATATAAAGTTCTATGATCGGAATTCAAATGGAAAAGTTATTGACATAGAGATTAAAGCGGGTAACAAATAATTTAACATTAAGGCAAACTAATGTTAGAGAAAAATGTTAACGTTAGTGTTAAAAGAGGAAATAAATGAACAAATTAAATGGCATAAATTAATTATGCTAGCAGAAGGAGTTTGGCCTACCGCTTGTATAATGTCAGTAGAGAGCTAGCGTTCGACTGGTTGGTGAATGTTGGCCAAGGTTTTATTTGGCTATGAATAGTTTAAATATTATTATTTTAAACTGATTTAAATCGTACAATTGGATGCCTTCTAACCACTATAAATAAGAGGCTATCCCCCTCACTTTTATTTATAAAATATTTAGAGCGCTAACGAAACTTTGTCAACCTTCTTCCAAAATTAGGTTCAGGAATTCAAATCTAAGGGAAAAAGGTAATATATATATATATATATATTTATATATATATGCTTTTTTGTTCTTCCCTAAACTCTAATTTTGAATCTAGTTTATACACAATTGAATGGTAGTATATTCCGAAAGGAACCTGAAGGAGTACTTAGGCAAAGGCATGAATCAAATCCAAAGGAAATAGAAACTATATGTAAGTTGAAATTTTACCTTTTCACATTTTAGCAGTTTGTGTAGTAAAAGTTTAGGTTTGTTTCATGCCTTGGGTAATTTTGTTTTTAAAAATCCCTAAACCCAATAACCCCGAAATTTCCCTAATTAATATGTTAATTCTTGGATTTATTGGCGTTTCAATAATTTTATGTTAATATAGTAGAATCAAATTTGTTGTTTGCAATTTTAATAATCTGTGTTCTATTCCACTTCTAATTTCTATTGTTGCGATAAAAGGGTTTAAAAGAAAATTATTGAAAAATGGTGTGCAAAGTATGAATTTTTTTATTTGTAATTTGCACTGCCTATTTCCATAATAAAAATAAATATGAATCATTTTTTCTTCTTTAAGGTTGTATATGTAAAAGTTGAATAGAACATAAATGGTTAAATTTAAGTATCGCTTCTTTGAAATAGAGGAGTGGATTCTATTATATTAACGTAAAATAAATGTCGTATTTTGACTCAATTTTTGAGTATATTTTTACAAGTATTTTTGTTTAGCTAAGAAATTAGCTATTTTGAAAATTATTATGTGAAACTTAGGCTCATATGAATATGGAAGTTTTGACATTTTAACAAATAATGTAGGAGGCAAAATCCTAGAACATGAATACTTCTACGCACGCTTAGGAATAATTAGTTAGCCTAAATTACGTATGTATAAACATATTAATAGCATATAAGCATATTGATTGTGTATTAATAATAACGTATTATTTGTATAGTATATAATAAATAGGTTAGTAAATAGCATTAAACCCCAAAAGAAAGAAGTTAAGGATAATTTTGGAAATTAATCCAAATTAAAAAAGAAATAAGGAGTTTTCCTTATATGGCCTTAAGTCGTAAATGCAGTAAGATATTATATTTGTGGTAGTACGTTAGGAGAGTAGAAATATGACTAAGTTATAAGGATGTGAGGTCGATCAAAAGCATAGAAAAGTCTGCCCAACTAATTTGGCTACCAGTAGTGTGACGTTGGGACTGATGTGAGACATTGCATATAATAAGTACCCACAGTGGATGCGAGGTTAGCCCAATTCTATATGGTAAGCCTGCCCAGCTAATCTGGCTACCAACACCTACGAACAGTCCGACTAATGTGAGACATCACATTTTGGGTTATGAGTCATACGATAGATATCACAATAAGGGCCTGCTTCTACATTGAAGGTATTAAGTGGCTATTGTAGGGTCTGCCTTCTCCCTACTCAAGAAGTATTAAACAGTCTGGATTATCTTTAAGAGCGGTAGTGAAAAAAATCTTTTGTAGGGTTCAACTTCGGGGATGAGGCGTTAAGTGACTACTATTGGGTCCACCTCTTTCCATAAAAGAAGTATTAAGTAGCCTAATGAGATTTCTTACGATGTCAGTTAGGAAATAACAAAGTGGGGTCCGCCTTAGGTTTAGGTATCAAGTGATTGAGATTAGACTAGTGTATAGGTATTAAATGGTCAGAGTCTTCTTAATTCCCATTAAAACGGTATTAAGTGGCTTAGGTGCTTCTTCTTGCATCATTAGGGCATGGCTTATGGTAGTTGCGAAGATGGACTAGAAAGGCCCCTTGGCCTATAGTTAGAGGTACATTATGGAATTGGACTGGAAAAGCCTTTGGCTTATAGTTGGAGGTATACTTGGTATGATATAGTATATGATGCGCAAGATATATTACTTACATAAATGATACTTCCCAAATACTATCATGGTAAGGCTTGATATTTTCATTCACTAGACATTGTTGTTATGTCTCCCTCCTCGTTACAACACACAGGTTAGGGGTAACGATGTTGATCGAGAAGACGGAGGCGGCGGTGAAAATTTGTAGCAGTTTATCTATTTATCTATGTTTTTGATATATTATGACGTGCCCTATTAATGTTATTTTATGATATCGTATTATGAATATTTTGGGATGATATGTTGTATTTCTGAGATTTGAGATTTTAAGAAATGGGTACGTATTTCTGTTATTATATTTTATCCCTTTAGATGTGAGATTCCAAAAGCATAGAAGGATAGGTTTGTATATATTATTCACTGTATCAATTTTATAAACTAACAGCCAGCTTCGGAATGGATCTATTGTTCTATGGGTTTTTATTGGGTCAAATTTAGGCACATTCCAAAGAGGGTTGTTACATTTGGTTTTTGATCCTAGGTTATCCGATCAATGGGAATAGGTATACGTAAGAGGGCATATTTTTTTTTGAAAGTATTTTTCAAAACCCACATACACACACACACACATACACACGTGTATAAACACACATATTTTTATGAACATACGCAAACACATTAGGCAAATCTTTGCTTTCAACAAATAATACTATCTTAGGAAGTTGCAACTAAAAGTTCAGACCTACATATAGTTTAATATGGGTTAAAGCAATAACTCATAAGTTGAGAACCCCTCCACTTAAGAAATACCCATCATTCGAGGTATGCCAGAGTGGTTCAAGCATTACCTAAGGCATGTGGGGCAAGTTCTCATCCCTCAACAAGCTGCATCAACGACACCAGCAACTCCACCTGCTGAAGTAGCACCCTGCACATTAGACTTCCCTAAAATTTGTAAAGTGTTCTAGAATATGGAAGGATGGGCGTATATGGGAGCTAAATATTTTATAGAAACAAAGTCTTGGATTAATGACCATGAACGCATATTTTGGAAGTTTGGATGGAAAAACCATATCAAGAGGAGGATTGTTGCATGGCATTTGAAAATGGAGGTGCTGGATTGGTCGACTATTGTAGCTGAAGAGAATGCAGATGAAGGGATTACTTGGGCTGAATTTAGGACTCGCTTTGAGCAACGATTCATGTCCAAAGCTGAAGTAAGTATGCAGATGGAGAAGTTCATACAACTGAGGCAAGGAGACTCCACGTTGAAGGAGTATACCAATAAGTTCACAGAATTGGCTAAGTTTGAACTGAGTCTGATAAAACTCCTATGAAGTTTGTTAAAGGATAAATTCTCCACTTAGGGAGCTGCTTTTGACCCAAATTCCCATAAGCGCCACTTATGAGATGATAGTTGAAATGGCCTTGCTTCAGACTATTTGTATTGAGGAGAAAGAGAAGGAATGAGACATACAAAGTCAAGGTAGAGCTAAAAAGGAGGATTTTGGGTTGATAAGAAGGCCAAGGGAAAGACTAAGAAATGAGGAGTAACATTCCATAGATGTCAAAAGAATGGACATGTTGTTATGGACTGCAAGGTGAGTTTAACGAAGGAGGAGTTCAAGGGGAGATGATATCACTGCCATGATGAGGTAACTACAAGAATCGGTGTCCAAAGCTAGCAACGGAGGAACAAAGTGGGCAAGCTTATGCCATTGTGGTTATACCTATCTCAAGAAGACCTCCTTGTATAGACCATGAAAAAGCTGCAATGGTAGGTACAACTATTATCTTTGGAAATACTATTCATACCTTATTTGACTAAGGAGCATCAATATAACATTCTGTAAAAATTGATAAGAAATTAATTAATTAACAATATGATTAAAAATGGAAATATTGTAAACATTGGAATTTGGCCATGAAATTTATACTATTGCATTCGTGGCAATTTTCTGATCAACTTTCATATATAAAATTTTGTGATCGAAACTCAAACGGAAAAGTTGTTGACATTTGAAGTTTTCAAATTCAAAATAATTCAAATGGATGTAAAATTAAAAATTTATTTAATGTAAATGTTTGAAATTAAAAACATTAATAAATATTTTAATATTGATGAGAATCTTAGAGTTTAAGGAAATGTTAAAATAAGCATTAATGTTAATTATAAAAATAGGAAACAAATATAAATTAAATAGCAATAACAAATTACGTTCCAAATGCATGGGACCAGTCGACCGCCTCCCTTTGGCCGGTCGACTGCTTAGGAGGAGCCGTCGACGGGTGAGGTAGCAGCGGCTAGGTTTTGTTAGGCATGAACGGCTCGATTTTATTATTTTAAATTGGCTTAAATCCTAGAGTCCGGATGCCATTAACCACTATAAATGTGAGGTTAGCCCCCTCATTTTTATTCATGGAAATACGTGGAATGCTAGCGAAGCTCTATTGGTCTTCTTGCTTTATTAGATTCAAGAGTTCAAGTTCAAGCAAAAAAGGTAATGGGTTTATATAATTTCATGTTTTTTTCTATTTTTTATTCTTCCCCAATCTACGAATTCTGAATCTAATATACAATTGAATTATTGCACATTTCAAAGAAAGAAAATCTAGAGGAGCTAAGAAATGGCGTGAATCGAATACAAAGGGAAGATTGATACTATTCGTGCATGGAAATCTTATTTTTCGCATTTTTAATAATTTTATAATGGAAGTTTGGATTTGTTTTATGCATTAGGGAATTTTGTTTATGAAAACCTTAATAATAAAACTCTAAAATTCCCTCAAATGAAATAAGAATTCTTAAGTTATTGGAATCTCAATTGTTTTATATTGAAATAGTATAATTTTTGTTGTTGTTGCAATTTGAATATTTTATATTCTATTTCACTTTCGACTTTTCTCTATTGATGTGCTAATGGTTTCTAAGAAGAAAATAAGTTAGGAAATGGTGTGTAAGCTACGAAATCTCCTTTTTTAGTTTTCACTGCCTATTTCCGTAATTTAAATATGAATCCCTTTGCACTTCAAGTTCATTTATGTAAAAGTTGAATAGAATATAGATAGTTCAAGTTGTAATGTTTAATCCTTGAAATAGAGGCACTAATTCTACTATAGTAATATATAATAAGTTTGGTATTTGATTCTATTTTGTAAATGCAAGTCAATTGGTGAGGCTAAGGATATTAGCTATTTCGTAAGTTATTGTATGGAGTTAGACTTGTACGAATTTGGAAGTTTTAAAAATTTAAACAATTAGTAAGGAAGCAAAAATATTCGAATGCTTAAGAATATTTAGTTAGCCTAAATTACTTACGTACAAATATATTAGCATACATATATATATATATATATATTATTAGCGTATAATTAATAACATATTAATCGTGTTGAATAAGTAGGTTATAAATAATCCATAATTAAAGGCAAAATAAGGAGTTTTCCTTATATGGACTTAGTGTGTGAATGCATGTGAATATATTATACATAGTATATATTTATGGTAGTATGTAAGAGCGGGAAAATGGATAAGTTATAGGGATACGAGGTCAGTCAAAAGCACATAGAAGTCTGACCAGCTAATATGGCTTCCAGTAGTGTCACTTTGAGGCCGATGCGAGACATCTTCTATAATGAGTAACTATGGGGAATGCAAGGTTAGTCCCAAGTTTGTAGGGAAAATTTGCCTGATTAATCTATCAACAAGTACCAACGAATATGCGAACTAATGTGAGACATCACGGTTTGGGTATGGGTCATAGTACGGATTATCTATTAGGCACGGTAGTGGAAAATTTCGAAAAGGGTCCGCTTTGAAGTTGAGTTATTAAGTAGCTATTGCAAGGTCCACCTTTTACAATAAATGAAGTATTAAGTAGCAATATGGGATTTCTTATGATGTCAGTTAGGAAGTACCAAAGAGGGATCACCTTGGGTTAAGTATTAAATGATGGGGATCTTCCAAGGATGTAGGTATTAAATGGTCAGAGTCCGCTTAATTTCCATTAAAGATGTAGACTTAGGTACTTCCTCTCACACTGTTATGACATGATTGATGGTAGTTGTGTTGGACTAGGAAGGGCCTTTGGTCTATAGTTGAATGTAGGTTATAGAGTTGGACTGGAAAATCCTTCAAGTTTACAGTTGGAGGTGTACTTCGTAGGATATATTATAGGATGTGTAAGACATATTTCTTATCTAAATGATATTGCTCAAATACTATTATGGTACAACTTAATATTTTCATTTACCGGACACTGTTGTTCCGACCCCCTCCTTAATACAACACATAGGTTATGAAACAATGTTGATAGAGGGGAGACGAAGGCGATGGTGGAGAATTGTGGTAGTTTATCTATCTATTTATGTTTATGATGTATTTTGATGTACCCAGTTTCAGAAATTGATGTTATTTTGAGATATTGTATTTTAGATAATTGGGATAATATGTTGTATTTCTCAGATTCGAATTTTTATAGAATGGGTACTTATTTATGATATTATATATTTTCCTTTCCACTATGAGATTATGATAGCATAGATAGATAGCTATGTGTATTATTCATTGTATCAATTTTAACGACCAACTTTGGAATAGGCTTAAGGTTCGATGGGCTTTTATTGGGTTGAAAATTATGCCCTTTCAAGGTGGGCTTTTACAGTCACATTCGTTCATAGCTAGAAATGTAGTCAACTCCTTGAATATAAAAACCCAAGTTATCGTCAACACAATAGTCGTATCAAAGCTTATTAGGGGGTCGACGCATCTTTCTTTAATTTGTAAAGACCTAGTCTTGGATATATATATATATATATATATATATATATATATAACATAAATTTCACATGTAGTGCGTCTGTTCTTAGTTTTGAGAGGTATAAACTTATCCTAAGGATGAATTAGTTATCTTAGTACGTGGCAGTCTTAGATTATGACAGAAGAATTGTTTGGTTAAGGAATTGTAAGGAGCAAGATATTGATGTTCTTTGTGCATCCTAAAACTCAATCGAGTTAAGCTATTTATATTTTCTTGGCCAATCATAAGATGAGCTCTCATTTATGCCTGTAGTTCTAGACTATCCAAATGTTTTTGAAGAAATCTCTAGTCTCCCACCACAAAGAGTTTAGGATTGACTTAGAGAAGGACGTTAGACATGTCACACTGCTATTAAAGCATATAGCCCCCAAAGAAAGGAGAAAGTTGGACATATTTCAAAGCTATTGCAGAAGGTATTTTGTAACATCCCCCACTTTGATACCAAAAAGTAAAAGTCAATGATGTTGCGGTCATCATTAGAATTATTTTCAAGTGATATATGTGAGTTCTATATATTCATAAACAATTTAAGAAAACAGAGTGGGTAAATATATTATTTATACAAAGTTTTCCATATTAACCCAATAGTCAAGCCCATACAAGTATCAAATAATAATAGAAAATAACATAGTATTGCTTCATCTGAATTCACTTTACAACCCAAAATTTTATCGTTTTGATTTGTGAATATTTAATTTATTTTAAACATTCAATTAATGGTTTTTAATAATTAAATAATCCTCATTAAATTTATAACTAGTGATAGAAAATTTAATTTTGAATTTTGTTTACATAAATAGGCAGTTCGATGGAAAACTGAAAATGTGACCAAAACTTGCTTTTTGGATTTTCAGCTTTTATCGAACGACAAATATTAGAAAGTTATTACACCTTGGAATATACTTTAAAAATACATTTAGGAGTATAGAGAAAACATTTTTACTTTTAAATGTAAAGATAAATAAATAAAATAATAATAATAAGAATTAATAAATATAAAATATATTTAAATTTCAATTTGAAGTGATGGATTTGATGGCGTAAGTATAAAATTAGAGAAAGGTGCATGGACATTCAAAAAATCCATCATTTTTTCATATGGTTAGCACTTTGGTGGCTTGGCAAAAGATGAAAGAGTTCAAAAAAATGGGTTAAGGGCATTTTGGTCATTAGCCTTCTCTACTTTCATTTTATATTTCATCTTATGTATACACTTTTCATTTTATGTTTCATTTTCATCTTCGAACTTCTTAACTTTATTTTTCCACCTTCCCTATTTTTTAATTTGTGAAAAATCACAACTTTTTAGCGCAACTTTTGTTTTATTTCACTCAAAGATTAAAACTTAAAGCATTTCAACCATGTAGAAGGTAAGATCTCTAATCTTTGTTTAATATTTTTATAAAATGAATTTTGTGGTGTTAGTAGCTTGGTGATGATTTTGAGATGATACTCATGATTATGAAATTGTTCTAAATCATAAGTGTTGATATTTGCTTTGGAAATAAATGTCATGCTTGTTGTAAATGAACATACACAGAGATATAAATATAGGAAGATAGACACACATTTCTCCTTCCTTTTTTTCTTTTTCTTGCTCTCTATCTTTGGAAATAGGCATACCTATCTCATATTCACAAATCAACATCTCCTCCGTTTAAAGTTAGCTAACACGACAAACTGTAATCTTGTTCATATTAGTCTCTAGTTTTCTTAGAAATAGTTTTGTGTCATTTCATCGAGTATGGTGGCAGAATTTTTTTGATTATAGTGGTTGGTCGAGTGATGATAGTTTTTCAATGAGAACAAGTTGATGAATGGAGTGTACGGTAGCGTTCATCTTTGCAAATCACGAGTTTTAAGGCAAATCACATGATTTTAGGGTCAGGGGTGTGTCATGATGGTTAGATGATCAGTTTTTTATCATTTAAGAAATTCCAGCGATGCGGTTAGCTGGACATGGAGTGGTGGTGATGGGGGCAACTTTGGATGAGGGCAGAGTTGTCGATCGTAGTTGCTGACGGTCGAAGGAGATCAGACGAGCTCACATTAAGGTTTAGTGGTCGTATGGTTTGGGATTCAAAAATTTGAGTGGGCACATAGGGGTATCGAGCTCGACATCGCTTCGCCTGGAGGTGGGGCATCGAGTGGGAGTTCCATTGGTGATGGCAATGGGGGCTGGAAGTGGACGAGGTGATAGGGATAGCAAAATGATCATGACTGGGTGTGGTTTGAATTTTGGGTGAGGTCGGTGTGGTGATCAACGGTCGGTGGTGGCATGTTATGTGCGCATGTACACGTTCGTGTACAATATATTAGGTTTGGCCAAATCAAATTGATTTGGTGATTCAGGAGGGAAGAAGATAGGGAGAGTTTAGGTCAGGTTTGGGCTTGGGAAGTGGGTGGTGTTTTAATAGTTTTGTTAATTAAATTACCTAATTTAAATGTTTTAGCTTTAAAAGGAGAAACTCGTACATTCTAAGTCCGTTTAACCCACGAATTATGATATTAGATTCCTATAGTCTAGGAGAACACTTTAGTATGATTATTTGATAGATTTGATGAAGTATAAAATACTGATAAAACATTAGTATTAAATTTAATTTCCATAACGTAGTTAAATAATTTTATTTCAGTACTAACATTTAGTTAGCAGAATAAAACACCGTTCTGCTAATATTTAAACTAAATAGATTATTCTGGACATCTATTAGCAGAATAAATCCTAGTACTTCTATTATATTAATTTGGAAATTTACATGTATGTCAATTGATTTATACTAGATAAATGATGTGTTAGCAATGGATTGTTAACTGTGAATCTTATTTTACATATATGCTTGCTCATGTGAATGCTAGTGTTATACTTAGAAAGTTAAATTGGAATAAATGGTTGCCTGTTTAAGTACCATCGTAGACATTAAACCCCTTTCCAAATAAAAAAAGGTTATCTATTCAGATATTTTGGATTACTTTTAAATATGATTTAGAGAAGTTTTATAATTGTCTTAAGAAGGATATTGGGATTATTAATATATTTCAAATAATTATTTGGTAAATTTCTGAGGTAAAAGTGATTATTATATATTTAAACTTGTTTATCTTATTCAAGTGGGAAATGATTTTTAATATAGAAGTTTAGGTGATATTTTAAAAATAATGTATAGATAAAAAGTTGGTTTTTATTTAGTATTTTTTAATAAAAAGATTTATAAAGGAAATTATTTAAATAAAAAGGATGTCTTAAATACAAGTTTCAAACTTCTTTTAAAAGGGTTTAAAAACATATTTTAAAGGGAAAAATAAGCATGGATTACAACGCTATTGTTGTAATAAATGTTTTCAATAAAGAGAAAGATCATGGACTATAACACTTTTGTTATTGTGATTGTCTCATGAATTTGATAGAAAGTAAATTTATAATACTTTGTTATTATTAAATAATTTATTTGCTTTTATAAAAGTGAGTGGTTTTAAAGTGGTTTGAGATTCAGCGATTTAAAACAATATTTACCTTTATAAAGAAAGAGTTGATCTTTTGAATCGAACATTGGTTTGAATAAGTGATTTCTGGAAAATATCTAGTAATAAGTTTTTGAAGTTAGTTTCCAATTGTTTTAAAGGTTCTTTGCTTTTAAACAAGGGGTTTTGTTATCTGTGCCATTATGTAGCCAAACAAATATGATAAAGTAGCACTAAACCATCGACATTTTCTATGAAAAGTAAGTCACCTTGTACTTGGCACTAAAAGCCATTGAGTAGACTTTGCTCTGTCTGTAAGATCTAGAACCCAAGTATCTAGGCAAGGTATAGCGAAGTTAAAATGTCGGAATGTGATAAATATAAGAGAATTAGTTTTGATAAATGGGTCATGATTAATGAAGTATATGGAAAGTATTTCATCGTATACTTGACACCAAATATGAGTTATGGAAACTCGTCTCTATCCCAAGAAGTAAGAATGAATGTCGAGGCAGGGATAGTTTTCTAACTTTTTCGACTTCATTGTTAATCAAGAGATAGTACTGTTTGAAATTAGAAAGTAGGGATAACTATAGGATGTCCAATTTTTCATACATAAACTATACTTACACCTTGATAGTGGATATGTCCACCATCGATAACTTGACCAAATTTTTAGCTCTGGAAATATCTAGGAGAAATACAAGAATTATATGGTACGGTTATAGCCAGTGATGCTATACTATACGTAAAAAATCTTTGTATTATTCCAAAAAAAATGATAAGGAAATTGGTCTATTAAACGATTAGGAGGTGATCTTTGCTCTTATATATTGTTTTTTGTTTCCAAAAGAACCAGAATTGAGTTTACCAAAGCGATCGAATGTCAGTTCAAAGAGATCGAGATCAGATAAATATGAGTTATCCGAAAACCGCTTCATACCAGCTTAAGCATTCAAATAGCAAACATCTTAAAGTTGATGAAATTAAAGGTAAAACACTTTGAAGTGCAAGGGTTGCTTGCTATTAATCCTAAGGGTGATTCCAAAAAGGATATAGTAGAAATAGTGCATTCGGTTTGTTTATATCTTGAACGACGTATATAATTGAGTTTTAGCATTGGATTGTTGCTTGGAGGGTAGTGTTAGCATTCCAAGTGGGATTTTCTGTGTAAAAGTTAAATTGTAGCCTCGAGGCTCATAACCGAAAATGACTAAAACTAGGGATATGCATCAGGGTTATGTGGGTCGCACCCATTAGGATATGGTCATCACCATTTTAGATTGATATTTATGGAGGTATGTGCAAGTGAGCTCATGAGAAAAGGATGCAAAACAACCGGGATGATGACATATTTATTACTATATATCCCGTAAGGGATAGGCTAGTCTTGATTCATAGGGTGTCCATGTGAGGCTCTCTGTACATTTTTCTAGAGGTATACTGTACATTTTTCTAGAGGTATATTGTGGCAGGAGGTAACCCAGTAGCCTTGTCATTGTGTGGAATCCATTCTCCAATACGTGCCTTGACTTAGGTGTATACTGATGATGCTAGAATGTAATTATTGTAACCTTTTTGGCTATGGTTCAATATTTATTTTAAACCTTAGAAATTATTATAATATCGCTGGATTTTTAATTAAAATGGTTTGGTTATCGTAAAGTAAAAACCCGTCCATATTTTTATACGGTGTGGTCTTACAAGACACCTTTATTTTTGAAAAGTTTTATAAGATATTACAGCCCATTTGATTTGAGTTTCTCACACATGTTTAGTAGACTGATCCGGGTGTTATTTTCTTATAATATTTGGGTCAGATCGAGTATTTCTCCAGAGTTAGCATTGGATGCTTGGAGCTTTAAGGAGAAGAGATAGATGCCGTCCAGACGTATTTACGTATTTTTATTTCCTTTATGTTTCTTAATTGTATTTATCAACATTTGCAAGGACATGTTATACTGTCCAAGCTGACGATAGGTCAGACTCTAATGTAGTTCGAATTTTGAAGTTTTCCTTTGTTAAATATCATTTAGATATTATATATTACTCGCCACGATGTGAGATTCTATTTTGTCTTTTCTTTTCTTTCACCCCAACAATCTGTCTTTTTGGCACTTGGATATTCGACACGTGAATTTCGTGGATGTATTATGTCTACTTTCGAGGATCGAAAGCTAGATTGCCACATGTGGTATCACAGTCGATGGTTAAGCGAGAACCTTGGCCCTAGTGGGATGAACTCATTGGGATATGATAGATCACGCCCTAGAATGAGTTTGAGTGTATTATATATAAGAGCGCGTATTTATTATTGCTATAAAATGTTTTGTTTGAAATTTGGTAAGTGAAATAATTTTACTCAGCATTATATTTTGTATATAAAAGAATGATTTTCAAAATTATTATATAGTTATTTTTATCATGATTATTTGTTAGGAAATGATGAAATTTATTTATCATCACCTATTCATTATTTATGCTTTTCCTATTTATGAGCATTTGTTCTTTTATTCAAATTAGTTACGAATACCTTGTGTTCAGTTCACAATTTGACTATAAGGCGTTCATTAATAAGGTAGGCTTAATAAGTTTACTTTCTTAAACGTAATTTTATATAAATTTTGTTTATAATATGTGTTTTGTAAATAAAGAGAATCTTTGAGAATTTAATCCCGAGGTCTTTGGGAAAGGTTTTTAATGATTGCTGGATTAGTAATAATAGTATTACTTAAAGGTATTTATAAGTATATTTCAAAGAGTTTTTAGGGTACATTTCTTTGGATAGTTCTGGTGGAAACATCTTAATTAGTTTTATGGTGATTTGAATAATCTTCTATGTGACGATCAGCTGTTTGCTTAGGCAAACGATGTAATGCACATAGTAAATTATTCCCTTTATCATTTGCATTCGAAATGAGTCTAAATCTGAGCAAACCTAAAACAAATCTTAGTACATAAAGTGCTTACCCTATTTTATATGTTTATAAGAAACATATTTATGGCATTGTTAAAATTCAATAGAGCTTGTTATGAGATTCTAAGAATTTTTATTGTTTGATTTTAGAAGGCACCCATAGTTATGAGAGGAGAGATCATGAGGGTTAGGGAGTTGTTGTGTTAGGTCATGGCTAAACATGGCATGGAGGTTCTTGACCTCCTGATACCAGAGCCAATGGAGGAGCCAGAGCTATAGGAAGAGCCCGTAGAAGAGCCAGAGCCAGAAGAAGAGCTGATAGAGGAGGAGCCAAAAGAAGAGCCGATGGAGGAGGAACTAGAGGAAGAACCAATGGATGAGAACAAAGAAGAGGAGGATTAGGAACTTGAGGAAGACCAGGATGAGTGGTAGATGGGGTTAGAGGGAGGAATGGATCTTGCAAATGGATGGATTTCTAATTATGCGGAATCCACGGAGTTATCAAGTCCCCTAGTGGAGGATTCTGAAGAGGAGAACTCTCTTTGAGAGAGTCTAGGGTTATTCTGTTGGGATAGTTCTTTTGTGATATTTGTATCACGTCTAGTTATTATATATTTGTGGTTAAGTAAGTATCTGGATGTTGTATGTGTCTATATTGTGACCGTTAGTTAGTTCGGTATCATATGAGATACCCTTGGTATGTATTAGATATTGCTAGTATGTATGTTTGGCTTACTCTGGTATGTTATAAGGTGTTAGACTTCTTATAAATGTTTTCTTTGTACTTAGGAAATAGTTAGTATGGGGTTAAGGGTTCTTTTTTGACTTGTTTCTTTCTTGGTTTAGATTGTGATGAAATTTCAGGGTCGAAATTCTTTTAAGGTAGGAAGAATGTAATGATCCAGAATTTTATCGTTTTGATTTGTGAATATTTACTTTATTTTAAATATTCAATTAATGGTTTTAATAATTAAATAACCCTCGTTTAATGTATAACTGATGATAGAAAATTCAATTTTGAATTTTGTTTACAAAAATATGTAGTTTTTGATGGAAAAATGAAAATGTGCGTATTTTCCGCTTTTTATCGAATGACAAGTATTAGAAAGTGGTTACGTCTTTGCATACACCTTAAAACAAAATTTAAATGTTCAAAGAAAATACTTTTATTTTGAAATGTAAAGATAAATAAATAAAATAATAATATGAATTAATAAATATAAGACATATTTAACTTTGAATTTGAAGTGATGGGTTTGATGGCTTAAGTATAAAATTAGAGAAAGCTACACGGACCATTCAAAAATCTATCATTTTTTTCATATGGTTAGTGCTTTAGTGGCTTGGGAAAAGATAGGAGAGTTAAAAAAATGGATTAAGGACATTTTGGTCTTTAGCCTTCTCTATTTCATTTTATATTTCATCTTAAATATACACTTTTCATTTTATATTTCATTTCATCTTCATACTTCTTAACTTTATTTTTCCACCTTCTCTATTTTTTTGTGAAAAATCATCTTTTTAACTCAATTTTTTTTACTTCGCTCAAAGATTAAAACTTAAAGCATTTCAACCATATGGAAGGTGAGATCTCTAATCTTTGTTTAATATTTTTATGAAATGAATGTTATGGTGTTAGTAGCTTGGTTGGTGTTTTGAGATGATACTCTTGTTTTTGTCATAAGTGTTGATATTTATTTTGGAAATAAATGAAATGCTTGCTGTAAATGAACACACATAGAGATATAGATATAGGAACACAGACACATATTTTTCTCTTCTTCTTTTTTACCTGCTCTATGTCTTTGGAAATAAGCACACCCATCTCTTATTCAAAAATCAACATCTCTTACTTCATCTAAAATTAGCCAATGCGACGAACTATAAATTTATTCATCTTAGTCTCTATTTTTTTCAAATAATCGTGTGTCGTTACATCGAATATGGTGGTAGAAATTTATCGATTATAGTGGATGGTCGAGTGATGATGGTTTTTCGATGAGCATGAATTGATGAATGAAGTGTATGGTCTTGTTCGCCTCTACAAATCATGATTTTTAAGGCAAATCACATTATTTTAGGGGTTAGGGGTGTGTCATGGTGGGTAAATTATTGATTTTCGATCATTTAGGAAATTCTGGCATTGTAGTTAGTTGGAGGTAGAGTGGTGGTGCTGGAGGCAACCTTAGGTGAGGGTGGAGCTATCGGTGGAGGTCATGTGGTCGTTGGTCATTGGAGGAGCTCAAACGAGCTCACTTTGGGGTTTAGTGGTCGTATGGTTTGGGGTTCGAAAATTTGACTAGGTGTCGACACATGGAGGCATCATGCTCAACGTTGCTTGGCCTGGAGGCAAGGCATCGAGTGGGGGTTCCACGGGGATCGAGGCTAGAAATAGACAAGGCGATGGCGAGATAATCGTGACTGAGTGTGGTTCAAATTTGGGGACGAATGATCGTGGATGGCGTTAGTGCAGGCGAGATGATTTTGAATTTATGTATAATTATTTGATAGATTTGACGAAGTATAAAATATTGATAAGATATTAGTATTGAACTTAATTTTATAACGTGCTAAAAATATTTTATTTCAGCACTGGCATTTAGTTAATAGAATAAAAGATCTTTCTATTAATATTTAAACTAAATATATTATTCTGGACATCTATTTAGCACAATAAATCTATGTTCTACTATTATATTAATTTTGCACATTTACGTGTATGTCAATTCATTTATATTGGATAAATGATGTGTTAGCTATCGATTGTTAATTATGGATCTTATTTTATACATATGCTTGCTTATGTGAATGCTAGTGTCATACTTGGAAAGATAAATTGGGAATAAATGGTTGTCTATTTAAGTACTATCGTGGACACAAAACCTCTTTCCGAATATAAAAAGTTTTTCTATTTAGATATTTTGGCAATTCCTTTTAATATGATTTAGAGATGTTTTGTAATTATCTTAAGAAGGATTCTGGAATTATTAATATATTTTAAATAATCATTTAATAAATTTTTGAGGTAAAAGTGATTATTATATATTTAAACTTCTTTATCATATTCAAGCAGGAAAGGATTTTTAATATGGAAGCTTAGGTGATACATTAAAAATAATGTAAAGATAAAAGGTTGGATTTTTATTTTAGTACTTTATTTTAATAAAATGATTTATAAAGGAATTTTATTTAAATAAAAAAGATGTTTTTAAATACAACTTTTAAACTTCTTTTAAAAAAGTTTTAAAAAGCACTTAAAGGGAAAAGGAAGCATGGTTTACAACACTATTGTTGTAATAAATGTTTTTAATAAAGTGGAAGAGATTATGTACTATAATACTTTTGTTACAATAATTAGTCTCGTGGATTTTGAGAGAAAGTAAATTTATAATACTTTGTTATTACTAAATAAGTCGTTCGCTTTTATAAAAGCGAGTGGTTTAAAGTGGTTTGAGATCACCATTTAAAAAGATATTTACATTTATAAAGAAAGAGGTGGTTTTCTTATTCAAATTTTGGTTTGAATAAGTGATTTCATGAAAATATTTAATAATAATTTTTTGGAATTAGTTTTTAGTTTTTGTAAAGGTTTTTTTTAAAAATAAGGGCTTTTGTTTTCTGTACCATTAAGTAGGCAAACAAATATGATGAATTAATGCTAAAACATTAACAAGTTTTATGAAAAGTAAGTCACTTTGTATTTAGCATCAAAAGCCATCGAGTAGACTTTCCTTTATCTGTGAGATCTGGATACCAAGTATCTAGGAAAGGAATAGAGAAGTCAAAATGTCATAATGTGATAAATACAAGAGAAATTATTTCGATAAATGGGTCATGATTAATTAAGTATATGAAAGATATTTCATCATATACTTGACACCAAATTCCGAGGTATGAAAACTCGTCTCTATCCCAAGAAGTAAGTACGAATGTCAAGGCAAAGATAGTTTTCTAACTTTTCTTACTTTATTGTTAATCAAGGGATTGTACTGTTTGAAATTGGAAAGTGGAGATAAATATAGGATGTCTTATTTTTCATATATAAACTATACTTATACCTTGATAGTGGATACGTCCACTATTAATAACTTGACCAATTTTTAACTTGTGGAAATATCTAGGAGAAACACAAGAACTATATGATGTAATAAGATATAACCAATGTTAACTATGTCCATGGAGTAATGATTGATTAAATAAAAAGGGATTAAAATCAAATCAAATTAAATTATTGTAATTATTATTAATTGGAATTAATTTATAGTTGAAACTGAACAATGTAATTAATGTAATATTTAACACTGGATTGATACATAAATTTGTTTTAAATTATTGTAAATGTCCAAGTAATCAAAAATGATGAAAATTGTTAGTTATTAAATTTGAAATTAAAAAGTGATTTAATCAGTTTAATAATAATTTACCTAATTAACGTGCAAATAGCCGTTTTGGCTACTGTCTCGGATTTCAACGAAACCAGTTTCATCGGATCCGTCGATGAATTATTGTATTCAATTTTCGTAGCGTTTGGACTTGTCGTTCGATCGTAAGGACTTGAAATGCATAGAAATCAATTTAACTGAAATCAATTGAAATAAGTTAAGCTAACTTCTTCACATGATGAAATTAGGACTTGAAATCTATTCCATTAGATTTAAAATATCGGCAACATCTATTTTGATATATGGGATGACCCACTTTCATTTTGGAAGCGAAATGGGCTTTTCGAGTCACTATTGTCGTTTTTACCAATTCGTCATGTATTTATTTTCTTATCTGGCTTTGTTAATATAAATAGTTCTGTTCTAAACCTAGAAACTTTTTTATTCCTCGTTATTGTACGTTCAATTCTCTCCGACTTCTCCTTCTTAATGGCAAAAACTCTATTTTCTATATTCAAATAGCAAATCAAATCGAAAAATTAAAACTCCTCAAACAACATCGAATTTTATATCGTTGAAAAGGTCTCGACGAATGGAACCTACGTCTAGTGTTCTTTTTCGTAACAGATCACGAATCAACCACAAATCATGGTCAAAACCAGATTGGGCGCTTTTGACTGGGGCAATAATTGAGGAAATGGTTTCTGGGTATTGGAGAGGTCATCGAGTGGTGTAATATGCCGATAGTCGCTTGGACTGAAGTGGAGTATGGTGAACAAATTTCACCGATTAGGGTTCAAAAATCCTAACCTTTAGGGTGGTAGCGCACGTGACTCAGGCGACCGGAGGTGATGTCTTAGGCATGGATGGGTGCGGCAGAGGGAGACGTGGCCATTGGTGGTGGGGGCGATGGCTATAGTGGTTGGAGGCACTCGAATTTGTTGGTCAAAGTTGAGCTGCATGCGTTGGTTATGGGTTTCGAATGGGTTAGGTCATGAGAGAGGAGCTGACGTGGCTAATGCACGTACTTTTTTATTTATTTAATTTTATTTAAGTTTTGTTTTCAAATCGTTCTAATGCTAATATCTTTTGCATACGAGGTTCAATTCACACGCGGTTTGTTTCTGTAACAACCCTGATTTGGAGATTACCTTTCCATATTGAATTATAATGATAATTATAATTTAATATTGTGAATTAAATTAAATTAGAGAAATTAAATTGTTTATTTGGAATAAACAACAAATTTGGAAAAACAAATTGTTGAAAATAAAGGATAAAGCTTTATTTTAATGGTTTGGGTGATAATAAATGAGGGAATAATTTTATTTGAGTAAAAATGCAATAAATTTGTTAATTATTACGTTGTGGCTTCTTTTAATAATTTTTAAAAAGAAGTAAGCTCTTTTAGTAAGTGTTTATTGAAATAAAAAGTGAAAATTGGGTTAAAAAATAAGTTTTGGCTATAAATAATGTTTTGAAATGGTTTGAAATGTTTTTCTAAGTGATAAATTAATTTTTGTGGAATTTTAGGAGTTCAAAACATGGTTTTATTCATTTATTTGAGTAAATAATGCATTTTTGTTAAATAAAGAAATTTAATAATAAAAATGTTTTAAAAGTATAAATTAATCTTTTCATATGTTAGAAAATGTTTTAATTTGCATGTATACAAGTTTTCACATTTTTTTGTGTGTGTAAATATGAAGAAAATGAATTTTATTTGTGTGTATATGCAATATACACACATAATTTTGGTTATGTATTGATTTTATCCTTAAGCCTCCTTATTTTTCTTTTTATTTTGGGTCCAATTCAGCCCTATACCACATAGCCTGGTAAGAAGTGAGAATGAGAAACAATTGTACGTTCATTTCTCATGCTTCTTCTTCCTCCTTCAGCCTGGAAGAAAATACAGGAAGCCTCTTCCTCAAAAATCAAACCAAGCCAATTTCTTCAAATTAATTCAACAAACTAAAATCTTTTTGCAATCTAGAGTTAAATCCAAGATAATCTAACTCCAAAATACTTAATTTCATCAAAATCTCTGATCTATGGAAAGATTTTAAATTTAGTTGTTTGCATGTTATTTTCCCTTCCTCTACAGGTTCATAAAGGCTCAAATCTTTCCAAAAGGCTCCAACTTTGCTACAAAATTCAAGTCTTTTCATTGCAACAGCAAGGTGAGTTACAAAACTCACAAAAACTAGCTGAGCCAAGCTCAAAGTCGCCAAATTGCTTTGTAATTCGTTTTTACCTTCAATTTTGTTTGTGTCAAAACCTTCTCTGGTTGCTATTTTGAATATTTGTAACTTTTGATTCCGGCAACGAAATACTGCCAGATTTTCTTCAGTTGATAGCTCATGTGTTGTAGTATTTATCCGCCAAATTTCATAGCAAAACAATTTCGTTTTCTATGTGAAAACCTTGCTGCAAAATCAATGCACAGCCTGCAATTATCCTGTGCACATTTAGTTTTCTGAGTTGTTGCAAACATGGCATGAGTTTATGTTTGAGACATCATATCTCTTTCGTTTCTTTATCAAATTGCACAACTCTTTTTTTATTTGAAAGATGAAGTTATCTAATTTATGCATACTAAATTTCAGGTCATTTTGACATAGATAGCATATATAAATCTTCTGTCAAACTTGGACCCGAATCATGTTTTTGCCCAGAATTCAACAGTGAAACACTGTCTGGGTTCAACTTTGAGAGATCATATCTTTCTCATATTTTATCCAAATTACATCATTCTTTTTTTTTTTGGGAGACGACGTTTTCTACTACATGTGTACCAATTTTTAGCTCAAAATGATGTAATTTTCTCCTCTGTTTTATGCCTGCAAGTTGAGTCCAGTGGGGTTTTAGGCCTGCACATTTATTTGGTTTTGAACTGTCGCAAACATGGTCTGAGTACATGTTTGAGGCAGCATAACTCATTCGTTTCAAATCGGATTTGTGTGATTCTTTTTGTAGATTGAAGTAGGAGTGTTTAGTTACATTCCTGTAAAATTTCATGAAAATCTGGGTTGGTTTGCTATTTCTAAACTACTGTCGAACTTGTACCCGCAGCTTGCTAATTCAGTGTCTTAAACCTCGTTTTGATCCGACTTTGAAACGACACAGATTCTTTGTTTCAAATCGGATTTGAATGATTCTTTTTGCAGATTGATGTAGGAATGTTGAACTACATTCCTACCAAATTTCATGTCATTTGGACTCTGTTTGCAGGTCCGAACCTGCTGTCGAACTTGGATTCGCAGCGTGTTTTCACCGGTTTTTATACTTGGAATAATTTCCGGTTTTTTCTGATATTTTCCGATTTCTTTGAGATTTTTCTCTAGATTTCGTACACGGATTTTATAAAGCATTTTAAAGTGTTTTTCAAACAAATTGGCTTATGAAATTATTATTTAGTATTATTTTAAGTATTAAATTATTTACTCCATAATAGAAGAATTTCAAAGGCAATTTCCAAAGTGTTTTCAAACGATTTCTAAACTTGTCCAAATTATTTTCTGAGTAAAATTACACTCTTTTGCACTTCGAACGAAGTGGGAAGGTAATTAAATGGTTGGGTAAAACACGTACTATGGAATACGTGCGTTTACCTTTCCAATTAATTCCCAATCTATTCGTTTGATCGTTTTGATCTTCGGGTCTGGTTTACCGATGAGATGAGGTAAACTTTGTACTGCTTTAAGTGTGGAATTGACTAACGGTTAGTAAACCGTTTAGTGCGAACGTGTGGTATGGGACACACGTTAACACTTTTTGAGTTCCTTTCCGAGAGTTTGTGACACATATTGCCAGTTAGTGGTGTCCAATACTGGGCCTTCGGACCTTCACCACTACGGTTTGTGCCTTCGGGTTTGTGCCTTCGGGTTTGTGCCTTCGGGTTTGTTTCCTTCGGGTTTGTTGCCCTATAGTATCGCTTTTGGAGTTGGTCCTTCGTCACCGCTCGAGAGATACTTGGGTTTGTCGCCTTCGAGCTTGTGGATCCTTGTTTATACAGTACTGAGCACGTGCATCTTTTGTTTCATTGATATTTATACTTCCCTAGAGTATCACCTTTCGGAGTAGGTCTTGTGAACCACTCGGTACATAGCGATTACCTTGTGGAAACTTGTATTACCTTCATTGGTATTTGTTATTTGCCTTTTGGCTTGATTTCGGATATTCATATCCTTTGTTTATTAAGTTGCCGATGATATGAGGCTTGTTATGATTCATCTTTTGTAGATGATTGAGTTATCTGTTTTATAGATATTTGTGGTACTTTATGACCTTGCATGTTTATTATTATTTAGCTTGTCTAACTGATTTGTTTAACTAGACTGACCCGTGTATTTTATACTCGGGTCAGACCGAGGTGTTTCAGGTTAGGTACATTTGGACTTAGCCTATTCTGCTTCCGCGTGCACTATTCTGCTCCTTTTGTTATAACTTTTTGTGTAGTCCTTTTTGGTTGTAACTCTGATATGTATATTCTTTTGACTCGTCTGTATATTTTGGTTGCTACACCACTTGACATGTATCATTTTGTATACTTTATGATGTTTCTGTATATGTATGTGATGATCTACTGTTCTGTGATGTGTTTTACATTTGAGTTGTCATATTTTTCTCTGTTAGATCTTATAGCCATTATAGTTTTGTATTAAATATCTATTGTAAATGTCGATCCACAAAAAAAAAACATTTATCGATGTATTCAGTAGATAGTTAAGACAAGGCTATAGATGGTCGCTCCTATACAACTCTATTCTCCGTATTAGCAGACGGTATTACCTTGTAATACTCTTTTCTAATGTGGGTCTCGGAGTGGGGCGTTACAGCTTGGTATCAGAGCTGAATTCAGAACAAAATATGATAAACACATAACAGAAACACATATTACGGTACATCAAAGTGTAATACAAATGTTACGAATCCCTAAATCATCATGCTTTCGTTCTTTTCGTGTCCTTTGGGATAGATATAATTTTAGGAATATATTTAGGAATGCATTTTAATTCCGTAGTATTCCATATTTGAATTAATGATATCTACCATGTGAATAATCTTTATCTTATCTTAATTTTCAGTTAATGGCTGGAAGAGGTAGAGGACGACGCTCGGATGTTGGGCAATCCAGCGGCTCGCATCCGGACGGCGTTTATATGTCTGCCGATCAGTTTATGGAGCTATTTAGGAGCACCCAGCCTCCAGCTTCTCCTTCGCGCAAGTCTCCTTTCGCGCGCATGTGTAGTGATTTTGTTCATCTCGGAGGCAAGCCATTCAAAGGCTCCGAGTCTGTTTTGGAGGTTCAGGCTTGGATTCATTTTTCCGAGCGGATATTTTCTCACATGGATCTTTCAGATTATCACAGGGTTCTTGTAGCATCTAGCATGTTACAAGAGCGTGCTCTTAATTGGTACGAGCTATTCACAGCCGAGCTCGACGAGTCTATCTCACATGGACTCAGTTTCGGGAACGATTCGAGCTCAAGTTCGTTCCCGAGTCTGAGAAAGCATCTCTTGCCCGTCGCTTCCTCGAGCTAAAGCAAGGGAAATCTTCCGTTTCCGATTATGTGTCTTCTTTCGAGGCTCTTTCTAAGTATGGCCTTGAGTATATTGGCACTCCATACAAGAAGAATCTCAACTTCGTTTCCGGCCTTAAGAAGTATTTGAAGAAATCTTTGATGTTGCAGCTCAAGCTTTCTTTTGAGGAGCTAGTTGACTCGGCGCTTCATCTTGAAGCCGTCGAGAAAGAGATTGATAGTGGTGATGATGTTGAGGTTCGCAAGAACCCCAACAAGAAGTAGTTTCCATTTCAAAAGTCCAAGTCCTCTCCTTCCAAGAAGAAGAAGACTGGTGGTTCTAACTCTCAGAATAAATCTACTGGAACACTTTCCGTTCGGAAGTGTTTCAATTGTGGTTCTCCTGATCATATGATTCGAGCTTGTCCTAAGCCTCTCTTCTGCCGCCATTGCAAGAAGGAAGGTCATCATGTTTCCACCTGCCCTACTAATCCTGCTAATGCCAAGTCTGGCAAGCTTTATGCTGCTAAAGCTTCTGGAGGTTCTTCTCAGCCCAGAGGTATATCTCCATCTATTTTGGAAGGTTCTATTTTATTTCATGATCACAGTATTCGAGTTCTTTTCGATACGGGTGCTTCGCATTCATTCATATCGAAGAAGCTCGTCGATGATTTGTCTTTGGATGTTTCTTATATGGTTACTTCACTGAGAATTGCGAATCCTATCAGGGGATCCGCAACCCTTAGCATGCTTTGTGATGATGTTGAGATTGTTTTATGTGGCTTTTCTTTTCGTGCGAATCTGCACGCTATTTCTTATTTGGGATTTGACATGATTTTTGGTATGGACTGGCTAGTGCGATATGATGCCAGGATTGTTTGTGCTCAACGGATGTTATATCTTCGACATCCTGATTCTCCATCTCAGCTATCTCTTGTTCTTCGGAATGTGGATAATTCCGAAGTGGCTTTATATTCTCTAGACTCACGAGATGCTGATGATATATCTTGTATTCCTATTGTTTGTGACTTCTCTGATGTATTTGAGCCTGTTTCGGGTTTGCCACCCAAGCGGGCTATTGAGTTCCACATTGATCTCATTCCAGGCGCGCAGCCAGTTAGTCGTCCTCCCACGAGGATGTCTACAAAAGAAAATGAGGAACTCAAGAAGCAGCTTTTAGAGCTTGAGTCCAAGCAGTTGATTCAGTCAAGTTCTTCACCGTGGGGTGCCGCGGTCGTCTTCGTGAAGAAGTCTGATGGAACTCTTAGGCTCTGCATCGACTATCGCAAGCTTAACGAGTTGACCATCAAGAATAGGTATCCACTACCTAGGATCGACGATATGTTTGATCAATTGAGTGGCGCTAAGGTCTTCTCTCAGCTTGATCTTGCCACTGGTTTTCATCAGCTCCGAGTCGCGGAAGATCGCATACCTCTTACAGCTTTCCGCACTCGATATGGATCTTACGAGTGGCTCGTTATGCCGTTCGGTTTGACGAACGCTCCTGCATTCTTTGTTGACCTTATGAATCGAGTATTCCGGGAATATCTCGATAAGTTCGTCCTTGTGTTCATCGACGACATCCTTGTTTATTCGAAATCTGAAGCCGAGCATGCTAATCACTTGAGAATTGTCTTGAGTACTCTTCGTCACCATCAGCTTAAAGCTAAATTCTCCAAGTGCCACTTCTGGGAGAATAAGGTTAAGTTCTTAGGCGACGTTGTTTCGTCCGAGGGCATTTCTGTCGATCCTTCGAAGATCGAATCTATCCAGAATTGGAAGAGGCCTGAGAATGTTCATGAGATTCGTAGTTTTCTTGGATTGGCGGGTTATTACCGTCGGTTCATTAAGGATTTTTCCCGCGTTGTGCTTCCTCTTACTAGCCTTACTCGGAAAGGCGTTCGATTTGTTTGGTCCGACAAGTGCGAAGCTTCTTTTCAGCAGTTGAAGGAGCTTCTCACCAATGCTTCTATTCTTGTGGTTCCTGAAGGGAATCAAGATCTTGTTGTCTACACCGATGTTAGTAGATGTGGCCTCGGTGCCGTGCTTATGCAGAAGGATCGGGTAGTTGCTTATGCTTCTAGGTAACTGCGACCGAATGAAGTACGCTATGCTACTCATGACCTCGAGTTAGCCGCCATTGTCTTCGCCTTGAAGATTTGGCGCCATTATTTATTAGGCGAGCACTTCATTCTATACACCTATCACAAGTCCTTGAAATATCTATTCACTTAGAAGGAGCTCAATATGAGGCAACAACGTTGGCTCGAGTTCCTTGCTTCCTATGACTTCGATATCCAGTATACCCCTGGTAAGGGTAATCGTGTTGCTGATGCGCTTAGTCGCAAACATTCGGCTGTTGTTTCTATGATGTTAGCCGAGTGGGATGTTCTAGAGACCTTATCCCTATGTGATATTCATGATCGAGCTCCATCTGCTGATTCTCCTATCTTATTATTTAATTTGGAAGCTCGACCCAGTTTATTGGATCGTATTGCCGATGCCCAGCAGCGTGATCCCGATACTGTGCACCTTATTCAGATTTGTGAGTCTGAGTCCCATGACGAGGAGTTGAGGTATTTCAGCATTGATTCTCATGGGTGTCTTCGCAAGAAGAACCGTCTTGTTGTGCCTTCTGATTCTTCACTTAGGCATGACATTCTCGATGATTGCCACCGTTCTAAGTATACCATTCATCCTGGCAGTAGTAAGATGTATGCCGACATGCATCGCCTTTATTATTGGGAAGGCATGAAGCGCGATGCTGCGAGTTATGTGAGTAATTGCATGACTTGTCAACGAATCAAAGCCGAACATCAGCGCCCATCTGGTCTCCTTCAGCCTCTAGAGATTCCATTGTGGAAATGGGATCAGATTTCGATGGATTTCATTAATGGCCTACCTCGTTCGAGATCGGGCCATTCTAGCATTTGGGTTATTGTTGACCGCCTCACCAAATCAGCTCATTTCATTCCTATTAAGTCTAATTGGAGTGCTTCTCATTTGGCCAAGTTATATGTCAAGGAAATCGTGAGACTTCACGGTGTTCCTAGTTCGATTGTTTGTGACCGTGACCCGCTATTCACAAGTCATTTCTGGCAGAGTCTTCAACAAGCTTTGGGAACAAAGCTTAATTTCAGCGCAGCATATCATCCGCAGTCTGATGGACAGACTGAACGGGTGAATCGTATCCTCGAGGATCTTCTCCGTGCTTGCATTCTAGATTTTGGTGGTAGTTGGGAGGATCACCTACCCCTTGTAGAATTCTCCTACAACAATAGTTTTCAGTCGAGTATCGGTATGGCTCCTTTCGAAGCCTTATACGGAAGGCCGTGTCGATCACCTTCTTGTTGGTTGGAATCTGGTGAGAAGCTTATTCTTGGCCCAGATTATGTTCGTGATTCTTCTGAGAAGATTGATATTATTCGTCAGAGAATGAAAGAGGCACAAAGCCGTCAGAAATCCTACGCGGACAACCGTAGGAAGCCTCTCGAGTTCTCGGTTGGTGATCTCGTCTTTATTCGTGTTTCTCCTCTGAAAGGGGTTATGCGCTTCAGTACGACTGGGAAATTGGCTCCTCGCTTTATAGAACCATCTCCTATTACTGAACGTATTGGCCATGTGGTTTATAGAGTTTCACTTCCAGCTCATTTATCTGGAATTCATGACGTGTTTCACGTCTCTCAGCTTCGGAAATGTCTTCGAGAGTCGGATTCTGCCATCGATTTTCCGAATTTGCAAGAGCTTGAGATCTCACCGGACCTATCTATTGTGCAGCAACCTATTCGAGTACTTGCTTCGGAGGTGAAACGCCTTCGAAACAAAGACGTGCCGCTCGTTAAAGTTCAATGGTCCGCCAATCCCAATGATTGCACTTGGGAAACCAAAGAGTTTATCGAGCGATCCTACCTAGGTTTTCTTTCTGCGCATAGCGATGGTGAGAATCTATTTATCTCAAGCTTATTTCATTTCTTTTGATTGATGAAGTCAATAAGTTGAATACAAATTCTTCTCTAGAAATTGCGAGGACGCAATTTTGTTAAGGGGGGGAGTCTATAACAACCCTGGTGTGGAGATTACCTTTCAATATTGAATTATAATGATAATTATAATTTAATATTGTGAATTAAATTAAATTAGAGAAATTAAATTGTTTATTTGGAATAAACAACGAATTTGAAAAAAAAAATTGTTGAAAATAAAGGATAAAGCTTTATTTTAATGGTTTGGGTGATAATAAATGTGGGAATAATTTTATTTGAGTATAAATGCAATAAATTTGTTAATTATTGCGTTGTGGCTTCTTTTAATAATTTTTATAAAGAAGTAAGCTCTTTTCGTAAGTGTTTATTGAAATAAAAAGTGAAAATTGGGTTAAAAAATAAGTTTTGGCTATAAATAATGTTTTGATATGGTTTGAAATGTTTTTCTAAGTGATAAATTAAATTTTGTGGAATTTTAGGAGTTCAAAACATGGCTTTATTCATTTATTTGAGTAAATAATGCATTTTTGTTAAATAAAGAAATTTAACAATAAAAATGTTTTAAAAGTATAAATTAATCTTTTCATATGTTAGAAAATGTTTCAATTTGCATGTATACAAGTTTTCACATATTTTTGTGTGTGTAAATATGAAGAAAATGAATTTTATTTGTGTGTATATGCAATATACACACATATGTTTGGTTAAGTATTGATTTTATCCTTAAGCCTCCTTATTTTTCTTTTTATTTTGGGTCCAATTCAGCCCAATACCACATAGCCTGGTAAGAAGTGAGAAAGAGAAACAATTGTACGTTCATTTCTCATGCTTTTTCTTCCTCCTTCAGCCTGGAAGAAAATACAGGAAGCCTCTTCCTCAAAAATCAAACCAAGCCAATTTCTTCAAATTAATTCAACAAACTGAAATCTTTTTGCAATCTAGAGTTAAATCCAAGGTAATCTAACCCCAAAATACTTAATTTCATCAAAATCTCTGATCTATGGAAAGAGTTTAAATTTAGTTGTTTGCATGTTATTTTCCCTTCCTCTACAGATTCATAAAGGCTCAAATCTTGCCAAAAGGCTCCAACTTTGCTACAAAATTCAAGTCTTTTCATTGCAACAGCAAGGTGAGTTACAAAACTCACAAAAACTAGCTGAGCCAAGCTCAAAATCGCCAAATTGCTTTGTAATTCGTTTTTACCTTCAATTTTGTTTGTGTCAAAACCTTCTCTGGTTGCTATTTTGAATGTTTGTAACTTTTGATTCCGGCAATGAAATGCTGCCGGATTTTCTTCAGTTGATAGCTCATGTGTTGTAGTATTTATCTGCCAAATTTCATAGCAAAACAATTTCGTTTGCTATGTGAAAACCTTGGTGCAAAATCAATGCACAGCCTGCAATTATCCTGTGCACATTTAGTTTGCTGAGTTGTTGCAAACATGGCCTGAGTCCATATTTGAGACATCATATCTCTTTCGTTTCTTTATCAAATTGCACAATTCTTTTTTTATTTGAAATATGAAGTTCTCTACTTTATGAATTCTAAATTTCAGGTCATTTTGACATAGATAGCATATATAAATCTTCTGTCAAACTTGGACCCGAATCATGTTTTTGCCCAGAATTCAACAGTGAAACACTGTCTGGGTTCAACTTTGAGAGATCATATATTTCTCATATTTTATCCAAATTACATCATTCTTTTTTTGTTTGGGAGATGATGTTTTCTACTACATGTGTACCAATTTTTAGCTCAAAATGATGTAATTTGCTCCTCTGTTTTATGCCTGGAAGTTGAGTCGAGTGGGGTTTTAGACCTGCACATTTATTTGGTTTTGAACTGTCGCAAACATGGTCTGAGTCCATGTTTGAGGAAGCATAACTCATTCGTTTAAAATCGGATTTGTGTGATTTATTTTGCAGATTGAAGTAGGAGTGTTGAGTTACATTTTTGTAAAATTTCATGAAAATCTGTGTTGGTTTGCTATTTCTAAACTACTGTCGAACTTGTACCCGCAGCTTGCTAATTCAGTGTCTTAAACCTCTTTTTGATCCGATTTTGAAACGACGCAGATTCTTCGTTTCAAATCGGATTTGAATGATTCTTTTTGCAGATTGAAGTAGAAATGTTGAACTACATTCCTACCAAATTCCATGTCATTTGGACTCTATTTGCAGGTCCGAACCTGCTGTCGAACTTGGATTCGCAGCGTGTTTTCACCGGTTTTTATACGAATAATTTTCGGCTTTTTCTGATATTTTCCTATTTCTTTGAGATTTTTCTCTAGATTTCGTACGCGGATTTTATAAAGCATTTTAAAGTGTTTTTCAAACAAATTGGCTTATGAAATTATTATTTAGTATTATTTTAAGTATTAAATTATTTACTCCATAATAGGAGAATTTCAAAGGCAATTTTCAAAGTGTTTTCAAATGATTTCTAAACTTGTCCAAATTATTTTCTGAGTAAAATTACACTCTTTTGCACTTCGAACGAAGTGGGAAGGTAATTAAATGGTTGGGTAAAACATGTACTATGGAATACGTGCGTTTACCTTTCCAATTAATTCCTAATCTATTCGTTTGATCGTTTTGACCTTCGGGTCTGGTTTACCGATGAGATGAGGTAAACATTGTACTGCTTTAAGTGTGGAATTGACTAACGGTTAGTAAACCGTTTAGTGCGAACGTGTGGTATGGGACACACGTTAATACTTTTCGAGTTCCTTTCCGAGAGTTTGTGACACATATTGCCAGTTAGTGGTGTCCAGTACTGGGCCTTCGGACCTTCACCACTACGGTTTGTGCCTTCGGATTTGTGCCTTCGGGTTTGTGTCTTCGGGTTTGTTGCCTTCGGGTTTATTGCCCTATAGTATTGCTTTTGGAGTTGGTCCTTCGTCACCGCTCGAGAGATACTTGGGTTTGTCGCCTTCGGGCTTGTGGATCCTTGTTTATACAGTACTGAGCACGTGCATCTTTTGTTTCATTGATATTTATACTTCCCTAGAGTATCGCCTTTCGGAGTAGGTCTTGTGAACCACTCGGTACATAGCGATTACCTTGTGGAAACTTGTGTTACCTTCATTGGTATTTGTTATTTGCCTTTTGGCTTGATTTGGGATATTCATATCCTTTGTTTATTAAGTTGCCGATGATATGAGGCTTGTTATGATTCATCTTTTGTAGATGATTGAGTTATCTGTTTTAGAGATATTTGTGGTACTTTATGACCTTGCATGTTTATTTTTATTTAGCTTGTCTAACTGATTTGTTTAGCTAGACTGACCCGTGTATTTTATACTCGGGTCAGACCGAGGTGTTTCAGGTTAGGTACATTTGGACTTAGCCTATTCTGCTTCAGCGTGGACTATTCTGCTCCTTTTGTTATAACTTTTTGTGAAGTCCTTTTTGGTTGTAACTCTGATATGTATATTCTTTTGACTCATCTGTATATTGTGGTTGCTACACCACTTGACATGTATCATTTTGTATACTCTATGATGTTTTTGTATATGTATGTGATGATCTACTATTCTGTGATGTGTTTTACATTTGAGTTGTCATATTTTTCTCTGTTAGATCTTATAGCCATTATAGTTTTGTATTAAATATCTATTGTATATGTCGATCCACAAAAAAAAAAACATTTATCGATGTATTCAGTAGATAGTTAAGACAAGGCTATAGATGGTCGCTCCTATACAGCTCTATTCTCCGTATTAGCAGACGGTATTACCTTGTAATACTCTGCTAATGTGGATCTCGGAGTGGGGTGTTACAGTTTCGTCGGGATTGTATCGAAATTCCAGACATTATAGGACTAGTTTGGACGAATTTTGAGACTGTTGAATTTTGGGACTTAATTGGGTTTCAAATCAATTTGAAATCAAAGGTGAGTGTTTTAACACACTCACAACTACTATATTTTCTTATGTTAGTCAAATTAAATTTATGATGTGATTAGAAATTGATTGGTTAAAGTTTGGTATGTTTGAATTGTCGTTCTAGTTAAATATGACTTTTATTGCATTTAATCATCATTTAATTTAATATTGAATTTAATTGTCAGTCTAATGCTTGTTGATGATAATCAGTTAATTGATGTTATTTATTGGTTGATAGTACGGTGATTGTGATGCATGTTTGATTGTTGATATTGTATGACTTGATGTTATATTGTTGCGATGTTATAACACTACAAGCTCCCTATGGGTTGAAATGATGCATACCCCAACGATCTACAGATTAAGGAAAAATCGTTATGGGTTGAAATGATAAACTCAAGTGATTTTTATGGATTTTGAATTTTATTCGAGATTGCGGGTTGAAATGATATATACCCCTAAAATATAAATCTTTACGGATTGAAATGATAAATATCTATATCACTTGACCATAGGGTAGAAAATTATATACAGACACCGGATTGGTTAAATCAAATGATTTGAAAGCCTTAAAATTTGAATTCAATTAAATGACATTTTGTAATAAAATTTGATTTATATAAGTTGAATTATTTTTGAAAATTCAAGCTGTAAATGTTGGAATTGGAAATTGGTTTAAACTAAAATTTTAAAGTTGAATTTGAAGTATGAACGAAATTTATCTAAAATTGAGTTATTGAAACATTTGAAATTGTAACTTTGAAATCTGTTGGAGTTGAAATAGCCTAAATTGATATTTTGAGATTCGAAATTGGGTTTTGATTTGAAATCTGAGAAATGGTCCAGATTTGTTGAAATGGAAGAAATAGTTAAATTTGATGTTAATTCCAATTCTATTATTTTACTATAAACTGTTTAAAATATATTGTTTTGAAAATCCCGAGTATTAAGATTCCAACTATTAAATCAATTTAATATATTTTAAACTATTTTAAACCGTTTTAATCAATTCAAACTAATTTAATTTACTTTTAATCTACTTAATACAATTTAATCTATTTAACCTAATTAACCCATTTTAAATTATTTTAAATCTATTTAATCTATTTTAAACTTATTTAATTATTTTTAAATCTATTTAATCGATTTTAAAACTATTTAATATATTTTAAATCTATTTAATTTAATTTAAATCTATTTAATCTATCTTGAATAAAAAATAAACTATCTTAAATCGACCTAAACTATTTCGGTCTATTTATAAACTATTAAAAAACTATTTCAATCTGTTTTGAATTATCTAAACTATTTTCTAAATCTCAGGTTTTGTAAAGTGGAAGTTTTGTATTTAAATCCTTGTTTTAAGGAGAATACGATAATGATGTTATAAGCTAAATTGAAATTTAAATGACATATTTGATTGAATATGATGATTTTGAAATGAGATTTAACCTATTTTTTGGGTATGATTTTGAAAGTAAATATGATTTCGGAATGTGATATGATTTCAAATGCGATATGTTTCCGAAAGCTAATATGTTTTCGTAAGTGAATATGATTTCGAAAGTGGTTTTGAGAATGTGATATTTTGATATTAATGTAAAAGAACCATTCGCTGTGAAATAAGCGTTTGGTTATTAAAGAGACCGGGATCGGATATTGTTGTACTCTTGCCAATACCGAAAACCACTTTAACAACTATATACATGGTGGAGGTTCCAGAATGAAGTAGGATGCTTTGGGGAATGATTCTATATGAGGTATTTACTTAGCCCTAGCTCATGTAAGTCAGCTTAGATGTGACTAAAACAGGAGCTATACCGAATCAAGTGAGGTCATTCCTCCTATTGGGAACATTTCATCGATACTATATTATGACTTTGTGATTGATTTGGTGGCCACCCCTCGATTTGATTATGGGAATGTGATATGAGGTGGGCGGTAGTAGCTGCTTTGCGTTACCACCAGTCCGTGAGCGCAATTGTAACATCCTAATATTTCATGCCATTCGCATCCGCACTTGTTCGACTTGAATTGCTCAAAATATCAGATTGTTATTTTACATTTGGAAAAACTTAGCATATAAAGTAAATAAATCAATCATAAAATCACAGACACAGAGTAATATTACAATAAGCAACGGAAACAAATGAATAGTAGTTCATGAAGCTATCATATATATAACAGAGTTAAACAAGATACGACAGAAGTCTCGAATACATAGAAGTCTCAATACAATAGTCAAATAACAAAATCTGAATATATCACTGGAGACAACTAAATAACTGAAAGCTAAATAGATGTAGATGGATCTCCAAGCGAAGCTCCAACTCCAAAGGCGAGTCTCAAATGCTGTGACACTCATTCTAACCCGAGCATAAAGCAAAACACAAAAAACTCGAGTCTGGATTAACATTCTTATGTCAATAGATCCAACTTAAGTGAAATATCAACCGAAATACAAGTAACTCAAAGGATGTTTAGGATAACCATCCTCTAAGGATCCATGGAACTGTCTACTATGTAGTACAATACGCTATTATAATATGTCTATAGTAAAGTAAAAGTATTAAAATAGCTTTAAGACATTACCCATATCCCCTTTAACACATTTTCATATATTCCCATAGTCTATACAGTACGGTAATCTCCCTCATATTGAAGGTCGTCAGAGGGCACTCCATAGGTATGTAACAAAACAAACTCATAGTGGGCTCGATATGGTAGGTGACATGGCACAACTAGGCAATGCCAGGGTAGATATACCAATTACACTTCCGGGCTATTGGTAACGCATAGCCGCAGTTGCCACCCAACTTGATCCACACTCCCAAAAATCTAAGGGTACACCTAATCAATCACAAAGTAATTGAATGGTATCGAAGAAGGGTATCCGATCGAAGGAACTACCTCACTAGGCCTGTCAATTGCTCCTGTTTTAGCCACTCTAAGCTAACTCACGGGAGTTAGGTCCACGTATACACCTCATATAGAATCGTCACCAACCATCCTACTTCATTCTGGAATCTCCACCGTGTATACGGTTATCAAATTGGTTTTCAGCAGAGAGTATGAAAATCATCGATCTCGATCTCTTTAACAACCAAATGTTATTATAACACTGTGGTCATTTCAAAATATCATACTTTAAAACCAAAATATCATATTCATTTCAAAACCATATCAATTCGAGATCATTACTCACATTATAATATGTCCATTTCCAAAATCATAGCACTTTCCAAAATTATAGCTCTTTTGAAATTATAACACTTTTAAAATCAGAACACTTTAGAAATCATGAAACTTTGAAAATCATGACACTTCGAAATCATTATACTTGGGAAATCATAACACATTGAAATCATAATTTTGATAATTATAACACTTTGAAATCATAATACTTCCCACTTAAATAGTTTAGATATTAAAAATAGTATATATAATAAAATAGTTATAAGTTAAAGTAGTTTATATAATAAAATAATTAGTATATTTAAAATAGTTATAAGTTCAAATAGTTTATATTAAAATAATTTATATGTTAAAATATTTTTATATTAAAATAATTTATATGTTAAAATAGTTTTATATTAAAATAGTATATATATTAAAATAATTTATGAAGTAAAAATATTTATATATATATTAAAATACTTTACAAGATAAAATAGTTTCGTCAAAGTTCATAAATCAATTCGAATTAACTCAAATTCCAAAATCTCATTCAAATCAAATCTTAGTTCTTCCATTTCAATTCAATTCAATTCATATCTCAATAAACCATTTAATATTGATTTCAAATATAGATTTGAACTACAAAAATAAATCGTTTCGATTTCAATAGATTTCAAAGTTTAGGATATTTAAATTAACCTTTACAATAAATCAATTTGATAAATTCATTTATATTTCAAATTCAACTTTACCATTATTTAGCTTTGAAATAATCACTTCCTTAATCAAATAACATTTAAACAAATTCTAAAGTTACAATAAAAAAACTAAATATCCTATTTCGATTTATTTAAAATTGAAAATATTCATTTAATCACCCTTATTCAAAATCAAGTTCAAAAAATCATATCCTTAAAAATATCAAATTCAATAAGTTTCAATAATTAAATATAATTCTTAAAAGGATACGATTTCAAATCAATTTAAATTTATCTTCCCAACCTTATTTTATTTAAATTATTATAAAATTTATCTTTAAAAATATCATTTTAAATAAATACTTATACATAATATAATGTATACTTATTAAATTAAATTTTATTAACTTAAAGCTTATTATTAAATTTATTTTATATCAAAACTTATTTTATATATTTTTAAAATAGTAAAATCATAAGTAAAATCTTAAAATTTATATTTTCAAAACAACTTATAAATTTAAATTTCCCATAACATATAATTTTAAAATCAAGAATTTTAAACATATATAAAATACCCTTTATATATATATAATTTTAATTATAAAATGATATATATTTCCTTTTTTTAAAACTTTGGAAATCATTTCAAAATATGTATAAACCAACAGTGTCTGTATATAATTTTCTGTCCTATGGTTAAGTGATACGGATATTTATCATTCAATCCGTAATTTAAATATATACGGTTATATATCTTTTCAACACGCAATACCAAATTCAGTTCAATGAAAATCGCTTGGATTTTTCATTTCAACCCATAATGATTTTCTCCTATTCTACAAGATCGTTTAGGTATGTATCATTTCAACCCATAAGGAATTCTATACTAACAGGGAACTTATAGAGTGAGAACAGTGATGATACTAATATAACATATCAACAACAGGCATATATCATCAATAACAGATAAAATATAAATAACAGATTATGGTGTCATATGTCACAAGTGAACGGTTACAGATAATGGCATATCATATATAGCAATTATATAATTAACAGTTCAGTTTAGGAGCATATTTCAATTATCGTTTCAAATGAAATCAATCTATTAAATATAAGAATGTTAATGGTGGGTGATTGTTCACCTTTCGAGGCTAGAGAGGGTAGACAATGAAATTGAATTACAAATCCAAGCACGAATTCCAAAGCAAAGCAAGATTGGCACGAATTCGACGGATAGAGCTGATAACATAAATCAATGAGAACAAATCAAAATTAGTTTAACATAAACTGTAACAAAATAAATATTATATCCATATATCTTTCTATAATAATTAATATAAAATTTTAAACTCATATTTAAAATTATATTAAAATTTATATATATATTTCTAAAGAGAAGATCCAAATGTCAATCAATATAAACAATTTATATATATATATATCAATTTATATATATATATATATATAACTTATATAAATATGTAAACAAATGTTTTAAATCCATATCCAAACAAAACATACTACATAATTTTTTTATATAAAACCACATACACATTGAAACTTTATATATACAATTTTGGAAATCAATATGTATTGATACAAACTGCCAACAACCATACTTTATATGATATATACAACCGACGTGAAATATACTTACTATCATATTATGTAATTATTATGCGGAATATATACATAGTATAAATATGCGGACTGACATATGTATACAGAACAAACATCAAACTAAATATAATTTACATATATAAACTGATATAAATTAACATAAAATAAACTACAACACATATCTTATAACACATAACTGTCGTATACATGCAGAAAGCAATCACATATGACTTATATAATTTATATATAGCAAATAGGTCATAAACTTTTATAACTTATATATTCACAAACAGATTATCCAAAACACAGAAATACAAATATACAACTTATATCAAAATGTATAACACACATAAATTATATAACTTATATATATATATATATATATATATAACTTACACAGGCTCATTCATAAACAAAATATAAACCAATATACATACCTTATACATGTTTCATGCAAAAGAGCAAAGGAGCGAATCGGCAAATGTGGCTAGCGTTGGAGCATGGGCAAAGGTAATGGACATGGCTGCCATATACTGTTTTGCGTGGTGGCAATGGAAAGTGCAGGAGAGCTTGGATATTATCTTGGGTAATCGGCTACTGGAGGATTGGGGATGAAGTGAAAGCTTTCGGCGATGGCATTCGAGTTTGGGGTGGCCATTGGCTGTCATGGGGAGGTGTTCGGTAGCATTTAGTATGGGTGGAAGGCTGCAGGGTGAAGGAGATGAATGGGCAGAGGTTTCCCGAGCGACAAAGGGGAAGTGGAGATGTGGGGAGATGCTACGGCCAGGGGATTCGGGCGGAGGAGGCAACCGTCGAGGCTGATGGCCGAAGCATGGGTCATGGCGATGGATTGGCACACGTGGAGAGGACAGCATGTAGGAGAAGAGAGGAGGATTTCGAAAGGGAGGCCGCATAGTTTCCACGCAAACAAAAGATTTTCACTTTTTTTTATGAGTGAAGAAAATGGACAATTGAAAGGACGCCCATACCATATATATCAACATACAAGGGATATTGTAACAACCCGCATATTTTACGATTGTATATTTAAATATTTTATTTAAATATAGCATCGTTAGTCAGATTTAAGTCTGAAAAGCTACTTTTTGCAAACAGCCGAATTAGGACTCGAGACCACTTCCATTGAGTCCAAAATGGCGTTTGCAACCTTTTTGAGTATAAACATTGATATGTTTGGAGTTAGCTTGAAATTTGACCTCTGCATTTTGGACTTTGGGTTTGGGTTAGCCTAAACTATTAACTCTAGCTCCATCCCCACTTCTCTTCATTCACTTTCATTTTCTAATACCTTCAAGCTTTAGATAAAAATGGGGGAAGAGAAAAAGAATTAGAATACCTAAGCCCTATTCCATTACAAATCCAAGCTCTAACTCCAAATTCAAAGAGAAGCTATTGGTAAGCATCCTCTTCTTCTTCTCCAACTCATTCTACCTTCAATTTCAGAAATTCCTAAACCCTAACATAGGAAACGCTTTTCTTTTAAGCTTAGATTCAAGCTTCTTGGGTTGGAATTGAAGAGTGATTGCTCTTGCCTTGCTCTATAGCTTCTTCTTCCTTGTTTTTGTGCAAAAGGTGAGATTTTTATCTCACATCTAGGTCTATAACTATCTTTGGTTGTTAGGTATGAATTCCTAACTTCTATTCCATGTTCATTGGCTTTGGATTGAATTGATTTTATGAATATTTCGATTTTTTGGGGTTTTGAAGTCAAATCTTTAAAAATCCTAGCTTTGTTGTTTGAACATGTTTTCGGTGATGCATCGAAGAGCCTATAGGCCTGAGTTGTCGATTGACATAAACCCCTAGCGCCCATTGCTCATCCGATTGCGAATTGGCTTTTGATTGCTATTCATTTGATAGGCTGAAAAACAACCCCAGTGCCAGTCAGTCGACTGACCTTTACAGTCAGTCGACTGGCTATAGCAAATGAGGGTTCCTAGGACTGTTTGCAGAGGCTGGAAGTCTCTGTTTCCTATGATCAGTCGACTGGCCTCTGTAATTAGTCGACTGACTGTAGGAAATGAAATTTCCAAGTTTCTGGTTCAGTCGACTGGACATTTATAGTTAGTCGACTAACCTGCTTCTATTTGCCTATTTAGCCTATTTTGTGTTGATTTCCAATTTTTATCGATTCGTGGTTTTTCGATTTGTTGTTATCATTTATTATCGACCTTGATGACTTTTATTTTGTAATTTTTGGGTATATCCATTTTGATGGATTTGGAATCGATTTCTTTGGATTTAATTCACGTATCTGAACGTGAAATTTTGGAGATTGATTGTTTTTACAATCATCTTTATGGTTTTTCATTTCTAAATACAAAGGTTTCTATACTAGTAGTAAATATTCAAACTTTTCACAAAGATGATTTCAACTCTATTTTCAATATCAAACTCGTTTATAAAACCGTTTTCCAACCTATTAGTATATACAAACCTTTACCTCACTCGTGTGAGAAATCTAATTAAATGGCTTAGTAAAACAAGTGGTATGAAACGCTTGCGTTTACTTCATCGGTTAATTCTTGGACTTGTTCGATTGAATCTCTTGTGACAATTTTCGAGTGGAGACTTACAGTTTGTTCGTAAATATTTAAGATAAGCCAGTGGTTATGCGACATAAAGCTAAACTCATCTATTTACTAGCTTAGTGTAATTGACACTTCTTGATGATCGATGATGATCATTTTGTGATTTAGACTAGCAATGTGCAATGTCTCTTTGTCTGCGAGGGAAACTAAACCTCGCTTCTATGGAGTTTCTGCCCAATTTGATAGGGTAGCGACCCATGGTCTTGGGGACGTTTTGTGGAGCTTCGGCTCAAAAATTAATGGTTAGCAACCATGGAATAGCGTTCCGTTTTGTGACACACGTGCTAGTGAGTTTTCATGCTCCCGTTTTGTGATAGGCCTCCCTTCCTTTTTGTGATTTCTGGATTTCTATTGATGATTTCTAGAATTTGTGTTTCACCAATTTTTGTGATTTCATTGATAAGTCCTATCAATATTTGTGAATTGGTGAGTTTGTGTTTCAACAACTGTTACAATTGGCATTGTGATGTTTGCCAATATTTGCGACTTGGTGAATGAAAATAAAGAGTATGACATTCTTTTTGATCTTTAAGAAGATTCTTGTGATATTGGTTAATCTCTAGTTGATTTCCATTTGCATACTTATCACAGTATGGCTTTATGGTTATCATACGTTTTTGTCATATCTCTTTTCCTATATCATTTTATCTGATAATTATAGCTAGACTGATCCGTTTATTATTTTCTTATTAAATAATACTCGGGTCAGGCCGAGATGTTACAAGTGCTCCAGCTTGATTCCTTATCTGGGATTATTATCTCTCTTTTGGCTAACTATATTAGATTGGTAGTTTTTGTTGTTATGCATTTGAGATAGAGACTCCTTAATGTATACATATTCTTTTGTCTAGCACTTGTGTCCATTCTTTTGTGTTATTGTGGATCTTTTTGACCACTACTCTGCTATACACTTTCATGTGTTATATTCATATCTATTTCCGCCTTTGTGATATGGATATCTGTGACTGATTTGTGTTATGTTTATTTCTATATTTGTTTCCAAAGATATCATAGCCACTGTGTAGTAGCTTTGAGTTTGTATCGGCATGTCGGATTTCCTCTTGAAATGAAATGCATGTTATACTATCTGACATATCGGTGCTCGCACAAAGCAATTACATGGATGGTCGCTCCTCAACAGCCTTATTTTTCGTGCTAGTTGACGGCATTACTCCGTAGTGTTCTTGGCTAGCGTGAGAATAGAGGTGGGGCGTGACAGATATCAAAGGACAAAAGTTTGATTTCAGAAGTTAATAAAGGTAAATGACCTTTTGATTGTACGGTGCGGTGACAAAAGGTCACGAAGAAAACCAGACTCAACCAAATACAACAAGCTGTTACGCCGATTTTGCAGCATATCTAACATCGAAATACAGGAACGAACGGAGATCAGTACGATGAAACGATCAAAACGGTATACATATATCAGTGGTACGACATCCTATCAAAGTCGATACTTGGTACCGAAAATGCTGCTAAAACGACGAAATTAAGATAAATGGAGCAATAGCAATCCAATTTTGGTGAAACAAAACATGACTTCACACTTAGAAAACGACTTCAAAATTTGTTATATAAAAATATTCAGATTTGGAAGACAATTTTGTCATCAAATATTAACTAATTTAAACTTAATAAAATTGCATAATAAAATAAACTTTCATATTAACTGATGAAAATTTACCATTTGTTATGTTTAAGTGAACGTATTCCAAATATCAAATTTTTATTTTCAAATTTAATTATTAAATTTTCCTAAAATTCTATTAATTACGTTAATAAAACCTTTAAAATTTACGGGTCGTTACACTCTCCAACACTCAAAATTTTCCGTACCTGAAAAGGAAGGAGGTAGGAGAATAGAAATAATCAGAAAGAAAAATAGATTGAAAAACAAAATAAAATAATTAATCTAAAACCATTTAAATTTCAATGTAAATAAATTGATATTCAACAATTTGGTTTAATCAATTTGATTTCACTTAAAATTCAACCTTAACTATTCCTAAATTCATATTTATTTATTCACTATCATATTATACAATTTATTCCACTTAACATAACTTATCACATATATTAAGTGTATTAAAATCATTTTATATTGTATACTATTCAATTACATATCCAACGTTTGAATAATTTAGGTAAGTTATATATATTGGAATGCAATTGAGCATTATACAAGTAAAATTTTCAAATTCAGTTATTTCAAATACAAATATTTATTCAAAATTTTAGCTTCATTTTATAATTGAAATCACCCCTTAACAAAAAATTTAGAATTAAATTTTCGATTTCACTTCAAACCATTTAGAGATAAGTGTACACATATATATTCTACATTAAATCAAATCTATAACATATACCTATATATATATATATGTATTATACGTCAAGTCATACTTAAGAAATTTAAATCAAGTTCATTTTCCAAAATAAAAGTGTAGCAAGGCTACTAAACCGGCTCTCCATTCTGAAACTCGAAAATGAATGTCGATGATGCTGCAGTCATCGCCGAAATCATTTTCTAGCGACAAAAGAAGAGAGTACTGATTAAAACTTTCTGAAAACAATTTTCATTAGAAATACTTTTGAATAATGTATTTTTCCAAACTTTGAATCCAGATTTGAGAAGCACCAGAATTCAATTCTCAAATCTTTAATTTGAATCCATTTCATTTTCAAATGATAATCTAGTATTATCATTTCAAACAACCAATTTAGTTAACTATTTAATTTCAGAAAATTATACTTATATATATAAAATGTAATCATACAAAATTTATTCCATTTACAAGATTTGAAAATAATATTGTGCCAGTTTGCGCTGTTCAAGTGTTTTGAAATTCCTATCGATAGCATTGTTCAAACGAATCGATCGAAACCCCAAATCAACCTTAACAACTCAAACAACACACTATAAATCATTTTATATTAATAGCAAATACACTCCCTCACTCGATGATACAAGAATGGATTCCAAAGTAAGGACAGAGATCCAGATTAGAGGAACCCAAATCAAATAGAATTCTACCCAAGAAGATTGGCTTGAGTGAGAGATAAAAAAAATTAAATTTCAAAATAGGAAGATGGATATACAGATATTTATTGTGGGCGACCGTAACCCGGTCAATATTGACTTCACGAATACGATCGAGGTAGAATAAGATTGACTACAAAAGAAATGCCCTGGTCATTTACTATGGAAACATTCGAGCATATCAAGAGATAGCAGCATCATAAACCGAGGATATAGAAATTTCTGGTGAATCAATGCCTGTTGTAAAGGAGTTTCACCCCTTTACAAATCATAACGTGGAGCTATGGGATGCTCTAGATCAAGAAAATACGAATAGAGAGAGACAAAAATGGATTTTAGAATGAAGAGAAAAGTTCCATAATTCAAAGGAAATCCGAATCAAAGAGGAAGAGATTCAATCTCGAACGAAAGTGATTTTTTAATTAAATTTACTACATATGCAAAGTTTTCCTAAAAACGGAGCTCTGATGCCACATGTAACATCCCAATATTCCGTGCCATTTGCATCCGCACATGTCGAACTTGAATTTCTCAAAATATCATATTGTAATTTTATATTTATCAAAACTCAGTATTTACAGTAAATAAATCAATCACAGAAGACATAGAGTAATATAACAATAAGCAGCGGAAACAAATGAATAGTTGTAACGACCCAGGATTTTTAGTAATTAACATTTGAATATTTAATTAATTTTAAATATTAATAAGTGAATTTATAAGCCGAATAAATTTTATTTCGAATAATTGGATTTAATTGAATAATTAAATCAATAATTTAATATGTTAAATTATGGAAATAATTGAAAATTGAGTTAAATATGATTGAGAATGATTTGTAAAATTTTATTTTATCATATTGAAGTTAGAAAGATATTTTAGAACTTTTAAAATCAAATTAAAAGTTAATTTGTGAAAATTGAATATTTTAATATTTAATCGACTAGTGAAAATAGCCAATTTTTGAACAGTCTCAGATTTCGACGAAACCAGTTCCATTGGATCCGTAATAGTTAGTTATTACCGGATTTCAATTTTCGTGTCAATCGGAGTTATCGTTTGATCGTGGCAGCTCGAAACGCATCGAGATTGTTTTAATATTAATTTGGCGAGTTAAAATACCCATTTTTCAAAAAGTCTCGGATTTCGACGAAACCAGTTTCATCGGATCCGTAATGTGATATTATTGCAAGGTTTCAAATTTCGTGTCAATTGGATTTACCGTTTGTCCGGTACAAATTAAAACGCCTAGAAAATCGTTTAAATCGGTTTAATTTAAATTGAACGTTTATTGCCATAACTCGCACAGATGTCCGAATTAGCTCCCGAAACACGTTCCATTGTGTTCGGAATGTGGGGTAAACCTTAGAAACGCCAACCGGCACGCTTCGTTTGGAGTTCGGAAAATCCGGGATGAATAGTGTCGCGCAAATTTTCTATAAAAGCCCCTAACATTCATTTTTTTCACAAAATTATAACCCTAGGGTTTCCAAAACTGCAGCCGCCACCCATAGCATTCAATGGCCAGAAATTAATCTCTTTCTCCCCTCAATCACTCTCAATCTACAAGGAATTAGCCAAAGTGTTCAACACGAAAGTCGAAGAGCATGAAGAGAGCTTTCGATCCATACGGAGTTGATCGGAATTGGAGCGACGTGGAGGGAGATACAGGGGGCCGACGTCCTACTGTTGTGCACGTGAATCAAGGAGATATGGGGGGCCGAGCTCTCTATGCTTGCAGCCGAGGGTAGCTCTCGAGACAAGCTTCAATATGACGCTACCTGATCCTGTTCAAATTGCTTGTAGAAGGAGTGTAATTTAACCCTAGTTCTTGAGAGATGGGTTTCTTTTGCACGGCCTGGAGATGTTGCATACGTGAAGATGAAGATGAGCAAGGAGCGGCCTGATGTTGTTGGGCAGGAGATCCTACGGCTCTGAATTGATTTAGGTTAAAATTTAAAAGAAAATGTTGTAATTATTATATAAAAAATTCGTGTAACTTTGAAATTGCATATCTTTTTCATACGAGGTCGAAAACGCGCGAAACCAGTTGCGTTGGAATCGTATGGACGAGTACTACGCTATGGAATTGGATTGGAGTCGTTTGGAGTTAGTGAGAATTTCGGGTAAAATTAAACGTCCGTTTAATTTTATTCGAAATAAATCGCTAAAAACGAAATTGAAATCAAGGTGAGAACTTCTCACTCAATCGAATCAGTTTCGATTTTAATTTTAAATAGTTAGATTTAAAATACTTGAGTGCATGTTTGAATTATGATTGTTATCTATTGATTGTTAAAATAGACATTATGCGCCGTTAGTAAGCGGATGTTATTTATTAAAAACATATACCGCGAATATTTCATAAACAGTGAAATTGGTATTATATATAATAGCAATATATATATTGGCATATGTATATATTGGAGTTATTGATTTCCCGCATTTGTATAGTGGATGAGACCCTATTGCGCCGTCTATTAAGCGGATAATATTTTAAATCCCATATACCGTGATAATTCCGTACTGGAGCGGAATTGGTATTGTGCTAATGTTTGTGGATGCAGGAAAACAGGTTGGAGGGATCCAACTGGATTCCTCAACAGTATTTATTTGATTATGGATATTTTGATATTTGATGGATTATCATATCGATATATGATATCGTTGTTGTCGTAATTGACTATTTGGTGTGTAGCATCATTGGACCAAATTTTGGAATTTTAAAATGATTTTTAAAGTGATTTTTGAAAATATACTATATGTTTGGAAATTGATTCATTTTAAATAAATAAACGATATAATTTTTAATGTTATAAAAATTATATTTTTGAGAAATATAGTTATAAGTTGATTTTTGAAAATATGAGGCTAATGATTTTATAAAATAGTTTAATCGGGATTTTTGAAATTATTATAAAGAGTTGAAAATATAGGATTTATAAAATTTAATTATTTTATGAATCAAAATGATGAAATTATAAAGGAGATTAAAAATGTTTTAAAAGAATAATATAAATTGATTGTATAAAAGATTTATAAATTGATATTTATAAATGAAAATATTTGAATTATAAAACGAGTTTTTATAAGTGTTTGAATGAAGTGAAAATGGATTGCATAAATGAATGAAATTTATAAAATTATAAATGGTGAAGTTATAAGTGAAATTTATAAATAATAAGATTTATAAATTTCGTGAAGTTATTAAAGAATATATTTGGGTAAATAAACGAATCTTATAAGTTATAAGATTTATAATTATGAAGTTTAAAGGAACGATGTAGTAAACAAATAAATTATAAGTGTTTAACTTATAATATGAATCTTTGGTTTATAATTGAGTTATAAAGTGAATAGGTTAATAAAGGAGATTTATAAAAAGGAAGTAGTTACAAAATAAATAGAAATGCAATTTATAAACGTTGTTTTATAAATTCGCAAACAACTTATTTTGATAAGTAAATTGTTGAAACCTATTAATGGAGTTATATTCACGTTTTTGACTGTGAATAATCTTTTGAAATAAAAATGTATAGAAATGATGAAATTGGTTAATGAAGTATATTCACGTTTTTGAATAGTGAATAATATGTTAAAGAAATTGTTTTGAATGTGATGTTTTAAATAGAATTAAAACAAGTTAACGATGTTTTAAAATGTGTTGAGATTCGAAACCATAGATTTCAACATTCATTGTTGAAATAGACGTTTTCGAGAAATAAAAGGAAATGGTGGACTATAACACTATTGTTATAGTAAATGATTTCCGAAAGGAAATGTTTTGTATAATATTGGGATTTATATATCTATTTTAATTTCGAATCCCTATACTAGTGATTTTGGGTTGTCGTAACGATGTTTTACGCAACATTCGTTTTGGCCCAAATAAATATGTTTAAGAGAATGATTTCCTTAAAGAATGAAATATATACTCAATCTCGATTTAAGTATATTGAATATTTTCCAAAGGTTGAAAATAAATAAAATTTGTGAATTACTTATGAATAAATAAGTATGGAAATGTTTTCCAATATTTCATTGAATATTATGAGAATTTATCTTTTTGAAGATAAATTGAAATGAATAATTGAAATCGTATATGCATGGATATTGTGAAATATAAATTCACTATGGAATTTATAAAAGAAAGTGGAATTTGTTTAAAAATAAATATTGATTTATTTTTGAGGTATTGAAATTTTATATCTGGTAAAGATATTTTTGGGAAATAAATTATTTGGAAAATTATTTGGAATCTGGTGATGTTGTGCATATCCATTGATAGTTCAATAACCGACTATCAATATTTACCTTTGAAAGGTATTTGTTGGGATTTGCTGAATTTGAATGCTATACTTATTTTTAAATTATTGCGCTCGTTATTCGGATTACCCATTCCGAATAGTGATACGACGTAATGGATAGCATTGATGACCGGTGTTGAAGACCGGATATTTGTGAGAGCGAGAGGATGACCTATCGATTGTCTTTGCACTGAGTTGCAACGGTATAGAGACTTCCTAAGTGATGGGAAATCCGATCAGGATTGTGGATATCCGGATTGCAAGGACTTCTTTGTAAGTGCCTTCGGTTCTGTTCGAGCCCAGAACAGACTTGTATGGATTGTATGTATGACGTTACAAGTTGAGATATAAAGCTGATTTCTTTCAAATATATTTCGGTTGGTGGCGGAGAATTTATTCTTTTAGCTTAACACCCTTCTCTGAGACATACGAGCTCAGAGGTTATGTAGTTGAAGGTTATCAGCGATATATTCTCAATTTGGTAATGTGACATGCCGAGTGTTGCTGTGAAATGATCATTGTGTTGATTATTTGCGATAGGATCATTTATTTGATCGTCTATCCTAGTGATCATTTCTATGATCATTTGTTGACCTAAAGCATGGCTTTTGTATAAAGTATGTTTTTGTGGACGTGACTTCGTCGAGCCTCACACCTCGGGAATGGTCAAAACAGGAAAGATGCGGCAAGGTTATGAGGGGTAGCGCCCTTTAGGGTATGTGCATTTCCTTCTGGAAAAGGGTGGTATCATGGTATGGAGCCCAGATACTTACTCATGTTGAAAACACTTTATGATTGTGTGAATTGATTGCGAGCGCTCGGTGAAAGGTCCCAAAGGACCGGGGGATGGCATATTCAGTCAGTTGTTACTCAGTTAGGGGTAACCCGGCCTTGTGTTGGTAGAGATCCGGTTTGGTTCTCGGGGATGTCCTTCCAGAGGCATTCTCATGTGGCAATGGGAAGTTCCTTGGCCTGATCATTCGTTGGAAATCCAATTCCCAATACGAAATCCTGTACGGTATTAGTTGTAGAACCTGCCATTTACTTATGGTGGTCACCACTGTTTAGATGGTAGCTATAGTAGGCATACGATAATGGTCGTATGTTGGCTAATATTTATATCTTTATTTTCGAAATGAATTTTTCTCTACACTATGCACTAGTAATAATTTCAAATGTTCTTTTAAATGCGTATCAAGCATCTTTGACTATCATAAGGAGAAATCTCCTCCGATTCTGCGTTTGCATTGTGTGTGTGTGTGTGCGGGAGGCCTTATGGTAGTCTCATTTTTAAAAGCATTGCGAATTGACTTTAAAAATATTCCTCTATTTTGATTTTAAAGATAAATAAACTGATTTGAGTTCTCACACCAGTCTTGCTTATGCTAGGTGATATGTGATGGGGGGTTCTCGCTTCGCGGTTTGGTGGCGAACGGGAGACTCTTACCCCCACACGTCCTCTTTACGCGGTTGGTTAGGCGAAGCCGTGACATTCGAAAGGGTGGCCGTAAAAGCAAGTTTGGGATATCAGTGTAAGCCACGGTGGGGCTGGGATGGTTGAAAAGCCTATCGGTTGTGACCGCTGCCGTCGAAAATTTTCGGGACGTTACATTTGGTATCAGAGCATATGGTTAAGCGACAACCATGGTTCTGTTGGGTATTACTCATTAGAGATAGAGTCAGTAGTACTCTAGAATGAGTTTGAGTGTAATAATAGCTATGAGAGCGTATTTGTTAGTGAATATATAAAATTGTTTTATATTGTGATGATTGGTTTATTGAGTGGCATATGAACCTTCGTCAGCATGGTCTCGACAACTATGCCGAAGGGGTTTATAAACATTTGAATAGAACAATTCGACATAATATTGTTTTTAAATTGGGTAAATGAAATAATTTTACCTTGATTATATTTTATATATAAAGAAATAATTTTTCAGAATTATTAAAGTGTATATAAGTTGATTGTTTAGTTGTTTGAATAATCTAAATAAAAGAATAATTGTATAAGCAAAAGAATTATAAGAATTGAATTATAATTAAAGTGATTTACAATTGTGAAATAAACTTATATATATAAGAAGTGAAACTATATGAATATATTTATGAATATGAGTTGTAAATAAAAATGAATTTAAAGTTAAATGGAAAATTACTTTAGAATTTGGAAGCTGAATTGATTTATAAGTGGGAATTTAAGTTAAGTAAAAACAAGAGATGTATATAAAAAAAGTATAACTTAAGAGATGTGAATAAAATTGATATGAAATAATGGATATAAGTGTTAATTCATTAAAATGTAATGTTATTGAAAGTTGAATAGTTGAATAAAAATCAATTAATTAAACCAATTGTAAGCAAAGGAATTTGGTTGTAATTGATATACATTGATTGTTATATGGTTGTTAGTTGATTGATTGTATATAATTCATTAAGTGTTAATGAAATTGAGTTAATGAAATTGGAAGCTAAAGTAATTGGAATTCAATTGGAAGTTAAGTGAATCTTAAATAGAATTGAATTTGATTGGAAGTGAACCAACTTGAATATGAATTAGTGAATATAAACTAATTGAAAATGAATGTTAGTAAGAACATCCACTGTAATAAATCAAATGCGATTTAAATTGAGAACCCAATTCATTGAACATTAATGAGAATATGAATGAATATTTATTGGTTATGAATGCTAGTTGGTTGATGGTTGAATATGTTTGCATTTGTTGCTTTTACTACATTTGCTATGTTGACATATATAGTTATTATGTTGATATATGTTGTATATCGATACTATTTTCATATATGCATGTTCTCATGTTGTTTGTTGAGTGTTTAGTAGGTGCGGATCGCGTTTGCTTCGCATTTGGAGCTCGCTTTCGCGCTATATTAGCCGTATATGCTTGCTAAAAAAATATAAGGTACATATCTCGGATTAAATACCGTACTTTTATACTTTTTTCCCTTCGGGATGCCTCATTACTTGATGAGATGTATATTTGTGATATATATACTGTCATTTTTTTTCCGGATCGAGCCGCGCAAAGGAGACTATGGCGAATTTTTCCGAAAATTTAAGGCGTTAGAAAAATTTGAGAAAATTTGGAAAATTTTGAAAACTTTAACTTTGATTTGGAGTTGAAAGTTAAACAATAGTAGTTGTTTTTGAAAAGATAACTAAGTATGATTTGAAAACTTAGTAAAGTATTATAAGAAGTTTGGCTATGAATTTTGGAAAGTTAATAGATTCTGTAACTTTTCTTACTTGATAATTTCGAGGACGAAATTCTTTTAAGGGAGAAAGATTGTAACGACCCAGGATTTTTAGTAATTAAAATTTGAATATTTAATTAATTTTAAATATTAATAAGTGAATTTATAAGTCGAATAAATTTTATTCGAATAATTGGATTTAATTGAATAATTAAATCAATAATTTAATATGTTAAATTATGGAAATAATTGAAAATTGAGTTAAATATGATTGAAAATGATTTGTAAAATTTTATTTTATCATATTGAAGTTAGAACGATATTTTAGAACTTTTAAAATCAAATTAAAAGTTAATTTGTGAAAATTGAATATTTTAATATTTAATCGACTAGTGAAAATAGCCAATTTTTGAACAGTCTCAGATTTCGACGAAACCAGTTCCATTGGATCAGTAATAGTTAGTTATTATCGGATTTCAATTTTCGTGTCAATCGGAGTTATCGTTTGATCGTGGCAGCTCGAAACGCATCGAGATTGTTTTAATATTAATTTGGCGAGTTAAAATACCCATTTTTCAAAAAGTCTCGGATTTCGACGAAACCAGTTTCATCGGATCCGTAATGTGATATTATTGTAAGGTTTCAAATTTCGTGTCAATTGGATTTACCGTTTGTCCGGTACAAATTAAAACGCCTAGAAAATCGTTTAAATCGGTTTAATTTAAATTGAACGTTTATTGCCATAACTCGCACAGATGTCCGAATTAGCTCCCGAAACACGTTCCATTGTGTTCGAAACGTAGGGTAAACCTTAGAAACGCCAAGCGGCACGCTTCGTTTGGAGTTCGGAAAATCCGGGATGAATAGTGTCGCGCGAATTTTCTATAAAAGCCCCTAACATTCATTTTTTTCACAAAATTATAACCCTAGGGTTTCCAAAACTGCAACCGCCACCCATAGCATTCAATGGCCAGAAATTAATCTCTTTCTCCCCTCAATCACTCTCAATCTACAAGAAATTAGCCAAAGTGTTCAACACGAAAGTCGAAGAGCATGAAGAGAGCTTTCGATCCATACGGAGTTGATCGGAATTGGAGCGACGTGGAGGGAGATACAGGGGGCCGACATCCTACTATTGTGCACGCGAATCGAGGAGCTATGGGGGCCGAGCTCTCTATGCTTGCAGCCGAGGGTAGCTCTCGAGACAAGCTTCAATATGACGCTACCTGATCCTGTTCAAATTGCTTGTAGAAGGAGTGTAATTTAACCCTAGTTCTTGAGAGATGGGTTTCTTTTGCACGGCCTGGAGATGTTGCGTACGTGAAGATGAAGATGAGCAAGTAGCGGCCTGATGTTGTTGGGCAGGAGATCCTACGGCTCTGAATTGATTTAGGTTAAAATTTAAAAGAAAATGTTGTAATTATTATATAAAAAATTCGTGTAACTTTGAAATTGCATATCTTTTTCATACGAGGTCGAAAACGCGCGAAACCAGTTGCGTTGGAATCGTATGGACGAGTACTACGCTATGGAATTAGATTGGAGTCGTTTGGAGTTAGTGAGAATTTCGGGTAAAATTAAACGTCCGTTTAATTTTATTCGAAATAAATCGCTAAAAACGAAATTGAAATCAAGGTGAGAACTTCTCACTCAATCGAATCAGTTTCGATTTTAATTTTAAATAGTTAGATTTAAAATACTTGAATGCATGTTTGAATGATGATTGTTATCTATTGATTGTTAAAATAGACATTATGCGCCGTTAGTAAGCGGATGTTATTTATTAAAAACATATACCGCGAATATTTCATAAACAGTGAAATTGGTATAATATATAGTAGCAATATATATATATTGGCATATGTATATATTGGAGTTATTGATTTCCCGCATTTGTATAGCGGATGAGACCCTATTGCGCCGTCTATTAAGCGGATAATATTTTAAATCCCATATACCGTGATAATTTCGTACTGGAGCGGAATTGGTATTGTGCTAATGTTTGTGGATGCAGGAAAATAGGTTGGAGGGATCCAACTGGATTCCTCAACAGTATTTATTTGATTATGGATATTTTGATATTTGATGGATTATCATATCGATATATGATATCGTTGTTGTCGTAATTGACTATTTGGTGTGTCGCATCGTTGGACCAAATTTTGGAATTTTAAAATGATTTTTAAAGTGATTTTTGAAAATATACTATATGTTTGGAAATTGATTCATTTTAAATAAATAAACGATATAATTTTTAATGTTATAAAAATTATATTTTTGAGAAATATAGTAAAAAGTTGATTTTTGAAAATATGAGGCTAATGATTTTATAAAATAGTTTAATCGGGATTTTTGAAATTATTATAAAGAGTTGAAAATATAGGATTTATAAAATTTAATTATTTTATGAATCAAAATGATGAAATTATAAAGGAGATTAAAAATGTTTTAAAAGAATAATATAAATTGATTTTATAAAGGATTTATAAATTGATATTTATAAATGAAAATATTTGAATTATAAAACGAGTTTTTATAAGTGTTTGAATGAAGTGAAAATGGATTGCATAAATGAATGAAATTTATAAAATTATAAATGGTGAAGTTATAAGTGAAATTTATAAATAATAAGATTTATAAATTTCGTGAAATTATTAAAGAATATATTTGGGTAAATAAACGAATCTTATAAGTTATAAGATTTATAATTATGAAGTTTAAAGGAACGATGTAGTAAACAAATAAATTATAAGTGTTTAACTTATAAAATGAATCTTTGGTTTATAATTGAGTTATAAAGTGAATAGGTTAATAAAGGAGATTTATAAAAAGGAAGTAGTTACAAAATAAATAGAAATGGAATTTATAGACGTTGTTTTATAAATTCGCAAACAATTTATTTTGATAAGTAAATTGTTGAAACCTATTAATGGAGTTATATTCACGTTTTTGACTGTGAATAATCTTTTGAAATAAAAATGTATAGAAATGATGAAATTGGTTAATGAAGTATATTCACGTTTTTGAATAGTGAATAATATGTTAAAGAAATTGTTTTGAATGTGATGTTTTAAATAGAATTAAAACAAGTTAACGATGTTTTAAAATGTGTTGAGATTCGAAACCATAGATTTCAACATTCATTGTTGAAATAGACGTTTTCGAGAAATAAAAGGAAATGGTGGACTATAGCACTATTGTTATAGTAAATGATTTCCGAAAGGAAATGTTTTGTATAGTATTGGGATTTATATATCTATTTTAATTTCGAATCCCTATACTAGTGATTTTGGGTTGTCGTAACGATGTTTTACGCAACATTCGTTTTGGCCCAAATAAATATGTTTAAGAGAATGATTTCCTTAAAGAATGAAATATATACTCAATCTCGATTTAAGTATATTGAATATTTTCCAAAGGTTGAAAATAAATAAAATTTGTGAATTACTTATGAATAAATAAGTATGGAAATGTTTTCCAATATTTCATTGAATATTATGAGAATTTATCTTTTTGAAGATAAATTGAAATGAATAATTGAAATCGTATATGCATGGATATTGTGAAATATAAATTCACTATGGAATTTATAAAAGAAAGTGGAATTTGTTTAAAAATAAATATTGATTTATTTTTGAGGTATTGAAATTATATATCTGGTAAAGATATTTTTGGGAAATAAATAATTTGGAAAATTCTTTGGAATCTGGTGATGTTGTGCATATCCATTGATAGTTCAATAACCGACTATCAATATTTACCTTTGAAAGGTATTTGTTGGGATTTGCTGAATTTGAATGCTACACTTATTTTCAAATTATTGCGCTCGTTATTCGGATTACCCATTCCGAATAGTGATACGACGTAATGGATAGCATTGATGACCGGTGTTGAAGACCGGATATTTGTGAGAGCGAGAGGATGACCTATCGATTGTCTTTGCACTGAGTTGCAACGGTATAGAGACTTCCTAAGTGATGGGAAATCCGATCAGGATTGTGGATATCCGGATTGCAAGGACTTCTTTGTAAGTGCCTTCGGTTCTGTTCGAGCCCGGAACAGACTTGTATGGATTGTATGTGTGACGTTACAAGTTGAGATATAAAGCTGATTTCTTTCAAATATATTTTAGTTGGTGGTGGAGAATTTATTCTTTTAGCTTAACACCCTTCTCTGAGACGTACGAGCTCAGAGGTTATGTAGTTGAAGGTTATCAGCGATATATTCCCAATTTGGTAATGTGACATGCTAAGTGTTGCTGTGAAATAATCATTGTGTTGATTATTTGCGATAGGATCATTTATTTGATCGTCTATCCTGGTGATCGTTTCTATGATCATTTGTTGACCCAAAGCATGGCTTTTGTATAAAGTATGTTTTTGTGGACGTGACTTCGTCGAGCCTCACACCTCGGGAATGGTCAAAACAGGAAAGATGCGGCAAGGTTATGAGGGGTAGTGCCCTTTAGGGTATGTGCATTTCCTTTTGGAAAAGGGTGGTATCATGGTATGGAGCCCAGATACTTACTCATGTTGAAAACACTTTATGATTGTGTGAATTGATTTCTAGCGCTCGGTGAAAGGTCCCAAAGGACCGGGGGATGGCATATTCGGTCAGTTGTTACTCAGTTAGGGGTAACCCGGCCTTGTGTTGGTAGAGATCCGGTTTGGTTCTCGGGGATGTCCTTCCAAAGGCATTCTCATGTGGCAATGGGAAGTTCCTTAGCCTGATCATTCGTTGGAAATCCAATTCCCAATATGAAACCCTGTACGGTATTAGTTGTAGAACCTGCCATTTACTTATGGTGGTCACCACTGTTTAGATGGTAGCTATAGTAGGCATATGATAATGGTCGTATGTTGACTAAGATTTATATCTTTATTTTCGAAATGAATTTTTCTCTACACTATGCACTAGTAATAATATCAAATGTTCTTTTAAGTGCGTATCAAGCATCTTTGACTATCATAAGGAGAAATCTCCTCCGATTCTGCGTTTGCATTGTGTGTGTGTGTGCGGGAGGCCTTATGGTAGTCTCATTTTTAAAAGCATTGCGAATTGACTTTAAAAATATTCCTCTATTTTGATTTTAAAGATAAATAAACTGTTTTGAGTTCCCACACCAGTCACATGACTGACTCGGAGTTTATTGTTTTCCTTCCTAAACTCTGGGTTCCCACCAATTTTCACACGGGCAGTCAAGAGTTAAGGTTTATCAGGATATTCTGGAATTGCTAGAGGCAAGCTGGATGGCATGGCGTATTATTAGTATATAGTATTTCTTTTTCCGCTGCATTGTTTGATGTTGTACACTCTGACGTAATGAAATGTAATGTGATGTAATGTAATAACTGATATAGTTCTTTGTTTAATCATTTATGTATTATATATTGTTCCGCTGCGATTGTGAGATTCTGATGTTGTTCTGTTGTTTTTCTGTTCCGTTCTATTTTCTATCTTTTTCTCTCTCCTTATCTCTCTTTCTTTTTCTTAAACCATAACATTTCGGGTTTCCGGTCTTCGGTTTCTCGGCAGTCGATAAAGTGAGCATCGATGTTGAATTTTCGAAAGTCGAAAATTTCCGGGACGTTACAATAGTTGTTCATGAAGCTACTATATATATAAAACAGAGTTAAACAAGATACAACAGAAGTCTCGAATGCATAGAAGTCTTAATACAATAACCAAATAGAAAAATCTGAATATATCACTGGAGTCACCTGAATAACTGAAAGCTGAATAGATGTAAATGGATCTCCAAGCGAAGCTCCAATTCCAAAAGCGAGTCTCAAATGCTGTGACACTCAGTCTGACCCGAGCATAAAGAAAAACAAAACACTCGAGTCTGGATTAGCATTCTTATATCAGTAAATCCAACTCAAGTGAAATATCAACTGAAAAACAAGTAACTCAAAGTATGTTTAGGATATCCATCCTCTAAGGATCCATGGAACTATCTACTATGTAACGACCTGTAATTTTTCGATGTTTAAAATTTGTTAATTTAATAAGATTTTGGTAATTAAATCTGGAATAAATAAAAATTTGGATTTTGTTAATGAATTAATAACGTGAATGAAATGTAAGAATGTTAATGCAAATTAATAAATAACTAATTTAGTGCAATCCCAATTAATTGAAATAATTGTAGGGTTATTATGGATTGCAATTAGTAAACTGGGAAATAAATTCAAAGTTATTTTAGTTGATTAGATAATACGCAATAAACTGTATTTAATAAAATCAACGTTAGATAAGTAATTATAATATTGGTTTGGAATGATAACTTATAAAAGTATGATTAAGAGTTAATGGCAACAATTGTTATAAGTCATTGATATATTTTAATCCATTAGATTGAATTGGAATCAATTGCAATAAATCTAAATAAAATATTACGTCAATGTTAATTTAGGTAATATTTAAAAGTAATGTTAAGTTTATTCATAATAAGACAATTTGTTGAATTGAAAGAATGGAATAAAGATTTATCAATTTATTGGGATTTGAACTATAATAATTGGATTAATTGCAATTAAATGAAATTAAATATCTAAATATTACGTTAATTGAAATTAAGATGGAATTTGAGAATATTAATGTAATAGATCATGAATCGAATATTAATTTCATCCATCTGACAACAATGAATTGAATAATAGAATGAAAAGTAAATTAAATGGAATAATTATAAATTAAATTTATAACTTCTGAATTTAATGAAATTGAGGCTAACACTAAAATTGATAAATTAATAAACTCTAAATTGACATCTAAATTTTTTAAATCAGTGTAAATGATTAAGAAATTTAAAAACGATAAACATTGTCAATTATAGAATTGAAATTTGAAAATTTGATTTAATTGATTAATTATTAGTTTATTTAATTAATGTAAAAATAGCCATTTTGGCCACTGACTCGGATTTCGACGAAACTAGTTTCATCGGATCCATAATGGTGAATTATTGTAGGATTTCAAGTTTCGTAGCGATCAGACTTGTTGATTGATCGTACGGACTCGAAACGCCTTGAAATCAATTTAATTGAAATCAATCTGAAATAAACTGATTTTAACGTAACTTCTTCATACGATGGGATTAGGACTTGAAACCAGTTCCATCGAGTTTAAAATATTTAAAAACATCTATTTTGATATATGGGTTGACTCATTTTCGTCCCGGAATCGAAACGGGCTTTTCGGGTCAATTATCGTACAAAACCCAAATTCGATCAAGCCCATCTATTCTATTTGTTCTTCCTTCATATATCTAGTTATAAACCCTAGCAGCGTTTCTACTTCTCATTTATGTACGTATAGAAATTTCTGTTTCCCCCTTCCTCTTCCTCAAGGCTGAAAACCCTAAATTATCCAATTCAATTTCAATTCAAAAAATTTACTTCAAAATCAAATCTTCTCAAACAGTATTGAATTATGTATGGATTTGAAGCTCTCGAAGAGCACAAGTCAACTATATGATTCATTTCACGATCTGGGTTTCAGTGTGGCCAGAAATTGATGTTGAAGATTCGTGGTCGTTGGAGTGTGCGGTGGATCGTCGATTGCACGACGACCAAAGGGTGCTGTTGCAAAGAGGAAGTCAAGCTAGTGCTGGATCTGAAGTTCATTCGTGCTATTGATGATCGAGGGCGCTTCAAATCGGTGGAGATGTGGGATAGATTCCGTTCGTCTCCGGCGAACTTGGCGTGGCTGCGTTCGACATGGCGGTGACCGGAGGTGAGCCTAGAGGTGGCTATGAGGGCGATGGGTTCTGATGAGGTTAGCGGCGCACGAACGACGTTATGCAGGCGGCGATGTGCTCAGGTTGGAGGCCGTGTACGACAATTGCGGCGTAGGGTTTCACGTGAGAGAAAGGAAGGTCAGTGACGTGGCCGACTGCTAGTGGTATTCTTTTTTTATTTAATTTTCAAAATCAAATGTTCAAGAGTGTATAACTTTTGCATACGAGATCGGTCTTGGGCGTGGTTTTCTCCATTGGGATCGTATTGAGATTTCAGACATTCTGGCGCTAGTTTGGATGGATTCTGAAACCGTTCAAATTTAGGATTTAAATTGGATTTAAATTCAATTTAAATTTAAAAGGTGAGTGTTTTAACCCACTTGCAACTTCTAAAATTTCTTATGTTTGTTAAATTGATTTAGGATGTGATTAGAAATTTATTTATGGCTGTTTGGCATATTTTGAATCATCATCTCAGTTTATTTGAATTTATTTGGATAAAATAGTTATTTAATTGCATTATTGAATATAAACTGGTAGTTAATACCTGTTATTTATTATCGTTTCTATATTGATGTTTTTGATTGAATTGGATGGTGATTGTGATAAATGTTTGATGATTGATATTGGATGAATGGATGTTGTATTTTATATTGTTACAAGCTGCAAGTTGTTATGGATTTTTATTTCATTCGGTATTGCAGTTTGAAATGATATATAACCGTATTTATGTTTTAAATTACGGATTAAAATGATAAATGTCCTTATACTTGACCATAGGATATAAAATTATATACAGACACCGTGGTCTATATATATAAAATATTTTAAATATTTTGAAATAATTTCTATGGTTTTGTGAGGAAATATATGGTTTTAGATAAATATTTATTTTAGATATTATATAAATATTATTTTATCCTTGATTTAAGCTATATATAATTTGTTTAATATAGAATAAGCTTAATAATAAGTTTGATTTTTATTGAAGACAATATGGTTAAGTATTTAAATTATATTTTAATATAGAGTTTACAACGATTTAAATAAAATTAAGGTTGGAAGATAAATTTGATATTTATTTGAAATTGAATTTATCTAAGGATAAAACTCAAATAAGCTTGATGTGAAATTTATTAAATTTGAAATTTTAGAAGGTATGATTTTTATAACTTGATTTTGGTTTAAGGTGAACTAAATGAATATTCAAGTATAAATAAAATTGAAATATCTAATTATTTGTAATTTGAGTTTTATTTAAATGATAATGGATTTATTATGTAAATATTTTAAAACTAAATAATAGAAACTGAATTGTTGAATCGTAATTATCAATCTTAGTTTTGAAATTTTTTAAATAATTAAAGTTTGAAATATATTAAAATTGAAATGGTTTATGTTGTGGATCAAATCTGGTTTGAAATCGATAAATTTGGGATAATTTATTTAGAAACTGAATTGAGTTGAAATTTATGATTTGGGATTTGGTTAAATATAAAATGTAGAAATTCGAGTTGTGTTGGATTTGAGTTGTAAAATTGAAGAAGCCATTTTATTATATAAAGTATTTCGAATATTCAAATCATTTAAGTGGTGGAAGTTATGTTTCAAAGTTATGAGTTTCAAGGTACTATAAATTGAAAAAGTTATATTCAAGTGTTTTGATTTCGAAACATTATAACTTTGAAAGTGTTATGATTTTAGAAAGAATATATTTGAAATGAAAATGATATCATATTGATTTGGTTTTGAAAGGGCAATGATATTTGGTTTTAAAGTATAAACTATTTTGAAAATGACCACGATGTTATAATAGCGGTTGGTTGTTAAAGAGACCGGGATCGGAAGTTGTCATACTCTCTGCCAACTCTGAAAACCACTTTAACAACCATGTATGCGGTGGAGATTACAGAATGAAGTAGGATGGTGGCGGCGTTCCTTTGAGGTATATACGTGGACCCGACTCCCGTGAGTTGGCATAAGGTGGCTAAAACAGGAGCGATTCTCGGGCCAAGGAGGTAGCCCCTCTTATCGGACACACTCCTTCGATATTATATTCCGACTTTGGATTGATTTGGTGGCCACTTTTGATTTTGATTTTGGGGGTGTGACTCGAGGTGGGCGGTATTAGCTGCTACGCGTTACCAACAGCCCGGATGCGTAATTGGTATATCTACCCTGGCATTGCCTTGTGTGCCGTGTCACCTATCCTAACGCACATTATACGGTTTTGGTTTTCTACCATACCTATGGAGTTCCCTCCGACGACACTCAGTACGGGGGATATTACGGTACTGTATAGACAATGGGAATATAGAAGTGTGTTAAGGTGGAAAATGTAAAGCCTTAATGCTATTTTAAATTTATATTATACTTTACTGTAGACACTATTATAATAGCGTATATTACTATATGGTAGATAGTTTAACATATCCTTAGTAGATGTGAATCCCGAGCATCTCTTAAGTTACTACACTCACGTTAGACATTGGATAGGAGAAGTCAAATCCCATAAACATCTCTGATGTCATTCCACTCATATTTATTTCTGTTGATTTAACTTACATAAGATCTTAGTTCCGACTCGAGTGTTTTGTCTTTTCAATTTGCTCGGGTCATTTTGAGCATTTCAGGATTCGAAGACTTTATTGTTGGAAGACGAAGACGAAGATTGCATTACTATTATTTATTATATTATTCAACTACCTTCATACTGTTTCACTGCATTATTTATTATTCTCTGGTATGTGTAACTCTGATATGTGTTGTATAAGTGTAATCAAATGTTTTGTAAAATAGCTTCATGAACTATTATTTGATTATTATATTTTGTCATTCCACTGTGAGATTCTGTTTTGTTTTATTTCTTTCTCTGCTTTTCTTATTCATCCCAATAACAATTTGCCCTTTTGTATGGTTTGAGTCTGATGCGTGTGGTTTATCGTCGATTTAAAACGTACAAAAAGACGGGACGTTACATACTATGTAATACAATACGCTATTATAATATGTCTATAGTAAAGTAAAAGTATTAAAATAGTGTTAAGGCATTACCCATGTCCCACTTAACACATTTTTATATAGTCCCATAGTCTATACAGTATCGTAATCTCCCCCGTATTAGAGGTCGTCAGAAGGCACTCCAAAAATATGGTACAAAACAAACTCGTAGTAGGCTTGATATGGTATGTGACACGGCACAACTAGGCAATGCCATGGTAGATATACCAATTACACTTCCATGCTGTTGGTACCAGCGTAGCCGTAGCTACCGTCCAACTCAATCCACACTCCCAAAAATCCAAGGGTGCACCCAATCAATCACAAAGTAGTAGAATGCTATTGAAGAAGTGTGTCCGACCGAAGAATTTACCTCACTTGGCCCGTTAACTGCTCCTTTTTTAGCCATCTTAAGCTAACTAATGGGAGTCAGGTCCACGTATATACCTCATATAGGATCATCGCCAACCATCCTACTTCATTCTGGAATCTCCACCGCGTATACGGTAATTAAAGTGATTTTCGATATAAGCAGAGAGTATGATAATAACTGATCTCGGTCTTTTTAACAATCAAACGTTATTATAACACCATGGTCATTTCAAAATATCATATCTATTTCAAAACTATATCAATTCGATATTCACTTAAAATAATATTCATTTCCAAAATCATAACACTTTCCAAATTTAACACTTTCAAATATTATATCACTTTTGAAACCATAACACTTTGGAAACCATAACACTTTGGAAATCATAACACTTCGAAACCATAATACTTCCCACTTAAACAGTTTAGGTATAGAAAATAGTACGCAAAAAAATAGTTAATAGAATAAAATAGTTTACAAAAATAAAATAGTTTACATAATAAAATAATTAGTATATTTCAAATATTTATAAATTAAAAATAATTTATATTAAAGTAATTTGTATTAAAATAGTTATAAGTATAAAATAGCTTATATATTAAATAATATATATATATATATATATATAAACAGTTTCCTCATTCCACAAGTCAATGTAAATCAACTCGAATTCCAAAATTCAATTTATTTCAAACTCAATTCATCAATTTCAATTCAAACCTCGATAAACCATTTTATATCGATTTCAAATATAGATTTGAACTACAAAACAAACCATTTCGGTTTCAATAGATTTCAAAGTTCAAAATATTTAAATGTTTACAATAACTCAATTTGATAAATTCATTTATATTTCAAATTCAACTTTACCATTATTTAATATTGAAATATTCACTTAGTCAATCCAATATCATTTAAATAAAATTTCAAAATACAAATTTAAATAAAACTAATTATCCCATTTAAATTTATTTAAATTTGAAAATATTCATTAAATCATCTTAAATCAAAATCAAGTTATAAAATCGTATCCTTAAAATCTCAAATTCAATAAGTTTCAAAACAATCCTATTCAAGTATAATTCTTGAATAAATATAATTTCAAATCAATTTCAAATTTATCTTTCCAACCTCAATTTATTAAAATTATTACAAAAATTATCTTTTAAATAAAGTTTTAAATGAATACTTAAAACATATTATATACTTAATAAATCAAACTTTATTAAATCAAATCTTATTAATAAGCTCATTTTAAATTAAATCTATTTATATATTTAAAAATAGTAAAATTATAAGTAAATTCTTAAAATTTATAACTTCAAACTACTTAAAACTTTACAATTTCTAAACATAAAATTTGAAAAATCCAGAACATAAACATATATAAATAACATTAATATATATAATATTTTAAAATCAATATTTATATAAAACCATATATATTTCTTTCAAAACCAAATTTAAAATAAATTAAATTCAATAATTTAATTATCAAATTCATCCTAATATTTGAAAATCAAGTTAAACTAACATTCAAATATTTAAAAATCAATTGAGTATTCTAATTTCAAATGTTCAAAATTCTAGGTCGTCACAAATCATAACTTTGGAAATTATAACACTTTTAAATCATAATACATTCCACTTAAATAGTTTAGATATTAAAAATAGTATATATAATAAAATTGTTATAAGTTAAAGTAGTTTATATAATAAAACAATTAGTATATTTAAAATATTATAAACTAAAATAGTTTATATTAAAATAATTTATATGTTAAAATAGTTTATATTAAAATAATTTATATGTTAAAATAGTTTTATATAAATAGTATATATACTAAAATAATTTATAAAGTAAAAATATTAATATATATATATTAGAATACTTTACATGATAAAATAGTATCCTCAAAATTCTTAAATCAATTCGAATTAACTCAAATTCCAAAATCCCATTCAAATCAAATATCAATTCTTCCATTTCAATTCAATTCAATCTCAATAAACCATTTAATATCGATTTTAAATATAGATTTAAACCTTAAAAATAAATCATTTCGATTTCAGTAGATTTCAAAGTTTAAAATATTTAAACATTTACAATAACTCAGTTTGATAAATTAATTTATATTTCAAATTCAACTTTACCATTATTTAGCTTTGAAATATTCACTTCCTTAATCAAATAACATTTAAATAAATTCTAAAATTACAATAAAATAAACAAAATATCCCATTTTGAATTATTTAAATTTGAAAATATTCATTTAATCACCTTTATTCAAAATCAAGTTAAAAAATCATATCCTTAAAAATCTCAAATTCAATAAGTTTCAAATCGATTTAACTAAATATAATCTTAAAAGGTGACGATTTCAAATCAATTTAAATTTATCTTTCCAACCTTAATTTATTAAAATCATTATAAAGTCTATCTTTGAAAATATCATTTTAAATAAATATTAAAACATAATATAATATATACTAATCAAATTAAATTTTTATTAACTTAAAGTTTATTATCAAATTTATTTTACATTAAATATTATTTTATATATTTTTTAAAACAGTAAAATTGTAAGTAAAATCTTAGAATTAATAATTTCAAAACTAACTTATAAATTTAAATTTCCCAAAATATATAATTTTCAAATCAAAATTTTTAAACATATATAAAATACCATTTATGTATATAATATTTTAAAATCAATATTTATATAAAACCATGTATATTTCCTTTTTAAAACTTTGGAAATCATTTCAAAATATATATAGACTAACGGTGTCTGTATATAATTTTCTAACCTATGGTCAAGTTATATGGATATTTATCATTTCAATTCATAATTTAAATATATACGGGTATATATCTTTTCAACACGCAATCCCAAATTCAATTCAATGAAAATCGCATAGGTTTATCATTTCAATCCATTACGATTTTCTCCTATTCTACAGGATCGTTCGGGTATGTATCATTTCAATCCATAGGGAATTCTATACTAACAGGGAACTTGCAAAGTGAGAACAGTGATGATAATAATATAACATATCAACAATAGGCATATATCATCAATAACAGATAAAATATAAATAACAGATCATGGTGTCAGATATCGCAGGTGAACAGTTACACAAAATGGCATATTATATATAGCAATTATATAATTAACAATTTAGTTTAGCAACATATTTTGGGAAGATTTTGATTCTTATATAAGATAGACTTTATATAAGTATAAGATGATTTGGAAGACTATTTTGGAAGGTATTCGATTTGAAGAGATAAATCTTATATACAATGGAATTTATATAAGAATGATTTGATATATTCGAGACTACTAATTTTATAAGTACTCTATCTGAAAATGAAATCTTATATATAATGAAATTTATATAAGTGTGATAATTGAAATAAAAAGGGTATTATATATGGAATGATACATTTTGAAATAAATGATATGGGAAGTACCTTCTATCGGACCCCTTTGGTGGGTCATTTATCGCTTCTCTTTGGTTGGTCACTTATTATATACATTTGATATTGTTGGATAGCGTAAATTAAGGGGTGTGATGCCTACAGCTATAAGTGATTCTGCTGGGATAGCGGCGTAACCATTGCGTAACTGCGATCCATGAGAAAATGTACTTTCCATATCTATTTTTAATGTTTTAAGTATTTTCACTGGGTGTTAAAACAGGTCTACTAAGTACTTGAAGAAGTCTAGCCTTGCGCTTAATCAACGCATGGCTAGAGTCTGCAAAAGCGCGGATAAATTATTAAAACATCGAGTTATTAAAGTATTTTGATAAATACAAAGGATAATTTGGTCTTTCTTCTTCTTCTTTTCTAAATACTTTTAATTGTTTAAAATATTGTTTATTAATGTACAACTTGGTTTAATAGTTAATTATCAATGTTGTAAATATTGTAAGAAGTTATTAATTCAATAAAACAAATTTAAGTTAATGATTACGGATTTATAAATGATGTTTGAAAAGTATTTTAGATTTAAAACTAATAAAATTTGCAAATAATGGATTTAAGTTTTTCAATAACACCTTTTAAATATAAGTAATGATGTAAATACTTATTTTCAAATAGTTTACATATTTATAAAGATGTTATTTAAGATTTTTAAAAATGGTATTTATAAATGAAGTAAGGAATTTTACGAATGAAAGTTTTGAAAAGTGTTATAGTATTAAAGATGATTGATTTGCAAATGAAGTTTTCAAATGAATGTTTCAGGTAAAATTTATGTAAGTTTCTTTGAATGTATAATTTTAAAGATATTAAATGATTTGGGAATTTTTTTTGTAATATGCTTGAAAATAAATTGGAATTGCTATTTGGAAGTATGTTTTCGAATGTTTACTTGATTTTGAAGCACTACATGTAGCAACCAGCAGTTCCGTACCCATTTGAGTTGACAATAATTCACTCATGTTCAACCCAAATTGTACGAAAGAGCAAATAACTAGGATGAATAAGAAGAAAGAGATAGAAGAAAATTAAACAACAACATCGAATCTCACAATCAAAGTGGAACAAAATATAAAATATAATAACATATTTTTATATACAAAAGAATCTATAACTGTTTTATTCTTACAATCATCAGAGTACAACATTCAACACATCAAACTGGACAATTGTATAACTTGTCCTTACGTAGCAGAATATAAGTCAAGCATGGAGATATATCTCTTGTCATCCAGCTCGTCTCCTGAGCTCCATAGCATTCTATCCTAAACCCGTAATACTTGGTCTGACCCGAGCATTATGATAAAATAACACCCAAGTCATTCTGGAAAATCAACGTGAGAAAACACACTCAATTTGAATTATTAGAGTTATCAAGATTATCAAAATCCTTTGAAAAACAAGGGTATCTCGTAATACCGCGTCACACATAAACACGATGGGTATTTACCATACGATAACCGAAACATTTTTATAGAAAATCCAGTGATATTATAATAGAGTCTAAATACAAATACTCATTCAAATAGCTGAAATTGGTACATTAATTAAATTCCAGCATACTAGGCTATACAAACAAAACTGTAAGCTCGTATTGGAGAATGGATTCCAACGAATGACTGGGCCACTGGGGTACTACCCACCACAGTACACCTCTAGAACAATGTATCGAGGACCACGTCGGGATCCCCTGCTACACAAGACCGACCTACCCCAAACCTAGATAGACCGAATATGTTATCACCCAGGATGTTGCCACCCTTACCATCGAGCGCTCCTTCCATGCACAACCATATCCATAATATAAAGATTTCTGATGACATCTAGAAAGGTGATAGCATAGCCTAATTGGGTGTGACCCACTTAGCCTTGCTGCATCTTCCCTGTTTTAGTCATTCCCGGTTGATGAGGTTCGAGGCTAAGCGTTACCTTTTCAAGAACAATTTTACTTAGAATGCTCATCGTCCTCCAATGACGATGTTCTGATAGCATTCGTCCATGCAAGTTGTCTGGGATTTGGACAAACCGAATCACCATCTTCATCATCTTCACAGTATTCATTCGTAACGTTCAAACTGGATCGAAGTGGGTTTCGGATAATTAAATCTGATCCTAGTCTCTTCGAAACGATTAATGAAATTAGCCAATATTGATATTCAGTTATTTAACTATCAAATAACATCCAAAAGCAACACTAGGACTTATTTTATAAATCTCCAACATATTTATTTCAAACATCTTCACCAAGATATACATATTCCATCTCTTCAATATTCTATATTTGAAAACAATTTTAACACTAGTATCCATAATAGGATATTTCACCATTTTCAATACATAGAAATATTTTCGACTAAAATATTTCCAAAACCACCCTTTCAATACATAGGAAAATATTTGTACGTATAATTTCCCAAAATCACCTTAATATTAAGCTTGGAATATTTCATAACTTATCTCATAAGTCTCTAAATTTTCTAATAAATCCTTCCTACGATTTCCAAACTGATTATACGCATTCAAAATCTCAACCACTCGTTTACAACCCTTTAATGAATTCAAATTCTTTCCAAAGTCACCTCATCTAAAAATCGAAAATTTTCTTATGTCTCTAGAATTCCATTTAAAAGATTTCTCTTATAAAATCTCCTCTTTAAATTTAAACACATCTCAAGAGAATTTTATAAATAAATTTTCAGTCATTTCAAATTGTATTTATATATGCATTTTTAAAGGATAGTAACGTATTTTTAATTTTAACATATGATTTAGGATATTATTTAAAACATTAAATACTTTTAATAAACCATCAATAACTCATTTGAAATAAAACAAATCAATTTACAAAGCTGATAATAGGAATTAAAATTTTATTTTTAATAAATAATAAATATTTTAAAATCCATTTTTTCGAAGTATTCCAATGCGAATTAGTTTAAAATATTGTAGTTCAAATAATGAAGTTTCCCTTTGAAAAACAAACTTATCTTCTTAAAAATAAAAATATATTTAAAAATCTTAATGACCAATTTAATTTATAACTTCCTCTCGATTTCACAACATGTTGGTTCATTGTCGATTCCCTAACCATTTTCATTTCAAAAATAGAATCTACTATTTTTCTCACCGCTGTTTTCATATTTTTATATAAATCACCCTATGAATTAGTATTTCCAATTATTGTTTCTTACCGAATTCCTTTAATTATAAACATCGTTTATTGATTTTATATCCCTTTTGTTTTACCTTTTCATGAAATAAATCTTATTTATAATATTCCATTATAAACATTCATTTCTTATAAATTCCTTTTATACTTTGAATCTATTTTAAATATTGACTTTAACTCCTTTTTAAATTTCTAAAATATCATTTATAAATTCTTTTATATTATTCATTTTCAAAAATCTCCATTCACTAATTCGCAATAGTTAAGTAGAACCAAACTCAAATATATTTTTCTCTAATTCGGTTTCTTTAAAATAACTCCAATTCCAATATAATATATTTCTATTATTAAATTCCCTTCAATTCCATAAATTTTAAAAATATATTTATAATATTTAAATTATTAAAATTCAGGTTGGTGCCACAATAGCATCCAACAAATTCAGTAGCATTCAATAATTTATTTTAACTATTTAAAATAAATTCTAGCAATCCGAATGAGTGAGAATTACTCACCTTTGATTTTAAATTGCAATCTCTCCCAATTTTGATTCTATTGCGTATATTTCGCAGCTACGAATTCCAGACAACTGTTTTATTTATGTTGGACGTCTTACGAATGATATACGAATTTAAAATCATCTAGATAATTTAATTAATTAAGATTAAAATTAACTATAAACTTAAAGTGTTTAAATAAATTAAACTACCTTCCTAGACGTTAGCACGCTACAGCCGAACCCACTCGTCACTCCACTTCATCCAACGTTGCAGCTTCCTCGGCTGCATCGGACCTCCTCGCGGCATCATCTAATGACCATTCGAATTCTAGCAACTCAACGATGATCGCCATTACCCACGGCTTCGCCTCAAGCATCTTGAAACTGAAAGCGAATGGCGATCGAATGTGATGCCCTAGCTCTCTGCTGCGACCTCACTGCTCCTCCCACAATCGCAACGGGAGAACCCAGCCACATATGTTGCCATGTGCCTCTGATACAAATCCCACATTGTGACGATTGAAGCTACCCAGCGATGCTCGAACTGAGGCAGACTTCTCCTCAGCTGCTATCGCCTGCCGAGTTCGTGATTTCATAGTGCAGCCACGATTTCCTCCCCTGCTATCGCTTGCCGAGCTCGCCTGAACCGTAAAACTAATCGATGCCAAGCCTTCCTTCCTTCCTCACACGCCTTTGCCCTCCTCCGGCATCGACTTCGATCGCCTTATTATTTTTCTCTTTTTGAAAACTGAGAGGAGAAAGGAGCAGCTCGATTGGTTTCATCGTTTGCGTGAGGAATTTATAACAACGAACTGATTTTTTAATTTCGTTTGAAAAAAAAAGCGATCTACTATTTTACAAGGAGTGGACGTTATAATAAGGGAAAAGATAGCATATTGGATGCTATCTACAGTGACACTGAAGTGAAGGGAAAAAGATGATGTGAATATGCAGGTCAATCAATATAAGTATATATATTCATTTTAAATTTAAATCATCTCGATTTCGGAACTTAGAATCTCGACCTCCTATCGAGGCGTACCGCTAGGCGTTTATAATGTTATACCCCTATTTTGAACGCAGTGGAAAAGGTTTCAGGTCTTAATTCGATTAAATGGAGAAGATAGATTTTTGGACCCAATTATTATATTAAATCTCGATATTAATTTCGAGCGTTTCTATCCCGTACGATCAAACGATAACCTCAAAAGCTACGAAATTTGAAATTTGCTAATAATACACTATTACGGATCCAATGGAACTGCTTTCGTCGAAATCCGAGATTGTGGCCCGCATCGCTGTTTTTAAATGTCAGTTTGAACAAATCATTTTTAAAATTAAATAGATCGCTTTTAAATTCAATTTTAAAACTTTTATTATCTTCATCATTATTAATATAAACTTTACAAGACTTTAAATTATTTTTATCGAGCTTAAAACCAAAGATACAATAATTTTACCAATATGCAATTATTAAGTCCAATAATTAAATTATCCAATAAATCGCTATATTTAAATTCTGAATTTATTTTATAAATGAACCCTAATCTTCCTATTCAAAGTTAATCTATAAATTCAATATTTAAAACCATTTAAATATTGCAAATCAAACGTCGAAAAGTCTGGATCATTACATTCCTCCCCCCCTTAAAAATTTCACCCCCGAAATTGCTAAAGCAGGAAAAATGTTCCAAACCCATTAACTTTCCCAAAACCCACTTAGTGAAGTTTCTATATTTCACTTTCCTAATCTTTTAGTTCTACCCAACATTTACTTCTAAATTCTATTCCCAAAACCCTTTATTCCGATTACAATTTGAAATCAAATTATCGTTAACAAAAATTTTCCAAAAATTTTCAAAAAAATTGTATCATCCTAAATTTCTGAAATTTTTCAGCATTCTCCTCTATATGGAGGACCTTTAGCAATATGGTAAGGGAGATAAATATACATACATCGACCACACGGTCCGAAAACAAAATATGTAATAATATTTTTATATTTTGCAGTATTTAATTCGAAAATGTACCTTATTTTAGCATTTTTAAGCAAGCGGCTTATTTAATTTACAATTCGTGCAATCAAAGTCCAGCAAAACAGCTCCAGGTACTTGTATTTACTCAATTTAAACACGTAAGTACCAAATATATGAAGTTATATGACATTTCATTTATTTAATTGGTGTAAACACATAAGATTCATAAACTAGCATGCTAACATATACAATAAGTAATTTATAAGGTTCGAATACTAATTTAATTGCTTTCAACTAGTTTATATACCATTTCATTCAATATGAAATGATTTACAACCCAATTTGCATACATTCAATTCACATTTGTACTAAACAAATTAATATTCATCACGAATTGATTAAAAATCAATTTATTCATTTTTCTTTCATTCGCATAATTTAATTTATTTTCATTTACATCAAAGGACCAAATTTTCTAATTTGACGCTATTCATTTAATAGAATTTCCACTTTAGTTTATAGCTATTTTAAATTGATTCCAACACAATTTATATTTAATTCTATTCCATTTCTAATTGGTTCTCGATCAATTTATTTTGCATTCCATTCAAATTCACTTTTACTATACTCAAATCCATGTAATTTAGCTCTGAAACATTCCATGTTGTTATATTAAATAACCATTTCATAAATTAACTTAAGACAGACTTCCATTTAAACTATGTACTTAAGTTAATCTATTTATCTCTAACGATCCAACTATATAACTTAAGTTTATTTCATTTTGCAACCCAATTCCATTTCAAATTTTTGATTGATTCTTCTGCAATCAAATTCTGTTCCATTCACAAATTAAATTAATTAGTTCATTCACTTCATCCATTTCAATTATTATCCCGAACTCAATTCATCCTCGAATTCATTTAAATTATATTCAAGGCCATATTCAATCAATTTATACTCAAATCGAATTTGTTTACAACTTAAACCATTTCTATTTCAATTCAATTTCAACACGCTTCCAATTATATTTAATTCACTTACAATCTAAGTCGAATTTTATTTTTAAGTCAAGTTTCATTTCCAATATCCATTTTTAACTCACAATCCAAATTTATTCAACCCAGTTAATTTCCATTTTATATCCAATTAACTAAATAATTATCTAATTAGTTCATTTCCACTTCATAATTCAATATCTGATTTTTATTTCAAAAAAAATCACTTCAATAAATTTACGCTAGTTCAAATTTATTTTATAATTTAAGTTTGGACTTTATTTCTCCACTTTAAAATACTACACCATATTTATTTTAGGTTTTCTATTTTACCTTTCGATTTATAAGTCACAAAACTTATTTTTTCATATTTCTATAATTTCTATACGCGAGTATATTCACATTTTATTTTTAGCTCGAGACTATACATTTATTTATAGCCTAAATATATTTTTATTCAATTCATTTCAATTTTTATAAGCCATTGAAGTTTATTTATTCCATTCAGAATCATTTATAACTCAATTAAATTTTATTTCAATTCAATCCAAATTCAACCCAATTTTTATTCAACTTAGCTTAAGTTAGATTCCATCCATGCCATTTTCTTTTACCTCTTAAATTTATTTAACTTACACAAGTTTTAATTTCCTTCTGAAACTCACAGTTTTCCTCTTCCTTACCTATATCTAATTAACTTCATTGAATTTTTCTCATTTCATTTTATTTATTCCAATTATCTCTTTTATTGATTTTCTTTAACTTTGCTAAGTTAATTCACCATTTCGTTAATTTATTTCATCAATTCCATTCAAATCACAACAAATTAGAATTTTAAAATTTAATTACTTCGACTTAATCCAATCTAAATACCATTTTAGTCTTTTCACTTTTAATTTTAGTATCAAAATTCAATTTCCACATTTTTCTTTAAAATAATTCTCGATTTTATAAGCTCGTCACTTATTTCCTGATATTTTCTAAACATTTTAATAAGGATTTAAAAATTCAACTACCCAGTATTCATTTCAAATCATTTTGAAATCTCAATATTCCAACTCATACTTTTTAAAATTTTAAACCAGGTTTTTATCCAAAACAAATTCCATTCGGAATTTTTGAAACAAAACTGATTGTCCAACCCATCCGAATCAAATCAATTACAGTGGCAATCCGTCACTTAGAAACTCAAAAATGAATACTGATGATGCTGCGTAGTCATCACCATGATTATTTCCCAGTGATTGAAGTGAGTTCAGTGCTGTAACATCTTCAAAATCCATTAAAAACCGATTTTCTACTCAAAATCCTTTCAAAAATAATTTTACTATCACTCACTTCAAAGACTTAGGAAAATACTTCCAAAAATTTTGGGATTTAAATTTTCAAATTCTGGCTTGAATTTTAGTTTTATTCATTTTTATAATTCATTTTTATACCATTTCAAATTTGGGTTTTAACAAACAATTCAAATTTTATAATCTTGTATTGATTATATAATAATAACCATACACACTACTATAATAATTTTTAGAAAATTATTTCTTTTATATCAAAATATAATTTGGATAAAATTATTTCATTTACCCGCTTCAAAACCATACTGTGTCAGTTTATCGTGTTCAAGTGTTTAGAAACTCCTATCGATTTAGTGGCATCCCACTATTCGACAAGAATTATATACCACTCAACCAATAATTTAACATAATGTAAAACCGCTTTATATTCACTAACAAATACACGTTCATATCTGTTAATACTCTCAGCTCATTCTAGAGTACTACTGGCTCTATCTCTAATGAGTAATCCCATCAGAGCCAAGCTTCTCGCCTAACCTTCAGCTCTAATACCAAATGTAGCGACCCGCAGTTCAATACCCTTTTAAGTTGATAAAAATTCACTCATGTTCAACCCAAATTGTACGAAAGAGAGAATAACTAGGGTAAAGAAGAATAAAGAGATGGAAGAAAATTAAACAATAATACAGAATCTCACAATCACAGTGGAAAAAAGTATAATACATAATAACAGATTTTTATATACAAAAGAATCTGTAATTGTTATATACTTACAATCATCAAAGTGGACAATTATATAACTTGTCCTTACATAGCGGAAAATGAGCCAAGTGCGGAGAATATGTTTCTTGTCATCCAGCTAGTCTCATGTGCTCCAGAGCATTCTATCCTGAATCTGTAATACTCGGCCTAACCCTAGCATTAAGATAAAATAACACCCAAGTCAGTTTGGAAAATAAGCGTGAGAAAAACACACTCAATTTGACTTATTAGAGTTATCAAAATCCTTTGAAAAATAAAGGTATCTCATAAGACCGTGTCACACATAAACATGACGAGTTTTGACCTTATGATAACCAAAACATTTTTATAGAAAGTCCAGTGATATTATAATAGTGTCTAAATACAAATACTTATTCAAATAGCAGAAATTATTACATTAATTAAATTTCAGCATACTAGGCTCTACAAACAAAAACGTATGCTCGTATTGGAGGATGGATTCTAACGAATGACTGGGCCACTAGGGTACCGCCCACCACACCTCTAGAACAATGTAACGAGGACCACCCCAGGTTCCCTTGCTACACAAGACTGGCCTACCCCTAACCTGGATAGGTCGAATATGTTTTCACCCTGGGTGTTCCCACCCATGCCATATAGCGCTCCTTCCATGCACAACCATATCCATAATATAAAGGTTTCCGAGGACTTCTAGAAAGGTGATAACATGCCCTAATTGGGTGCGACGCGCTTAGCCTTATTGCATCTCTCCTGTTTTAGTCATTCCCGGTTGATGAGGTTCGAGGTTAAGTGTTACCCTTTCAAGAACAATTTTACTTAGAATGCTCATCGTCCTCCAATGACGATGTTCGGATAGCATTCGTCCATACAAGTTGTTCTGGGTCTGGACAAACTGAATCACCTATTCATCATCTTCACGGTATTCATTCATATCGTTCAAACCAGATCAAAGTGGGTTTCAGATAATTAAATCCAATCCCGATCTCTTCGAAAAGATTAACGAAATAGGCCAATATTGATAGTCGGATATTTACTATCAAATAACATCCAAAAGCAACACAAGGCCTTATTTTATAAATCTTCAAAATATTTGTTTCAAACATCTTCACTAAGATATACATATTCAATCTCTTCAATATTCTATATTTGAAAACTATTTCAACACTTGTATCCATAATAGGATATTTCACCATTTTCTGTACTTAAAAATATTTTCCACTAAAATATTTCCAAAACCTCCCTTTCAATACTTAGGAAAATATTATACGTATAATTTCCTAAAATCACCTTAATATTAAACTTGGAATATTTCATAACTTATTTCATAAGTTCGAAATTTTTAACAAATCCTTCCTACAATTTCCATACTGATCATACTTATTCAAAATCTCAAGCAACCATTTACAACCCTTTAATGAATTCAAATTCTTTCCGAAATTACCTCATCTAAACATCGAAAAGTTTCTTAAGTCTCTGGAATTCCATTTATAAAATTTCCCTTATAAAATATGATCCTTAAATTTAAACCTGATTACACATCTCGAGAGAATTTTATAAATAAATTTTTAATCATTTCAAATTTTATGTATATAAGCATTTTTAAATGATAGTAACTTATTTTTAATTTTAATATATGATTTAGGTTATTATCTAAAATATTAAATACTTTTAATAAGCTATCAATAACTCGTTTAAAATAAAACAAATCAATTTACAAAGCTGATAATAGGAATTAATATTTTATTTTTAACAAATATTAAATATTTGAAAATCCATTTTTTTGAAGTATTCCAATTCTAATTAGTTTAAAATTTCGTAGTTCAAATAATGAAGTTTCCCATTGAAAAACAAACTTATCTTCCTAAACATAAAAATATATTTTAAAATCTCAATGACCAATTTAATTTATAACTTCCTCTCGATTTCACAACATATCGATTCATTATCGACTCCCTATCCATTTTCATTTCAAAAATAGAATCTAATATCTTTCTCACCCCTGTTTTCATATTTTAATATAAATTCGTCCTATGAATTCATATTTCCAATTATCATCTGATATCGAATTCCTTTAATTATAAACATCATTTATAAATTTTATGACTTTCTGGTTTTACCTTTTTATGAAACAAATCTTATTTATAAAATTCCATTACATACATTAATTTCTTATAAATTCCTTTAATACTTCCAATCTATTTTAAATACTGACTTTAACTGCTTTTTCATATTTCTAGAATATCATTTATAAATTCATTTATATAATTCATTTCTAAAAATCTCCATTTACTAATTCGCAATAGTTAAGTATAACCAAACCTAATTATATTTTTCTCTAATTCATTTTCTTTAAAATAGCTCCAATTCCAATGTATATTTTTTTTATCAAATTCCCCTCAATTCCTTAAATTTTAAAAATATATTTATAGCATTTAAATTATCAAAATTTAGGCCAGTGCCATAGTAACATCCAATGATTTTCAATCACTACAATAATCTATAATAGATTATTCTGCACAAATCATATATCACTATATACGAAAAATAAGTAAAAATATTATAGGAATCCATTTGGACCCCTCCAACGTGTTTTTTTCTTTCATCCATAGATGTTAATACAAAAATACCAATACCACTTCGAGGGTGATATCGTGATATAAAGGATCATCCGCTATTATGCGGGGCGCATAGGGTCTCATCCGCTATAATGTGCGGGAATATCACTCCAAATACAAGTCCTACTATATACATATTTAACATCCAACAGATAATAATTGGATAAATTCAACAAGCATTCAATAATTTATTTTAACTATTTAAAATAAATTCTAGTAATTCGAATGGGTAAGAATTTCTCTCCTTCGATTTGTAATTGCAATCCGTCCCAATTTTTGTTCCATTATGTATATTCTGCAGCTACGAATTCTACACGACTGTTTTATTTATTTTGGACCTCGTACGAATGATATACAATTTAAAATCATCTAGATAATTTACTTAACTAAGATTATGATTAACTAAAAATTTAAATTGTTTAAATAAATTAAACTACCTTCATAGTCGTTGGCACGCTACAACCGAACCCACTCATCGCTCAACTTCAACCAACGTTGCAGCTTCCTCGGCTACATCGGACCTTGTCACGGCTTCACTTGATGACCACTCAAATTCCAACAACTCAACGAGGATTGCCATTACCCATGGGTTCACCTCTAGCGTCTTGAAACTGAAAGCGAACGGCGATCAAATGCGATGCCCTAGCTCTCTGCTGCGACCTCACTGCGTCCTCCCTCAATCGCAACTAGCGACCATAGAGACTTATGTTTCCCCGCGCCTTTGATACAAATCCTAAATCATGATGATCGAAGCTACCCAGTGATGCTCAAACTGAGAGGCTTCTCCTCCGCTGCTATCGCCCGTCGAGCTTTTCACAGTGCAGCCACGATTTCCTCCACTGCTATCGCCTACCAAACTCGCTTGAACCGTAAAACTAATCGACGCCAAGCCTTTCTTCCTAGTACGCCTTCGCCCTCCTCCGGCATCGACTTCGATCGCCTTATTATATTTTTGCTTTCTGGAAACTAATAGGAAAAAGGAGCGGCTCGATTTGTTTAAGCGTGTGCGTGAGAAATTTATAATAGCAAACTGATTTTTTTCATTTGAGAAAAAGTTTTCTACAATTTTACAAGGAGAGGATGGTATAATGAGGGAAAAGATGGCATGTTAGATGTTGTATTTAGTGACACTAAAGTGAAGGGAAAAATTTGATGTGAATATGCAGGTCAATCAACATAAGTATATATATTTATTTTAAACTTAAATTGTCTAGATTTCGCAACTGAAAATCTCGACCTCCTATCGAGGCTTGCCTCTAGGCATTTATATTGTTATACCCTATTTCGAATGCAATAGAAAAGGTTTCGAGTCCTGATTCGATCATATGGAGAAGATAGCTTTTTGGACCCTATTATTATATTAAATCTCGATACTAATTTCAAGCGTTTATCCCGTCCAATCAAATAATAACCCCAAAAGCTACAAAATTTGAAATCTGCTAATAATACACTATTACGGATCCAATAGAACTGGCTTCGTCGAAATCCAAGACTGTGCTCTGGATCGCTATTTTAAATGTCAATTTGAACAAACTATTTTTAAAATTGAACAAATCACTTTTAAATTTAATTTTAAAACTTTTATTATCTTCATTATTATTAATATAAATTTTACAAGCCTTTAAGTTATTTTTATCGAGCTTAAAACTCAAGATACAATAATTTAACCAATATTCAATTATTAAGTTCAATAATTAAATTATCCAATAAATCGCCATATTTAAGTTCTGAATTTATTTTATAAATGAACCTAAAAATTCCTATTCAAAGTCAATCTGTAAATTCAAATTCAATATTTAAAACCATTTTAGTATTCCAAACCAAATGTTGAAAAGTCCGGATGTTACACTAATAGTTGTATGTCATATTTTTTTTTCATAGAGGTGAACTTTTATAAATAATTTATTTCAAAATAAGATTTATAAATAAAACGAATTTAGTTGGAAAATTAAGAACTTAAGTTTCAGGGTTGAAATTTGTTTTCAAGTGATTATTGGAATATAATACTAGTATTAATTGGAAGTATTTTAGATAAATGTTCTCAAATATGATATGGAAAAAAAATGTTTCAAAAGAATTTGTGAAAGGAAACAAGTTCTGTACTTGTCTCTTTTGTCGCTGGAAAATTATTTCCATGATGAGTGCATGCATCATCAACATTCATTTTTTAGTTTCAAAGTGGGAAGGCCATTGTAGTAGTTTTACTACACCTTTGTTTTTTGATAAATAAATCTTAATTTTAGTTTAAAAATGTGATTGGATATATAAAGCAATAAGTGTGAGTGTGCGTACATGTGTGTGTATAATTTCATATGATTTGAAAGAAACCGACATTTAGTTCTTAAGTTTCCATAAATTATAGAATTAAATTATGGTAATGAACGAAATCTTGACTATATTAATAATTAGAAACTTCTAAAACGAGAAATAAGAAAATTAGATGCTAAGTGATTAATGAAATATAAAAGAAATTGGAAATTTGTAGCTTGTAAATCGGAAGATACGAGATATTGAGCATTTTGTTAATTAAAATGAATAAGATAAACTTGTGTAACATTCAAACTCATTCTATAAAACATATATGAGTTACATGAAATGTTAAAAGTTGAAATGTTAAATAGGAATATGTAATATAATATTTTACAAGTAAAACTTAAGTAATGGAAGTGTTCAATGAATTTATTTCTATAAATAAGTATTTTAATATACAAGAAACGGTATAAACGTAAGAATAATGTCAACATAAACTGCAACAAATTGTATGTAATACATAAATAATGAATTCGTTGATTATTTTAGATAATAAATGTGAAATATTTGTGTAAGTACATGAAAGAAAAAGAAAAAGGACATTGTATGAATTAATGGAAATAAATAAATAAAGTAAATAATGATGTGAAAAGAAATCAATTGAATGAACTTAAATAATGTGTTGGAATTCTTGATTTTTTTAGCTTATTGGATGTTTGGAAAGGATATTTCTAATTATTTAAGGTTGTATGGATAATCTATTGAGTAATTATCCAAGGCTGTTAAGCGCAGGATACACTTGATGGTTATTTATCATCTTGCACGATTAAAAGTTTCTGAACTAAATAAATCATTGGTTTTGGTTGCAATGGATGTATGATGGATTCTTTGGTTGTATAAATGGTTGTATTATTTGTTTGCATATGTTCTATATTGATTTTCTTTTTTCGTAAATTGAAAACAACTAAATATTTCTCTTGAATAAAATTCTCACTATTTTTGATTATATAAGTGAAGTACAGGTTGATGGAAGCAATAGTTACTACTTTCGGTTTCATAAATAAAGCGTGTTTGCCCGATAAATAGGTACAGTTATGGATTATGGTTCAAATATGATATATATATATATATTGTAATTATTGATATTATTGTTTTTTTGGACCTTTTCATACAAAGGAGACTCTATCGAATTATTTTTGTGAATCTAAGACTCCAAAAATTTTGCGAAGTGAAAATATTTTCAAACTTTAGTAAAATTGAATTTGAAGATTTAATTTTTTATTAATTAGTATATTTTATTTAAAATACTTAACTACGTAAATTTAATTGTTTATAAATTGATTAATTGAATAAAGTTATTTTAAGCTTTTTAATCCGTTCTCGTTCCTTTTCGGGACGAAAAGTTTTGAGTGGAGGAGAGTGCAATGACCCGTATTTTTTCGATAATTAAAATATCGAATTTAGTAAGATTTTAAGATTTAATATTATATGAAATTAGAAATTTATGATTTTTTTGTAAGAAAACAATTAGAATGTAATTTTTAATAATGTGATTTAATGTAATTGATAACTATTTTTGTGTAATTTTATTTTATTCAATAATTGTTTGAATGTAAGTTCCATTGATTGTAATAGTAGATGTTAATATAAGAATGGGATAATTTAAGAAATGAATGTTGGAATATATTAAATGAATAAAAAACAGTTCTGTATAATGAGATTCGATCGAAATCTAATATTGAATATAAACTGCAATAAGAGTTGTTGGAATCCTTTAATTGAAAAGAATAAGACAAGTGCATTGTGATTAATAAGTTCAATATAAGAACTTACATTTTAAATTAAATTAAGATAAACATTTTAATGAAATTCAAGCTTTAACTTGAAAAATATGAATAGTATGTTTGTCTCTAACCGGAATGACAAATGTTGAATTTAAATAAAGGATGGAGTGAATGTTTTGGTGAAAGAATAACATAAGTTGTTATATGAAATGCACATGGAGAAGTTGATTTTCAATAAGATAAAACATTTACTTTGTAAACAGTGTATAAATTTTGTTGTATACGAAATTTTATAAAACATGTTTGAGTTGGTATAAATGAAAAGAAAACCGTGTTTTATAATTAAAATTTGTTTGAAATTAGTAATGAAATGCTTTGGAATTAGATTGAAATCTTTCAATTAAAAAGAAACATAAATGAAATTGTAATGAATGAGTTAATATAGGAACTTACATTTTGTGTCAATATGGAATGAACATTCTAACTAAGGTAATCGCACATTTTAAGACGTATAAAAATAAAATTTTCATTTGGAATACGTATGATTTTGGGAAAAAAAATTGAATTTTAGAATAATATATATACACACAAATTAATATTCAAATTTTTAAATATATCAGAGGCTTCTTGGTAGTGTAAATATTGTGGAATCAGTTAGAATTATATTGTATTAATAGTTGTACATTAAGGTTCACATATATATATTTTTCCATTTTATATATAGCCAAAACTTATAAATTAGTTGCATTAATGTAACCGTTACAGTAACTAAAAAAGTAAAGTAGATCATTTTTATAGTTCACATATAGATTTATATTTATTAATTAATAAAATTGGTTTAAGTAAAGTAAATAAATATATAGATTGATTGGTCGATTTATTGATTGATAGATTATTAATTGATTGATTGCGTGAATGGAATGTGCACATATATTAATATAAAACGAATGTTTTAACATGGAATTAAATGAGGTAAATATGTGTATATTTGAGTTTATTGATATGAATAATTGGAGTATTTTTGAAATTTGTACCCCAAAGGATTGTTTATAGGATATATAGGTGGTCCCTTCATTTGCTTTACATTTATTATCACGTCTCATGCTCTTTTTTTCAAGTTCTCAGCGTAGGCTCCATTGAGCATCCATTTAATTATTAGACTACTCGTTCATTTCTTATTAATTAATAATAGACACATTTGATTTATTTCTAGTTAATAATTGCCACATTATTTTCGTTTGTTTCTCATTTGTTCGTTTTGCTCCTTTGAATGTGCTTTACCTGAATTTTTTTCCTTTCCCATTTTTAATGTCAACATCCTAATTATTATGCATGCCATCTAGTTAGCATTTACTATTCTTTGTTTCTGGATTTTATTTTGTTTATGCGCTATTAGTTCTTGTAACTTCCTATCATTAGCAACTCTTTCTTCTCAAGCTTCATATTAAGGAATGGAATATTTATTTTTATTTTTATCCATATATTTATTCCTTTACTTCATCTCTTTCAATACTACCGTTTTAAGGCTGTTCACTTTTTTACTTCATTCAATTCCTAGTTTATTTTTATATACTTTATTAGCTTTTCATTGGTTTTCATCTTCATTCTTGTAGCCTCATTTAATTTTTCAATTCTCATCTTCCGTAGCTTCATTTCTCTAAACAAACTTTAATGTCGTTTTTCTCTATCTTTCACGTCATTTTGCTCCTTCTTCATTTTTCTTGTTCTTCAAATCTTTTTTTTTTCAAAGCTTCCTTTTTCTTATTCTTGTTCTTCAAATCTTCTTCTTCTTTTTCAAAGCTTAATTTTCTTTTCTCAATTCTTTATTTTCTTTAAATTTTCTTCTTCTTTTCCAAACATTCTTCCTTTTTCAAATCCTTTTCTTCAACTCCATATCTATACAAACATCACTGTCTCTTTCAAAACTTTCTATAAAAAAAGAAGATTAAGATAGTAAGGGAAAAATTAAAACGAGGAAGTAGTAGCGGATCCAAATCCAACTAGAAAAGAGAAATCCATAAGGTGAGTGTTTAAATTCGCTCACGAAATACTAACATTTCATTGCAAGATAAAGCAGGTCATATAGTGATAAAAATTTTATTGTTGGTTTGGAATTTTAATTAATACCTAATTTGAATAACTAAAGTCCAATATGTGATGACTAATCATTAACGTGAAATGTTATTGAATTGGTTGATTTGCTAAATTGGGGTATTTGAATGTTGATTGTATGTTGTGATGGATGCTATTGTGATTGAATGTGTATTTGTTCATTTGTTTTGATATATCCTTGTATCACCCTATAGTTTATTATAATCATATAAATTTTCATATTGATTATTTGAACACTGAATAAAGATATAAAACCCATGAATTTCATATATTTACATGAGAGAAAAAAATTAATATGTTTTGATTAACTATTTGAACCATAAAATGATTTTGAAAAAAAAAACCATTATTACCTTACTTGAAAGTTTTCAAAATTAAATTTCGAAACATTGGGAAGTTTCCATAAAATTAAATGTCGAAACTTTGGAACATTTTTATAAGTCAATTCTCTGGAACTGTGAAATTTAACTTTTTTCTGTAAATTTGTAGGTTGCTAAAATGGAAATATTGTGAAATTTATTGTATTTTTTTTTTGAATTACCGAGAGAACCAAGCTTCGCTTGTAAACAAATTTATTGTATTTTGGATATGGTAACAATAACTTTTTCAAAAATTTGAACCTTCAAAAATGTAATTATCTGCATTCTTTATTTAATCTAATTTTGATTTAATTTGCATAATAATTTTTTTTGACCCGAGTGTATTATTTTCCTTTATGCTCGGATCAGGCCGGGTATTTTAGAATTTCGAATATATTATTTCTTGAAGATGAAGGTGGAGTTTGAAGACCATATTTACTAATATTTTTCCGTTGCATTATTTGAATGTTTATTTATTGTACTCTAATTGATGTCTTAAAAATGTGTAATCAAATGTATATTGTAAACAGCTTCATGAACTGTTTTATTTGATTATTATGTTTCTGTCATTCCGCTGCGAGATTCTCTGTGTTTCTTTTCTTTTTTTCTCTTATTTTATTTATTAAACCCCATTGAAAATATACCCTTTTGAATCGTTTGGGTAAGACATGTGTGGTTTATTGTCGACTTAAATTGTCCAAAAAGGTGGGTCGTCACACCTATTTAACATTACAACTTCTTAAACATTTCTGGTAAGTTATACGTATGTTTTAAGAATGAAACTAATATTACACAAGTTTATCTCATTTAGTTTAGTTAACAAAATGTTCGATAATTACATCTTCTAAATTTTCACTATCTTTTAAATTTACAAGTTACAAATCTCTAATTTCTTTGCAGTTTCATTAACCGCCTAGCTTCTAATTTCTTATTTTTCATTTTAGAAATTTCCAATTATTAAAATAGTTAAGATTTCATTTCATTACAATAATTAAAAATAATTGTAAAAGAAATTTAAGAACCAAACACTGGATCTCATTTCAATCATCTTGAAATAATACATATATTCATATCTTTTATATATCAAGTCATACTTATATATTTTAAGTCAAAATCTGTTTATCGAACCAAATGTGTAGCATTGCTACTAAGTGGTTTCCCCTAGTTTGATGCTCGAAAATGAATGTCGATGATACGGCCATCATCATCGAAATCATTTTCCAGCGACCGAAGATGGAGTACAAAATTTATTTCCTTTTAAAAATTCTTTTAAAACATTTCATTTAAATCACAATGAAAACATTTATATTCAAAAAAACTTCCAAATAATACTAATATTATATTCCAAAATCTTTGAAAACCAATTTCAAAGACCCGGAACTTAAGTTCTCAAATTTTCAATTAAATTCATTTTTATTTATAAATCTTATTTTGCAACCAATATTTATAAAATTTCACTTAACAAACATATCACATACAACTATATCCATTTATTAAACTATTCTTGTATATAAAATGTATAATACTAGGTAAAATTATTTCATTACCAATATTTCAAACAATATTGTGTCGGTTTGCCCTATTTACTATTTAGAAATCCCTATCGATGCCATAGCTTTCTATGTACTGACTAAAATTCATAAATACTAAACTGAAAAAATTAACACAATATAAAGACATTTTATAACACTAACAACTACGCTCTTTCATTCATATACACTCGGAAACTCATTCCAGAGTATTACTACCCTATCTCTAATGAGTCAGACCCCACAAAGCTAAGTTTATCGCTAAGCCAAAGCTCTGATACCAAATGTAACAGCCCATCTTTTTGGACGGTTTAAATCGACAATGACCACACATGTCAACTCAAACCATTCAAATGGAAGGATTGTTAATGAGGTAAATAAGAAATTAAGAGAAAGGAAAACAAAACACGGAATCTCACAGTGTAATGACAAAATATAATAATCAAATAAACAGTTCATGATGCTATTTTGCAAATAACATTGATTACACTTTTACAATACAAATCAGAGGTATACATACAACAGGAATAAATAAATAATGCAGCGGAAAACATGATGCAGGAGAATAAGTGTAATAAATTGTAATAATATACTAAATCTCCATCTCCGTCCTCCAAAAAGATAGTCTTCAATGTCCTGAAATACTCAGACTGGCCTGAGCACAATGAAAAGACAAAACAATCGAGTTAAAACTAAAAGATCTTATGTAATTAAATTCCAAATAAGTGAATATGAGTGTAATGGCTTCAGAAATGTTTACGGGATTTTATATCTCTTATCCAGTGTCTAGCGTGCATGCAATAACATAAGTGATGTTCGAGATTACATCTCCTAAGGATCAATTAAACTATTTACATATGTAATACAAAACGCTATTATAATATGTCCACAGTAAAATAAAGTATTAAAAAGCGTTAAGGCGTTATCCATATCCCCATCAACACATTTTTATATAAATGTCGTAATCTATAAAGTACTATAAACTCCACCATAAACTGGTAGGCTATCTGGGAGCACTCCATTGGTAGAAAACAAACCAAACTCGTAGTGGGCACGATAACACATATGACAAGGCATGCGAGGCAATGTCAAAGTAGGATTCTACCGTTTTGCAGAACCGGGCTAGTGGTAATGCATAACAGTTACTACCGCCCACCTTGAACTACCCTTCTATAATCAAATCGAAGGGTGGCCACCAAATCCATCACAAAGTAATGAATATGGTATTGAAGAAATGTGTCCAATCGGGGGTGCGATCCCAATTGGTCCTGGTATTGCTCCTGATTTAGTCATATCAAGCTGACCCGAGGGGGTCAGGGCTGCGTTCATACGTCATACAGTAACGTCCGCCAAACCACCCTACTATGTTCTGGATTCTCCACCATGTGTATAGTTGTTAAAGTGGTTTTTGATATTGGATGAAAGTATGACAATGTCCGATCCTGGGTTCTTCAACAACCAAACGCTTATTTCACACCGGTTGGTTCTTTTACATTTCCAAAATTGATTCATAATTGATATTAGAATATCATATTCACTTCAAAATCATATCACTTTCAAAATCATATTCACTTCCGAAATCATATTCACTTTCGAAATCAGTACCATAAAATAGGTTAAACCATCATATTAAAATATTCACATTTAAATCAATTAAATCTAAATCATAATAGTTCCAACTTTAAACAGGTTGAATATTGAAAGTAGTTTATATATTGGAATAGTTATACAATAAAAATAGTTTATATTTTAAAAATAGATTATAGGTTAAAATAGTTTATAGTTTATATATTAAATGTTGTTTATAATTTAAAATAGTATACATTAAAATAGTTTAAAATTTAAAAATAGGTTATAGATTAAAATAGGTTATATATTAGAAATAGTTTATATATTAAAATAGGTTATATATTAAGAATAGTTAATGTATTAAAAATTATTAATATGTTAAAATAGTTTATATGAAAAAAAGTTTACATATTAAAAGAGTTTTATATTAAAAGAGTTTATATCGAAAATAGTTTCAAACTAGAATTGTTTCTTCCAATATCAAAATCAATTCTAATCAACTTTAGTTCCAAAATTCAATTTAAATCAATCGCAGTTCAAGATTTCAATTCAAAAGGCTAAAGGTTTCAATTCAAATTCATGTTGAAACCATTTCAATTTATATCGATTTCAAATCCTTGTTTGAAAAATTTAAACCTCGTCAAATTTAGTAAGTTTCAAAGTTTAAATATTCAAACATTTACAACTACTCAAATTTGATAAATTTCATTTATATTTCAAAATTCAACTTTAAGATTTCAATTTAAATTCTTTAAACAATTCATTTAAACCAATCTCTACTTCAACATTTTAAAGCTTGGATTTTGAAAATAATTCAGTTTATATAAACCAAATTTTATTTCATAATATCATTCATTTGGATTCAAAATTTAAGGATTTAAAATCATTTAATTTAACCAATCCGGTGCCCGTATATAATTTTTGTGACTCCCCATCCCAAGACCCACATTAACAAAGAGTATTATGAGGTAATATTATCTGCATTAGTAGAGAAAGGGCTGGATAGGAGCGACCATCTATAGCCTTATCTTAAATATCTATTAAACACGTCGACAAATGCCATTTTTTTCCTCAAGTGGATCGACATATACAATAAATACTTAATACAAAGCCATAGGTGGCAATAGGATCTATCAGAACAAAGTACAACAACTCGAATGCAAAACACATCACATAACAGTAGATCATCACATATATATACATATACATTACAGAGTACATAAAATGATACATGTCAAGTGGTATAGCAACCACAATATACAAGCGGGTCAAAAGAATACGCATATCAGAGTAGCAACCAAAAAGGACTACACAGAAAGCTACAACAAAAAGAGCTAGCTGAATAGTCCATGTGGAAGCAGAATAGGCTAAGTCCAAATGTACCTAACCTGAAACACCTCGGTTTGACCCGAGTATAAAATACATGGGTCAGTCTAGCTAAACAAATTAGTTTACAAGGATAAGCGATAATATGAGCATAAGGATAATGTGATAATATTCCCGAGTGGGAAGGAACAATCTAAAATGTATGATTACACCAAGTGATAATATGGTATCACTACACAAACATAAAATTTCAAAAGAGATAAAATAACCCATAAAATGCTAAAAGTAGCGAGCCTCGTATCATCGGCATTTATAAAATATCAAATATGGTTTTGGGAGAAACCTAAACCCTCCATCTTGGCAAACCCAAAACGTGCATAAAGAGATCTCATCTCAAACACACCATAAGGAAAATATATCCCCAAAGAGAAGAATAAAATCTCAAGTAAACACCAAAAGGCAAATTTCATATAAGCCAGTGTAGGCAATTCAAATTTCAAAACTAGAACTTCCGCACGTTCAAATTCCCAAAAGGTAATCGCCACAAAGATATATCGAAAGGTTCAAAGGACCAATTTCAGAAAGGGGCGATACATTAGGGAAAATAGTCAAAGAAGCCATCTCAAAAGTATTTGCACGTGCAGATGGCTGAATGGCAAGATGCCACAATGACAAATACGCCGCAATGGCAAATACGTCGCAATGGAAAACGTCTCGAAGACAAATACGTTGCAATGGCAATGACCCAAAGGTCCAGTACTGGCATGACGCAATGGCAAGTGTGTCACAAAATCTCGAATAGGAAACCGAATAGTGTTAACGTGCATCCCATACCATATGTTTGCACTAAAGGTTTACTAATCGTTAGTAAATTTCACACTCAAAGCAGTAAAAAGTTTACTTCATCTCATCGGTAAACTCGACCCGAAGGTCAATGATCAAACGGACAAGTCAGGAATTAATTGATAAGATAAAAAAATGTTCCCATACCACATGTTTTACCAAATCGTTTTATTCTCCTTCTCATTTGCTCAAATAGTGCAAAAACATGTATTTTATATATAAATAATTTATTTAGGAAAACAATCTTTTAAAACCATTTTTCGAAATAAATTTTGAAGACAATATTTGAAAATTTCCTTATTGTAGAGAATAAATAGATTTTGTGGCTTAAAATAATTTAAAAATATTACATAATAACTATTTAAAATGCCGATTTATTTTAAAAATTATTTCAAAATTGTTTGGAAAAATCTGTGCTCGAAATCAAATAAATCACTCAAAACAGTCATTCTAATTCAATTAAAATTTGAATTTCAAATTCATCAAAACTTGGCTAGCCTATTGATAAGCATCATAGTCCTCGAAACATTTCAGAAATATCACAAAACACGAAGTAAAAGTCAAAAGTCGTACGGAAAAGAACAAAAAACGCTTGGGCAAAATAATAACCAGGTATGAATTCTTTGGGTTCAACTTTCGGACATAAAACAGGTGGCCAAACGATCTTTGATTGAACTAAAAATTGGTGTGCAAAAAGTAGAAACTTCATCTTTCAAACAAAAAGAAATAATGAATTCCGGTTGGAAATGAAAAAGTTACATTATCTCAAACATGGACTCAGACCATGTTTGCAACAGTTCAAAGCAAAATATGCCCAGGCCTGAAAACCATCTTGGGTCCAACTTACAAGCCTAAAACAGAGGAATAATTGACCTCATATTGTATTAAAATTTAGTATGCACATAGTAAAATACTTCATCTTTAAAACAAACAAAGAATCAATGAAATCCGACTAGAAAAGAAAAAGTTACACTGTCTCAAATATGGACTCAGTCCATGCTTGCAACAACTCGAAAACCAAAATGTACCCAAGCCTGAAAACCATCTTAGGTTCAAATTACAGGCCAAAAAAAGGAATAGATGACATTTTATTGAGTTGAAAATTGGTAGGCATATAGTTTAACACTCATTCGTAAAATTGGAAAAAGAATCACGAAATTTGAATAAGCTATGATAGAGTTACGATGTTTCAAAATTGAACCCAGGTAGTGTTTTCATTGTAAAAATATGGACAAAAACATACTCCGAATCAAAGTTCGACAACATATTTCTATAAGCTACATAGGTTGAAAAAAATTTGAAATTTGGCATGTATAAAGTTCAACAACTATAATTTAAACTTTAAAAATAATCATGCAATTTGGACAAGGTATGAGAAAGATATGATGTCTCAAAGTTGAACACAGGTAGTGTTTTCACTGTAAAAATCTGGGCAAAACATGTTCCGAATCAAAGTTCGGCAACATATTTCTATAAGCTACATAGGTCGAAATGACCTCAAATTTGGCATACATAAATTCCAACAACTATACTTTAATACAAAAATAATCATGCAATATGGACAAGGTATGAGAAAGATATGATGTCTCAAAGTTGAACCGAGGCAACGTTTTCATTGTAAAAAATCTAGACAAAAACAAGTTTCGAATCATAGTTTGACAACATATTTCTATAAGCTACATAGGTCGAAATGAACTGAAATTTGGCTCGCATAAAGTTTGACAACTATACTTTAAAATGCAAAAAGAATCATGCAATTTAAACAAGGTAGGTGAAAGATATAATGTCTCAAAGTTGAAGCCAGAAAGGGTTTGCAACACCCAGAAAATCAACATTACAGTAAACGAATTTAAGCATTTTATGGCAATCAAACTCTTGTCTCAGCTAAATATTTGTGAGTTTAGCGGTCGCCTTACTGTTGCAATGGAAAGACTCGGATTTGCAGCTAAAAGGTTGAACCTTTGAGGAGATTTTGGCCACTAGAACCTATAGAAACTACAAACAAATATGCAAACAAGAAGAGATAATTTACAGACAATCTTCTCTAAAATAAGATTGGATGAGAGTATTTTGGTTTAGCAATATGATTACCTGTGCATTTTACTTTAGACTGATAAAGATCTCATCTTGAATTGAAGAAATTTGAGTTTTAAAAGCCATACATTGAAGAAGATGAAGTTGGGTTCTTTTTTTCCTTCTGGCTTCTGAATGCTTACAGAAGAAGGAAGAAAATGAGCGTACAGTAATTAGTTTCTCATTTCTTTATTCAGGCTTAGGCTAAGTGGGCTTGGACCCAAATAAAAAGAAATAAAAAAACCTAAGAAAATTAATACAACACTTAACAAATGCACAAATATGTATTATACAAAATAAATTACATTCACTTTTAAATTTTTACACAAACAATTTAAGTAAACTTGCATACATATGAAATAAAATATTTCCTATCATATAAAAAGATTATTTTACATTTAAAACATTTTTATTATTAAAAACCCTAAATTTACAAAAATACCCAATTTACATTAAATAAATTCATAATTCCTTATTTTTAACTTCTAAAATACAATAAAACCTATTTTATTGCACAGAAAAATATAACAAACTATTTAAGTCTTATATTTATAATCAAAACATATTTTAAAACCAAATTCCATCTTTTTGTCTAAATAAACAACTTTAAAAATTAATTACTTCCCTTAAAAAAATTTAAAAGAAGTAATTGGCAGTAATTAATAAAATCGTGGCATTCTGTCTAAATAAAAATACAATTTCCATTTATCATTACCCTAAGCAAATAAAATAAAGATCCAAACTTTATTTCTCATTTTAAATTCAATTTTTTTATTCCGAATAAAAAATTTAAATTCCCAATTTATTTTAATTCTCAATATTAAATTATTTTCTCATTTATTATTACCGTTATAATTTAATATTCACAGGTAATCTCCAAAATCAAGGTGTTACAATTTTCTACCCTATGGTCAAGTGATACAGATATATATATAATTTTAATCCGCGAAACTTAAATTTACGGGTATATATCATTTCAACCCTCAATCCCGAGTAAAATTCAAAATCATAAAATTGCTCGGGTTTATCATTTCAACCCGTAACGATTTTTCCCTAATCTATAAAAGCATTCGAGTATATATCATTTCAACCCATAGTGATTTTCCTAAAAATAACAAAGGGAACTTGCAGTGTGATAACAACATAAAAATAAATATAATATGCAATCATCCAAAATTTCAACAATTAAGTATCCCTCACAATCATCATCCTAATCAACCAATCAATCACAACAAAGAAACTGGCTATCAATCAGGTATTTAACAAACAATTTAAATCCAATATTAATTTAAAATGGCAATTGAAATCAATATAAATTCAAATTAAATTTAAATGACAATTTAAAATACCAAACATCAATCAATAAATATCTAAGCACATCATAAATTTAATTTAACTAAAATAAGATAGTTTAGCATTCGTGAGTGGATTAAAACACCCACCTTTGATTTCAAATCGATTTAAAATCCAAAAATATCCCAAAAATCCATTAGTCTTAGAATATAGACAAACTAGTTTCATGTTGTTCGAAATTTTGATACGATCGCAATAGGGAAAACCACGTCCAAATCCAAGTTCATAGGAAAAAGTTATACAAGTTAGAACATTTGGAAATTAAATCATAATTAAAATAAAACAAGGGTATTATTGTAATTTAATTACCTCAACCCTAATGCGAAACCCTATAGAACTTGACCTAGTTCGACCACGTACAGCCGTTGTGCAAAACTCATCGTCGCCACCGCTAGAGGCCACTGCGCCTCGATCGAACGTCTCCATCATGCTCAGCTAGATTATGCACACCTGGTAAGGGGCCGCGACCAGCTCCGGTCGCCTCTGGCAATCACACCGCCACTGATTTAGTTCAAGATTTTCTGGCGATTCTAGCAACCTATAGACCAAATGAACCATATAAATCGACTTGTCTCGTCGCCCTCTGCACTTCGATGCCCTCCGATCGAACCGACGTCGAAGATCCCCCATTAAATCCCAAGCCCTAAAATGAACAGCCAAAACTTCTTCCTTAATTTTTGACAGATAGTGATTTCGATTGAAAAAACGAATTTCAGCAGTAGATTGCGCTCAATGATAGCTTTTCAAAGATATATAATATGACATAGTTTGGAGAGTTTGAAATTTTGGAATTGATTTTGATTTGAAATTGATATAAAGAATGAGGTTTTGACGTTCTGACTTTTGAGAAGGAGGAACATATGAAAATAAAGTACTACAAAAATAAAAATGAAAGGCTGCTAGGGTTAGAGAAAAGTCAAATTATATATATGGAGATAGATAAGAACGAATTGACATATTGAATTGGTTCAAAACGATAATGACAACCTGAAAATCCCGTTTCGTTTCCAAAACGAAATTTGGTCATCCAATATATCGAATTATATATTCCCGATAATTTTAAACTCGATGAAACTAGTTTCAAACCCAAATTCTATTGTATACAGAAATTAGCTTTTAAAATCAGATTATATTCTATAAAATTCTTTTAATTGATTTCTACGCGTTTCAAGCCCGCACGATCAAACGATAGGTACGATCGCTACCATACTTGAAATCCTACAACAATTCATTGTTACGGATCCGTTAAAACTTGTTTCGTCGAAATCCGAGACAGTGGTCAAAATGGCTAATTTTTATGTTAATTAGATAAATATATTAAATTGATTAATCACTTTTAAATTCAAATTTAATAGAAAACTTTTTTCATCATTTCCGATTATACAGAAATTAACAATCTTTTACAATACATTTTCCACGTTAAATCCAATATTTAAATATGACATAAATTTTAACGTTAATTACAATAGGAATAAAATCTGTTTTATTATAATTTAAATTCCAATAAATTCTATTATTTTGATTTACACCCTCTTTATTCAATCATCTAATACCATATGAATTCATTCGACATAAGTTTACATTTTATTACATTCTTATTCTACGGCTATCATCTTTTACCATATTAACTATAATATTCCAATTATGTTAAATTCACATTGATTTCCAAATTAATTCAACATATTAAATAATAACTAATAATTAAACATTGTCACCTTTAAGTAATTTAATCACATTTACAAATTTATTACTCATAAACAAAGATTATAACTACTTAACACGCCACTGATTTCATATTCTATATTAATCAATTTCAATTAGTTACATACAGTCTCACCATTGAATACAACATTCAATTTACTCCTTATACATTATTATAACGATTTTAACTTTACAATTATTTCAATTAATTGAAATTACATTAAAATAATTGTCAATAACCTTCAAACAATATTATTAAATCACATTCTAATTACTTTCTCATTAATAAATCATAAAAAACTTAATTTCTCCCAATATTAAGTTTCTAAATCTTATTTAATGTAAAAAATTTAATTATTAAAAAATACGGGTCGTTACACTCTTCCCCACTAAAAACTTTTTGTCCTCGAAAAGGAATGAGAAGGAATTAAGAAATTTGATATAATTTTATTCAAAAGATTCAATTTGTAAATGCTTTAAGTTTACATAATTAAGTATTTTAAATAAAATACATTAATTTATAAACAATTAAATCTTCATATTCAAATTTAATAAAAGATTGAAAATGTTTCCACAATCAAAAAAAAAATTCTATGTTTTAAATTCACATAAAATTTCAAAAAATTCTCCTTTGTGCGGATAGGTCTAGAAAAATAATAATATCAATAATTACAATATATATATCATATTTCAATAATAAAATATCCCAAATCATGGGAAAAACGATTAAAATATAGTTGCAAAACCGTAATCGGAAAATGTACCTATTTGTCGGAAAACAACTTTATTTATGAAACGAGTAGTTATTGCTTCCATGGACATGTATTTCACTTATATAATCCAAATTAATGAGAATTATGTAAAAGAGAAATATTTAGTTGTTTCAATTAGTAACAAAAGTAAACCAACACGGAATATATGCAAACAAACAACACGACCATCATATGCGACAAAGAATTCATCATAAATCCATAGCAAACAAAACTAATGGTTTGTTTAGTTTCAGAAACTTCTCATCGTACAAGGGTGATAAATAAACTATCAATTGTACCCTACGGTCAACAGTCTTAGATATTTACTTAATAGATTATTCATACATCCTTAAACAATTAGAAGTATCCTCTCCCAAACTTCCCATTAACCAAACAATCCAAAAGTTAAATATTATTTAAGTTTCTTCAATTGGTTTCTTTTGATATCATTATTTACTTTTTATTTATTTCCATTCATTCAAACAATGTCTTTTTTCTTCCCCGTTCATTTACTTACATAAATTATTTCACATTCAATATCTGAAGTCATTAATAAATCAATTTTTGAAATATTATATAAGTATCCTTGTAATTAAATTCACATTCAATTACTTATATACTTGATTTCCATTTAACATGAATATTCCTGAATAACCATTTCATACTTATGTATTTTTACCTTTTAATTCAGGTTTATCCTTTCTTTTATAGTGTCAATTAATAATAAACTTATTTATGAATCATTTCAGTTATTTCTTAAGTTTATAAACATTTTCTTAGATAATATTCACTTTTTTACTATCCAATCTAATTATTAGCATTTCAGAATATTAACTTATGTTCATAAGCTTTATTTCAAAATTCTTATTTATAGAAATAATTCCATTTGAACACTTTTATTACCTAAGTTTTATTTGTATAATATTCTATTACATATTCCTATTTAACATTACAACTTTTTAAACATTTCTAGTAAGTTATATATATATATATATATATATATGTTTTAAGAATGTAATTGAATATTACACAAGTTTATCTTATTCAATTTAGTTAACAAAACATTCAATAATTACATCTTCTAAATTTTCACTATCACTTAAATTTACAAGTTATAAATCTCCAATTTCTTTACAGTTTCATTAATTACCTAGCTTCTAATTTCTTATTTTTCATTTTAGAAGTTTCCAATTATTAAAATAGTTAAGATTTCATTTCATTACAACAATTAAAAACAATGCTTAAGAGATATACAAGAACTAAACACCAAATTTTATTTCAATCATCTTGAAATAATATATATTCATATCTTTTATATGTCAAATCATACTTTGATATTTTAAATCAAAATCTGTTTATCGAACCAAATGCATAGCAAAACTACTATGCGGTCTCCCCCACTTTGAGACTCGAAAATGAATGTCGATGATGCAACCGTCATCAACGAAATTATTTTCCAGCGACAGAAGGGGGAGCACAGGACTTATTTCCTTTTAAAAATTCTTTTAAAACATTTCTTTCAAATCACACTGAAAAAAAATATATTTGAAAACACTTCCAAATAATACTAATATTATATTCTAAAATATTTGAAAACCAATTTCAAAACCCCGAAACTTAAGTTCTCAAATTTCCAATTAAATTCATTTTTATTTGTAAATCCTCTTTTGCAACCAATATTTATAAAATTTCACTTCCTATCAAACATATCACATAAAACTACACCCATTTATAAAATTATTCTTGTATATACAAAGTATAATATTAGGTAAAATCATTTCATTTACCTATATTTGAAACAAAATTGTGTTGGTCTGCCCTATTTAGTGTATAGAAATCCCAATCGTTGCCGTAGCGTTTTATGTGCCGACCACAACTTATAAATATTAAACCGAACAAATTAACACAATATAAAAACATTTTATAACACTAACAAGTATACTCTCTCATATTTATACACTTAAACAAATTCATTGTAGGGTATTACTACCCTATCTCTATGAGTCAGACCCCACGAAGATAATGTTATCGCTAAACCAAAGCTCTGATACCAAATGTTACGACCCACCTTTTTGGACGATTTAAATCGATAATAAAACACACATATCAACTCAAACCATTCAAAGGGAGGATGGTTAATGGGGTAAATAAAAAAATAAGAGAAAGGAAAGGAAAACAAAACACAGAATCTCACAACGGAATGACAAAGTATAATAATCAAATAAACAGTCCATGAAGCTGTTTTCAAAATAACATTTGATTACACTTTTACAATACAAATCAAAGTGATACATACAGCGAGAATAAATAAATAATGCAACGGAATAACATGATGTGGTGGAATAAATATAATAAATAGTAATAATATACTAAATCTTTGTCTTCATCCTCTAAAAAGATAGTCTTCAATAAGGTGAAATACTCAGGTTGACCCTAGCGTAATGAAAAGACAAAACACTCGAGTCAGAACTAAAAGATCTTATGTAAGTTAAATCAAAATAGATAAATATGATTGTAACGGCTTCAGAGATGTTTACGGGATTTTGCATCTCCTATCCAGTATCTAGCGTACATGTAATAATTGAAGTGATGTTCGGGATTCCATCTTCTAAGGATTTGTTAAACTATCTACATATGCAATACACCACGCTACTATAATATGCCTAGAGTGAAGTAAAGTATTAAAATAGCATTAAGGCGTTACCCATATCCCCATTAACACATTTTTATATAAATGTCGTTGTCTATACAGTATTGGGAAATCCACCACAAAATGGTGGACTATCAGGGAGCGCTGCGTTGGTACGACACAAACCAAACTCGTAGTGGGATCGATAAGGCATATGATAAGGCACGCGAAACAATGCCAGGGTACGATTCTACCATTTTGCAGAACCAGGCTGGTGGTAACGCATAGCAACTAAAAACTCACACCTCGGAACATACTCGCATAATCAAATCGAGGGGTAGCCACCAAATCAATCGCAAAGTAATAAATACGGCATCAAAGATTTATTCCAGATCGGGGGCGCTAAATCACTTGGCCTAGGTATAGCTCCTGTTTTATCATATCAAGCTAACCCGAAGGGGTCAGCGCTGCATTCATACCTCGTACACTAATGTTCGCTAAACCATCCTACTTCGTTCTGGACCTCCACTACATGCACAGTTGTTAAAGTGGTTTTCAGTATTGGTAGAGAGTATGACAATATCCGATCCCGGATTCTTTAATAACCAAACGCTTATTTCACACCAGTTGGTTTTTTTACATTTAAAAAACCGATTCCGTAATTGATATTAAAATATCATATTCACTTCAAAGTCATGTCACGTCCGAAGTCATATTCACTTTCAAAATCATTGCCACAGAATAGGTTAAACCATCATATGAAAATATTCGCATTTAAATCAATTAAATCTAATTCATAACAGTTCCAACTTTAAACAGTTTGAATATTGAAAGTAGTTTATATATTGGAATAGTTATACGTTAAAAATAGTTTATATTTTAAAAATAGGTTATAGATTAAAATAGTTTATATATTAAACATAGTTTATGTATTTAATAGGTTACATATTAAAATATGTACTAAAATTGTTTATAATGTAAAATAGTATATATATTAAAATAGTTTATAATTTAAAAATATGTTATAGTTTAAATAGTTTATATATTAGAAATGGTTTATGTATTAAAATAGTTTATATATATTAAAAATAGTTAATGTATTAAAAATTATTGATATACTAAAATGGTTTATATGATAAAATAGTTTATACGCTAAAAGAGTTTATATCGAAATAGTTTCAAATTAGAATTGTTTCTTGCAATTTCATAAATCAATTCTAATCAACTTTAGTTCCAAAATTAAATTTAAATCAATCTTAGTTTAACGATTTTAATTCAAAAGGCTATTTGTTTCAATTCAAATTCTCATCAACAACATTTCAATTTATATCGATTTCAAATCCATATTTGAACTTCAAATTTAAACAACTTCAAATTCAATAGGTTTCAAAGTTTAAATATTCAAATGTTTACTACTACTTTATTTTGATAAATTTCATTTATATTTCAAAATTCAACTTTAAGATTTCAATTTAAATTCTTTAAACAAGTCATTTAAACCAACTTCTGTTTCAACATTTTAAAGCTTGGATTTTGAAAATAATTCATTTCATATAAATCAAATTTTATTTCATAATACCATTTAACTGGATTCAAAATTTAACGATTTAAAATTATTTAATTTAACCAATCCTGTGTTCGTATATAATTTTCTACCCAATGGTTAAGTGATACAGATATATATCATTTCATTCCGAAAAATTTAAATTTATGGGTATATATCATCTCGAGCCGCAATCTTGAGTAAAATTCAAAATTTATAAAATTGCTCGGGTTTATCATTTCAACCCATAAGGACTTTTTCCTAATCTATAGGGCCATCCGGCTATGTATCATTTCAATCCATAGTGATTTTCTTAACGATAACTAAGGAAACTTATAGTGTGATAACAACATAAAAAACAAATATAATATCCAATCATCCAAATAACAATTAAACATCTGTCATAATCATCATTCTAATCAACCAATCAATCACAACAAATAAACTGGTTAACAATCGGATATTTAACAAACAGCTTAAATTCAATACTAATTTAAAATAGCAATTAAATTCAATATAAAATCAAATTAAATTTAAATAACAATTTAAAATACCAAACAGCAATCAATAAATTTCTAATCACGTCATAGATTTAATTTAACTAACATAAGATAGTTTAGCATTTATAAGTGGGTTAAAACACTCACATTTGACTTTAAATTGATTTAAAATCAAAAAATAGCCTAAAAAATTGACAGTCTCAGAATGCAAATAAACTAGTTCCATGATGTCCGCAATTTTGATACGATCGCAATGGAGAAAACTGCGTCTAAATCCAAGTTCGTATGCAAAAGTTATGCACATTAGAACACTTGGAATTTATTGAAATAAAACAAGGGTGTTATTGTAATTAAATTACCACAACGCTAATGTGAAACCCTACAGAGCTCGACCTCATTCAACCGCTCCATCATGCTAAACTCATCGCCGTCGTCGCCAGAGGCCACTACACCTCGATCATATGTCTCCATCATGCTCAGCAAGCCCAGCCGCACCAGGCAAGGGGCCGCGACCGGCCACCTCCGGTCGCCTCTGGTAATCACACCGCCGCCGATCTAGTTCAAGATTCTTCGGTTATTCTAGCAAACTATAAACCAAACGGACCATGCAGATCGAATTGCCTCCACGCCCTCTATATTTTGATGCCTACGATCCCCTCCGATCGAACCTCGTTGAAGATCCACTTCTAAATCCCAAGCCCAAAAATGAACGGTCGAAATTTCTCAGTCAATTTCTGGCCAAAACATGATTCAACTGCAAAAATGAATTTCAACAATAGAATGCGCTCGACGAGAGCTCTCCAACGATATATAACATGACATAGTTTGGAGAGTTTGACATTTTGAAACTGATTTTGATTTGAAATTGAAATAGGGAATTAGGTTTTGACGTTCTGACTTTTGAGGAGGAACATACGGAAATAAAATACATATAAAAATAAAAATAAAAGGCTACTAGGATTAGAGAAAAGTCTATTTATATATATGGAGATGGATAAGAATGAATGGACATATTGAATTGGTTCGAAATGATAATAACGACCCAAAAAGCTGGTTTCGTTCCCGAAACGAAAATGGGTCATCCAATATATCAAAATATATGTTTTCGATAATTTTAAACTCAATGAAACTATTTTCAAACCCAAATTCCATTGTATATAGAAGTTAGCTATTAAAATTAGATTATATTCTTTTAATTGATTTCTATGCGTTTCGAGCGTGCACGATCAAACGATAGGTTTGGTTGCTACCAAACTTGAAATCCTACAATAATTCACTGTTACGGATCCGATGAAATTAGTTTCGTCAAATTCCGAGACAGTGGGCAAAATGGCTAATTTATAGTTATTTAAGTAAATATATTAAATTGATTAATCACTTTTAAATTCAAATTTAATAGTTAACAGTTTTCTTCATTTCTGATTATACAGAAATTAATAATCTTTTACAATACATTTTCCACGTTAAATCCAATATTTAAATATTACATAAATTTTAACGTTAATTACAAAAGGAATAAAACATATTTTATTATAATTTTAATTCCAATAAATTCTTTTATTTTGATTTACAGCCTTTTTATTCAATCATCCAATACCATATGAATTCATTTGACACAAGTTTACGTTTTATCACATTCTTATTCTACAGCTATCATCTTTTATCATATTAACTATAATATTCGAATTATATTAAATTCACATTGATTTCTAGATTAATTCAACATATTAAATAATAATTAATAATTAGACAATTTTCGCCTTTAAGTAATTTAATCACATTTATAAATTTATTGCTCACAAACAAAGATTATAACTACTTAACATACCTCTAATTTCATATTCCATATTAACTAATTTCAGTTAATTACATACAATCTCACCATTGAATACAACATTCAATTTATTCCTTATTTATCATTATAACCAATTTAACATTACAATTATTTTAATTAATTGAAATAATATCAAAATAATTATCAATAACTTCAAACAATATTATTAAATCATATTCTAATTATTTTCTCATTAATAATCATAAATATTTTTTAATTTCTCCCAATATTAAATTAAAAAATCTTATTTAATTTAATATTTTTACTTTTCGAAACGGGTCATTACAAATAGGATATTTGGGGAAAAGATTACCACCGGAGGAAGAATTTGCTGATATGGATGAATTTATCCATTCTATTAATTTCAAGAAATTATTAGATTTACCTTTCGAATATTTAATTAGTTAAACAATGGAGAGGTTCCATCGATGGCCTTTCACGAGATTTTTCATTAGCGAGAAGTGGATCACAGACACCCTTCATCTAGAATGTACGATCTATGTAGTACTATTTCTTAACATTATCTTATTTATTATAACGACCAAATGAATAAAATTTATTCCGTTAAGTTTTAAAAAATGTGGTTAAAAGGAGAGGACTTTGACAATTTATTCATCTCTGAATGGTAATCGATGGAAAAATTATACTTTGATAGTGTAGCCTAAAAAAAAATCTTATTTAAGCTTGGTGAACTTCAGAAACTTTAAAGGATTAGAATAGAAATGTATTTGTAATATCAAAATTAAAAAAGATTGAATCTTAAGAGAAATATTAGAAATGAATAGGCCTAAAGAAAACAATAAGCTTAATCGGGTGGAAAGTAAGAAGCTAACCAACCTTCATATGGATTTATATAAGGCTATTGATGAAGAAGAGGTTATATGGAAAAAAAGGTCTAGTATTCGATGGATTAATGTAACGACCCGCAAATCTGTACCCCTTGAATCAACACTATTCTACCTAAATCAACTCAAGTTGTACAAAAATACGAACCATCTGGGTTAAAGAAGAAGAGGTAGAAGAAGAAAATAGAAAACAACATCAGAATCTAATCATTGCAGCAGAATAAAATATAATAGATAATGAATGATTTTTACACAAAAACAAATATATCTGTTTTGTACATACATCGTCATCAGAGTACAATCATCAGAGTTCAACAACATCAATAACATACAACTGGATACACAGCTACTCTACATAGTGGAATATATATAAAACAAGTACGAGAATACGCATCGCCGTCCAGCTCGTCTTCTGAGCTCCACAGTATCATATCCTGTATCCTATAATACTCGGTCTGACCCGAGCATTACAGTTAAATACACCCGATTCAGTTTAGAATACCAGCGTGAGAAAATCACACCTAATTGATTATTAAAGTTTCAAAATCCTTTGAAAAACAAAAGCATCTCGTAAGACCACGCCACAAATAAACATGTCGGGTTTTTATCTTACGATAACTAAAACACTTTTTATAGAAATCCTCTGATATTATAATAGGGTCTATATACAAATACTTATAAGATAGCCGAAATTGTTACATCTATTAAATTCCAGCTACTAGCCACATAATGGGTAATACAAACAAAACTCGTACAAGGCTCGTAGGGAGAATGGATTTCCAACTAACGACTAGGCACTGGGGTACCACCTGTCACAGTACGTTGCCTAGATCACAGTACCGAGGAGTACGTCCGCTCCACTGCAACACAAGACCGGGACTACCCTTTACTGGATAATCCCGTGTGAGATCACCCCGCGGTTGGGATCAGCAACCGCCCACTAAGCTGAAATAAAAAGGAAAATCTAGACAGGGATGACCTCACCCTGATTGGGTGCTACCCACCTAGCCTTGCTGTGACGACCGCCCATGACTCCTGCACTAAACAAGGAAATAGTGCGCTGTAAAGTGTGCCACGCAGCCATGGATGATCATCAAGGTAAGGTAAAAACAGCGGAGTCTATCGTATTACTCACAGTGCATGGGTAAAATACAATAGAATATACATATATATATATATATAGTGAAGCTCCACAAAACAGAATCTCATGAAATAAGCCTCATAGTAGTTTGATACAAAAATCTGAATAGTCAATACATCAAGCCTCACTACATATCACTCAGAGAATATACAAGCAGCGGAACATCCAGTACATATAGTAAGAAAATAATATGCAAGCCTCCAGCTCGTCTTCGTCATCAGTGTCGTTGGTCACTAAGAACAGCACCAGTCACCTGCTACCCAGTCTGCCCATCCCAAAATGGATGAACAGCCCAAGGTAATAAGAGTTGAACATAAAACCTTGAGTCAGACAACAGTCTTAGTGAGCGGTAAATTAACTAACAACATACCAAACGAGCATAAAGGTAAAAGGAATAGGAACCTAACCCTCCCACTCCACCTCTTTCTACAGTGATAGCATCCAGACACACTAAGCAGAAGTAAACACAGCAAATCAGACATTTAAAGTAAAGCAATTATCACTTGAGTCAAGGTCGATGTTTTCCAAGTACAAACCCCCAAGGCCTAAACCAAGATCAGATAAGCACCCGGAAAACATCGCTCTTGAGACCGAATGACGATACAACCAAAACATCCAAACATCCATGACCCTGGCTATCACTGTTATCATTCCTTCGATACCATCGTTAATTGAATGACCGGCACCTTTCTTTCAGCCGTCCGTCAAGGGCTAATGGTAACCTCGGTTCTAGACAAAACTCCGCACGTCGTCGCAGCCCGTGCCTAGGACTATCGAATCTGCCCAGAGTACTCGACCACCAACTATACTCTTTTGGGACTATCGAATCTGCCCAGCGTACTCTTGCTTTGAGTCTGCTAGAACCTTCAATAACGATGAAATCTCAGCCTTCTAGTCATCCTCCTCGACGACTATTCTCATACTAGCTCAAGCGCCTCTCGAGCCAACCATTATCCACAAACTCGAACCATCCCTCGAGTTATCAACATGCTTGGAATGATCCCGTCTGGATTATACCAAAGCTACCTCACATCATGCCTCGCCTCATCTCATTCATAGCAAAGCTCCATCTTAACATCATCATCAAATCTGTCCATATGAGCTTTATCATCCACTACATATGCCACGTGCAGCTTTTCTATTCAAGAGCTTCCCCTTTAGCCTTTGAATCGTCTCCGACCAACTTGTCCAAATCCAACCACTAATCAACTAATTTATAACAACCAATCAAGTCAATCATTAATCCAAGTAATTAAACATTCAAACATGATCTAAAAGCAATTATAACAAAAATGGCAATCTTGTAAATAAAGAGTCTAAATCTAACAAGCATAATCATGAATAATATCTCTACAACTTGATGGATGAACTTGCATAGGTTAACATGTATTATAATGGATGTCAACTCTTCATGAACCATGGATCTATACTTTGGTTTACGAAAATGCATGAAATCACTATTTTTAACACAAAATCAAGCACCAATCCAATATACTCCTTTGGGTCTGTGTGAGAGATAGCCACCACTTACCGAATCACCTAAACACCTTAAAAGCAACACACTTCAAATCTGGACAGCGAAGGATCTAGCTCGACCTGCCAAAGTTCCGCTTCAAACAATGAAATCCCTCTTCGATGGATGGAGATCTTCAATCTAAGCTCTTGGATCTTCGATTTGGATGGAAGGAAGCACAAGATTAAAGTGTAGAAAAGAAGTGAAGAAGTATAGCACTCGAGCTCACAAAATGGCAGAACTTCCTTGCTTCAAAATTCGGATCCCAAAATGAAACTAACCCGTGTATTTATAGGCCGAACCAATAAGTCGCTCGCCCTTAAGTCGCTCACGACTTAACGAAACCCCACGACCTACGACCTATCAACTCGAGTATATGCGCGACCTAACATTCAAGCCTTCACGCAACACAACGACCTAACACAAACACTACCTAACGATGTTGCCGACCTAACGACTTAACATCATTTCCGACCTAATGACTTAACTGCTTAAGCCCTTACACGGCCTAACTACACACACGACCTAACGTCTTAACCCTTTACGCGACTAACACCTTCGCCTTCACATGACCTACGACCTAAGCCTTATCTCATCCACGACCTAATTACACAGAATCTAATTTAGGTCGTTTACGACCTAACTTCAACACGACATCTAACATAGGTCGCTCTCCTCCTTAAGTCGTTAACTACTAGGTCACTAAACCCCTTAAGCCGCTAACTACTAGGTCGTTAAACCCCTTAAGCCGCTAACTACTAGGTCATTATCTTCCTTAAGTCGCTCCAACGACCTAAGCTACTATACGACCCAAGCTACTATACGACCCAAGCTATCACACGACCTAAGCTATCACACAATCTAACTCCTTAGGTTGCCTAAACCCTTAAGTCGCCGACTTCCTTGGGTCGCTCTGCCTTATCTTTAGGTCGCTCAACACTCAAGATCTTCTACGACCTAACCTCTGGACGACATAAGCTCTAGTCGACTTAAAACTCTGGACAACTTAACAACACTAGCGACCTAATAACAACGGTTTTACGATCTTTCGATACGTAAAATACGGGACGTTACATTCTCTCCCCCTTAGGAATTTCGCCCCCGAAATTCCAAACAAACAAGAACCAAAAACTATTATGCATGCCTACCATCCATAGCAACCAACAAACCATGCATCCAATTACTAGCCTACCATGCAGAATTCTAAGACTAGAACAAGTTACAATGTCATGAGATGACACGACACCTTATGGTCATACCTCGAAGAGTTCAGGATAAGCTGCCTTTATCCTCTCTTCCACCTCCCATGTACAGTCGTTAACATCATCACTCCATTGTATCTTGAGCAACCTAACTACCTTCCTCCTAAGCTGTTTCGTGTCAGTTTCCACAACACGAAGCGGCTTACGAGGTCTCTTATCAACTGGATTAACCTCAAGGTCTTCACAGCTATCAGCAGAAACCACTGTATTCAAGTCGTGCACTTACTTCCGTAGATATGATACATGAAAAACATTGTTCACACCCGACATCTTTTCTGGTAACTCCAATTCATAGGCGAGCTTTCCAATTCGCTCGATGATCGGGAATGGTCCAACAAATCTCGGAGTCAATTTCCTTTTCCTCCTAAATCGAATAACATTCTTCAGTGGAGAAATCTTCACAAAAACCATATCACCTACGTCGAACTCCAAATCCTTACGACGCTTATCGGCATAACTTTTCTGACGGTCTTGGGCTGCCTTCATTCGTTGTCGAATGATCTCTATGCAATCCGAAGTCTGTTGAATCATTTCTGGCCCAAGTATCAACTTTTCTCCCGTTTCCAACCAACATGTCGGGGAGTTACACGGTTTTCCATACAATGCTTCATACGGCGCCATACCAATGCTGGATTGGTAACTGTTATTATACGAAAATTCCACCAAATGAAGATGATCTTCCCATGATCCTCCGAAGTCCAAAACACATGCTCTGAGGAGATCTTCCAAAACTCGGTTGACTCTCTCGGTCTGACCATTTGTTTGGGGGTGATAAGCTGTACTCAAACACAACTCGGTTCCCAAAACTTCCTGGAAGCTCTTCCAAAATCCACTAGTGAACAATGGGTCTCGATCGCTCACTATACTTTTCGAAATACCATGGAATCGAACTATCCACTTAACATACAGCTCAGCCAACTTCGATGCAGTCCTAGTTGATCGAACAGGAATAAATCTTGCACTCTTAGTCAAAAGATCTATGATGACCCAAATCCATTTCCCGCTCTTGTTCTAGGTAACCCATCGATAAAATCCATCGATATTTACTCCCACTTCCATGTAGGGACTTCTAATGGCTGAAGCAATCCACTAGGCTTCTTCTGCTCGGATTTTACCAACTGGCAGTTCATACTCTTGGAAATAAAATTTCCAACATCCTTCTTCATACCTTCCCAGTAATAGTTCTTTTCATATCCCAATACATCTTATTTCCACCTGGATGAATTGTCAACTTCGAGTGATGACTCTCCTTTAGAACTTCATCTCTCAATTCATCTATATCGGGAACAACTAGTCGTCCTTGCTTCCGAAGCCAACCCTCTCGATCGACCTCGAATCCTTTATCCTTCTCTGAGTCCAACCCAGATTCCAAATCACGAATAATCTTGACAAGCTTATCGTCTCGCTTTTGGCTCTCCCTCAATCCTTTCCATAAGAGTAGGTCTTATCGATAAGTTTGCCAACATCTCGGGTTCCAATTCACATCTGGGCCTGAAGTCAAATCCAGCCAAATACTCGAGATTCTTCCATTCTGAAAACATGGCTCCCAATCCTACCTGTCATTGACTTAACGCATCTGCCACTGCGTTACCTTTTCCCGGAGTATAGGCTATACAAAAATTATATAATGCCAAAAAATCTAGCCATCGTTGCTGTCGAAGATTCAAATCCTTTTGGGAGAAAAGATACTTCAACGACTTATGATCTGTAAACAACTTGAATCGAACTCCCAATAGGTAATGTCTCACATCTTCAGAGCAACTACAATCGCCGCCAACTCCAAATCATGAGTCGGATAATTCCTTTCATGCGGCTTCAGTTGTCGACTTGCATACGCAACAATTTTACCCTTCTGCATCAGCACCGCTACAAGTCCAGTACCACATGCATCGGTGTAAACCACCATCTCATCATTTCCACTTGGAATAGTCAAAACAGGAGCACTTGTTAGTCGCTCTTTCAGGATTTCGAAAGCTTGCTCACACTTAGCATCCCATCTAAATACTTGGTTCTTTTTCGTCAATGCTGTTAATGGTACAGCTACCTTGGAAAAGTCTTTGATAAATCGACGATAGTATCCTGCTAATCCAAGAAAACTTCTCACATCAGATGCATTCTTAGGTCTAACCCAATCCTGGATTGCTGCCACCTTGGCGGGATCAACCGCTATTCCACTTCCAGAGATAATATGGCCTAAGAACCTCACTTCGCTCTTACAGAAGTGACACTTCGAAAACTTAGCCTTCAGCTGATGTTTCCGCAAGGTTTCCAAAATAATACACAAGTGCGTCTTGTGCTCTTCTTCATTACTGGAATAAATCAAAATATCATCCACGAACACTAGTACGAACTTGTTCAACTAATCCCTGAACACTCTATTCATAAGATCCACAAAATATGCTGGTGCATTGGTCAATCCAAACGGCATTACCAGCCACTCAAAGAAACCAAACGGTGTCCTGAAAGCAGTCTTCGGCACACTATCCTTTTCCACTCTTAATTGGTGAAATCCCGTTGCCAAATCCATCTGAGAAAACACCTTGGCTTCGTGAAGCTGATCAAACAAGTCGTCTATTCTCGGCAATGGATACTTGTTCTTCTTAATCACTTTATTCAGCTCACGATAATCCACACACAACCTTAACGATCCATCTGCTTTGGTTGCAAACACAACTGGTGCACCCCATTCGGACACACTACGCCGAATGAATCCTTTCTGTAAAAGACCATCAACTTGCACCTTCAACTCTTGCTGTTCCCTAGGCGCCATCCGCCTAAGAGGCATCACAACAGGTCTGGCTCCTTCAACTAGATCGATGCGAAACTCGATCTCTCTATGCGGCGGTAACCCTTTGACCTCATCAAAGACATCCTCAAATCCATTTGCGACTGGCACCGATGACAGTCCATCCCATGGAACAACCAGCGAATACATGAAGCTCATGAAGACGCCTTCCTCATGCTTACATCGTATCACAACCTTTCGCCCTTCCACATTCTCGACTATCACCTCTAGCCTTTTACAATCAACCTTTGCCGCGCACTTCGTAAGCCAGTCCATACCCAAAATAATTCCAAACCCCGCAAAGTTTAGAACAAAACAATCACAAACAAAAGAGCAATCATGACTCGATACAACCAGATCACGACATATCATACACAGACAGGACATACCCCCAACTGGATTAGTCACAACCAATGGTCTATCAACAATATCCGGTTAGTTCATTACAAATAAAAGAATGCGACGCCCCAGTATCAAATAACACTCTAACTGGAACACCACAAATGGAAAGGGTACCTTGTACCACTACACTCTTTCCTTTCTCTTCTGCAGTAGGAGCTTTTGAAGATGATGGCACAGCCCCCAAAGCATAAGCTTGCACAATCTGCCTGTCCTTCCTTGGTTCTGGACAATTCTTCTTGATATGCTCCGGCTTGTCATAGTTATGGCACTTCACCGGCACCTTTGGATTCTTGCAATCTTTGGAGAAATGGCCCTTCTGCTGACAATTGTAGCAGGTCACTTCGCCCTTCGGCTTCTTCTGGCCATCCTTACCCTTCTTCTGCTGCTGCTTCCTCTTCTTGTTTCCACCTTGCTGTGGTTTAGACTCCTCCTTGGTCACAGCAACAGATCCTTCTTTAGGAAACAGATTCTCGTGCCTGAGAGCCTTCTCCACAAGCTTCTCAAATGGATCGTCCAGATGATCCACCAACTGCCTCCCTAGATAAATGTCCAAGCCTGTCACAAACTTCTCGTTCTTCTGATATGGAGATTCAATATACGACTGGGCATACTTGGACAAGGCTTCAAACTTAGAAACAAACTCAAGAACTGGTCTTCCTCCTTGCTTGAGATCCACAAACTTCTTGAACAGAACGGATTTCTGAGCTGTAGAAATGAACATAGCTTCAAATCTGGCTTGGAATTGCACCCAAGTAATTTCATCCTCCGAAGTATCAATGGTGATAGAGTTCCACCAGTCAGAAGCTCTCCCCTGAAGCTGTCTTGATGCGAGCTTCCTTTTGGTTGCATCCTCAATTGCATCCTCAATTCCCAAATCACCAAAGATTCTTCTACAAGCATCTATCCATCTCTAGACTTCAATGGTTGACTCTTTTCCCAAGAAAACCTTCCCTCCAAGAGCAGTATAGTCTTTACACAACTTAGCAAAATCCACCGGTCTTGGAGCTTGAACATGAACCCCAACATCTACTGCTGGCCCCGGAGCTGGCATCCTCCTCATGATCGAAGTCATCATAGCCTCGAACATAGCAGCATACTCAGCAGCCCCCTCAGCAGCACGGCCTTCCCTAGCAGCTGGTCTCCCTCTTCGACTCATTCTTAATATTTATAAAAATGATTAGTGCACCTTGAGAAACAACTGCATAAGAGGTTCAAATCCTTCTAAGCCACTATATTATATATAGTAATCATCCATAAAAATACAATTACGTCTCTCATACGTAGTTACGTCAGCAAGCGTTGGCTAAAATCGATTAACCAAAGCTCTGATACCAAATGTGACGACCACCCATGACTCCTGCACTAAACAAGGAAATAGTGCACTGTAAAGTGTGCCTGGCAGCCATGGATGATCATCAAGGTAAGGTAAAAACAGCAGAGTCTATCGTATTACTCACAGCGCATGGGTAAAATACAATTATATATATATATATATATATATATATATATATATATATATATATAGTGAAGCTCCACAAAACAGAATCTCGTCAAATAAGCCTCATAGTAGTTTGATACAAAAATCTGAATAGTCAATACATCAAGCCTCACTACATATCACTCAGAGAATATACAAGCAGCGGAACATCCAGTACATATAGTAAGAAAATAATATGCAAGCCTCTAGCTCGTCTTCGTCATCAGCATCGTTGGTCACTAAGAACAGCACCTGTCACTTGCTACCTAGTCTGCCCATCCCAAAATGGATGAACAGCCCAAGATAATAAGAGTTGAACATAAAACCTTGAGTCAGACAACAGTCTTAGTGAGCGGTAAATTAACTAACAACATACCAAAAGAGCATAAAGGTAAAAGGAATTGGAACCTAACCCTCCCACTCCACCTCTTTCTACAGTGGTAGCACCCAGACACACTAAGAAGAAGTAAACACAGCAAATCAGACATTTAAAGTAAAGCAATTATCACTCGAGTCAAGGTCGATGTTTTCCAAGTACAAACCCCCAAGGCCTAAACCAAGATCAAATAAGCACCCGGAAAACATCTCTCTTGAGACCGAATGACGATAGAACCAAAACATCCAAACATCCATGACTCTGGCTATCACTGTTATCATTGCTTCGATACCATCGTTAATTGAATGACCGACACCTTTCTTTCAGCCGTCCGTCAAGGGCTAATGGTAACCCCGGTTCTAGACAAAACTCTGCACGTCGTCGCAGCCCGTGCCTAGGACTATCGAATCTGCCCAAAGTACTCGACGACAAACTGTAGTCTTTTGGAACTATCGAATCTGCCCAGCATACTCTTGCTTTGAGTCTGCTAGAACCTTCAATAACGATGAAATCTCAGCCTTCTAGTCATCCTACTCGACGACTATTCTCATACTAGCTCAAGCGCCTCTCGAGCCAACCATTATCCACAAACTCGAACCATCCCTCGAGTTATCAACATGCTTGGAATGATCCCGTCTGGATTATACCAAAGCTACCTCATATCATGCCTCGCCTAATCTCATTCATAGCAAAGCTCCATCTTAACATCATCATCAAATCCATCCATATGAGCTTTATCATCCACTACATATGCCACGTGCAGCTTTTCTATTCAAGAGCTTCCCCCTTAGCCTTTGAATCATCTCCGACCAACTTGTCCAAATCCAACCACTAATCAACTAATTTATAACAACCGATCAAGTCAATCATTAATCCAAGTAATTAAGCATTCAAACATGATCTAAAAGCAATTATAACAAAAATGGCAATTTTGTAAATAAAGAGTCTAAATCTAACAAGCATAATCATGAATAATATCTCTACAACTTGATGGATGAACTTGCATAGGTTAATATGTATTATAATGGATGTCAAATCTTCATGAACCATGGATCTATACTTAGGTTTACGAAAATGCATGAAATCACTATTTTTAACACAAAATCAAGCCACCAATCCAATATACTCCTTTGGGTCCGTGTGAGAGATAGCCACCACTCACCGAATCACCTAAACACCTTAAAAGCAACACACTCCAAATCTATACAGCGAAGGATCTAGGTCAACCTGCCAAAATTCCGCTTCAAACGATGAAATCCCTCTTCGATGGATGGAGATCTTCAATCTAAGCTCTTGGATCTTCGATTTGGATGGAAGGAAGCACAAGATTAAAGTGCAGAAAAGAAGGGAAGAAGTGTAGCACTCGAGCTCACAAAATGGCAGAACTTCGTTGCTTCAAAATCTGGATCCCAAAAATGAAACTAACCCGTGAATTTATAGGCCGAACCCATAAGTCGCTCGCCCTTAAGTCGCTCATGACTTAACGAAACCCCACGACCTACGACCTATCAACTCGAGTATATGCGCGACCTAACATTCAAGCCTTCACGCGACTCAACGACCTAACACATATACGACCTAACACAAACACGACCTAACGATGTTGCCGACCTAACGACTTAACAGCATTGCCAACCTAACGACTTAACTGCTTAAGCCCTTACACGGCCTAACTACACACGCGACCTAACGACTTAACCCTTTACGCGACCTAACACCTTCGCCTTCACACGACCTACGACCTAAGCCTTATCTCGTCTACGACCTAACTACACAGAATCTAACTTAGGTCGTTTACGACCTAACTTCAACATGGCATCTAACATAGGTCGATCTCCTCCTCAAGTCGTTAACTACTAGGTCGCTAAACCCCTTAAGCCGCTAACTACTAGGTCGTTAAACCCCTTAAGCCGCTAACTACTAGGTCGTTATCTTCCTTAAGTCGCTCCAACGACCTAAGCTACTATACGACCCAAGCTACTATACGACCCAAGCTATCACACGACCTAAGCTATCACACAATCTAACTCCTTAGGTCGCCTAAACCCTTAAGTCGTCGACTTCCTTGGGTCGCTCTTCCTTATCTTTAGGTCGCTCAACGCTCAAGATCTTCTACGACCTAACCTCTGGACGACTTAAGCTCTGGTCGACTTAAAACTCTGGACAACTTAACAACACTAACGACCTAATAACAACGGTTTTACGATCTTTCGATACGTAAAATACGGGTCGTTACACTTGCTGCATAATCCCTTATTTTCAGTCATTCCCGGTTGATAAGGCTTGAGGCTAAGCATTACATTTTTAGAACATATCCCTTAGAATGCTCATCGCCCACCTGACGATGTTCCGTAATCATTCATCCATACAAGTCCGTCCCGGGTTCAAACGGAACCGAAGGCACTATTCCTACTACATCCATTTTGGAAATATCCTCAGGATTAGTAGCGACTACCCTTGCACTTCACTGCTCCATCTTCGAATCCAAAATCGTTTTCCACGAAACGTACAAACCAGATCGAAGTGGTTTTCGAGAAATAAATCCCGATTCCGGTCTCTTCGAAATGATCAGCGTATTTGTCCAATATTGATAGTCGATGATTTAACTATCAATTAATATTCACAACATTCATCACACAGTAAATAATCTCCCAAATTGTTTATTTATCTCAAAATATATTTACAAGATATATTTCCATTTTCAACCCTTTGAAAACAGTATCGAGCCATCTTTCTTTTCAGAATAAACTTTTCCAAATATTTTCTATCTCCACTGAAATCACCAAGCACAAAACTTTAGATTTTTAAAATAATTTAAAACGCTTTACTTTGAAATATACTTTAAAACATTTAGGTTAAAACTACTTCAATAATTTTTGAAAAATACATACTATATGAATATATGAAAATAAGGTTACTTTATAAAATATAAAACTAGGCTTTCACCTTTTAAAACAAAATACTAAGTCGCTTTTAAATAATTACTGCTATAATAGATATAAAATACTTACTTTAGAAATTTAAATATATAGAAATAATAAATTTTTCAAAACATACTTTTTTTAAACAACTTTAAAACCTTTAACTTATATTTAAAAATTTACTTTGAAAACGTACTTGGTTATTCAGGGAGAATTTCCAAACTCAATCACTTAAATCAATTTTCCAAATTGATTCCCAATTTATTCCATTTGATATAAATTTCTTTACTTATCAGTTCATTTCAAAATTCATTAGTTATGAACTTTATTATTAATGTTATTATTTTCCGTTTGATTTTAAATCTTTTAAGTGAAATAAACAAATTTCAGCTTTTTCCCAATTTCTTCTTTATTCTTTTCAATAATTTAAATCTTAAAATTTAAATAAATGTTTTGTTCTTTTAAAATAATAATGCTGAAGTTTAAAATTCATTAATCTTCTGATTATTCAAAATCCCTTTCTATACTCAAGATTTATTTATTAGAATTTTAAAGTCACTTTATTTCTTTTCCAATTCATTCTTAAATTTATTCAAATTTCTATAATTATTTTACTTTCAAATTCACTTCTTTTATTTTCTTTCCAAAATCCAATTTATACATTTTTGGTAATTCATTATACCCAATTATATCCAATCGAACCATAGCATTCAACATTCCAATATAATTCATCATAGAATATCAAATAATCAAAACATAGGGTATTAAATAATTTAAATAAATGTTGAGGGATCCAGTTGGATCCCTCCAACCTATTTTCCATACATCCACAGATGTTAGCACAATATAAAATGCCAGTTCCAAAATATATCATGCTATAGCACGTCAATCAATTCAACCATTCAAATAATTATTTAAATTTAATCATTTAAATTAAAATTAAAATTCAGCTGAGTGAGATTAACTCACCTTTGCCTCTTAAATTTGCACGTCCACTTCATTCTCGATTTAAGTCCATGATTTCTCAACCTTGTATGGCCATTTACAGTTTATTAATATTTCAATAAATGAGAAATAAATTTCCATTTATTTATCGAAATTAAACTAAAATTTATTTTATCTAAAAATTAAATTATAGACTAACTTTATATAAATACTTCAATGTCTAAACTCCTATGTGTTCTTTTTTTTCGATTTACAAAAATTTAACCCAACAACCCTATTTAAAAAAAATTCATTTTCTATTAAATTTAAAATACAATTTCAAATTAAATTAACATTTCTATTTTCCCAAATCTGTAAAAAAAATCTTTCATTAAACCTCATATTCCAATTTTCTTTCACCTACAAACTTTTATATAAAAATATTATAAATTTTAAAATTAACAGAAAAGTAGAATTGAACCTCACTGTCGAATTCTTAGCCCTAGAACAGTCTCCACCAAATACTCGCGCATGCTCAAAAGCACTGCCATGCTCGCCTAGCCCCATGGACGACGATGCGTTACTTCCCCTTGCCTACGAACCTAGCCTCATCGCAATCCCCAAATTCTCGAAACCCTAGTTGTTGCGATGCCAACAACACCCACGCGCGCTTCCGCCCTGTCGACGTCGCAAACACTACCCCGCGGCCACGAACTCGCGCTCCCCAATACTCATCGCACCTCGCCTCCATCCTTCCACTGAGCCACCCAAAACGATCGCAGCTTGAAGCCTCAACCAAGTAAACCCTAAATCGAGAGATACAACCATTCTCGTCGTCTCGCGTGCGAGTCCGAGCAAGCAGCCGACGTCGAACTTGTTTCGATATTGCCGTGCTCCCCCTCTTCTCTTTTTTTTTAATTTGTACGAACGATTTTCGTTTGATTTAGGGAAAGAAAGAAAGGTGGTAGCAGTTGATGTATTGGGGAACGAAGAGAACCAATAAAATAAAGCAACGTGATGAATTCGAGCAGAAGCTTTGAAAAGCTTTTGAACTGAGAAAAGAATGAACGTGACCCTTGCATATAGGGATATACTTATATAGTGTTTGATGGGAAGGATTTTTGACTGTGAAATAATACAATATATTATATTTAAATTTGAATTTTAAATCGTCTCGAATTTGCAACAAAAAATCTCGACTTCCTATCGAGACATGCCACTAGGCATTTATAATGTTAAACCCATATTCCGTACGCAATGGAAAAGATTCCGAGTACTAATTCGTTCGTATGGAGAAGATAGCTTTTGAATCCAGTTATTAATTTTAAATTTTGATATAATTTCAGCACGTTTACCTATCATACGGTCAAACGGTCACTCTGAATGCTACGAAAATTGGAATCCGATAAGAATGCAATATTACGGATCCAATGGAACTGGTTCCGTCGAAATCCGAGACTGTGCCTCGGAAAGCTATTTTTAAATCCAATTTAAACTATAAAATTTTAAAACTGAACAAACCACTGTTAATTTAAATTTTACAACTTCTATTATCTTCAGTGTTATCAATATAAGTTTTACAAGCCTTCAAATTATCTTCAATAGGCTTAGAAATTCCCGATTTAACATTTTACCCAACTTCAAATTATTTAATTTAATAATTCAATCATCAAATAAATAATGATATTTGGGTTCAAGTTAAAAATTAAACTTTTAAATATTTAAAATCAATTAAGTATTCCAATTTTGAATGCTCGAAAATACCGGGTCGTCACAATTAAAGAGGGCGGCGGTAACATAAAATTTTTCCATCGACATGCCAATGGTAGATGAAGATGCAACTTGATTTAATTAGTTAAGTATAATAATATTGAATATTCTAAAATATGATATAATATTGGGTTTATTAAGTACTATAATGACATTTATAGAAGACACAATAGACATATGATCTAGATAGAGTGGAATAGTCTGTACCCCAAACCACTTATTAAACTAACAATTCTATAAAATGGGGATGTGGATAATTGTTAAGAGTCTCTCTTCTAATAAGTTACCTAGCCCTAAAAGTTTCTTGATGATCATTTACTAAAAAAATTAGAACACAATCAAACATTACATGATGAGCCTGAAGGAACTGGGCCAGCCCATAGTGGAAGAAATTGGTGAATTTCAATTTTTTTTGCCATTTTGGATCTTTAATGGGCCTATAGTCTAAATATACTTAGAACTTTTCTACGTTTCTTTTATATAAAATCAATATTTTGTTTAAATTTATAAATAAAGTTTTACTTTAATTTAATATGTATGTAAATTAGAGTATATCAAATGTACTCATGTACATATTAGTGTGCAACAGTAACTTATTTAATTTATTTAAAGAAGAAAACTTTTCATTTCCTATCTCTTGAATTATTCAATTAATGACGGGGCATAAATTTATTTAGAGAATGAAAATTTTATTTCCCTCTTCTTAACTTATCCGGCTAATGATGGTGCATAATTATATGTAGAGAGAAACCTTTCATTTCTTTCTCTTTAATTAAATTGATTCGTCATATGAATAACATGTACATGACATGAATATAAGTATAAACAAATTATGTTATAGTGTGATTATGTAAGTGCAATGTATAATAGGTGCTATAAATTAATGGCAAGGTGTAGATATATAAACAAAATTAAATGAATAGCTAATCACATAAAAGAAAAAATGGGAAACAAATAAAGTGAAACAATGATGACTGAATTAATTTCCCTTTTCGTAAACTTAATTAATGCACCATATAAATGACGAATTATAGCTAAAGAAATAAGTAGTCGAAAATTAAAGTATGTATATATTATTGCCTCATTTAAATTGTTTCCTCCTTTCGGAAAGAAATCTAATCACACTTTGACAATATGAAATACGTGTAATAAATTTTATATATGCAAACATACATATAAAATTAATTGTGTGTATACAAGATTAAATCAAGTCTTTCTACATAATAAAAAATAGAAATTTATAGCAATCAATTTAGAAATAGGTCAAAACATTAATTGTATGTATGTAATATTCCGTAAAATATCTCTAATTAATACAAATTAGAGACTATAGCAACGAAATTAAAATTTAGATTTATTGCCAAAACATCTTCGTTTTTTTTATTTTCAAAACAACATTGACACAAAATACATACAAGTAAACTTTCAAATCTAAAAATACATTTTATGTTATATGAATTAAAACATGAATCTTCAATAAAACACTATAATATTCATAAAAAAAATTTAGCATAATTTCTTAAACTAAAGTACAATTAAAACAATATGAACATATAAAATTTTAGATCTAAAGAATTATATTTTGAATTGAATGTTTATAATATAGATCTATAATAAAACATTGTATTCAAACATATATGAATTTTAATTTTAATTTAACAAAATAAGAACCCAATTGAACATATGGTGGTTTAACCTTACACATACAAATATTAGTTTTGATTTATTAAATAAAATACCAATTGATTCATTCAACAAATAATTCAAGCTACATAAATAATTTTCAACTTAAATGAGGCAGTGATATGCGCATTCAAATTATGATAATTAAATTTCTCTTTCAAAAAAAACATTACATCAAATATCATTACATATTAAAGGAAAACATACCTTATTACCCAAAGCCTTGAAGCACATCTTGAAAATGGATTCCCTTATGATGTTGCCTAGAAGTCACACCTTAAATGATTATATCTCCTTAGATTTTCAAGATCCTCATCCTATCCTTGCAAAAGATGGATGAACCACTTTTTTTTGTTTTTTATTTATTTATGTTTTTGTATGGAGTTGAAAGAAGTTTAGAATTTTTTTCTGCCATGAAAAGTTAGAAGGAGAGAAAGAAACATACTGGATGAGAAAGAATGAATTGTGCACACAGAATGAATTAGAGAATGTGTTTTATTTGAAAGAATGAAACTTTTCTCATTCTTCAATTAAAACATCCTAAATTAATTATAACAACCCACCTTTTCGGACTGTTAAAATTGACAATAAACCATACATGTCAACTCAAACCATTCAAAATAGAGGATTGTTAATGGGGTAAATAAAAAAAATAAGATAAAAGAAAGAAAAAACAAAATACAGAATCTCATAGCAGAATGACAAAATATAATAATCAATGAAACAGTTCATGAATGTGTTTTACAAATAACATTTGATTGCACTTACAATATAGGTCAGAGCTATACATACAGCAGGAATAAATAAATAATGCAGCAGAACAACATGGTGCAGTGGAATAAATAGAGTAAATAGTAATAATATGCTAAATCTTCGTCTTCGTCCTTCAGAAAAATAGTCTTCAATACACTGAAAAGCTCAGACTGACCCGAGCATACTAAAAAGGCAAAACACTCGAGTCAGAACTAAAAGATCTTATATAAGTTAAATCAACAATAAATAAATATGAGTGTAACGGCTTTGGAGATGTTTACGGGATTTTACATGTAACGACCCATAATTTTTCGATAATTAAATTATTGAATTTATAAGATTTTGTAATTTAATATTGGAAGAAATAAAAATTTATGATTTATTAATAAGAAAAATAACTAGTATGTATTCTCAATAATGTTAAGTTAAGGCAATCGATAACTATTTTAATGCAGTCTCAATTAATTGGAATGATTGGAAAGTTATAATTGGTCATAAAGTGTAAATGGTAACAAACCAAATGTTATATTAAACGGTGAAATTGTACGTAATTAATTGAAACTGATTAAAATAGAATAATTAATCCATAGGTGAATTTATTAGTTTTGTTTGTTAACAATAAACATAGGAATGTGTTTGAAATCATAAGTTGTAACAATTGTTTAATTATCGTTTCACTATTTAATCTGTTGAAATTTAATTGGAAATCAATTGCAGTTAATATATTTAAATACTACAGTTAATGTAAATTAAGATGATAATTATGGAATATTAGTGTAGTAAGATATAAACCAATGTTAATTTTATTCATAATATGAAAATTGATTGAATAATAAGATGTAAAATCAAATAAATAGATTTATTGGAATTTAAATTATAATTAATGGATTTATTGCAATTAAAATTGAACGATGTAATCAGTGCAATAATTAATGTTGAATTTGACAAGGGAAATTAGTTTTAAAATGATTGTTAAATTACGTGTAATTACAAATGGTAAAAATTGTTAATTATAAAATTTAAATTTAAAAGTAATTTAATGAATTTAATAGTAATTTATTTAACTAATGTGAAAATAGCCATTTTGACCACTATCTTGGATTTTGACGAAACCAATTTCATCGGATCCGTAACAGTGAATTATTATAGGATTTCAAATTTCGTAGCGATCGGCCTTGTCGTTTGATCGTGCGGGCTTGAAACTCGTAGACATCAATTTATTGAAATCAATTTGGAGTAAGTTGATTTCAAAACCTAGTTTCTTCCTACAATGGAATTAGGACTTTGGACCTGTTTCATTGATGTTAAAAATATTGAAAACATCTATTTCGATATATTAGATGACCCGTTTCCGTTTTGGAAACGAAACGGGCTTTTCACGTCATTATCGACTCCATCCAACCCTACCTATATATAGGCTGTTATAAACCTAGTTGTTTCTCGTTTTAATATTCATGTACGTACATCTTCTTCCTCCATCTCAAATGACAGAACATCAAACATAATTCCTAAATTCCAAAAACCTAATTTCAAAAAAAATATTGGTTGCTCCAGGTTTACTTCGAGTCAGGAAGAGATCCGCTTCGAGTTCCAAAGGCGAAAACCCTGCAGCGGCTTCGGCTCGGAGAGAATTCCATGCCAAACAAAACAGATATGGTCGCGCTTCGAGTTCCAGAGGTGAAAACCCTATAGAGATTTTGGGTCAAGAATCAAATGAATCAGGCCTCGAGTCATTTTGGAAAAAAAACTCGGAGCGAACACTGGGTAATTAAGGCGGCGGACAGAAGCAAGACTCGAAGTCGAAAATTACCAATCTTCTTACGTTAATAACTTCTGCATACAAGCTCGGATTCACACATGGTTTTCTCCATTGCAATCATATCGAAATTCCGTACATTTTGGATTTAGTTTGGCTACATTATGAGACTACTAAATTTTGAGTTAATTTTGGTTTTTAAATCAAACGATAAATCAAAGATGAGTGTTCTAGCTCACTCACAACTACAAAATTATCTTATGTTAGCTAAATTAAATTTATGATGCTATTAGGAATTGATTGGTTGATGTTTGGTATAATTAAATTATCATTCCAGTCAAATTAGACTTTTATTGAATAATATCACCATTAATTTAATATTAAATTTCTAAATTGCCAATTAATACCCGTTATTGATAATCAGTCACTTGTTATTGTTTATTAATTAGTTTGAATGGTGATTGTGATGGATGTTGATTGTTAATATTAGATGACTGGATTATATTCTTATATTGTTTTAACACTACAAGTTTTCGATGGGTTTAATTGATGCATACCCGAATGATCTGATAGATTATGGAGAAATTGTTATGAGATGAAATGATAGACTCAAGCGATTACCTGGATTTGAAATTCAATTTGGGATGGCAGGTTGAAATGATAGATACCCGTAAATTTAAATGTATTGCGGATTGAAATGATAAATATCTGTATCACTTGACCATAGGGTAGAAAATTATATACGGACACAGGATTAGTTAAATTAAATGATTTTAAATCTTTAAATTTGAATTTTGTTAAATGACATTTCGAAATAAAATTTGATTTGTATAAACTATATTATCTTCGAAATGCAAGCTTTAAATGTTGAAATTGTAATTGATTTAATGAATTGTTTAAAGAATTGAAATGGAAATTTTGAAGCATAAATGAAATTTATCGAAATTTAGTTATTGAAAATGTTCAAATATAACTTTGAAGTCTATTTAATTTGAAGTGGTTTAAACTGATAATTCAAACATGAATTTGAATGGATATTGATTAAAAGGTTTAAATGAGAATCTGAATTGAAAGATTAATTTTAGTTAGTTAATTTGAACGTCGGACCTGGTCCATATGTATTGAAATGGAAGAAATGGTTTAATTTTGATATTAATTCCAAGTTAATTATTTTAACATAAATCGTTTAAAAATTTATTATTTTAAAATTCTAATTTTAAGATTTTCAAACCATGGATCAAATTTAAATCTATTTTCAACTATTTTTAATCAATTTAAACTATTTTACTTTATTTTAATATATTTAAATCTATTTAACCTAATTTAACCTAATTTAAGCTACTTAACACATTTAATCTATTTTAAATCCATTTGATCTATTTTAAATCTATTTAATCTATTTTAAATCTATTTAATCTATTTTAAATCTATTTAATCTATTTTAAATCTATTTTAAATCTATTTAATCTATATCAAATCTATTTAATCTATTTCAAATCTATATAATCTATTTTAAATATATTTATTCTATTTTAAATCTGTTTAATCTATTTTAAATCTATGCAAACTATGCTCAGCTATTTAAACTACTTATACTATCAAAATTATTTCTAAATTTCATATTGTATAGAGTGGAAGTGGTCATATTTAAATCCTTGATTTAAAAGCGAATATGACTAAACGATGTTATAACCTAATTTGAGATTTAAATGACATATTTGATGAATATGATGATTTAAAATTGAGGGCTTAATCTATTTTGGAAGTATGATCTTGAAAGTGAATATGATTTCAGAAGTATGTGATTTCAAATATGATATGATTTTGAAAGTGAATATGTTTTCGAAAGTGAATATAATTTTGAAAGTGAATATGGTTTCAAAAGTGATATGGTTTGAATTGAATATGATATTTTGGTATCAATTATGAATTGATTTTGAAAATGTAAAAGCACCATCCGGTGTGAAATAAGCATTTGGTTATTAAGGAGACGGGATCAGATATTTTCATACTCTCTACCAAAACCGAAAACCACTTTAACAACCATATACGTAGTGGAGAATCCATTATGAAGTGGGATGGTTTGGCAACGATTCTGTATGAGGTATTTACATAGCCCTGACTCCTATGAGTCAGCTTGATGTGACTAAAACAGGAGCCATGCAAGACCAAGTGAGATCGCACCTCCGATCGGACATGCTTCTTCGATACCATATTATGACTTTGTGATTGATTTGGTGGCCACCCATCGATTTTGATTATGGAAGTGTGTTCCGAGGTGGGCGGTAGTAGCTGCTATGTGTTGCCACCACTCCGGATCCATAGAATGGTAGTATCCTACACTAGGAATTGCCTTGCGTGCCTTGTCACATGACTTATCGCGCCTTCTACGAGTTTGTTTTGTACCGTACCTATGGAGTGCCCTCTGGGTAAACCACTGATTTGGTTGAGCTTATGGTACTGTATAGACTATGGGAACATATAAAATGTGTTAAGCGGGATATAGGTAATGCCTTAATGCTATTTTGATATTTTACTTTACTGTAGACACATTATAATAGCGTATTAAACATTTAATAGGACAGAACGACACAATATTGTTTTGAAATATGGGTAAATGAAATAATTTTACCTAGTATTATATTTTGTGTAAAAGAAAAATTTTATAAGTAATATAGTTGGATGTGATATGTTGTTGTTAGGAAGTGAAATTTATAAATATGAGTTGTAAAATGGACTGTAAATAAAATGAACATAAATCGAAAATTTAAAACTTAATTCCGGGATTTTGAAAAAAAATTTAAAGGATTTTGGAATATAATATTAGTATAATTTGAAAGTATTTTATGATATAAATATTTCAATATAATTTGAAAGAAATGTTTCAAAAGAGTTTTAAAGGAAATAAGTTCTCTACTTCTCTCTCTGTCATTGGAAAATAATTTCGGTAATCAGTGCACGCATCATCGGCGTTCACTTCGAGTTTCAAAGTGGAAAGACTGTTGTAGTAGTTTTACTATATATTTGTTTCTATAAACAAATCTCAAATTTAATCCCTGAATATGATTGGATACATATAAGTTATGAGTGTATATATATTTCAAAATGACTGAAAAGAATCCGGAATTTAGTTCTTAAACTCTCTAATAATTAGTAGTTTTCAATTATTGTAATAAAATGAAATCTTAACTAATTAATGGCTGAGAACTTAATGAAAAATTAGAAACTAAATTCTAAGTATTAATGAAATATATAAGAAATTGAAAAGCTATAACTTGCAGATATGAAAATTTAGAAGATGTAATTATTGAACATTTTGTTAACTAAAATGAATAAAATAAACTTGTGTAACATTCAATTTCATTCTAAATGACATACATATGAATATATATATATAACTTACCAAAATATTTAAAGTTATAATGTTAAATAGGAATATATAATAGAATATTATACAAGTAAAACTCTAGTAGTGAAAGTGTTCAATAGAAATTTTCTATAAATACGAATTCTGATGTTATAAAATGTCATAAACTTAAGTCAATAATTTGAAATGCTACTAATTAAATGTAATTGAAAAGTGAATACTGTAAGCGACTATGAACTTAAGTGATGCTTGAAGCCAATTATAATTAAAGTAAATAGTAAAAAAAAATGAGTACCTATATTAATTGGATAATTATAACTTCAGAAAATGCTGAAATGATCAGAAATAGATTTAGTATTCAACAATGCTATATATAAAGGAAATGAATAGGAAGAAAAAGAAAAAAATTGAAACTCTAAGTATGATTAGATTCACAAATGAATATAAATGTTAAAAAGGAAATCAAAGTAAATGATAAATGTGAATTAAACTAAAATATAATGTCTGCAATACTCTAATAATGAATCCATTGTTTATTTTAAATAATTGACTTAAAATAACTTATGTAAGTAAATTAATGCAAGTTAATGGACTTGCATTATATAGGCGAATGAGAAATAAAAAAATTATAAGAATTGAATGTAAATTAAGGAAAATAATCATTGTATGGGTAAATAAAAATAATGAATAGTAAACGATATGAAAAGAAATTAATAAGAATGAACTTGAATAATACTTGAAAATCATTGTTTGTTTTGGCTTATAGGATGTTTGGGGTGTGATACTTTAAATTGTTTAGGATGTCTAAATAAGCTATTAAGTTTTATCTAAGACTAGTGAGTGTATGGTATACTTAGTAGTTTATTTATCATTTTATACGGTTGAAGATTTCTAAAATTGAACAGACCATTCGTTTTGGTTGTTATGGATGGATGGTTGATTACTTTGATTGCATGATATGATTGTATTTCTATTTGCAAAGTGACTATTGTTATGTTGTGTTGGTTTGTTGTTATAATTGGAATAACGTAAATATTTCTCTTTGCATAATTCTAACTTTTTTGGATTACATAAGTGAAATACAGTTTATGGAAGCAATTGCTACTTCTTTTGGTGTCATAAATAAAACATTATTTGCCTGACAAATATGTATGTTTTCGGATTACGGTTTTCTTGCGATATATATTGTTTTCCCATGGTTTGGGATATTTTATTTTGAATACGATATACATGTGGTCATTATTGATATTATTTTTCTCTCAAACCTCTCCGTATAAAGGAGACCCTGGCGGAATTTTCCGTAAATTTTGGACTTAGAAAATTTTGTGAAAATGTTTTTCAAACTTTTATTGAACTTGAATAAGAAAGGATTTAATTGTTTATAAATTGATATATTTTATTTAAATTATTTAACTATGTAAATTAATTGTTTATAAATTGAATATTTTGAATGAGATATATCAATTCTTTAATTCCTTCTTTTTCCTTTTCAAGGACGAAAGGTTTGAGTAGGGGAGAGTGTATGACCCGTAATCTGGTAATTAAATTATTGAATTTAATAAGATTTTGCAATTTAACATTGGAAGAAATAAAAATTTGTGATTTATTAGTAAGAAAAATAATTAGAAGGTAATGTTAATAATGTTAATTTAAGTCAACTGATAACTATTTTAATGCAATGTAACAACCCGCATATTTTACGATTAAATATTTAAATGTTTTATTTAAATATAGCATCGTTAGTTGGATTAAATTCCAAAATGTGAATTTTTGTAAACATTCGAATCCGGACTCGAGACCACTTTCATTGAGTTCAAAATGATGTTTACAACTTGTTTAAGAATAAACATCAATATGTTTGGAGTTGACTAGGATTTTCATATTTTCATTTGGGTTTTGGGTTTTGGGTTGGGTTCAAGCCTTTTAACCCAATAAGCTAACCCAAACTCTTCTACCTAATAGCTCCCACTCCACTTCTCTTTGTTCATTCATTCCACCCATAATTTCCTAACACTCGAGCCTTAGGAAAAATGGTGGGAAGAGGAAACTAAATTCCTAAGCCTTAGTTTCTCTTAGGAATTCAAGTTCTAGTTCTAAATTCAAAGAGAAGATTAGGTAAGCATCATCTTCATCTTCAGCATTTCAATCCCTCTCCAATTTCATAATTTCCTATAACCTAACTTAGGGAATATTTGCATATGATGATAGATTGGAGCTTCTGGAGTTGTGATTTAAGTGGAGTTTATCTTTCCTTGTTTTAGAGCTTCTCAATTGTTGTTTTTGAGTTTAAAGGTGAGTTCTTGAACTCACATCTATGTCTATGGTTTTCATTATTGTTAGGCATGAATTCTTAACATCCATTTCATGTCCAATTGTTTTTTATTTGAATTGGTTTGGTAAATTTTCCAATTTTGGTTTTGAAGTCAAAATTTATGAAAATCCTACCATGGATGTTTGGTGTAACAACCCGCATATTTATCGATTATATATTTAAATATTTTATTTAAATATTTCATCGTTAGTCGAATTTTTGTCCGAAAAAGCTACTTTTTTCAAACAGTCGAATTGGGACTCAAGATCCCTCCCATTGAGTTCAAAATATCGTTTGCAACCTTTTTGAGTATAAACATTGATATGTTTGGAGCTAGTCAAAAAATTTATCATTTTCACTTTGGGTTTGGGTTTGGGTTCAGCCCTATGTTTAACTTATACTCAAATCTGAACCACTCCTCCCCATTCACTCTCACTTCCTCCTCTTTTCAGTTCTAAAGCATTAATGGTGGGAGAGATAGGAAATTAAAACTCCAAAACCCTAGTCCTCCTTAGCAAATCCAACTTCTAGCTCCAAATTCAAGAGAACCCATTGGTAAGCTTCTCTTCATCTTCTCCAACTCATTCTCTTGATCAATTTCAGAAATTCCTAAACCTAATTTTGGGAATGTTCTTTTTTTAAGCTTAGATTCAAGCTTCTTGTGTTGAGATTGAAGTGTGGTTGATCTTCCCTTGTCTTCAAGCTTCTCATTCATTTGTTTTGGGTTCAAAGGTGAGATTTTTATCTCACATCTATGACTATAATTATCTTTGGTTGTTGGGTACGAATTCCTAATACTTCTTCATGTGCATTTGCTCTTGATTTGGATTGGTTTTGTGAATATTTCAATTTTTGGGGTTTTAAGTCAAATTTGTGTGAAAATCCTTTTATGGATGTTTGATCATGCTTTTGGTGATGCATTGAGGAGTATATAGGGCCGGGTTGTCGATTGGCATAAACCCTTAGAGCCAATGTTCGTCCGGTTGCATTTTGGAAGAGTTTGCTATTTATTTGAATAAGGCTGAAAAACAGCCCAGGCATGATTCAGTCGATTGAATAATCTGTTCAGTCGACTGAACCTGGAAACAGAAAGTTCCCACGCAAGGTTTAGTCGACTGAAAATCTCTGTTCTGTCGACTGAACCTGGAAACAGAAAGTTTCCAGGAAGAATTCAGTCAACTGAAAATCTATGTTCAGTCAACTGAAATCTCTGTTTAGTCAACTGAAAATTTCTGTTTAGTCAACTGAATTTGCTATTTCAGCCAACTTTTCCTTTTTGGATTGAATTTCCAATTTGAATCAATTCGTGATGATCCTATTTGTTGTTATCATTTATTATGACTTTGATGACTCCTTTTTAGGGATTTTTGAATATCTATTTCGATGGATTCTTTATCAGTTTCATTGGATTTTATTCACGTCTTCGAATGTGAATTTTATGATTGATTGTTTCTACAATCACTTCTATGATTTGTCACTTTAAAATATAAATGTTTTCTATACTAGTAGTAAATATCAAAACTCTTTCTTTAAATGTTTTCAACACTATTTTATTACAAAGCTCGTTTTCTCAAACCGATTTCCAATCTACTAGTATATACAAACCTTTACCTCACTCGTATGAGAAATCTAATTAAACGACTTAGTAAAACAAGTGGTATGAAACGCTTGCGTTTACTTCGCTGGTTAATTCTTAGACTTGTTCGATTGAATCTCTTGTGACAATTTTCTAGTGGAGATCAACAATTTGTTCGTAAATATTTAAGTTAAGCTAGTGGTTATGGGACATGAATATATTTACTAGCTTAGTGCAATTGACACTTCTTGATGATCAATGACGATCATTTTGTGATTTAGACTAGCAATGTGCGATGTCTCTTTGTCTGCGAGGGAGACTAAACCCCGTTTTGTGGAGTTTCGACTCAAATTGGTGGGGTAGCAACCCATGGTCTTCGGGCCGTTTGTGGTGCTTCGGCTCAATTTGTGATGGTTAGCAACCATGGAATTAGCGTTCCATTTGTGATACACGTGTTGGTGAGCTTTTATGCTTCCGTTTGTGATAGGCCTCCCCCTTTTTTGTGATTTTTGGATTTCTTGTGATGATTTCTAGAATTTGTGTTCCACCAATTTTGTGATTTACATTGATAAGCTTTATCAATATTTGTGTATTGGTGAATTTGGGTGTCATCAACATTTTGTGAATTGGCATTGATTTAATTGCCAATATTTATGGTTTGGTGAATAAAAATATAGAGTATGACATTCTTTTTATCTTTGAGAAGATTCTTGTGATATCGACTAATCTTTGGTTGATTTTTGTTATATGCTTATTATAGTATGGCCTTGTGGTTATCATACCTTTATTTCCGTCATATCTCTTATTCTATATCATTTTATCTGATATTTATAGTAAGACTGATCCGTTTATTATTTTTATATTAAATAATACTCGGGTCAGATCGAGATGTTACAGGCGCTTCTGCTTGACTTCTCATCTTGGATTATTATTCTGACTTTTGGCTAACAACTTAGATTAGTGGTTTGTTTTGGTGTACACACTTGAGATATAGACTCTATGATGTATACTTATTCTTTTGTGTAGTTCTTGTAACTATTCTTTTGTGATAGTGTGGGTCTTGCTTGACCACTAGTCTGATATACACTTATATGTGTAATATTCATATCTATTTCCGCCTTTGTGATATGAATTATCTGTGACTGATTTATGTTATGTCTATTTCTACATTTGTTTCCGAAGATTATATATAGCCACTGTGTAGTAGCTTTGAGTTTGCGTCGGTATGTCGGACTTCCTCTTGAGATGAAATGCATGTTATATTTTATCTGGCATATCGGTGCTCGCACAAAGCAATTACACGGATGGTCGCTCCTCAACGGCCTTATTCTCCATGCTAGTTGACAGCATTACTCTGTAGCGTTCTTGGCTAGCGTGGGTATAGAGGTGGGGCGTCACAGCTTGGTATCAGAGCCAAACTTCGGAACAATGTAGTATAACTTAACAAGGATCATCGTCCTAAGTCTATCTTAGGAGTCATGCATTAGGATTTAATTCGTGTCTTCGTACCATTCTATCCTATTTTCTTTTGTGATTCCTTGTTTTATCAATCATCATTGTTTGATATTAAATTTGTGAATAGCCTTTTTCCTCTTCGTTCTTTCTTTCTTAAAGAAGAGAAATGGTTAGACCAGGTCGTCACAGCGCCGGTCAATCTAGTGCTACTCCCCAGGATGGATTATTTATGTCTGCCCAACAACTTCTTCATCTTGTGAAGAATGCTCAAGCGGCCGGACCTATTCCAGAGCCTACTCACCCTAAATCTGGATTTGCACGCTTGTGCCACGACTACACTAATTTGGGTGGGAAGCCATTCAAAGGTTCTGAAACTATTATTGAAGTCCAGGCTTGGTTAAGAACATGCGATCGAATCTTTTCTCGTATGAACCGCATGATCTTCACCGAGTTCAGGTGGCCTCTAGTATGCTCCAAGAAAGAGCATTAGACTGGTATGAGCTTCTGATTTCTGAGATTAACGAAGCGGATCTCACCTGGGAGCAATTCCGGGAACGCTTCGAATTAAAATTCGTGCCAGAAGCAGAGAAAGTGACATTGGCTCGACGTTTCATAGACCTTGTTCAAGGTGAAGCCTCCGTGACTGAGTATGTTGCGTCCTTCGAGTCACTTTCCAAATATGGGGTTGAATACATCAACACCCCATTGAAGAAGAACCAAAGATTTGTCTATGGCTTAAACAAAAATCTTAAGAAGCCATTACTCCTGAAACTTGAGGTTTCATTTGATCAGCTTATTGATATCGCTCTTCGTCTTGAAGAGGCCGATAGAGAAAGTGATGTCGAGGTTGGGAGTGCCAAACCATGCTCCAACAACAACAACAAGAGGCATCCCTTTATTAGGTTCGAAAGTCCTAATCCTAACAAGAGGGCGAAGCAAGAGACTTCTATAGCAAATACTCCCATCCCTAATCGCGGAGAATGCTATAATTGTGGCTCTAGGGACCACTATATAAATAGGTGTCCAAGGCCTATTTCTTGCCGCTATTGCAAAAGTGCGGATCATTATATATCTTCGTGTCCCAAGCGTCAAAGCAAGAGAGAAGGAAAGCTGCAAGCCCCTAGCAACTCTTCTCTTAGTCAAGGTATTTTACATTCAATCCTTGATGGCATTATTTTATTTCGTGATCTTCTTATTCGAGTTCTTTTTGATGTGGGTTTCATCTCACTATTTTTATATCAAAAGAACTTGTTGATTCTTTTTCTTTAAACATTTTTTGTCTTATTGATTTCTTTGTGGATTGCGAATCTGGATGGTAGATCTGCAACCCTTAATTTGTTTCTTTTTATTGATGTCGAAATTATTTTATGCGATTTATCTTTCCGTGCCGATTACTTAGGCTTCGGAATTTATTTTTGTGAAAGGATTGGCTTAAACTGTGAAGCCCATATCCTATTTTCGAGTGGACTATTCATCTTCGACATTTTCAATCTGTTAAGCAGATTTCTATTTTTCTTTGTGATTCCGTTTTCGAATTTTTGAGTTGCATCGTTTTTATTCCTTAAGCCCACTTATAAGGAAAGTGTTATTCCCTCATTCATGTGGTATGAGAATTTTCTGATATTTCTGAGTTTGTCTTAGGATTATCACCTAAGAAATCTTTTGTGTGGTGTTAAGGTCTTTCTAGTTCGACCTTGCCACCGATTTTCATTTGGCTACGAGTTGCGGGAGTTCGCATTCCACTTACCGCATTCCGCACTCGTTATGATTCTTATGAATGACTTATTATGTCATTCAATTTGTCTAGCTTATTTCATCCATTTCATAAATCCAGTATTCTATGAAAATTTCGATGAGACCATTCTTATTTATGGATTTTGGATGAAAATAGCAATTTAAAATTTGCAAATCTTTTTCATAAGATTTATTTGTAAGTACAATTTGATTTTTGCTCTTAAAATGAGCAAAGAATATTCTTAAAACTTTTTAAGAGACTTATTTATCCTATAAAAGATGATTTTGTGATTGTATTGCCCGTTGAGTGCTTTAAGAATTTTGATCGATGCGCTTGATCAACGTTATCGATAGGAATTTCCTAAACGCTTTGATGAGACAATCAAACACGATATATTGACTTGTTAAACGTAAATTTTTCTAGAAAGATAATTACATAAAGATGATTGTAATTTTGAAAGTTTTAGCATTTCGGGAAAGAAGATTATTTAAAAGAACTCTTCCTTTCAATACTCTTATTCTTGTGATTCCTGAAGGGGAACCAAAACTTTGATATTTGTACCGATACTAGTCGTATTGGTTTGGATGCCATTCTCTTGCAAAAGAGAACGTGCTATCACTTGTGCTTCTAAATTATTAAAAGCCGATCGAGACTAGGTATGCCACTCACGATCTAGTGCTCGCGCCTGTTGTTTTCGCTTTTAGATTTTGGCATCATCATTTTTGGGGGAGAAATTTGTTCTCCACCTCGATCATAAATCATTGGAATATTAATTTACTCTTAAGGAACTTAATTTGCGTCAACCTCGTTGGCTCGAGATTCCTTGTATCTTATGATCGTTTTACCAAGTTCATCGGGTGTTTTGATGTACTTTGTTTTATTGAGTTTCATCTCATTTCTTTTATGGACTAGCGTTCGATGTTCTTTTATGGTGTTCGGTTCATTGGACGTACCTTTTTGTACTACGTCGGTGTTCCGAATTATTTGAGCTTCGGTTCATTGGACGTACCGTTTTTGTAGTACGTCGGTGTTCCGAAATTATTCGAGCTTTGGTTCATTGGGCGTACCGTTTTGTACTACGTTGTTGTCCCAAATTATTTGAGTTTCTAGTTTCTCGGGCGTACTGTTATTATACTATGTCGTTGCACCAGCTCAATTTTCCGATATTCATGACGTTTTCTCACGTCTTTCTACTATGGAAATGCCTTAGGGATTCCGATTTTTAGTCTTGAGCCCGGTGTTATTGAGGAAATTGAAGTTTCACCAAATTTGGCTTTTGAGCAACATTTTATTCGCATCATTACTTCGGAGGTGGAACTCCTTCGGAATAAAGATGTTCTTCTTGTGAGAGTTCAATGGTTCTCAAATCCTAAGGATTGCCCTTGAGAAATCTAGAGAATTCATCGAACGAAAAATTTCGGATTTACTCCTTCGTGCTCTTTATGGTGGACTTCTTGATTCAAATTTCTTTTGTGTTGATATGCTTTTATGGTTGTTACTCTTTATTTTCTTCTTAAGTATTGCGATGAAGCAATTTCTTTAAGGAGGGGAGTCTGTAATAACCCGCATATTTATCGATTATATATTTAAATATTTTATTTAAATATTTCATCGTTAGTCGGATTTTTGTCCGAAAAAACTACTTTTTGCAAACAGTCGAATTGAGACTCGAGACCCCTCCCATTGAGTTCAAAATGTCGTTTGCAACCTTTTTGAGTATAAACATTGATATGTTTGGAGCTAGTCAAAAATTTGATCATTTTCACTTTGGGTTTGGGTTTAGGTTCAGCCCTATGTTTAACTTATACTCAAATCTGAACCACTCCTCCCCATTCACTCTCACTTCCTCCTCTTTTCAGTTCTAAAGCACCAATGGTGGGAGAGATGGGAAATTAAAACTCTAAAACCCTAGTCTTCATTAGCAAATCCAACTTCTAGCTCCAAATTCAAGAGAACCCATTGGTAAGCTTCTCTTCATCTTCTCCAACTCATTCTCTTAATCAATTTCAGATATTCCTAAACCTAATTTTGGGAATGTTCTTCTTTTAAGCTTAGATTCAAGCTTCTTGTGTTGAGATTGAAGTGTGGTTGATCATCCCTTGTCTTCAAGCTTCTCATTCATTTGTTTTGGGTTCAAAGGTGAGATTTTTATCTCACATCTATGACTATAATTATTTTTTGTTGTTGGGTATGAATTCCTAACACTTATTCATGTGCATTTGCTCTTGATTTGGATTGTTTTGTGAATATTTCAATTTTTGGGGTTTTAAGTCAAATTTGTGTGAAAATCCTATTATGGATGTTTGATCATGCTTTTGGTGATGCATCGAGGAGCATATAGGGTCGGGTTGTCGATTGGCATAAACCTTTAGAGCCAATGTTCGTCCGGTTGCATTTTGGAAAAGTTTGCTCTTCATTTGAATAAGGCTGAAAAACAGCCCAGGCATGATTCAGTCGACCGAATTCTCTGTTTAGTCGACTGAATCTACAACCCGAAAGTTTCCAGGCAGGGTTTAGTCGATTGAAAATCTCTGTTCAGTCGGCTGAACCTGGAAACAGAAAGTTCCCAGGCAGGGTTTAGTCGACTGAATTCTCTGTTCAGCCGACTGAACCTGGAAACAGAAAGTTTCCAGGCAGAATTCAGTCAACTGAAAATCTCTGTTCAGTCAACTGAAATCTCTGTTTAGTCAACTGAAAATCTCTGTTTAGTCAACTGAATTTTCTATTTCAGCCAACTTTGCCTTTTTGGATTGAATTTCCAATTTGAATCGATTCGTGATGATCCTATTTGCTGTTATCATTTATTATGACTTTGATGACTCCTTTTTAGGGATTTTTGAATATCTATTTCGATGGATTCTTTATTGGTTTCTTTGGATTTTATTCACGTCTTCGAATGTGAATTTTATGATTGATTGTTTCTACAATCACTTCTATGATTTATCACTTTAAAATATAAAGGTTTTCTCTACTAGTAGTAAATATCAAAACTCTTTCTTCAAATGTTTTCAACACTATTTTATTACAAAGCTCGTTTTCTCAAACCGATTTCCAATCTACTAGTATATACAAACCTTTACCTCACTCGTATGAGAAATCTAATTAAACGACTTAGTAAAACGAGTGGTATGAAACGCTTGCGTTTACTTTGCCGGTTAATTCTTAGACTTGTTCGATTGAATCTCTTGTGACAATTTTCTAGTGGAGATCAACAATTTGTTCGTAAATATTTAAGTTAAGCTAGTGGTTATGGGACATGAAGCTAAACTCATATATTTACTAGCTTAGTGTAATTGACACTTCTTGATGATCAATGACGATCATTTTGTGATTTAGACTAGCAATGTGCGATGTCTCTTTGTCTGCGAGGGAGACTAAACCCCGTTTTGTTGAGTTTCGACTCAAATTGGTGGGGTAGCAACCCATGGTCTTCGGGCCGTTTGTGGTGCTTCGTCTCAATTTGTGATGGTTAGCAACATGGAATTAGCGTTCCGTTTGTGATGCACGTGTTGGTGAGCTTTTATGCTTCCGTTTGTGATAGGCCTCCCCCCTTTTTGTGATTTCTGGATTTCTTGTGATGATTTCTAGAATTTGTGTTCCACCAATTTTGTGATTTACATTGATAAGCTTTATCAATATTTGTGTATTGGTGAATTTGTGTGTCATCAACATTTTGTGAATTGGCATTGATTTAATTGCCAATATTTATGGTTTGGCGAATAAAAATATAGAGTATGACATTCTTTTTATCTTTGAGAAGATTCTTGTGATATCGACTAATCTTTGGTTGATTTTTGTTATATACTTATTATAGTATGGCCTTGTGGTTATCATACCTTTATTTCCGTCATATCTCTTATTCTATATCATTTTATCTGATATTTATAGTAAGACTAATCCGTTTATTATTTTCTTATTAAATAATCTCGGGTCATACCGAGATGTTACAGGTGCTTCTGCTTGACTTCTCATCTTGGATTATTATTCTGACTTTTGGCTAACAACTTAGATTAGTAGTTTATTTTGGTGTACACACTTGAGATATAGACTCTATGATGTATACTTACTCTTTTGTGTAGTTCTTGTAACTATTCTTTTGTGATAGTGTGGGTCTTACTTGACCACTACTCTGATATACACTTATATGTGTAATATTCATATCTATTTCCGCCTTTGTATGAATTATCTGTGACTGATTTATGTTATGTCTATTTCTGCATTTGTTTCCGAAGATTATATATATAGCCAATGTGTAGTAGCTTTGAGTTTGCGTCGGTATGTCGGACTTTCTCTTGAGATGAAATGCATGTTATATTTTATCTGGCATATCGGTGCTCGCACAAAGCAATTACACGGATGGTCGCTCCTCAACGGCCTTATTCTCCGTGCTAGTTGACAACATTACTCCGTAGCGTTCTTGGCTAGCGTGGGTATAGAGGTGGGGCGTCGCATTTGGACATGTTGCTTGGGGTATATCAAAGAGCCTATAGGGCTGGGTTGTCGCTTGGGATGAATCCCTAGCCTCCATTGCTCGTCCGATCGCCTCTGAATTGATTTGGCCATCATTAGCCTAGGAAATTTTTGCGCGGCACATGCAACCAGAGGGAAAGTGGGAAAGCAGAATGTTGTGCAAGCGCCTAGTAACACTTCTCTTGGTCAAGGTATTTTTCACTCTGTCCTTGATGGCATTGTTATGTTTCGTGATTATCCTAATCGAATTCTTTTTTATACGAGTGCATCTCACTATTTTATACCAAAAGAACTTGTTGACACTTTGTCTTTAAATGTTGTGGGCTTGATGACTTCATTAAGAATTACAAATATAGTTGGTGGATCCACAGTACTCAGTTTATTTTATAAGGATGTTGAAATTATTTTCTAATATTATGCTTTCCGTGCTAATTTGCATGTTATGCGTCACTTATGTTTCGGAATGATTTTGGGAATAGATTAGCTTAATTAATATGAAGCCCATGTCCTATGTCACAAGAGGACTATCCATCTTCGACATCCCCGATCTGTTAAGCAGATTTCTATTATTCTTAAATATTCAGATTCCAATTCGGTGGCATCCTTATTCTCTAAGTCCACTTAATGACGATAATGATGATGAGGAAGATGTTATTTCCCTAATTCACATTGTTCGTGAATTTCCCAATATATTTGAGCATATTTTAGGATTACCACCTAAGTAAGCAATTGAGTTCAGAATTAATCTGATCCTTAGAGCTCTACTTATCACTCGTTCTCTTTATCGTATGCCCAATAAGGAAAATGAGGAGATGCGTAAACAATTATTCGAATTGGAAGCAAAATGGTTTATTCTTCTAGTTCCACTCCTTAGGGAGCTCTAGCTATCTTTGTGAAGAAATCCGATGGTACACTTAAGCTTTGCGTTAACTACTGCAAGCTTAATGATCTCACCATCAAGAATAAATATCCCTTACCTCGGACTGATGATCTATTCGATCAACTTGGCGGTTTTAGAGACTTTTCACAATTAGACTTAGCCACCGGTTTTCATCAGCTTCGAATTGCAGAGGATAGTATTCCTCTGACATCATTCCTTACTCGTTATAGACCTTATGAATAGCTTGTTATGCCACTTGGTTTAGCAAATGCTTCAGCTTATTTCGTTGACCTTATGAATCGAGTTTTAAAAGACATCCTCGACCGATTGGTTATCATCTTTATCAATAATACTCTTGTTTATTCTAAAACTAAGAAAGAGCATGAAAAAAATCTTCGAATTGTGTTGGAAACCCTTAGAAGTAATCAGTTGAAAGCAAAATTTTCTAAGTGCCACATTTGGCAATCTCGTGTGAAATTTTTAGGACATATTATTTCTGAATCCGAAATTTTCATGGATCCTTCAAAGATTGAAGCTATTCAAAATTGGAAGAGACCGGAGAGTATGACGGAAATTCGTAGCTTTCTTGGATTGGCGGGCTATTACCATCGGTTCATAAAAGACTTTTCTAAAATTTCTGTACCTCTTATTAGTTTGACAAAGAAGGGAGTTAAGTACATTTAATCAAACAAATGAGAAGCTACTTTTCAGAAATTAAAAGAACTCCTTTCCGATGCTCCTATTATTGTGATTCCCGAAGGGAACCAAGACTTGACTGTTTATACCGATGCTTGTTGTGTTGGTTTGGGAGCCGTTCTCATGCAAAGGGAATGTGTTATCGCTTATGCTTCTAAGCAATTAAACCTTGCCGAGACTACATATGCGACTCATGATTTAGAGCTCGCGGCCATTGTTTTCTCTCATAGAATTTGGCGTCATTATCCTTTTGGAGAGAAATTTGTTTTTTCCGATCATAAATGTTTGAAGTATTTATTTTCTCTAAAGGAACTTAATATGCGTCAATAATGCTGGCTCGAATTCTTTGCATCTTATGATCTTGATATTCTCTATAGTCATGGAAAGGAAAATCGTGTTACTGATGCCCTTAGTCGTAAGCAACAAACGGTTGTTTCCATGATGATATCCAAAGGGAATGATCTCGAGGCTTTGTCCACTTATGAGATTCGAGATCGTGAATCTGATTCAAATTCATCTCTTATTTTATGTAGCCTTGAGGCTCATCCTTCTCTTTTAGACCGCATCCTTGAAGCTCAATGGAAAGATCCTGAATTGGCTCTTCTTAGCTAAAGTTGTAGGGATAAAATTGATGTTGATGGTTTGAAAGACTTCGAAATCGATGCTCATTGTGGTATTAAAAAATTTGGTAGATTTGTTGTGCCAAATATTGGTGATCTTCGTAAAGACATTTTAGAAGATTCTCATCGTTCTAAATTTACCATTCATCCCGGTAGTAGTAAAATGCATGTAGACATGAAGTGCCGAAGCGACTATATTATTGGTATAGAAAGAAATCTGATATTGCTAACTTTATTAAGCGTTGCATAACTTGCCAACTCCTAAAGGCCGAGCATCAAGGGCCTGGTAAGTTATTGTAACCTTTGGACATTCTCGTTTGGAAGTGGGATCAAGTTTCCGTGGACTATTTTTAACGGTCTTCCCTGTTCTCATTCGAGTCATGATAGTCTATGGGTGATTGTAGATGGACTTACAAAATCTACCTATTTTATTCCCGTTCAGTCGAACCGGACTGCACCTCTTTTGGCTAAACTCTATGTTGAAGAAATTATTAAATTGCATGGAGTTCCTAGTTCTATTATTAATGATCGTGATCCATTATTTACTAGTGGATTTTGGAAGGGTCTTCAAAAAGCTTTGGGAATGAAGATTAATTTAGCACCACTTATCATACTCAGTCCGAAGGAAAAATAGAGCGTGTGAATCAAATTCTTGAAGATCTTCTCCGTGCATGTGTTTTTGATTTTGGTGGAAATTGGGAAAATCATTTTTTCCTTGTCGAGTTTTCTTACAATAATAGCTTCCAATTTAGTATTGGTATGGAACCTTTCGAGGTACTCTACGGAAGGCCATGCCCATCTCCTTCATGTTAGCTTGAAGCCGGTGAGAAGTTGGTTTTAGGTCCAAATTATATTCGTGATGCCACAGAGAAGATTAACCTTATTCGTCTCAGGTTGAAAGAAGCACAAAGTAGATAAAAATCCTATATCGACAACCGAGGAAGGAATTTGGAATTTTCAATTGGAGATTTGGTATTTATTCGTGTTTCACCTATGAAGGGTGTTGTGCATTTCAATCATTGGGGAAAATTAGCAGCTCGATATATTGGCCCATTTTCCATCACCGAACGCGTTGGTTCCATGGCTTATCACCTTTTATTACAAGCTCAATTTTCTACTATTCATGACATATTTCAAGTTTCTCAACTATGAAAATTCCTTAGAGATTCTGATATTCTTGAGCCCAATGTTATTGAAGAAATTGAGGTTTCAGCTAATTTGACTAATGAGTAGCATCGTATTCGCATCATTGCTACGGTGGTTAAATGCCTTCGTAATAAAGATGTTCTTCTTTTGAAAGTTTAATAGTCCTTAAATCCTATGGATTGTTCTTAGAAATCCAGAGAATTCATCGAGCGAACACATTCGAATTTACTCTTTCTTGCTCCTTATGGTGAACTTCTCATTTCAATTTTTCCTTTTGTGTTGTTATGTCACGGAGTGGTTGTTACTCTTTGTTTTCTTCTTAAATATTGCGAGGATGCAATTTCTTTAAGGAGGGGGGAGTCTATAACAACCCACATATTTTAAGATTGAATATTTAAAATTTAAATGTTTTATCAAAAATATAGCATCGTTGGTTGGATTAAATTTTGAAATGCGACTTTTTATAAAGAGTCGAATCAAGACTCGAGACCACTTTCATTGAGTTCAAAACGATGTTTAAAAATTGTTTAAGTATAAACATTGATATGTTTGGAGTTGATTAGGATTTTGGTATTTTCATTTGGGTTTTGGGTTAGGTTCAAGCCCACTAACCCAATAAGCTAACCCGAACTCTTCTACCTAATAGCTTCCACTCCGCTCCTCTTGATTTATTCATTCCACTCATAATTTCCTAAAACTCAATCCCTGGGAAAAATGTTGGGAAGAGGAAACTAAAATTCCTAAGCCCTGGTTTCTCTTAGAAATTCAAGTTCTAGTTCTAAATTCAAAGAGAAGCTTGGGTAAGCATCCTCTTCATCTTTGCCATCTCAATCCCTCTCCGATTTTCATAATTTTCTATAACCTAACTTAGGAAATATTTGCATATGATCATAGAATGGAGCTTCTTAGCAGGGACTAGCTTTTGACTTTTGGCTAACTACTTTAGCTTAGTAGTTTTTTTCATTTTTATACATTCGAGGTAGAGACTCCTTGATGTATACATATTCTTTTGTCTATCATTTGTACTTATTCTTTTGTGATGTAGTGGAACTTGTATGACCACTACTTTGATGTTCACTTATATGTGTTATATTCATATCTGTTTCCACCTTAATGATACGAATATCTATGACTGATTTTGTGTTATACTTATTATATATTTGTTCCGAGGCTACGTAGCCACTGTGAGGTAGTTTTGAGTTTGTATTTGATACGTCATATTTCATTTTGAAATGAAATATATGATATACTATCTGACATACACTACACCAAATTGATGATTTTGCAACATTTTGTATTTGTAAATTTCTAACACTTACAAATGTTACAAACTACTAAAAGTTAATAAGTGTTAGAATAGCTGAAAAAGCGTTGGTAAAAATAAATAATTTTCTATATAAACTTTACAACACATTACTTATGATATATAACACAAATAAGTGTTACAATGATTGGTAAATTTGTAAATAATTCATGACCAGTGCACTTGTTTGTAACTTAGCGTACATTTCATTTTCCGCGCTTGTCCATTCCCATTCTCATTTTTGGCCGCACTTTTTTTATTTCCAATTTAGGGTTCTCCTTCTCAGCTACTACCAAACTGAACCTAAACCTTAGTTACCCTCATTTCAACCATGGCCATGCCGTACTACCAAATAAGTCCAAACAAGCATGGCCATGCCTCATTCGCGTTTAAAGGAGGAGGTGGATTTGGGTTTGAGCAAATTCGTGGATTGAAGGTGGCCGGTCAGTGGTAAGGAGGCGATTCAGTGTTCCTCTCAGCTCTAAATATCTCCCTATGCACCAATGGACGCATCATCTGCTCATTTATTGTGCCGCCTCATCTCACTATGAGTAATTCTGTTCCCAGACTTGTCTAATACTACTTGGATTATTGGGATTAATTGGTATGGTGTAGGATGAAGAGGGGAATTGGGCGACGGGAGCAATCGCCGCACTAATTGATGGACTTGGAGCTGTCACCATAAAAACAGTTGATTTGCATGCTGGGGTCTCTATTGACCTTTCCATCTCCTATTTCTCTCCTGCTAAAATCAACGTATGTCGTTTTATTTTATTCATTTGCTCCAACTTTTGCATTATTGTTGTATAATCTTGTATATTCTCGACAATGGTATGTTGATTCTCTTTAATAAAAGATATATTGATTTATCAAGTATAGCTTAGTCCTCTATATCAAGCCCCAAAATTGCACAAAATCCTATTTTGTTTGTTCATCTTATTTTATTTTCGGGTTGTTTGTAAAAATATTAATGGTCTGGTCCCCGTAAATAATAAGTTGTCTAACGACATGTATTTGGGAGCCCAATCCGGGAATGATGCTTTATGGTTTATAAGTCTTAGAATGACTGGATATGTAGGTTTATAATTGGAGTCATTCAACCTATACATTACCTTTACTGAAAAGAAAATTTCCATTTGCTTAACTTTGGAGGTAGGTCGGTAATGAAATTCAACAGGTACGTGCCCTAGCAAAATAACATCATAACAATGGAATAACTTGTTGGATATTTCACAAGTCAAAATTCTATTTGGCTCAACTTCATGATAACAAATTGAGTACTCTCGTATAGGGGATCAATAAATCATAGAAACTGCTAATAGAATTAAAATTTCTATTGATATAGGAGGAGGTGGAGATTGATGCAAAAGTTATAGGGGAAAAAGGGTACCGTAGGGTGACATTAGTTATTATAGATATTAGAAAGAAAGATGGTGGATTGGTTGCATCAGGGAAATTGTGGATGACATCGCCTGGACCTCATCTATGCAACAATCTTTAGTCTTCTTTATTTTTCTCTGCATTCTTTTTTGCAGATTCTTATGTACGTTGTTTAAGATGCTTTGCTCAGTTGCATCAATCAATGTATATTAAAGTGGAAAGCAAGCACAGCAATGTGGCTTGTTTTGACCTCAGGCTGACATTTTTTCGTTCGGATTTGAAAATGTAGAGAAAATTTCATATGAACATATTTATATGTGTAAGTTTTTGTGTATGTATATGTCAATGACTTTTTTTTTAATTAACGACTTTGGCATATATAAAAATTCTTGCTAGGTGTAATGTATACATCACCACTGTCCATTGACATGTTTGTCTATCAACCACAAAAGACAAACGTAAACTAGAAAGTTCTTATTCAAAGATGTAAAAAGAATCAAGATTACATAGATTAATTAGAACATGGGCTGTGATAACACAAAATGAAAACGTAATAACCGGGTACCATTGCCTACAACTATAACTTAAGTATTCCAGATTTTAACATTATGGGACCAAGTTATGAAGTCTGCACATCTAATGTATCGAAGAAATGAAGCCGCAACCTACTTATTTTTGTTGTAAATTCTATGGTGGACGCATAGGTAATGTAAACCGCCTTAATATTTTTTCTTTTATTGGTATTTGTTCATTTTTACAACTTTTATAAATACGAGTATATATGCAAGTCTACGATGATTTTCATCCGGTCGCGATTTTTTTTTTTTTTTTTGCTTCGAGATTAGGGATTTGCTATCATCGACAACAGACTGATGGGGAAGAGTGGATTGATGTGAATCATATTGAAGCTGGATTGATACAGGTGCCTGGATATAGTTCTTCATCCTTCTTTATCACATCCAGTGGAGTTCATTGATCTTATAATCGTTTAAAAGGAAAGAAAGGGAGTTCCTTGGACCCAACTGGAGCACAAGTATTTTTCCTTTTTCTATACCACTTTTTTTAAAAAAAAGGCAAGTTTATGACATAATTCTGTGATATATGGAAAACTGCATGGTTATAGAACATATTCATAAGACATATGCAGTACTGGTATGTTGCATGTTCAACTAATTAATGGTTGCTTTTACTATTCATTGACTATGCAACTACGTAAAAGATTTTGGTTTGACATAGGATTTTTGTGATGTATTTACTGCAGACTATTCGTAGTGGGTCTAGAAAAGCATGGAAACTGAACACAGCAGACTAATTATAACTGTATCACTGATACAAACTGTTACAGAATAAGTTTAACTTAAATACCAATCTATCTTCTTCTAATGATCTTCCTAAGGACAATTTTTCTATATAGCTTTCCATAATTGACAGCTCCAAATGTACCTGAACCCAGTTCTCTTATTTCTTTAACATCCACATTATTTTCATATTATGTTACATGTAACTTTATAGAATTCGAAACCTGTCAATCACTTAATGCATAGATATTATACATAAAAAATATACCCAAGAAGATTTGCTTGAGATGATCCTACCAAAACCTATATTGAATAGAATATGGAATGCAACTTCTGGAAAAAAAATCAAGGTATGTTTTAACCCTTTATATCACTCATTAACAAATGCACAACTTAAGGATATCTTATTAGATTACACGTCTCCGCTGAAATGAATCTTTAACTAAAAGCTAAGCATACTTAGGTTGGAAACTTATTAATATTTTTAGAACAGCAATAGCTTACTCTTTTTTCAATTCTTTTTCTAACATAAATGTACATTATATGCATGACATACACTTTGTATATTTAAATTTCAAGCAGGGTACCAGTCCTTACCACAAACTAATGAATCAATTAGTTTTTTGAAGGTTGTTTGTAGAAGCATGGTTATTAACAAGACACCCTATATGTTAAACAGGTCTGATAAAGATGTTACATGCAAGCAATAATTTTCTCTGAAGTGATTTTTTTTTATCTAGAACTTATTAGTGTCCTTGTTAAAGTAGTGTCATCGTATCTCACTAACATTAAGTGTCTAGCTAGTGCCATCCCATTTCACTAACACCATCCCATTTCACCAACATCAACTTTATATATAACACAAGTTTCATGACTTTAACCGGCAAACCAATGCACTTGCTTCTTTAACTGCTATAACAGCATTTGTGAAAGGCTCCTCCATCTCTTATTCTACAACACCATACATTGCATAAATAAATCAAAAGAAACCCCACTTCAATGAATTAACCAAAGAGTGCTATCGGTCATGAATAAAGGTCATCCATATATTCCATATAAAGGAAAGTGATGAAGATGCCCAACAAGTACTTGATGATTGTTAAATGTGCACATCATTTTATAAAAGGTGTATTGCATTGACTTGAACCGAGTAAACACTAAAGAAGTTACATGGTAACCAGCTCAAAACCCACTAACAATATGGTTCTAGTGATACCACACATTTCACCCCACTTAATGATCAATTTGTGTAATAAAATTATGCAAATATGGCAATATGACCACTTGGATGAATACAATAGAATAAAATATTTAGCGAAATAATATATGATTACAAATAATATGGTAAGTTCATTTTATATTCTAGTAATATGTTGTTAGTTTAGCATGACTAAGCTTCAAGCTATGCATGATTAGGAAGAAGAATTATTCATAATGGAGGAATAAAATATCCATTTCTTAGGAAGTAAGCTCTTACACTTGTATAATTGTAGCTAGATTTAATGTAACAACAAAGATTTTAAGATTAGTTTAGTGCATGGTAGGATATTCCACTGCAAAAAGCAATTTGACTATCCTCCAAAAAGAATTAAACTTAATTTAAAAGTCAAGTCACTAATGTAACTGAGGCTATATATAAAGTTACACACAACATCTTTTGCTTTATACAACAAAAATTTCTAAAAATTAACCAGCATGGCTAAAATAATCATCTCCTACATAATAAATTTGTTGTTAGTTTCATTTATTGTAAATTTCAACTTAAAAATAAAAGCTTTTTCTATGGAGTACGACATACTGAGATGTCCATTTGCAGAGATGATAGTGAGGAACACTGTCAATCAAGCTTTGAGTGATGATCCTACTCTTGCTGCTGGCCTTCTAAGAATGCATTTTCATGATTGCTTTGTAGAGGTTTGTATTATCAGTTAACCTTTTGTGTGTGCGTGCATGCACAAAATTTTGAAAGAATTTACTAAAATTTGTTGAATAGGAATGTGATGGGTCGGTTTTGCTTGATTCAACAAAAGAAAACACAGCTGAAAAGGACTCACCTGCAAACTAAGCTTGCGAGGATACGAAATAATCGATGCAGCGAAGGAAGCCATTGAAAATCAGTGTCCAGGAGTTGTTTCTTGTGTTGATATTATTACCATGGCAGCTAGAGATGTTGTTTTCTTTGTATGTTTTCATTATTACTATCATCTTCTTCTTTTTTTCTTAACAAAAAAACAAGAAAATAAATAAATAGCAGTATAGTACTAAGTTATTGTTATGAATTGGAATGATAATCAGGCAGGAGGACCATTTTATGATATGCCAAAAGGAAGGAAGGATGGAAGAAGATCGAAGATAGAAGACACAATCAGATTGCCTGCACCAGTTTTCAATAGTACTATACTTAACAAAGTTCTCGGTCGGCATGGATTTAGTGCTCAAGAAGTGGTAACCTTCTCTGGTAAGAATCAGATATTACATGCTAATTTTTTCTTGAAAAATTTGCAATACACCTTTTATAAAAATGATGTTTATGAGGATGTTGGATAGTTCACTGTAATATTGACAAGTTGTGTCATGAATAATCCATCATTTAATGTAAGGAAAGATTTGTAATAATGAACAGTTAAATATTTGTAATAGAGGAAGAACCATATGAAACAGACACGATTTCAGATATTAATGATAAAACTTACTATAAATTTTATTTGCTAACATATACAAATATGTATCCCTATAGAATCTACAAAATTCGACCTATTCATTAGACAATCCTCCAAACTTGGATTGTAATGGTTCATTTAAGCTAAAGAAGTCATAGATCTAGAGGCTGATGATGTTTAGAAGAGAAACTCTATTTCGCATTAGACGCTTGAACAATACTGCTATATTTGGGGTAGATACTCACAATCAATGGCTTTTATGCAAGTTTCTTGACTTAATTTCACAATTTAATTTAAACAGAGATAAAACAAATTCTATAGGTAATGAACATAACATATAAGGTGTGTTTCAAATCTTTACATAATAAGATAAACTTAATTTATATTTAACTAATCATTCAATTGTTTCCATAATATAATTATGCATAGAAATAGATAAGTGAACAAAAAAATAGTAGCATATCTCCTTCAGACTTAAAAAGTGTGGTGGGTACTTGGATATTGTGCCAAGAACGAATGCTAGTTTATTGGTTAAACATAACTTACTATAAATTCACATAGAATATAATTTTAAAAATGCACTGAATAGAAGTATTGGATAATTACATATAATTTCTGTTAAACCTTAATTAAAACGGCTCCCGACATGAATAACTGAAAACAAAATAGGCAATTACAAATGCAATGAAGTAAACTGCTTGGTTTAGCGAATGTATTATTGCTGCATATTAACCAACCTATGAATGTGTGAATTTTCTGCCTAAATTAGCCAAACTAAAGTAAACTTCTTGTTTTATGTGATTACGTATTACGAAATATATATACATGGAGTCTGCTACTAATCTTATTAATTGGATCCGCTATTAATTTTGTTTGAAATTTCCATGTGATGCTCAGGTCCATGTGATTGTGTGAAAGATATATAGTCTTAATAATTACATTGAAGAGGTAAGTATCATAAATATCAACAAAGGCTTTCAATAGACTGTTAGTGGTATGTTGTGTTCTATTTTTTCCAAGTGCATGTTGTACTGATGTTCAATATTGAACACTGAATAAAGAAGCACCCTAAATACAAGACCAATAATGCAAATAGTGTAACTTTAGCACACAATATACTGATATTCCAATACAAAAAAGGGGCATGTATACGATGCCTGCCCACACCATCGTATGTGTTTCCGCTGATGCCAGTTTTTGGTGTGGTAAAAAAGAGAAAATCGTTTAGTATGTCATTCAAAAACCTTTAGTGTATTTAGCATTGAAAATTTTATTTACTTCTAAAAGACTTTCCTAAAACTGTCTAGGAGCATGGAAAAAATCACTGTTTCAGTATCTTATTCTCTTGTTTTGTTCCAAGTTTCTAGATTTTTTTTAATTCTTCTAAATTTTATTATAAATTTCTAAATACCATTGCCCTAAGTAAAATCTAATAAGATGAGCACTACATAATCTATTGCCATATGCCAAATATTGATATATCTGGAATATATCCCCTTTCCTTGAGCATCTTGTGAATGTAGTTTAACGATGATAGGGTTGTGATCACTAAGTGTTGATGTAGTGGTAGTAGCTATGAAATCTTGGAAGTGGAAGTGTTGCAGAAAGGTGTAAGTGATTAATACTTTGTCTATACGTATGGCTACCCCATTTTATCTTCATATGGTTTGATTAACATGTATTTTGCATACTAAGTGCTGATGTAGTTTGATTAACATGTATTTTGCATACTAAGTTTGTGAATTCATAAATACAAAAAAAATTAGAACCTGAGTTGTAACTCGGTCTTTAACCTTTTGATTTTGAAGGTATAAGTTTTTATCGAGTGTTTATATTAAATGCAAGAACTTGAAGAATGATGCTTTGGATTGTTGTATTGGACGTTGAAGAATATTCAAAACAATTAGAGTTTGGAGTGGATGATTAGGAATGGTTAGGTTAACCGTTAGTTAAACTTTAAGTGTATTTTGAAATATATTTTTTGAAGCTTATGTTGTAATAATATCTGAATATATGACATTATGGTATTTTATATATGTAAACAATTGTTTATGATATATTATACTACATTTGCAGAGCGTTTAAACTTTGCATTGAATATGTGTGATGAATTATTTGTGACATGGAAATCATTATTTGCCGTGTGTTTATATTTAAACTTTGCGTTTAAGTTTTGGTAAATATATATGTGTTACTAAATAATCATTTTCCAACACTTATAAGCGTTACCGTATATTTCTGTACCAACACTTATAAGTGTTACCATATATTTCGTTACCAACACTTATAAGCGTTACCGTATATTTCTGTAGCAACACTTATAAGTGTTACCGTATATTTCGTTACCAACACTTATAAGCGTTACTGTATATTTCTGTACCAACACTTATAAGTGTTACCGTATATTTCGTTACCAACACTTATAAGCGTTACCGTATATTTAGGTAGCAACACTTATAAGTGTTAGTAATACGTATGTTTGTAACACTTATAAGTGTTACAAATTTGGCCGCTCCATTCCTCACAGTCCATTAGCAACACTTAAAAAGTGTTACTGAAATCATTTCCCAATATATTTGAGCCTATTTTAGGATTACCACCTAAGTGAGCAATTGAGTTCAGAATTAATCTGATCCCTAGAGCTCTACTTATCACTCGTTTTCTTTATCGTATGCCCAATAAGGAAAATGAGGAGATGCGTAAACAATTATTTGAATTGGAAGCAAAATGGTTTATTCTTCTAGTTCCTCTCCTTGGGGAGCTTTAGCTATCTTTGTGAAGAAATCCGATGGTACACTTAAGCTTTGCGTTAACTACTGCAAGCTCAATGATCTCATCATCAGGAATAAATATCCCTTACCTCGGATTGATGATCTATTCGATCAACTTGGCGGTGCTAGAGATTTTTCACAACTAGACTTAGCAACCGGTTTTCATCAGCTTTGAATTGCAGAGGATAGTATTCCTCTGACATCGTTCCTTACTCGTTATAGACCTTATGAATAGCTTGTTATGCCACTTGGTTTAACAAATGCTTCAGCTTATTTCGTTGACCTTATGAATCGAGTTTTCAAAGACTTCCTCGACCGATTGGTTCTCATCTTTATCAATAATAATCTTGTTTATTCTAAAACTAAGAAAGAGCATGAAAAAAATCTTCGAATTGTGTTGGAAACCCTTAGAAGTAATTAGTTGAAAGCAAAATTTTCTAAGTGCCACATTTGGCAATCTCGTGTGAAATTTTTAGGGCATATTATTTCTGAATCCGAAATTTTCATGGATCCTTCAAAGATTGAGGCTATTCAAAATTGGAAGAGACCGGAGAGTGTGACGGAAATTCATAGCTTTCTTGGATTGGCAGGCTATTACCATCGGTTCATAAAAGACTTTTCTAAAATTTCCGTACCTCTTATTATTTTGACAAAGAAGGGGTTAAGTATATTTAATCAGACAAATGAGAGGCTACTTTTCAGAAATTAAAAGAACTCCTTTCTGATGCTCCTATTATTGTGATTCCCAAAGGGAACCAAGACTTGATTGTTTATACCGATGCTTGTTGTGTTGGTTTGGGAGTCGTTCTCATGCAAAGGGAATGTGTTATCGCTTATGCTTCTAGGCAATTAAACCTTGCCGAGACTACATATGCGACTCATGATTTAGAGCTCGCGGCCATTGTTTTCTCTCATAGAATTTGGCGTCATTATCTTTTTGGAGAGAAATTTGTTTTTTTCGATCATAAATCTTTGAAGTATTCATTTTCTCAAAGGAACTTAATTTGCGTCAATAATGCTGGCTCGAATTCTTTGCATCTTATGATCTTGATATTCTCTATACTCCTGGAAAGGAAAATCGTGTTACTGATGCCCTTAGTCGTAAGCGACAAACGGTTGTTTCCATGATGATATCCAAAGGGAATGATCTCGAGGCGTTGCCCACTTATGAGATCGAGATCGTGAATTCGATTCAAGTTCATCTCTTATTTTATGTAGCCTTGAGGCTCATCCTTCTCTTTTAGACCGCATCCTTGAAGCTCAACGGAAAGATCCTGAATTGGCTCTTCTTAGCCAAAGTTGTAGGGATAAAATTGATGTTGATGGTTTGAAAGACTTTGAAATCGATGCTCATGGTGGTATTCTAAAATTTGGTAGATTTATTGTGCCAAATATTAGTGACTTCGTAAAGATATTTTAGAAGATTCTCATCGTTCTAAATTTACCATTCATCCCGGTTGTAGTAAAATGCATGTAGACATGAAGCGCTGAAGCGACTATATTATTGGTATAGAAAGAAATCCGATATTGCTAACTTTATTAAGCGTTGCATGACTTGCCAACTCCTAAAGGCCGAGCATCAAAGGCCCGGTAAGTTATTGTAACCTTTGGACATTCTCGTTTGGAAATGGGATCAAGTTTCCGTGGACTATTTTTAATGGTCTTCCCTGTTCTCATTCGATTCATGATAGTCTATGGGTGATTGTAGATAGACTTAAAAAATATGCCTATTTTATTCCAATTCAGTTGAACCAGACTGTACCTCTTTTGGCTAAACTCTATGTTAAAGAAATTATTAAATTGCATGGAGTTCCTAGTTCTATTATTAATGATCGGGATCCATTATTTACTAGTGGATTTTGGAAGGGTCTTCAAAAAGCTTTGGGAATGAATATTAATTTAGCACCACTTATCATACTCGGTCCGATGGAAAAATAGAGCATGTGAATCAAACTCTTGGAGATCTTCTCCGCGCTTTCTTGATTTTGGTGGAAATTGGGAAAATCATTTTTTCCTTGTCGAATTTTCTTACAATAATAGCTTCCAATCTAGTATTGGTATGGCACCTTTCGAGGTACTCTACGGAAGGCCATGTCCATCTCCTTTATGTTAGCTTGAAGCCAGTGAGAAGTTGGTTTTAGGTCCAAATTATATTCGTGATGCCACATAGAAGATTTACCTTATTCGTCTTAGGATGAAAAAAGCTCAAAGTAGATAAAAATCCTATATCGACAACCGAGGAAGGAATTTGGAATTTTCAATTGGAGATTTGGTATTTATTCGTGTTTCATCTATGAAGGGTGTTGTGCGTTTCAGTCGTTGGGGAAAATTAGCACCTCGATATATTGGCCCATTTTCCATCACCGAACGCATTGGTTCCATGGCTTATCACCTTTTATTACAAGCTCAATTTTCTACTATTCATGACGTATTTCAAGTTTCTCAACTACGAATATTCCTTAGAGATTCTGATATTCTTGAGCCCGATGTTATTGAAGAAATTGAGGTTTCAGCTAATTTGACTATTGAGTAGCATCGTATTCGCATCATCGCTACGGTGGTTAAATGCCTTCGAAATAAAGATGTTTTTCTTTTGAAAGTTTAATGGTCCTTGAATTCTAAGGATTGTTCTTGGAAATCCAGAGAATTCATCGAGCGAACACATTCGAATTTACTCTCTCGTGCTCCTTACGGTGAACTTTTTATTTCAATTTTTCCTTTTGTGTTGTTATGTCGCGGAGTGGTTGTTACTCTTTGTTTTCTTGTTAAATATTGCGAGGATGCAATTTCTTTAAGGAGGGGGGAGTCTATAACAACCCGCATATTTTAAGATTGAATATTTAAAATTTAAATGTTTTATCAAAAATATAGCACGTTAGTTGGATTAAATTTTGAAATGCGACTTTTTATAAAGAGTCGAATCCAGACTCGAGACCACTTTCATTGGGTTCAAAACGATGTTTAAAACTTGTTTAAGTATAAACATTAATATGTTTGGAGTTGATTAGGATTTTGATATTTTCATTTGGGTTTTGGGTTAGGTTCAAGCCCACGAACCCAATAAGCTAACCCGAACTCTTCTACCTAATAGCTTCCACTCCACTCCTCTTGATTCATTCATTCCACTCATAATTTCCTAACACTCAATCCCTAGGAAAAATGTTGGGAAGAGGAAACTAAAATTCCTAAGCCCTGGTTTCTCTTAGAAACTCGAATTCTAGTTCTAAATTCAAAGAGTAACTTGGGTAAGCATCCTCTTCATCTTCGCCATCTCAATCCCTCTCCGATTTTCATAATTTCCTATAACCTAACTTAGGAAATATTTGCATATGATCATAGATTGGAGCTTCTTAGTAGGGACTAGCTTTTGACTTTTGGTTAACTACTTTAGCTTAGTAGTTTTTTTCATTTTTATACATTCAAGGTAGAGACTCCTTGATGTATACATATTCTTTTGTCTATCATTTGTACTTATTCTTTTGTGATGTAGTGGAACTTGTATGACCACTACTTTGATGTTCACTTATATGTGTTATATTCATATCTGTTTTCACATTAGTGATACGAATATCTATGACTGATTTTGTGTTATACTTATTATATATTTGTTCCGAGGCCACGTAGCCACTGTGAGGTAGTTTTGAGATTGTATTTGATACGTCATATTTCATTTTGAAATGAAATATATGATATACTGTAACGACCCAGAATTTTGAACAATTTAATTTGAAAATATTTAATTAGTTTTAAATATTTGAATGATGGTTTGACTTGAATTTCAAATTATCAGAATGAATTTAGCGATTAAATTATAGAATTTAATCTATTGAAGTTGAATAAAAATTTGAATCTTCAATTTTAAGCTGATTAAAAATATTTCAAAGGCTTGTAAAATTAATATTGATAATACTAAAGATAATAGAAGCTTCAGAATTTAATTTGAAAGAGATTTGTTCAGTTTTGAAATTAAATCGTTTGAATCGATATTTAAAAATAGCCGTCCGAGGCACAGTCTCGGAATTCGACGAAACCAGTTCCATTGGGTCCGTAATATTGAATTATTCTCGGATTTCAAATTTCGTATTTTTCGGAGTTGATATGTGAGCACACAAGATATAAACGCGTCGAAATCAAATTGAATTCAAATTAAATTTAAGTTTAAATTTATTAATTGGTCAACATCAAAACACAGTAGAGTGTAAGGTAAGCACGATCTTTCCTCTGCAAAGACACGATCTCTTGTCCCTCCCTCTTCTTTTTAAAACACGAGCAACGCAGAAGAAAATCAAATGGCCGATGAAAAAAAAATCTCTTCGTTCAAATTTTAATGTCCGAAGCCCCATCTTCAAATTCACGTCTTTTATCTTCCCCCTTTCCTTCTTCAATTCAAAACCGAAACGCAGTAAAATAAAAAAAATAAAAAAATAAAAATGGCAGAGGGGCTTTCGAGTCAATCTCGATTGGAATCGCGAGGCGCAGCCATGTGCGCGCATGAAGGAAGCAGGGGGGTCTCGTGCACGACCGTGGTCCAAGCTCGAGCTAGAGGGGTGCAGCGGCGTCGCGACTTCAATTGGTGCTCGCGATTCGAGATAGAGGAGTGTGGAGCGACCGTGCATCGTTGATGGTGGTGAGGTGGATCTAGGCAGCATACGTGGAGCGCACGTTCGATTTGGATTCGTGAGGTGATTTAGAGGTGGAGGGTCTCGTGACGGGGGCGGCGATAGTGGAGGTGAGGTGGTCGGAGCCTGGGATTCACAGGGTAGGGCAAGGCCGTGAGGTATATATTATTATTATTATTATTATTATTATTATTATTATTTTACGCAATTGAGTTAATAAATGTTTATATAAAAATAAAAATAAAGATATATGCAGAAAATTGTTTTACAGTAAGTATAAATACATATACACATTTTTAAAAATCTATTTGTTTATTTAAATATTGCATATTGGTAATTGATTTGGTTAATAAATTGATTTGAATTTATTTAGGGCACTCAAAATAATTTATTAAAGGAAATATAGTTTAAGATTTAATTTTTAAATAAATTTATAAACGAGAATTATTTATATGGATAAAACTGGGAAAAGGAAGAAAATAAATAATAATAGGAATTTTAAAACTTAAAGAAAATTTAGTTTAAAACTAAATTATTAGTTGAATAGAAATTTTAGTTTCAAATGAAAAATATTTTGTAAAAGGAAAATTAGTTAGAAATTTTACTTATTTGATAAAATGATTTATCAAAAGAAAATATTATTTATTATTGGAAAAATGGGTAATTAAGGAGTAAAGGATATTTTATAAAAGAAAATGTTGTTCAAATTAAATAGTTAGTTAATAAAATTTATTTAAATAGAAATTAAATTAGTTCGACAAAAATTGAATTTATAAAGAATAGTTTGAATTTAATTTTTGTTAAATCAAAGTGTTAAAAAGAAATTGTTTGAAAGCCAAAAACAATTTATTAAAAAGGGATTTAGTTTTTAAATTGTAACCTTTAGTTAAAAAAATTTAATTTGAAGAAAATCAGTTTGAATCTTTAATTTTTAGTTTAAAATAAAAAAATCATTAACTTGAGAGTAAAATAATTAGCTAAAATAAATTATTAAACAAGAAATAGGTTTAAATAACACTATCAGTTAATTTAACTATTAAAAAGAAATCAACGATAAATCAAAATTATCAAATGAAAATTTATTATTCGATCTGTTCGAATATTAATAAATTGTGTATAATATTTATACAAGGTATAAATCAAGAAAATCGAGTCAAGATGGGAAATGGATTGCAAAATAAAAGCAAAGGTGAGAACTTCTCACTCAAAAGGATTTATTCAAATTTTAAATAGTTAGATTTAAAATTGTTAGTTGTGTTGATTGAATGCTTGTATGATGATTGTTATATATATATATATATATATATATATATATATATATATATATACTGGATGTGAATAGACCCTATACGCCGTTAGTAAGCGGAGGTTATTTATTACACACATATACCGCGATATTCCACCTCGAAGTGGAATTGGTATTATATTATATATATAGCAATATATATATTGCATATGTATATATTGCAGTTGATTGATTTCCCGCATTGTATAGCGGATGAGACCCTATACGCCGTTATTAAGCGGATAATATTTTATAAAATCCCATATACCGCGATATTCCGTCTCGAAACGGAATTGGTATTGTGCTAATGTCTGTGGATGCAGGGAAACAGGTTGGAGGGATCCAACTGGATTCCTCACAAATATTTATTTTATTTCATATATTGTGATATTTGATTGTTTATCATGGATGATATATGATGTTTGAAAGTCGTGATTGACTATTAGATGTGTTGCATCATCGGATCCAATTTTTTTGAAGTTTAAAAACAACGATTTTGATTTCTAAAGTGATTTTTGGAAATATACGTTTATAAAATATTTTTGAAATTGATTCATCTTAAATAAATAAACGTTATAATTTTAATGTTATAAAAATTATGATTTTTGAGAAATACAGTTAAAAGTTGATTTTTGAAGATATGAATTAATAATTTTATAAAATAGTTTAAACTGGGATTTCTGAATTTATCATAAAAAGTTTAAAAATAGGATTTATAAAATTGGATTATTTTATAAATCAAATGATGAAATTATAAAAGAGTTTAAAGATGTTTTAAAAATAGTAATATAAATTGTTTTATATTAAAAGATTAATAAATTGATATTTATAAATTAAAAATATTGGAATTATAAAACGAGCTTTTACAAGTATTAGAATGAATTGTAAATGAATTTCATAAATTGGAATTATAGAATTATAACTGTGAAGTTATAAATGAAATTTTATAAACAGTAGGTTTATAAAATTTGTAAAGTTATTTAAAAGAATAGATTTTGGATAAATAAAAGAATCTTATAAGTTATAAGATTTATAAATTTGGGGAGTTTAAAGAAACAATTTTGTAAACAAATAAATTATAAGTGTTTGACTATATCATTGTGATATGAATTGAGATAGGTTAATAAAGGAATTTATAAAAAGGAGTTGATATAAAATAAATAGAAATAGAATTTATAAACGTTGTTTTATAAATCCGCAACGACTTATTTTGATAAGGAATTGTTGTAATTTGTTAATGGAATTATATTCATGTTTTAGACAGTGAATAATCCTTTAAAATAAAATGAATAGAAGTGATGAAATTTATTAACAAGGTATATTCACGTTTTTGAATAGTGAATATTATGTTAAAGAAATTATTTTGGATGTGATGTTTGAAATAGAATTAAAACGATCTAAAGATGTTTTAAAAGGTGTTGAGATTCGAAACCATAGATTTCAACATTTATTGTTGAAATAGATGTTTTCGAGAAATAAAAGGAAATGGTGGACTATAACACTGTTGATTATAGTAAATGATTTCGAAAGGAAATATTTGGTATAGTATTGGGATTTATATATCTATTTTAATTTTGAATCCCTATACTAGTGATTTTGGGTTGTCGTAACGATGTTTTACACAACATTCGTTTTGGCCCAAATAAATAAATATGGTTAAGTGAATGATTTCCTTAAAGAATGAAATATATACTTAATTTCGATTAGAGTATATTAAATATTTTCTAAGTATAGAAAATAAAAAGACTTGTGAATTACTTATAAATAAATAAGTATGGAAATGCTTTTCCAATATTAAGTGAATATTTGGAATTTATCTTTTTGAAGGTAAATTGAAAATGAATATTAAAATTCGAATGGAAATCGTATACTCATGGAAATATTTTGGAAATATAAATTCAATATGGAATTTATAAATGGAATTTGGAAAATGAGTTTAAAAATAAATATTGATTTATTTTTAAAGAATGGAAAATATATATATATATCTTATAAAGATATTTTTGGGAAATAAATAATTTGGAAAATTATTTGGAATCTGGTGATGTTGGCATATCTATTGATAGTCAATAACCGACTATCAATATTTACCTTTAAATAGGTATTTGTTGTGATTTGCTTGAAATTGGATGCCACACTTATTTTTTTTTTTAAAATAAGCGCTCACTATTCGGGTTAACAGGGAAAGGACCTTGGGGTCGTATAAACCATTCCGAATATGTGATACGTCGTTATGAATTGCAATTGAAGATCGGTGTTGAAGACCGGATATTTTCAAAAACGTAAGGGTTTCTTGTTGATTGTCTCTGCACTGGCTGATCCCCGGTATTGAGATCTCCATATGTGATGGGAAATTCGAACGTGATTAGAGATTATTCGGATTGCAAGGACTTCTTTGTAAGTGCCTTCGGTTCTGTTCGATCCCGGAACAGACTTGTATGGATAGTATGCCTGACATTACAAATTGAGATATAAAGCCGATTTCTTTCAAATATATTTCTGTTGGTGGTGGAGAATTTATTCTCTTAGCTTAACACCCTTCTCTGAGACGTACGAGCTCAGAGGTTATATAGTTGAAGGTTATCAGCGATATACTCCCAATCTTGGTAATGTGACATACTGAGTGTTGCTGTGAAATGATCATTTTGTTGATCATTTGTGATAGGATCATTTATTTGATCGTCTATCTTGGTGATCATTTCTATGATCATTTGTTGACCCAAAGCATGGCTTTTGTATAAAGTATGTTTTTGTGGACGTGACTTCGTCGAGCCTCACAAACCGGTAATGGTCGAAACAGGAATTGTGCGGCAAGGTTTTCAGGGATCGCTTCCCTAGGGTATGGCCATTTCTTCTGGAAAAGGGTAGTATCATGGTATGGAGCCCAGATACTTACTCATGTTGAGAACACTTTGTTATGATTGTGTGATGATGGTGACGATCGCTCGTTTAAAGGTCCCAAAGGACCGGGGGTGGCATATCTGAGGGTTTGTAATATTCCTTGGGAAAAGGGATTCCCGGCCTTGTTTAGCAGAGAACGGTTTGGTTCTCGGGGCGTCCTTCCAGAGGCGTTTCCATGTGGCAATGGGAAGTTCCTTGGCCTGACCATTTGTTGGAAAATCCATTCTTCAAATACGAGCATTGTACGGTTTTAGTTGTATAACCTGCCATGGAATACGGCGATAACCCGCTATTGAACATGGTAGCTATAGTAGGCATAGTTCGAAATGTCTATGCTGGCTAAGATTTATATCTTTATTTTCGAAATGAATTTTCTCTACACTATGCACTAGTAATAATATCAAATGTTCTTTTAAATACGTATCAAGCATCTTTGACTATCATAAGGAGAAATCTCCTCCGATTCTGCGTTTGCATTGTATGTGTGTGCGGGAGGCCTTACGGTAGTCTCATTTTTAAAAGCATTGAGAATTGACTTTAAAAATATTCCTCTATTTTTGATTTTAAAGAAAAATAAACTGTTTGAGTTCTCACACCAGTCACATGACTGACTCGGAGTTTATTGTTTTCCTTCCTAAACTCTGGGTGCCCACCAATTTTCACACGGGCAGTCAAGAGTTAAGCTTTATCAGGATATTCTGGAATTCAGGAGTTGCAGGAGGCAAGATGGATGGCATAGCGTATTACTAGTATATAGTACTTCTTTTTTCCGCTTCATTGTTGTTGTTGTTGTTATTGTACACTCTGATGATATGATGTGATGTAATGTAATAACTGATATAGTTCTTTTTTTAAAGATTATTCTTTTATCTATTATATGTTGTTCCGCTGCGAATTGTGAGATTCTGATATTGTGGTTCTGTTGTTTTCAGTTCCGTTCTATTTTCTGTTTTCTTTTCTCTCTATCTTCTATCTTTTTCCTCTTCTTCTACTCTTCCTTCTTCTTTCTTAAACCCTCAGTGTTCGGTTTTCCGGCATCCGACCGATCGTCATTCGATACAGTGGACGTATTGATGTCGATATTAGGGAGTCGAAGAATCAGGTCCTGACATATACTATCTCACATATTGGTACTCGCACAAAGCTACACAGAGTGTCGCTCCTCAACAGTCTTATTCTTCGTGCGAGTCGAAAGCAACAGCATGTTGTGTCCTTAGCTAATGTGAATATAGAGGTGGGGCATCATATGCATTCTCAATTAATTGGAATGTTTGGAAAGTTCTAATTGGTCATAAAGTTTAAATGGTAAATGAAACAAATGTTGTATTAAATGGTGAAATTATATGTGATTAATTGGAATTGATTAAAATAGAGTCAGTAATCCGTAGGTGAATTTAATAGTTTTGTTTGTTAACAATAAACATAGAAATGACTTTGAAATCATAAGTTGTAACAATTTTTTAATTGTCGTTTCACTATTTAATCAGCTGAAATTTAGTTGGAAATCAATTACAATTAATCTATTTAAATACCGCAGTTAATGTGAATTAAGATGATAATTGTAGAATATTAGTGTAATAAGATACAAACCAGTGTTAATTTTATCCATAAGATGAAAATTGATTGAATAATAAGATGTAAAATCAAATATATGGATTTATTGGAATTTAAATTATAATTAATGGATTTACTGCAAATGAAATTGAACGTTATAATAAGTGCGATAATTAATGTTGAATTTGACATGGGAAATCGGTTTTAAAATGATTATTAAATTCTGTGTAATTAAGAATGGTAAAAACCGTTAATTATAAAAGTTGAATCAAAAAGTGATTTGATTAATTTAATAATAATTTACTTAATTAATGTGAAAATAGCCATTTTGGCCACTATCTCGGATCTCGACGAATGTAGTTTCATCGAATCCGTAATAGTGAATTATTGTAGAATTTCAAATTTCGTAGCGGCCGGCCTTGTCGTTTGATCATGCAAGCATGAAATGCATAGAAATCAATTTATTAAAATCAATTTAGAATAAGCTGATTTTGAAACCTAACTTCTTCATACAATGGAATTAGGACTTGAGACATCTTCCATTGAGTTTAAAAATATTGAAAACGTCTATTTTAATATACAGGATGATCCATTTTCGTTTTCGAAATGAAACGGGCTATTATAACCCTAGTTTTTTCTCATCTTATCATTTCTATACATACATCTTCTTCCTCCTTCTCAAATGACATAACATCAAACAAATTCGTGTAACAACTCGATTTTTCGATGCTCGAAAATCAACGTCAATAACTCCATTGTATCAAATGTCAAACAATCGAATGTCAAAAAACTGTACCATTAGTGGTTAAAGAAGAAGAAGGTCGAAGAGGAAATAGAAAACAAAATCAAAATCTCACAATCGCAGCAGAATAAATATAATATATATCAACAGTTTTAAAACACAAAGAGATCTGTATTGATTTATACATTACATCATCATAGTACAAAAAAATTCATAACACACAATCGGACAGTTATCATAACCTGTCCTCACAAAAGCTGACTATACAGCTTATACTGCACAGTGGAAAATACTTCAAGTATATGTGATACATCTCGCCATCCAGCTTGTCTCCTGAGCTCCACAGCAGTTCATCCAAATCTGTGCTCTATAATACTAGGTCTGACCCGAGCATTATAGTTAAATAACACCGGAGTCAATATGGAAAACCAGCGTGAGAAAACGCACTCAATTGGATTATTCAAGTTTTCAAAATCCTTTGAAATCAAGGTATCTCGTAAGACCACGCCACAAATAAACATGCTAGGTTTTTACCTTAGAATAACCAAAACATTTCTTATAAAATCCTCTGATATTATAGTAGTGTCTATATGCAAATACTTATTTAAATAGCCGAAATTGTTACATTCGTTAAATTCCAGCTAATAGGTATACAAACAAAACCGTAAAGGCACGTAGGGAGAATGAATTTCCATCAATGGCAGGGCTACTAGGGTAACGCCCGTCAAAGTATGTGGTTTAGATCACCATACCGAGGGTCCACCTTGATCCCTTGCATCACAAGACGAGAGCTGCCCTTACTGGATAGTCCGAATAAGTTCACCCCACGGTTGGGATCAGCAACCGTCCATATAGCCGGAAAAAATGGACATCTAGACAGGGGTGACCTTACCCTAATTGGTTGCTAGCCACTTAGCCTTGTGTGCACCTCCCCTGTTTTAGCCATTCTTGGTTGATGAGGCTCGAGGCTATGCATTATCCTTTTAGCACGCATTCACTTAGAATGCTCATCGTCCACCTGACGATGTTCTGAAAGCATTCGTCTACACAGGTCCGTTTCGGGTTCGAACGGAACCGAAGGCACTACTCCTGCTACATCCATTTTGGAACCATCCTCAGGATTAGTAGAGATTAGCCCTTGCACTTCACTACTCCATCTTCGACTCCGAGCTCTTGTCTTCCTCACGAAAACGTTTAAACCGGATCGAAGTGGTTCGAAAAATAAATTCCGATTTCGGTCTTCTCAAAACGATTAGCGCATTGTCCAATATTGATGGTCGTTATTTAACTATCAAATAATATTCACAATAATCATCAGATTTAAATAATTTTTCCAAATTATTTATTTCGAAAAAACTTCGCAAGTTATTTTCCATACTTCAACCCTTTGAAAACAATTTCAAACCACCTTTCTCTCATGGAATAAATTTCCCAAATATTGTTTATTTCCACTGAAAACCACTAAGTCCAAATACTTAAGATTTTAAAATAATTTAAAGCACTTTATTCTAAAATATACTTTAAAACATTTAAAATAAAACTATTTAAATGCTTTATCAAAAATATATACTTTAAAATATTTAAAATAAAACTATTTTATAAAATATAAAAATAATTTTTAAAATAAAAGAAAAGCCAAACTAAATTTTAAAATAAGAGTTACGAAATTCTACATAAGTTTTCAAATAAAACTTTAACCAAACTATCTTTAAAATAAAACTATTTTGTAAAATATAAATATTACTAATTATCTTTTTAAAACATAATACCAATTAAACTTTTAAAACAATTACCACTATAACTAATTTAAATAAATATTTACCTATAAAATTTAAACAACTTAAATAATAATTTCTTAAAAACATTCCTTTAAAGTCCTTTAAAACTTTTAACTAATACTTAAAAATCTGCTTCGAAAATGTACTCGGCTTTTCAGGGAAATACGCTATCCTTTCTTCCATACCTTTAAAAATAAACCGCTATTTATTTTTTAAATAAATTACCCATTCCTTTATAAATTCCCATTGTGAATTTATACTTCCAAATATCCACAAATATCTTATTCCTCTTTATAACCCTAATTTATAAATTCCATAGTCTCGTCTTCTTTTAAAACACTATTTCAAACTCTAAATCAATTTCCAAATTGATTTTCGGATTTTACTCAATTTTAAAATAAATTCCTTTACTTACTCAATTTGACTTCAAAATCCATTAATTTCAGATTTAACTTCTTTATTATGATATTAAAAATCTTATTTAAATTGAAACTACCAATTTCATATTTATTTCAAAATTTTACTTTTATTTTTCCTAAACCATTTAAATCCTGAATTGAAAAATAAATATTTTATTCCTTTAAATAATATCACTTACGTTTAAAAATTCATTTATTCTCATTTATTCAAAAATCTCCTTTCCCATATTTTGGAATTTATTTATTAGAATTTAAAAAATCAACTTTATCATTTCCTAAATCATTCTTTAATTTATCCAAATTCTCTATGATTATTTTACTTAAAAATTCTCTTTTTTATTTTCTTTACAAAAATCCAATCTATACATGTTTGATAACTCAGTATTCCCAAATATATTAAATCAAACACATCATCCATTATTTCCAATTACCAATGAAATCTATCACAGATTATCTACTAATTCATAACACAGAATATTTAAACAATCTAAATATTTTTGAGGAATCCAGTTGGATCCCTCCAACTTGTTTCCCTACATCCACAGATATTAGCACAATATAAAAATACTAGTCCCACTTCGAGTGGGGATATCGCAGTATAAAGGCCCATCCGCTATTATGCGGGGTGCACAGGATCTCATCCGCTATATATTGCAGGAAATCAATCACTCCAATATATATATATGTACTACATATATACATACTATCACATCCAGACGTTTCAATCATTCAACAAATCATTTAAATTTAACGGGTATTCCAAATGAGTGAGTTTAACTCACCTTTGATTATATTTGCACCCCAATCCAGCCCGGCTCGTTTCTCCATGATTTTAGACCTTGTGTAAATATTTATACAATTTATTAATATTCGAATTGAATCGAACAAATTAATTACCGTTTAACAACTTTAATTTTAACTAATGATTATTTAAAAAATATCTAAATTCTAACTAATCTTCCTTTAAAGATCTTTTAGTAACTAAATAAATTAAATACACAATTAAATAAGTTAATCATCTTAATATTTATCTTTTAAAATGAAACAATAAGTGAATAAATATATATATTTTTTATTCTTTCTTTTGCTTTTAAAACCACATATATACTTATAAAAAAACCTATCTTCAAAAATTAAATTTTTAAATAAATTCTTCAATAATTTAAAATTCCTATATATTTTTCAACCTTAAAATAAAAATATTTTCTTTCAAATCTATAGATTAAATCAAAAACAGAATTGTTAAAATATTGTTTACTGTAGAAAAATTTAGATATACTTTACTGTTAATTTTACCTTCCACTGTACACAGATATCTACCAAATATATATATATATATATATATATCTTTAAATAAATAAATAAATAACGAATTATCAGTATACCTACCCCCTGTAGAAAACACCACCGCATCATCGAACCCAAATCACGCTACCTCCACAACAACTCAAATCCTAGATCAAGCTGCCGATCGAAGTCGCCTTGCCTTCACCAACTCATGCATCCCTTGCCAATCATACGCCACCCACAGACATCCCCCTTCGAACGAGCATCGTCGAGCTTCCCCTTCGATCGAAGTCGCACTCGTCCACGCCGTCGCCGAGTGCAGCACTTCGCCTCCCACACTCGCGCTATAACCAAGCTTCTCCTCAACGAAATTGAAACCTTGCGACTTGCTCTCACTCAATTTCGAATACGAATTCAAATTAAAGGAGGGAATGAGGAAATTGGGAATGATGGCTTCGAACAGGGAGCAGTGGAAAGTCGAATTCGAAGAAGGGTGAAAAATGGATTTCTCGGCCATGATTTGAGTGAGAATGAATTTAAAAATGAGGGTAATAGTGAAGTATACTGGAGTTTTAAAGCTCGGCCTTGATTTGAATTGAAAATCTTTTTTTTATGAAGACATGTGCTTAAAATTTTCTGTGCGCAAGACAAATGGCATAACCCGGAAGACAAGTGGCCAAATATAGTGAAAGAAATACATACGGTTTTGATTAGTCAAAATATACATTATATTTAAATTTGAATTTGAACTTAAATCGTCCACAATTCGATTTAAACCGTCTAGAATTCGCAGCTAAAAATCTCGAACTCCTATCTAGGCGTGCCATCAGGCATTTATAATGTTAAACTCCTATTTCGAATGCAATGGAAAAGGTTTCGAATCCTAACTCGATCGTATGGAGAAGATAGCTATTTGGATCCAGTTATAATATTAAATTTTCGATATAGATTTCAGCGCGTTTATATATCGTATGACCAAAAGATTACCCCAAACACTACGAAAATTGAAATCCGATAATAATACACTATTACGGATCCAATGGAAGTAGTTTCGTTAAATTCCGAGAATGTGCCATGGAAGACTATTTTCAAATATCGATTTAAACGATAAATTTCAAATTTTAACAAAACACTACCAAATTCAATTCTAAAGCTTTCATTATCTTTAGTATCATCAATATAAATTTTGTAAGCCTTTAAAATATTTTTAACAGCTTAAAAACCAAGATTTACTATTTTAACCCCTTTCTAATTATTAAATTCAACAATTTAATTGCCAAATAAATAATGATATTCGAAATTCAAGTTAAACTAACTTCCCAAATATTTAAAATCAATTAAATATTCCCATTGAAAATTTTCGAGTCGTCACTATTCCCAAGTTCCAAAAACCTAATATCAAAAAAAAAATAGGTTCTTCTAGGTTTACTTCGATTCAGGAAGAGGTCCGCGTCGAGTTCTAAATGCGAAAACCCTACAGCGACTTCAGGTCAGAGAGAGTTCCATGCCAAAGAAAGAGGATCTGGTCGTGTTTCGAGTTCCAAAGGCGAAAACCCTGCAGTGACTTCGGGTCAGGAACCAAATGACTCGGGTCTCGGGTCATTTTGGAAAAAAAAATCAGAGCGAACACCGGGTAGCTGTGACGCCCCACCTCTATACCCACGCTAGCCAAGGACACTACAGGGTAATGCCGTCAACTAACACGGAGAATAAGGCTGGTTAGGAGCAACCATCTATAGCCTTCTATCGAATACATCGACAATAGACATACCAAGCAGGTCGACATATCCAATGAATACTTAAAACAAAACCATAGGTGGTTGGAGGATCTATCAGAACATAATATAACAACTCAAATTTAATATACATCTCATAACAGTAGATCATCATATACACATATACTGATACATAACAGAGTATACAAACTGATACACGTCAAGTGGTATAGAAAACCATAATATATAGTTGAATCCAAAAGAATACGTATATCAGAGTTACAACAAAGAGGACTAAACAAAAATATAAAAAAGGAACAAGCTGGATAGTCCATGCGGAAGCAAAATAGGCTAAGTCCAAAAGCACCTAACTAGAAACATCTCGGTCTGACCCGAGTATAAAATACACGGGTCAGTCTAGCTAAACAAATCAGTTAGACAAACTGAACAACAATAACCTGCAAGATCACAAAGTATAACAAATATCTCTAAAAGAGATAACACAATCATCTAACAAAAGATGAATCATATCATAACGAGCCTCATATCATCGGCAACTCAGAGAAACAAAGGATAGGAATATCCCAAAACAAGCCAAAAAGGCAAATAACAAATACCAATGAAGGTAATACGATTTCCACAAGGAAAACGCGATATATCATGCGGCTCGAAAAGACCAACACCATTTAATAAAACATTTAAATAAATCGTTAAATATGCGGGTTGTTACAGATCTCCCCTCCTTACAAAATTGCGTCCCCGCAATTCCTATAGATGATATTTGTAACAACTACATACATACAACATTCAAAAGCAAAAGGAAATATGCTTGAGATGAAAAGATATTCTCACCGTTGCCAAGCAAAGTTAGAAAACCCGGATAAGATCGCTTGATAAACTCTCTAGTTTCCCAAGTACAGTCATTGGGATAAGCGGACCATTGAACTTTAACGAGCGGCACGTCCTTGTTTCGAAGGTGTCGCACCTCCATAGCAAGCACGCGAATAGGATGCTATACAATAGATAAGTCTGGTGAGATCTCAAGCTCTTGCAAATCAGGAGAATCGATAACATAATTCGACTCTCGAAGACACTTCCGAAGTTGAGAGACGTGAAACATGTCGTGAATGCCAGATAAATAAGCAGGAAGTGAAACTCTATAAGCCACTGGGCCAATACGTTCAGTAATAGAAAATGGTCCTATAAAGCGAGGAGCCAATTTACCAGTCGTACTGAAACGCATAACCCCCTTCAAAGGAGAAACACGAATAAAAACAAGATCACCAATCGAGAACTCGAGAGGCTTCCTGCGGTTGTCTGCGTAGGATTTCTGGCGGCTCTATGCCTCTTTCATTCTCAACGGAATCAAATCAATCTTCTCAGAAGAATCACGAACAAAACCTGGGCCAAGAATAAGCTTCTCCCCAAATTCCAACCAACAAGAAGGTGATCGACATGGCCTTCCGTATAAGGCTTCGAAAGGAGCCATACCGATACTAGACTGAAAACTATTATTGTAGGAGAACTCTACAAGAGGTAGGTGATTCTCCCAACTACCACCAAAATCAAAAATACAAATACGGAGAAGATCTTCCAAGATACGATTCACCTGTTCAGTCTGTCTATTGGACCGCGGATGATAAGCTGTGCTAAAATTTAGCTTTGGTCCCAAAGCTTGCTGGAGACTCTGCCAAAAATGACTCGTGAATAAAGGATCATGGTCACTCACAATAGAACTAGGAACACCGTGAAGTCTCACGATTTCCTTGACATACAACTTAGCCAAATGCGAAGCAGTCCTATTAGACTTAATAGGAATAAAACGAGCAGACTTGGTGAGGCGATCAACAATAACCCAAATACTAGAATGGCCCGATCTCGAACGAGGTAGGCCGTCAATGAAATCCATGGAAATCTAATCCCACTTCCACAATGGAATCTCTAGAGGCTGAAGAAGACCCGAAGGACGCTGATGTTCGGCCTTAATTCGTTGACAAGTTATGCAATTACTCACATAACTCGCCACATCACACTTCATGCCTTTCCAATAATAAAGATGATGCATATCGGCATACATCTTACTACTACCAGGATGAATGGTATACTTAGAACGGTGACAGTCATCAAGAATGTCATGTCTAAGTGCAAAATCAGAAGGCACAAAAAGACGGTTCTTCTTGCGAAGACACCCATGAGAATCAATGCTGAAATCCCGCAACACCTCATCACAGGATCCAGACTCACAAAGCTGAATATGATGCAACAAATCAGGATCAGGCCGCTGAGCATCGGCAATACGATCCAACAAAATGAGTCGAGCTCCCAAACCAAATAATAGAATAGGAGAATCAGAAAATAAAGCTCGATCGCGAATTTCACAAAAAGATAGAGTCTCAAAAATATCCCATTCGGCAAGCATCATAGAAACAACAGCCGAATGTTTACGACTAAGCGCATCAGCAACACGATTACCCTTACCAGGGGTATACTGGATATCAAAGTCATAGGAAGCAAGAAACTCGAGCCAACGCTATTGTCTCATATTGAGTTCCTTCTGAGTGAACAAATACTTCAAGGATTTATGATCGGTATAGAGAATGAAGCCCTCGCCCAATAAATAGTGTCGTCAAATCTTCAAGGCAAAGACAATGGCGGCTAACTTAAGATCATGAGTCGCATAGCGAACTTCATTCGGATGCAGTTGCCTAGAAGTATAAGCAACTACCCGATCCTTCTGCATAAGAACGGCACTGAGACCACTACCACAAGCATCAGTGTAGACAACAAGATCATGATTCCCCTCGGGAACCACAAGAATAGGAGAATTAGTGAGAAGTTTCTTTATTGTTAGAAAGGAAGCTTCACACTTGTCGGACCAAATATAACAAATTCCTTTCCGAGTAAGGCTGGTGAGAAGAAGCACAACACGAGAAAAATCCTTAATGAATCGACGGTAATACCCCGCCAATCCAAGGAAACTACGAATGTCATGCACATTCTCAGGCCTCTTCCAATTCTGGATGGCTTCGATCTTTGAGGGATCGACAGAAATGCCATCAGAAGATACAACATGGCCTAAGAACTTAACCTTATTCTTCCAAAAGTGACACTTGGAGAATTTGGCTCTAAGCTGACGATGACGGAAGGTACTCAAGACAATTATCAAGTGATTAGCGTGCTCAGCTTCAGACTTAGAATAAATAAGAATGTCATCAATAAACACAAGGATGAACTTATCGAGATATTCCCGGAATACTCGATTCATGAGATCAACAAAGAAAGCAGGAGCGTTCGTCAAACTGAACGGCATAACGAGCCACTCAAAAGAATCATAACGAGTGCGGAAAGCGGTAAGAGGTATGCTATCCTCCGCAACTCGTAACTGATGAAAACCCGTGGCAAGGTCGAGATGAGAAAAGACCTTAGCACCACCCAATAAATAGAAAATAATATCGATCCTAGGCAATGGATACCTATTCTTGATGATAACTCGTTAAGCTTGCGATAGTTAATGCAATGCCTAAGAGTTCCATCAGACTTCACGAAAATGACCGCGGATCCCCACGGAGAAAAACTGGACTGAATCAACTGCTTGGACTCAAGCTCTAAAAGCTGCTTCTTGAGTTCCTCATTTTCCTTTGTAGACATCCTCGTGGGAGGATGACCAACTGGCTGCGCCCGGAATGAGATCAATACGGAACTCAATTGCGGGTGGCAAACTCGAAACAGGCTCGAAAACATCAGAAAAGTCACAAGCAATAGGAATACGAGATATATCATCATCATCTCGAGAATCAAGAGAATGTAAAGACATTTTGGAATTATCCACATTTCGATGAACAAGTGATAGCTGAGTAGGCGAATTCAGATGTCGAAGATATAAAATCCTCTCAGAACAAATAATCCTGGCATCGTATCTCACTAGCCAGTCCATTCCCAAAATCATATCAAATCCCAGACAAGAAATAACGTGCAGATTCGCACGAAAAGAAAATCCACATAAAACAATCTCAATATCATCACAAAGCATACTAAGGGTCGCGGATCCCCCAATAGGATTCGCAATCCTTAAAGAAGTAACTAAACAAGAAACATCCAAAGATAAATCATCGACGATCTTTTTCGATACGAAAGAATGTGAGCACCCGTATCAAAAACAACTCGAATACTATGGTTATGAAATAAAATAGAACCTTCCAAAATAGATGGAGATATATCTTTGGGTTGAGAAGAATCTTCAAAAGCCTTAGCAGCGTAAAGCTTGCTAGACTTGGCACCAGCCGGAATAGTAGGGCAAGTGGAAACATGATGACCTTCCTTCTTGCAATAACGGCAGAAGAGAGGCTTAGAACAAGATCGAATCATATAATCAGGAGAACCACAATTGAAACACTTCCGAATGAAAGGTGTTCCAACAGATTGAGGCTGAGAGCTAGAACCACCAGTCTTCTTCTTCATAGAAGGAAAAGACCTGGATTTCTGAAATGGAAACTGCCTCTTGTGGGGGTTCTTGGAAACCTCAACATCCTCACCACTATCACACTCCTTCCCGACGGTTTCGAGATGAAGTGCCGAATCCACCAATTCCTCAAAAGAAAGCTTAAGTTGGAGCAACAAAGACTTCTTAAGATATTTCTTAAGACAAGAAACAAACTTCAAATTCTTCTTATAAGAAGTGCTAATGAATTCGAGACCATAATTGGATAAAGCCTCAAATGATGCAACATACTCAGAAACAGAAGATTTCCCTTGCTTCAACTCAAGGAAGCGACGGGTCAATAAAACTTTTTCAGATTCAGGAATGAACTTGAGTTGGAATCGTCCCCGAAACTGAGTCCAAGAAAGAGTAGACTCATCAATTTCGGCTACAAGAAGCTCATACCAATCAAGAGCACGCTCTTGCAATAAGCTAGAAGTTACAAGAACTCTATCATGATCAAAAAGATCCATGAGAGAGAAAATACGCTCGCACGTGCGAAGCCAAGCTTGGACTTCAAGAACAGACTCGGAGCCTTTAAACGGCTTTCCCCCAAGATGAGCAAAATCACTGCACAGACGTGCAAAGGCAGACTTGCGAGGTGGAGATACTCGAGGAGGAGCTGGAGGCTGAGTGCTCCTAAACAATTCCAAAAACTGATCGGCAGACATATAAAAGCCATCCAAATGTGAGCCACTGGATTGCCTAGCATCCGAACGTCGTCCCCTGCCTCTTCCAACCATACGCTGAAAGTAAGATAAGAACAAGATTATTCACAAGGTAGATATCACCAATCCAAATATGGAATACTACGGAACAAAATGCATTCCTAGACATATTCCCACATTTTATCTACCACCGAAGGCACAGAAGGAATATAGAGGCACGATGGTTCAAAGATTTGTATCATTTATTACACTTTGATGTACCGGAATATGTGCATCTATTCTGTGTTTATCATATTTTGTTCTGAACCTTGCTCTGATACCAAGCTGTGACGCCCCACCTCTATACCCACGCTAGCCAAGGACACTACAGGGTAATGCCGTCAACTAACACGGAGAATAAGGCTGGTTAGGAGCGACCATCTATAGCCTTGCTCTAACTATCTATTGAATACATCGACAATAGACATACCAAGCAGGTCGACATATCCAATGAATACTTAAAATAAAACCATAGGTGGTTGGAGGATCTATCACAACAGAATATAACAACTCAAATGTAATATACATCACAGAACAGTAGATCATCATATACACATATACTGATACATAATAGAGTATACAAACTGATACACGTCAAGTGGTAAAGCAAACCACAATATACAAACGAATCCAAAAGAATACATATATCATAGTTACAACAAAGAGGACTAAACAAAACTATAAAAAAAAGGAACAAGCTGGATAGTCCATGCGGAAGCAAAATAGGCTAAGTCCAAAAGCACCTAACCTGAAACAACTCGGTCTGACCCGAGTATAAAATACACGGGTCAGTCTAGCTAAACAAATCAGTTAGATAAACTGAACAACAATAACCTGCAAGATCACAAAGTATAACAAATATTTCTAAAAGAGATAACACAATCATCTAACAAAAGATGAATCATATCATAACAAGCCTCGTATCATCGCAACTCAGAGAAACAAAGGATAGGAATATCCTAAAACAAGCCAAAAAGGCAAATAACAAATACCAATGAAGGTAACACAAGTTCCACAAGGTAATCGCGATATATCGTGCGACTCGAAAAGACCAACATCGAAGGGCGATACCTAGAGAATATACATATCAATGAAACATCATAAAATTTGCACGTGCTCAGTACTGTATAAACAAGGATCCATGAGCCCGAAGACTCCAAACCCAATATCACTCGAGCGGTGATGAATCACCAACTCCGAAAGCGATACAATAAGGCAACAAACACGAAGCCACAAACCTGAAGGCAACACACCCGAAGGCAACAAACCTGAAGGAGGCAGTCCGAAAACACTGTCCCAAAGGAAACAAACCGTAGTGGTGAAGGTCCGGAGGCCCAGTATTGGACACCACTAACTGGAAGAATGTGACATAACTCTCAAAAAGGAATCCGAAAAGTGGTAACGTGAGTCCCATAACCACTCGTTCGCACTAAACGGTTTACTATCCGTTAGTTAATTTCACACTCAAAGCAGTACAAAGTTTACCTCATCACATCGGTAAACCAGACCAAAAGGCCAAAACGATCAATCGAATAGGTCGGGGATTAATCGGAAAGAAAAACGCATGGATTCATGGTCCGTATTTTACCTAGCCGTTTAATCTCCCTTCCACTCCGCTCGAAGTGCGAAATTGTGTGTGCGCGTTTTAAAATAAGATTTATAAATTGGAGAAGCAAGCTTTTAATACAATTTGAAAGATTATTTTATAAAAACCGTGGATGAAGTTAAAAAGGAACCATCAAGGTCAAATATGCATAAACAACTAATTGGAATCAACTTAGATCGATAAAAGTTGGAATCACAAACAAATAGGCACACTAGGCAAAACAGGGAAACAGGAGCAGGTCGGTTGACCGGACCTCCTGAGTCGGCCGACCGAAATAGCCCAGAATGTTTCGGGCTCCTTGTTCGGTCGACCGACCAGAGAGTTCGGTCGACCAAACCCAATTCCTGCATTTTTTCTACCCTATTAATTGAAGTGCAAACTCACCCAATTCACAACCGGTCGAGCAATGGACCTAAGGGGCTTTGCCAATCGATAACCCAGCCCCATTGGCTCTCCGATTCGCCACCAAAAACACGTTCAAACATCAAAGTTAGGATCTTTAAAGATTTGACCCCAAAACACTAAAAATTTGGATATTCACCAATTCAATCCAAACCAAAAACAAGTGCACATGAAAAAGTGTTAGGAATTCATACCCAACAATCAAAGATAGTTATAGACAAAGATGTGAGATAAAAATCTCACCTTTTAACTCAAAAACAAAGATGAAGAAGCCCAATTGCAAAGGAAAGACCAACCACTCTCCACTTCAACTCTACTAGCTTCAATCTAAGATCCAAAACAAGTATTTTCCTAAGTTAGGTTTAGGAAACTTTCTGAAATTGTAGGAGAAAGAGTTAGAGAAGATGAAGAGAGGATTTACCAATAGGAGAAAAAGGAAATAAGCTTGAGATGAAAAGATATTCTCACCGTTGCCAAGCAAAGAAAGAAAACCCGGATAAGATCGCTTGATAAACTCTCTAGTTTCCCAAGTACAGTCATTGGAATAAGAGGACCATTGAACTTTAACGAGCGGCACGTCCTTGTTTCGAAGGTGTCGCACCTCCGTAGCAAGCACGCGAATAGGTTGTTATACAATAGATAAGTCTGGTGAGATCTCAAGCTCTTGCAAATCAGGAGAATCGATAACATAATCCGACTCCCGAAGACACTTTCGAAGTTGAGAGACGTGAAACACGTCGTGAATGACAGATAAATAAGCAGGAAGTGAAACTCTATGAGCCACTGGGCCAATACGTTCAGTAATAGAAAATGGTCCTATAAAGCGAGGAGCCAATTTACCAGTCGTACTGAAACGCATAACCCCCTTCAAAGGAGAAACACGAGTAAAAACAAGATCACCAATCGAGAACTCGAGAGGCTTCCTGCGGTTGTCAGAAAATTTGCACGTGCTCAGTACTGTATAAACAAGGACCCATGAGCCCATAGACTCCAAACCCAATATCACTCGAGTGGTGACGAATCACCAACTCCAAAAGCGATACAATAAGGCGACAAACACGAAGGCACAAACCTGAAGGCAACACACCCGAAGGCAACATACCCGAAGGCAACAAACCTGAAGGAGGCAGTCCGAAGACACTATCCCAAAGGAAACAAACCGTAGTGGTGAAGGTCCGGAGGCCCAGTATTGGACACCACTAACTGGCAGAATGTGACATAACTCTCAAAAAGGAATCCGAAAAGTGGTAACATGAGTCCCATAACCACTCGTTCGCACTAAACGGTTTACTATCCGTTAGTTAATTTCACACTCAAAGCACTACAAAGTTTACCTCATCTCATCGGTAAACCAGACCAAAAGGCCAAAATGATCAATCGAACAGGTCGGGGATTAATCGGAAAGATAAACGCATGGATTCATGGTCCGTTTTTTACCTAGCCATTTAATCTCCCTTCCACTCCGCTCGAAGTGTGAAATTGTGTGTGCGCGTTTTAAAATAAGATTTATAAATTGGAGAAGCAAGCTTTTAATAAAATTTGAAAGATTATTTTATAAAACCCCGTGGATGAAGTCAAAAAGGAATCATCAAGGTCAAATATGCATAAACAACTAATTGGAATCAATTTAGATCGATAAAAGTTGGAATCACAAACAAATAGGCACACTAGGTAAAACAACGAAACAGGAGCAGGTCGGTTGACCGGACCTCCTGAGTCGGCCGACCGAAGTAGCCCAAAATGTTTCGGGCTCCAGCTCGGTCGACCGACTAGAGAGTTCGGTCGACCGAACCCAATTCCTGCATTTTTCCTACCCTATTAATTGAAGTGCAAACTCACCCAATTCGCAACAGGTCGAGCAATGGACCTAAGGGGCTTTTTCCAATCGATAAGCCAGCCCTATTGGCTCTCCGATTCGCCACCAAAAACACGTTCAAACATCAAAGTTAGGATCTTTAAAGATTTGAACCCAAAACACTAAAAATTTCGATATTCACCAATTCAATCCAAACCAAAAACAAGTGCACATGAAAAAGTGTTAGGAATTCATACCCAACAGTCAAAGATAGTTATAGATACAGATGTGAGATAAAAATCTCACCTTTTAACTCAAAAACAAAGATGAAGAAGCCCAATTGCAAAGGAAAGACCAACCACTCTCCACTTCAACTCTACTAGCTTCAATCTAAGATCCAAAACAAGTATTTTCCTAAGTTAGGTTTAGGAAACTTTCTGAAATTGTAGGAGAAAGAGTTGGAGAAGATGAAGAGAGGATTTACCAATAGCTTCACTTTGATTTTGGAGCAAGAATTCAAGTTTGCAAAGAAGAACTAGGGCTTGGAATTTCTAATTCTTCTTCCTTTCCCCCATTTTCAGTTTTAGCTTGAGTTTTAGAATGGAAAATGAGTGAATGGAAGGAGAGGGACTGAGTTTGGGTATTTAGTTAGCTAGTGGGCTGAACCCAAACCCAAAACCCAACTAGAAAAAGTAGCAAAATTCAACTTACTCCAAACATATCAAAGCCCATACTCAAAAAGATCGCAAACGCAATTTTGAACTCAATGGAAGTGGTTTCGAGCCTAATTCGGCCGTTTGCAAAAAGTGACATTTCGGACCGAAAATCCGACTAACGACGCTATATTTAAATGACATTTAGATATATAATCGTTAAATATGCAGGTAGTTACAGTAATTGAGGCGGTGGACTGAAACAAAACTCAATGTCGAAATTTTCCAATCTTCTAAAGTTAATAACTTTTGCATACGCGCTCGGATTCATGTGTGGTTTTCTCCCTTTCAATTGTATCGAAATTCAAACATTTTGGAACTGGTTTGGCTGCATTCTGAGACTGTTAAACTTTGGGCTAATTTTAGATATTAAATCGACGAAAAATCGAAGGTGAATGTTTTAACCCACTCACAACTACTAAATTATCTTATGTTAGTTAAATTGAATTTATGATGCGATTTGGAACTGATTGGTTAATGTTTGGTATATTTAATTTGTCATTCCAGTTAAATCTGACTTTTATTGATTATTATCGCCATTAATTAAATGTTAAAATTTTAAATTGCCTGTTAATACCCTTTATCAATAATCAGTCACTTGTTATTGTTTATTGATTAGTTTGAATGGTGATTGTGATGGATTTGATTGTTGATATTAGATGATTGGATGTTATATTCGTATATTGTTTTAATACTACAAGTTTCATTTGGGTTGAAATGATACATACAAATGATCTAATAGATTAGGGAGAAATCGTTATGAGTTAAAATGATAGACTCAAGTGATTTCATGGATTTAAAATTAAATTCAGGATGGCGGGTTGAAATGATATATACCTGTAAACTTTAATGTATTTCCGGATTGAAATGATAAATATCTGTATCACTTGACCATAGGACAGAAAATTATATACGGACACCAGATTGGTAAAATTAAATGATTTTAAATGCTCAAAATTTGAATTTAGTTAAATGATATTTTGAAATGAAATTTGATTTGTATAAACTAAATTATCTTCGAAATCCAAGCTTTAAGTGTTGAAATTGTAATTAATTTAATAAATTGTTAAAAAATTAAAATGGAAATTTCAAAGTTGACTTTTGAAGCATAAATGAAATTTACTGAAATTTTGTTATTGAAAATGTTTGAATATAACTTTGAAATCTATTTAATTTGAAGTGGTTTAAATTGATAATTCAAACATAAATTTGAAATCAATATTGATTAAATGGTTTAAATAAGAATCTGAATTGAAAGACCAATTTTAATTAGTTGATATGAAAGCTGGACCTGGACCATATGTGTTGAAATGGAAGAAATTGTTTAATTTTGATATTAATTCCAAATTAATTATTTTAATATAATCTGTTTAAAGATTTATTATTTTAAAACCCTAATTTTAAGAATTTCAAACTATTACACTAATTTAAATATATTTTCAACTATTTTAAATTACTTTTAATCAATTTAAACTATTTTAATTTACTTTAATCTATTTAAATCTATTTAACCTAATTTAACCTATTTTCAACTAATTAACCCATTCAATCTATTTTAAATCTATTTAATCTATTTTAAATCTATTTAATCTATTTTAAATCTATTTAATCTATTTTAAATCTATTTAATCTATTTTAAATCTATTTAATATATTTTAAATTTAAATCTATTTAATCTATTTAATATATATAAATCTATTTCAAATCTTTTAATCTATTTTAAATTTATTTATTGTATTTTAAATCTATTTAATCTATTTCAGATTAATTTAATATATTTTAAATCTATTCAATCTATTTTAAATCTTAATCTATTTAAACCTATGCAAACTATGCTAAATTCATTAAATTATTTAAAACTATCCAAAATTATTTTCTAAATTTCAAACTTTATATAGTGGAAGTGGTTATATTTAAATCTTTGATTTAAAAGAGAATATGGTTAAATGATGTTATAACCTAAGTTGGGATTTAAATGACATATTTGAGGAATACAGTGATTTTAAGTTGGGGGTTTAACCTATTATGGAAGTATGATTTCAAAAGTAAATATGATTTCGAAATCGATATGATTTCAAATATGATATAATTTCGAACAAGTGAACATATTTTCGAAAATGAATATGATTTTGAAAGTAAATATGATTTCAAAAGTGATATGGTTTGAATTGAATATGATATTTTGATATCAACTATGAATCGATTATGGAAATGTAAAAGAACAATCCGATGTGAAATAAGCGTTTGGTTGTTAAAGAGACCAGGATTGGATATGGTCATTCTCTTTGCCAATACTGAAAACCACGTTAACAACCATGTACGTGGTGGAGAATCCAAAATGAAGTAGGATGGTTTGGCGAACAATTCTGTATGAGGTATGTATGTAGCCCTTACTCCCATGAGTCAGCTTGATGTGACTAAAACAGGAGCTACGCAGGGCCAAGTAAGGTCGCACCACCGATCAGACATCTTCTTCGATACCATATTATGAATTTATGATTGATTTGGTGGCCACCCCTCGATTTTGATCATGGGAGCGTGTTTCGAGGTGGGCGGTAGTGGTCGTTATGCGTTACCACCTATTCAAATTCGCAAAACTGTAGTATCTTACCCTGGGCATTGCCTCGCATGCCTTGTCACATATCATATCGTGCCTTCTATGAGTTTATTTTGTACCATACTTATTGAGTGCCCTTTGGGTAAACCACTAGTTTGGTAGAGCTTACGGTAATGTATAGACTACGGAAATATGTAAAATGTGTTAAGGGGGATATGAGTAATGCCTTAATGCTATTTTATTACTATACTTTACTGTAGAACACTATTATAATAATGTATTGTACTATGTGTGTAGATAGTTTAATCGATCCTTAGGAGATGGAAATCCCAAACATCTCTTAAGTTATTGCATTCACGTTGACACTGGATAGGAGATGTCAAACCCATAAAACATCTCTAAAGCCATTATACTCATATTTATTTATTATTGATTCAACTTACATAATATCTTTTAGTTATGACTCGAGTGTTTTGTGTTTTCATTACGCTCGAGTCAGTCTGAGCTTTTAAGTATATTGTAGATCTTATTCCTGGTGGATAAAGACGAAGATTTTGTGCTATTTTTATTTATATTATTTATTCCACTGCATCATGTTGTTCCATTGCATTGTTTATTTATTACTGATGTACGCACTCTGATCTGTATTGTAAAGGTATAATCAAATGTATTTGTAAAATAGCTTCATAAACTTTTATTTGATTATTATATTTTATCACTCTACTGTGAGATTTTGTATTTGTTTTATTTCTTTCTCTTCTTTTTATTATTTACCTCATAAGATTCCTTCCTTCTGAATGGTCTGAGCTTGACACGTGTGGTTTATTATTAAGTTAAATCGTCCAAAAAGGTAGATCGTTACATTACATCTCGTATCCACTGTCTAACGTGCGTGCAATAACTTAAGAGATGTTCGGGATTCTATCTCCTATGGATCCGTTAACTGGTGGGCTATCAGGGAGCACTCCATAGGTACGGCACAAACCAAACTCGTAGTGGGCGTGATAAGGCATATGACAGGGCATGCAAGGCAATGCCCAGAGTAGGATACTATTGTTTTGCGGATCCGGACTAGTGGTAACGCATAGTAGCTACTACCACCCACCTCGGAACACACTCCCATAATCAAAATCAAGGATTGGCTAGCAAATCAATCACAAAGTCATAATATGGTATCGAAGAAGCGTGTTCAATCGGAGGTGCGACCTCACTTGGCCCCGCGTGGCTCCTATTTTAGTCATATCAAGTTGTCCTGAGGGGGTCAGGGCACAATTGTTAAAGTGGTTTTTGGAATTGACAGAGAGTGTGACAATATTCGATCCCGGTCTCTTTAACAACCAAATGCTTATTTCACAACCATTGGCTCTTTTACATTTTCAAAACGGATTCAGAATCGATATCAAACTTTCATATTCAATTCAAAATATTCCTCATTTCAAAACCACCATATTTACTCAAAATATTCTATTTCACCAGAAAATATCATTTTCAAATTCCAACATATGTTATAACATCAGTTAGCCATATTTGCCTTTAAATCAAGGATTTAAATATAAATAGTTCAACCATGTACAGCTTGAGTATTAGAAAATAGTTTGGGTAGTCATAAATAGTTTTAAATAGTTTATAATAATTTATAATAGTTTAAAATATTTTAAAATAGATTAAAATAGTTTAAACAACTTAAAATAGTTAAAATAGATTTAAATAGTTCAAAATAGGTTGATATAAAATGGTTTGATTATTGGGAATGGTTTACATAGTAATTAGTCTTGAAAATCTAAATAATGATTTTTAAGCAGTTTATATTAAAATAATTAATTCGATAGTAATATTAAATCAACTGTTTCTTCTTCAATTTCGACAAATCTAGACCATAACCAGATTTCAAATCAACAAAACTCAATTTTAATTTTTTAACTCAAATTCTCATTAGAACCATTTCAGTTTATCGACTTCAAATCCAAGTTTGAGCTACAAATTAAAGCTGTGACGCCCCACCTCAATACCCACGCTAGCCAAGAATATTACGGTGAATGCTGTCAACTAGCACGGAGAATAAGGCTGTTGAGGAGCGACCATCCGTGTAATTGCTTTGTGCGAGCATCGATATGTTAGATGGTATAACATGCAATACTTTATCAAGAGGAAATCCGACATACCGACACAAACTCAAAGCTACTACACAGTGGCTATAATATCTTCGGAAACAAATACAGAAATAAACATAACATAAATCAGTCACAGATAATTCATATCACAAAGGCGGAAGAAGATATGAATATATAATTAACACATGGAAGTGTATATCAGAGTAGTGGTCAAAAAGATCCACAATAATACAAAAGAATAGCAACTCGTGCTATACAAAAGAATACAACTATGAGTCTATATCTCAAGTGTACACAAAAGAAAATAAACTACTAATCTAAGTAGTTTGCCCAAAAGTCAGAGTAATAAATCCCTAGGGAGAACTCAAGCAGAAGCACCTGCAACATCTCGGTCTGACCCGAGTATTATTTAATAAGAAAATAATAAACGAATCAGTCTAACTATAAATATCAGATGAAACGATATAGAGTAAGAGATATGACTAAACACATAATAATCACAATGCCAAGCTGTGATATATATAAGTAATTGAGAATCAACAAGATATTAATCAATATCACCAAATCTACACAAGAATCAAAGGAAATGTCATACTCCTTATTTCGTTCACCAAACCATAAATATTGACGATTATATCAATGTCAATCATAAAAGTCCATGACACACAAATTCACCAATACACAAATATTGATAAGACTTATCAACGGAAATCACGAAAATTGGTGAAGCATAAATTCTAGAAATCATCTCAAGAAATCCAGTTAATGACAACGAATTCACCTATGCACAAAAATTGATAAATCATATCAATAGAAATCACAAAAATAGGCGAAGAAGAAAATTCCAGAATTCGACACACGAAATCCAGAAATCACACAAAATAGGGGGGAGGCCTATCACACGAACGTGAGCATGAAAACTCACCAACATATGTATCACACGAACGAGACGCTATCTCATGGTAGCTAGCCATTAATTTTTGACACACGAACGACCCGAAGACCATGGGGCGCTACCCCACATATGTGAGTTGAAACTCACACAAACGGGGTTTAGTCTCCCTCGTAGACAAAGAGACATCTCACATTGCTAGTCTAAATCACAAAAATGATCGTCATGATCATCAAGAAGTGTCAATTACAGTAAGCTAGTAAATATATGAGCTTAGCTTCATGTCCCATAACCACTAGCTTAACTTAAATATTTACGAACAAATTGTAGATCTCCACTAGAAAATTGTCACAAGAAGTTCAATCGAACAAGTCAAAGAATTAACCGACGAAGTAAACGCAAGCGTTTCATACCACTTGTTTTACTAAGTCGTTTAATTAGATTTCTCATACGAGTGAGGTAAAGGTTTGTATATGCTAACAGATTGGAAATCGGTTTGAGAAAACGAGCTTTGCAATAAAATAGTGTTGAAATCATTTTGATGAAAGGGTTTTGAAATTTACTACTAGTATAGAAACCTTTATATTTTTAAAGTGACAAATCATCGAAAGGATTGTAGGAACAATCAATCATCAAAATTTCACATACGAAGACGTGAATCAAATCCAAAGAAATCGATATTAAATCCATCAAAGTGGATATTTCCAAAAATTCCTAAGAAAATGTCATCAAAGTTGATAATTAAATGATAACAATAGAAGGGAACCAACACAAGTCGATAAAATTGGAATTCGTAAACAAAATAGGCAAGCAGGCAAAACACTGCAGTTTCAGACGTATGAAACAAGTGGTTCAGACGTCTGAATCTGGAAATATAAAGATTTCCAGAACACAATTCAGACGTCTGAATCAAGTGTTTCAGACGTCTGAAATAGGCATATTTTAGCCTATTTTCTTTCTGTTTGAAATAGAACCAATTCAGACGTCTGAAATTCCAGATTCAGACGTCTGAAACTTGAATTCAGAGCATTTTCTGAACCTCGACCAAAAATGGCCAAACGAATATCGAAAACGATCGAACGAGCAAGTGACGACTAAGGATTTGCGCCAAGTGACAACCCAGCCTTAAACGACTCGTCGATACGCCTCAAATATCCATGTCCAAATATCCATAAAAGGATTTTCATAGATTTTGATTTCAAAATACCAAAATTGGAATATACACCAAATCAATCCAAACCAAGATCAATTGCACAAGAGTAAGTGTTAGGAATTCATACCTAACAATCGAAGATAATTATAAACTAAGATGTAAGATAAAAATCTCACCTTTTTGTAGAAAATCAAACAAGAAGAAGCTTGGAAGAAAATGGAGAATCAACCTCTCTTCAACACAACCCAAATGAGCTTGAATCTATGCTCAAAACAAGAACATTCCCAAAATTAGGTTTAGGAATTTTTGAAATTGGTAAGAGAATAAGTTGGAGAAGAAGAAGAGAATGCTTACCAATGGGTTCTCTTGAATTTGGAGCTAGGAATTTGAGTTTGCAAGAGGAACTAGGGTTTTGGAGTTTTAATTTCCAATCTCTCCCACCATTATTGCCTTAGAACTGAAAAGAGGAAGAAGTGAGGGCGAATGGGGAAGAGTGGTTCAGTTTTGAGTATAAGTTGGCTAGTGGGCTGAACCCAAACTCAAACCCAAAGTGAAAAAGGTCAAATTTTTGACTAACTCCAAATATATCAAAGTTTATACTCAAAAAGGTCGCAAACGGCATTTTGAACTCAATGGAGGTGGTCTCGAGTCCTAATTCGGCTGTTTGCAAAAAGTAGCTTTTCGGACTAAAATCCGACCAACGATAAAATATTTAAATAAAATATTTAAATATAAAATCGATAGATATGAGGGTTGTTACAGAAATCATTTCAAATTAAATAGATTTCAAAGTTTAAATATTCAAACATATACAATAACTCAATTTTGATAAATTTCATTTATATTTTGAAAGTCAACCTTAAAATTTCAATTTCAATTCTTTAAACAATTCATTTAAACCAATTTCAATTTCAACATTTTAACGCTTTGATTTTGAAATAATTCAGTTCATATAAATCTAATTTTATTTAATAATATCATTAACTGGATTCGAAATTTAAGGATTTAAAAAACATTTAATTTAACCAATCTTTTGTTTGTATATAATTTTCTACCCTATGGTCAAGTGATATGGATATATAACATTTCAACCTGAAATAAATTTAAATTTACGGGTGTATATCATTTCAATCCGCAATCTCGAGAAAAATTCAAAATCCATAAAATTGCTCGAGTTTATAATTTCAACCCATATCGATTTTTCCCTAAGCTATAAGTCCATTCGGCAATGTATTATTTCAACCCATAGTGATTTTTCCCAATAGAAAACTAAGGGAACTTGTAGTGTGGTAATAATATATATATTTAAACACACATCCGATCATACAAATATCAAAAACTAAACATCCATCATAATCATCATTCAAATAAACCAATAAATTACAACAAAGATATTGGTTATCATTATCAGGTATTTAACTTGCAATTAAATTCAATATAAATTCAAACTAAATTTAAATGACAATTTAAAATACCAAGCAGCAATCAATAAGTTTCTAATCATATCATAAATTTAATTTGACTAACATAGGACGATTTAGTGTTTGTGAGTGGGTCAAAACACTCACCTTTGATTTGTAATCAATTTAAAATCCAAAATTAATCTAAAAATTTAACAATCTCAGAATGAAGCCAAACCAATTCTGTAATATCCGGAATTTCGATACTATCGCAACAGAGAAATCCGCGCGTGAATATGATCTCGTGTGCAATAGTTATTAACGTTAAAAGATTGGAAAATTTCGACTTTGAGTCTTACTTCAATTCCCAGCCTCAATTCCCCCGTGCTTGCTCTGAGTTTTTGCCAAAATGACCCAAGACCCGAGTCTACTTCGAGTTTTACTTCGATCCGCCGCCTCAAATCACCAGTGATTGCTCTGAGTTTTTGCCAAAACGACCCGTGACTTGAGTCATTTGGTTCTTAACCAGAAGTTGGTGCAGGCTTTTCACCTCTAGAACCCAAAGTGCGACCCGAGACTTCTCTAGATCTGCATTTTTTTCTATATAAAATTATTGAAACTGAAATTAGGGTTTTCAGCCATTGGGAAGAAAGAGGAGAAGAGAAGGAAATGTACGTACAGACAATATAAAATGAAAAGGCTGCTAGAGTTTATAACAGCTTATATAGGCAAAGGTAGATAAGAACAAATGGACAGATCGAATTGGATCAAAACGATAACGACGACTCGAAAAACCCATTTCGTTTTCGAAACGAAAATGGGTCATCCAACATATCAAAATATAGATTTTTGATATTTTTAAAGTCAATGGAATTAGTTTCAAATCCTAATGCCGTTGTATGCCAAAATTAGCTTTTAAAATCAATTTATTTTAATTGAATTCATTAAATTGGTTTCCATGCGTTCCGAGCCTGTACGATCATACGATAAGTCCAATCCCTATGAAACTTGAAATCCTATAATAATTCACTGTTACGGATCCAATTGTTTTAGATAAAATATGTGTGTTTTGTTTTAAGGACAAAATATGTATATTTTGTTTTAAAGATAAAATACAATAGAGAATTAAATTAATTGGAGAAATCATATGCTTATATTTTTATATATAAGGATAATAAAATTTATATGGAAATTCATTAAAAAGTAAAAAGGGATATTTTTTATTTTGGGCATATAAACAATATTGTTTATATTAAATAAAAGAGTTTTAAGTTGAAGTTTCTAAAATAATATATATACATCTTGAATAAGAAAATAGTATATATATATATATATGAGTGTAATGATAAGTTTAAAAGGAAAATTTATAATATTTATAAATAAATTAAAGGTGTGTAAAGGAATCATTTAAGTGTAACTAAGATAAACTATATATGTACATACATAACAAATGACTTAGTTTATTTGAAAATGATATACTTCAATATTATAATTAAAAGATGTATATATGGATACATATATACGTGAAGGACAAAAAATAATTTTTTTATACTACTTTGAAGTTCTTATAACACATATGAATATAGGGTGTTTAACATAGAATGTTAGTTTATTTCATTTTATTTAAAGTAATATATATGAAGGTATATACCAAGAAGTGTTATTTTAATCTAGTTTCTTATTTTTATTTTAAAGTGTGTAAGTGACAAATACAAACACTAACTTTGTCTAAAGCAAAGATAATTTGGGTTGTCTATCTTTATAAGTGTACTTACATATATTTTAAGAATTTTATAGTTTATGTATAAACGAAAGACTTCAAAAATCACTTACCATTAAGTGAAAAAAGTTAACAAAATAGTTTTTTAAATCAAATAAAATAATGGGTAATAAGTAATAAAAATTTAAATTAGTAAATATATAAACATCTGGCAGGAAAAAACTGAAAGCATGTTATGGTAATTATGTTCTTTTCTTTTAAAATTTCTTTCACCATTAAAGCAACCATCTTCTCAGCCACCAAAGATCATTTCAGTCTATTTTCTATTGTGCAAAGTTGTGTATATATATATAGGTATGGATGTATCCGAGTTATTCCTCTGCTCAAAATTATAAGCAAGCAGGAAATGTTTTAAAAAAAGGAAAGAGAAAAGCAAGCACTCTGTACTAGTCTGGAAAGCTTAAGTGATCAAGAAAACATTCTATGTTCTTAACATTCAAACCCAGGAGATTTTCAAAAGCAAGTTTTCAGATTTAAAGATTTCAAATTCAACTTCAACTTTCAAATGCTTTTGGAATCAAATGTTTAAGGTGAGATTTATTTTCAAATTTGAAAATAGAAAGATTTGCTCTGTTGACAGTGAACCTTTTATTCATCCCTGCTTCAAAAATCTAGATCTATTATTCTACTTTGAATTTGATGATGTTGTAAACTAGGAATCTGTTAATTTTCAAGTATAGTTTGTGTTAAAATTTGTTTGTGAATAAATTATGTTGTGTAGTTAATTTACGATAGGTTTTACAATGAATAACATATTTTGGTGAAAAATCAATGTTTTTAATTCAAGGAATCAAGCATGCAATCAGGTTCCTAGTGTAGAAATATGAATTTTTGAAGTAAAATTGTAATTTTTAGTGTTCTATGTCATGAGATATTGAAGGATAACCGATTTTCGTTCAAAAATCTTTTTCTGACGATCTCATCGTCGAGAGATGACTCGGCCTAGTTTGGAGGGGAAGGTGGACCTAGAGAAGGTGTCAACCATGGCGAAATCGTGAAATTGGGATTGGATTGGGAGAACGAGTTGATTAGGGTTTAAGGGTGGTATTTGCTTTGGGTGGCGTCGTGATGGTTTCGGGAAGTGGTGGTGCAATCGGAGTTCAAGGGGTTTGGCTCAGTGATGGCTGCATGGGTGAGCTTTCGACCGAGGTCAGTGGCGTGTGAAGAAGTGGTTGATCGACATTGAGGTAGGTCGATTTGTGGAGGAAGATGGTTTCGAGTTTCAAAAGGGTGTGGCTGTAGATCGATTTTCGATAGGAGGGATTTCTGGCATCGACGAAGTGGCGAGTTGGATCTAGGGATGATGTGTGACCGGACGGTGGTGACACGGTGCCGAGATGATCGGTGGTTTTGGTGTGTACGTGCACATGTGTCACCATGCACGAGTGATCCAGGCTAAGGGAGATTGTTTTCGTGATTAGTGATGCATGCGACCGGCAATGATCTCGGGTTATCTTCAAGGTGATGCTCGAATCAAGCCAGCTCGGCATTGTTTTTTTTCGTCGATTATTTTGGGTTGTGTCCCTAGTTTTGGTACTGGAACCAGAGGAAGAAGAGGGGAAGAGATTAGGGGAGAAGTAAGTTTTTGGGTTTGGGCTTCAACCCATTTCGGTTGTGCTAATTAATATTATCAGGTTGTTTTTAGTCTTTGAGTTGTGGGATTCGGGCCGATGGGTTTCGTTTTGATTTAAGCAAAATTTATTAATAAAAAAAATTATAAGGTAAAAATAAAATTCATAATCCATTTGTTTTTCCAAAGTTTATAACGAACATATTGATTTAAAGTAAATCTTTTAAACCAATTTCCTTTAATATAAATGTTTAATTAACGTTTTATATAGACAAAGGAATTTTGGAAATAATAAACTTGATTTACTTTAAGATTTTTATTTTAATTTAGGTCATTTAAATAAGTTATTTTATCATAAAGTAGTCAAGCTTCTAAAAATAATTTATTATTGATCCTTGAGTTTATTTGAATTAATTGAAGTGTATTTAAGATAATTAAGGGAAAATAAATTATTATACTTTTGAATTAATTCAAGTTCTTAACTGACTTTATATTTATAATAATTACTTAATTTCACATATAATAAAGTGTTATTAAGAAGATGGTTCGCATCAACGGATGTTACGCTGTCGTACGATCCATTATGAAATTAAATGAGTAAAATTTTACAAGCTTTTTTCAGACTGAATTTAATTACCATTTGAAAATAAATGCCGTTGTATAATTTTATACGGCTTATCTGTTAAGATGTTCCCAAACTAAATAAATATGTTTATTGTAAATTACTCAAACTGTTTGACATCTAGTCAGCTGAAACAGACACCATTCCGCTAAATAGTTAATTTGACTTCTATGGGTAGTTTAAGCCATCAATCTGATATTTTTTGTGTAATTATTTACTAGCAATGATTAAATCTCCGATCTGCTTATTTATGCATATATCTGTTTATTTGCATGTTAGTTATATTTGAGTATATAATGTAAATCGATCTATGGAAGCTGATTGATTTTGAATAGCTATATTGACTGTGAATTATAACTTGATAAGTACCATTAAGACTGATAAGCCTTATTCTGTTTGGGTTGATTTTGAACCTAGTTTTGCTTTAAAAATAAATATTATCTTTATGTTGTTTTAAAAAAGAATTGATAAATATTTTGGAAACGACAAAAGGAAGTTACTTTATTATTTTGGAAATCTTTATTAAGGTATAATTTTATTTATGAGTGATGAGTTATTTAAACTATTTCAAGTATAAAACTATTTTGTAATAATCATTTAAAGGTTAATTTTTATTAGCGCAATTAGTATTTAAGTATATTTTTCTTCAATATAAATCTATTTAAATATTAATTGTTGTTTTAAATAATATATTATAGTGACTTTTATAAAAGATTATTTTATTTTAAAACTTGAGAAACTTATTTGGAAATTTTATAAGTATGATTTGGAAAGAAATTGTTTTAAATATATATTTACCCAATAAGCTTTCTTAGTAAATTTTAATCTGTTTGAATTTTTAATGTGAACAAGGCTTAATGGTTGCAATGGAAAATAACATGGTTGAATTGATTGAATAATTGATAGTTAAATAACCGATTATTAAATCTAGACAAACTTAACTTTGGAAATATCTAGAGGAAACTCGAGAATTATATGGTACGGTTGCCGTTCGAGGTGCTATACCATACATAAAAACTCGTTTGTTCTCTAGGATGAATTATAAGGAGACCCGTCCACTAACGGTTAGGAGATGAACTCCGATCTTATTTTTCGTCGGTGTATTTCCTAAAGAACTGGGGTTGAGTTTACTGGGAAATAGCGAACGTTGTTTCGAAGAGACCAGGATCAAATTTATAATCTGAAAACCATTTCGATCCAACGACTATGTTTTCGTGATGAAGACTAGAGCTTGGAGTCGAAGATGGAGCGGTGAAGTGTAAGGGCTAATCGCTACTAATACTGAGGGTGATTCTAAAATGGATGTAGTAGGAATAGTGCCTTTGGTTCCATTCGAACCCGAAACTAACTTGTATGAATGAATGCTTTCAGAAGATCGTCAAGAGGATGGGGAGCATTCAAAGTGAAATGTTCTAAAAAGGTAACGCTGGACCTCGAACCTCATCAACCGGGAGTGACTGAAAATCAGGGGATATGCAGCAAGGCTAAGTGGGTAGCACCCAATTATGGTAAGGTCATCCCTGTCTAGAGGTCCCTTTTTATTTGACTGTATAGGCGGTTGTTGATCCTAACCGCGCAGTGATCTTATTCAAACTATCCGGTATGGGGTTGCTCCGGTCTTGTGTTGTAGGGGAACGGAGTGGTCCTCGGTATGCTGATCTAGACCATGTACCATGATAGGTGGTACCCCAATGTCTAGTCATTTGTTGGAAATCCATTCTCCCTATGTGCCCTTTACGGTTTTGATTGTAGAACCCACTTTATGGCTAGTATTGCTGGAATTTAATAATGTAACAATTTCGGCTATTTGAATAAGTATTTGTATATAGACACTATTATAATATCATCGGATTTTATAAGAAAATGTTTTGGTTATCGTAACGTAAAAATCCAACATGTTTATTTACGGCGTGGTCTTACGAGATACCTTTGATTTCAAAAGGATTTTTAAACTATAATTAATCAAGTTGAGTGTGTTTCTCACGCTGGTTTACTAGACTGACCCGGCTTAGTGTTATTCCTATATGCTCGGGTCAGACCGAGAAAATTTGCAGGTTTAGCTGGAAGACTGGAAGCTTGAGGAGAGGAGCTAGAATCAGGAGACGTATTTACGTAGATGCTTATATTCAGTTGTATTGGTATGTGTTGATAACAAGTTGTAAGGGTAGATTTGTTATAAATTGTCCGAGTTGAATGGATGTACACTCTAATTTAAGTTGTATAAGTTATTAAAGAAACAGTTTTGGTTTCATGTAAAGACCTGTTGATATTATATATCATTCGTTCCGCTGTGAGATTCTGAATTGTTCTCTTTTTCTTCTATCTTCTTTCTATTTCTAACTTCTTTCTTTCACCATCTGTCTTCCCGTGCGATTTGGCTGACAAGTGTGGTTAAAAGTCGGTTTAAATCGGTACGGGAAAATGGGTCGTGACATATCACCTTTTGGATATAATTAACATTGGTTTATATTTTATTACATTAATATTATATGGTTATCATCTTAATTCATATTAACTGCAATACTTGATTTACGTTAAATTTTTATTGATTTCCAAATTTTGCAACATATTAAAATGGGATGATAAATAAACGATTGTTACTTTTAAGTACTTTAATCATATTTATAACTAAATGTATAGCTACTTACACATCACTGATTTCATACTCAATTTCAATTAATTACATACAATCTCTACATTTAGTATAACATTTAATTTATTTCCTTGTTTACAATTATCACCAAATTAGCTTTACAATTTTTTTCGCTTGATTGAAATTACATTAAAATAGTTATCAATTACATTAAATTAATATTATTAAATTACATTCTAATTGTTTTCATTACTAAATCATAAAATTTTAATTTCCCACAATATTAAATTCTAAGTCATATTAAATTTATTGGTTTTAACTATCAAAATTTACGGACTCTCCTCCGCTCAAAACTTTTCATCCTCGTAAAAGGGAAAAGAAGGAATTAAGGACTTGAATTTTTTTTATTCAAAATAATCAATTTAAATTTACATAATTAAGCATTTTAAATAAAATATATAAATTTATAAACAATTAAATCTTCCATATCTAGGTTTAATAAAATCTTGAAAATATTTTCACTTTCATAAAATTTTCTAAGTTCTAAATTCACGAACTCCTTTGTATGGATAGGTTCTGAAAAATAACAATATCAATAATTACAATATATATTATCATATTTCAATAATAAATATCCCAAACCATGGAAAAACAATATAATATCGTTGCGAAATCATAATCCGAAAACGTACATATTTGTCAGGCAACCAACTTTATTTATGGAACCAAAACAGTAGCTATTACTTTCATAAACCTGCATTTCGCTTATATAATCCAAAGAGTTAACAATTAGCTAAAATGATTAATATATATGACATAATCATATGCAACAAAACAATACAACCAATCCATCATACATCCATAGCAACCAAAACAAATGGTTTGTTCGGGTTCACAAACTTTTAATCGTACATGGTGATAAATAAACTATCAAGTGCACCCTACGCTTAATAGCCTTAGGTAATTACTTAATAGATTATTCATACAACCTTAGACAATTAGAAGTATCCTTTCCCAAATGTCTCATAAGCCAAAACAACCAAGAATTTCAAATATCATTTAAGTCTATTCTATCGGTTACATTATTAACCTTGGATTTATTTTAAATTCTCATTTATTCATATAATGTCATCTTTTATTAGTTTAGATTCATTTACTTACATAAATTATTTCACATTCAATGTCTGAAGTCATCAATAAATCAATTATTGAAATATTACATAAGTTTCCTTGTAAATTTAATTCACAATTATTATTTACTTTGATTTCCTTTTAACATCAATATTCATATGTAAATCAACTCATACTTTTCAACTCTTTCTTTTTTTCACATTTATTTCTTTCATATACAGTATTATTAAATATTAAATCTATTTCTGAATCATTTCAACATTTTCTAAAGTTATAATCATTTACTTAATATAGTATTCGCTTTTACTATCTACTTTAATTATAAATGGCCTCAAACATTAACTTAATTTTTTAACCATTTACTTACAGTATTCTCGTTTTCTATTTAATTTAATTACTAACATTTCAAATTATTTACTTAAGTTTATAACATTTCTAATACATCAGAATTCTTATTTATACTTTTATAATATTCTATTACATATCCTATTTAACATTACAACTTTTAAACATTTATGGTAAGTTATATATATATATGTGTGTGTGTGTGTGTGTGTGTGTTTTAAGAACGTAATTGAATATTACACAAGTTTATCTTATTTCGTTTAGTCAACAAAAATGTTCAATGGTTTACGTCTTCTTAACTCTCACTATCTTTTAATTTACAAGTTAAAATCTTCAATTTCTTCACAGTTTCAATATTCACTTAGCTTCTAATTCGTTTTTTTAAGTTTCCAACTATTAAAATTTCACTTTATTTCTAAACTAAAAATCATTAGTTTAACAAAAACTTAAGAGCTAAATACCGGGTTTATTTTAAATCATTTTAAAATAATATATATACACACTCATATCTTTTATATATCCGAATCATATTTAGAAATCTAAAATCAAGATTTCTTTATCAAAATAAATGTGTAGTAAGGCTACAACAGTGGCCTTTCCACTTTGAAAATCGAAAATGGATATGGATGATGCGGCCTAATCGCCGAAATTATTTTCTAGCGACAGAAGAGGGGAGTACATAACTTATTTCCTTTAAAATTTCCCTTAAAACATATCATTTAAATTACTTTGAAAATATTTATATTCGAAAATACTTAAAAACAATACTAATATTATATTCCAAAATCTTTGAAAATCAATTTCAAAACCTCGGAACTTAAGTCTCAAATTTCAAATTCATATTTATTTTATTTGTAAATCCTAATTTGCAATCAATATTTATAAAGTTAACTTCCTAACAAACTAACATATTACATGCAACTATGTCCATTTATAAAAATTATTCTTGTATATACAAAATATAATACTTGGTAAAATTATGTCATTTACCTATATTTCAAAACAATATTGTGTCGGTCTGCCCTATTAAGTGTTTAAATATCCTTATAGACGCTATAGCGTCCTATGTACCAATTAGAATTTATAAATACTAAACAGAAAAAATTAACATAATTTAAAAAAATTTATAACACTAGAAGTACACTCTCTCATATATATACACTCAAATAAACTCATTCTAGGGTATTACTACCCTATCTCTAATGAGTCCGAACCCACAAAGCTCAGGTTATCGCTAAACCAAAGTTCTGATACCACTTGTACGACCCACCTTTTTGGATGGTTTAAATCAACAATAAACCACACATGTCAACTCAAACCATTTAAAATGGAGGAACGTTATTGGGGTAAATAAGAAAAAAGGAGAAAAGAAAGGAAAAAACAAAACATAGAATCTTCCGACGGAATGACAAAATATAATAATCAAATAAACAGTTCATGAAGCCGTTTTACAAATACCATTCGGATACACTTTTACAATACGGAACAGAGCTGTACATACAGCAGGAATAATTAATAATATAGCAGAACAACATGATGCAGTAGAATAAATATAGTAAATAGTAATAATACAGTAAATAGTAATAATATACTAAATCTTCATCTTCGTCTTCCAGAAATATAGTCTTTAATCCAATGAAAAGCTAAGACTGATCCGAACGGAATGAAAAGACAAAAACATTCGAGTCAGAACTAAAAGATCTTATGTTAGTTAAATCAACAATAAATGAATATGAGTGTGACGACTTAAGAGATTTTAATGGATTTTGCATCTCCTATCCAGTGTCTAACTTGCGTTCAATAACTTAAGAGATGTTCGGGATTCCATCTCCTAAGGATCCGTTAAACTGTCTACATACATAGTATAGTATGCTATTATAATATGTCTATAGTAAAGTAAAGTATTAAAATAGCGTTAAGACATTACCCACATCCCCTTAACACATTTTATATAAATGTCGTAGTGTATACAGTACTGTAAACTCCATTGTAAACTAGTGGACTATCAGGGAGCACTCCATAGGTACGACACAAATCAAACTCGTAGTGGGCGCGATAAGGCATGTGACAAGGCACGCAAGGCAATGCCCAGGGTAGGCTACCACCATTTTGCGGATCCAGACTGGTGGAAATGCATAGCAGCTACTATCGCCCACCTGGAACGCACTCCCATAATCAAAATCGATGGGTGGCCACAAAATCAATAATAAAGCAATAATATGGCGTCGAAGAACCATGTTCGATCGGAGATGCGGCCTCACTTGGCCTGACGTGGCTCCTGTTTTAGTCATATCAAGCTAACCCGAGGAGGTCAGGGCTGCATTCAAACCTCATACAAAATCGTTTTCCAAACCATCCTACTTCATTCTGGATTCTCAGCCACATGCACTGTTGTTAAAATTGTTTTCGTTATTGGAAGAGAGTATGACAAATATCTAATCCCGGTCTATTTAACAACCAAACGCTTGTTACACACTAGTTTGTTCTTTTACATTTCCAAAACCGATTCATAATTGATATCAAATTATCATATTCAATTCAAAATATTCCTCATTTCAAAACCATCATATTTAGTCAAAATATGCCACATCACCAGAAAATATCATTGTTAAATTCCAACGTAGGTTATAACATCAGTTAACCATATTCGCCTTTAAATTTTTAAATATAAACTGTTCAACCTAGTACGGTTTGAAATTTAGAAAATAGTTTGGATAGTCATACATAGTTTCAAATAGTTTATAATAGTTTAAAATAGTATAAGATAGTTTAAAATAGATTAAAATAGTTTAAAATAGATTAAAATGGATTAATATAGTTTAGAATAGTTTAATATAAAATGGGTTGATTATTGGGAATGGTTTACATAGTAATTAGTCTTGAAAAGTCTAAATATTAGATTTTTAAATAGTTTATATTAAAATTATTAATTTGAAAATAATATCAAATCAACTATTTCTTCTATTTCAACAAATCTGGACCATATCCAGATTTCAAATCAACAAAACTCAATTTTAATCTTTCAATTCAAATTCTCATTAAAACCGTTTTAATTTATATCGATTTCAACTCCATGATTAAGCTATAAATCTGAAGACAAATTTAAAGCACTCCAATTCAATATATTTCAATGTTTAAATATTCAAACGTATACGATAACTTAATTTTGATAAATTTCATTTATATTTTGAAATTCAACTTTAAAATTTCAATTTAAATTCTTTAAACAATTCATTTAAACCAATATCAGTTTCAACATTTTAAAGCTTGGATTTTGAAAATAATTCAGCTCATATAAATCTAATTTTATTTCATAATATTGTTTAACTGGATTCAAAATTTGAAGATTTAAAAATCATTTAATTCAGCCAATCCGGTGTCTGTATATAATATTATACATTATGGTCAAGTGATATGGATATATACCATTTCAACCCCCAAAATTTAAATTTAGGGTATATATTATTTCAACCCGCAAACCCAAGAAAAATTCAAATCCATAAAATCGCTCGAGTTTATCATTTCAACGCATAACGATTTTTTTCTAACCTATAAGTCCATCCGGGTGATGTATCATTTCAACCCATAGTGATTTTTCCTAACAGCAAACTAAGGGAACTTGTAGTGTGATAACAATATATAATTTAAACATACATCTAATCATCCAAATATCAACAATTAAACATCCATCACAGTCATCATTCAAATAAACCAATAAATTACAACAAATATACTTGTTATCATTATCAGGTATTTAACTGGCAATTAAATTCAATATAAATTTAAATGGCAATTAAATTCAATATACATTCAAATTAAATTTAAATGATAATTTAAAATACTAAATAGCAATAAATAAATTTCTAATTACATCATAAATTTAATTTAACTAACATAGGATGATTTAATATTTGTAAGTGGGTCAAAATACTCACCTTTGATTTGTCGTCGATTTAAAATCCAAAATTAGCATATAAATCTAATGGTATGAGAATGCAGCCCAATCTATTCCATAATGTTCAGAATTTCAATACGACCGCAATGGAGAAAACTATGCATGAATCCGAGCTCTTATGCAAAAGTTATTAACATCAGAAGATTGGAAAATTTTGACTTCGAATCTTACTACGGTCCGCCGCCTCAAATCCCTGGTGCTTGCTTTGAGTTTTTGCTAAAACGACTCGAGACCTGAGTCGACTTCAAGTTTTACTTCGCTCCGCGGCCTCAAATTCCTGGTGCTTGCTCTGAGTTTTTTCCAAACGACCTGAGACCTGAGTCATTTAGTTCCTGACCCAAAGTCGCTGCAGGGTTTTCGCTCTAGAACCCGAAGCACGACATGAGACTGCCCCAGATCCATATTTTTTTAGTTATTTTTTATTGAAATTGAAATGAGGGTTTTCAACCATTGGGAAGAAAGAGGAGATGAGAAGGAAATGTACGTATAGACAATATAAAATGAAAAGGCTGCTAGAGTTTGTAACAGCCTATTCATAGGAAAAGGTAGGTAAGAACAAATAGACACATCGAATTAGGTAAAATAATAATGATGACCCGAAAAAATCGTTTCGTTTCTGAAATGAAAATGGGTCATCCAATATATCGAAATATAGGTTTTCGATATTTTTAAACTCAATGGAACTAGTTTCAAATCCTAATTCCATTCTATACGGAAGTTAGCTTTTAAAATCGGTTTATTTTAATTGATTTCATTAAATGATTTCTACGCGTTTCGAGCCTGCACGATCAATGGTAAGTCTGATCCCTATGAAACTTGAAATCCTATAATAATTCACTGCTGCGGATCCGACGAAACTGGTTTTGTCAAAATCCAAGATAGTGGTCAAAATTGCTAAATTTTACGTTAATTAAATAAATTATTATTAAATAAGTCTAATCACTTTTCAATTCAAATTTAAAAGTTACCAAATTTATCATTCTTGATTACATATAGATTTATTATCCATTAAAATAAAATTTCCATGTCAAATTCAAGAGTTACCAATACACTAATGTCAATGTCCAATTACAACTGTAATAAATTCCAGTTAATTATAATTGATTCACATAACTCTTTTATTTTTATTTCCACTCTTATTATTATATCAAATATTACCTGATGGATATAATTAACGTTGGTTTACATTTTATTATATCAATATTTTGTAGTTATCATCTTATGTCTTATTAATTGCAATATTTGATTTACATTAATTTTTTATTGATTACCAAATTATTTCAACAATTAAAATGGGATGATAAATAATAATTGTTTCTTTTAAGTATTTGAATCGTATTTACAACCAAATGTATAACTACTTATGTTACCTCGCCTTCAAGGCCGGGATATCAGCAAACTGGTTAAAATGGATGGATATCAAGATTGGAGATCGATTGGAATCGAGGCTATGATCGATACCTTCAAAATTGGACTAAGCTCCAATCAAGGTTGGGTCAACTGGGAATGATGAACAAGGCTAAAAGAGGCCGCATTTTACATTTCAGGTCAAACAGAGTTGTACGTTCATGATATGGATGGATCAATATTCATGGGAAATAAGTTCGTATCGATATGGTTTGTATCGATCAACATGGGATCAGCGATTTACTTCGGATCGATGCTTTTGTATCGATCAGCATGGGTATGGAAATGGAAAATGCACTTTGCTTCAGATAGATCATCATACATATCGATCCAAGTTAGGGATCAATACGAAGAAGAGAGCGGGAGATGGACACAAAGGTGGTAGTTGTTGGATATGGAGGCACACTTCATATCGATCGTGTTCATATCGATCGATACGACGCGGCCAAGATGGAATGCAAAGTAGGGGATCTATAGGAACAACATGGACAATTGGGATCGGTACGAAGAAGGGATGGATATGAAGGGCATCGAGCTTTCATGGATCGATACAAAATGATGGACATGAGGCAATGGAATCTGATAGTTACGAAGCATTGATGGATACGAAGCTGCTAGCCAAGATTGAGAAATACAAACTTGGATCGATCATAACTCTCATTCTACAAGTCCAAATGCTATAAAAATTTTATAGGAGCTTACTTATTCACTCAAGAACGTCCATGATCGATCTCAGCTTCATTGGACTATTTTTGGATCGATACGAATTATACTTGGATCTATCCCTAATGACTCTAGATTGATCTAGTGGGCCCATCTACGCATGAGAAGAGGTATTCTAGGTTTCGGGGTGGATATTTTTAGATCTGCACCTATAAGTAGCAGCTCTATGGCAACTGAAAAGGGATCTTCTTCTGCTTTTCTAGGCAAAAATCTACCAATTTATTTACTGATTTCGAAGGCTTGTAACTGTAATCTCAATATAAAAGGAATAAAAGGATCAATTCAAAGTGGACGTAGGCCAGAGATATCCGAACCACTACAAATTTTGTGTCTTTTCCCATTTTCTTTCATTTTAATTTGGTTATTTTCTTCATTTTTATTCTCTACTTTATCTGCATCTGAGTTCTGTGCTTGGATATCAAGGATTTGTGTGCAAATACTGGTGTCTTCACTGCTTCTGGGGTTTGTGACCAATTTTGGTTGAAACACTTTGGTTTTTCACTGAGAAAGACTAGCACCCGCTATACCAGATTTGGAAATCTAAAGGATCGATTTTGGGAAGCAGTGGCTAAGCAATCAACAAGGATACAGAGAACGAAATGGAGTCAGAATGAAGGAAGCCAGGAGGCCTCTTTAGGCACTAATCAGACCTTAGTTTTCATCACCAGATATGAGATGGAGATGATGATGGATGCTATGCAGGAAGGGATGTTGAAAAGGCGGGAGGAGATAATGCAGAACCTACTCCGACAAGTTATACAAGTTGGAGTGCAAAATCAAGAGAATGTAACTGTAGGACATGCTGGAAATAAGGATCGTGAAGTAGGAGCAACAGGAGTGGAGACAATTCGGAATCAGGATCAGGAGCATGGAGCAACTGGGATTAGGATAAAGTGGGACCATCAGGTATAGCATCTGAACTAGGGGGCATGCCCCCAAATCATGTTGGCTTATTTCCGGAAAGGGTACCGGGCAGCGCTGCGCAGTTTGGCATTGATCAGGATATGGATGCTCGCCCAAAAGGACAAATTTCAAGATTCCCTCACGGACTTAGGAGGCAGGTTGGAGATCGCAAATAGAGGCTACCACTTGATGACAATGACAGATTAGCGAACATGATCAGACGGGCTATGAGGGGAGGATTGGTGAATAAAGATTTAGAGGATGTGAATAGAAGCCCCTTTACTCCTATGATATAGAAAGCTAGGAATCCACCGGACTTCAAACTACGAACGCTAGTGATGTATGATAGGAGAACGGATCCGACTGTTCACTTGATGAGGTACATAAGGCATATGGAAGTACTGGGGGCATCAGAGGGAGTCATGGTTTGCTTTCCTTTGTATCTGATGGATAATGGTTCAAACAACTAGAGAGCGGCTCAATTGGCACTTGAATGGAGTTGATTGAGAGATTTATGAAGCGATTCGGGTCCACATCGTGAGACCCAAGAATGTGATGACTTTAGCATTGATGTAACAGTGGAAGGGAGAGTCACTTAGGGATTCCTTAACCATATTCAATGCTACAATGGCTTCGGTGGATCGACCTGATCCGTCGATGTTTTGATGACAGCAGTCTTAGGAATTGCGGGTGATTCATACTTTAAGATATTATTGGAACCTGATCCACCAATGGATATCGGGGAGTTTTATCATGAAGCCGAAAGGTTTTTTACGACAGGAAGATGCAAAGGCTAAAAGAGAGGAGAGAGAGGCTAAAGTTTATGCAGTAGAAGGTAGAGATCCGCCTAGGGAGGATCCAAACAAGGACAATAGAGGCAAAAGGAAAATGAATAACAACGGTAGCACATCGAAAAGGCAATGGAGGGAATCTAAATTCTTTTCTTATACGGATTTAACTGAAACTCTAGAAAGGACTTAGTTGGATATTCGAGGGCACCTCCAGTATCGATGGTCGGCAAAAAGGGAACCCTTTGAGTATGAACGGGCATCGAAAAAGCATTGCTTATTCCATGACCTGGATGGGCGTAGCACGAATGACTGTAGGCATTTGAAGGATATCGTTGAGGAGCATGTAAGGAATGGTCATCTACAATAGTACTTAAGGAATCGAGCTGTGGCAGTAGGACAAGAGCAGCCACTGACTACCTCAGATGAAGATGGCACTAGATCTTGGCATCGTCGGCTTATTATCGGCTGAATGGATTTATGGCTTTGAATAAGTAATGAACCCCGAAGTGATGTGGCTAAGTCACTTACATGTGTACGGGATCGAGGACGATCCCTAGGTATGCTCTGAGATGATGATATACTGTGATGCTCGGGTTTATGAAATCTTGTTTGCTTTTTGTTTTCTATGGACCCTTTTTTCTTTCTTGGTACTATGGACATTTGATTCCTTGGTTGTACGGACTTTTATTTTTTTTCAATTGGACTTTGTGTTTATTGGATTTGGATTAATGTAATAAATAATACAAGTCACGCGACTATGGCCCTGATTGGAGAGACGGGGCAGTAATTGCAAGTCACGAGTACTTTTGCCGAAGAGTGATGGAATGGACTTGAACGCAGTATAAAAGTCCTCGACCGGAGAGTCGAGGATGGAGAATATAAAAGTCCTCAATCGAAGAGTCGAGACCGGAGAATATAAAAATCCCCCGAGAATAAGTCAAGGCCGAAGCATGATAAAATGACCTGGTAAGGTCTATGGATTTGGATTTGGACCCGGAGAGGTCCCAGCTTTGGATTTGGACCCGGCGAGGTCCCCGACTTGGATAAAGTGGCCCGGAGGGATCATGGAGTTAGTTATTGGATCTGGATATGAATGGATTAAAACTCAGTTGATAGGTTCGGATGGATAAGGAATTGGCTAAGGATTTGGTTACTGGATTCGTAATCGGATGTCGACTCGAAGCAGTCGTAGATTTGGACAAGGATATGGTTGTGGCACTTGGGTAGAATGGCTTGGTAACTGATTGGATTATCGAACGGATGGTATGGCTATGGACGGAATATGGATTTCGGATGATGGATTTAATGCTATTCAAACGCGCCTTCCTATCGCAAGGCATGTTTTAGGGGGTAAATGTTACCCCTTTCCTCTTTTGGTCAAGGCTGAGATATCAGCCAATTGGTTAAAAAGGATGGATATCAAGATTAGAGATCGATTAGAAACGAGGCTATGATCGATACCATTGAAATTGGACTAAGCTCCAATCAAGGTGGGATCGATTGGGAATGATGAAAAAGGCTAGGAAAGGTTGCATTTCAAATTTCAGGTCAAATGGAGTTAGTATGCTCAAGATATAGATGGATCGATATTTATGGGAAATTAGTTCGTATCGATATGGTTCGTATCGATCAACATGGGCTTGGCTATTTACTTCGGATCGACGATTTCGTATCGATCGGCATATGTATGGATATGGAAAATTAACTTTGTTTTAGATCGATCACAGTACGTATCGATCCAAGTTGAGGATCGATATGAAGAAGAGAGTGGGAGATGGACAAGAAGGGCGGCAGTTGTTGGATATGGAGGCACATTTCGCATCGATCGTGTTCGTATCGATCGATAGGAAGCGGTCAAGATGGAATGCAAAGAAGAGGATCGATACAAACAGCATGGACATTTGGAATAGATAAGAAGAAGGGATGGATACGAAGGGCAGCGAGCGTTCAAGGATCGATACGAAATGATGGACACAAGGCAATGGAATCTGATGGATACGAAGCATTGATGGATACGAAGCTACCAGCCTACATTGAGAAATACAAACTTGGATCGATCATAACTCTCATTCTACAAGTCCAATGCTATGAAATTTTCATAGGAGCTTGCTCATTCACTCAAGAACGTCAATGATCGATCTCAGCTTCATCGGACTATTTTTGGATCGATACGAATTATACTTGGATCGATCAAGATCGATCCCAAATGACTCCAAATCGATCTGCTGGGTCCATCTGCCCATGAGAAGAGATATTCCAGGTTTTGGGGCAGATATTTTCAAATCTGCACCTATAAATAGCAGCTCTATAGAAACTAAAAAGGGATCTTCTTCTGCTTTTCTAGGCGAAACTCTGCCATTTTGTTTACTGAAAACAAAGGCTTGTAACTGTAAACTCAACATAAAAGGAATAAAATAATCAATTCAAAGTGGACGTAGGCCGAAGATAGCCGAACCACTATAAATATTGTGTGTTTTCCCAATTTATTTCATTTTAATTTGGTTATTTTCTTTATTTTAGTTCTTTACTTTTTCTAGATCTGAGATCTGCGCTTGGATATCGAGGATTTGTGTGTAAACACTGGTGCTTTCACTCCTTATGGGGTTTGTGACCAATGGCGCAAACAACTTACACATCACTAATTTCATATTCAATTTCAATTAATTAAATACAATTTCAACATTTAATACAACATTTACTTTATTTACTTATATACAATTATCATAAAATTAACTTTATAATTCTTTCACTTGATTGAAATTACATTAAAATAGTTATCAATTACATTAAATCAACATTATTAAATTACATTCTAATTGTTTTCTCATTAACAAGTCATAAATTTTTAATTTCAAATAATATTAAATTCTAAAATCTTATTGAATTTAATAGTTTTAATTATCAAAATTTACGGGACGTTACATTAATTCTCTGGATTGTTTCTCTCTCTGTAATCCTTTCTTTACACGTATGTCATCAAATGACATAAAATTTCCACAATTATGTCATCAAATGACATAAAATTTTCATAAATCATGCCATCAAATAACATAAATTTTCCATACATTTTCATGCAATTATCTTTAAACTACATCAACATCTTATGTCAATGCGCGCAATATAACTTTTATAAATGCATTAAAATAATTACCAAAAAAATTCTAAACATCAAATAAATAATAAATAATATTTCTCAAATATCAGTTAATTCAATCAATTTACAACATTTTATAAATTAATAAACCATGTGGTCTTTCAAAGAATTCATCATTATGGTTGTACAACTCAAAGTTGTGAATTCAGTTAGCGATTAATATCGAACTACTCAAATATTAACGTTCCCACCTCACTTAGCAGGTGGTGTGCATTTTGATCAAATTTAACACTTACACGTCTTTTGGTAAAATTCAATTTTACTAATTATAAGAGGTAGCTAATAGTGGCACTTATTTACACCAATCCTCTTCGTCAAAATTGTAACACTTTTGATTTATGGGATTTGGTAATGGTAAAATTCAAATATCATCCACATTCAACTTTATAGTTTGAACACAACATCCTTGGTTCAGTAATGACAATTATTATTAACTGAAATGCTCTCGCCGGAGACTTTGACTTTGACTTTGAATTGACTTTAGTTGACTGTGATAGTAACCTCATATAACTGAGGAGACGAATCATCTCTTGAATAGTGTTTCATTTCCAATGCTTTCACTTGACACAACTATAGTCGTTTGATGGACTTCGTGCCATGATTTAACTATAATCAAAGCGGAGCTTCCACATTGAAGATCAACATCATTCTTAAGTTGAGAGAACTGTGTAAATTAGTCACATCAATATTCTCTGCTTAACCTTAGTTATATTAACCAACAGAAAACTATCGAGTGAGTAAATCCATAGTTATCTAATAACTATCAGTACGTAACCCCTTGGTGCCTCCAACAGTTATGAGTAATACACTGCCCAACATTTGGAGAGTGTTATGCACTCTAATCTCAATGGATACATCGATATCCAGTCTCGATGCTTCTTGACTAGGAACATTTAAAATGGTACATTTGTTTCATTATGATAAATTACTACGGTTACAACACTTTGTAATTACTATAACAAAACATACTATTTATGGATTTTCTATTAAATATATTTTTAATTAAATTGATTAATTAATGTAACCACATTATATCAAGTATATAATACAAAGAAAATACCATTATTTCGAACAAGATTGGTAAACGAGTTATATATAGGTAACAAATTACGTAATTGCTCCTAAGGTATACCCCTAACTCTATAGTTCTCCCACTTGCACTTGGGATCAATTATGGAATCTTACTCCAACTTCTCCAATTGGTTTCTCAAAATCAATTAGGTCGTGTGAAGGGGTATGTTGTTATGTTTTAATTACCTACTCTATCAATCAACTCTCACCGACGGTGATAAGCTGTTTTATCATGTGGAACAACTCGAAATATGTCTCTCGACTTCATGTGAGCTCTAAGTTCTGTTATGAATTATATTACGACATTGTTATCATATAACTATGTGATGAGATTCTCAACATTTGGAATAGGCTTAATTATAAATATGTGCACTTATATTTTTATATACATTGTTTTTATTGCGGCGCTATTCAAGGCGAACCTAGTCTTTTTTTATTGAATCAGCCATGGTCTTTCATTTGGAACGATTCTAACTTAAAGATTTGTTATTGACATATTATACTCAATATTACTTGTTAAAGTTTGAATCTGAACATTTCTTCATAAGGAATTTATTGTTTTCGTAAACAATTCTATACTATTTCATAAATACATGAAAACACTTAAAACAACCATTTTGTGATATCGAATTGAATTTGACATTTTATTCATGTATCAAATATGTAAATAAATCATAACATCGTAGACAATATAACATGTACGATAATTTCTGTTGCCAATGCAAAGGAATCGATCTTACATGTTCCGTGTTAAACATTTTAATAAGGTGTCCTTGCATATCATTTAGGCCATTCCTGACATCTTTTTACTTACCATAAAAACATCATTTATTTATCCAATGTTGGAAATTAAAAAAACTAAGGTTGATTTTGACAAAAGTACATCATTAAATGTGACGACCCGACTTTCTTACCATAGAAAATCGCATCATTTTTAAGAAAGAAAGGGATAGAAAAGAGAAAATACAGAGAAGACGAAAGGAACAACATCAGAATCTAAACAGCGGAACAAATAAATTATATTAATAACATAAATATTACATAGTTTACAAGCACTATCAGAGTTACACAGCTAAAACAACACATCCTAGACAGTTATAAACACCTGTCTAGTTATACAACTCAATACAACTCAAAGACAACAACTCAGAGAATACACAGCGGAAAACTATATAGCTATACGCAGAAGCCTCCTGCTCCATTGCTCCTCCAGAATTCGTCAAAGCCAACCTAAAATACCCTGGCTACTCGTAAAAATTTGAGTACCCAAGAGTTTAAGAAAAACAGAATAAACTCCGGGTCAGACATGGGTCTGGAGTGAGTAAACGGTTAAAGTTGCTTAACTTTAAAAAACTTTTTGAAAGAAAGGTACCACGTAAGACTTCCCACACATAAACATGGAAAAGTTTTTACCTTACGCTAACAAAAATATTTGATCGAAAATTCGATGATATTATGATAATGTCTAGGGTTTTCAAATAAAATACAGAAATAGCTGGAATGCTTACATCTCACGTTCCAACATAGTTGGGCACAACTAATACGTATGGCGCTTATTGGATTTTGGATTCCATCAATGGTAGGGCTACTGGGGTACCGCCCGTCATAATACGTGGCCTAGATCACCGTACCGAGGAGTACGCCCGCTCCCCTGCAACACAAAGCCGGAACCATTCCTTACTGAACAGTTCCAAATAAGACAACCCCGGCGAAGTAGCTATTCAACCACCCACACAGCCGAAATAAAGGGACCTCTAGACGGGGTAAATCTTACTCTCAAGTGGGGGCTACCCACGAAGCCTTGCTGCACCTCCCCTATTTCATCCATTCCCGGTTGATGAGGCTTGAGGCTACGATTACCTTTAGTGAACACATCACTAAGAATGCTCATCGTCCACCTGACGATGTTCTGAAAGCATTCAATCCATACAAGTTCATTCCGGGTTCGAACGAAACTGAAGGCACTATCTCGTTACCCTCATTTTGGAATCACCCTCAGAGTTAACAACAATAACCCTTGCACTCCGAACCGCCATCTCGAACCTATAAGAACTAGTTCCGTCAAACTCATTACAGAATCACCCACAAAGTTATACTGACGTATAGTCCTTACACCTCGAGTTTTCACAAAGCTCCACTTTGATTCACGACCTAACATTTAATTGGAATCGATGTGGTTTTCGGATATCCAAATACGGAAACCCGATCCCGGTCTCATCGAAATCCAAAGCGTGTCTTTTAGGTCCAAGTTGTTTTAAAGTTAAACAATTCAATTCAACTATCTATATACACACAGAATAGATAATTCACAAGTCACAATTGACAACCACATTATCAAAATAAACAGATGATCTATAACAAAATAGGTAATCCACATCATCATCATAGTAGATAATCTTATTACCATCAAAATGCAACCAAGCATTCATACCACATAACATTACTTATCTCATTTCTGAGATCACATCCATACAAGACAATCAATGTCACCCATTCATACATAAGCAATGATTTACAACATAATTAATTTAAAATGAATTAAATTAACTATCTATAATTAATTTAAAGTGAATTAAATTAATTACTTCATCTCTTAATTAATTTAAAATTAATTAAATTAATTACCTTCATCACAATAAATCTTGCTTACTTATCCATAAATTAAACTAATTAATTAATCATCATCCTAATTAATCAACCTTGATTAATTAACTCTTAATCAAGTAATTAATCCTTAATTATTCTCATTAATTCACATTAATTAGTGAATCTTAATTAATTACTTCCATTAATTAATTAACTATAATTAATCACATTACTTCTTAATTAATTACATTAATTAATCATGCTTAAATTAATTACTTTTAATTAATCAACTTAAATAAACAGTAATTAATTAATCTTAATTACTTCTTAATTGCTTTTAATTACTTTATAAATTCATTGATTTATTACACCAAGTAACAAACCTTTAATTACTTTAACAAGTAATTTATCCACTTAAAATTACTTCCAAATAAGTAATTTCATTTATCCCAATTACCTCTGTAATTTATCAATTACTTATCTTAAGTAATTAGCCTTATCAAACTTATTAAGTAAACATACTTAATCATTTATCAAGTGACTATATTTAATTAATTCACAAATTAATTAATATACTTGATCACAACACCCCATAAATTATAATCGAGTAATTTATCCCTTAATTGCTCTTTAACCAAATTAATCTTCAATTAACAGATTAATTATCATCAATTATTAATTAATAAACCTTAATTATTAATCAATCCTTTAATACAAAGTAATTAATCACTAATTACTTTTATAATTAATTAATTAACCTTAATTAACTAATTAATCATCTCTTAATCATTAATTAATAAAACTTAGTTATTAATTAACAACCTTAATTACAAATTAATTAATCCATAAATATAATTAATCAATCCTTAATTATAATTAATTAACCTTAAATAATAGTTAATTAATTTCTAATTAACTTGCATTATAGATTAATAACTTCTTAATTCTTAATTAAGAAAAACTCAATTAAAACTTAACTACTAGTTTAATCACTAATTAATAATTAAAATTTAACTAATCATTAGTTATTAATTAAATCATCATAATTATTAGTTAATTAATTTAATAATTATAATTAATTACTTAATTAACCCCTTTAAAATAATAAATTAAATTAATTAACTAAACTTAAAATTTTAATTAACTAATTAACACTTAATTATTATTTAAGATAAAACATTATCTTAAATTAACCTTGAAATCTTTACTTAACTTAATTCATTAATTAAATTAAAATATAAAGTAATCATTAATTACCTATCTTTAATTATTAATTAACAATCATTAGTTTCAAGTTCAAAAATTACTTAAACCCTTAATTATTAATTAATAAAAACATTTATAAATTTCCTTTTTATATTTGCAATGTAAGTTTTGAAAATAACATTAAGGTTTTTAACTTAAAAATATTTTAAAACCAATTCATGCAAATTCATTTATGAAAACAATTTCAATTCAAAGAAAAGGATTACAAGAATTTAATTTAACTTAATTATTTAAAGTTTAAAAACTTACTTTATTTTAAATTGAAAATCTGTTTAAGCATTTCTATTTGGATTCAACCCATATACATGAATCCAAGAAATCAAAGTACATCTTTTTTTTTTTTAAACAGTTTGATTTTAAAATTTAAAAACTGTTCTAATTTAAAATTTAAAAATTGTTAAAACATAACAGTTTAACACTACATACAAATACCCCAGAACAACACGAGTTATACCCCGAGCCATCTTCCTTATATCCCAAACCTTCTTCGAGAAAACAAGGAAACCCAAAACAAAACACAATCCCATTGACACCATCGAATGTGCACCTGCACCATTGCCGGAACCACCTCCGGTCATCGTTGAACCCACCGACACATCACCCTTCCATCCTACAAGCATCCAAGACCCACAGAGCCCCACTTCTTGCCTCAATCCAAATTCGAGCTCCTTATGGTTTACTGAAACCCAAACATCATCAGAACATTCCCCTGAACCCACGCCACCGATCATCTATAATCGCCACCACTCCGGCCATGGCTTGCTGACCCTCCGCACTTCTTTTTCCCAAATTCCCTTCAAGCTCGATGCAGTGAAGAAGATGCAGTAGTTCAATATACAGCAAGAACCGAAAACTAGGTTAAAAATTAATCCCGAGCAACTTCAAACTTCACAGAGATTTACAAATTCTTCAACAATTTTTACTCTACTCTCTAATCCAAACCCTAACTCCTTGATGAACCCCGAGAAATCCAGATGCAAGGATCATCAGAATTTTTCCAAAAACCCAACTTCCAGAAGACCCCCAAATACTCACTTAATACAATTTGTAAAATTGTAATTTTCTTTCCAAAATTCATACTTTCCAATGAAAATTTAGATTGTATACTTATTTCATCAAATTTTAACATTTGGTTTCAAACATTTGTAATAGATTGTTACTGCATAGTTTGATTTCCAGGTGAATTAAAAAAAAAGACTTTGTTCTATTTTTAGTTGTTAGTTTATACTTACACTATCTTGTTTGATTTAAATCTACGATTTAACAATTTGTTTACATAGAATAGCTTGAAGGTTTAATTTTTCTCAAATTCTACAGTAGATAACAGAAAGGAAAATTAACTATCATATACAGTTCCAACATAACAAACTCCACTGCATATCTATCTCAACACAGAAGCAACTTATATGTATATAAAATAAATATCATCTCAAAATCATGCAACAAAAAATTACTACTTAAATTTTAGAAGAATGTTTACTCAACATTATTTAGAAGAAGTGCGGAGGTTTTGGAAAAAGAACAGGAACTTGCAAAAAAACATTTGAAATGCTTCCTCTCTTTAAAACTGCAAAGCTTTGATGATAAAACTGAAGTGCTTCCTTTAAATTTTTGAAAAGCTTTGAAGACTTCTTGTTTTTAACTGAATTGCTTTAGGTAATACTTTGACCCATGCATGCATATGAAAAATTGAGGCAGACATGGATATGCAGAACTGGATTGAAAGTTGTTTTGAATCTTTGCATGATTCCAGATCGGGGTATTAGTTACAGGGTTGCACTGCACATTTATTTTGAGAGGAGTGTTTGTATTTTACAGCTTTGCAAACAGAGTGGTGTTTGAATTTGAGGAGTTTATTTGTTTTGAAAATAAACTGCAGACATGCAGTTTTGATTTGCACTTGAAAAGAGTTACAGGATTTGGTAAACAAGAATTAATATTTCAGGTTTTTGATCTGAGCATTTGTTTTGAATTGAGGAATTGATGCAGATTTGGGAAAATGTTTCTCAGGAAAACAAAATTTGCAGAATTGTTTTGAGGATTGTTTGAAGATTTGCTGATTTTTGGAATGAGTGAAAGATTGGCAAGGATATTTCTAGTTTTTTTTTAGGGATGGACAAAGTTTAAAGAAAAAGAAGATGGAGAGAAAGGGTGATTATATGGTAAATTTCTGATTTATTAAATTAAAAAGAAATTAGAAAAACAATGGACACTTGTCTTAATTTAATTTAAATGTTTAACACTTGTTGTTTAAATGATTCCTAACTTAACACTTGTCAAATTGAGTTTATTTTAATTCTAAAGAAATTTAAAAGCCTTTTTAAATTATTTTCCTAATTACTAATATGTTTTCTTAATTTTAAAAATACTTTTTCTAATTAAATATCTAATAAACAAATACATTTATACATTTATAACTGTTTTTTTCTAAATTTATATAAAATAAAATGTTTTAAAAACAAATGAATCTAAATATAATTTAAATAAAATTATAAAGCATTGCAAACTCAATTTTTAAATGCTATTTCAAAAGCCTTGCATTTATCCTTATTAAATAAATACAAATCCAAATTTCCATAGATAAATTTCTATAAAAAGAAAAATACAAAGCAAATCTTATTTTTAATTAAAAAAATTATCTGTGTATTTTAAAATCAAACTATATTATTATTTTAATTTAAGATGTATTTATATTCCTTAAATTCAAATTTATATTCAATGTCAAATTTAAAATCTAAATTATAATTATCAATTTTTAAATAAGCTCATTTTTATTTACAAATAATTTATCCTATTTTAAAAATCAATTTAAAATACACAGATATAAATACATTTTAAACACACTTATCAATTATGAAAACAATAAATCTATTTAGAATTTATGTACACAATAAAATAATTAGTCTTATTATAAAACCAATTTATAACCAAAATTAAAACATTATATTATTATTACTTGGTTATTTATTTTGAAAATAACAATTTATCAATTTCAAATAATTTAAATTAAGAGATTATCAAAGTTTTAAACTCCTTGAAATTCCGGGATATTACAATCCTCCCCCCTTAAAAGAATTTCGTTCTCGAAATTTAAAACAAAGATAATCCAAAGTTTTATTTTATCACATCTAATTCAAACATTTATAACAGCCATACACTATCAATCAAACAAACAATTTCATCCAAACAACTAATTCAATCAAATAAACTACACTAGCTATCCGGACACAGATCCGGATAAACTTCCTAAAATTATCTTGAGTTTCCCAGGTACAAACACAAGGATACTCGCTCTACTAAATCCAAACTAGCTATACTGCTAAGCTACTGAGTCTTACTCGACTAGATCTATAATCTACCTAAGATACCAGACCATAAACAAGTCTGATCAACAACAAAATCCTTCACAGAACTACTGGTCTCAAATCCAGTGATGGACCAAACAAGTATTCCCTCAGAGACACGTGAAATATTTTGAATTCCAGTCTTCCAAACTGACAATTCAACCCTTCAAACCAAAGTACTGATCTCTACAAAAATCAGAAGAATCCAATATACCTTGGAGCTCACCTCAAAATCTCATTGCTCCCTTTACCAGAGAAAAAAAACTCAACAACATTGAAGCCTCCAACTTCGAATTCCAAATTCTTCCGTTACTTAACCTCAAAACTTTCCGGATGATCCAGCTGCCTACCAATCCTTCTTGATCAGCTCAACCTTCGCTGACGCTTCTACGAACAAACTGGATTAACTCACAAACTGATCCTCACAAGATCAATCCACAATCAAAACCAAACTCTACTATCAACAGTAGAAAACAACTTCTCCTATCCGGAAAAGACAGAACAGAATCACTCGCCAACTTGCCACAGATTCTGAAAAAATAAATTCAGTAGAAAACTCTCTAATCTAAAACACTGCAACTTCCGGTTGCTTCTACTCAAGAACAACAGCCACCTTGCTTCCGCTACACAACTCTGATCTGGAGCAGATGAGAATGCCGACGAATGGACACAGGCACAAATTAAAAAAAACATCTCGAAAATAAGGTTCAGGAGAAATTCTAAGAAATACAAAGCTACTTCACCAATCAATCAACCTAGGAGACAACCTTCTACCCAGCTGTATCACCGATATGACTCCTATCAAGTCTATTCAGAACTCAATCTCCAATGCGGGCAAATCTCTAACTTTCCTGAAGATATATCCAGAAAATCTTCAGCAGTTCTATAACTTCTACATCTTCTAGAAATGCCACAAATCCAAGAAAAAGATTATCTAAGATAATCATTAAACTATCGCAAGTCACTTTTGCGATCACCAATCCAATATCCAAGATACTGTCCTCTCTCCACTAACCAGAACAGTTTATCCTTGACCAACTAATCCATCGAAGAAACAGATCCTCACTGCTGCTTCTGAATTCCAATTAGGAAATGCTAAGACAAAAAGATCTTCCTGCTGAAACACAGAACACTCCTGAGCTGCACCGCTAACACAGATGCCAAAGACTTCTTATCCAAAGTTCTGTGAGAAACTCGGACCTTCAACTAAACACATACATCCTGCTGAACTCAGCTACAACCCCGAAACAGACACACTTCCTTAAACTTGCTCCGAAAGAAAACATCTTAGGAGACAATCCATAGTCACTGCATTTCATCACGCAGCTACTACTTCCTGAGGTTGTCAAGATATCATCACTTGCTCCTGTCTAATCGACGGATCCAAATTCTCAAAAAACCGCTCACACGAGCGCAATCAAACCTATACTTCAAAGATGAACTCCGAACCTTAAGAGGTTTCCTTCAGAGATCAAATGAAATCCTTACACCAAACTACAAAGATTACTCGAGACGGTATTAGGTCTACAGTCTCAACAAATATACTTCCAATCTCAAACATTCAAACTCCAACCATTGGTAGTCGTGTTACACACACCACTACCTCATCTACCTTATAACTTATATTGGAAAACCCAAACAGGTAACCCAATGGATAGGTAGAAATATATATATATATATATATATATACACACACACACACACACACACACATAGTTATGTATAAAAATTACAAGTACGCTCTCTCAAGAAAGACACCACTACAGAGCCTAGGTATTCACCCAACCTAACGCTCTGATACCAAATGTGACGACCCGACTTTCTTACCACAGAAAATCGCATCATTTTTAAAAAAGAAAGGGATAGAAAAGAGAAAAGACAGAGAAGAAGAAAGGAACAACATCAGAATCTAAACAGCGGAACGAATAAATTATATTAATAACATAAATATTACATAGTTTACAATCACTATCAGAGTTACACAGCTACAACAACACATACTAGATAGTTATAAACACCTCTCTAGTTATACAACTCAATACAACTCAAAGACAGCAACTCAGAGAACATACAGCGGAAAACTATATAGCCATACGCAGAAGCCACCTGCTCCTTTGCTCCTCCAGAATTCGTCAAAGCCAACCTAAAATCCCCTGGATACTCGTAAAAATTTGAGTACGCAAGAGTTTAAGAAAAACAGAATAAACTCCGGGTCAGACATGGGTCTGGTGTGAGTAAACGGTTAAAGTTGCTTAACTTTAAAAAAACTTTTTGAAAGAAAGGTATCACGTAAGACTTCCCACACATAAACATGGAAAAGTTTTTACCTTACGCTAACCAAAACATTTGATAGGAAATTCGATGATATTATAATAATGTCTAGGGTTTTCAAATAAAATACAGAAATAGCTGGAATGCTTACATCTCACGTTCCGACATAGTTGGGCATAACTAATATGTACGGCACTTGTTGGATTTTGGATTCCATCAATGGCAGGGCTACTGGGGTACCGCCCGTCACAGTACATGGCCTAGATCACTGTACCGAGGAGTACGCCCGCTCCCCTGCAACTCAAAGCCGGAACCATTCCTTACTGAACAGTTCCAAATAAGACAACCCCGGCGGATGTAGCTATTCAACAGCCCACACAGCCGAAATAAAGGGACCTCTAGACAGGGGTAAATCTTACTCTCAAGTAGGGGCTACCCACGAAGCCTTGCTGCACCTCCCTTGTTTCGCCGTTCCCGGTTGATGAGGCTTGAGGCTACGATTACCTTTAGTGAACACATCACTTAGAATGCTCATCGTCCACCTGACGATGTTCTGAAAGCATTCAATCCATACAAGTTCGTTCCGGGTTCGAACGAAATCGAAGGCATTATCTCGTTACACTCATTTTGTAATCACCCTCAGAGTTAACGACAATAACCCTTGCACTCTGAACCGCCATCTCGAACCTATAAGAACTAGTTCCGTCAAACTCATCACGGAATCACCCACAGAGTTATAATGACGTATAGCCCTTACACCTCGAGTCTTCACAAAGCTCCACTTTGATTCACGACCAAACGATTAATTGGAATCGATGTGGTTTTGGATATCCAAATACGGAACCCGATCCCAGTCTCATCGAAATTCAAAGCGTGTCTTTTAGGTCCAAGTTGTTTTAAAGTTAAACAATTCAATTCAGCTATCTATATGCACACAGAATAGATAATTCACAAGTCACAATTGATAACCACATTATCAAAACAAACAGATGACCTATAACAAAATAGGTAATCCACATCATCATCACAGTAGATAATCTATGTTACCATCACAATGCAACCAAGCATTCATACCACATAACATTAGTTATCTCATTTCTGAGATCACATCCATATAAGACAATCAATGTCACCCATTCATACATAAGCAATGATTTACAACATAATTAATTTAAAATGAATTAAATTAACTATCTCTAATTAATTTAAAGTGAATTAAGTTAATTACTTCATCTCTTAATTAATTTAAAATTAGTTAAATTAATTACCTTCATCACAATAAATCTTGCTTACTTATCCATTAATTAAACCAATTAATTAATCATCATACTAATTAATCAACCTTGATTAATTAACTCTTAATCAAGTAATTAATCCTTAATTATTCTCATTAATTCATATTAATTAATGAACCTTAATTAATTACTTCCATCAATTAATTAACTATAATTATTCATATTATTTCTTAATTAACTACATTAATTAATCATGCTTAAATTAAGTACTTTTAATTAATCAACTTAAATAAATAGTAATTAATTATTCTTAATTACTTCTTAATTACTTTATAAATTCATTGATTTATTACACCAAGTAATAAACCTTTAATTACTTTAACAACTAATCTATCCATTTAAAATTACTTCCAAATAAGTAATTTCATTTATCCCAATTACCTCTGTAATTTATCAATTACTTATCTTAAGTAATTAGCCTTATCAAACTTATTAAGTAAACATACTTAATCATTTATCAAGTGACTATATTTAATTAATTAACAAATTAATTAACTTACTTGATCACAACACCCTGTAAATTATAATCGAGTAATTTATCCCTTAGTTACTCTTTAACCAAATTATTCTTCAATTAATAGAATAATTATCATCAATTATTAATTAATAAACCTTATTTGTTAATCAATCCTTTAATACAAAGTAATTAATCACTAATTACTTTTATAATTAATTAATTAACCTTAATTAACTAATTAATCATCTCTTAATCATTAATTAATAAAACTTAATTATTAATTAACAACCTTAATTACAAATTAATTAATCCATAAATATAACTAATCAATCCTTAATTATAATTAATTAACCTTAAATAATAGTTAACTAATTTCTAATTAACTTGCATTATAGATTAATAACTTCTTAATCATTAATTAAGAAAAACTCAATTAAAACTTAACTACTAGTTTAATCACTTAATTAATTAATAATTAAAATATAATTAATCATTGGTTATTAATTAAATCATCATAATTATTAGCTAATTTATTTAATAATTATAATTAATTAGTTACTTAATTAACCCCTTTAAAATAATAAATTAAATAAATTAACTAAACATAAAATTTCTTAATTAACTAATTAACACTTAATTATTATTTAAGATAAAACATTATCTTAAATTAACCGTGAAATCTTTACTTAACTTAATTCATTAATTAAATTAAAATATAAAGTAATCATTAATTACCTATCTTTAATCATTAATTAACAATCATTAGTTTCAAGCTCAAAAATTACTTAAACCCTTAATTATTAATTAATAAAAACATTTATAAATTTCCTTTTTATATTTCCAAAGTAAGTTTTGAAAGTAACATTAAGGTTTTTAACTTAAAAATATTTTAAAGCCAACTCATACAAATTCATTTATGAAAACAATTTCAATTCAAAGAAAAGGATTACAAGAATTTAATTTAACTTAATTATTTAAAGTTTAAAAACTTACCTTAATTTAAATTGAAAATCTGTTTAAGCATTTCTATTTGGATTCAACCCATATACATGAATCCAAGAAATCAAAGTACAACTTCTTTCTTTTTTAAAAAAACAGTTTGATTTTAAAATTTAAAAACTGTTAAAACATAATAGTTTAACACTGCATACAAATACCCCAGAACAACACGAGCTATGCCCCGAGCCATCTTCCTTATATCCCGAAACCTTCTTCGAGAAAAATAAGGAAACCCAAAACAAAACCCAATCCCGCTGACACCATCGAATTGTGCACCTGCACTATTGCCGGAACCACCTCCGGTCATCGCTGAACCCACCGACACATCACCCTTCTATCCTACAAGCATCCACGACCCACAGAACCCCACTTCTTGCCTCAATCCAAATTCGAGCTCTTCATGGCTTACTGAAACCCAAACATCATCAGAACATTCCCCTGAACCCACGCCACCGATCATCTATAATCGCCACCACTCCGGCCATGGCTTGCTGACCCTCCGCACTTCTTTTTCCCAAATTCCCTTCAAGCTCGATGCAGTGAAGAAGATGTAGTAGTTCAGTATACAGTAAGAACCTAAAACTAGGTTAAAAATTAATCCCGAGCAAATTCAATCTTCATAGAGATTTACAAATTCTTCAACAATTTTTACTCTACTCTCCAATCCAAACCCTAACTCCATGATGAACCCCGAGAAATCCAGATGCAAGGATCATCAGAATTTTGCCAAAAACCCAACTTCCAGAAGACCCCTAAATACTCACTTAATACAATTTTTAAAATTGTAATTTTCTTTCCAAAATTCATACTTTCCAATGACAATCCAGATTGTATACTTATTTCATCAAATTTTAACATTTGGTTTCAAACATTTGTAATAGATTGTTGCTGCATAGTTTGATTTCCAGGTGAATTAAAAAACAGAGACTTTGTTCTATTTTTAGTTGTTAGTTTATACTTAAACTATCTTGTTTGATTTAAATCTATGATGTAACAATTTGTTTACATAGAATAGCTTGAAGATTTATTTTTTCTCAGATTCTACAGTAGATAACAGAAAGGAAAATGAACTATCATACACAGTTCCAACATAACAAACTCCACTACATATCTATCTCAACGCAGAAGCACTTATATATATATATATAAAATAAACATCATCTCAAAATCATGCAACATAGTAGTAATTGTAGAAGAATGTCTACTCACCATTATTTAGAAGAAGTGCAGATGTTTTGGAAGAAGAACAGGAACTTACAAAAAAACATTTGAAATGCTTCCTCTCTTTAAAACTGCAAAGCTTTGATGATAAAACTGAAATGCTTCCTTTAAATCTTTGAAAAGCTTTGAAGACTTCTTGTTTTTAACTAAATCGCTTCAGGTAATACTTTGACCCATGCATGCATATGAAAAATTGAGGCAGACATGGATATGCAGAACAGGATTGAAAGTTGTTTTGAATCTTTGCATGATTCCGGATCAGGGTATTGGTTACAGGGTCGCACTGCACATTTATTTTGAGAGGAGTGTTTGTATTTGAAAATCTTACCGGCTTTGCAAACAGAGTGGTGTTTGAATTTGAGGAGTTTATTTGTTTTGAAAATAAACTGCAGACATGCAGTTTTGATTTGCACTTGAAAAGAGTTACAGGATTTGGTAAACAGGAATTAATATTCCAGGTTTTTGATTTGAGCATTTGTTTTGAATTGAGGAATTGATGCAGGTTTGGGAAGATGTTTTTCAGGAAAACAAAATTTGCAGAATTGTTTTGAGGATTGTTTTAAGATTTGCTGATTTTTGGAATGAGTGAAAGATTGGCATAGATATTTCTAGTTTCTTTTTTTTAGGGATGAACAAAGTTTAAAGAAAAAGAAGATGGAGAGAAAGGGTGATTATATAGGTAAATTTCAGATTTGTTAAATTAAAAAAAAATAGAAAAACAATGGACACTTGTCTTAATCTTAATTTAAATGTTTAACACTTGTTGTTTAAATGATTCCTAACTTAACACTTGTCAAATTGAGTTTATTTTAATTCTAAAGAAATTTAAAAGCCTTTTTAAATTAGTTTCCTAATTACTAATATGTTTTCTTAATTTTAAAAATACTTTTCTAATTAAATATCTAATAAACAAATACATTTATACATTTATAACTGTTTTTTTTTCTAAATTTATATAAAATAAAATCTTTTAAAAAGAAATGGAACTAAATATAATTTAAATAAAATTATAAAACATTGCAAACTTAATTTTTAAATGCTATTTCAAAAGCCTTGCATTTATCCTTCTTAAATAAATACAAATCCAAATTTCCATAGATAAATTTCTATAAAAAGAAAAATACAAAACAAATCTTATTTTTAATTAAAAACATTATCTATGTATTTTAAAATCAAACTATATTATTATTTTAATTTAAGATGAATGTATATTCCTCAAATTCAAATTTATATTCAATGTCAAATTTAAAATCTAAATCATAATTATCAATTTTTAAATAAGCTCATTTTTATTTACAAATAATTTATCCTATTTTAAAAATCAATTTAAAATACACAGATATAAATATATTTTAAACACACTTATCAATTTGTAAACAATAAATCTATTTAAAATTTATTTACACAATAAAATTATTAGTCTTATTATAAATCCAATTTATAACGAAAATTAAAACATTATATTAATATTACTTGGTAATTTATTTTGAAAATAACAATTTATCAATTTCAAATAATTTAAATTAAGAGATTATCAACATTTTAAACTCTTTGAAATTCCGGGATATTACATTAAAATCAACAGCGTGTTGTTTTACTTATAGTTTAGAAATATCAATGTACCTTTTAACGTTCTTTCTTATGAATACATGCTTCCTCTGCACTTTGATTGAAAATCAAACCATTTGATATTTCTATAAAAATATTTGTTCAATTTTGATGCTTACAATATGACACTTTATCTCATTTCTTGGATCATATCCACAGACTCACAAACTCAATATCACTCCCCCTGACTTCGAGACATTTTGATTATTATGCTTAAATAGTTTACTCTAAATCATTATTTAGAATTTTATTTTTCAATACATATGTACCAAACATATATTATCAAGTGGTAATTTTATGAGTAAATCCAAATTAACTTGAGCACGTTTAATATCGAATCTATTACGCAGATTTCTACGCTAATTTCAACAATTGAAATTTGCGATGCTATTCTTATCAACGTTGCTCATTTAGTTCCAACAGCATTAGTCTTGCTCATAAAGACACAATCACGATCGATGGATCACATCCCTTAGGTTACGACTACCAAAATCATATATGATAGTGTACTTGGAATTCTTTCGAATTTGCATATCACACCATATCATAGAGTTAACACTCTTAATGGTTTGAACAATTGAGGATTATATATTTTTGACATTAATAAGAAACTCATAGTTTCTCTTTGATGCGCAAGAATACCTATTAGACATTTTAATGCCATGTGTTCATTTAGGATAATTAATCTCATTTCATCTCATATAATCAGTTCTATCTATGGATCGTATCCAATTTCATTTTACCACCAATAATTCCTCAAAGAAATTTCTTCACAATGAAGTTGGTATATCTTGAAACAACAGCTGTTTCTCAGTGCAATAAAATAGGTATTCATAAACATTTTATGAATTTCTTTATTTATAAAAATGATGTGGTTTTAGTTTACAAAATTTTTCTCAAACCATAAATATGTCATCCAATGACAGTCTTTTCAAAATCCTTGTAGGGAGATTCATATAAGATGTCTCATGAAAAATTATTACGTGCAATCTTTCGACTCAGACAACCTGCCAACTCTTTGGCCTAGGATATGTTGGAGTTTCTTATAAACCCTTATATTGTAAAATTCTATAAACTGTTATTCAAACGAAATAATATTAATCTTGTGTACTACCCTTAAGTACATTACCTTATAGAAAGAGACAAACTCAACTTCACTCATAATTAATCGTGCATTGTCCAACAAAGTTCGATTACTCCATATCGATGCATCATTATGTATCACATGAAGGAGTAATTTTGAGATTGAATCTTTATAAATTTTAGGTATGTTCAATACATTTTCCATTATACTCACTCATTTAATCAAATCAAATCATTTCTATCATATGTTATTTTATTTACTTCTGTTTTATATTCTATAAGTTTACCATAGACATACTACATGTGTATCAAATGCACACGTCCATGTCAACGATAACTTATTGGTGAATATGATGAAGTACGTGGAACCATTTTGGTATTTATAGAATTGCGTTTGCATACATCTATATGTATCAATCCGAAGAGTTCATCAACTCTTATGATACTCCCACTAAATGGGTGCATAGAAATTTATTATTTGAGACACAATTAACAATTATCATATGATTCAAAATCATACAATGAAATTATTTCTCAAAATTACATCTTAGTCAATAATTCCAAAACAACTGTAAATAATATTAGATACTTTTGTATTTTCCAGTGCATCAATTTTGTGACAAAAAGATTACCATATTATAGTTTTATTTCACAAAGAATATTCATAATATTCATATTGAAATATATTTATGTTTTTTTAGTCGATATCGAAAAATAATCATTATTTCATAAATAATGAATGGTATGTTTTACGAAAACAATTTTCGTAAAATGATGCAATTAATAAGTGCTATATGGCACGCTTCCACTATTTCGACCATTACTATAATACTTTACTAAATTTGCAGGTCTATCATTCACTTAATACTATTTGTTTATTTCATACACTGCAAAAATTTACAATGGAGAGTTCGTTGATCAAATATCTTGAGCTCAAAGAAATAAATCTAATAGAAAACAATTTTCTATATGAAAATACATTTCTGAATAGAAATCGTATTTCTTATTTCAACATTGAGTATCAATTATTGTTACAATTCTCATTTCTAATGTTTCTCCATGAAGCAGAAGTGACTATTCATTATCTTTATCCCAACCGTACCTTAAATTACATCTATTATTTTACATTCATTTTCCTTTCAAATGGTCAAACTATTCAAAAGAAAACCTTACTACAATATCATAACAAACTCCTTACAAAAGCGCATTAAATTATCCTCAACATTTAAAGACATCAAATATGTTGTACTTCACATAAACTGATCAAAATGACATTTCAACGATCGAGTTTTTAGGTCTATCCTATAGTTTTTGGTCTTGTGTTACATTAACACAATATGATCCCTTTTGTAATCAATCAGATTGAATATTCAATCTCGCACTAAGGTTGATTTGATTTTTCAGATGAACTAATTTCATCGAAATGTTATACATTACAAACTTTGACTGATCACCGTATAACATTTATATGCAATTATATATGGATCAAATATCCATAGTCTGGAATTGTTTTTAGTGTTCGAAACTTATAGAATGCAATACATGGTTTTGACAAAATAAATGAGTAAGTGGCCAAACCACGAATGTATTCAATGGATATAAAATCGGGCACTTAAATGGGTGTTGAAACGTTAACATGTAATAGGAATTTAATAGTGGGTATTATATTTCCATTTGACAACTTTCAATTCAGTTCATTGATATATGTTAATTGATAAACATTTTATCAATCATATTGAATGCACAAATCTATCATTGTAGATAATTATAACATTATTTAGCATATGTTCTTATAATATTAGAAAGGTTAAATGTTATTATTTCATTTTACTAATAAAGTTCCCACTATTCTTTTATGTTTCTCCAAATTCTAAGATGAAATATATAAGTCTTTCGACTTCGCTAGTGGGTTTTAGACTCGTCTGTCTTGGTATTCTGATTTTAAGTTTGCTCAGCAAATCGTATCCCCACAAACGATGTAAAACTCCTTATCGGTTGTATCACATACAACTCCTAATTTATTTTTCTTTGTCCTAATCTCATTTTGACCTTGATTTTGCTCAACAAATCGAAAGGGATTATTCACTCATACCTATCATATCATGATGGCCTAAGTATAGTACATGTACCTTAAGTTTGCTCAACAAATACATACAGTTATCTTACCTCATCTGTCCAGTATATTAATAATACTACACATAACATCCCTAGCTTGAGTTTGCTGAACAACTAAGGAGTATGCAAGTAATTTATTAATATATATATGGTAGACGAAAACATTATATTGAAAATTCATACTCTTCAATATATTATATTGAGTGATATCAACTTATGGAATAATTTATTTCTTATGAAATACCCTCGTGATTCAAGTGTCAGACTTATTAGAAATCACAGTATACGTACATTTACGTATGTATTTATTCCTTAAGTCCATTTGAGTTTCTTTAGTGTTCCACCTTTAGTTTATACACTCATATTATATAAGTTTCATTATTATATAAATTTTATATTTTAATTAAGTTATATAACAATCTTATGTATTGCATTTTATTAATTAAATATATTTATTTAATTTTAATTAATTATCACTTTAATTAGTTTTAAATTGGTATTCAATGCAACTTTTATATTGGACATATCTATTATAACCTTTATAGTAAGATATATATATCTTATATATGCAAATTTTTAGTTAATTAACTGGCCTTTAGTTACTTTATTAATTAAATAATTTTAATTAAATTATATTAATTTTGAAAATTTGTGCTATATACATGCATGTATGCTTATGTTATTATGACGATCCACATTTTGAAAGATTTAAATCGACAATCCACACATGTCCAGCTTAGACAATCTGGAACGTAGATGATCAATAGGGAAAATTTAGAAGAATAAGGAAGGAGCAAAAAACAAAAACAGAATCTCACAACGGAATGAAAAAATATAATAAACAAATAACAGTTTATGAAGCTGTCTATATTACACATTTGTTTATAATCTATACAATTTTCATCATAGTTATACACACACACACATATTATGGATAAATAAACAATGCAGCAGAATAACATGATGTAGAAAATAATAGTAGTAATAGTATACCGAATCTTCGTCTCCATCCTTCGAAAAACGATCTTCACTGTGTTGAAAAAACTCAGAGCTGACTCGAGCATAATGAAATGACAAAACATTCGAGTCAGGACTAAAATGCTCTTATGTAAGTCAAATCAATATCAATAAATATGAGCGTAATGGCATCAGAGGTGTTTACAGGATTTTACATCTTCTATCCAGTGTATAACGTACGTGCAATAATTTAAGAGATGTTATGGGATTTTCCATCTTTTAAGGATCCATCAAACTATTTATATAAAATAGTGTTCGCTATAATAGATAATGTCTAAAAGTAAAATAAATATCAAAATAGCGTTAAGGTTTTACATTGATCCACCTTAACACATTTTTATTGTACTAAACCAAAATCGTAAAGGGCTCGTGTGACGTCCCAAAATTTTTAATATTTTAAATTGAAATATTTAATTGATTTTAAATATTTGAAAGTTAGTTTAACTTGAATTTTAATATCAGAGTTTATTTAGGTAATTAAATTATTGAAATTTATAAATGGAATTGGATAAAATATTTTAAAGGCTTGTAAAATTTATTTTGATAATATTGGAGGTAATAAAACTTTTAAAGGTTGAATTTAAAAATGTTTTGTTCGGTTTTGAATTTATATCGTTTAAATCGACATTTAAAAAATAGCCTTCCGAGGCACAGTCTCAAAATTCGACGAAACCAGTTCCGTTGGATCCGTAATAATGTATTATTATTGGATTTCGATTTTCGAAGTATTTGATGTTGTCGTGTGGCCGTACGGCAAGCAAACGTGCCGAAATCTATATTAAAAATTAAAATAAACAACTGGTCCAAAATGCAATCTTCTCCATACGATCGAATTTGGCCTCGAAACTTTTTCCATTGCGTTCGCGATAGGGGTTAAACATTATAAATGTCTAGCGGCATGCTTCGATTGGAGATCGAGATTCTGAGTTGCGTTTACAAAGACGATTTAAAATTTGAATTTAAAATTTGAATATAAAACAATAAGATTAAAATACTGCTGCCAAACAAGGAAACGTATAGTAAAAATTCAAACACATGTTTTCTTTTCTTTTAAATTTTCAACACGCGTTCGTTGAAAAAAATATTAGAGCCAGTGAAATAGAAAAAAAAAATATACGAATGAAAACCTTTTCTTCGTTCAATTCAAAACGAATTCGCTTCATAAAAAATAATGGCCGCTCTTTATAAAAATTCAAAAATCGAAAGCCCTAAGTTATTTCAATCGATTTAATTAGGAAAAGAAAAAAATGGCCGCTGTTCCGTTAGAAATTCAAATAGATCGCGCGAGCGTGCAATGGGTCGTCGATCGCAACGACGAACTTGTGTGAGGGCATCGCAACGTGGTGGATAGCGGCAACAGTCGCGATCGATGTAGGGCGGCGTCGAGCTCAAGCTTGGGGTCGCACCTTGTTTGTTGAACAAGGAATTGAATGACGATCGTCAGTGAGGAGGAGCAAGCATGTTGCGTTGTCGATGAGGCTGCATTGGAGAGGTCTGGGTAGCGATTCACGGTGATAGGGGTCGGGGGTTTCTCGGCAGTGTCGCGAGATCGAAGCGGCATGTTCGAGGGGTAGACATCGAGGTTCGCATGGGTAGCAACAACGACGGTGGGTGGGATGTCGAGCAGCAGTCTATGGTGGTCGTTCGAACGCAGCAGTTAGGTATATTGTTTTATTATTAATTTAATTAAATAGATAAATGTTTATACATATGTAGTAGAAAGAGAAAAAAATTATTTATAGATAGAATATTTAATTATAGAAAAATATAATCCATTCCTATTTTTAACAATTTAATATATATATATATATATATATATATATAAAGAAACAAAGTAAACAGTAAAGTATAAGGTACATTTATGCTAATTACTTCCTTCAATCCAAAGATTTTATATGTAATGTATATACACATATATAGGTAAAAGCATTATAAAAATAAGATTTTGGGAATGTTGAAATATTTGAAAATTTATAAAATAGATTCTGGGAATTCATAACTTATTTTCAAAATGGAAAATATAAAATGAATATATGTATTTTAATTTACTTGTAATTTTAAATAATGGACTTAGTGAATAAATTGTTAAGTTAACATATTTAAATTATTCTAGTTACTAAAAGATTTTAAAGGGAAAATTTATTAGTTTAAATTTAAATCACTAGTTAAAAATAAAATTATTGGTTAACTAAACTTATAAATGAATATTTATTTGTTCGATTGATTCAAATATTAATTAAATCATCAACCGTTTATACAAGGTTAAGAACTGTGAAGAAGAAAAGCTGAAATGAAAATGGGTTGCAAAATAAAGGCAAAGGTGAGATCTTCTCACTCAATTGAAATAATTATAATTTCAATTATTGATTGATTGTTTGGATGTTATATATATATATATATATTGGAGTGACTGATTTCCTACATTATATAGCGGATGAGACCATATGCGCCACATAATAGCGGATGATATAATATAATCCCATATACCGCAATATTCCACCTCGTAGTGGAATTGTTATTTAATTTTTGTGCTAACATCTATGGATGTAGGGAGATGGGTTGGAGGGATCCAACTGGATTCCTAAAATTATTGAATTTATTTCATATGTTGTGATGTGATTTATTTAGAATCTGTGAATGATTATATTGGTGACTGAAACCTTTGAAGGCCATAGTTGACCGAATGCATTTTTGGTATCGTAGGATACCAGAAATATATAATTGGATTTCTGGAAATTGAAGTAGAAAATTTTGAGTAAATTAATTTTTGAAAATTGGATAAATTTAAAAGAAGAAATATGAAAAGTGTAAAGATTGATTTTTGAAATCCTATTTAATAAATTCCAAGTATGGGGAAAAGATTTTAATAAACGAAAATAAATGGATTTTGAGTCGTACTGTTTAAAAGTTGAGGAATTTATTTTAAAATTCGGATTTTAAAATCTAAATAACGGTGTTAATATTGGATTAATGGTTTTTGAAATAAATTTGGATAAATAAAGGAATTTATTTTAAAAGGTAGTAAAATTTAGAAATCAATTTGGAATTTGGTTTAGTGTTTGAAATAAATTTGGAAATCATTTTGGAATTTGATTTAGAGTTTGAAAGTACATATCTGGAAATCGATTTGAAAATTGTATATCAATAGATATTTGGAAATATAAATTCACGATTGGAGTTTATAAAGGAAAAAGTAATTTGTTTTAAAAATAAATATTGGTTTATTTTTAAAAGTGTGAAAAGAAAAATTTACGAATTTGGGATATAAATTGAAATAAATCCAGAAGGATTTATTAATTGATTTAAATGAACCATTTTATAATGAAAAGTGTATTTTCTTTGAAAAGCCGAGTATGTTGTCAAAGTAGGCTTTAAATGTAAATTAAAATTTCTAAAGTTGGTTTTAAAAAGAATGTTTTTGGAGAAATTACTATCTTAAATTGTTTTTAAGTTTTTAAAAGTAAATATTTAGTAAGTTAATTGTAGAAGTTATTATTTTAAAGATTTAACTAATATTTGATTTTGAAGATGGTAGTTTAAAATAATTATATGCTATCTAATAATTTTATTTTTAAAATTTTTTTTGGGCTTAAGTTTTATATGAGATATAAGTATAAAAATTTAATAACTAATATTTTAAAATAAGGTGTTCAAAAATAGTTTTCATTTTATAGTACACCTAAGTATATATTTTGGATAAATGATTTAAATTAATTTAGCGTATTCGGACTTGGAAAATTTTCAGTGGAAATAAACAATATTTGAAAATTATTACACGTGAGGAAAGTGATTTGAAATTTACTTTCAAAGGGTTGAAGTGTGAAAATATATCTTGCGAAGATATTTTTAAAATAAATAATTTGGGAAATTATTTAAATTTTATTGTTGTTGTGAATGTTGTTTGATAGTTAAATAACCGACAATCAATATTTCACTTTGAAACGGCACTTGAATTTGTTTTCAAAATAAATGCTCATTATTCGGTTAAGCTGGGAGAGGACTTTATGCCATAAAACCCATTCCGAATAATGATACGATGAAATGGGATTGCATTTTAAGATGATGTTGAAGAATGGGTATTTTCGAAAACGAAAGGATTACCTGTTGAATGTCTATGCACCGAGTTTCTCCGGTATATAGATTTATATCACCTTTTGTGATGGGGAGTCCGGATGTCATTAGTGGATATCCGAATTTGCAAGGGCTTCTTTCCATAATTAGAGGAAGTGCCTTCGGTTCCGTTCGAACCCAGCACGAACTTTTATGGATTTATGTTTGACGTTACTCTTTGAGATGTAAAGCTGGTTTCTACAAATACATTTCTGTTGGTGGCGGAGAATTTATTCTCTTAGCTTAACACCCTTCTCTAAGACGTATGAGCTCAGAGGTTATGTAGTTGATGGTTATTAGTGATATATTCTCAATTTGGTAATGTGGCATGATAAATATTGCTGATCATTTGTTGATCGAAGCATGGATTTTGTGAAAAGCATAGCTTTGTGGACGAGACTTCGTCGAACCTCACACCTCGGAAATGGTTGAAATAGGAAAAGATACAGCAAGGTTATGGGGGTCGCGCCCCTATGGGTATATTCATTTCCTTCTGGATAAAAAGTGGTATTTGGTATGGAGCCCAGCTATTTAACTTGTGTGGATATAAAAGTGGTATTCTGGTATGGAGCCCATATTATTTACTTATGTGGTTGTTGGTTTTTGAGGCTTCTCGAAAAAGGTCGGTCTAGACCGAAGGTAGCGTACTCGTGAAAGTTAGTTACATAGTTATAGAGGTAACCCGGCCTTGTGTTGGCAGAGAGCTGGTTAAGTTCACGGGGAATCCCTCCAGTGGCGTACCCATTCGGTGAAGGAAGTTCCTTAGCCTTGACCATTTGTTGGAAATTCAATCACCTAATACGAGCCCTTTACGATTGCAGTTTTATAACTTGCTACCTCAGGTGGTAGCTATAGCAGGCATAATATAATGGTAACTATGCTAGTTAGGATTTATATTATACTTTCGAAATGTTTTCCACACTATGCACTAATGATAATATCAAAAAAAAAAATACTTATCAAGCATGTTTGACTATTAGAAGAAGAAATCTCCTTCAATTGTGCGATGGCATTGTGTGTGTGGCGGGAGGCCTTATGGTAGTTTCATTTTTCAAAAGCATAGCGGATTTCTTTTCCTTTCCTGTTGTGCAAATAACTGTTTTAAGATCTCACACTAGTCTCATGACTGACCTGGAGTTTATTGTTTCCTTTCTATACTCTGGATGCCCATAATTTTCCACACGGGCAGCCTAGAGTCAGGTTATCGGTTGTTCGGGAGCAAAGTCAGAAAAGTATGTTGTGGAGATTAGGAGACAAGCTATATGGCGAGTTGTATCACGTATGTTATGTTATTATTCCACTGTTTTGTTGTTGTAATACTCTGATAATGTAATGTATCAACTGATATATTTCTTTTGTTTAAAGACTATTCATTTATCTATATATATTGTACCGCTGCGGAATGTGGGATTCAGATATTGTTTCTGTTTCTTCTTCTATCTTCTTCTTCTTTAATCCTAACTGTTCGTTTTTTCGGCATTCGATTGTTCGGAATTTGATACAGTGGACGTATTAATATCGTCTTTCGGGCGTCGAAATACTGGATCATTACAGAGTGGTATCGGAGCAATTGGTTAAGCGATAAACTTAGCTTTCTTGGGGATTACTCATTAGAGATAGAGTCAGTGGTACTCTAGAATAATTTTGAGTGTATTAATAGACATGAGCGTGTATTTGTTAGTGAATATAAAATTATTTTATATTGTGTTGATTGGTTTATTGTGTGTTATATGGATTCTGTTCAATACGAGTAATTAACGTTATTAATAGGGTTCTCTAAACACTTTTAACAGAACTATACGACACGGTATTGTTTTAAAATAGGGCAACGAAATAATTTTGCCCAAATTATTTTTGTATATAAAAGAAATAATTTTCCGTAAAATTATTTTAGTATATGGTTGCTTGATGGTTTGGAAGTGATAATAATAAATTATTATCATTCAAGTGTGAAATTGAATAAGAAATTGAAATCATAACTAAAAGCTAAGAAAATAAATTCAAATTTAAACGGGATTGTAAATATAAATTGTAAATGTGATTTATAATTAGAAATAAATTCCAGAGTAATATTTGAAAATAAAGTTGAAGGATTTGAAAATTCAAATTTTGGTGAAAAGTCTAAATTCCCTTGAGTTTTGAAATGATTTTCAATGTTTTGGAAAAATAATGGTGAAATTATTTGGGAAATATTTTTGAATTGGATTTGAAATCTGGTGGATTTGGATTTAAAAATATTTGAAAAGTATTTTTGAAGGGATAAAAGCACTAAACTCTTTTCGATCGTTGAAAAATAACTTCGGCGATGACTGCAGCATCATCGATGTTCATTTTCAACTTTCCAATAGAGGAATTACTGCTAAATTATTTTAAATGGAAGTTGTTTGGAAAAACTGGGTTTGGTTTTGGAAATTCAAAAGATAATTTGAATTGATTTCAAAAATGGTTTTGAAAAGATGGAAAGACTCTGGAATCCTATTTAAAATATTTATGGAATATAATTGAGTTTGATAACTTATAAAATTTGAAATTGTTAGAATAAAATCTAACTTGAAGAAAAGTTAAATTAAAATAAGTGTGAAAGGTAAATAAGTTTGAAAACTTAGAGAAATTCAAATTGAAACTGAATTTAACTTGGATTATTTGATTAAAGGAAGATTTGAGTAAAATAAAACGATGATATGGATTCAAATGAAATTGAAAAACTGAATGTTGAAATTCATTTGGAACTTGTAAGTAAATGGAAATTAGTCAAGCAGACTAACCAAAACATAGGATTGAAATAAAATAATTGACTTAAATGAATAAGCAAATGAATTTAAACTGAATATGGTTGGAGATAAAGATAAATAGAATTTAATATCTAAGATGAAAGGTAAATTGAATCCATATGGAATTAGATATCCAGTTTAAATATAAACCAAAGCGGTGAATTGAAAATAAATATAAGAAGTATATAGATTATTATATTGAACTTAGAAAGAAATGGTAAAATTCTTAAGTAAGTTTGGAATTGAGGAAATATTCTAAGTTAATGATTGAATGAAGATTTAACTAGAAGTTGTGAATGGATAATTGTGAATAAGTGGATAAAAATCAATATGAATAAAAGAAAAGAAAATTGATATAGCTAATAATTAATTGGAATAAATACATAGGATATACGTATATTATTTTATTCGCATAATGATTCGATCCAAAATTCGAGCACAGAATTTCAAGATAATTATATCGATCTGAGTTGGGTTTTTCACTAGATTTTTGACGGCGAATCTGGATATGGATTTTTGGTAGATTCTGGAAATTCTATATCATAGTTTACGGCTATGCAAGGAGAATGACGATTTCTGATCAAGAAACCAAAACTGAATCCGCACTAGGAAGCCCGACGGACAATATAGTTCGGAAGTGAAGTTGTGTGATCGAGCGAGCGATCGGATTTGATATTGCATACGGATAATATACGGACATCGAACGGACTTGTATGAAATAATGATTGAAACTTTTGAAAAGAAATGTGCAAAATGATTTTGAATGTTGTAAGTGGACATTATTGGTTAAGTAGGATATACAGGTGTTTTGAAAGGAAAAGGGAATTGGATTTTTGATTTAGAAGATAAATGAAATTGCTCGACAAAAAGGTATGTATTTAAATTTCAATATAAAATTTGATGATTTTCTTGTCTAGCCACTTGGCATTTTGTTTTCTTTTGAAATCTGAAGCCCCATTGTGGCATTTTGTAGTTGTACCGAGCTAGCGCGCAAAGGAGACGCTGGCGAAATTTTTCAAAAAATTTAGGGAGTTAGAAAAATATTTTGAAAATTTTGAAAATTTAAAAATTTGAATTTAAATTTAAATTTGAATTGTTGAGAAAACACAATATTGTTTGGAACTATGGAAGGTTTTGAAAAGTTAGTTGAAGTGATAATGGATATTTAATAAAAAGATTTGTTTTGGCAAGTCAATTAAACTGTTTGGTTTTGGGAAAATGATAAACGGGTTAAGGATCATTCTTCTTAACTAGTAATTTCGGAAAGAAATTCTTTTAAGAGGGAAGAATGTGATGACCCCGCAATTTTGACATTTGAAATTGAAATATTTAATTGATTTTAAATATTTGAAAATTAGTTTAACTTAAATTTTAATATCAGAGTTTATTTGGGTAACTAAATTATTGAAATTTATAAATGGAATTGGATAAAATATTTTAAAGGCTTGTAAAATTTATTTTGATAATACTGAAGGTAATAAAACTTTTAGAAGTTGAATTTAAAACTATTTTGTTCATTTTTGAATTTATATCGCTTAAATCGACATTTAAAAAATAGTCTTTCGAGGCACAGTCTCGGAATTTGACGAAACCAGTTCCATTGGATCCATAATAATGTATTATTATTGGATTTCGATTTTCATAGCAATTGGTGTTGTCTTGTGACCGTACGACAAGCAAACGCACTGAAATCTATATCGAAATTTTAAATAAACAACTGGTCCAAAAAGCTATCTTCTCCGTACGATCGAATTTGGCCTCGAAACCTTTTCCATTGCATTCGGGATAGGGGTTAAACATTATAAATGTCTAGCGGCATGCTTCGATTGGAGATCGAGATTTTGAGTTGCGTTTATAGAGACGATTTAAAATTTAAACTTTAAATTTGAATATAAAATAATAAGATTAAAATACTACTGCCAAACAAGGACATGTAGATTAAAAATTCAAACATTTGCTTTGTTTTCTCTGAAATTTTCTACATGCGTTCGTTGGAAAAAAAATATTAGAGCTAGTAAATAAAAAAATTATACGAACGAAAACCTTTTCTTCGTTCAATTCAAAACAAATTCGCTTCATAAAAAATAATGGTCGCTCTCTAAAAATATTCAAAAATCGAAAGCCCTAAGTTATTTCAATCGATCGAATTAGGAAAAGAAAAATAATGGCTGCAGTTCCCTTAGAAATTCAAATAGATCACGCGAGCGCGCGATTAGTCATCGATTGCGACGACGAACTTGAGTGTGGGCATCGCAACGTGATGGATTGCGACAATAGTTGCAAACGATGTAGGCGGCATCAAGCTCGAGCTTGGGGTCGCACCATGTTTGTTGAGCAAGGAATTGAATGGGGATCGTCAGCGGGGAGGAGCAAGCAATGTTGCGCTATCGATGAGGCCGCATTGATGAGGTCTGGGTTGCGATTCACGGTGATAGGGGTCGGGGTTTTTCTCGGCAGTGTCGCAAGATTGAAGCGGCATGTTCGAGGGGTAGACATCGAGGTTCGCGTGGGTAGCAACAACGACGGTGGGTGGCAAAGTCAAGCAGCAGTCTGTGGTGGTCGTTCGAACGCAACAGTTAGGTATATTGTTTTACTATTAGTTTAATTAAATAGATAAATGTTTGTACATATGCAGTAGAAAGGAAAAAAATTATTTGCAGATAGAATTTTTAATTACAGAAACATATAATCTATTCCTATTTTTAACAATTTAATATATATATATATATATATATATATATATGTATAAAGAAACAAAGTAAACGGTAAAGTATAAGGTATATTTATGCCAATTATTTCCTTCAATCCAAAGATTTTATATGTAACGTATATACATATATATAGGTAAAAGCAAGGATTTTATAAAAATAAGATTTTGCGAATTTTGAAATATTTGAAAATTTATAAAATAGATTTTTTGGAATCCGTAACTTATTTTCAAAATGGAAAATATAAAATGAATATACGTATTTTAATTTACTTGTCATTTTAAATAATCGACTTAGTGAATAAATTGTTAAGTTAACCTATATAAATTATTCTAGTTACTAAAAAGATTTTAAAGGGAAAATTTATTAGTTTAAATTTAAATCACTAGTTAAAAATGAAATTATTGGTTAATTAAACTTATCAAATGTATATTTATTTGTTCGATTGATTCAAATATTAATTAAATCATCAAATGTTTATACAAGGTTAAGACTGTGAAGAAGACAAGCTGAAATGAAAATGGATTGCAAAATAAAGGAAAAGGTGAGATCTTCTCACTCAATTGAAATAATTAGAATTTCAATTATTGATTGATTATTTGGATGTGATAGTATATATAGTAGAGTGTGATTGATAATATATATATATATATATATATATATATATATATATATATATATTCGGAGTGATCCCGCATTATATAGCGGATGAGACCCTATGTGCCGCATAATAGCGGATGATATAATATAATCTCATATACCGCGATATTTCACTTCGAAGTGGAATTGGTATTTAATTGTTGTTCTAACATCTGTGGATGCAGGAAAACATGTTGGAGGGATCCAATTGGATTCCTAAAATTGTTGAATTTATTTCATATTTTATGATATGATTTATTTAGAATCAGTGAATGATTATATTGATGATCGAAATCATTGAAGGTTATGGTTTGGCCGAATATATTTTTGGTATCGTAGGATACCAGAAATATATAATTGGATTTTTGGAAATCAAAGTAGAAACTTTCGAGTAAATTAATTTTTTAAAATTGAATAAATTTAAAAGAAGAAATTTGAAAAGGGCAAAGATTGATTTTTGAAATCCTATTTAATAAATTCAAACTATGGGGAAAATATTTTACCAAATGAAAATAAATGGATTTTGAGTCGTAGTTTTTAAAAGTTGAAGAATTTATTTTCAAATTCGGATTTTAAAATCTAAATAAAGGTGTCAATATTGGGTTAATGGTTTTTGAAATAAATTTGGGTAAATAAAGGAATTTATTTTAAGAGGTAGTAAACTTTGGAAATCAATTTGGAATTTGATTTGGTGTTTGAAATAAATTTGGAAATCAATTTAGAATTTGATTTGGTGTTTGAAAGTGCATATTTGGAAATCGATTTGAAAATTGTATATCAATGGATATTTGAAAATATAAATTCACAATTGGAGTTTATAAAGGAAAAATAAATTTGTTTTAAAAATAAATATTGGTTTATTTTTAAAAGTGTGAAAAGAAAAATTTACGAATTTGAGATATAAATTGAAACAAATCCAGTAGGATTTATTAATTGATTTAAATGAACCATTTTAGAATGGAAAGTGTATTTTCCCTGGAAAGCCGAGTATGTTTTCAAAGTAGCTTTTAAATGTAAATTAAAAGTTCTAAAGTTGGTTTTAAGAAGAATGTTTTTGGAGAAATTACTTTCTCAAAATGTTTTTAAGTTTTTAAATGTAAATATTTAGCAAGTTAATTGTAGAAGTAATTATTTTAAAGATTTAACTAATAATTGATTTAGAAGATGGTTATTTAAAATAACTACACCCTATCTAATAATTTTATTTTGAAAATTTGTTTTAGGCTCAAGTTTTATATGAGATATTAGTATAAAAATTTCATATCTAATATTTTAAAATAAAGTGTTTAAAAATAGTTTTCATTTTAAAGTATTTCCAAGTACATATTTTGGATAAGTGATTTAAATTAATTTAAAGTATTCGGACTTGGAAAATTTTCAGTGGGAATAAACAATATTTGAAAATTTATTCCACGTGAGAAAAGTGATTTGAAATTTGTTTTCAATGGGTTAAAGTGTGAAAATTTATCTTGCGAAGATATTTTTGAAAATACAAAATTTGGGAAATTATTTAAATTTGATTGTAGTTGTGAATGTTGTTTGATAGTTAAATAATCGACTATCAATATTATCCTTTGAAAAGGCACTTGAATTTGTTTTCAAAATAAGCACTCATTATTCGGTTAAGCCAGGAGAGGACTTTAAGTCATAAAACTCATTCCGAATAATGATACGTCGCAATGGGATTGCATTTGAAGATGGTGTTGAAGACCGGGTATTTTCGAAAACGAAAGGATTACCTGTTCAATGTCTTTGCACCCAGTTGCTTCGGTATAGAGATTTATATCACCCTTTGTGATGGGGAGTCCAGACGTGATTAGTGGATATCCGTATTTGCAAAGGCTTCTTTCCTTAATTGGAGGAAGTGTCTTTGGTTCCGTTCGAACCCGGAACAGACTTGTATGGATATATGTCTGACGTTACACTTTGAGATGTAAAGCTGGTTTCTATCAAATACATTTCTGTTGGTGGCATAGAATATATTCTCTTAGCGTAACACCCTTCTGTGAGACGTACGAGCTCAGAGGTTATGTAGTTGATGGTTACAAGTGATATATTCCCAATTTGGTAATATGGCATGCTAAGTGTTGTTGATCATTTGTGGATCGAAGCATGGCTTTTGTGAAAAGCGTAGCTTTGTCGACGAGACTTCATCGAACCTCACACCCCGGAAATGGTTGAAACAGGAAACGATGCAGCAAGGTTATGAGGGTCGCGCCCCTCAGGGTATGTTCATTTCCTTTTGGATAAAAAGTGGTATCTGGTATGGAGCCTAGATATTTAACTTGTATGGATATAAAAGTGGTATTCTGGTATGGAGCCCAGATTATTTACTTATGTGGTTGTTGGTTGTCGATGCGCCTCGAAAAAGGTCGGTCTAGACCGGGAGATGGCATACTCGTGACAGTTAGTTACCTAGTTACAAAGGTAACCAGGCCTTGTGTTGGCAGAGAAATGGTTAAGTTCTCAAGGCATCCCTCCAGAGGCATATCCATTCGACGAAGGAAGTTCCTTAGCCTTGACCATTTGTTGGAAATCCAATCAGCCAATACGAGCCCTTTACGATTGCATTTGTATAACCTGCCACCTCAGGTGGTAGCTATAGCAGGCATAATATAGTGATACCTATGCTGGCTAATATTTATATTATACCTTCGAAATGTTTTCCACACTATGCACTAATCATAATATCAAAAAAAAGATTTTGTGCATCATGGATGTTTGACTATCATAAGGAGAAATCTTCTCAAATTGTGCGATTGCATTGTGTGTGTGGTGGAAGGCCTTATGGTAGTTTCATTTTCCAAAAGCATGGTGGATTTCTTTTCCTTTTATTTTGTGCAAATAACTGTTTTAAGATCTCTCACCAGTCTCATGACTGACCTGGAGTATATTGTTCTCTTTCTAAACTCTCGGTGCCCGTAATTTTGCACACGGACAGCCTAGAGTCAGATTATCAATTGTTCTGGAGCAAAGTCAGAAAAGTATGCTGTGGAGATCAGGAGACAAGCTGGATGGCGATTTGTATCACGTATGTTTTGTTATTATTTCGCTGTTTTGTTGTTGTAATACTCTGATAATGTAATGTATCAACTGATATATTTTCTTTGTTTAAAGATTATTAATTTATCTGTTATATTGTACCGCTGTGAAATGTGAGATTCTGATATTTTTTCTATTTTACTTCTATCTTCTTCTTCTTTAACCCTAACGGTTCTATTTTCCAGCATTCGATTATTCAGCATTTGATATAGTGACATATTAATGTCAGCATACGGGCGTCGAAAAATTGGATCGTTATAGCTCGCATAAGGATGAATATGACAAGGCACGTAAGGCAATGCCCATGGTAGGATTCTACCAGTTTATCCTTTCTGGCTAGACGTAACCAATCCATGGCCGACCACGACAATTAATCCGAACAAAATGGGTGCACCGATCGAGTAAAAAATCACAATAGTAATACTAGTAATCAACATCGATAGAGGTTGCTAACCTCGTTGGCCAGCCATAGGCTCCTATTTTATTCATTTTATTTATCAAATAAGTGTTAAGGCTATCCATCGTCGTCCTCTTACATCATTTCAGTAAACGTTCGCCAATTCAACTGCTACATTCTGGATATCATCCACCGCGTAAATGGTTGTCAAAGTGGTTCCAATATTGACAAAGAGTGTACCAATAAGAGACCATGGTTTCTTTAACAACCAAACATCGTTTTACACACCGGTTGGTTCTCCTACATTTCGTAAACAGTTCGTATTTGATATCAAAATATCATATTCGCTTCAAAATCAAATCCATTTCGAAATCATCGTATTTGCTTCAAAAACAAAATCCATTTTGACATTATCATATTTGTTTTACAAATCATATGTACTTAATGTCAATTTAGTTCGATATATCGATTTCACTTTAAAATTTGATTCGAATTACAATTTAGGTTTTAACTTTCATTTAGCCCAATTTGCATTTAAATCCAAGATTCAAATATAAACATTCCACCCTTTTGACCGGTTTGAATTTTTAGAAAATAGTCTTAAATAGTTTTAAAATAGTTAAATAGTTAAAACGGTTTAATAAAAAATAGTTTGAGTATTAAAAATGGTTTATATAGTAAAATAGTTTGAAAAATCAAAATAATTTGAATATTTAAAGAAGATTGATTTTAAACAATTTATACTAAAATAATTTAATTGAAAATAGTTCCAAAGTCATACTGATTCGATTCCAAATATTCCAATTCAAATCAATTTCCATTTCCAGTTTGATTATAATCGATTCAATTCTGAAGTCGAGTTTTACTACGATTCCAAATTAATTGAAATTCCAACTCCAAATTAATTTAAACTCCAATTCCAAATAAATTTAAATTCCAATTTCAAACCAATTTCAAATCAATTTCAATTTCAAATCAATTTCAATTTCAAATCAATTTCAATTTCAAAGCCAAATCAGTCTCACTCAATACTCAAATTCAACCATTTCGATTTATATCAATTCCCAGTTCGATTTCCAAAAATATCGTTCAAACACTTAAATCAAATTTAACTTCAAAATCCAATTTAAAACCCAAAGCTTCATATATAATTCAGTTTCAAACTAAATTTTGAAATATTGTTTTATATCACTTTTTACTTAACAAAATCCAAAATTCGAATAAAAGTCCAATCTTTTAAAACAAATCAATTTTTGAAATTCGCATCGTATTTCGATTATAACTTGAAAAAAAATCTCAACTTCGATTATTTAAAACAACTCCAGTTATCAATCTTAAATTTCAACATTTCGAGCTCAAGTTTGAAAATAGTTCGATTTCCATAAATTTGATTTTTCATTTCTTGACATCAAATCATTTTAAAAAATTCAAAACAAAATTAAATGATTTTAATTTAACCAATCCGGTGTCCGTATATAAGTTTCTATGCTATGGCGAAGTGAATCGGTTATTTCACTTTAATTCAGGGATGAATATATAACATTTCAATCCAAAATAAATGCCATAGGTATGTATCATTTCAACATATTTCTTAATTTATTTGAAATTATTCAATTTATAGTTTAATATGCTTTAAATAATATACAGAATGATAACATTATATATCAAAATAAATAAACGTTCAAAATATCAACCAATAGCATCCATCATAACTAATCATCCAAACAGTCAATAAATTTACAACAATTTCATAATTATCAATATCGGATATTTTACGAGCGATTAAATTCTAATTCAATTTAACTATTAATTCACATTCTATCAGCTAATTCAGATGTCAATTTAAATGTCAATTAAACTTATCAAACAACAATTAATAAATTTTCAAACACTTTACGATATAAATTTAACTACATAAAAATTATTTTAATCAAGTGTGAGCGTATAAACACTCACCTTTTATCTGAAACTGAAAAGATCTCAGTTTCAAACAAATTCCCAATCTGATTCCATGCTGAAGCCTGCGTTGATACGATTCCAACGGGATTTGATTCGTCCGAATCCGATCTCGTAAGCAAAAGTAATGGGATAATTCGTTTAATGATTAACTAAACAAAATCAACTGAATTGATTAAAACAAATAACAAAATTAAAATAACAGTCGTACCCTCCCTCCCTCACGCGATAATTATTTGGAAACGCACGCACACGAACCTAAACTCCATCCGATTTATTCAACGCCGCACGCCTCCCAAGATGATCGGAGGTCATCATCTTGCCACCGTGGCTACACCACCACCCTGCGCAGCCCTAGCTCTGGTCCTATGCCTTTCGCCGGCGTCGAGTACAAGTCCACCTAAGACGCGACTGTCGATCGGGATTTCTGCCCTCCTCTTGCCGATATAGCTCAATTCAACCTTTGGATCACTGCTTTCCATCATGCTCTCCACTTTGATAGTAGAAGCTAAGACGTGAAATCAAATGGATTATGCGTAATCGAGGGGAGAAGGTGTGATGCTATAGGCCATTGGTTTCATTTGATCTTTCGTTTTCATTCCCTTCCTTTTTTTTTAAAAAAACTGATGCCTTCAATTTAAAATCGAGGAAAAGAGGGGAGATGGAATGATATACAGCAGAAAAGGAACGTGGGTGTTTGAACGAGTTAGGAAAGAATTAAATAATCTTATATTAGAAAAATGTCTAACTAATAGCCACAAAAAATTTCAAACTTTGAATGACTCTTGTTGCCTAGCGTTCATAATGCTTTACCTCCATTCCGAACACAATGGGAGTAGTTTCGAGGCCTAATTCGATAGTATTTAGATGATAGCTTTTCGAAATCAATTTATTTTAGTAGAATTCCTTAAATAAATTTCTACGCATTCAAGCTCGCATGAAACTAGTTTCGTTGAAATCCTAGACACTGGCCAAAATGGCTATTTTTACTCTTTAATTGTAACATAAAATTTCCAATTTCTAATCACACTTTTAACCCAATTTTAAATATTAACGATCTTTATTGTGTTTTAAAAAAATCAACTTCCGATACCATTTTCATTCAAATTAAATCAAGAATTCAATTATTTAAATAATCTCCCATATTAAATTTAAACAATTTTATTATCCGATAAACCAATATTATAAATCATTAAAATTTATTTCTACCAATATTTATCCAATAATTACATTATATTTAATAACTTACAATAGTCAAAATACGAGTCGGTACAGTTATCTTAAACATTTTAAAATAACATAACATATATAACACTTCCATATAAGTATTAATTAGTTAACTCATTTAATTAATTTATATTATTAATCTTATTAATAACTTTAAAATTTGAAATTAATATTTACATAGTTTCAAGCATTTTGAACTTTTCATCACGTTTTCAAACATTTTGAAATTTTATGTTATATTATAACCTTTTATAATGAACATATTTTATTTCAAAATTAACTTTTAAATTTAAAATCTTGTCATAATTTTCAAAACTATTTTGAAAATTAGCCCAAAGCCCAATTACATTGGACCTTTTCTATTATTAACCTTTGGGCTTACTCCCCCTTTCACGTCAGGCACGTGATCAAGTAGGATAGGATACTTTATTACCCAATTTCAATCCTAGACATCACCTTTCTAGATACCGTACTAAGTGCACGAGCTTAACTAGTTAACACAAACATGACTAATTTAGAAGCATGGGCTATCAGGGACCGACACCATTGAAGAAATTGGGCCAGCCCAAAGCAGATGAAATGGGTGAATTTCAATTTTTTTTGTCATTTTGGATCTTTATTGGGCCTATGAAATCTAAATATACTTAGAACTTTTCAAAGTTTATTTTAAATAAAATTAACATTTTATTTAATTTTATAAATAAAATTTTACTTTCATTTAATGTGTATGTAACGTAAAGTATATCAAATATACTCCTATGTACATATTTGTGTGTAACAGTAACTTATTAAATTTATTTAGAGAAGGAAAATTTTCATTTCCTATCTTTTAAATTATTCAATTAAGGAGGGGGAATAAGTTTATTTAGAAAAGGAAACTTTTTATTTCCTTTTCCTTTACTTATTCAATTAATGATAGGGCATAGATTTATATGGAGAGAGAAGCCTTTCATTTCGTATTAACTTATTAAATTTATTTTTCTTTACTTAAATTAATTGATCGTATGAATGTCATTAATTAGCAACATATATGAATGTCATTAATTAACAACATGTATATGGCATGAATATAAATATAAACAAATATTTTATAGTATAAATTCTGTAAGTGAAATATATAATAGGGGCTATCAATTAATGGCAAGGTGTAGACATATAAACAAAATTAAATGGATAGATAATCACATAAAGGAAATAATAGGAAATAAATGAAGGGAAACAATTTTGATTGAATCAATTTCTCATTTCGTAAACTTAATTAATGCAGCATATAAATGACAAATTATAGGCATCATATGTAAGGATATAAACAGTCGAAAATAAATGTATGTATATATTATTACCTCATTTAAGTTGTTTCCTCCTTTTGGAAAGAAATCTAATCATACTTTGACAATATGAAATACATGTAATAAATTTTATATGTGCAAACATACATATAAAATTAATTGTGTGTATATAAGATTAAATCAAGTCTTTCTACTTAATAAAAATTAACGATTTATAGAAATCAATTTAGAAGTAGGATTATTGTCAAAACATTAATTGTATGTATGTAATATTGAATAAAATATCTCCAATTAATTAGAGACTATAGTAATGAAATTAAATTTAGATTTATTGCCAAAACATCTCCCTATTTTTTAATTTTCAAAACAACATAAACACAAAATACATACATGTAAACTTTCAAATCTAAAATTACATTTTGTTTTATATGAAGTAAAACATGAATCTTCAATAAAACACTGTAATATTCGTAAAGCTTAATTTGTTAAAGTAAAATTCAATCAAAACAATACGAACATATAAAATTTTAGATCTAAAGGAATATACTTTGAATTGAATGTTTATAATATAGATCTTAATAAAACATTGAATTCAAACACATACAAATTTTAATCTTAATTTAACAAAACAAGAAGTTAGAACTGGGCCTGCCCGCAGCGAAAGAAATGGGTGACTTTCAAAAAAAATTACCATTTTGGATCATTGACGGGCCTATGAAGTCTAAATGCATTTAAATCTTATCTAAATTTTATTTAAATAAAATCAATATTTTATTCAATACGGTAATTTAAGGAACTTTAAATATACAAATGTTTGTGATATGATGAATGTATCAAATACATTCATTTATGTCAAGTGTAAATGCGGTGTATAAGTGGTGTATGTATCTATAAATTAAACATGTAAAAATAAATTAAGAGAAAGTAAATTGATTGTTTCCCACTGTTACTATATTCAATTCACAAAGGGAAGATATGATAGAATATGAAAGGAGAGAAACATATCATTTCTTTCAACATTTAACTATAACAATTAAGACACTGAATGAAATTTATTGCTCAGACTCATATATATTTTTATTATATGTTATTTTTTCATTTATGACTCTAGTTAATTGATATTTATTTTTTATTGTGTATTGTTCTATCCTGGACTCGCATGTGTTTATTACTTTGTGCCGATACCGAGTACTAATAATTATGTTAGTTAAATGAATTTGCATTCGTACCGGTGTTAGCCCATGTGAATATTCATGCGTGTCATCCCAATGTCGCCTCATTCTCCATATTATCGGATAATATTACTCAGTAATACTCTTTGATGGTATGGTTATAGAGGTAGGGTGTTACAGTTGGTATTAGAGCAGGTTCATAACAATACTTTGTATAATAGACTCAAGTCCTAACTTTAGATGAGACTTAGAGTTTCTATTACTGTTGTATGTTGGGTAATTCCCCTGTAGAAAGGGAAAATATGAGTGTATGTGTGTATGTATTATTTATTATACGGTGATTACTGGGGTAGCCATCGAGGGATGTATTCATATTTTCTTATATTTAACATTTATTGCTTCTCCCATTCAAATTGTATATCTCTGTAAGAGATATATAGTTCATAAGTGTGTGAAGGTAGAAGTTGTAGATCCGACATATGGTCTTGGCTTTGCTAATGAATATTAGACCTCGGTCTGGCTTTGCAATGAGTAATCATATTCATTAGGAATCAGAGTGCGTAATGGAAGTGGATGAATCGCTTTCCATTGAGCATCTTAGTTATCTTGAGAGTTTCGACTCGATGATTGATGCTTCGATTTACTTGTTGGTTACATTGATTAATAGATGCTTGGATCTATTTTGAGTATAGTATTAAGTAGAAGCTATCACTCAAGGCCAATATCCTTCTAAGTTTTGATATTTTGGAACCTAGTAATGTCTTTAGTCAAAGGGTAACTAAAATTATTTTCACATAAAAAATGTATTTTTTTTATACGAGACTTAAAATACGATTGAAATGAACGTGATGATGAAAAGCTGACTTATTTATCAGTATGGATGGTTGATTAGTAATGTTAGGATTACTGTAAATAAAGTATTTTTGAATGTATTCTATCGGTAATATATAAGTGTTTTAGCACAAGCAAGTTTATATTTTAATTAAAAATCTTTTTGGTTATAGTATATATATGGTCTGTAAAGATGTTTTATTAATGAAAAGCAAATGTTTTTACAAAACATTAAGTTGTTTAAAGTAAATTAAAGTAAGTATTTAAAGGAAAATTTTTGAAATTGATTTCGTGTTAATTTGTCTATTGAGTGCTTTAAAAATTATGGTTGATGCATCTAATCATCGTTATCGATAGGGATTCCTAAATACTAGGATGAGACATATGGACGGCGGTTTTGAAAAGTTTTGAAAGGTTCTACATGGTTTGAAAAGTTTTGTAAAGTGACCAAATATTTTGGTATACATTGAAATTAATATTTTGTAGTAATATTTCGAAAAAAGTTATAATTGATGTTTTGAAGAAAAAATTAGAATGATAAGAAGATTATTTTAAAGTGAGTATAATTGTAAAGACCCGTAAATCCGTACTCCTATTTAGGCGCCGTAACCAGCGTTTCTAGGGTTTACCCCGCGTTCCGGACACAATGGAACAGGTTTCGGAAGCTAATTCGGAAGTATGTGCGAGTTATGGCTGTAAACGCTCAATTTAAATTAAACCGATTTAAGTCGATTTCTAGGCGTTTTAATTCGTAACGGACAAACGGTAAATCCAATTGACTTGAAATTTGAAACCTTACAATAATATCACATTACGGATCCGATGAAACTGGTTTCGTCGAAATCCGAGACTTTTTGAAAAATGGCTATTTTCACTCGTCAAATTAAATTAAAAATAAATCGATGCGTTTCGAGCTGCTACGATCAAACGATAACTCCGATTGACACGAAATTTGAAATCCGGTAATAACTAACTATTACGGATCCAATGGAACTGGTTTCGTTCAATTCTGAGACTGTTCAAAACTTGACTATTTTTACTAGTCGATTTTAATATTAAAATATTCAATTTTCACAAATTAACTTTTAATTCGATTTTAAAAGTTCTAAAATATTGTTCTAACTTCCATATGATAAAATAAAATTTTACAAATCATTTTCAATCATATTTAACTCAATTTCCAATTATTTTCATAATTTAACATATTAAATTATCGATTTAATTATTCAATAAAATCCAATAATTCAAATAAAATTTATTTGACTTAAAAATTCACTTATAAATATTTAAAATTAATTAAATATTCAAATTTTAATTTCTAAAAATTCTGGGTCGTTACAATCTTCCCCACTTAAAAGAATTTCGTCCTCGAAATTACAAGTAAGAAAAGTTACAGAATCTATTAATTTTCCATAATTCATAGTTAAACTTCTTACAAATCTTTTACTAAGTTTTCAAATCATAATTAGTTATCTTTTCAAAAACAACTACTATTATTTAACTTTCAACTCTAAAACAAAGTTAAAGTTTTCAAAATTTTCCAATTTTCTCAAAAAATTTCTAACGCCTTAAATTTTCGGAAAAATTCGCCATAGTCTCCTTTGCGCGGCTCGATCCGAAAAAAAAATGACAGTATATATATATATCACAAATATACATCTCATCAAGTAATGAGGCATCCCGAAGGGAAAAAAGTGTAAAAGTACGATATTTAATCCGAGATATGTACCTTATATTTTATTAGCAAGCATATACGGCTAATATAGCGCAAAAGCGAGCTCCAAATGCGAAGCAAACGCGATCCGCACCTACTAATTACTCAACAAACAACATGAGAACATGCATATAGATAATAATCTCAATATACAACATATAGCAACATAATAACTATATATGTCAACATAGCAAATGAAACAAACAACAAATGCAACCATCAACCAACTAGCATCCAACAAATTCAAAATCAATATATATTCATTTATATTCTCATTAATATTAAATGAACTGGTTTTCAATTTTAATCACATTTGATTCATTAATGTTGGAATTTACTAACATTCATCCATATTAAATTTCAATTAGTTTATATTCACTAATTCATATTCAAGTTGGTTCACTACCAAATCAATTTTAATTCTATTCAAATTTATTTACTTCTAATTTGAATTCAATTACATAGCTTTAAATTTCATTAATTCAATTTCATTAACCTAATGAATTACATACAATCACTAACAATCATATAACAACCAATGTATATCAATTACAACCAAATTCCTTTGCTTATCAATTGGTTTAATTAAATTGATTTTCATTCAATTATTCAACTTCTAATAACATTACATTTTAATGAATTAACACTTATATTCATTATTTCATATCAACTTAATTTACATTCAATTGATTAACATCCAATTCAATTCTAAAGTAAATTTCCATTTAACTTTTAAATTCATTTTTACTTACAACTCATATTCATAAATATATTCATATAGTTTCACTTCTTATATATATAAGTTTATTTCACAATTGTAAATCACTTTAATTATAATTCAATTCTTATAATTCATTTTGCTTATACAATTATTCTTTTATTTAGATTATTCAAACAACTAAACAATCAACATATATACACTTTAATAATTCTGAAAAATTATTTCTTTATATATAAAAATATACTCAAGGTAAAATTATTTCATTTACCCAATTTTAAAACAAATATTGTGCCGAATTGTTCTATTCAAGTGTTTAGAAACCCCTTCGATTCAGTTTCGAAGCTGCGCCGACGAAGGTTCATATACCACTCAACAAACCAATCATCACAATATAAAACAATTTTATATTCACTAACAAATACGCTCTCATAGCTATTCTTACACTCAAACTCAATCTAGAGTACTACTGACTCTATCTCTAATGAGTAATACCCAACAGAACCATGGTTGTCGCTTAACCATAAGCTCTGATACCAGATGTAAAGACTCGTAAATCCGTACTCCTATTTAGGCGCCGTAACCAGCGTTTCTAGGGTTTACCCCGCATTCCGGACACAATGGAACAGGTTTTGGAAGCTAATTCGGAAGTATGTGCGAGTTATGGCTGTAAACGCTCAATTTAAATTAAACCGATTTAAGTCGATTTCTAGGCGTTTTAATTCGTAACGGACAAACGGTAAATCCAATTGACTTGAAATTTGAAACCTTACAATAATATCACATTACGGATCCAATGAAACTGGTTTCGTCGAAATCCGAGACTTTTTGAAAAATGGCTATTTTCACTCGTCAAATTTAAATTAAAAATAAATCGATGCGTTTCGAGCTGCTACGATCAAACGATAACTCCGATTGACACGAAATTTGAAATTCGGTAATAACTAACTATTACGGATCCAATGGAACTGGTTTCGTTCAATTCTGAGACTGTTCAAAAATTGACTATTTTTACTAGTCGATTTTAATATTAAAATATTCAATTTTCACAAATTAACTTTTAATTCGATTTTAAAAGTTCTAAAATATTGTTCTAACTTCCATATGATAAAATAAAATTTTACAAATCATTTTCAATCATATTTAACTCAATTTCCAATTATTTTCATAATTTAACATATTAAATTATCGATTTAATTATTCAATAAAATCCAATAATTCAAATAAAATTTATTTGACTTAAAAATTCACTTATAAATATTTAAAATTAATTAAATATTCAAATTTTAATTTCTAAAAATTCTGGGTCGTTACAATAATGTTTTAGAAAATGAAGAATTATTATTTTGAATGAAGTAAATAGTTTGCGAAAAAGTATATGTAATGTTTTTGAGAAAGAGTTTTGAAGCAATAATAAAATTTTAGAAGAAATATTTTTGACCTTTGACAAGGATATAGATAAAGGTTTAAGAAATGATGTGAAACATTTTGATAAAAGAAATAATATTTTGAAATACTATTTTAGTAAAGTATGTTAAAAATTAGATATGTATAATATTTTGAAGTTTTAGAAATTGTTTTGACTTGTGAATATATATGTATAGGAGTGTAACTATTATTATGGTAAAGTAAAGAATTGTTTTGAAATTAATAAAAGTACCTCAACATATTTAGATTTATATATGATGATTACAACTACCGAGCACTGGAGTATAACTGAAGTCAATGCTGAGGCAATGTTGATCACCTGGTCAACACTGCAGCCAATCGGCGAAGTGAGCTACTAAAAATTTAAGGCAACGAATCATTGTTATATTTATAGATATATTATAATTTGAAATTGTTTGGCATGTGATGTTGTGATTATATGCCTGCTATGTTTAGTAATTGTTTAAACTTGGATGAATTTTTTGATTTTATTTGTGATATGATTTATTGTGATATAAAGGTATATATATATATATATATGTAAGTTTTCAACTTAAGATAATTTTTGAAACTTTTATAAAACTTAAGTGCAGGATTGATCGTCTTGAGGAAAATTATTTAATGAATAACATGTATGTAAAGGAATGTTTTCAAGAGTAAGCTGAAGTAAATAATTGGACTAATTTTATAAGAATTAGAAGAAGCAAAATTTGAAATGAAAATAATATTTCACGACTATGGGAAAAGTATTGATTTTTTGAGTTTTGTAGTGAAGTGAAGTTTGAAATAAACCGAGTGATAAATATTGAATGAAAATGGAATTTGACTTTTGATTTAAGTATTCAAAGAAGATTTTGTGTATAATATTTTCAAGTATAAATGGAAATCTTTTATTGACATGATAAAGAAATATGGTTTATGAAAAGAGAATTTTGGAGGTATCTATATTGTTATCGGTTTTTTTATTGAAATTACTTTCTATTTGAAAGTTGTATATATTTGAATTATGGAGAAATTAATTTTTGAATAAAGGAAAGTTTTGGTGCTTTGGAAATTTGTTTTTTGGCGTAGATGTATTGTTTTGTGTATAAAATAAAAATATATGCTGTAATTTGGTAAATGATCCAGTATTATGAAATCTAATTTTTGAAAATAAAATAATATTATGGAAAGTTTAACCTTGGAGGTAAAGAATTTTTGAAGTTTCCTTATATTTGAAGTGAAATAAATACTATTTTGGAAAATGTTTTCTGTATAAACAATTTAAATAAAAATGTAAAAGCAAATAATATGAGTTTAGAATTTTGAAATTAAGCAGAATTTTTCTAAGCAAAATGAAATTGTCTATTTATAATATACTATATTAGGACATTACATTAAAGAGTTGAAAAACTTTGATTTATGGAAATTAAGCTTTTGGAAATAAAGGAATATTTTGAAAAGTGGGTTTTTGAATTAAAGAAGTTTGGAAGTTATTATTATAAATTTTAAATCATGTTATGTTTTGATGATTTATATCTTAGAAAAGTCTTAAGAGTAAGTTATAAATTTTATGTCAAACGCTTTGTAAAATATTGAAATTGGTTTGTGGAATTGAGATTTGAAGAGGAAGATCTATTTTATTAAAGTAAGAGTTTGTCTAGAATTTGTTACTTTGAAATTTATGAATATTTAGGGTTCTTTACATCATATTTATGTGAATATTATAACCATTTTAGAAAAGTTTCGTAAAATTAGGAGAGATTGAAGGGAGAAGATTTACAAACTATTTCACATCGTTATCTTTGGATGTACTAATACTCTGAAGTTCATTAAAGAATTTTATAATTATAAAAGTTTGTTATTGAAGGAACAATATGGATTTATATAAGATATGTTCATATATTGTATTTGAGTATTGTGAATTTTCGAGATATATTCATACCATAGAGACTACTCCAAAGTTTTCCAAAAATTTCAACATCAAAATTGAAATATTGGTTGTGATGCTTGGAAATTATCCCAATTGAGTTATTCAACTCATAGTGTAACAATCCTATTTTTAATTAAACATTATTCAGGACATTTAATTAAATATGTTAAATAGAATAATGTAAATGGTTAAGGAGAATGAGATTTGAAACTTATTATGGTCATGCCATACTTAATTAATTTAGTAAGATTGTTTAAACTTAACATATAAGAGAAAATATGAGGATGGAAAAATAGGTAGGTCGATTCTTTAACCTTTAAAACCCTCTCTCCCTCATTTCATTCTCACTTTTCATAAACTTAAACAATCAAAAAAACCGCCAAGACCCCCATAACTCAAGCTAGGGGATCGAAATTAAGAAGGTTCAAGGGGAAAAAGCTTAGGGATACTAAGACCAAATCAAATCTCAACTTCAACAACTAATCTAAGGTGAATAATAAATGTTCATCTCTATTTTTCCTTTTTACATTCAGCTATGGGTAATATCGAATCACTTTTAAAGATTTTGCCAAGATATGGTTATATATTCATTATTTGGATAGAATGATGAATTAAGATATTTTTGCCAAATTATTTAAATGGGTTTTAAGGATAAAAGCTAAGATTTTATCTTCGAATGCTTTGTTTTTCTAATATGTTGTTTAAAAAAATATTTTGGAGATGGTTTTTTAATTTCATAATTTTCCAAGTTATATAGGTGATTTTATGAATTTCATCAGAAAGAAATAGCTTAATTTCATATTTCAATTATTAAAATAATTAAATATGGTTTTTGGCTCCGAATATATAGTAAAGAGAAGGATATTCTCTAATTTCTATGAATTTTTGAGATTTTTCCCCAGTAATTTAGAATTACTATGAATCCATTATGCTAGATAAGCATTTAAATTAATGATCAATTGAGGGTATTAATTAATTTAAGTTGAGAAATATTTTGGAACATGAAAATGATATGCGGTAGTATTTCTGAAAAGATTTTTTTTTAACCATTGTTTGTATCTAATAGGAATTTGCGAACGTGCAAGATTTGATGAAAAGTGCTTACCTTTAATAGAAATAAATTAGTTTTCGTGTTAGTTACGTCGTTGCCATGCTGCATACATCTACTTCGAGCTTAAAGTAATGCTGCCATGATGCACATCGATTTTGATATTGAAATAAGCATATGTTGACTGCTTCGGTAGCTGTGGAATGATTTCATTAGTGTCGATGCCGATAGTGTCGGCAACATATATAGGGAAGCATGGTGTGTACATGATTCATCTAAGCATTTTAAAAAGCTTGGTGTCGAAATTGACGAGGTTGCGTTTCTTCATCACTATTTTCGATGATCCCGCGTTAATCACTTCGACTGTTTTCAATATTTAGGTAGTAATGTCGCCTATTATGATTTCGAAACGGATGACATGGCAGCCGAAGTAAATTAAACTTTAAAGAATTTTATATTGACGTTGAGGCTCGTGATGTCGTTCTGAATCAAACTCGACGACCTTATATACTTTGTTTTAATGTCGATGCCACATGGTAACAATGTCGCATCTCATTCTTTAATGCCAAGAGACATGTTTTATATAGACTAAAATATTTTAAAGGGGCGAAGAGACCTAGGTTTTAGGAGTGTCGATGACCTTATAACTTCGACAGATAGCCGTATAACTTACAAAAGTTAAAGTTTTGCTTTAACGGGTGGATAGCCTATTGTTTATGAAAGTCGACAACATCATCTTCGACACTGAATATTATACTTAAAAGTTTAAGTTTCTATCTTTGACCTTGGATAGAGGTCGACTTTGTTTTAAACCGCGTATATGTTATGATTAAAGGCAGAGAGCCTTTGACCTCTATGTCGACATTGTTAATGCCATCGACATTGATCTATACTAAATTATTAAAGGGCGGAGAGCCTAAGTTTTCTACTTTGATGTCGTTAGTGGGGATACCAATGCCATTTGAAATTATAAATTTTAAAACTATCATTGGGGGCACCAATGTGGGTGAACTTTGAGATTGATCTAAATTTAAATTATTTATTGGTAGTGAGCCATATGTCTTTAACTTCAACTTTAAACCTTGGGAATATTATTGTCTATTTAATAAGTTCTACATGAATAAATTGGGGATACCAATGTGTGTTTCTTTAAAATGTTTTAATTTCAAAGGAAAATAACCTAATTGGGGATACCAATAGATATAGGTTAAACATGTGGGTGACATGAATTAATTATAAATAATGGGTTCATAGTCATTCTAGGAAAACTATGGGATGTGAGTTGTATAGTCCACATCATGCTGGAGATGGACAGTCTATATGAGGAAAATGAGGGGTTCATAGTTATCCTAGGAAAACAATGGGACGTGTGATTGATAGTCCACATCATTGTAAGTTAAATGGAATAAGTGTTATGGATAGTCCACATAATTTTAAATAATTAAACCATATATGATGGGTAGTCAATATGGTAAGGGAGGGTAATCCAAGTAATAATTATATGTGAGAATGGCAGGCCACATAATTATGAATGTGCTTATATATGAGATGGGTAGTCCATATAATTATAAGATGAGTATTTTGATTAAACTGTGACGAGTAGTCACTGGAAATTAAGTTGGATATCTAATGAATTGAGATGGGTAATTCAATATATGTTGCATAATTATAAATGTTATTTTCTATGTTCTAATTATTATGGTTGTAGGAGCATGGTATATGGTTGTTATGTTTTAGTTAACATATTAGTGAGGGAAAAATCCATTCCACTCAGTGGAATGATTTCACTGGATGTCTATTTGGTTCGAGATGGTAGATTATTATTCACAACAGACTATTGTCTGACTCGAAGTTTTTGTTTTTCCCCTTAAACTCTTGGGTACTGATCATTTGTGAAGGTTGTAAGTAAGGGCTTTCAGGTTCAAGGTAGATGAGTAAGCTTTTAGAGACGTGCAGGAGACAATCTAGCTATTAGGAGCTTTATCTATTTCCGCTGTGTCATATGGTTTCGTCTATTTGGGTGTAACGTCAAAGTTGTATAATTGCCAAGTATTTGACTTTGATCAACCAAAGGGGCATCTCCTATGTTGCACTTAGAGTATTTTGTAATAATTATATTTTTTTGAATGTGGGATTATGAATTAAATTATGTAATGAATATGAAGTATCAACTATAAAATGAGATGTGAAAATTTGTTATTAAACCGTGTTGAAATTTTTTCATATTTACGTGTTGCTGATTATTGGTACAATTAACGTAGCCACATTTTATTGTTGAGAATTAATAAACAGGATGACTGCAGCATCCGTAGCAGTTACTTTTGGACCTTTGGACGGAGGATGTTACACGTTGCCCATGACCACTGACGTTAAACAAGGGATGATAACCTATAGTTTTAAGGTGGCACCGAGGAATTCAATGATTATTATGTTATGCTAGTAAGCTTTGTATTATTTTGATTACGATGATTGTATGATTGTTTTATTGTAGTAAGCTAATAATTTTAGCTAGTTATGAATTTTATTGCAAAAATCGCGAGGTCGCAATTTTCTTAAGGGGTTAAGTCTCTAACAAACCGATGTTAAAAAGCAATAAATTAACATTGATAATAGTGTTATAATTCATTAAATTTGATTTTTAAAGATTAATTTGAATATTTATGAAAATATTGAGATTTAATAATGAAGTATTTTATGGAAAATGAGAATTTGATGATAAATTATTTCTCAGATAAGTATTTAAAAGTTGTGAATTATTAATAAACAATGAATTTAATTATTTTTGAGAAATTTTGATATTTTCAGATTTAAGATGATTGTAATGTTTTTGTAATATTTAATATTGATTGTGAACGAGATTAGAAATTCATTTTAAAAGAAAAAAGTTTGTTTTCATTTATAAAAGGACTTTGTGAATTTATTTAGTAAATGAGTCTACAGATGGAAAAATGAAATAGGTTATTTAAATGAGTTTAATTATGGAAAGATAATTACTGCAAAATTATGAAATAGTGATAAAATGTTTTTTGAAGATAAATATGAATTTATTTAGTAAGTCTAATTAGTTTAACATGATTAAAAAATTAATTAGTAAAGAAGAAAAGAAAATGAGACGATGAGTTAGTAGGTTTTAAGGCCCAACTTAGCCCATACTAGTTTCATGAATAATAATCTAGATAAATCCTTGTTTAGAAACATCTCTACCCGTTACTAAAACAATTCACAAACAAACTTTTCCTCGTTCTCTCGTTTTTAACTTCAAGAAGTAAAAATTATTTTATAAACTCTCTTCCTTTAAAACTCAAAATAAATTTCCTATCAATTCCAAAATTAAAGTATGGTCTTCTTAACAACATTCTACTCCTAATTGCAAGATGAAGATAGTGTTTTGATTGAATTTAGAGTTCATTGGGAAGTTGCGATGAAGAGACAAAGAAGAAGAAGAAGAAGAAGCAGGAAAAGTGAAGTGGTTGGGATTTAGCTAGCTTCAAGTGAGTGTTTCACTCACTAACCTATGTCTAATTGTTGAGTTCCTTTGCATATGTTTAATTACTAAATTGTGTATGGGTTGTATTCATGAACATGAATGAATTGTGTATTATATGATTTGAATTTGGATTAGAAACATCACAACCTCACATTCAGTGGGTTGCAACGGTCGACCGATGAACATACCTGGTGTGTATATTCATACTAATAATACAATTTGATAATAAATTTATTTAGTTAATATAGATCATTTATTATATATATAATTGTGATGTCGTTTTGAGGAAATATTTATTTAAATTTGGTTTAATTATATGTTTCTAGGAAAATATGATATTTGAATCTAATTATTATTTAATAATCTTATAAAATTTTAGAAAATGTAAAAAAATGTTTCAAATCAATATTTTTATGAATTTCAAAGTGTATTTGACGAAATATTGATATACTCTAAAGTTTTGATAAATATACTTATGGATTCAGAAAAAAGAAATTCTTTTGTAGGTTATAAAATTTATCCATAAACATTATTTAATTATGGAAAATTATAAAATGATTCTTATGAGTAATATTTGGTTACAAGCTATTTTCTTGATTTCAAAAGAAAGAAATGAGTTTCTGAAAGAATATTTACGAATTACTAAATTATTATTTAAATTTTTTTAGGTTGAGTGTTTGTATAAATAATTAAAATTTGTAAATGCTTTTACTTGTTTTGGATACCTTGTTATAACTTAGTTTATTTATATTTCTTTCTAAATAAATGTGTGAGTTTTATCCATGTAACGAGGAATCTGCATAAGCGGACTAGCAATACCGTCTGGTATGGGATCTACGATAATACTTTTTCAGTTATGCTTTGGGCTTGTTCTGTAGAATAATATTATGTGAATGTAATTTACGAGAATTGAGTAAACATTTGAGTAACACCATGTGGTATGTATAACGATCCACCTTTTTGGACGGTTTAAATCGACAATAAATCACACATGTCAGACTTAAACCATTCAAATGGTAGGATTGTTATGGAGTAAATAGAAAAAGGCAGAGAAATAAAGAAACAAAACACAGAATCTCACAGCGGAATGACAAAATATAATAATCAAATAAACAGTACATGAATCTGTTTTACAAATAACATTTGATTATACTTCTACAATATAGATCAGAATTACATACAACATGAATAATTAAATAAATGCAGCGGAACAACATGATGCGGTGGAATAAATAAATTAGTAACATATTAAATCTTTGTCTTCGTCCTCCAAAAAGCAGTCTTCGATAAACTGGAAAGCTCAGACTGACCCGAGCGAATTGAAAAGACAAAACACTCGAGTCAGAACTAAAAGATCTTATGCAAGTTAAATCAACACTAAATAAATATGAGTGTAACGGCGTCAGAAATGTTTACGGGTTCTGACACCTCTTATCCAGTGTCAAACGTGAGTGCAATAACTTAATAGATGTTTAGGATTACCATCTTCTAAGGATCCGTTAACTGTCTACATACATATAACAATAAGCTATTATAATAGTGTCTATAGTAAGTATTAAAATAACATTAACAGTTACCCATATCCCTCTTAGCACATTTTATATATTCCCGTCGTCTATACAGTAACGTATACTCCACCAAACCGGTGGTTTACCCAGAGGGCACTCCATAGGTACGATACAAAACAAACTCGTAGAAGACGCGATACGCCATGCGAACACGGCACTCGAGACAATGTCAGGGTAGGATTCTACCATTTGCACTCCCGAACTGGTAGTAACGCATAGCAACTACTACCGTCCATCTCGAAACACACTCCCATAATCAAATCGAGGAGTGGCCACCGAATCAAGCACAAAGTCGTAATATGGTATCGGAGAAATGTGTCCGATAGAAGGTGCGACTTCACTTGGCCCGGTATAGCTCTTGTTAAGCTGACTCATGGGAGTCAGGTCTACGTAAATACCTCATACAGAATCGTTCGTCAAACCATCCTATTTCATTATAAAACCTCCACCACGTACACAGTTGTTCGAGTGGTTTTCGATATTGGTAGAGAGTTTGACAATATCTGATCTCGGTCTCTTTAACAACTAAACACTTATTTCACACCGTATGGTTGTTTTACATTTTCAAAACCGTTTCATAACCGATATCAAAATATCTTATTCAATTCAAACATATCCCTTTTAAAAATAAATCATTTACCATTTTAACTGTTTATGCATGTTAAAATAAATTGCAAAATAAAAAGATTAGGCAACGATACAGCGCATGCCTATATTTATCAAAAAAAAAAAAAAACACACAAAATTCAAAATATTAAATTATAATCAAGTTGTCAAGACTTAAAGTGAATACATAACATCAATAGTAGTCTTTAAAATATGACAACTTTAATACAAAAGTAATCAACTCTACAATGTCATGCAATGAGTATTATTGATAACTTAATACATAAAAACATGTTGTAGTATTGACTTTGTTGATGATCAATATTGAAGAAACTATAGCAATTACACCATTTACATTACCAATTTGCCGATCTTGCTTTGCTTTTATGGCAGCTTTCACCTGGCTTTATCAATATTTGTGTGCAAACGAAAAACGTAAGTTTCATATTATAGGTAAAAAGAAATGTCATACACTATAATAACCATATTGATTTCTAACCAACCTACCAGAATGTTGTAGTTTTTAATTCTAACATTTAACTTAATAACAAGATCTAATCATCCATATGGGTCGTTTACCTTGGCTGGTAACAATATGTCAAAAACACATTGATCTTTACCAGTTATTATGTATCTAGAATGATATGTCACTAGTTCTTAGGTATAGGGTCAATTACCAATTATATGAAATTTGATATCTAAATAAATTGGTTATCTTGTAAGCACACCTTAATACTAATTAGCTACCTAAGTATCCATTAGGGAAACTCATCGAGTGCAGAAAACTAGAAAAGAACAAAATGAAGAAGGAGAAGACATTAGGTACAAACCATACATAGATGGAACATCTTCTAGTAAAATAGAGTGGAGCATAAGCAATGGTGAATATGTGACATCTGACAATGTAAGCATAATTTATCCATTTACATTATTAATTTGTTTTTATTGATTGCATTCTTACTAATACGTGTTGATTCATTGTGCTACTAATATGAAGCATACCTTTTCACGCTAACTGATAAGTAAATCATTTAAGAAATCTATATGCTGAAAATGATTACTGATTTATGAATATTAAGTAAACATAAAAATAATCCAGCAGGAAAATCTATGGTTTATTTTTCAACTCCGATTGATTATTGTATCATCGGCATTACATGAAAACATGCATTGATGCATGCACTACAACACATAAACATAGTTTTTATATTATGCATCCTTATATTTATATCGCTATAACGATGAAAGTTAACTAGATTCATGCGATTCAAATCTTTGACTCCATGCATTTTCTGTACTGCAAATAAGTTTGAAGCAGACACATTTTCACTACTAGTTTAAAAATCTTCAAACGTATCGTGGATGACATACATTCCACTAACATACGTCAAACATAATACACAGTAAAAGCTTTGAAAAAATAAAGTCAAACGTTATATAATTATTGTCTCTCCACTTTATGTATAGACAGAAAAAACTAATGCTTTTAGTAGGTTACCAGATGGTATCTATCACGAACTTGAACAGCAATTCAAGCGTGTAATATATATGTTTCTAGCATCATTTACATTAAACATATACAAAAATTTCATAGTAATTGGTCAATACTCTTGCAAACAAAAATATTAGTAGGGTATGTTTTTTAGGTACAGTCGTAAGATGAAAATACTTGAAGTTTTAATTATAATTCAGATTATTTACATAAATTTCCCTTCGTCATTATGATGCATATTAGGAATGAGACAATGTGTACAATCAGAAACGATAAAGTTCAGGATCACTATATCCTGCCGTCTTAGAAGGATATAGTGATGCAAATTGGGTTGCTGATTCAGAGGAATCAAAATCAACAAGTGGTTATGTCTTTACCTTAGCATGGGCAGTAGTGTCATGGAAATCTACTAAACAAACATACATAGCTCGATCCACTCTTGAATCGGAGTTCATCGCTTTAGATAAAACAGGCGAAGAAGCAGAATGACTTCGTCGTTTTTTAGAAGATATTTCATTTTGGCCTAAACCTGTACCGGCCATATGCATACATTATGATTACCCAACTGCACTAAGTAGAGCGCATAACTTTGTGTATAATGGAAAGTCACGACATATTCATCGACGCCATGACACAGTTAGGCAGTTATTCTCAAATGGAACTATTTCCATAGATTATGTGAGGACAAATGATAACCTAGCGGATTCATTTACTAAAGGTTTATCAAGAGAGAAAATTGACTGCGCATCGAGGGGAATGGGTTTAAAAGCTTAAATCACCAAGAGTTATCTCATATGGAAACCTACCCTAGCGACTGGAAATCCCACAGATTAGGATCAATAGGCAAAACAGTTCTGAGTAACTCAAGGCGTAATGCATTTGCATGGACATAGTCCAACTCCATTCCTATGGTGCACAATATAAATGCATGCCTACAGAAGTATTTAAAGGTTAAAACTATGTTTTTTAACGATCACTATATTTTGAAAATAACAAGTGGGGTATTTGTAGGATACTCTTAATGGTTGCGGTCACCTATGTTAGTATGAGCTGGGTCGGCTTTATGAGAATATGAAAGGCTTATATTTTCTATAAACACTCGCAGAACCAAAAATTATTCATGACCAAAATGAAACAACCAAGAGATTGGATTAGAAGGGAATCAATGCTTCGTAAAGCTTGTTGTCTGGATATACAATAAAGGCCGACGGTTTAAGATGAAATAATTCACCGATTAGCCAAGCAGATCCGATAAGTTTTAACTAGGGAAAGTTCAAAGTGAAATATCTACTTATCCACTGTAAAGCATTATTCCATATGTACGCTGTACTATTTCGCTTTGTGTGGGGGATATGTATATTATCATTCACGTGGGGGATTGTTGGAATTCCTATTGAATGAAAAAATAAATAAGTCCCACATCGCCAAAATTGCAAAGCTATTCTAGTATATTAATAGCTTTGCAATGAAGGGGTTGGGGCCTAGGGGCACCCAAATGTATGCTTCGTTGTGAGGAGGGAGATCATGCATCACCAACACACACGCGCGCACCGCCGCCGTCCAACCGGGCCTGGGTTCGTGTTCGGGTTCGGGTCTAATATGATCCTATTTTTACTACAAAACTGGATCGGGTTTTCTGACAGTTGCACACTATACGAACATGTGCGAATCTGTTCAGAAGCGGACGCGAATTTACTGAGGAGGTGCGACTTTTGAAGAGGGCGCGAGTTTTGGCGAACAGACGGAAGCGGGTGTGAACCGTTAAACGCTAGCGGGTGCGACCTGACTGAAGAAGCGCATGCGAACAGAAACAGAGGAGCAGGCGGACGCGACCCGTTAATGAACAGTAGCGGTTCAAAAGGCAACGGGTGCGACCCGTCAAGCGAAAGCGGCTGTTTGAAGGGTTGCAGACGAAATTATAAATAGAAGAGAATCCTGGTCACATTCTCATTCGATTCCGATTCTAATTTCTTTTGCTTCTTCTCTACTGCTCTCGACAATATATCACAGAGTTGACATACTCATTACAATCTCGTGCAGATTACGTCTGTTGTATCTTGAGAGACTTTAAATAATTTCTTAAGAAAATTGTTACGACAAGCCTCAGATGGAATTTTCTTCTTCGGTTTATAATTGATTTATATATTTGTTTACATATATATATATATATATTATATATATATATATAATTTTCGTTTCTACGTTGTACTATTTCTTTAAATAGTATAACGTTTGATCTATCGCTATAGTTATTATTACTATAGTTATTACTACTATAGTTATTAGATTTTGGTTGTAATTTAATTTTGACATATTGCTTAATTTAGCAAATACAAACTTCCGGAATAGTGGAAATCTGATTGATAAACATGTGAGATGAGTTTATAATTGATTATTCTCTGTTTTGGTATACTAGACGTATAACGTCTTAAGACGTTCCTATTTTTTTGCTAAAACAGAGATGACAACAGTTGCATTATCAAAAAATGCTACTACAAACAACAGGCCCGATCCTTTTAAATGAGATGGTCATGATTTTCTAACATGGCAGAATCAGATGTTGTTTTATCTCACCACACTCGGTCTGCAACGGTATCTCGAGGAGGAGGAACTGATTCCAGCACCAGGCAAGGAATCAGATGTTGATATGTGGAAGCGTTCTGATTTTCTATGTAGAAAATATATTCTGAATTGTCTCGACAAGGTGCTATACAAAATATATCAGCCTTTAAAGACAGCAAAAGCACTGTAGATGCACTTGCCACGAAGTATGAGACGCAGAATATCAGTCTTAAGAAATTCATTATAGAAAAATTCATGGACTACAAGTTGGTTGATTCCAATCCGATGACTGCTCAACTACATGAACTGCAAATCATCATTCATAAACTCGAAGCGGAAGGTCATAAGATTGGCGAATCATTTTTGGTTGAAGCCATCACAGGAAAACTGTCGTCGTCATGGAGTGATTACTGCAATTATCTAAAGCATAAGAAGAAAGAAATCTCTTTACAGGATCTCATAGTCCGACTGAAAATTGAGACAGATGACCATAGAGTTACAAAACAAAGCGAGGAGGCATTTGTGGCTGAAGGTTCAAAGATCAAAAACAAAAAGAAGAATTTCCAAAAGAAAAGGAAAGCTCCAGACAACAAACCAAAAGACAACAAACGAACAAAAAAGTCTAATGGCGAGTGTTGGGTTTGTGGAAATGTTGGACATGTCGCTAGAGATTGCAGACACAAAAAGGACCGCAACAAAGAGGCAAATATAGTAGACAACATGGAAGTAGATGAGTCCCACTTCTCAGCAGTTGTATTTGGATGCAATTTGGTTCAAAATCCTAACCAATGGTGGGTAGACAACGGCGCTACACGTCATGTCTGCTCTAACAAATCCATGTATTCTACATACCAGAAATTCGATCACAAAGAAAAACTATATATGGGTAATTCTGCAGCATCCACGATCGAAAGCAGTGGCACAGTAATCCCCAAGTTTACTTCTGGAAAAACTTTCAAGTTGAATGACGTGCTCCACGTTCCAGACATAAGCAAAAATCTCATCTCTGATGCAGTGCTATCAAAGAAAGGATTCAAAATGGTGTTCGAATCAGACAAGATTGTTCTGTCCAAGCTGGAATGTATATCGGAAGGGGATATTTATGTGGCCTATTTAAGGCAAATGTAGCCGTTATCGGCAATAAAACTATGTATTCTGATTGTGCTATTAATAAAATTGAAGTTTCTTACTTGCTTGAGCACGAAATTTTACTATGACATGATAGATTGGGACACATAAATTTCCAAAAAATGAAAAAATTATCAAACTTGAGATTAATTTTGAAACTCCAAGTAGATAAAAACTACAAATGTGAGACATGTGTAGAAGCAAAAATGGTTAAAAACCCATATCAATCTGTTGATAGAAGCACCGAACCACTAGGTTTGGTTCATACAGATTTATGTGATTCTAAATCATTACCTACAAGAGGTGGAAAAAAGCACTTTATCACTTTTATTGATAACTATACACGATATAGTTATGTATATCTTTTAAATAGTAAGGATGAAGCAATTACATTGTTTATGAAGTACAAAGCTAAGGTAGAAAATCAGTTAAATAAAAAGATCAAGATATTGACATCTAATCGAGGTGGAAACTATGAATCACCATACAGTTCTGTGCCAAAAATGGTATAATTCATCAAACAACTGCTCCATATTCACCACAACAAAATGGTGTAGCCGAGAGGTAAAACAGAATGTTAAAAGACATGATTAATGCCATGCTTTTAACCTTTGGTCTACCGACAAACTTGTGTGGGGAAGCCTTAAATATGTCTAATCACATATTAAACAAAGTCACTCACAATAAAACTGGAACAGTTCCATATGAGTTATGGAAAGGACACAAACCAAGTTTTAAATACCTCAAAGTGTGGGGGTGCTTGGCAAAAGTTCCAGTTCCGCACCTAAGAAAGTCAAACTTGGATCAAAAACAGTAGATTGTTACTACTTAGGGCCAGCCCAACATAGTGGTGCCTACATATTTTTGGTATTCAAGTCTGTTATAGCTGATATTCATGTAAATACAATCATAGAATCTAGAGATGCCTCATTCTTTGAAGATGTTTCCACACAAAAGGAATAAAGGGAATAATGTCGATAAAAGGACAAGAGAAGAATCAAGCAATTTACATGAAGATGAAACTCATCAAGAGATTGAGGAAATTGAACCAAGAAGAAGCGTAAAGGTTAGGACTTCCAAGACATTTGGTTCGTATTTTTTCACATATGTGTTAGAACACGAACCTCAAACGTACAGGGAAGTAATGTCATCTTCTAAATCTTCATGTTGGAAACAAGCAATCCAAAGTGAGATTGATTCAATTCTAAGTAATAAAACTTGAGAAATTGTTGATATTCCACCTGAAATAAAACCATTTGGCTGTAAATGGATTTTCAAAAAGAAAATGAAAGCAGATGGCTCTATCGGCAAGTATAAAGCCAGACTAGTAGCCAAAGAATATCGTCAAAAAGAAGTAGACTTCTTTGATACATATTCGCCGGAAACACGAATAACCTCTATAAGAATGCTAATAGCAATTGCATCGATCTGTAAGCTAGAAATTTAGCAAATGGATGCAAAAACAGCATTCTTAAATGGAGATCTCAATGAGGAGATCTACGTAAAGCAACCTGAAGATTTTATTTTCAAAGGAAATAAAAACAAAATCTGTAGATTAGTAAAATCATTTTACGGACTAAAACAAGCTCCAAACCAACGGCATGCAAAATTTGATAGTGTCATGATGAGAAATGGTTTTCGTATAAATGAATGCAATAAATGTGTTTATTATAAACAAATCGGACAATCATATGTGATGATTTGTTTATATATAGACGATGTGTTAGTATTTGGTCCAAAAACTCAGGTAATAGAAACCATAAAGAAGATTTAAATTAGCAATTTCGATATGAAAGACTTAGGAGTTGCAAATGTTATTTTGGGAATCAAAATAATAAGAACACCTAATGGAAATGAATTATCTCAGTCACACTATGTAGACAAAGTGATTGAAAAATTTCAAAATTTTGGAATTAAAGGGATAAGAACACCTTTTAATCCATCAGAAGTACTGCATAAAAACACTAATGAGAGTGTAATGCAACTGGAATACTCTCGTGTAATAGGATGTCTCATGTATCTCATGAATTGCACAAGACCAGATATAGCTTATGCCGCAAGTCGACTGAGCAGGTATACAAGCAATCCAGGAAAAGAAGACCGGAGAGCACTAATGAGAGTGCTTGGATATTTAAAAAAAGCCACAGATTATTCCTTACATTGGAAAATATACTACCGTCTTTGAAGGATATAGTGATGCAAATTGGACTGCTGATTCAGAGGAATCAAAATCAACAAATAGTTTTGTCTTTACCTTAGCAGGGGCAGCAGTGTCATGAAAATCTACTAAACAAACATGCGTAGCTCGATCCACTATGGAATCGGAGTTCATCGCTTTAGATAAAGCAGGCGAAGAAGCGGAACGGCTTTGTCATTTTTTAGAAGATATTCTGTTTTGGCCTAAACCTGTACTGGCCATATGCATACACTGTGATAACCAAGTTGCGCTAAGTAGAGCGCACAACTTTGTGTATAAAGAAAAGTCATGACATATTCGTCGACGACATAACATAGTTAGGCAGTTACTCTCAAATGGATCTATTTTCATAGATTATGTGAGAACAAATGATAACCTAGCGGATCCGTTTACTAAAGGTTTATCAAGAGAGAAAATTGACTGCGCATTGAGGGGAATGAAATTAAAAGCCTAAATCACCAAGAGTTATCTTATACGGAAACCTATCCTAGCGACTGGAGATCCCACGAACTAGGATCAATAGACAAACCATTTCTGAGTAACTCAAGACGTAATGCATTTGCATGGACATAGTCCAACTCCATTCCTATGGTGCACAATATAAATACATGCCTATAGAAGTATTTAAAGGTTAAGACCAAGTTTTTTAATGATGACCATAACTTGAAAATAACTAGTAAGGTATATGTAGGATACTCTTAATGGTTGCGATCACCTATGTTAGTGTGAGCTGGGTCGGCTCTATGAGAATATTAAAGGCTTATATTTTCTATAAACACTCACAGAACCAAAAATTATTCAGGACCAAAATGAACACAACCAAGAGATTGGATGAGAAGGGAATCAATGCTTCGTAAAGCTTGTTGCCTGGATATACAATAAAGGCCGACGGTTTAAGATGAAATAATTCACCGATTAGCCAAGCAGATCTGATAAGTTTTAACTAGGGAAAGTTCAAAGTGAAATATCTACTTATCCACTGTAAAGCATTATTCCATATGTACGCTGTACTATTTCGCTTTGTGTGGGGGATATGTATATTATCATTCACGTGGGGGATTGTTGGAATTCCTATTGAATGAAAAAATAAATAAGTCCCACATCGCCAAAATTGCAAAGCTATTCTAGTATATTAATAGCTTTGCAATGAAGGGGATGGGGCCTAGGGGCACCCAAATGTATGCTTCGTTGTGAGGAGGGAGATCATGCATCACCACCACACACGCACGCGCCTCCGCCACAGCCGTCCGTCCGATCGAACCAAACCGGGTCGGGCCGGTGTTCGGGTTCGGGTCTAATATGATCCTATTTTTACTGCAAAACTGGACCGGGTTTTCTGACTGTTGCAGGCTATACAAACAAGTGCGAATCTATTCTGAAGTGGACGCGAACTGACTGAGGAGGTGCGACTTCTGAAGTGGGCGCGGGTTTTTGACGAATAGACGGAAGCGGGTGCGAACCGTTAGACGCAAGTAGGTGCGACCCGGCTGGAGAAGCGCAAGCGGATAGAAGCAGTGCGATGCGAACGGATGCGAGGAGCAGGCGGGTGCGACCCGTTAACGAACAGTAGTGGTTCAAAAGGCAATGGGTGCGACCCGTCTAGCGGACGCGACGGTTTAAAAGGATACAGACGAAATTATAAACATGAGAGAATCCTGATCACATTCTCATTCGATTTCAATTCTAATTTCTTCTACTTCTTCTTCTCTACTGCTCTATACAATATATCACAGAGTTGACATACTCATTACAATCTCGTGCGAATTACGTTTGTTGTACCTCGGAAGACTTTAAATAAAGTCTTAAGGAAATTGTTACGACAAGCCTCAGACTGAATTTCCATCTTCAAACCAGTTAGGTTTATAATTAATATATATATATATATATATCATTTTCATTTCTACGTTGTACTATTTCTTTAAATAGTATAACGTTTGATCTATCGCTATAGTTATTATTGCTATAGTTGTTAGATTGTGGTTGTAAATTAATTTTGACATATTGCTTAATTTAGCAAATATAGACTTCCGGAGTAGTGGAAATCTAATTGATAAACTTGTGAGACGAGTTTATAATTAATTATTCTCTGGTTTGGTATACTAGACGTATAACATCTTAAGACTTTCCTGTTTTTTGCTAAAACAAAGATGGCAACAGTTGAATTATCAAAAAGGCTACTACACACAACAGGCCCAATCCTTTTAAAGGAGATGGTGATGATTTTCTAACATGGCAGAAGCAGATGTTTTTTTAAATCAACACAATCGGTCTACAACGGTATCTCGAGGAGGAGGAACGAATTTCTGCACAAGGCAGGGAATCAGATGTTGATGTGTGGAAGCATTCCAATTTTCTATGCAGAAATTATATTCTGAATTGTCTCGACAAGGTGCTATACAAAGTATATCAGTCTTTGAAGACAGCAAAAGCACTCTGGAATGCACTTGCCACGAAGTACCAGACGTAGAATATCAGTCTTAAGAAATTCATTATAGACAAATTCATGGACTACAAGATGGTTGATTCCAAGCCGGTGACTGCTCAACTGCATGAACTGCAAATCGTCATTCATGAACTTGAAGCGGAAGGTCATAAGGTTGGAGAATCGTTTTTGGTTGAAGCCATCATGGGAAAACTGCTGTCGTCATGGAGAGATTACCGTAATTATCTAAAGCATAAGAAGAAGGAAATCTCTTTACAGTATCCCATAGTCCGATTGAAAATTGAGGCAAATAACCGTGGAGTTTCAAAACAAAGCGAGCACGCATATGTGGCTGAAGGTTCAAAGACCGAAAAAAAAAGAAGAATTTTCAAAAGAAAAGGAAAGCTTCAGACAATAAACCAAAATACAACAAACGAACCAAAAAGTTTAATGACGAGTGATGGGTTTGTGGAAAGGTTGGACATGCCGCTAGAGATTGCAGACACAAAAAGGACCGCAACAATGAGGCAAATATAGTGGACAACATGGAAGTAGATAAGTCCAACTTCTCAGCAGTTGTATCTGAATGCAATTTGGTTCAGAATCCTAACCAACGGTGGGTAGACACTGGTGTTACTCGTCATGTCTGCTTTGACAAATCCATGTTTTCTACATACCAAAAATTCGATCATGAAGAAAAAATTCTATGTGGGTAATTCTGCAGTATCCATGATCGAAGGCAGTGGCACAGTAATCCTCAAGTTTACTTCTGGAAAAACTGTCAAGTTGAATGACGTGCTCCACGTTCCAGACATACGCAAGAATCTCATCGCTGGTGTAGTGCTATCAAAGAAAGGATTCAAAATGGTAATCGAGTCAGACAAGATGGTTCTGTCTAGGGCTGGAATGTATATTAGAAGGGGATATTTATGTGATGGCCTATTTAAGGCAAATGTAGCCGTTATCGGCAATAAAACTACATATTCTGGTTGTGCTATTAATAAAATTGAAGTTTCTTACTTGCTTGAGCATGAAATTTTACTATGACATGATAGATTGGGACACATAAATTTTCGAAAAATGAAAAAATTATCAAACTTGGGATTAGTTCGAAATTCCAAGTAGATAAGAACTACAAATGTGAGACATGTGTAGAAGCAAAAATGGTTAAAAAAAAACCATTTCAATTTATTGATAGAAGCACCGAACCACTAGGTTTGGTTCATACAGATTTATGTGATTTTAAATCATTACCTACAAGAGGTGGAAAAAAGTATTTTTATCACTTTTATTGATGACTATAAACGATATTGCTATGTATATCTTTTAAATAGTAAGGAAGAAGCAATTACATCGTTTATGAAGTACAAAGCTGAGGTAGAAAATCAATTAAATAAAAAGATCAAGATATTGAGATCTGATCGAGGTAGAGAATATGAATCACCATTTGAACAGTTCTGTGCCGAAAATGGTATAATTCATCAAACACCAGCTCCATATTCACCACAACAAAATGGTGTAGCCGAGAGGAAAAGCAGAACGTTAAAAGACATGATTAATGCCATGCTTTTAACCTCTGGTCTACCGACGAACTTGTGAGGGGAAGCCTTAAATATGTCTAATCACATATTAAACAAAGTTCCTCAAAATAAAATAGGAACAATTCCATATGAGTTATGGAAAGGACACAAACCAAGTTTTAAATACCTCAAAGTGTGGGGGTGCTTGGCAAAAGTTCCAGTTCCACCTCCCAAGAAAGTCAAAATTGGACCAAAAACGGTAGATTGTTAGTACTTAGGGCCAGCCCAAAATAGTAGTGCCTATAGATTTTTGGTATTCAAGTCTAATATAGCTGATATTCATGCAAATACAATAATAGAATCTAGATATGCCTCATTCTTTGAAGACGTGTTTCCACACAAAAGGAATGAAGGGAATAATGTCTCTAAAAGGACAAGAGAACAATCAAGCAATTCACATGACGATGAAACTCATCAAGAGATTGAGGAAGTTGAACCAAGAAGAAGCGTAAGGGCTAGGACTTCCAAGACATTTGGTTCGGATTTTTCACATATGTGTTAGAACACGAACCTCAAACGTATAAGGAAACAATGTCATATCCTGAATCTTCATGTTGGAAAAGGGAAATCCAAAGTGAGATTGATTCAATTCTAAGTAATAAAACTTGGGAAATTGTTGATATTCCGCCTGGAATAAAACCTACTGGCTGTAAATGGATTTTTAAGAAGAAAATGAAAGTAGATGGCTCTATCGACAAGTATAAATCCAGATTAGTAGCCAAAGGATATCGTCAAAAAGAAGGAGTAGACTTCTTTGATACATATTCGCCGGTAACACGAATAATCTCTATAAGGATGCTAATAGCAATTCCATCGATCTAAAAGCTAGAAATTCATCAAATGGATATAAAGACAGCATTCTTAAATGGAGATCTCGATGAGTAGATCTACGTGGAGCAACCTGAAGGTTTTGTTTCCAAAGGAATGAAAACAATGTCTATAGATTAGTAAAATCATTATACGGACTAAAACAATCTCCAAAACAATGGAACGCAAAATTTGATAGTGTTATGATGAGAAATGGTTTTCATATAAATGAATGTGATAAGTGTGTTTATTATAAACAAATTGGACAATCATATGTGATGATTTTGCTTATATGTAAACGTTATGTTAATATTTGATCCAAATACTAAAGTAATAGAGACCATAAAGAAGATGTTAATTAGCAATTTCGATATGAAAGACTTAGGAGTTGCAGACGTTATTTTAGGAATCGAAATAATAAGAATACCTAATGGAGTTGAATTATCTCAGTCACCCTATGTAGAGAAAGTGATTGAAAATTTTCAAAATTTTGGAATTAAAGGGATAAGAACACCTTTTAATCCTACAGAAGTACTGCATAAAAACAATAATGAGAGTGTAATGCAACTGGAATACTCTTGTGTAATAGGATGTCTCATGTATCTCATGAATTGCACAAGACCAGATATAGCTTATGTAGTAAGTTGACTGAGCAGGTATACAAGCAATCCAGGAAAGGAACACCAGAAAACACTAATGAGAGTGCTTGGATATTTAAAAAATACCACAAATTATTGCTTATATTATGGAAAATATCCTGCCGTCTTAGAAGGATATAGTGATGCAAATTGGATAGCTGATTCATAGGAATCAAAATCAACAAGTGGTTATGTCTTTACCTTAGCAGGGGCATCAGTGTCATGGAAATCTACTAAACAAACATGCATAGCTCGATCCACTATGGAATCGGAATTCATCGTTTTAGATAAAGCAGGCGAAGAAGCAGAATGGCTTCGTCATTTTTTAGAAGATATTCTGTTTTGGCCTAAACCTGTACCGGCCATATGCATACACTATGATAACTAAGCTGTGCTAAGTAGAGCACACAACTTTGTGTATAATGGAAAGTCACGACATATTCGTCGACGCCATAACACAGTTAGGCATTTACTCTCAAATGTTACTATTTTCATAGATTATGTGAGAACAAATGATAACTTAGCGGATCCATTTACTAAAGGTTTATCAAGAGAGAAAATTGACTGCACATCGAGGGGAATGGATTTAAAAGCCTAAATCACCAAGAGTTATCTTATACGGAAACCTATCCTAGCGACTGGAGATCTCACGGACTAGGATCAATAGGTAAACCAGTTCTGAGTAACTCAAGACATAATGCATTTGCATGGACATAGTCCAACTCCATTCCTACGGTGCACAATATAAATGTATGCCTACAGAAGTATTTAAAGGTTAAAACTATGTTTTATAATGATGACCATATCTTGGAAATAACAAGTGGGGTATATGTAGGATACTCTTAATGGTTGCGATCACCTATGTTAGTGTGAGCTGGGTCGGCTCTATGAAAATATTAAAGGCTTATATTTTCTATAAACACTTGCGGAACCAAAAATTATGCAGGACCAAAATGAACACAACTCAGAGATTGGATGAGAAGGAGTCAATGCTTCGTAAAGCTTATTATTTGGATATACAATAAAGGCCGACGGTTCAAGATGAAATAATTCACCGATTAGCCAAGTTGATCCGATAAGTTTTAACTAGGAAAAGTTCAAAGTGAAATATCTACTTATCCACGATAAAGCATTATTCCATACGTACTTTGTAATATTTCGCTTTGTGTGGGGGATATGTATATTATCATTCATGTGGGGGATTATTGGAATTCCTATTGAATGAAAATATAAATAAGTCCCACATCACCAAAATTGCAAAGCTATTCTAGTATATTAATAGCTTTGCAATTAAGGGGTTGGGACCTAGTGTAACAACCCGCATATTTAACGATTTGATATTTAAATGTTTGATTTAAATATAACGTTGTTAATCGGATTTTTCGTTCGAAAAGCTACTTTCTGCAAATGGCCGAATTGGAACTCGAAATTACCTCCATTGGTTCCAAAATGGCGTTTGCGATCTTTTTGAGTATAATCTTTGATATGTTTGGAGTTTGTGAAATTTTGACCCTTTTTCTATTGGGTTTTGGGTTTGGGTTCATCCCACTAGTTAACTAATACCCTAACCTAACCCCTTCTCTTCATTCATCCTTATTCCATTTCTTAAAACTTAAGCTTAAAACTGAAAATGGTGGAAGGGAAAGAGAAATAGAAATTTGCAAGCCCTAATTTCCTCTTACAACTTGATTTCTTGCTCCAAATTCATAGAGAAGACATAGGTAAGCTACTCTTCATCTCCTCTATCTCTTTCTCTCTTCAATTTCAGAAAGTTTTCCTAAACCTAACTTAGGAAAATGCTTGTTTGATCTTAGATTGAAGCTTGTCGGGTTGTAGTAGTGATTGTTGGCCTTCTTCTTGGGTTTTAGCTCCTTCATCTTCTTTGTTTCGGGTTAAAGGTGAGTTTTGAACTCACATCTACTTCTCTTGATTTCATTGAGGTTGGGTATGAATTCCTAGCACTTGTTCATATGCACTTGCTTTTAGTTTGGATTGAATTAGTGAATACCCAAATTTTTAGTGTTTTGGGTTCAATTCTTGAGAGATCCTAACTTTGATGTTTTGATCAGGGTTTGGTGATGCATTGAAGTGCTTATAGGGTCGGGTAGCCGTTAGGCGTAAACCCCTAGCGTCCGTGCTCGTCCGGTTGAAAGTTGGGAGAGTTTGCACTTCATTTGTTATAAGTAGGAAATGCAGGAAATTGGGTTCAGTCGACTGGATTCTCTGTTCAGTCGACTGAGCTGAAGCCCGAAATTTTTCTTGACAAATTTCAGTCGACTGAACAGGGATTTCAGTCGACTGACCTGCTCCTGTTTTCCTGTTTTGCCTATTTATGTTCGTTTTGATTGGTTTTTCGGATTTTTTTCGATTCATGTTGGTTCTTAGTGGTTGTTATTGCCTCTTTGACTTTGATAACTTATTTTTGACTTCATCCACGGGTTTTTATAAAATAATCTCTCGAATCACATTTAAAAGCTCGTTTCTCCAATTTATAAGTTCTATTTAAAACACGCACAATTTCGCACTTCGAGCGAAGTGGAAGGGTGATTAAATGGTTGGGCAAAACACGGACCATGAATCTGTGCGTTTATCTTTCCGATTAATCCCCGACCTATTCAATTGATCGTTTTGACCTTCGGGTTTGGTTTATCGATGATATGAGGTAAACTTTGTACTGTTTTGAGTGTGAAAGTGGCTGACGGATAGTAAACCATTTAGTGCGAACGAGTGGTTATGGGACATACGTTAACACTTTTCGGATTCCTTTCGAGAGTTGTGACACATTCCGCCAGTTAGTGGTGTCCAGTACTGGGTCTCTGACCTTCACCGCTACGGTTTGTTGCCTTCGGGTATGTGCCTTCGGGTTTGTGCCTTCGGGTTTGTTGTCCTTTAGTATCGCTTCCGATGTTGGTCGTTATGAGCCGCATGGGTGATATTGGGTTGCCCTTTAGTATCGCTTCCGATGTTGGTCGTTATGAGCCGCGTGGGTGATATTGGGTTTGGAGTCTTCGGGCTCATGGATCCTTGTTTGTACAGTACTGAGCTCGAGCAAATTTTCTGATGTTTCATTCATATGTATATTCCCTTGGTATCGCCCTTTGGTGTTGGTCTTTTTGAGCCGCATGATGCGTAGCGTTTACCTTGTGGAACTTGTATACCTTATTGGTATTTGTTATTGCCTTTTGGCTTGCTTTGGGATATTCTTATCCTTTGTTTCTATATGTTGCCGATGATATGAGGCTTGTTCTATATGATTCATCTTTCGTTAGATGATTGTGTTATCTCTTTTAGAGATATCTATTATGCTTTGTAAAATTGCAGGTTTATTGTTGTTCAGTTATCTAACTGATTTGTTTAGCTAGACTGTCCTGGGTATTTCATACTCGGGTCAGACCGAGATGTTTCAGGTTAGGTACTTTGGACTTAGCCTATTTTTCTTCCGCATGGACTACTTCGCTAGCTTCTTTTTGTCATAGCTTTTTGTGTAGTCCTATTATGTTGTAACTCTGATATTTATTCTTGTGAACTCGTCTGTATATTGTGGTTTGCTATACCACTTGACATGTATTATTTTGTATACTCTGTTATGTATCTGTATATGTGTATATGATGATCTGCTGTTCTGTGATGTATATTACATTTGAATTGTTATATTCTGTTCTGATAGATCCAACCACCTATGGTTTTGTTTTAAGTATTCATTGGGTATGTCGACCTGTTAGTATGATTATTGTCGATGTATTCAATAAATAGTTAGAGAAAACGTGACGACCCGACTTTCCACTCCCAGAAAATCGCATCATCAATTAAGAAAGAAAGAGATAGAAGAAGAAAAGAAAGAAGAGAAAGAGAAACAACACTAGAATCTCAACAGCGGAACGAATAAATTATATTAACAACATAAGTATTTACATAATATACAATACCAATCAGAGATACACAGCATACACATCACATATACTAGACAGTTATAAACACCTGTCTAGTATTTACAACTCAATACAATCACAACACAGAGAAAATACAGCGGAAAACTATATCTAACGCGGAAGCCTCCTGCTCCATTGCTCCTCCATTATTCGTCAAAGCTAACCTGAATCCCTTGGCTACTCGTAAAAATTTGAGTACCCAAAAGTTTATGAAAAACAAAAATAAACTCCTGGTCAGACATGGGTCTGGTGTGAGTAACAGGTTAAGGTTGCTTAACTTTTAAAAACCTTTTGAAAGAAAGGTATCACGTAAGACTTCCCACGCATAAACATGGAAAAAATTTTACCTTACGCTAACCAAAACATTTGATAGGAAATCCGATGATATTATAATAGTGTCTAGGGTTTTCAAATAAATAAGAAATAGCCGAAATTGTTACATGATTAAATTCCAGCTACTAGCCACAAAAGTGGGTAATACAATCAAAACCGTTGGCACTTATTGGATTTTGGATTCCATACAATGGCAGGGCTACTGGGGTACCGCCCGTCACAGTACGTGGCCTAGATCACCGTACCGACGAGTACTCCCACTCCCCTGCAACACAAAGCCGGACCCATTCCTTACTGAACAGTTCCAAACAAGACAACCCCGGCAGTTGTTGCAATCAACTGCCCCAGCCGAATATAAAGGGACTTCTAGACAGGGGTAAATCTTGCTCTCCAGTGGGAGCTACCCACGAAGCTTGCTGCACCTCCCCTGTTTTAGCCATTCCCGGTTGATGAGGCTTGAGGTTACGATTACCTTTATAGGACATAACACTTAGAATGCTCATCGTCCACCTGACGATGTTTTGAAAGCATTCAATCCATACAAGTTCGTTCCGGGTTCGAACGAAACCGAAGGCATTATCTCGTTACACTCATTACGGAATCACCCACAGAGTTAACGACGATAACCCTTGCACTCTGATTCACCATCTCGAATATATAAGCACTATTCCGTCAAACTCATTACGGAATCATCCACAGAGTTATACTGACATATAGCCCTTACACCTCGAGTCTTCACAAAGCTCCATTTGGATTCACGACCTAACGTTATTTGGAATCGATGTGGTTTTCGGATATCCAAATATGGAAACCCGATCCCGGTCTCATCGAAATCCAAAGCGTGTCTTTTAGGGCCAAGTTGTTTTAAAGTTTAAAACAAATTCAACTCAATATTATCTATATACACATAGATAGATAATTTACAACATCATAATAGATAATCAATATTATCATCACATAAGATAATCTATATCATCAACTCAAACAGATAAATCATATTATCAACTCAATGCAACCATAACATCCAAATCACACAACAACATTTATCTCATAACTGAGATTTCAACCATCCAGGGTAATATCAATCATCATTCATAAGCAAAGACTTATCAATCCAATCTAAAATTAATTTAAAATGAATTAAATTAATTATTTCTTCCTTAAATTAATTTGAAATAAATTAAATTAATTACTCATCCAAATAAATCTTGCTTATACATCAAATAATTTTTCTTAGCAAATTACCCTAATTAATCATCTAGATTAATTATCTTTTAATTACATTCAAGTAATTAACCTCTAATTAATTTCACAAATTAATTAATTCAAACCAATCCCTGTAATTAACCTGTAATTACTTCATTAATTAATCATAATTAATTACATTAATCCTTAATTAATTACATTAATTAATTCTTTATTGATTAATTGTTCTTAATTAATCAATCCTTAATTATATCATTAATTATATAAATTAGTGATCTCAAATTATTTTGAATGACTCCACTTAATTAATTATCAAGTATCTCTATTGATTAATCATTCTTGATTAATCACATTAAGTAATTAACTTAAATTAATTACATCTCTTAACCATTCTCAAATAACTTAATCATCAAAACCTAAATTAATTACATTAAGTAATTAATTATTAATTTCTTACTTAAGTAATTATACAACATATAAATTACATATTTAATTACACAAACTAATTAATTTCCAGAACTCCTCCATTAAATCACATCTAGTAATTTATTTCCTTAATTACTTCACTAAGTAATTTTCCATTTTTAATTACATTTGTAATTACTTCTCAAATCAATCAATGATTAATTTAAATTAATTAAACTTAATTAATTAACTTAATTAATCAAAATAAACTCAATTAATTACAATTAGTAAATAAATTTCACTAATTACTTTCACTAAGTAATTATACTTAAATAATTCAAAGGATTATCTTAAATTAATTAATCCAATTAATTAATTAAATTAAATTACATTAATTAATTATAAATAATATTAAGTTAATGACCTTCATTAACTCATAAAATATCTTTAAATATTTTCTAAATTAATTAACTGAATTAATCAATATTAATTCTTAATTTATTTTAAGAATCTCATTAATTAATCTTAAATTAATCAAGTGATACTTAATTAATTATTAATTACTTGATTAATAATTCCAATTCATTAATTAAATTAATCAAATCTTATTTAAATTAATTCCTATATCATACTTTAATATTTAAATTAATCAAATGATATATGATATTTTTATTTCATACTTTAATCAAATTTAATTAACTTACTTAAATCCTTTAATTAATTAAATAAACCCTTAACTAATTAATTAATTAACCTAATTATTAATTAATTAAATTAATTAATTAAAATCTTAATTACCTTGATTAGATAATTAAGTTTCAAAACAACAAAAAAAATCATTTATCTCATTAATGATTAAATTATCATTATTAAAGTCATTTAAAAACAAATTTGATTTTAAATTTATAAATTCCATTTTAAATTGAAATTAAAATGAAATTAAATTTAAACTTAAACAAGATTTTAAATATTTAAAAACTCTTTAATTCTCATTTTAAAGAATCACTTACCTCTTAAAACAAATTTTAGAAAAATCATTTAGCTTCAGCCTATATTCAATTTAAATAAATTTAAAATACCTTAAATATTTCAAATACTATTGAAACATATAAATTCAAATCTTATTTAAATTATAACCAAAATTCAAATCATGTTTTTTTTAGATTCAAAGATTTAAATTTAAAACTCTGTTTTTAATTTCATTTCATAAGTTATAAAATTCTAAAATATTCCATTTGATAATAACATTTAAACTTATAATTTATTTTTATTCAAATTCAACTTCTAATTTGAATTCAGGTTCTCAAATTCAGTTTTGACTTAGAAATTTAAATCTTGTTTTAAATCTTATTTCCAGATTTAAAAAAAATCACTTAATATCAAAAACTGTGCAGATTTAATTATTTAATTAAATACTTTATTTTATTACTGCAATTTATTCAAATCTGGAATTCAAATCTATTTGAATTCAAAGTTTAATCTTGCTTTAGGCTCAGATTTTAAACTAGCCTTGCTTATTTTTAATTTAGTTTTAAAATTTTAAAACCTGAAGCAGAATCTGGTTACAGAAATAAGTTACTGCACGAAAGTAAACTAACCGAGTCAAATACTAATTTACTTCGAGTCAATTCGTACATTACTTCGGGCAAATGCAGGAATGACCCGAGCACCAACAACTCCATCATATTACAGCAACTAAATTTCCTCCATAAACCACTGTGCACTTGCACATAGCCATGGCCATCTTCCCGATCATCAGTGATGATCTTTCCATCCACCATCTACCCCTGAGTCCACCTTAACACCAAAGCATCAGAGAATCCCCATTTCCCAAAATTAAACAGAGCAGCTCTCAAATTTTCAAAACCTGGAAACACAGCCTTTCCTTCAATTCTAAACCTGTCAACAATGATTTCACCCTCCACCGATCATCGATGAAGCTACAATTCCGGCTACTTACTCCCCTAGGGTCCAGCAACCATTCTTCAAAACAGCTCGACACTCAAACTACTAATAAGTCGGGAAGATTTAAATTTCTAAATTTGTTAAAAACTTAGGGTTACGGCAATAAAAACCCATTTCTTAGTTAATTCAGAAATCAATTCACCACTTAGTTAACTTTTGTAAATTGCCTAATCACTCTTCTACCTTCATAAGAGAATTTCAAACCCCTTAATGTCCAGCATTTACAGAATTCATCCAAGTTATATTTCCCAAATGGAAGTAACTGCCCCTGTAATCTTAAACCATGAATTGTATTTCCTGGGTTAAAAATCATGTTTCCAAGAATGTTTCAATCTATATATCCAGTTTACAATATTAGATTAGAAATTTAACAGTTGGTGTTCTTTCCCATTTTAAAAAAAATGTTTTTGGTGTATTACTGTTTGCAGAGGCAATCAGTCTCAATTATCAATTTTAAACAGGGTTCCTTGTTGAATAAAAATCTTGCTTGATAATTCAAGTTCTTATCAATACAAGATCAAGTAAATAAGGAATTTACATTTCATTCAGGACCTAGGAGCATCACAGAGTAAAATTCTATATAAACACAGCATATGTTTCAGCAACAATCATTTCAAATTTCACCTGTGTATTCATGCATATCAATTTATTTCAGAAATAATATCAAACAACCAGATTTTAGTAAAAGAAATTTAGAGGTTACTCACCAGCAACTCAGGAGAACAGAGCACAATAGATTTAGAAAACCATTTTTGAGTCCTGTCTTTGATTGCTTAAATTTTGAAAAAGCAAATTTCATCAATCCCAGATTGCATGCATTTGAATTCCTGACCATCATGCATGCAGGCCATTTTATCGTGCTCAAATTCCAGAGATAAATTGCTATAATCTTCAGGTAGATTGAAATGCTGACTTTATTTGATTTGTTCAAAATTTGCAGAGAGGAAAATGCAGTATTTTTGAATTGCAGAGATTTAATTTTGTGCAGGTTAGAGGAGCTACAGGTTTTGTTTGCAAATGCAGGTTTTTGATTTGAGAAAATTTGATCTTAGTTTTGAATGAGGAGTTTATTACAGATCTGTTTTTGAGAAGCTTTAAGTTTTCAGGTTTTTAAGTGAAGTATATTTTTGATTTCTTTTTGATTTTGAAAAGAGGATAAGGGAAAAATGAGAATGTTTATAAGGCTGAAATTAATTTATCAAAATAAAGAAAAAGATAAAAGAAAACAATGACACATGCCACATTGCTAGATTTACAACTAACACATGTTGCTTAGATTGCTAATTTGATTACACTTGTTTTAATTAAATTAAGTCATAAATTTAAATGTTTATAAAAGGGTTTTCTTTAATTTATGTTAGAATGAATATACATATATTTATGAAAATAGAATGTTTATCAATAAGGTTTAAAATAACAATTAACAAATTTTCTATGATTTATAAAGAATTTATAAATCACTTTTATATTTAAATGAATTTAAATCATATGTTATCTTATATTTTAAACTTGTATAAAATATACTCAATTCATATTTAATCAAACATTTTAAAAAGAAATGAAATCAACTTTTACTTAAATTTAAAAATTAAACCAAGACAAATTTTAAACAATATAACATTTATTATAAATATTATCAAACCATAAAGTTATTAATTTAAATAGATTTTTTTTAAAAGCCTAATATTAATTTAAAACATAATTTACTAATTACTCAATATTTTATTAGAATTTAAAAACAAACTTCATTTACTTATTTCCATGTAAGTTAAATTCCAAACAAAGATAAACTATAATATATATATATATACAAATATATATATACATTATAATTTAAACATTTATTTTAGCTTTTAAAAGATAAATTCACAAATTAAGTATTATTTAAACCTGATTATTAAACCAAAACATATTTTATTAGTCAATATTATCAATATCAATTTAATTTTATATCAAGATTATTAAATTGATATTGTCTAAAATTCCGGGATATCACATTCCTTCCCCCTTAAAAGAATTTCATCCCCGAAATTTAAAACAAAGTAATTTAATAATCTATTTTAGATTTAAATTTTAAAACCAAGCATATATCAAACATGCTAACATCCATAGTAATTAATTCATCCAATCAAACGAAATTAACTATCCAGACAAAATTCTGGATAGAGTTTCCTCGAGTTTCCCCAGTAAAAACCGGGTTACTTGCTCTATAAAATCCAAACAATCAACACCACTAAACTACAGAACTCCTATTCATATAGATCTATAACTAACAAAACATCAGACTGTAAACAAGTCTGACTCAACAACCAAAATCTCCCAGAACAGCTGATTCCAAAACCAGAAATAGATATACACGTACTCCCTCAGAGATACGTGAAACACAACGAATTCCAATTGTCCAAACTGGCAATTCAATCCAGATAATCAAACACTTATCCAAAAACAGAACACAGAAGAAATCCAAAACATCACGGAGCTAGCTTACCCAACCTTACCAAAATTTATAGCTCCTAAAACTGAGAAATTATCCAAAATCAGATCTTCGACTGCCTATCTCTTAACTGATCAGCTCAATCCTTGCTGATGTCTCTAGAAACAATCTAGACCAACCCTATCCACCAGAATGATCTTCCCCGATCAATCAAGATCAAGAACAACTCCACTCACAACTATCAGAAGAAAACAAACTTCTCCTATCCGGAAAAGAAAAGAAGATTCGCTCCCAAACTGCTTCCGCTGCACAACTCTGATCTGGAGCAGAAAAGAATGGTGATGAAGAGCACAAGCACAACTGGACAGCAAAACCAAGAAGATCCCTAATAACCAAGAGAAAACTCAGAAGTTCCTCAAATCCTAAGTTGCTTCAACAAACTCCATCTCAAGAAACCAACCTTCAACTAGCTGAACCACCGGTAACACTGAATCTCTAGATGAAGACAAACTCTGACTTCTCGGAAAATATTCAGAAAAATCTCCAACAACCCAAGAGAACACTCAACTATCGCAAGTCACTTTTGCGATCAACTCAATCTACTTCCAAAGAAAACTGTTCTCTTTTTACCAATCAGAACAGCTTATGCTGATCTTACCAACCCATCGAAGAAATGGATTCTACTCTACTGCTTCTGAATTCCATCTCCACAAAACTGCTATGCCAGAAAACTCTGCCGACATAAAGAACACTCCGAGCTGTACTGCTGACACCAATGCCAAAGAATTTTTAACCAAAAGCTCTTCAAGAAACTCGGACTTCAACAACACAAAAACACCCTGCTTAACTCAGCCACAACACCGAAGCAGACTCACCTCCTTAAACTTGTTCCAAAGAAAACATCTTCGGAAACATCAATAGTCAATGCATCTCATCACGCATCTACTACTTCCTGAGATATCAAGATACCATCACTCGCTTCTGCTCAGCTAACAAATCAAACTCTACTCATCAAACTTCAGAGAATAAACTCCGAACCTTAACAGGTTTTCTTCAGAGATCAATGAAGTCCTTGCTCCACTTCAAAGCTATATTCGAGACGGTATTAGGTCTACAGTCTCGACAGATACACTTCCAACCTCAAACATTCAAACTCCAACCAATCGGTAGTTGTGTTACTCACACCACTACCTCAATCTACCTTATAACCCACATTGGAAAACCCGAACAGGTAACCCAACAAATAGGTAGAAATAAAATATATATATATATAAATATATTAAAATTACAAATACGCTCTCTCAAGATAGACACCACTCCAGAGCCTAGGTATTCACTCAACCTAATGCTCTGATACCACCTGTGACGACCCGACTTTCCACTCCCAGAAAATCGCATCATCAATTAAGAAAGAAAGAGATAGAAGAAGAAAAGAAAGAAGAGAAAGAAGAAACAACACTAAAATCTCAACAGCGGAACGAATAAATTATATTAACAACATAAGTATTTACATAATATACAATACCAATCAGAGATACACAGCATACACATCACATATACTAGACAGTTATAAACACCTGTCTAGTATTTACAACTCAATACAATTACAACACAGAGAAAACACAGCGGAAAACTATATCTAACGCGGAAGCCTCCTGCTCCATTGCTCCTCCATTATTCGTCAAAGCTAACCTGAATCCCTTGGCTACTCGTAAAAATTTGAGTACCCAAAAGTTTATGAAAAACAAAAATAAACTCCTGGTCATACATGGGTCTGGTGTGAGTAACAGGTTAAGGTTGCTTAACTTTTAAAAACCTTTTGAAAGAAAGGTATCACGTAAGACTTCCCACGCATAAACATGGAAAAGTTTTTACCTTACGCTAACCAAAACATTTGATAGGAAATCCGATGATATTATAATAGTGTCTAGGGTTTTCAAATAAATAAGAAATAGCCGAAATTGTTACATGATTAAATTCCAGCTACTAGCCACAAAAGTGGGTAATACAATCAAAACCGTTGGCACTTATTGGATTTTGGATTCCATACAATGGCAGGGCTACTGGGGTACCGCCCGTCACAGTACGTGGCCTAGATCACCGTACCGACGAGTACTCCCACTCCCCTGCAACACAAAGCCGGACCCATTCCTTACTGAACAGTTCCGAACAAGACAACCCCGGCAGTTGTTGCAATCAACTGCCCCACACAGCCGAATATAAAGGGACTTCTAGACAGGGGTAAATCTTGCTCTCCAGTGGGAGCTACCCACGAAGCCTTGCTGCACCTCCCCTGTTTTAGCCATTCCCGGTTGATGAGGCTTGAGGTTACGATTACCTTTATAGGACATAACACTTAGAATGCTCATCGTCCACCTGACGATGTTTTGAAAGCATTCAATCCATACAAGTTTGTTCCGGGTTCGAACGAAACCGAAGGCATTATCTCGTTACACTCATTACGGAATCACCCACAGAGTTAACGATGATAACCCTTGCACTCTGATTCACCATCTCGAATCTATAAGCACTATTCTGTCGAACTCATTACGGAATCACCCACAGAGTTATACTGACGTATAGCCCTTACACCTCGAGTCTTCACAAAGCTCCATTTGGATTCACGACCTAACGTTATTTGGAATCGATGTGGTTTTCGGATATCCAAATATGGAAACCCGATCCCGGTCTCATCGAAATCCAAAGCGTGTCTTTTAGGGCCAAGTTGTTTTAAAGTTTAAAACAAATTCAACTCAATATTATCTATATACACATAGATAGATAATTTACAACATCATAATAGATAATCAATATTATCATCACATAAGATAATCTATATCATCAACTCAAACAGATAAATCATATTATCAACTCAATGCAACCATAACATCCAAATCACACAACAACATTTATCTCATAACTAAGATTTCAACCATCCAGGGTAATATCAATCATCATTCATAAGCAAAGACTTATCAATCCAATCTAAAATTAATTTAAAATGAATTAAATTAATTATTTCTTCCTTAAATTAATTTGAAATAAATTAAATTAATTACTCATCCAAATAAATCTTGCTTATACATCAAATAATTTTTCTTAGCAAATTACCCTAATTAATCATCTAGATTAATTATCTTTTAATTACATTCAAGTAATTAACCTCTAATTAATTTCACAAATTAATTAATTCAAACCAATCCCTGTAATTAACCTGTAATTACTTCATTAATTAATCATAATTAATTACATTAATCCTTAATTAATTACATTAATTAATTCTTTATTGATTAATTGTTCTTAATTAATCAATCCTTAATTATATCATTAATTATATAAATTAGTGATCTCAAATTATTTTAAATGACTCCACTTAATTAATTATCAAGTATCTCTATTGATTAATCATTCTTGATTAATCACATTAAGTAATTAACTTAAATTAATTACATCTCTTAACCATTCTCAAATAACTTAATCATCAAAACCTAAATTAATTACATTAAGTAATTAATTATTAATTTCTTACTTAAGTAATTATACAACATATAAATTACATATTTAATTACACAAACTAATTAATTTCCAGAACTCCTCCATTAAATCACATCTAGTAATTTATTTCCTTAATTACTTCACTAAGTAATTTTCCATTTTTAATTACATTTGTAATTACTTCTCAAATCAATCAATGATTAATTTAAATTAATTAAACTTAATTAACTAACTTAATTAATCAAAATAAACTCAATTAATTACAATTAGTAAATAAATTTCCCTAATTACTTTCACTAAGTAATTATACTTAAATAATTCAAAGGATTATCTTAAATTAATTAATCCAATTAATTAATTAAATTTAATTACATTAATTAATTATAAATAATATTAAGTTAATGACCTTCATTAACTCATAAAATATCTTTAAATATTTTCTAAATTAATTAACTGAATTAATCAATATTAATTCTTAATTTATTTTAGAATCTCATTTATTAATCTTAAATTAATCAAGTGATACTTAATTAATTATTAATTACTTGATTAATAATTCCAATTCATTAATTAAATTAATCAAATCTTATTTAAATTAATTCCTAAATCATACTTTAATCAAATTTAATTAACTTACTTAAATCCTTTAAATAATTAAATAAACCCTTAACTAATTAATTAATTAACCTAATTATTAATTAATTAAATTAATACATTAAAATCTTAATTACCTTGATTAGATAATTAAGTTTCAAAACAATAAAAAAAATCATTTATCTCATTAATGATTAAATTATCATTATTAAAGTCATTTAAAAACAAATTTGATTTTAAATTTATAAATTCCATTTTAAATTGAAATTAAAATGAAATTAAAATGAAATTAAATTTAAACTTAAACAAGATTTTAAGTATTTAAAAACTCTTTAATTCTCATTTTAAAGAATCACTTACCTCTTAAAACAAATTTTAGAAAAATCATTTAGCTTCAGCCTATATTCAATTTAAATAAATTTAAAATACCTTAAATATTTCAAATACTATTGAAACATATAAATTCAAATCTTATTTAAATTATAACCAAAATTCAAATCATGTTTTTTTTAGATTCAAAGATTTAAATTTAAAACTCTGTTTTTAATTTCATTTCATAAGTTATAAAATTCTAAAATATTCCATTTGATAATAACATTTAAACTTATAATTTATTTTTATTCAAATTCAACTTCTAATTTGAATTGAGGTTCTCAAATTCAGTTTTGACTTAGAAATTTAAATTTTGTTTTAAATCTTATTTCCAGATTTAAAAAAAATCACTTAATATCAGAAATTGTGCAGATTTAATTATTTAATTAAATACTTTATTTTATTACTGCAATTTATTCAAATCTGGAATTCAAATCTATTTGAATTCAAAGTTTAATCTTGCTTTAGGTTCAGATTTTAAACTAGCCTTGCGTATTTTTAATTTAGTTTTAAAAATTTAAAACCTGAAGCAGAATCTGGTTACAGAAGTAAGTTACTGCACCAAAGTAAACTACCCGAGTCAAATACTAATTTACTTCGAGTCAATTCTTACATTACTTTGGGCAAATGCAGGAATGACCCGAGCACCAACAACTCCATCATATTACAGCAACTAAATTTCCTCCATAAACCACTGTGCACTTGCACATAGCCATGGCCATCTACCCAATCATCAGTGATGATCTTTCCATCCACCATCTAACCCTGAGTCCACCTGAATACCAAAGCATCAGAGAATCCCCATTTCCCAAAATTAAACAGAGCAGCTCTCAAATTTTCAAAACATGGAAACACAGCCTTTCCTTCAATTCTAAACCTGTCAACAATGATTTCACCCTCCACCGATCATCGATGAAGCTACAATTCCGGCTACTTACTCCCCTAGGGTCCAGCAACCATTCTTCAAAACAGCTCGACACTCGAACTACTAATAAGTCGGGAAGATTTAAATTTCTAAATTTGTTAAAAACTTAGGGTTACAGCAATAAAACCCATTTCTTAGTTAATTCAGAAATCAATTCACCACTTAGTTAACTTTTGTAAATTGCCTAATCACTCTTCTACCTTCATAAGAGAATTTCAAACCCCTTAATGACCGGCATTTACAGAATTCATCCAAGTTATATTTCCCAAATGGAAGTAACTGCCCCTGTAATCTTAAACCATGAATTGTATTTCCTGGGTTAAAAATCATGTTTCCAAGAATGTTTCAATCTATATATCCAGTTTACAATATTAGATTAGAAATTTAACAGTTGGTGTTCTTTCCCATTTTAAAAAAAATGTTTTTGGTGTATTACTGTTTGCAGAGGCAATCAGTCTCAATTATCAATTTTAAACAGGGTTCCTTGTTGAATAAAAATCTTGCTTGATAATTCAAGTTCTTATCAATACAAGATCAAGTAAATAAGGAATTTACATTTCATTCAGGACCTAGGAGCATCACAGAGTAAAATTCTATATAAACACAGCATATGTTTCAGTAACAATCATTTCAAATTTCACCTGTGTATTCATGCATATCAATTTATTTCAGAAATAATATCAAACAACCAGATTTTAGTAAAAGAAATTTAGAGGTTACTCACCAGCAACTCAGGAGAACAGAGCACAATAGATTTAGAAAACCATTTTTGAGTCCTGTCTTTGATTGCTTAAATTTTGAAAAAGCAAATTTCATCAATCCCAGATTGCATGCATTTGAATTCCTGACCATCATGCATGCAGGCCATTTTATCGTGCTCAAATTTCAGAGATAAATTGCTATAATCTTCAGGTAGATTGAAATGCTGACTTTATTTGATTTGTTCAAAATTTGCAGAGAGGAAAATGCAGTATTTTTGAATTGCAGAGATTTAATTTTGTGCAAGTTAGAGAAGCTACAGGTTTTGTTTGCAAATGCAGGTTTTTGATTTGAGAAAATTTGATCTTAGTTTTGAATGAGGAGTTTATTACAGATCTGTTTTTGAGAAGCTTTAAGTTTTCAGGTTTTTAAGTGAAGTATATTTTTGATTTCTTTTTGATTTTGAAAAGAGGATAAGGGAAAAATGATAATGTTTATAAGGCTGAAATTAATTTATCAAAATAAAGAAAAAGATAAAAGAAAACAATGACACATGTCACATTGCTAGATTTACAACTAACACATGTTGCTTAGATTGCTAATTTGATTACACTTGTTTTAATTAAATTAAGTCATAAATTTAAATGTTTATAAAAGGGTTTTCTTTAATTTATGTTAGAATGAATATACATATATTTATGAAAATAGAATGTTCATTAATAAGGTTTAAAATAACAATTAAAAAATTTTCTATGATTTATAAAGAATTTATAAATCACTTTTATATTTAAATGAATTTAAATCATATGTTATCTTATATTTTAAACTTGTATAAAATATACTCAATTCATATTTAATCAAATATTTTAAAAAGAAATGAAATCAACTTTTACTTAAATTTAAAAATTAAACCAAGACAAATTTTAAACAATATAACATTTATTATAAATATTATCAAACCATAAAATTATTAATTTAAATAGATTTTTTTTAAAAGCCTAATATTAATTTAAAACATAATTTACTAATTACTCCATATTTTATTAGAATTTAAAAACAAACTTCATTTACTTATTTCCATGTAAGTTAAATTCCAAACAAAGATAAACTATAATATATATACAAATATATATATACATTATAATTTAAACATTTATTTTAGCTTTTAAAAGATAAATTCACAAATTAAGTATTATTTAAACCTGATTATTAAACCAAAACATATTTTATTAGTCAATATTATCAATATCAATTTAATTTTATATCAAGATTATTAAATTGATATTGTCTAAAATTCCGGGATATCACAGCAAGGCTATAGATGGTCGCTCCTAACCAGCCTTATTCTCCGTGTTAGTTGACGGCATTACCCTGTAGTGTCCTTGGCTAGTGTGGGTGTAGAGGTGGGGCGTCACAGCGTGGTATCAGAGCTGAGTTCAGAACAAAGTATGATAAACACATAATAGAACACATTACGATACATCAAAGTGTACAAGTGATACAGATCTTTGAATCATCGTGTCTCTTTATTCCATCAAGGTTAGATAGAATTTAGGGAATACGTCTGGGAATGCATTTTATTCCGTAGTATTCCGTAGTGAAGTATCTACCTTGTGAATAATCTTGTTCTTATCTTACTTTCAGCGTATGGCTGGAAGAGGCAGAGGACGACGTTCGGATGCTGGGCAATCCAGCGGCTCACATCCGGATGGCGTTTATATGTCTGCCGATCAGTTTTTGGAATTGTTTAGGAGCACTCAGCCTCTAGTTCCTCCTCGAGTATCTCCACCTCGCAAATCTTCCTTTGCACGCCAGTGTAGTGATTTTGCTCATCTTGGAGGGAAGCCGTTTAAAGGCTTTGAATCCGTTCTTGAAGTCCAAGCTTGGCTTCGCACGTGCGAGCGTATCTTTTCTCGCATGGACCTTTCTGACCATGATAGAGTTCTTGTAACTTCTAGTTTATTACAAGAGCGTGCTCTTGATTGGTATGAGCTTCTTGTAGCCGAGATTGATGAGTCTACTCTTTCTTGGACTCAGTTTCGAGGACGATTTGAACTCAAGTTTGTTCCTGAATCTGAAAAAAATTTATTGACCCGTCGCTTCCTTGAGTTGAAGCAAGGGAAATCTTCTATTTCTGAGATGTTGCATCATTCGAGGCTTTATCTCAGTATGGTGTTGAATTCATCAGCACTTCTTACAAGAAGAATTTGAAGTTTGTTTCTGGTCTTAAGAAATATCTTAAGAAGTCTTTGTTGCTCCAGCTTAAACTTTCTTTTGAGGAGTTGGTTGATTCGGCACTTCATCTCTAGACCGTCGAGAAGGAGTGTGATAGTGATGTTGATGTTGAGGTTTCCAAGAACCCCAACAAGAGGCCGTTTCCAATTCAGCAGAAGCCTTTTCCTTCTAAGAAGAAGAAGACTGGTGGTTCTAGTTCTCAGCCTCAGTCTCCTGGAACACCTTTCGTTCGAAAGTGTTTCAATTGTGGTTCTCTTGATCATATTATTCGAGCTTGTCCTAAGCCTCTCTTCTGCCGTTATTGCAAGAAGGAAGGTCATCATGTTTCAGCTTGCCCTACTGTTCCGGCTGGTGCTAAGTCTAGCAATCTTTATGCTACCAAGGCTTCTATAGGTCCCTCTCAGCCCAAAGGTATATCTCCATCCATTTTGGAAGGTTCTATTTTATTTTATGATCATAGTATTCGAGTTCTTTTCGATACGGGTGCATCACATTCTTTCGTATCGAAAAAGCTCGTTGATGATTTATCTTTGGATGTTTCTTGTATGGTTACTTCTTTAAGGATTGCGAATCCTATTGGGTGATCCACGACCCTTAGTTTGCTTTGTGATGATGTTGTGATTGTTTTATGTGGTTTTTCTTTTCGTGCGAATCTGCACGTTATTTCTTGTTTGGGATTTGATATGATTTTGGGAATGGACTGGCTAGTGAGATATGATGCCAGGAATATTTGTTCGGAGAGGATTTTGTATCTTCGACATCCAGATTCTCCTACTCAGCTATCTCTTGTTCTTCGGGATGTGGATAATTCCGAGATGGATTTATATTCTCTTGACTCGCGAGATGATGATGATATATCTCGTATTCCTGTTGCTTGTGACTTTTCTGATATTTTTGAGCCTGTATCGGGTTTGCCACCCAAGCGGGCAATTGAGTTCCGTATTGATCTCATTCCAGGCGTGCAGCCAGTTAGTCGTCCTCCCACGAGAATGTCTACAAAGGAAAATGAGGAACTCAAGAAGCAGCTTTTGGAGCTTGAGTCCAAGCAGTTGATTCAGTCCAGTTTTTTTCCGTGGGGATCCGCGGTTGTCTTTGTGAAGAAGTCCGATGGAACTCTTAGGCTTTGCATTGATTATCACAAGCTTAACGAATTGACCATCAGGAATAGGTATCCATTGCCTAGGATCGATGATATGTTCGATCTATTGAGTGGTGCTAAGGTCTTTTCTCAGCTCGACCTTGCCACGGGTTTTCATCAGTTACAAGTCGCGGAAGATAGCATACCTCTTACAGCTTTCCGCACTCGATATGGTTCTTTTGAGTGGCTCGTTATGCCGTTCGGTTTGACGAACGCTCCTGCTTTCTTTGTCGATCTCATGAATCGAGTATTCCGGGAATATCTCGACAAGTTCGTCCTTGTGTTCATTGATGATATCCTTATTTATTCTAAGTCTGAAGCCGAGCATGCTAATCACTTAAGGATTGTCTTGAGTACCCTCCGTCATCATCAGCTTAGAGCCAAATTCTCCAAATGCCACTTTTGGGAGAATAAGGTTAAGTTCTTAGGCCATGTTGTATCTTCCGATGGCATTTCTGTCGATCCCTTAAAGATCAAAGCCATCCAGAATTGGAAGAGGCCCGAGAATGTGCATGAGATTCGTAGTTTCCTTGGATTGGCGGGTTATTACCGTCGGTTCATTAAGGATTTTTCCCGTGTTGTGCTTCCTCTCACCACCCTTACTCGGAAAGGCATTCGTTTTATTTGGTCCGACAAGTGTGAAGCTTCCTTTCAGACATTGAAGGAACTTCTCACTAATGCTCCTATTCTTGTGGTTCCCGAGGGGAATCATGATCTTGTTGTCTACACCGATGCTTGTGGTAGTGGTCTCGGTGCTGTTCTTATACAGAAGGATCGGGTAGTTGCTTATGCTTCTAGGCAACTACGTCCGAATGAAGTTCGCTATGCCACTCATGATCTTGAGTTAGCCGCCATTGTCTTCGCCTTGAAGATTTGGCGACACTATTTATTGGGCGAGCGCTTCATTCTCTATACCGATCATAAATCCTTGAAGTATTTGTTCACTCAGAAGGAACTCAATATGAGACAACAACGTTGGCTCGAGTTTCTTGCTTCCTATGACTTTGATATCCAGTATACCCCTGGTAAGGGTAATCGTGTTGCAGATGCGCTTAGTCGCAAACATTCGGCTGTTATTTCCATGATGCTTGCCAAATGGAATATTCTTGAGACTCTATCTTTTTGTGAAATTCGTGATCGAGGTTCATCTTCTGATTCTCCTATTCTATTACTTAGTTTGGGAGCTCGACCTATTTTGTTGGATCGTATTGCCGATGCTCAGCGGCGTGATCCTGATTTGTTGCATCTTATTCAGCTTTGTGAGTCTGGACCCTGTGATGAGGCGTTGCGGGATTTCAGCACTGATTCTCATGGGTGTCTTCGCAAGAAGAACCGTCTTTTTGTGCCTTCTGATCTTGCACTTAGGCATGACATTCTTGATGACTGTCACCGCTCTAAGTATACCATTCATCCTGGTAGTAGTAAGATTTATGCCGATATGCGTCGTCTTTATTATTGGGAAGGCATGAAGCGCGATGTGGCGAGTTGTGTGAGTAATTGCATAACCTGTCAGCGTATTAAGGCCGAACATCAGCGTCCTTCGGGTCTTCTTCAGCCTTTAGAGATTCCATTGTGGAAATGGGATCAAATTTCTATGGATTTTATTGACGGCCTACCTCGTTCGAGATCGGGCCATTCTAGCATCTGGGTTATTGTTGATCGCCTCACTAAATCTGCTCATTTTATTCCTATTAAGTCTAATAGGACTGTGTCCCTTTTGGCTAAGTTATATGTCAAGGAAATCGTGAGACTTCACGGTGTTCCTAGTTCTATTGTGAGTGACCGTGATCCTTTATCACGAGTCATTTTTGGAAGAGACTTCAGCAAGCTTTGGGAACAAAGCTTAATTTTTCTACAGCTTATCATCCGCAGTCTGATGGACAGACCGAATGGGTGAATCGTATCTTGGAAGATCTTCTCCGTATTTGTATTTTTGATTTTGGTGGTAGTTAGGAAGATCACCTACCTCTTGTAGAGTTCTCCTACAACAATAGTTTTTAGTCTAGTATCGGTATGGCTCCTTTTGAAGCCTTATACGGAAGGCCATGTCGATTACCTTCATGTTGGTTAGAATTTGGGGAGAAGCTTATTCTTGGTCCAGACTTTGTTCGTCATTCTTCCGAGAAGATTGATCTTATTCGATTGAGAATGAAAGAGGCACAGAGTCGTCAAAAATCCTACGCGGACAACCGTAGGAAGCCTCTCGAGTTCTCGATCGACGATCTTGTTTTTATTCGTGTTTCTCCTTTGAAGGGGGTTATGCGTTTCAGTACGACTGGGAAATTGGCTCCTCGCTTTATAGGACCATTTTCTATTACTGAACGTATTGGCCCAGTGGCTTATAGAGTTTCACTTCCTGCTCATTTATCGGGTATTCATGACGTGTTTCACGTCTCGTAACTTCGAAAGTGACTTCGGGAGTCGGATTCTGTTATTACTTCTCCTGATTTGTTAGAGCTTGAGATCTCACCGGACTTATCTATTGTACAGCAAACTATTCGCGTGCTTGACACGGAGGTGCGACACCTTCGGAACAAGGACGTGCCGCTCGTTAAAGTTCAATGGCCCGCTAATCCCAATGACTGTACTTGGGAAACCAGAGAGTATATCGAGCGATCTTATCCGGGTTTTCTATCTTAGCTTGTGAACAGTGAGCATGTCTTTTCATCTCTAGCTTATTTCCTTCTTTTTTGAATGTTGTATGTATGTAGTTGTTACAAATATCGTTTCTAGGAATTGCGAGGACGCAATTCTGTAAGGAGGGGAGATCTGTAACAACCCGCATATTTAACGATTTGATATTTAAATGTTTAACTTAAATATAACGTCGTTAGTCGAATTTTTGGTCCAAAAAGCTACTTTCTGCAAATGGCCGAATTGGAACTCGAAACTACCTCCATTGGTTCCAAAATGGCGTTTGCGATCTTTTTGAGTATAATCTTTGATATGTTTGGAGTTTGTGAAATTTTGACCCTTTTTCTATTGGGCTTTGGGTTCAGCCCACTAGTTAACTAATACCCTAACCCAACCCCTTCTCTTCATTCATCCTTATTCCATTTCTTAAAACTTAAGCTTAAAACTGAAAATGGTGGAAGGGAAAGAGAAATAGAAATTTGCAAGCCCTAGTTTCCTCTTACAACTTGATTTCTTGCTCCAAATTCATAGAGAAGACATAGGTAAGCTACTCTTCATCTCCTCTATCTCTTTCTCTCTTCAATTTCAGAAAGTTTTCCTAAACCTAACTTAGGAAAATGCTTGTTTGATCTTAGATTGAAGCTTGTCGGGTTGTAGTAGTGATTGTTGGTCTTCTTCTTGGGTTTTAGCTCCTTCATCTTCTTTGTTTTGGGTTAAAGGTGAGTTTTGAACTCACATCTATTTCTCTTGATTTCATTGAGGTTGGGTATGAATTCCTAGCACTTGTTCATATGCACTTGCTTTTAGTTTGGATTGAATTAGTGAATACCCAAATTTTTAATGTTTTGGGTTCAATTCTTTAGAGATCCTAACTTTGATGTTTTGATCAAGTTTTGGGGATGCATTGAAGTGCTTATAGGGTCGGGTAGCCGTTATTCGTAAACCCCTAGCGTCCGTGCTCGTCCGGTTGAAAGTTGGGAGAGTTTGCACTTCATTTGTTATAAGTAGGAAATGCAGGAAATTGGGTTCAGCCGACTGGATTCTCTGTTCAGTCGACTGAGCTGAAGCCCGAAATTTTTCTGGACAAATTTCAGTCGACTGAACAGGGATTTCAGTCGACTGACCTGCTCTTGTTTTCCTGTTTTTCCTATTTATGTTCGTTTTGATTGGTTTTCCGGATTTTTTTCGATTCATGTTGGTTCTTAGTGGTTGTTATTGCCTTTTTGACTTTGATAACTTATTTTTGACTTCATCCACGGGTTTTTATAAAATAATCTCTCGAATCACATTTAAAAGCTCGTTTCTCCAATTTATAAATTCTATTTAAAACACGCACAATTTCGCACTTCGAGCGAAGTGGAAGGGTGATTAAATGGTTGGGCAAAACAAGGACCATGAATCTGTGCGTTTATCTTTCCGATTAATCCTCGACCTATTCAATTGATCGTTTTGACCTTCGGGTTTGGTTTATCGATTATATGAGGTAAACTTTGTACTGCTTTGAGTGTGAAAGTGGCTGACGGATAGTAAACCGTTTAGTGCGAACGAGTGGTTATGGGACATACGTTAACACTTTTCGAATTCCTTTTCGAGAGTTGTGACACATTCCGCCAGTTAGTGGTGTCCAGTACTGGGTCTCTGACCTTCACCACTACGGTTTGTTGCCTTCGGGTATGTGCCTTCGGGTTTGTGCCTTCGGGTTTGTTGCCCTTTAGTATCGCTTCCGATGTTGGTCGTTATGAGCCGCATGGGTGATATTGGGTTGCCCTTTAGTATCGCTTCCGATGTTGGTCGTTATGAGCCGCATGGGTGATATTGGGTTTGGAGTCTTCGGGCTCATGGATCCTTGTTTGTACAGTACTGAGCTCGAGCAAATTTTCTGATGTTTCATTCATATGTATATTCCCTTGGTATCGCCCTTCGGTGTTGGTCTTTTTGAGCCACATGATGCGTAGAGTTTACCTTGTGGAACTTGTATACCTTATTGGTATTTGTTATTGCCTTTAGGCTTGCTTTGGGATATTCTTATCCTTTGTTTCTATATGTTGCCGATGATATGAGGCTTGTTCTATATGATTCATCTTTCGTTAGATGATTGTGTTATCTCTTTTAGAGATATCTATTATGCTTTGTAACCTTGCAGGTTTATTGTTGTTCAGTTATCTAACTGATTTGTTTAGCTAGACTGACCTGGGTATTTCATACTTGGGTCAGACCGAGATGTTTCAGGTTAGGTACTTTGGACTTAGCCTATTTTGCTTCCGCATGGACTACTTCGCTAGCTTCTTTTTGTCATAGCTTTTTGTGTAGTCCTATTATGTTGTAACTCTGATATTTATTATTGTGAACTCGTCTATATATTGTGGTTTACTATACCACTTGACATGTATTATTTTGTATACTCTGTTATGTATCTGTATATGTGTATATGATGATCTGCTGTTCTGTGATGTATATTACATTTGAATTGTTATATTCTGTTCTGATAGATCTAACCACCTATGGTTTTGTTTTAATTATTCATTGGGTATGTCGACCTGTTAGTATGATTATTGTCGATGTATTCAATAGATAGTTAGAGCAAGGCTATAGATGGTCGCTCCTAACCAGCCTTATTCTCCGTGTTAGTTGACGGCATTACCCTATAGTGTCCTTGGCTAGCGTGGGTATAGAGGTGAGGCGTCACACCTAGGGGCACCCAAATGTATGCTTCGTTGTGAGGAGGAAGATCATGCATCACCACCACACACGCACGTGCTCCGCCGCCCTCGACCGACCGACCGACCGACCGACCGACCGAACCGGGCCAGGCCGGGCTCGGGCTTGGGTTCGGGTTTGGCCGGGCTCTGACAGTTGCAGGCTATACGAACAGGTGCGAATCTGTTCAGAAGAGGACGCGAATTTACTGAGGAGGTGCGGCTTCTGAAGCAGGCGCGTGGGTTTTTATCGAACAGACGAAAGCGGGTGCAATCCGACTGAAGAAGCGCAGGCGAAGAGGAGCAGGCAGGTGTGACCCGTTAACGAATAGTAGCGGTTCAAAAGGCAACGGGTGCGACCTATCAAGCGGACGCGACTATTTGAAAGGATGCAGACTAAATTATAAATATGAGAGAATCCTGATCACATTCTCATTCGATTCCAATTCTAATTTCTTCTGCTTCTTCTTCTCTATTGCAGTAGACAATATATCACAGAGTTGACATACTCATTACAATCTCGTGCAAATTACGTTTGTTGTACCTTGGGAGACTTTAAATAAAGTCTTAAGGAAATTGTTATGACAAGCCTCAGATGGAATTTCCTTCTTCAAACTGGTTAGGTTTATAATTGATTTATATATTTATATATATATATATATATATCATTTTCATTTCTACGAAGTACTATTTCTTTAAATAGTATAACGTTTGATCTATCGCTATAGTTGTTAGATTGTGGTTGTAATTTAATTTCGACATATTGCTTAATTTAGCAAATACAGACTTCCGGAGTAGTGGAAATCTGATTAATAAACTTGTGAGATGAGTTTATAATTGATTATCCCCTATTTTGGTACTAGACGTATAACAACCTCCTCAGGTGCAAGAGTGCATATAATTCAAGTCTAAGCATTGCCACTATGTGCTGGTCGTAGTATCTATGTCAATTTACTATCACGGCATGGGATCCGTGACCTAAGATAACAATGTATATGCTATAAATGCAATCAGCTTGTTAAAATAAACAGTGTTGCAGAAAGAATGGAGAATGAGATAAAAAGACATGTTAGTCTACTGTGTATTTGGATATTACATAAATAGCGTTCTTAAGGTGTTGGACTATTGCATGTTTCAATAGATGGTAACTTGATTATTAGATTGGAAATAGATCTATTATTGTTAATTTTCACTAGTAAGTTTACAAATGATATGACAGTGAACAATAGTTAAATGTTGGCTTCCATACCTTTGCCTTCCACCATCGCTTAACTTTTTGATTACATTTCCATGATCCATTAAACTCTTGTTGGTATATTTCTCCTCTTTCTAACACACTCCACCAGCCCATGAAATGAAAATAACCAAATTTCCAGAAGGATATAAGTGAGAATCAATATATAGGCATATTACACGAGTTATAAAGTCATTAAAAAACACAACTATATATTGATATTATAAGGGTATCCACTTACGGTTAAGTAAAGGTAGTTGAAACCCCTTTAGGTTTTTCGAGTACTGAAAGATTTGAAATTGGAGAATAAAAGTTTGCGAAATAGATATTTAAAGAGTAAGACAAAAGTTAATTTGACATACAACAACAACAAAAAAAAACAAAAACAAAAAACAAAAAACCACGACCCATTAAGTTTTATTACGTTTCTGGAACTGAGATATATTTTGCAATGTATGTAATAATGGATTAGAAAAAAAAGAATGCACAAGCAGCAACTGAAAAGAAACAAGAAAGATAGTGATTGTGATTTGGCATCACATCATGTTGTTTTTGCATTCAGTTCCCTTAATTTTGTTGATCTTTTTGTTGTATCATTTTTTATACTTTTCCACTGACACATATTTTTTAGTTCTGTGTTCAGACTATTTGTTATATTTCTTGTGTAATTTAGAAGATTAAGAATCTCATTTTCATTTACTAAAACTCAATTACTTTCACATGGGAGATAATTGATTTCAGTGACATATCCATGAATGAATTGCCAAAATGCCTCTTATTTTGGCTTAAAGTCATGTAATAACTAGTTCTATTGAAACTGTTTTGGGGTTCAAATTTCGCTACAAATATCTACGAGAGAACTATTATTTGACATTAGTTTGGATTATTGAATAAACTGAATAATTGACCTTTGGGGCATCAAAGTTAACCTTATTGACGTACTAACTATGTGGTCCTTTAAAGCAAGCTGACCCCACTCACTATATACCCTAGCTTTTCCCTTGACAAGCATTATAAATACGAGCGTGACAGCACGCACTTCGCGCGTGATGAATGCATCTGTATTGTTTTTCTACAATTTTATTTGTTTAATACATTCAAAAAATGATTTTCACAAATATTTAGTCATAATTTTGTGTTGAATCAAACGTAGTTAATTTGAATTTTTATTTTTAAGTTGCAATATCTATTTTTTTATTAGTTTAAATTTTTATTTATATTATTAAATAAATAAAAAATGAATTTGTAAAGTAGTTTATTTGTTAGATCCTATTTTTAAGTGATATGAAGACTTGGTAAATATTTGTAGAGTAAATTTTGAATTTGTAAAGAAAGCTTAATTTTCAGATCCTATCTTTGAGTGATGTTAAATTTTCATAATATATGTACAAATGTATTTTTGGTATTTCATACCGACACCAAAAGAGTATAATATTAAACATATTACAACGATTACTAAATGAATACATATAAAGGGCAATTATGGAACTTCACGGTCGGACCAAAAAATTGCGTTTCCAAGCCAACTATTAACATAAGATATGACTCAATATGCCTCTTACGCATATCTTCAGGTTTTAAATGACTAAATGGTACAGCATCTGTCATCGAGAGATTCCATACCTCTCTGGAAATGAAAACTATAGGAAGATCCAAAAAAGACCTCTTCCTAAGTACCTAACATTATAAAAGGAAGTTAAGTCTGAGAATCATTTTAAAGAAATGTTTTAAAACCATACTATAGAAAACAAGTACCAAGTATGATACATAAAAAGTTGGAAGAAAGGGCAACATGATCCAAATATCCCTTATAAAACAACAGTATGTTTCTATACTGTCAATCTAGAGGTCTTAGGACCGAATCATTTTAGCATCATTTAACCATGTTAAAAAAAGCCATTATGATTGGATATAAAAATCAAATTTTAAATTGCGCTATTGCATTTTTACATAATGAAGAAAGCTATGAAAATCAACGTTTTCCATGTAGGCATGCCCCACTCGAGACACAACATATCCATATCCAGGTAGCATTTATATTTATAAATGTATCTCATAGTATCTTTATTTAAATGATTTTATATAGTTGTGTGATTGCCTCAAAAATATTAATTGAAACTAAAAATGCTAACCCTTATAATTGAAATTGAATATTATTAAAACTTTACATTAAGTGTCAATCGGTATATTAAAATTTCTCAATTAAAATCATCATTAAAAATATTAATTAGGTCAAACACATGTTATTAACCTAGCCTTTTCTTTTTAATTCAATGCTAGCTCAACTCTTAATCGTCAATCACGGACTTAACCAAACTATAAATGATTATATAAGAAGAAATAATGCCTCCAATGCTATATTCTCATTGCAAACAATAAAAAAAATCTCAATATCGATCACAAATTTCCTCCTCTCTTATCAAAATAAAGATCTATCATTGGCAATCAAATTACCTAATTTTTTTAACAAAATTAAATGCTTGAATGTGAAGTACTGCTAACTTTAACAAAATGAGAAGACTACATACCTCAAATCAGTCATGGATCAAACTTCATCCATGGTGGATAGATAGATTTTGAAGCGGTTTAGAAGTAAGGGGAGTATTAGTGGAGTAAGTTTTAGGGATGAGTAGGAAGCGACTTGTAGGAGGAGAGGAAGCTTGCAAGCAAAAAAGCACCTAATCGTCGAAGAGGGAGAAGCGAGGGAGTAGAGGTCTTCGTTTTGGAGAACTAGGGTTAGGTTTTGGTGGGAATGAAAAGTACTTAGGGAAATGAAATAAGATTTTGTCAAGGCTAGAGAAGTGAAACTATGAAAGAGATAAGACTCTCGACAAATATTAGGCGAGCATTGAGATGTTGGGCGGGGAAAATGCTTTAGGTTACTGAATATAATGGAGGGAGAATTAATTTAAAAACAAAAATTTGTATATTTAGCTTCTAAGTACACGACCTCAATATTTTAATCATAAGGACAAACATTCTTCCAAAATTATTTATAAGCATAAATATTCTTTCCAAACTGCTACTGATCTAAAAACTAATACCTAAAAACTGCTACCGATAACTACAAACTGATACCTAAAACATGGAATGGTTGCTTAGTCCACAGAATTGAAAGATGATGGAAGAAAAGTCCCTTCCGAAAAAGTTATAAAAATTAGGTCCATATTTTTAGTTTTTATCTAATTTATGCTATTTTTTCCCCTGATTTTGATGTTGGACCAATTTTCTAGGAGGGAGCATTTTGGTAAAAAAATATCAAAATATGGACTTAATTTACATGGGTTTATGAGTGGAGATTTTTTGTGCATGAGCCTTGAAAATAGGGGCCTTTGGTCCAAAACCCTACCAAAAAACTGCTATCAATGTGACAACCCGGGATTTTTAGCAAAATTTAATTTGATAATCTTCTATTATAATTATTTAATTTGCAAAACTTATTTTTTAAACAAATAAAATATGTTTCTAATTACTATTGTTCATATGTAAATTTGTGAATGGAAACTATGATTGGAAATTCAAAATAAATATCTTAAAAATAAATTAGATTGAATATTCAACATTTTAAAACATTAGTATATACATATACGGTTATTGATTAAAGTATAAATAGATTAAGCTTAAAATAAGAATAAACAAAAAGGTTTTATAATATTTCTTTTTAATTACATAAAATAAATAAAAAGAAAATATAAGAGTAAAAAATATAAAATATAAAAAGGAAATATAAAATATTTGCATAAGACATTTGTAAGCTAGGGAATGACATACTAGTACAAGTGTAAAGATTAATTGTTTTCTTCATTAAAAGAAAAATATGATTAAAAAGTGAAACTAAAGGCTGTATACAGTTTATTTTCTTTTACATATACACATATCTCACTTCTTCTTTCTTTCATCTTCTTTCACACCCAACCAAAACTAAAATTAGAGAAAACCAAACATCTAAATCAAACTACTTCAAGTTTTCAACTAAAGCAAGCTAGATTCAAATTCAAGTTCATCTCAACTCAAAAGAGATCAAGCTTCCAGTTTCAAAAATCAAGTTAGCTGTTTCCAGGTTTCAAAACTATTCTCTGTTCATCAAAATTTAATTTGACTAATAAAAAATAAATAAATATAAAATAATTCTAAATTTTGTGCTTAGAGATCCGATAAAATTTTAACATTTTAATTTTCATCAAAATTCAAATATGGGGATGCGGTAACTTATTATTTTCTAAGTACAATTGCCAATCTCCTTGGAGAACTACAGTGTGCGTTCACAAGATGAAGTATGCTAGTGTTCCATACTCTCCGTAATTCAGGTGGTTGTTAACGGTCGAAGTCCCGCCTGATTTCAAGTTAGAATGAAGGAGTTATTGCAGTCTGAACAAAAAAATAACGGCTTCTTCACTAGGCGGAGTTCAATATGCAGATGTGGTAGCCTATTATTTTCTAAAGTATAACTATCAGTCCCCTTGGAGAACTACAGTATGCGTTCACACGATGAAGTATCCGAGTGTTACATACTGGCCGTAATTTAGGTGGAAGTTAATCGGTCGAAGTCTCGCTTGATTTCGAGTTAAAACAAAGGAGTTATTGCAGTCCGAACAAAAAAATTGCGGCTTCTGTATAGGCGAAGTTCAAATATAGGGATGTGCTAGCCTGTTATTTTCCAAGTACAACTGTCAGTTCCCTTGGAGAACTACAGTGTGCGTTCACACGATGAAATATCCAAGTGTTACATACCGTCAGTAATTTAGATGGAAGTTAATCGGTCGAAATCTCGCTTGATTCCGAGTTAGAACGAAGGAGTTATTACAGTCCGAACAAAAAAAAATAGCGGTTTCTACACTAGGCGAAGTTCAAATATGGGGATATGATAGCCTGTTAGTTTCTAAGTACAACTGTCAGTTCCCTTGGAGAACTACAGTGTGCGTTCACACGATGAAGTATCCGAGTGTTTCATACTGTCCGCAATTTAGGTGGAAGTTAATCGGTCAAAGTCTCGCTTGATTCCGAGTTAGACGAAGGAGTTATTGCAGTTCAAACAAAAAAATAACGGCTTCTGCACTAGGCGGAGTTCAAATAAGGGATATGGTAGCCTGTTATTTTCTAAGTACAACTGTCGGTCCCGTTGGAGAACTACAATGTGCGTTTACACGATGAACTATCCGAGTGTTCCATACTGTCCGTAATTTAGGTGGAATTTAATCGGTCAAACTCTCGCTTGATTCCGAGTTAGAACGAATGAGTTATTGCAGTCCGAACAAAAAAAGCAGCTTTTGCACTAGGCGGAGTTCCAATATAGGGATGTGACAGCCTGTTATTTTCTAAGTACAACTGTCAGTACCATTGGAGAACAACAGTGTGCGTTCACAGGATGAAATACCCGAGTATTTCATACTGTTCGTAATTTAGGTTGGAGTTGATCAGTCGAAGTATCGCTTGATTCCTAGTTAGAACGAAGAAGTTATTGCAGTCTGAACAAAAAAATAGCGGCTTCTGTACTAGACGGAATTCAAATATAGGGATGCGGTAGTCTGTTATTTTCTAAGTACAACTGGCGGTCTCTATGAAAAATTATAACGTAGGTTCAAAATTCTTATTTTTCAAATTTATATTAAAATTTAATGTTTTTAATCAATGGGTAAATGGGTTACCCATTTATAACCCTTTTAAAAATGTGTCAATCCATCCCATACCTATTTAATAATATTCATAAATGGGTTGACCCAACCCATTTATAAGTAGGGTAAATGAGTTGGGTTAATGGTTTGGGTCAAATTTTGACAGGTCTACGTCTTGATGACTTTTGTTTTTATGCTAATATAATTAAATGTCAAATGATATCCTCTCTATTTCAGGACCACTACTATTTTTATATTTTTCTCGGTTTATCTCGAGGTCTATTTGCAACAGGGGCTAAAACTTAATAAAGCATAAGGCCAAACTTTACCTCAGATACGCTTAGTCTTTACTTTAGCGGTTTATTTATTTATTTATTTCTTGTTTACTTGTTTTTGTTCTCAGTGTTACATTTTTTATGTATTATAAATATATAGCAGCAAGATATAAGTAATAAAATTCTCTCTAATCATTTTTAGACCAAAATATTACCGTACCAAAATAAAATAACCTACTTTTCGGTCGTTGGCGTCAAAAGGCACAAACATGTGGATTAGAACTGTTGGAAATTATTTTAAAATAAATAGATTTGTGAATTGTTTAAAATTAAATATATTGGAATAAGTGCATTTATTTTTTGAGTCCCACGTTATAGGGTTATTGAAAGATTTTCACACACACATATATATGAGTTTCTTAGCTTCTCAATTGGACCCTTTGGATACCCAAATGTTGCTTTTGTGTTGAGGAGGGAGGGCATGCATGATCATCACACGTGCGCTAGCCGACTAACTCAACCTGACGTTGGGCTTATAACGTAGCACTTATATTTTTTATGAAATTTATTTTGCGTTATATGACCCTTTTTTATTTGAAACGCTAACATTTCAGATCCATATTTTAAGCCAATGTCACTCCACTATTTAGTAGCACTTTCGATTTGGTGCCAAAGTAGAACAACATTTTTAAAAAACCTCTGAAAAAACTATCTTCTTCTCCACGGAATTCTTAAAATCATAAGACGTTTTTGAGTGCAACTGAGTCAGTTTCGTGTAGGCAAGCGAATCGATATCCGATCAGAAACAAGTGGTCGTTTTATTCTTGAGGCGGCGACGTTAGTTAGACTGCTCTGCACCCCTAAGCAAAACGTCGAAATGTCTTCAAGATGGTGACCTAGTACACGGCTCAGCCGAAGTTCATTTGTTTTCAACAATTTGATTGCAAATGACGTCAACAACAATGACTTCTGCTACAAATTTGGACGATGCTACCTCAACCATGCTGTTTATTGCACCTTCAGGTTCGAGGGCCTCCATTTCAAGCACTGGAGGCAGAAGATGAGTTCTTTCTAACGATGTTGAAGGTGGTTATTGTACTAACAACATATAAACCGCAACTGCTAGACAGACCCAATGAAGCAGATACAGATCAAATGAGAGCCTAGACAGAGAAATCAAAGGAGTTGCAGAACTAAACAAAGTAGGATTAATTGAGCAAGAACTTCATCCTCAATGGACTCAGCGACGATCTCTATGACTATTACAACTCTAGCAAAATAGCAAGGGAGATATGGGAAGCGTTACAAAAAAATACGACACAGAGGAAGCAAGAGCAAAGAAGTATACCGTTGGCTGCTACCTCAAGTATCAGATGACGAATGATAGGTTAGTAGAGATGCAGTCTCATGAACTTCAAAAAATAGCTCATGAGATCATCTCCGAAAGTATGAGTTTGGATGAACAGTTTCAAGTAGTAACTTTTGAGTGATAAATTCCTCCTTGTTGGAAGGATTTTAAGAATAACCTTAGATACAAAACTAAGAAATTTTATTTAGAAATTCTGATAACTCATCTTCATATAGAGGAGGAATCTCGTAAACAGGATATGAAGGAAAAAGTGCTTGCTGTTTCAAGCAATAGTGAGAAAGTTGCGGTTCTGAAACCGAATCCCAAAAGCTTTAAGAATTAGAACCACAACAAAAAGAATTTGAAATCGTAAGGAAACTAAATAGGTCAATAGAAACCACCCCAAAAGAATGACTTTCGACAGTTGTGTCTTTGTAACAACTGTGGAAAACCAGGTCATACGACATGCAAGTGTCGGAACATGCTAAGCTATACACCATAGGCTAACCTGACCAAGGAGCCTCTTACGACTATGATTTCTAATGAAATTTACCTTGTTGGGCGATCGAAGGATCAGTGGGTAGATACTGGCGCTACATGTCATGTCTACTATAATCGTGCTATGTTCAAAACATACATGGAGATTGAGGACAGGAGATTGATATTGGGAGACTCTCACACCATTATTATTGCTGGGATTAAAAGTGTAGACCTGAAGTTTACCTCTGGGAAGACCGTCATTTTGAAAGATGTCGTGCACACTCTAGAGATAAGAAAGAATCTTTTTTCGGGTTATCTCCTTAATAAGGCTGAATTATTATGACTACTGAGGCTGATATGTAAACCATCACTGTGAATGGTATGTTGTAGGTAGGGGTTATGCAATTGATGGAATGTTTAAATTGAATGTTGAATGTAATAAAATGTCTGCTTCTGCCTTTTGCTATGTGATTTTAATATCTGGCGCTCTAGACTATGTCATGTAGATAAACGAATAATAAAGAACATGTGTAGCATAGGTATAATCCCTAATATGTCACTAAATGATTTTGAAAAATGTGATTTTTATAGTTAAGCAAAAATAACAAAAACCCCGATATTAATCTGTAATTAGAGAATCAGAACCCTTAGACTTGATTCATTCTGATATATGTGAGCTTGATGGCACTCTGACTATAAATGGACAACGCTACTTTATCACTTTTGTTGATGATTACTCTAATCTTACTTATGTATACCTTATGAAAAATAAAAGTGATGCATTTGAGATGTTTAAATCTTTCATAACTAAAATTGAAAATCAGCCTAATAAGAAAGTTAAAAGATTGCATAGTGATAGAGGAACTGAATATGAATCAATTTTGCTTTTTGAATTGTACAACTCACATGGAATAATACATGAAAGAACTACACCATATTCACCTGAAATGAATGGTAAAGCTGAAAGGAAAAATAGAAGATTAACTGAATTAATAGTTCCTATTTTACTTAATTCTGGTGCATCATCACTTTGGTGGGGGACATTTTGTTGACCATGTGTTATGTTTTGAATAGGATCCCTAAGTCAAAAAGCAAAATTTCACCTTCTGGATTCTTAAGAAATTATGAATCGAACAAGTTTTGTTTTAGAAATTGAGGATGTTTAGCATATGTTCGTATACCTGACCCTAAGAGAATAAAATTAGCAAGCAGAGCATATGAATATGTATTTATTGGCTATACTATTAGTAGCAGAGCATATAGATTGTATGATCTGAATACACACAATAAAATAGAATCTAATGACTTTGATTTTTATGAATTGAGATTTGCTATTAAATTGAGGAATAGTGGGGCACATCAAGTAACACAATGCCTATTAGAATAGAACGTAATGAATCTTTTGAAAATGAACCCAGAAGAAGTAAAAGAGAAAGAATTACAAAAGATCATGGTTCATTTTTTGCGCTTTTACTATAGAGGAGGATCCTTTAAACCTCCAAGAAGTGTTATCTTCTTTAGATGTTGATTTTTGGCAAGCGGCTATAAATGATGAGATGGATTCTCTGCAATCCAATAAGACTTGTCACTTAGTAGATTTAGCTCCTGGTTGTAAGTCTATAGGCTATAAATAGGTACTTAAAAAGAAATTAGAATCTAATGGCACGGTTGATAAATATAAAGCCTATTAGTAGCTAAAGGGTTTAAGCAAAGAGAAACTATAGACTTTTTGACACTTTTTCACTTGTAACTTGAATTACATCCATTCGAGTACTAATTTCATTAGCATCTATTCATAATTTAATAATACGCCAAATGGATTTAAAACTGCCATTTTACACAGTGAATTAGAAGAGGAAATTTATATGGACCAACCTGAAGGCTTTGTAATTCATGGTCAAGATCATAAAGTTTGCAAGTTAGATAAATCATTATATGGTTTAAAACAAGCACCTAAGCAATGACATGAGAAATTTGATATCTTAATAATCTTGCATGGTTTTAAAGTTAATGAGAGTGACAAATGTATTTACTATAAATCTAAGAATGACATTTGCATTATTATATGTCTGTATATAGATGATCTACTTATTTTTTGGTTAAACATTCATGCCATAAACAATGTCAGATCTTTGTTAAGCGCCAGCTTTGATATTAAAGATCTAGGTGAAGCAAACGTAATCCTTGGAATTAATAGGTCATAAAAGGGAATTTTTTCGGATCAATCCCATTATATTGAGAATATGCTAAAGAAATACAACTATTTTGACTATAAATTTGCATGTACAACATATGATCCTTGTGTAAAATTATTTAAGAACACTGGTGACCGTGTAAGACAGTCCGTATATGCGAGCATTACTGGCAACCTTGGGTATGCCACCGATTGTACTAGACCAGGCATTACCTGTATCATGGTATTATTATGCAGATTTACTAGTAGACCTAGTATTAAGCACTGGCATGCTATCGAAAGAGTCATAAGACAACTAAAACAAACTATGAATCTTGGGTTACATTATGAAAAGTTTCCATTTGTCCTTGAAGGATAGACCGATGGAGACTGGAATACTTCATCTGATGATTCGAAAGCAACCAATGGCTATATCTTTAGCATTGCTGGTGGAGCTGTTTCTTGAAAATCTAAGAAACAGACTATTTCGACTCAGTCCACTATGGATTTTAAGTTGATTGCACTAGCCACAGCTTCTGAAGAAGTAGATTACTTAAGAAATCTGCTAGCTAAGATTCCTTTATAGTAAAAACTGATACCAGCTATATTGATCCATTGATATAGTACCGCGGCTATAGCAAAAGTACAGAACCGTTATTACAATAGTAAGAGACGACAAATACGTCATAAGCACGACACTGTTAGAGATCTACAATCTTTAGGAGCTATTAGAGTGGATTACATACGAGTGATGAGAATTTGGCTGATCCTTTAATGGAAGGATTAGCCAGAGAGAAAGTCATTAGAACCTCTTAAAGAATAAGATTATTGTCCTTAGACTGTTGAGGCACACACAATGGTAACCCGACCTGATGATTGAAGATCCCAAGAATTAGGTTCAATGGGTAAGAACAAGTTGTGAAGTGATATTAGTTGAACATGCTATTTTTATACATTTAGAAGCATGTATTCCTGAAGTGATTAGAGGACGAGTTAATGGAAACTCTTAATGAGATCTATACTCTATATAGAGTGGATTACCTACCTTTAGGAGTACCCTTGATAGACTCACCTATGTGGATGCGGAAATGTGGTTGTTACTGTGGAATTTTGGACAAAATTCTTATAACATTCACTAAACTGGAATAGATGCGCATGACCATAAATGCATGGGATTATTTGATTGCAATCTAAAAAGATTGTGTGTGGTTTGATGTCAGGAAAAGAGTTCAAGACTTCGTGTCACTCTAGTGAAAACTAAATCTTATCCACTATGCAAAGGTTCAAGTGGAAAGACATCTTTGTTTATGCATAATCTTATGTTTTCAGAAACTGTTTGAATTTTTTTAAAATTTTTTTAAGTGGGTGATTATTGAAAATTGTTTTAAATAAATAGATTTATGAATTGTTTATAAATTATAGATCTTGGATTGAGTGTACTTATTGCTTATGCCCCATACCGTAGGGATTACTAAAAGATACTCATATATATATATATATATATATATATATATATATATATATATATATGAGTTTCTTAGCTCTTAAATTAGGCCCTTTGAGAAACCAAATGTTGCTTTCGTGTTAAGGAGGGAGGGCATGCATGGCCATAACATGTGCGCGCACCAACCGAACGACCTAGACCAGGCCCGGGCATGTTGTAATGTAACACTTATATTTTTGGATGAAATTTATTTTGCGTTTTCTAACAGTTTTTTATTTGAAACGGTAAAATTTCAGATCCGAATTTTCAACCAACATTACCCCATTATTCAGTAACACGTTCGATTTAATATTCCGTCTATTTAATTAGTTTTTAGACGAGACCAAAGTAGAACAATATTTTTTTAATTCTAAAAAAACTTATCTTCTTCTCCACGAAATTCTTAAAATCATATGACTTTTTTGAGTGCAAATGAGTCGGTTCTATATGTGCAAGCGAATCGATACCTGATCAGAAAGAAGAGGCTGTTTTATCCTAGAGATGGCGGCGTTAGTTAGACTGCTTTGCACCCTTGAGAGAAATGCCAAAATGTCTTCAAGATAGTGACCTAGTACATGACACAGCCAAAGATTATTTGTTTCCAATAAGAACTTTCAACCATGCTTGACGTGAAAATAATAATATGTCAAATGATGTCTCTGTTGAAAATTGAAGGTAGGAACAAGAAAGAAAGTGATGAAAGTTATATCATGGATGTGGTCTCTGACTTAAAAACGAAATTTGACATGAGTATTGTAAGGACCCGGTTCTTCGACTTCCGAAAACTAACATTAGTACGTTCACTGTATCGACTGCCGAGCAATCGAATGACGGAAAACCGAACACTTAGGGTTTTAAGAAAAAGAAAGAGACAGAAGAAGAGATAAGAAGATAGTAAATAGAGAGAAAAGAAAATAAAAGAAAAGAAAATAGAACGGAACAGAAAACAACAGAACAACATCAGAATCTCACAATCGCAGCGGAACAATCATATAATAATAAATGAAAAATCTTTTAATAAAGAACTATATCAGTTATTACATTACATTTCATTACATCATATCATAAGAGTGTACAACAACAACAACAACAAACAGCGGAAAAAGAAATACTATATACTAGTAATACGCCATGCCATCCAGCTTGCCTCCAGCAACTCCTGAATATCCAGAGTATCCTGATAAACCTGTCTCTTGACTTCTCGTGTGGAAATTGGTGGGCACCCAGAGTTTAGGAAGGAAAACAATAAACTCCGAGTCAGTCATGTGACTGGTGTGAGAACTCAAAACAGTTTATTTATCTTAAAAATCAAAATATAGGAATATTTTTAAAGTCAATTCACAATGCTTTTAAAAGTGAGACTACCATATGGCCTCCCGCACACACACACAATGCAAACGCAGAATCGGAGGAGATTTCTCCTTATGATAGTCAAAGATGCTTGATACGCATTAAAAAGTAACATTTGATATTATTACTAGTGCATAGTGTAGGAAAAATATTTCGAAAGTAAAGATATAAATCTTAGCCAGCATAGACATTTCGCACTTATGCCTACTATAGCTACCATGTTCAATAGCAGGTTACCGTCACATTCCATGGCAGGTTATACAACTAAAACCGTACAAGATCGTATTGTTTCTTTAGATTTCCAACGAATGGTCAGGCCAAGGAACTTCCCATTGCCACATGAGAACGCCTCTGGAAGGACGTCCCCGAGAACCAAACCGGATCTCTGCCAACACAAGGCCGGGTTACCCCTAACTGGGTAACTACGGACACGAGTATGCCATCCCCCGGTCCTTTGGGACCTTTAACCGAGCGCTCGTCACCAACAACACACAATCATAAATAAAGTGTTTCAACATGAGTAAGTATCTGGGCTCCAAACCATGATACCACCCTTTTCCAGAAGAAAATGCACATACCCTAATGGGAGCTACCCCTCATAACCTTACCGCATCTTTCCTGTTTTGACCATTCCGGGGTGTGAGGTCCGACGAAGTCTCGTCCACAAAGCCATGCTTTATACAAAAGCTGTGCTTTGGGTCAACAAACGATCAAAGAAATGATCACCAAGATAAATGATCAAATAAATGATCCTATCACAAATGATCAAACAATGATCATTTCACAGCAACACTCAGCATATCACATTACCAAATTGGGAATATATTGCTAATAACCTTCAACTACATAACCTCTGAGCTTGTACGTCTCAGAGAAGGGTGTTAAGCTAAGAGAATAAATTCTCCGCCACCAACAGAAATATATTTGAAAGAAATCAGTTTTACATCTCAATTTGTAATGTCAGACATACTATCCATACAAGTCTGTTCCGGGATCGAACAAAACCGAAGGCACTTACAAAGAAGTCCTTGCAATCCGGATATCCACTAATCACTTCCGGACTTCCCATCACATATGGAATTTCTATACCGGGGCCATTCGGTGCAGAAACATTCGGCGGTAATCCTTCCGTTTTAAAAAATATCCGGTCTTCAACACCGATCATCAATGCTATCCATTATGTCGTATCACTATCGGAATGGGCAATCCGAATAACGAGCGCAATAATTTAAAAATAAGTGTGGCATTCAAATTCAAGCAAATTACAACAAATACTCATTCAAAGGTAAATATTGATAGTCGGTTATTGAACTATCAATGGATATGCACAACATCACTAGATTCCAAATAATTTTCCAAATTATTTATTTCCCAAAAATATCTTTACTAGATATATAGTTTTCACACTTCAAAAATAAATCAACATCTATTTTTAAACAAATTCCCCTTTCCTTCATAAATTCCATAGTGAATTTATATTCCCAAAATATTTATGAATATACGATTTCAATAGGTTTCAAATATTCATTTTCAATTTATCTTCAAAAAGATAAATTCTCAAAACGTTTCATTTCACATTGGAAAAAATTTCTATACTATTTATTCATAAGTAATTCACAAGTCTATTTACTTTCAACACTTGGAAAATATTCAATATACTTAAATCAAAATTAAGTATATATTTCATTCTTTAAGGAAATCATTCTCTTAAACATATTTATTTGGGTCAAAACGAATGTTGCGTAAAACATCGTTACGACAACCCAAAATCACTAGTATAGGGATTCGAAATTTAAAATAGATATATAAATCCCAATACTATACAAAACATTTCCTTTCGGAAATCATTTACTATAATAACAGTGTTATAGTCCACCATTTTCTTCTATTTCTCGAAAACGTCTATTTCAACAATGAATGTTGAAATCTATGATTTCGAATCTTAACACATTTTAAAAACATCGTTAGATCGTTTTAATTCTATTTAAAACATCACATCCAAAACATTTTCTTTAACAAAATATTCACTATTCAAAAACGTGAATATACTTCGTTAACAAACTTCATCATTTCTATACATTTTATTTTAAAGGATTATTCACTGTCTAAAACGTGAATATAACTCCATTAATAAGTTATAACAATTTACTTATCAAAATAAGTCGTTTGCGGATTTATAAAACAACGTTTATAAATTTCATTTCTATTTATTTTATAACAACTTCCTTTTATACATCTCCTTATTAACCTATTATATTTATAACTCAATTATAAACCAAAGGTTCATATTATAAGTTAAATACTTATAATTTATTTGTTTGCAAAAACGTTCTTTTAAACTTCCCAAATTATAAATCTTATAACTTATAAGATTCATTTATTTACCCAAATCTATTCCTTTTAATATCTTCACAAATTTTATAAACCTACTGCTTATAAAATTCCATTTATAACTTCACCATTTATAATTCTATAAATTTCATTCATTTATGAAATTCAATCACAATTCATTCTAACACTTATAAAAACTCGTTTTATAATTCAAATATTTTAGTTTATAAATATCAATTTATAAATCTCTTATATAAATCAATTCATATTATTATTTTAAAACGTCTTTAAACTCCTTTATAATTTCACCATTTTGATTTATAAAATAATCAAATTTCATAAATCCTATATTTAAACTTTTTATAATAAATTCAAAAATCCCAATTTAAACTATTTTATAACATCATTAACCCCATATTTTCAAAAATCAACTTTTAACTATATTTCTCAAAAATCATAATTTTTATAACATTAAAATTATAACGTTATTTATTTAAAATGGATCAATTCCAAAAATATTTTATAAACGTTTTCTTTCAAAAATCACTTTACAAATCCTTTTAAAATTCCAAAATTTGGTCCAATGATGCTACACACCAAATAGTCAATCACGACTATAATGACATCATATATCGATATGATAATCAACGAATATCAAAATATCCATAATCAAATAAATACTGTTGAGGAATCCAGTTGGATCCCTCCAACCTGTTTCCTGCATCCAAAGATGTTAGCACAATACCAATTCCGTTCCAGTACGAAATTATCGCGGTATATGGGATTTAAAATATTATCTGCTTAATAGACGGCGCAATAGGGTCTCATCCGCTATACAATGCGGGAAATCAACAACTGCAATATATACATATGCCAATATATATATATTGCTATTATATATAATACCAATTTCACTGTTTATGAAATATTCGCGGTATATGTTTTTAATAAATAACATCCGCTTACTAACGGCGCATAATGTCTATTTTAACAATCAATAGATAACAATCATCATTCAAACATACATTCAAGAATTTTAAATCTAACTGTTTAAAATAAAATCGAAACCGATTCGATTGAGTGAGAAGTTCTCACCTTGATTTCAATTTCGTTTTAACGATTTATTTCGAATAAAATTAAACGGATGTTTAATTTTACCTAAAATTCTCACTAACTCCAAACGACTCCAATCCAATTCCATAGGGTAGTGCTCATCCATATGATTCCAACGCAACTGGTTTCACGCGTTTTCGACCTCGTATGAAAAAGATATGATTTTTTTACAAGTTTACGAATTTTAAAAGCATATAAATTACAACTTTCTTTATTATTTTTAAACTTCATCAAATCTCATCCCTTAGATCCATCACCCAGCAAATCCCATCGTCCCCTATCTTCTTCCACGCGCGCGTTTCTTCCTCTTTAACATTTCTACAGGCCGCGCAAACAACCCACTAGCTCAATATTAGGGTTCCATCTTGCAATCACCACGCTTGCTTATAATTCGATCAGACACCTCCATTTTGAAGAGCATAACACGAGCAACCTTCGGCCCAAACCCTATGCAACTCGATCAAGCCTCTTGCATGAAAAACGAGGCCGACCGTGCTCCCCTTCGTCCATGATTTCTCCCTCCACGTCGCTCCGATGATCATCATCACCGTATGGATTTAAAGCCCTTCCAATGTTCTTCGATTTGCTAGTTGGAAGTTTTCAAAAATACTGAATGGATTGAAAGAAATTTAGGGGAGAAGATTGATAATTTTCGGTCCTGGGTTGAAGAGAGTGGCGGCTCTGCAGTTTTAACCCTAGGGTTTTGAATATTTGTGAAAAAATGAAGTTAAGGGGGGGTTTTATAGAAAAATTTACACGACACTATTCATCCCGGATTTTCCGAACTCCAAACGAAGCGTGCCGGTTGGCGTTTCTAAGGTTTACCCCGCGTTTCGAATACAATGGAACATGTTTCGGGAGCTAATTCGGTCATCTGTGCGAGTTATGGCAACAAACGTTCAATTTTAAATTAAACCGATTAAACGATTTTCTAGGCGTTTTAGCTTGCACCGGACAAACGGTAAATCTGATTGACATGAAATTTGAAACCATACAATAATATCACATTATCTATCCGATGAAATTGGTTTCGTCGAAATCCAAGACTGTTTGAAAAATGGCTATTTTAACTCGCCAAATTAATATTAAAAACAATTTCGATGCGTTTCGAGCTGCCACGATCAAACGATAACTCCGATTGCTACGAAAATTGAAATCCAATAATAACAAACTATTATGGATCCAATGCAACTAGTTTCGTCCAATTCTGAGACTGTTCAAAAATTGGCTAATTTCACTAGTCGATTAAATATTAAAATATTCAATTTTCACAAATAAACTTTAAATTCAATTTTAAAAGTTCTAAAATATCATTCTAACTCCAATATGATTAAATAAAATTTTACAAATCATTTTCAATCATATTTAACCCAAATTTCAATTATTTCTGTATTTTCACATATTAAATTATTGATTTAATTATTCAATTAAATCCAATTATTCAAAATAAAATTTATTCGACTTATAATTTCACTTATTAATATTTAAAATTAATTAAATATTCAAATTTTAATTAATAAAAATCATGGGTCGTTACATACTTCCCCCCTTAAAAGAATTTCGTCCTCGAAATTACCAAGTAAGAAAAATTACAGAATCTATTAATTTTCCATAAATCCATAGTTAAACTTCTTATAATAACTTTACTAAGTTTTCAAATCATACTTAGTTATCTTTTCAGAAACAACTACTATTGTTTGACTTTCAATTTCAAATCAAAATTAAAGTTTTCAAAATTTTCCAATTTTTCTCAAAAATATTCGAACGCCTTAAATTTTCGAAAAAATTCGCCATAGTCTCCTTTGCGCGGCTCGATCCGAAAAAAAATGACAGTATATATATCACAAATATACATCTCATCAAGTGATGAGGCATCCCGCAGGGAAAAAGTGTAAAAGTACGGTATGTAATCCGAGATATGTACCTTATTTATTATTTAGCGAGCATTTACGGCTAATATAGCGCGAAAGCGAGCTCCAAATGCGAAGCAAACGCGATCCACACCTACTAAACACTCAACAAACAGATGAGAAACATGTATATAGACAATAGTATCGATATACAACATATATCAACATAATAACTATATATGCCAACATAGCAAATGCAGTAAAAGCAATATATTCAACCATCAACCAACTAGCATCCAACTAGCATTCATACCCAATAAATATTCATTCATATTCTCATAATATTCAATGAAATGGTTTTCAATTTAATTACATTTGATTCATTAACAGTGGATGTTTTTACTAACATTCATACCCAATAATATGTATATTAATTACAACCAAATTCCTTTGCTTTCAATTGGTTTAATTAAATTAATTTTCATTCACTTATTCAATTTTCCAATAACATTAGATTTTAATGAATTAACACTTACATTCATTATTTCATATCAATTATTTACATTCAATTGATTAACTTTTAATCCATTCATTCAATTCAATTTCTAAAGTTGAATTTCATTTACATAACTTAAGTTCAAATTTATCACTTAACTTTATTATTTTACTTCGATACCAATATCAACTTCATTCAACATCTCTTAAGTTATGCTTCATTTTACAAACATTCACTTGGTTTTACTTAACTTAAATTCCCACTTTTAAATTAATTCAGATTCTGAATTCTAAAGTAAATTTTTATTTAACTTTAACCAAGGTCAAATTTCATTACTTATTCAAACTCATTTTTATATATAAGTTTATTTCACAATTGTAAATCACTTTAATTATAATTTCATACTTATAATTCTTTTTCTTATATAATTATTCTTTTATTTAGATTATTCAAACAACTAAACAATCAACTTATATACACTTTAATAATTCTGAAAATTATTTCTTTATATATAAAATATACTCAAGGTAAAATTATTTCATTTACCCAATTTAAAACAATATCGTGTCAGTTTATCTTGTTTAAGAGTTTAGAAACCCCTATCTACGATAGTTAGCTAGACTACATCGACCGGAATCTACAAACAGTCAACCGATAAGTCAACACAATACAAAAACAATTTTATATTCACTAACAAATACGCACTCATAGCTATTATTACACTCAAACTCATTCTAGAGTACTACTGACTCTATCTCTAATGAGCAATACCCAACAGAGCCATGGTTGTCGCTTAACCATATGCTCTGATACCAATTGTAAGGACCCGGTTCTTCGACTTCCGAAAACTGACATCAATACGTTCACTGTATCGACTGCCGAGCAATCGAATGACGGAAAACCGAACACTTAGGGTTTTAAGAAAAAGAAAGAGACAGAAGAAGAGATAAGAAGATAGTAAATAGAGAGAAAAGAAAATAAAAGAAAAGAAAATAGAACGGAACAGAAAACAACAGAACAACATCAGAATCTCACAATCGCAGCGGAACAATCATATAATAATAAATGAATAATCTTTTAATAAAGAACTATATCTGTCAAGACCCGATTCCTCGACTTTCGAAAATCGACATTAATACGTCCACTGTATCAAATGCCGCCTAATCGAAGGCCGGAAAATCGAACCATGAGGGTTTAAGAAAGAAGAAAGAGGTAGAAGAAGAGAGAAAAAGAGAGAAACAGAACAGAAAGGAAACAACAGAACAATATCAGAATCTCACAATCACAACGGAACAACATATAATAGATAAATGAATAATCATTAAAACAAAAGGACTATACATTTTATACATTACATCACATTACATTCATTATCAGAGTGTACAACAACAAACAGCGGAAAAGAAATACTATATACAATAGACAATATGTTGCGCCATCCAGCTCGCCTCCAGATGTCTGTAGCAACCCTGAATCCAGAATGACCTGATAACCTAACTCTAGACTGCCCGTGTGGAAATTGGTGGGCACCCAGAGTTTAGGAAGGGAACAATAAACTCCAGGTCAGTCATGTGACTGGTATGAGAACTTAAAACAGTCTATTCTTAAAAACAACCAAAGAAATGTTTCCCTTTAAGTAAATTCGAAATGCTTTTGGAAAATGAAACTACCATAAGGCCTCCCGCCACACACACAATGCAAACGCAGACTTGGAGGAGATTTCTCCTTATGATAGTCAAAGATGCTTACTACGCAGAAATCAAATTATTTTTGATATTATTATTAGTGCATAGTGTAGAAAACAATTTCGAAAGTAGAATATAAATCTTAGCCAACATACGACCATTATCGTATGCCTACTATAGCTACTATGTTCAATAGCAGGTTACCGCCACATTCTATAGTAGGTAATACAACTAAAACCGTACAAGGCTCGTATTGTTTCTTTGGATTTCCAACAAATGGTCAGGCCAAGGAACTTCCCATTGCCACATGGAAACGCCTCTTGAATGACGTCCCGAGAACCTAACCGGATCTCTGCCAACACAAGGCCGGGTTACCCCTAACTAGGTAACTACTGACACGAATATGTCATTCCCCGATCGTAACCGATCTATATCCGAGGATCCCCGATTTCCAACAACCACAAAGTAATAAATTTGCAGTAACCACATAGGTTAAGTATCTGGGCTCCATACCATGATACGAATGACATACACTAAAGGGGCTCTTCCCCCTAATAACCTTGCTGCATCTTTCCTGTTTTGACCATTTCCGGGGTGTAAGGCTCGATGAAGTCTCGTCCACAAAGCCACGCTTTATACAAAAGCTGCTTTGGGTCAACAAATGATCAAAGCAATGATCATCAAGATAGACGATCATACAAATGATCCTATCACAAATGATCATTCAACGATCATTTCACAGCAACACTCAGCATGCCACATTACAAATTCGGGAATGTATCACTAGTAACCATCAACTATATAACCTCTGAGCTCGTACGTCTCAGAGAAGGGTGTTAAGCTAAGAGAATAAATTCTTCGCCACCAACAGAAATATATTTGATAGAAACCAGCTTTACATCTCAAATTGTAACGTCAGACATACAATCCATACAAGTCTGTTCCGGGATCGAACAGAACCGAAGGCACTTCCAAAGAAGCCCTTGCAATCCGGATATTCACTAATCATGTCCGGACATCCCGTCACTAAGGGTGATAAAACCTCTGTACCAGAGATCAGCCGATGCAGAGTAACTCGATGGTAATCCATCCGTTTTCACAAATATCCGGTCTTCAACACCGGTCTTCAATTGCAATTCATAACGACGTATCACTATTCGGAATGGGTTATACGACCCCATGGTCCTTTCCCGGTTAACCCGAATAGTGAGCGCTTATTTAAAAATAAGTGTGGCATCCAATTCAAACAATCACAACAATTACCTATTTAAAGGTAAATATTGATAGTCGGTTATTTAACTATCAATAAAGATGCGCAACATCACCAGATTCCAAATAATTTCTCAAATTATTTATTTTCCCAAAAATATCTTTACAAGATATATAATTTTCCACACTTTGAAAATAAACAACGTTTATTTTGAGACAAATTTCCCTTTCCATTTCTAAATTCCATAGTGAATTTATATTTCAAATTATCAATTGGTTTACAGTTTTTCAATAGATTTCAAATATTCAATTCCAATTTATCTTCAAAAAGATAAATTCTTAAAAACATTCCATTTCATATTGGAAAAGCATTTCCATACTTATTTAATATGTAAGTGATTCACAAATATTATTTATTTTCACAATTTGAAAATATTCGATATACTTAAACCATAGTTAAGTATATATTTTCATTCCTTAAGGAAAAACGTTCTTTTATTCACATTTACTTGGGTCAAAACGAATGTTGCGTAAAACATTGTTACGACGACCCAAAATCACTAGTATAGGGATTCAAAATTTAAAATAGATATATATAAATCCCAATATTATACAAAGTATTTCCTTTCGGAAATCATTTACTATAACAACAGTGTTATAGTCCACCATTCCTTCTTTTCCTCGAAAATGTCTATTTCAACAATGAATGTTGAAATCTACGACTTCCTTTCCTTCTATTTCTCGAAAACGTCTATTTCAACAATGAATGTTGAAATCTACGACTTCCTTTCCTTCTATTTCTCGAAGACGTCTATTTCAACAATGAATGTTGAAATCTATGTTTTCGATACTTGATGCATTTTAAACATCTTTAAATCATTTTAAATTCTATTTAAAACATCCTTTTCCCAAAAGATATCCCTTTTATTTAACGGTATATTCACTGTTCAAAAACGTGAATATAACTCCTTTAACAAATTCTATATTCAATTTATCAAATTCCATTTATTTCCGAATTTATAACAATGTTTATAAATTCCATCTCTATTTATGAACTTCAATTTACTAATCTCTTTTATTAAATCCAATTCAACTTATATAACCCAATTATAAACCAAAATCTATATTATAAGTTGAATACTTATAATATTATTTATTTACCAAATCGTTCTTTTTAACTTCACAAATTTTTTTTAAATCTTATTACTCATAAGAGTTCTTTATATTCCATGACAATTTCAACTTATAAAAAAAATTCCTTTATTTACAATTTCTATAAATATCTCATTTAAATGCCCAAAATCCATTTTTTATAAGTTAATGACTCATGAATCTTTTATTTTCAATATCTATTCATTTTATAACTTTCACAATTTACAAATCTATAAATTTCAATGATCCATTTTATACTTCATTTTAACACATAATAAACTCGTTTATACTTCCACTATTTTTATTTATAAATATCAATTTATAAAATCTTTTATATTCATCCTTTATAATAATTCAGAAATCCAATTTTAAATTATTATATAAATCTATTTATTTTTTAAAACTACCTTTGGTTGTATTTGACAAAAATATTAATCCTATAACTTTAAAATTAAAATCTTAATTTATTTAAAGTGAATCAGATTCGAAAATTTAATAAAACATATACTTTGAGAAATCACTTTAAAATCCTTTTAAAATAAAAATTGCTACTTTAAACTTTAAAAATGGATCCGATGATGCAACAACATCGAATAGTCAATCACGACACAAATATCATATATCGATATGATAATCAATAATCACACAATATCTATAATCATATAAATATTTGTGAGGAATCCAGTTGGATCCCTCCAACCTGTTTCCCTGCATCCACAGACATTAGCACAATATCCATTCCACTTCGAGGTGGAATATCGCGGTATATGGGATTTTATAAAATATTATCCGCTTAATGGGCGGCGCAATAGGGTCTCATCCGCTATACAAGGCGGGAAATCAATTCCAATATATACATATGCCAATATATATATATATATATATTGCTATATATAGTATATCCTACTATATCTACTATCACAATCAAACAACAATCAATAATTGCAATCATCATTCAAAAATTTTAAATCTAACTATTTAAAATTCAATTCGATCTGTTCGATTGAGTGAGGAGTTCTCACCTTGCTTTCAGTAATGGTTCAGCGTTTACTTTGAATATAATTAAACGCGCGTTTAATTATACCCGAAATTTTCACTGACTCCGATCGCTTCCAAACCAACTTCATCGCGAAGAGCTCGACAATACGAACGCAATGCAACTGGTTTCGTGCGTTTTCGACCTCGCATGACAAAGATATCACGTTTTAAACATTTACACGATTTAATATAAAATTAATTAACAACTTAATTCCCAATACCATACAAATGAATCATGGCCGCTCATCACACCTTCTCCCCCCTTCTTCTCTTGCGTGCGCACGGCTACATGAAGGAATTCACGCACAAAGAACCCATGCTTCACAACTAGGGTTGGACATCACGACCACCAACGACGACCGGAAATCGATCGGGGACCCCCACCGCGTGCGCCCATGTGAGAGCCACCCACGGCCAGAGCCACTGCCGGCTCGGCCCCACCGTGCGCTCGAAAAACACGCGCGACCTCCAGCTAAACGCGAGCAGATTGTGGCCTCCACACAACACCGGTTCACATCTCCACCGTTGAACTCGTAGTGCTCGATGAGCTCTCCAACTTTCCTGTTGAGGCCGAGGTCTAATTGTGAATGGATGAGGAGATCGGAGGGAGGAAAGGAGGGAAGTTTCTGGCCATTGGAATCAAAAGTGGCGGCCGGCCATTATTTCTTGAAACCCTAGTTTTTTTTCTATTTTTTTGTGAATTTTGGCCTATTTATAGAAATCAAATGACACTATTCATCCGGGTTTTCAAAACTCCGATTTACGCGCCGAAACTGACGTTTCTGGGGTTTATCCCGCGTTCCGGACACAATGGAACACATTTCGGAAGCTAATTCGATCATCTGTGCGAGATATGGAATTAAACGATCAATTTAAATTAAAACCGATTTAAACGATTTCTAAACGTTTTGGCTTGCACCGGACAAACGATAAATCCAATCGACTTGAAATTTGAAATCTTACAATAATATCGCGTTACGGATCCGATGAAACTAGTTTCGTCGAAATCTGAGACTGTTTGAAAAATGGCTATTTTTCAGTCGATAATTAAATATTAAAATATTCAATTTTCACAAATCAACTTTAAATTCAGTTTTACAAGTTCTAAAACATTTCTATAACTTTAATATGATATAACAAAATTTTCCAAATCATTTTCAATCTTATTTAACTCAAAATTAAATTATTTCTGGAATTTCACTATTATATTATCGATTTAATTGACCAATTAAATCCAAATATTCGATAAATAAATTGTTCGACTTAAAAATTCCACTTACTGATATTCAAAATTAATTAAATATCCAAATTTAAATTATCAAAAATTCTGGGTCGTTACAATCTTCCCCCCTTAAAAGAATTTCGTCCCGAAATTGCAAGTTAAGGAGAATGATTCTAAACCGTTTATTATTTTTCACAATTCAAATAGTTTTATCAACTTTCTAACACAAATCTTTTTATTAAAGATTCATTATCATTTCAACTAGCTTTCAAACTTCAATTATAAATTTCAAAGAACATTGTTCTCTTAACAATCCAAATTTAAATTTCAAAATTTCTCAAAATTTTTCTAACACCCGAAATTTTCGAAAAATTTCGCCAGCGTCTCCTTTGCGCGGATAGCTTGGTACGACTACAAAATGGCACTACGGCCCTTCAGAATCAAAAAGAAAAGAGAAAGCCAAGTGGCTGGAGAAGAAAATCATCAAATTTCATACTGAAATTGAAATACGTACCTTTTTGTCTAGCAATTCAATTTTATCCTTGAAATCATAATTTCCAATTCCTATTTCTTTTTAATACACCTGTATAACCTGCTAGTAGTAGTATCCAATAATATCCAACTACAATATTCAAACCAATTTACCAATTCTATTGCAAAATTCTCAATATGTACTACTTATACCATCTTTAGTTTACTATTGAAGTTATACATATCGAATTTCAATCAATTTTGCATTCCAATTTCATTTGGATTCAAATTCACAATTTCAATTTATATTCAATTCAAGTGATTAACAACTCGCTTTCTTTTGTTCAATTCATTTTTAAGTGAAACGAATTCATATCCATTCTAATTGATTTTCATTTCCATTTCATTTAATTCAATTCACTTACAAATCATATTTACTTTCATTCCTTCAATTAGTTTAGCTTACTAATTTTCATTTCAATACTTCGCTTTGCTTAAATCAAATTCAATTCCAATTCATTTTAATTACTCCAAATTTATTTTCAACTTAATAATATTCCATAAATATTTTTATATAGCATTCCAGAGTCTTTTCAACCTTTCAAAACCATTTTTGAAAACAGTTCAAATCATCCTTTGAATTTCAAAACCAAACCCAAATTTTCTAAACAACTTTATATTTAAAACAATTTGGCAGCAATTCCTCTTTTGGAAACCCGAAAATGAACACCAATGATGCCGCGGTCATCATCGGAATTATTTTCCAGCGACCGAAAAGAGTTTAGAGCTTTTCATTCCTTTAAAATACTTTTCAAAACCTTTGAAATTCATTTTCAAATCAAAAAGGAATTTAAACTTCTAAAATTTCCAAATTCTTTCAAAAACATTTCCAAAACTTCTCTGGAATTCCATTTATAATTATAAATCACATTTATAATTTACATTCTCAAATTTCATTTGTATATGGATTTCATTTTCTTATCTTTTTATCTAAATTTTCATATAACAATGACTTCAATTATATTTCAATTTCAATGGCAATAGTTTAATATTATTACTACCTAACAACCATGCATCCATATACTACAATAATTTATAAAGATAATTTTCTTTATCTATAAAAATAGTTTTGGGCAAAAATTATTTCATCTACCCGATTTTTTTTTTAAAAAAATACTGTGTCGAATTGTTCTATTCAAGTGTTTAGAAACACCTTCGATCCAGTTGTACAGACTGTGCTGACGAAGGTTCATATGCCACTCAATAAACCAATCATCACAATATAAAACAAATTTTATATTCACTAACAAATACGCGCTCATATCTATTATTACACTCAAACTCATTCTAGAGTACTACTGACTCTATCTCTAATGAGTAACACCCAACAGAGCTAAGGTTGTCGCTTAACCACATGCTCTGATACCACATTGTCAAGACCCGATTCTTCGACTTTCGAAAATCGACATTAATACGTCCACTGTATCAAATGCCGCCTAATCGAAGGCCGGAAAATCGAACCATGAGGGTTTAAGAAAGAAGAAAGAGGTAGAGGAAGAGAGAAAAAGAGAGAAACAGAACAGAAAGGAAACAACAAAACAATATCAGAATCTCACAATCGCAACGGAACAACATATAATAGATAAATGAATAATCATTAAAACAAAAGGACTATACATTTTATACATTACATCACATTACATTCATTATCAGAGTGTACAACAACAAACAGCGAAAAATAAATACTATATACAATAGATAATAAGCTACGCCATCCAGCTCGCCTCCAGATGTCTGTAGCAACCCTGAATCCAGAATGACCTGATAACCTAACTCTAGACTGCCCGTGTGGAAATTGGTGGGCACCCAGAGTTTAGGAAGGGAACAATAAACTCCAGGTCAGTCATGTGACTGGTATGAGAACTTAAAACAGTTTATTCTTAAAAACAACCAAAGAAATATTTCCCTTTATGTAAATTCGAAATGCTTTTGGAAAATGAAACTACCATAAGGCCTCCCGCCACACACATAATGCAAACGCAGACTTGGAGGAGACTTCTCCTTATGATAGTCAAAGATGCTTACAACGCAGAAATCAAATTATTTTTGATATTATTATTAGTGCATAGTGTAGAAAACAATTTCGAAAGTAGAATATAAATCTTAGCCAAAATACGACCATTATCGTATGCCTACTATAGCTACTATGTTCAATAGCAGGTTACCGCCACATTCCATAGCAGGTAATACAACTAAAACCGTACAAGGCTCTATTGTTTCTTTGGATTTCCAACAAATGGTCAGGCCAAGGAACTTCCCATTGCCACATGGAAACGCCTCTGGAATGACGTCCCGAGAACCTAACCGGATCTCTGCCAACACAAGGCCAGGTTACCCCTAACTGGGTAACTACTGAAACGAATATATCATTCCCCGATCGTAACCGATCTATATCCGAGGATCCCCGATTTTCAACAACCACAAAGTAATAAATTTGCAGTAACCACATAGGTTAAGTATCTGGGCTCCATCCCATGATACCACCTCTATCCAGAAGGAATGACATACACTAAAGGGGCGCTACCCCCTAATAACCTTGCTGCATCTTTCCTGTTTTGACCATTTCCGGGGTGTAAGGCTCGATGAAGTCTCGTCCACAAAGCCACGCTTTATACAAAAGCTGCTTTGGGTCAACAAATGATCAAAGCAATGATCATCAAGATAGACGATCAAACAAATGATCCTATCACAAATGATCATTCAACGATCATTTCACAGCAACACTCAGCATGCCACATTACCAATTCGGGAATGTATCACTAGTAACCATCAACTATATAACCTCTGAGCTCGTACGTCTCAGAGAAGGGTGTTAAGCTAAGAGAATAAATTCTCCGCCACCAACAGAAATATATTTGATAGAAACCAGCTTTACATCTCAAATTGTAACGTCAGACATACAATCCATACAAGTCTGTTCCACGATCGAACAGAACCGAAGGCACTTCCAAAGAAGCCCTTGCAATCCGGATATTCACTAATCACATCCAGACATCCCGTCACTAAGGGTGATAAAACCTCTGTACCGGAGATCAGCGATGTAGAGTAACTCGACGGTAATCCATCCGTTTTCACAAATATCCGGTCTTCAACACCGGTCTTCAATTGCAATTCATAACGACGTATCACTATTCGGAATGGGTTATACGACCCTATGGTCCTTTCCCGGTTAACCCGAATAGTGAGCGCTTATTTAAAAATAAGTGTGGCATCCAATTCAAACAATCACAACAATTACCTATTTAAAGGTAAATATTGATAGTCGGTTATTTAACTATAAATAAAGATGCGCAACATCACCAGATTCCAAATAATTTCTCAAATTATTTATTTTCCCAAAAATATCTTTACAAGATATATAATTTTCCACACTTTGAAAATAAACAACGTTTATTTTGAGACAAATTTCCCTTTCCATTTCTAAATTCCATAGTGAATTTATATTTCAAATTATCTATTGGTTTACAGTTTTTCAATAGATTTCAAATATTCAATTCCAATTTATCTTCAAAAAGTTAAATTCTTAAAAACATTCCATTTCATATTGGAAAAGCATTTCCATACTTATTTAATAAGTAAGTGATTCACAAATATTATTTATTTTCACAATTTGAAAATATTCGATATACTTAAACCATAGTTAAGTATATATTTTCATTCCTTAAGGAAAAACGTTCTTTTATTCACATTTACTTGGGTCCAAACGAATGTTGCGTAAAACATTGTTACGACGACCCAAAATCACTAGTATAGGGATTCAAAATTTAAAATAGATATATATAAATCCCAATATTATAGAAAGTATTTCCTTTCGGAAATCATTTACTATAACAACAGTGTTATAGTCCACCATTTCCTTCTTTTCCTCGAAAACGTCTATTTCAACAATGAATGTTGAAATCTACGACTTTCTTTCCTTCTATTTCTCGAAAACGTCTATTTCAACAATGAATGTTGAAATCTACGACTTCCTTTCCTTCTATTTCTCGAAAACGTCTATTTCAACAATGAATGTTGAAATCTATGACTTCCTTTCCTTCTATTTCTCGAAAACGTCTATTTCAACAATGAATGTTGAAATCTATGTTTTCGATACTTGATGCATTTTAAAACATCTTTAAATCGTTTTAAATTCTATTTAAAACAACCTTTTCCCAAAAGATATCCCTTTTATTTAACAATATATTCACTGTTCAAAAACGTGAATATAACTCCTTTAACAAATTCTATATTCAATTTATCAAATTCCATTTATTTTCGAATTTATAACAATGTTTATAAATTCCATCTCTATTTATGAACTTCAATTTACTAATCTCTTTTATTAAATCCAATTCAACTTATATAACCCAATTATAAACCAAAATCTATATTATAAGTTGAATACTTATAATATTATTTATTTACCAAATCGTTCTTTTTAACTTCACAAATTTTTTTAAATCTTATTACTCATAAGATTTCTTTATATTCCATGACAATTTCAACTTATAAAAAAAATTCCTTTATTTACAATTTCTATAAATATCTCATTTAAATGCCCAAAATCCATTTTTTATAAGTTAATGACTCATTAATCTTTTATTTTCAATATCTATTCATTTTATAACTTTCACAATTTACAAATCTATAATTTTCAATGATCCATTTTATACTTCATTTTAACACATAATAAACTCGTTTATACTTCCACTATTTTTATGTATAGATATCAATTTATAAAATCTTTTATATACATCCTTTATAATAATTCAGAAATCCAATTTTAAATTATTATATAAATCTATTTATTTTTTAAAACTACCTTTGGTTGTATTTCACAAAAATATTAATCCTATAACTTTAAAATTAAAATCTTAATTTATTTAAAGTGAATCAGATTCGAAAATTTAATAAAACATATACTTTGAGAAATCACTTTAAAATCCTTTTAAAATAAAAATTGCTACTTTAAACTTTAAAAATGGATCCGATGATGCAACAGCGTCGAATAGTCAATCACGGCACAAATATCATATATCGATATGATAATCAATAATCACACAATATCTATAATCATATAAATATTTGTGAGGAATCCAGTTGGATCCCTCCAACCTGTTTCCCTGCATCCACAGACGTTAGCACAATACCCATTCCACTTCGAGGTGGAATATTGCGGTATATGGGATTTTATAAAATATTATCCGCTTAATAGGCGGCGCAATAGGGTCTCATCCGCTATACAAGGCGGGAAATCAATTCCAATATATACATATGCCAATATATATATATTGCTATATATAGTATATCCTACTATATCTACTATCACAATCAAACAGCAATCAATAATTGCAATCATCATTCAAAAATTTTAAATCTAACTATTTAAAATTCAATTCGATCTGTTCGATTGAGTGAGGAGTTCTCACCTTGCTTTCAGTAATGGTTCAGCGTTTACTTCGAATATAATTAAACACGCATTTAATTATACCCGAAATTTTCACTAACTCCAATCGCTTCCAAACCAAATTCATCGCGAAGAGCTCGACAATACGAACGCAATGCAACTGGTTTCGTGCGTTTTCGACCTCGCATGACAAAGATATCACGTTTTAAACATTTACACGATTTAATATAAAATTAATTAACAACTTAATTCCCAATACCATATAAACGAATCCTGGCCGCTCATCACACCTTCTCCCCCCTTCTTCTCTTGCGTGCGCACGGCTACAGGAAGGAATTCATGCACAAAGAACCCATGCTTCACAACTAGGGTTGGACATCACGACCACCAACGACGACCGAAAATCGATCGGGGACCCCCACCGCATGCGCCCATGTGAGAGCCACCCACGGCCAGAGCCACTGCCGGCTCGGCCCCACCGTGCGCTCGAAAAACGCGCGTGACCTCCTGCTGAACGCAAGCAGATTGCGGCCTCCTCACAACACCGGTTCACATCTCCACCGTTGAACTCGTAGTGCTCGATGAGCTCTCCAACTTTCCTGTTGAGGCTGAGGTCTGATTGTGAATGGATGAGGAGATCGGAGGGAGGAAAGGAGGGAAGTTTCTGGCCATTGGAATCAAAAGTGGCGGCCGGCCATTATTTCTTGTAACCCTAGTTTTTTTCTATTTTTTTGTGAATTTTGGCCTATTTATAGAAATCAAACGACACTATTCATCCGAGTTTTCAAAGCTCCCTATTTACGCGCCGAAACTGACATTTCTGGGGCCGCGTTCCGGACACAATGGAACAGGTTTCGGAAGCTAATTCGATCATCCGTGCGAGATATGGAATTAAACGATCAATTTAAATTAAAACCGATTTAAACGATTTCTAAACGTTTTGGCTTGCACCGGACAAACGATAAATCCAATCGACTTGAAATTTGAAATCTTACAATAATATCGCATTACGGATCCGATGAAACTGGTTTCGTCAAAATCCGAGACTGTTTGAAAATGGCTATTTTTCAGTCGATAATTAAATATTAAAATATTCAATTTTCACAAATCAACTTTAAATTCAGTTTTACAAGTTCTAAAACATTTCTATAACTTCAATATGATATAACAAAATTTTCCAAATCATTTTCAATCTTATTTAACTCAAAATTAAATTATTTCTGGAATTTCACTATTATATTATCGATTTAATTGACTAGTTAAATCCAAATATTCGATAAATAAATTGTTCGACTTAAAAATTCCACTTATTGATATTCAAAATTAATTAAATATCCAAATTTAAATTATCAAAAATTCTAGGTCGTTACAATATCAGTTATTACATTACATTTCATTACATCATATCATAAGAGTGTACAACAACAACAACAACAAACAGCGGAAAAAGAAATACTATATACTAGTAATACGCCATGCCATCCAGCTTGCCTCCAGCAACTCCTGAATATCCAGAATATCCTGATAAACCTGTCTCTTGACTGCCCGTGTGGAAATTGGTGGGCACCCAGAGTTTAGGAAGGAAAACAATAAACTCCGAGTCAGTCATGTGACTGGTGTGAGAACACAAAACAGTTTATTTATCTTAAAAATCAAAATAGAGGAATATTTTTAAAGTCAATTCGCAATGCTTTTAAAAATGAGACTGCCATAAGGCCTCCCACACACACACAATGCAAACGCGGAATCGGAGGAGATTTCTCCTTATGATAGTCAAAGATGCTTGATACGCATTAAAAAGAAACATTTGATATTATTACTAGTGCATAGTGTAGGAAAAATATTTTGAAAGTAAAGATATAAATCTTAGCCAGCATAGACATTTCGCACTTATGCCTACTATAGCTACCATGTTCAATAGCAGGTTACCGCCACATTCCATGGCAGGTTATACAACTAAAACCGTACAAGATCATATTGTTTCTTTGGATTTCCAACGAATGGTCAGGCCATGGAACTTCCCATTGCCACATGAGAACGCCTCTGGAAGGACGTCCCCGAGAACCAAACTAGATCTCTGCCAACACAAGGTCGGGTTACCCCTAACTGGGTAACTACTGACATGAGTATGCCATCCCCCGGTCCTTTGGGACCTTTAACCGAGCGCTCGTCACCAACATCACACAATCATAAATAAAGTGTTTCAACATGAGTAAGTATCTGGGCTCCATACCATGATACCACCCTTTTCCAGAAGGAAATGCACATACCCTAAAGGGAGCTACCCCTCATAACCTTACCGCATCTTTCCTGTTTTGACCATTCCGGGGTGTGAGGTCCGACGAAGTCTCGTCCACAAAGCCACGCTTTATACAAAAGCCGTGCTTTGGGTCAACAAATGATCATAGAAATGATCACCAAGATAAATGATCAAATAAATGATCCTATCACAAATGATCAAACAATGATCATTTCACAGCAACACTCAGCATATCACATTACCAAATTGGGAATATATTGCTAATAACCTTCAACTACATAACCTCTGAGCTCTTACGTCTCAGAGAAGGGTGTTAAGCTAAGAGAATAAATTCTCCGCCACCAACAGAAATATATTTGAAAGAAATCGGTTTTACATCTCAATTTGTAATGTCAGACATACTATCCATACAAGTCTGTTCCGGGATCGAATAGAACCGAAGGCACTTACAAAGAAGTCCTTGCAATCCGGATATCCACTAATCACTTCCGGACTTCCCATCACATATGGAATTTCTATACCGGGGCCATTCGGTGCAGAAACATTCGACGGTAATCCTTCCGTTTTCAAAAATATCCGGTCTTCAACACCGGTCATCAATGCTATCCATTACGTCGTATCACTATTCGGAATGGGTAATCCGAATAACGAGCGCAATAATTTAAAAATAAGTGTGGCATTCAAATTCAAGCAAATCACAACAAATACCCATTCAAAGGTAAATATTGATAGTCGGTTATTGAACTATCAATGGATATGCACAACATCACTAGATTCCAAATAATTTTCCAAATTATTTATTTCCCAAAAATATCTTTACTAGATGTATAGTTTTCACACTTCAAAAATAAATCAACATTTATTTCTAAACAAATTCCCCTTTCCTTCATAAATTCCATAGTGAATTTATATTCCCAAAATATTTATGAATATACGATTTCAATAGGTTTCAAATATTCATTTTCAATTTATCTTCAAAAAGATAAATTCTCAAAACGTTTCATTTCACATTGGAAAACATTTCTATACTTATTTATTCATAAGTAATTCACAAGTCTATTTACTTTCAACACTTGGAAAATATTCAATATACTTAAATCAAAATTAAGTATATATTTCATTCTTTAAGGAAATCATTCTCTTAAACATATTTATTTGGGTCAAAACGAATGTTGCGTAAAACATCGTTACGACAACCCAAAATCACTAGTATAGGGATTCGAAATTTAAAATAGATATATAAATCCCAATACTATACAAAACATTTCCTTTCGGAAATCATTTACTATAACAACAGTGTTATAGTCCACCATTTCCTTCTATTTCTCGAAAACGTCTATTTCAACAATGAATGTTGAAATCTATGATTTCGAAACTTAACACATTTTAAAAACATCGTTAGATCGTTTTAATTCTATTTAAAACATCACATCCAAAACATTTTCTTTAACAAAATATTCACTATTCAAAAACGTGAATATACTTCGTTAACAAACTTCATCATTTCTATACATTTTATTTTAAAGGATTATTCACTGTCTAAAACGTGAATATAACTCCATTAATAAGTTATAACAATTTACTTATCAAAATAAGTCGTTTGCGGATTTATAAAACAACGTTTATAAATTCCATTTCTATTTATTTTATAACAACTTCCTTTTATACATCTCCTTTATTAACCTATTCGATTTATAACTCAATTATAAACCAAAGGTTCATATTATAAGTTAAATACTTATAATTTATTTGTTTGCAAAAAAGTTCTTTTAAACTTCCCAAATTATAAATCTTATAACTTATAAGATTCATTTATTTACCCAAATCTATTCCTTTTATTATCTTCACAAATTTTATAAACCTACTGCTTATAAATTTCCATTTATAACTTCACCGTTTATAATTCTATAAATTTCATTCATTTATGAAATTCATTCACAATTCATTCTAACACTTATAAAAACTCGTTTTATAATTCAAATATTTTAATTTATAAATATCAATTTATAAATCTCTTATATAAATCAATTCATATTATTATTTTAAAACGTCTTTAAACTCCTTTATAATTTCACCATTTTGATTTATAAAATAATCAAATTTCATAAATCCTATATTTAAACTTTTTATAATAAATTCAAATTCCCAATTTAAACTATTTTATAACATCATTAACCCCATATTTTCAAAAATCAACTTTTAACTATATTTCTCAAAAATCATAATTTTTATAACATTAAAATTATAACGTTATTTATTTAAAATGGATCAATTCCAAAAAAAATTTATAAACGTTTTCTTTCAAAAATCACTTTAAAAATCCTTTTAAAATTCCAAAATTTGGTCCAATGATGCTACACACCAAATAGTCAATCAAGACTACAACGACATCATATATCGATATGATAATCAACGAATATCAAAATATCCATAATCAAATAAATACTGTTGAGGAATCCAGTTGGATCCCTCCAACCTGTTTCCTGCATCCAAAGATGTTAGCACAATACCAATTCCGTTCCAGTACGAAATTATCGCGGTATATGGGATTTAAAATATTATCCGCTTAATAGACGGCGCAATAGGGTCTCATCCGCTATACAATGCGGGAAATCAACAACTGCAATATATACATATGCCAATATATATATATATATATATATATATTGCTATTATATATAATACCAATTTCACTGTTTATGAAATATTCGCGGTATATGTTTTTAATAAATAACATCTGCTTACTAATGGCGCATAATGTCTATTTTAACAATCAATAGATAACAATCATCATTCAAACATACATTCAAGAATTTTAAATCTAATATTTAAAATAAAATCGAAACCGATTCGATTGAGTGAGAAGTTCTCACCTTGTTTCAATTTCGTTTTAGCGATTTATTTCGAATAAAATTAAACGGAATTTTACCCGAAATTCTCACTAACTCCAAACGACTCCAATCCAATTCCATAGCTTAGTGCTCGTCCATACGATTCAAACGCAACTGGTTTCGGGCGTTTTCGACTTCGTATGAAAAAGATATGATTTTTTACAAGTTTACGAATTTTTAAAGCATATAAATTACAACTTTCTTTATTATTTTTAACCTTCATCAAATCTCATCCCTTAGATCCATCACCCAGCAAATCCCACTGCCCCCTATCTTCTTCCACGCGCGCGTTTCTTCCTCTTTCACGTTTCTACAGGCCGCGCAAACAACCCACTAGCTCAATATTAGGGTTCCATCTTGCAATCACCACGCTTGCTTATAATTCGATCAGGCAACTCCATTTTGAAGAGCATAACACGTGCAACCTTCGGCCCAAACCCTATGCAACTCGGTCAAGCCTCTTGCACGAAAAACGAGGCCGATCGTGCTCCCCTTCGGCCATGATTTCTCCCTCCACGTCGCTCTGATGATCATCATCACCGTATGGATTTAAAGCCCTTCCAATGTTCTTCGATTTGCTAGTTGGAAATTTTCAAAAATACTGAATGGATTGAAAGAAATTAAGGGGAGAAGATTGATAATTTTCGGTCCTGGGTTGAAGAGAGTGGCGGCTCTGCAGTTTTAACCCTAGGGTTTTGAATATTTGTGAAAAAATGAAGTTAAGGGGGGGTTTTATAGAAAAATTTACACGACACTATTCGTCCCGGATTTTCCGAACTCCAAACGAAGCATGCCGGTTGGCCTTTCTAAGGTTTACCCCGCGTTCCGAACACAATGGAACTTGTTTCGGGAGCTAATTCGGTCATCTGTGCGAGTTATGGCAACAAACGTTAAATTTTAAATTAAACCGATTAAACGATTTTCTAGGCGTTTTAGCTTGCACCAGACAAACGATAAATCCGATTGACATGAAATTTGAAACCATACAATAATATCACATTACGGATCCGATGAAACTTGTTTCGTCGAAATCCGAGACTGTTTGAAAAATGGCTATTTTAACTCGCCAAATTAATATTAAAAACAATTTCGATGCGTTTCGAGCAGCCACGATCAAACGATAACTCCGATTGCTACGAAAATTGAAATCCGATAATAACAAATTATTACGGATCCAATGGAACTAGTTTCGTCCAATTCTGAGACTGTTCAAATATTGGCTAATTTCACTAGTCGATTAAATATTAAAATATTCAATTTTCACAAATAAACTTTAAATTCGATTTTAAAAGTTCTAAAATATCATTCTAACTCCAATATGATTAAATAAAATTTTACAAATCATTTTCAATCATATTTAACCCAAATTTCAATTATTTTTGTATTTTCACATATTAAATTATGATTCAATTATTCAATTAAATCCAATTATTCAAAATAAAATTTATTCGACTTATAATTTCACTTATTAATATTTAAAATTAATTAAATATTCAAATTTTAATTAATAAAAATCCTGGGTCGTTACATGTATGGTCCAATCGATATTTATCGTCCATTCATCAAGGTTAACACAACCGTCCTTCAAACTTGTGCACTCAAGATTGAAGGATTTGGAGATCTATAGAAATCGTTGGAGATTGATTCAAAATCTTTAAAGATAATCTAGGCTAGCTGCTCACTCTGTTCTGAGGTTCTTAGTTGAACTATTCTATTTCTTTAATAGTTGCAGAATAATAGTTCATACTTTAGATTTTATTTATGTAAGTCTTTATAAAGACAAGAATTCATTTCAATAAAAATAAGAGAGTAGTTTAGAACTCTTCTCTCCAACATACCACCTTATGCAACAAACCCATCAATGTTGAAGATAAAGGAACGATAGATATAAATGATTGTAATGGCAAAAGTAAGCTTATATATGATATGTTGTTTATACCCAGTTTATCTCATAACCTATCGAGCATAGGACAACCGATAAGTAATAGCTTCTCTATTCTCTTTGAGAATAATTCTTGTATGATTAAGGATAGGAATATAAGAAAGGTTGCAGAGGTGAAAATGTCCCCAAAAAAACTTTTCCACTTGACCTTTCATGTCTACAAAATCAAGCTCTTGTGTTAAAAGAAAAGGATGAAACTAAGCTCTGGCAAATAAGATTTGGGCACCTGAATGAAAAGAGTTTTGAAATGTTGGGTCAATATGAAATGGTTCAAGGCTTTCCAAAGATCAACTTGGTTGGATTACGTGAAGCATGTATTTATGATAACAAAGCAAAAGGCCTTTCTTAACATAAACAGCTTGGCAAGTAGCAAGTACACTTAATTTAATTCTCGTTGATTTGTACGGACCTATGAACAAATAATCTTTTGGAGGTAAAAGGTTCTTTGTGTTGCTAACAAATGATTTTAGCATAATGAGATGAGTCTTTTAAAAAAACTAAAATTAAAGGCATATGAGTTTTTAAAAAATTGAAGATGCAAGTTGAGAAGTAGAGTGGAAGGCATATTAAGGTACTAAGGTCGGACAAAGATGGCAAAGTTAATCCAACAAATTTAATGCATTTTTTGAAGAGCAAGGAATTTGTAGAGAATCAACAGCACTATACATGCCAGAGCAAAATGGAGTAGCAGAAAGAAAGAATCGAATAGTAGTCGAAATGGCAAGAATTATGTTGCAGGCGAAAAAATTACCTAACCTGTTATAGGGTGAACCAGTAGTTTTAGCCGTCCATCTGTTGAATTTGTCGCCACCAAAAGCAGTTTTAGGTCGTACACCGTATGAAGCATGGACTGGAAGAAAACCATTAGTAAACGACTTAAGAACATTTAGATGTATAGCTTATAGTTTAATTTATTCTCATAAACATAACAAGTTGGAAGAGAAATCGATTAAATGTATTATTGTACTAAAACAAAGATATATGGACTATATAATCCTCTTGGAGACAAGAACATTATCAATTGTAATGTTATATTTAATGAAGAAGAGAATTGGACTTGGCTTGTAGATGGAAACAAGGGAATCTGGTTTAAAGACACAATGAAGGCCAATCCTGTAGAAAATGTACAATGAGAAGATTACCGACAACATACTCTGAATTCTCCAATTAGCATTGGCACTTCAAGCATTAGTGATGATTCAAATTCATCGGATGAATCAACACCGCCATAGGGATATGGGTCACTAAGGGATATTTATGAATCTATACATGCTCTTTACGTGGCAGATCCAGTCTGTAACGACCCATATTTTCCGACGATTAAAATATTGAATTATATAAGATTTTAAAAATGTAATGTTGCAAGAAATTTAAATTTATGATTTATTAACGGGTATATAGTTAAAAACGTGATTTGAAAATTTTGTTTGAATATTAATAACCCTTATTTTGATGTAAGTTCAATTAATTGGAATGATTGTAAAGTTAAAATTGGTTATAAGTTGTAAATAAGGAAATAAACCAAATGTTGTATTTAATGATGAAATTGTATGTAATAGATTGAAATTGGTTAATATAGAACAATTAGTCCGTATGTGAACTTATTAGTTTTGTCTGTTAACAATAAACATAGTAATGTGTTCGAAATTGTAAGTTGTAACAATTGTTAATGATCAATTCACTATTTAATTCATTGAAAATAAATTCAAAATCAATTGTAATTTATCCAATTAAACATTGCAGTTAATATGAATTAAGAGGATAACTGTAGAATATTGATGTAATAAAATATAAATAAATGTTAACTATGTTCATAAAGTAATGATTGATTGAATAAAAAGATTGAAATCAACATAAATCAATTTATTAGGTTTTAAATTTAACTAATGGATTTATTGCAATTGAAATTTAACACCGTAATTAGTACAATAATTAATATTAAATTTGACATGGGAAATTGGTTTTAAAAAAGGGATTGTTAATTTCTGTGTAATTAGAAATGATGAAATTTGTTAATTATAATTTGAATCGAAAGAGTGATTTAATTAATTTAATAATCATTTATTTAATTAACGTGAAAATAGCCATTTTGGCCACTGCAATTTCGACGAAACCAATTTCACTGGATCCGTAATGGTGAATTATTGCAGGATTTTAAATTTCATAGCGATCAGACTTGTCGCTTGATCGTGCGGGCTCGAAATGCGTAGAAATCAATTTGAAATATGCTGGTTTTAAAAGCTAACTTATGCATACAATGGAATTAGGACTTGAAATGTGTTCCATTGAGTTTACAAATATCAAAAACATCTATATTGATATATTGGATGACCAACATTCATTTTGAAAGCCGAACGGGCTTTTTAGGTCATTATTGTCAATTTAAATCAATTTGGGGTTTATTCATTCTTATCGGGCTTATCATATAAATAGTTTTGTTCTAACCCAAGCAGCCTTTTTATTTATCATTTCTATACGTTCTGAAATTTCTACCGTTTCTCTCTTCTCAATGGCTAAAAACCTAATTCCCAATTCCAAATTCAAATCCCAATTCAATTTCAAAAATTTAAACTCCATCAAACCATATCATATTACATACGGTTTCGAAGCTCTCAACAAGCGTAATCCACTGGGCCAATTCATTTTTGCAATCGAATCGTCATTTGTCCAGAAATCAGTGATTTAGTTTCGACCGTCCATTTGCTAGGGTTTTGATCCAACGGTGGATCTTCACCCGATCGACAATAAGGAGGCGCCATTGGGATCATGACCTTCGTTCATCTCGAAGTTGAGGGGATTCGTCGGAAATTAAATTTTTTTGTCCACGTGTATTGGCGGCGGCGGCCACCACCAAGAGAAGGCGGAGGGCGTGGCAAGTGAGCATAGGTGCGGCTGGAGGTCGCGCAATGATAGCGCTGGATCTGCACCCGAACAAACCATTTGTTATGTTGTGTTGGTTTGTTTTATCCATATAAAGATTTATAAATAATCTATTAAGTTTTATCTAAGACCTTTTGAGTATATGATATACTTAGTAGTTTACTTATCATTTTACATAATTAAAAGTTTTTGAACCCGAACAAACCATTTTTTTTGTTTGTTATGGATGGATGGTTGATTACTCTGATAGCAAGTGATGATTGTATGGTTTTGTTTGCAAGTGATTATTGTTATGCTGTGTTGATTTGTTTTGTTATTAATTGAAACAACTTAAATATTTCTCTCTTTACATAATTATTAATTTTTTTGGAATATATAAATGAAATACAGGTTTATGGAAGCAATAGTTATTGTTTTTGGTTTCATAAATAAGCGTTGTTTCCCCGACAAATATGTATGTTTCCGATTACGGTTTTCTTACGATATTATATGGTTTTTCCCGCGGTTTGGGATACTTTATTTTGAAATATGATACTTATTGATATTATTGATATTATTATTATTTCCAGACCTCTTCGTACAAAGGGGGATCTTTCGAAATTTTCTGTGAACTTTGGACCTAGAAAATTGGTGAAACTGGAAACGTTTTTCAAACCTTTATTGAACTTGAATATGAAAGGGCTTAATTGTTTATACATTGATATATTTTATTTAAATTATTTAGTTATGTAAATTAATTGTTTATAAATTGAACACTTTAAATAAAATATATTAATTTTTTATTTCCTTCTTTTCCCTTTTCGAGGACAAAAAGTTTTGAGTGGGGTAAAGTGTAACGACCCATATTTTTCGACAATTAAAATATTAAATTAAATAAGACTTTGGAAATGCGACGTCATAAGAAATTTAAATTTATGATTTATTAAAGGGTAAATAGTTAAAAACATGATTTAAAAATGTTGTTTGAATGTTAGTAACAATTATTTTAATGTAAGTTCAATTAATTAGAATGATTATAAAGTTAAAATTGGTTATGAATTGTAAATAAGGAAATAAATCAAATGTTGTATTTAACAGTGAAATTGTATGTAATAGGTTAAAATTGGTTAATATAGAAAAATTAATCTGTATGTTAATATATTGGTTTTTTTGCTAACAATAAAATATTAATGTGTATGAAATTATAAGTTGTAACAATTGTTAATTATCAATTCACTATTTAATTCGTTGAAAATAAATTGGAAATCAATTGTAATTAATCCAATTAAATATTGCAGTTAATGTGAATTAAGAGGATAACTATAGAATATTGATGTAATAAATTGTAAACAAATGTTAACTATGTCCATAAATTAATGATTGATTGAATAAAAAGATTGAAATCAAAATAAATCAATTTATTGAGTTTTAAATTTTAATTAATGGATTTATTGCAATTGAAATTTAACACTGGAATTAGTGCAATAATTAATAGTGAATTTGACATGGGAAATTAGTTTTTAAAAAAAAGATTGCTAATTTCTATGTAATTAGAAATGATAAATTTGTTAATTACAAAATTTGAATTGAAAGAGTGTTTTAATCAATTTAATAATCGTTCATTTATTTACCCTGAAAATCATCAGAAATAAAATCAAACTACTAGTGCAAACCTGATCAAGCAAAGCAAGGGTTAAGGCTTCAAACAAGAAAATTCAAACTCAATTCAAAGATCGACTACAGAAATCCAAATCAAATACACCAGATTTCAGAGAGAAAAAAAATGGGAAGTTGTTCTCTGTTTTAAAATGACAGGTGAGTAAACCAATCTTTCCTTAAGTTAAATCTACTTTAACCTGACGAATGAAACAAATAGCAGCAGTAATGAAGTATTGATATATTTGAATTAAAAATTTTGCATGCATATAAAGGTGAAGTATTAGTGCATGTCTGTATATTTGTATATGCATTCCTCTGTTGTGTAACAGGCCCTATGTTCAAATATAGGTGAGTAAACATCTTTCTTAAAATTTTAAGAATAAGAACCTGATGCATGTGAATATACTGGAAATGTCTGATATATGATATGCTTTGCATGGTAGTAAATGTGATTTCCTGTTTATTTGTATGAGGATGTTATTACAGGATTTTAAGTTTCATAGTGATCGGACTTGTCGTTTGATCATGCGGGCCCGAAATGCGTAGAAATCAATTTAACGAAATCAATTTTAAATAAGCTGATTTTAAAATCTAACTTCTGCATATAATGGAATTAGGACTTGAAACATGTTCCATCGAGTTTAAAAATATCGAAAACATTTATATTGATATATGGGATGACTAACTTTCGTTTTGAAAGCAGAACGGGCTTTTCAAGTCGTTATTGTCAATTCAAATCATTTCGGGTGTTATTCATTCTTATTGAGCTTTGTTGATATAATAGTTTTGTTCTAACCCTAGCAGCCTTTTTATTTCTCATTACTGTACGTATTGAAATTTCTGTCGTTTCTCTCTTCCCAATGGCTGAAACCCTAATTCCCAAATCCAAATCTAAATTCAAAAATTTAAACTCCTCCAAACTATGACATATATATACCATTTCGAAACTCTCAACGAGTGTAATCCACTGGTGCAATTCGTTTTTGCAATCGAAACATTTTTGTCCAAAAATCGATGATTTAGTTTCGGCCGTCCATTTGCTAGGGTTTCGAACCAACGGTGGATCTTCGCCCGATCGATGATCGGAAGGCGTCGTTGGGAACAAGAGGAAGAGTAGCTCCTGTTCGTGGCCTTATTTGTCTCGAAGTTGAGGGGATTCGTCGGAAATTGAATTTGTATGTTCACGTGTATTGGCAGCGACGGCCACTACCAGGAGAAGGCGGAAGGCGTGGCGAGTGGAGCATAGGTGCGACTGGAGGTTAGGAGCATGATAATGGCACTAGATCTGGATGGCGGTGTAGGTCTGGACGACGACAAACGATAGAAGGTGTGGCTTCAATTGGTCGAGTATGATTTTTCTCTATGCTAGGGTTCGAACGTGTACTCAGAGATGACGTGTATGTATTTTCTTTTTATTTACTTAGTTTGGTTTGAATATTATTTTCATAAGCTCTAATTTACATAACTTTTGCACACATGCTCGGATTCATGCGCAGTTTGATCTGCTGCGATTGTATTGAAATTTTGGACATTTTGAACCTAGTTTGGACGTATTTTGAGACTATTCTAATTTGGGCCTACGTTTGGATTTCAAATCAATTTGAAATCAAAAGTGAGTGTTTTAACCCTCTCACAACTACTAAATTGTCTTATATTAGTTATATTAAATTTATGACATGAACAGAAGTTGATTGACTGTTATTTGATATATTTATATCTTCATTCTAGTTAAATCTGAATCTATTGAATATAATTTCAATTTAATGTAATATAAAATTTTAATTTGCCACTTTATACCTGTTAATGATATTGATGTTTATTGGGTGATTTTAATGATGATTGTGATGGATGTCCAATTGGTGATATTGAATGATTGGACGTTATGTTATTTTATATATATTGATATCACACTGCAAGTTCCCTTAGTTATTGCTAGAAAAATCGCTGTACGTTGATATGATACATACCCAAACGGTCTATAGATTAGGGAAAAATCATTATAGCTTGAAATGGTAAACCCGAGCGATTTTATGGATTTCGATTTTTAATTTGAGATTGCGGGTTGAAAAGATATATACCCCTAAATTTAAATTTATTGCAGATTAAAATGATATATGTCTATATCGGTTGACTATATGGTAGAAAATTATATACGGACGCCGGATTGGTTAAATTAAATGACTTTAAAATCCTTAAAAATTTGAATTCAGTTAAATGATATTTTGAAATAAAATTTGATTTATATAAACTGAATTATATTTCGAAAATCCACACTCTAAATGTTGAAATTGGAGTTAGTTCAATGAATTGTTTAAAAAAAGGGAGATTTCAAAGTTGAAATTTGAAATAAAAATGAAAAATGAATTAAATGTTTAAATTTGAGCTAGTGATTTGAAATCTGGATATGGTCCAAATTTGTTAGAAAGGGAGAAATGGTTTATTTTGATATCAATTTCATACTTAATTATTTTAATATATATTGTTTAAAGATTTGTTATTTTAAAAATCCAGATTATTAAGATTTTTCAAACTATTAAGCTATTTTAAATTATTTTAACCTATTTTAAAACCATTAAACTATTATAATCTAATTTAAACTATTTTAATCTTTTTAAACTAATTAAACTATTTTACTCTAATTTAAACTACATTAAATTATTTTACTCTATTTTAAACTATATTAATCTGTTTTAAAATATTAAACTATTTTATCTACTTAAAACTATTTTAATCTATTTAAACTATTTTAAACCATTAAAACTGTCTTAAAATATTTTAACTATTTAAAATATTTTTAAAATTATTTAAACTATTTATGACTATCTGAACTATTTTTTGAATTTCAGACTATGTAAAGTTGAAGTGTTTATATTTAAATCCTTGATTTAAAGTAAATATGGTTAAATGATTTTATAACCTAAAGTTGGAATTTGAAATTATATTTTCTATTGAAATGACATATTTGAGTAAATATGATGATTTTGAAATGAGAGTTTAACCTACTTTGTGAATATGGTTTCGAAAGTGATATGAATTCAAATGTGATATGATTTTGAAAGTGAATATGATTTCGAAAGTGAACATGATTTCGAAACTAATATGGGTTGACATATTCTAATATCAATTATGAATCGAATTTCGAAATTGTAAAAGAACCATCAGGTGTGAAATAAGAGTTTTGTTGTTGTTAAAAAGACCAGGATCAGATATTGTCATACTCTTTGTCAATACCGAAAACCACTTTAAAAACTATGTGCGCGGTGGGGAATCCAGAATGAAGTAAGATGGTTTGGCGAACGATTCTGTATGAGGTATTTATGTTGCCCTGGCTCCCGTGAGTCGGCTTGATATGGCTAAAACAGGAGCTATATGGGACCAAGTGACGTCGCTCCTTCGATTGGGCACATTTCTTCGATTCCATATTATGACTGTGATTGATTTTGTGATCACCCCTCGATTTGATTATGGGTGTGTGATCCAAGGTGGGCGGTAGTAGCTGCTAGCCGTTACCACCAGTCTGGGAGTGCAAATGGTAGAATCCTATCTTGGCATTGCGCATGCCTTGTCACATGCCCTATCGCGCCCACTACGAGTTTGTTTTGTACCATACCTATAGAGTGCTCCCTGAGTATCCTATCAATTTGGTGAGGCTTATAGTATCCGTATGGACCATGGGAATACATAAAAATATGTTAAGGGAGATATGGGTAACGCCTTAACGCTATTTTAATAATTTACTTTACAGTAGACACTATTATAATAGCCTACTGTACTATGTATGTAGAAAATTTAACGGATCCTTAAGAGATGGAATCTCGAACATCTCTTGAGTTATTGCACCCATGTTAGACACTGGATAAGAGATGTCAAACCCCATAAACATCTCTCCAGCCATCACACTCATATTTATTTACTGTTGATTTAACTTACATAAGATCTTTTAGTTCTGACTAGAGTGTTTTGTCTTTTCAATTTGCTCGGGTCAGTCTGAGCTTTTTAGTGTATCGAAAACTTCTTTCGGAGGATGAAGACGAAGATTTAGTACTATTATTATTTATTATATTTATTCCTACTGCATCGTGCTATTCCACTGCATTATTTATTTATTCCTATAGTATGTACTCTATTTTGTATTGCAAAAGTATAATCAAATGTTATGTATAAAACAGTTTCATGAACTATTTATTTTATTATCATATTTTGTCATTCCATTATGAGATTCTGTGTTTTGTTTCTCTTTATTTCTCAACGTTTTACGTATCTACTCTATAACAATCCTCCCTTTTGAATGCTTTGGGTCTGACATGTGTGGTTTATTATTGATTTAAACAGTCCAAAAAGGTGGATCGTTACATTTGTCAACTTCAAAGAAGCAAGGAGAAGAAAGAATGGATGAAAGCTATAAAGGTAGAGTTTTCCACAATATAGAGAAATAAAACATGAAAGCTGGTGGATCTTCCAAAAAGTAAGAACATGATTGGAATAAAATAGATTTTTAAATGAAATTTTATGCTAATGGAACCGTATAAAAGAAAAAATCTCGATTTATTAAAAAGCCTATTCACAATAGCAGGAAACGATTATGAAGACGCTTTCTCTCTTGTGTTGCGTTTCGAGGCAATAAGAATTCTTTTATCTTTGGAAGCTTAATTAAATCTGATTGCATATTAGTTTGATGTTAAATTAGCATTTTTGAATGGTGAGATAAAGGAAGAGATTTATGCTTCATAACCAGGGGATTTGTTGTGGCTGGAAAAGAAATGCAAGTATGTAAGTCGAAAAAGGCTATTTATGGATTGAAGCAAGCACCGTGTGCAAGGTATGGCATAATCGTTTCGTGTTTTTTTACTAAATTGTTTTGAATGAAGCAAGCATGAACCTACATTGTATATAAAGCGAGAAGGTAAAAAATTATCTCTGTATATCTTTATGTAGATGATATGATTTAAATAGGTTTTTCAGTTGAGCTTGTTGATGTTTTTCAATAGAATATGAAGAGAAGTTTTCAAACGATAGATTTGGGAATGCTAATTTTTTTATCTTGGTATTGAAGAAAATCAATATGTAGAAGGTATCTTTATCTCACAACAAATTTATGCAAAAAATTTGTTAAAGAGATTCAATACGATAAATTGCAAAACTATTCCCACTATAGTGAATTTGAATGAAAAGGTGCCGCTAAATGATGGAACCGAATGTGTTGATGAGAAATTATTTTAAAATCTAGTTAGTGGTTTACACATAAGGCGAGACGTTATTTATTCAGTTGGAGTAATATCACGATTTAGGCATTCTCCATCCAAACATCCCCTCGGAGCAGCTAGAAGAATCCTACGCTATGTGGCTAGAACAAGAAATTTCGGTATCTAGTATAGTCATGTAACCGGTTTTAAATTGAATGGCCATACGACAGTGATTAGGCAGGTTGTATAGAAGATAGAAAGAGCACTACTAGATATGTTTTCAGTTGAGGATCATGCAATTTACAATGGAGTTCAAAGAAAAAAGCAACCATGGCTTTGTCATCTTCAAAGTCATATTACATGGCAGCATTTTAGCGACCTATTAAGAAATTTGATTGAGGAGAATTATGAAAACTTTGGAAAGAAGCAAGATGGAGCTACTGACTGGTAGAACCTTGAATTTTGATGTTTTGATTATGACAACTATATAAGTAAATATTATATGAACTAACCAAGATTGCAGGAGAAGAAACTCAAAGACATATGAAGACCAGATTCAAGAATGTTGCAACAATATTTGTATTAGTATAGAGTCCAAGTTTAGATGTAGATAGCTGTTAAAAGCTCTCCGAAGTGATATATGCATGCACTCAAAATAAAAATTCTTGGCAAATCAAAGAAGGTGCATGAAAACAAAACATTCGGTTGGCTGAATAACCCTTGTTAGCTGACTAAATGTTGTGCATGGTCAAACATAATAATAAGCACATTTAGCTAACTGACTTGGAACATTTAGACGGCTGAATTATACTATTTTTGCACTAATTCTTTTCTATTCTCAATCAATTTAACTGGCTGAAATGTTTAGTTCAGACGGCTGAATCTTCATAACGGCTAGTATTTCAAGCGGCATTTCATTTCAATGAACAGAAAAAACTCTTGATTCAAGAGTTACTTCCATATCTTTTCATGGATACCTATCATGAATGAATACAACTCTAAATTCCTATAAATAGCCATGATTCCATTGTTTTAATAATCAGTACTTATTCTTATTTCTAATCTATCTTACTATTTGAACTCTAAGCATTCAATACTTAAAAATTTCATTTCAATCACTTGTTCATTCAAGAATATTTCATTAGTGATCTATTAAACTTCTTGTCTACACGAATTACATGATATGCCATAAAGGAGAAGATTATAGGAAGGGTGTACTCTAAAGACTTATTTGTGTTATTAAAAGAGCACAATCGGTCGGATAGTGTTCTGTATTATTGAAGTCTTGTTTAGTTGCTCAGGTGGTTGAAGTCCTATTCTGTTGGTTAAGTGGTCGAAATCCTATTCAGTTGCTCAGGCGGTGTAATATATGTTTCTCCGGGTTAAGTGAGGGTTGATAGTTAAATTCCAAAAGGAGTTTAGGACTGGACGTAGAACGGGAAGTTCGAACCAGTATAATAATCTCTGGTGTCATTTACTTTATTACTTTACTTTTATATTTACTTCATAAGTAAACAGTTAATTTAATATTCAATATTACACGATCCTTAGTCACTTTCAGTTGGTATCAGAGCAAGGTCATCATACAACCATAGCACAGTTATTTTATAATCAAATAATATGTAAAATAACACTAGTTTTATCGAAAGCATATCCACTACACGACCACCACTATTTAATGGTTTTGATTACAATTATTGGTCAACTCGCATGAGAATTTATATATAGGCAAATAGATATGACATTTGGAATATAACTCAGAAAGAATATATTATACCAACCACACCATATGCACAATGGTCAAATACACAAAAATTAGATGCTACCTCAAATGCCAAATCCATGAATATGCCATTTTTTGTTTTAGATAAAAATGTAATAGAGTTATCATGTGTTCAACATCTTATAAAATTTGGCGAACTCTTAAAGTTACACATGAAGTTACTAACAAAGTTAAACAAAGCAAGATTTCTATGTTTAAGAACCAGTTCCATAATTTTAGAATGAAGCATGTTGAAAATATAAATGAAATGTATTCTAGGTTTCAAGATATATTTCTTTCACTTTTGGCATTAGAAGAAAAATACATTGATTTTGATATCATTTCAAAAATCCTCAACTCTTTAATGGATGAATGAGAATGGAAAATCTTGGCAACTGAAGAAGCTAATGACATTTCAACCATAAAATCAGAAGAGTTGATAGGAAATCTAATGTCACATGAAGTAAATTTACAAGCAAAAAGATCTCAGGCACAAGACAAAAGGACAATAACATTCCAAGTAGGAAAGGAAGAATCAGATTCGGTTGAAGATGACATAGCGTTTATAGCTAAAAATTTCAAAAAGTTTTTGAAATTTAGAAAGAACAATAAATCTAGGGAAAGTAATAACATCAACAAACCATCAACTTCAAATCTCGAATGCTATGAATGTCATAAAAAGGGTTCACATAAAGAAGGACAGTCTTGATCGAAGGAAAGACAAGTACAAGAATAAAAGGGACAAATATAAGAAGAAGTACGCATTTTCTATTACATAGGATGATTCAGAATCGTTTTCTTCATCAGACAATGATAGTGATAATGATACAGAACAAGCCAACCTATGCTTCGTGGCTACCGGTAATGATATAAGTAATCTTACCTTTGATGATTTAGTGGAAGTAAACTAAGAACTACTAGATGCACTAAGGAATATCAAAAGAAACTATGAAGATGCACTTGGAAAATTATATAGAACTGAAACTGAAGGAGATATGTGAAAAGATGAGAAGAATATTTTAGAAGAAGAACTTGTAATCGCTCAATAATCCTATTCTAATAGATCCTCTAAACATACGATGCTAAGTAGGGAAATAGAAACTCAAAAAGAAAAGAATGTCATTCTTTCATCTGGAAATCACAAACTAAAATCTACTGTAAAAATATTAGAATTTGACATCTCCGATCTTAAAACAAAATTAGAAAACATTACCAATAATAATTCTAATTTTAATAAAGGAAGAGAAAATTTGTCTAGAGTTATTGAAAATTCACAAGCTACTTCAAATAAAAGAAGATTAGGATATAATAAAACAACAAAAAATCTTAAAGATAATAGTTCTTTACATACAAACTTTAAAAGAAAGATAATGTTTTTGTAAAACCTATTTTAATATTTCAAAATCTGTTAAGGTTTGGGTTCCAAAGAAAAATAATTGTTTAATTAGAAATAAGTATATTAAGACTTTACAGATACAGTTCGTAAAAATGAAAATATTACTTATAAAGGGAATTCTAAATCCTCTTGGGTTTGGTTTCCTAAGACCTAACTCTTAGGACCCTAGCAAAAAGTGCAACGTCATCTCTATATTTTTTGTAGGTACCAACCAAGAAAAAAGTAAAGTGGATACTTAATAGTGGTTGCTCAAAACACATAACAGGAAACAAAGATATGCTGACTAACACTATCTACTCGGATGGAGGATTTGTCACATTGGGAGATAATTCCAAAGGATACACCATTATCAAAGATGATGTGAGCAATGACGGTACATCTAACTTACCTTTTATTACAAATGATTTACTAGTAAAAAATTTAAACATAATTTGCTTAGTATAAGCCAACTATGCGATAAAGGTTTTAACATATCTTTCTCGAAAAATAAATGTAATATATTTGATCAAAACAAGAATCTTATTTTTAAAGGAACTGGAGAACGTAATATATATATATTTTAAATATGAAAGTTAATCATATCACAAATATGTGTCTAATAGTCAAAGAAAATGATCCTTGGTTATGACATAAAAGATTTTGTCATATAAATTTTAAAGCAATAAGCAAATTATCTAAAAATAATTTAGTAAAAGGTTTATCAAAAATGAATTTTAATTTAAATAGTATTTGTGATGCATGACAATTAGGGAAATTAATAAAATCTTCTTTTAAAACTAAGAAAGTAATTTCAACATTACAACCATTAGAATTGTTACACTAAGATCTTTTTAGACCAACTCTAGTTCAATCTATAAACCATAATAAATATGTTTTTGTAATTGTAGATGATTTTTCGAGATATATTTGGACAATCTTTATGAAAAATAAAAGTTATACTTTAATAAAAGAATTCAAAATATTAAAAACATAAAAATTAAAAGCATTAGAAGCGACCATGGTAGTGAATTCGATAATGATATATTTGAATAATATTGTAATAAGAAAGGAATTTTTCATAATTTTTCGTTTTCTGAAACTTCAAAACAAAACAGAGTAGTAGAAAGGAAAAACATAACAGTTTAACAATGTGCTAGAACCTTATTAAATAGAAGCACTCTACCTAAATATTTTTGGCCAGAAGCTGTAGAAACTGCTTGTTATGTTTTAAATCGAGTCTCCATTCCACCATTAACAAAACATACTCCATATGAGCTTTTTAATGGAAGAAAACCAAACATATCATATTTTAAAATTTTCGGTTCAAAATGTTTTTAATTAAATACAAAAACCAACAAGGTAAATTCGATCCAAAATCAGATGAAAGAATATTCATTGGATACTCGGAATGAAGTAAGGCATATAGAATTTATAATAAAAAAAACTAAAATAATTGAGCAAACACTTCATATGTCATTCGATGAAAATTTCAAACTTAATAATAAAAATGAAGATGAAGATATAATTTCAAAATCAAATATCACAGAAGATGACAATGAAAATATTGAAAATAATACGGAAATTGAAAACAACAATTTACCTAATGAAAACGAGATTCGATCTCCACCAAGACTATTACGAAATCACCCAATTGAAAATGTAATTGGAGAAATAAATTCTAACATAAGAATATGAAATCAATTAAACCAAATGGGTTATGTAGCTTTCCTATCTAACATTGAACCTAAAAATGTTAAAGAAGCTTCAGCTGATGATTACTGGATTATAGCTGTGCAAGAAGAGTTAAATCAATTTGAATGAAATGAAGTGTGAGACATAGTTCCTAGACTTAGTAATCAAACAGACATCGATAATAAGTGGGTTTATAAAAATATAGCCGATGAGCAAGGGAATATTATTCGAAACAAAGCTAGATTATTCGCTCAAGGCTACAATCAAGAGGAAGGAATAGATTATGATGAAACGTTTTCTCATGTAGCCCGACTAGAAGCAATACGTATTTCTTTCACTTTTGCATGTTTTCATAACTTTAAACCATATCAAATGGATGTAAAAAGTGCTTTTCTAAATGGATTTATAAAATAAAATGTGTATGTAGAACAACCACCTATTTACATATGAAAAATTCCCAAATCATGTTTATAAATTAAAGAAAGCTTTATATGGTTTAAAAAAAGTACCTTGTGCTTGGTATGATCGTCTTAAAGGATATCTTATAAATTCTGGTTATAAAATTGAAAAAGCAGATCAAACTCTGTTCATAAAACATGATAAAAAGGATATTTTAATAATATAAGTTTATGTAGATGACATCATTTTTGGTTCTACGAACGAAAAATTATGTCAAGAATTTTCTAATATTAAGACAAGAGAATTTGAAATGTTACATATGGGAGAACTTTCATATTTTCTTGGATTACAAATCAAACAATTAAATAGTGGAATTTTTATTAATCCAGAAAAGTATTGTGATAATCTAATAAATCATTTTGGTATGGAAAATACTTCTGCTAAACCAACACCTGTCAGTACTATGGTACATCTCGATCGAGATGAAAATGGTAAAAAATACTGACCAAAAACTATATCGAAGTATGATTAGATATCTACTTTACTTAACTGCTGGTCATCTTGATATAATGATGAGTGTATGCTTATGTGCACGATTTTAAGCACATCCCAAAGAATCGCATTTGCGAGCAGTAAAATGAATTTTGCACTAGTTAAGCAAAATTAAAAACTACGGCCTTTTACCCAAAAGAATGTCCTTTTAAGTTAGTATCATATAGTGAAGCTGACTTTGGAGGATGTCAAACGGGTCGAACGGATCGAACGAGTACAAGTGGTACATGTCATTTCATTGGACAATCTTTAGTATCGTGGTTTAGTAAGAAATGAAATTGTGCTTCTCTTTTGATGTGTGAAGTAGAGTATATTTCTGCTGCTTCGCCATGTGCTCAAGTAACGTATATGCAACAAATACTTTACGATTTTGATATAAATTTATCTAAATCAAAAATTTATTGTGACAACACAAGTGCTATAAATTTATCGAAAAATATAATAAATCAATCACGAACTACACATATTGACATCCGATATTATTTTCTTCTTGACAACACAGAAAAAGGTAATATCTCTCTCGATTTTGTATCATCAGAAAATCATGTTGTAGATATATTTACTAAACCTTTAAATGAAAATATATTTCTTAAATTGAGACGTGAACTAGGAATTATATCATTACATGATTTATAATTTAATAGTAAAGTGTAAATAACATAAAATAAATAAAAATATAATTGGACAAAAATTGGAGATGATGGCTCGATCTTTGCTCTCATGGGAGATAGACACATGACTTTCCAATGTTCCATTTCATTCATTGCATTAAGACCTTTCCATCTTTCTATTTTATATACGGTAATAATCTTTTTATACTTTTCACCTTACAAACTTTTAACTATTTATAACATATAGATAAAATAAGAAGATTGGCTGAAGATTAAAGATTAATGTTAACCAGAAAATTTCAACTTCAGAAATAGCAAATGAAATCAATATATATATATATATATATATATATATCTTTACTCTTTACTACTAATAAAGAGAATTCATTGAATAGATTTACTCGATGTCATTTTGAAATTCCAAACATACCCTTTTACATCTTATACGGAAATTGTATTCAAATATGGGAATATAGCCTGTTATCTTCTAAGTATAACTGTTAGTCACCAAGGAGAATTACAATTTGCGTTCACAAGATGAAGTATTCAAGTGTACCATATTATCCATAATTTAGGTGGGATTTCATCAGTCGAAGTTTTGCCTGATTCTGAGTTAGTAAGAAAAAATATTGCAGTCCGAAGAAAAAAATAGAGGCTTCTGCCTAGGTGGAGTTCAAATACGAGGATGTAGCCTATTATTTTCTAAGTATAGCTATTAGTCACCACAGAGAACTATAGTGAGCGTTAAAGTGGGATATAACTTGTTATTTTCTAATTACAACTATTAGTCACCATGGAGAACTACAATGTGCATTCACAAGATGAAGAATCGAGTGTACCATATCGTCTGTAATGTAGATGGGAGTTCATCGGTCAAAGTTTCGTTTTATTCTGAGTTAGTATGAAGAAGTTATTGTGGTATAAACAAAAAAAATAGCGGCTTCTGCCTAGGCGGAGTTCATATACGGGGATGTAGCCTATTATTTTCTAAGTACAACTATTAGTCACCATAGAGAACTACAGTGTGCATTCACAAGATGAAGTATCTAAGTGTACCATTTATCCATAATTTAGGTGGGATTTCATCGGTCGAAGTTTTTCCTGATTCCGAATTAGTATGAAGAAGTTATTACAGTCCGAACAAAAATAGCAGCTAATGCTTAGGCGGAGTTCAAATACGAGGATGTAGCCTGTTATTTCCTAAGTACACTATTAGTCACCATGGAGAACTACAACGTGCATTGAAGTGGGGATATAGCCTGTTATTTTCTAAGTATAACTGTTAATCACTATGGAGAACTACGGTAGACGTTCATAAGCTGAAGTAGCCGAGTGCTCTATATTGTCCGTAATTTAGGTGGGAGTTCATCAGTCGTAGTTTCGCCCAATTCCAAGTTAGTATGAAGAAGTTATTGCAGTACGAACAAAAAAATAACGGTTTATGCCAAGGCGGAGTTCAAATACGGTGATGTGGCATATTATTTTCTAAGTACAGCTGTTAGTCACCATGGAGAACTATAGTATACGTTCACTAAATGAAGTATTCGAGTGTTCCTTATTGTCTGTAATTTTAATGGGAGTTCATCAGTCGAAGTCTCGCCTGATTCCGAGTTAGTATGGAGAAGTAATTGCAGTCTGAACAAAAAAAGCGGCTTCTGCCTAGGGGAATTCAAATATGAGGATGTAGCCTGTTATTTTCTATGCAAAACTGTTAATCACCATGGAGAAGCATGGTATATGTTCATAAGCTGAAGTATCCAAGTGTTCCGTACTATCCGAATTTACATGGGAATTCATCGGTCGAAGTCTCGCTCGATTTCGAGTTAGTATGAAGAAGTTATTGCAGTACGAACTAAAAAAGTAGTGGCTTCTGCCTAGGCGGAGTTCAAATACGGGGATGTAGCCTGTTATTTTCTAAGTAAAACTGTTAATCACTATGGTGAACTACGGTATACTTCTATAAGATGAAGTATCCGAACGTTCGATATTGTCCATAATTTAGGTGGGATTTCATTGGCCGAAGTCTTGCCTGATTTCGAGCCATATTGTCTATAATTTCGGTAAGAGTACATCGACCGAAGTCTTGCCCGATTCCGAGTTAGTATGAAGAAATTATTGAAGTATGAACAAAAAAATAGCGTCTTCTACCTAGGCGGAGTACAATTATGGGACTGTAGCATGTTATTTTCTAAGTAAAATTGTTAATCTCCATGGATAACTATTACATACGTTCATAAGCTGATGTATCTTAGTGTTTCATATTGTCCGTAATTTAGGTGGGAGTTCATCGGTCGAAGTTTCGCATGATTTCAAGCTAATATGAAGAAATTATTGTAGTTTGAACAAAAAAGTAGCGGCTTCTCCTAGGCGGAGTTTAAATACGGTGATGTAGCCTACTATTTTCTAGGTACAACTGTTAGTCACTATGGAGAATTACAGTGTGCATTCACTCGATGAAGTGCCCAAGTATTCCATATTGTCCGCAATTTAGGTGAGAGTTCATTGGTCGAAGTCTCGCCTGATTCTGAGTTAGTATGAAGAAGTTATTGCAGTCTGAACAAAATAAAAAGAGCGGTTTCTGCCTAGGTGGAGTTCAAATATGGGGATGCAGCATGTTATTTTTTAAGTGCAACTGTTAATCACCATGGAGAAATATGGTATATGTTCATAAGCTGAAGTATCCGAGTGTTCTATATTGTCCGTAATTTATGTGGGAGTTCATCGGTCGTAGTTTCGCCCGATTTCGAGATAGTAGAAGAAGTTATTATAGTATGAACAAAAAAGATAGCGGCTTCTGCCTAGGCGGAGTTCAAATACGGGGATGTAGCCTGTTATTTTCTAAGTACATTTGTTAGTCACCTTGGAGAACTAGGGTATACGTTCACTAGATAAAGTATCTGAGTGTTCCTTATTGTTTGTAATTTAGATAGAAGTTTATCGGTCGAAGTCTATCCTGATTCCAAGTATTATGAAGAAGTTATTGCAGTCTGAACAAAAAAAGAGCAACTTCTGCCTATAGGAAGTTCAAATATGAGGTTGTAGCCAGTTATTTTCTAAGTAAAACTGTTAATCATCATGGAGAATTGTGGTATACGTTCATAAGCTGAAGTATCCAAGCATTCCATATTGTTCGTAATTTATGTGAGAATTCATTGGTCGAAGTCTTGCTCTATTCCAAGTTCGTATGTAGAAGTTAATGCAATATGAACATAAAATAGCGGCTTCTGCCTAGGCGGAGTTCAACTATGGGGATGTAGCCTGTTATTTTCTGGGTAAAACTTTTAATCACTATGGTGAACTACGGTATATGTTCATAAGCTTAAGAATTCGAGTGTTCCGTGTCTTCCATAATTTAGATGGGAGTTCATTGGTCGCAGTCTCACCCGATTCTGAGTTAGTATGAAGAAGTTATTATTGTCTGAACAGAAAAAGAGTGGCTTCTTCCTAGGCGGAGTTCAAATATGGGGATTTAGTCTGTTACTTTCTTCGTGCAACTGTTAGTCACCCTAGGGAACTACAATGTACGTTCAAGATACGAAGTATCCGAGAGTTCCATATTGTCGGTAATTTAGGTGGGAGTTCATCAGTCGAAGTCTCACCTGACTTCGATTTAGTATGAAGAAGTTATTGCAGTATGAACAAAAATATAGTAGCTTCTGCCTAGACCAAGTTCAAATATGGAGATGTAACCTGTTATTTTACAAGTAAAATTTTTAATCACCATGGAGAAGTACGGTATACGTTCATAAGCAGAAGTATCTGAGTGTTCCATGTTGTCTGTAGTTTAGATGGGAGTTTATCGGTCGAAGTTTCGCCTGATTCCGTGTTAGCGTGAAGAAGTTACTATAGTCCGAGCAAAAAAGATAACGGCTTCTGCCTAGGCGGAGTTCAAATATAGGGATGCTACTATCAAATCTACTTCCACATGTATGACTAAAAATGCATGCATAATGTGATTAAATGCAGGCCCATCTGGATGTGCATATGTACTCGTATACATAAAGAGAATTTTTTGAAATTCATATAAACCTAGCATCCATCCACTTATAAAATGTCGTCTCAGGAAAATTCCGACCTCTCATCAATTGTTTTTAGCACTCCAGCTTCAGATTCGTCAAATAAATCTACTCCAGTGTATGTTCCAGTTAAGATTACTCCATCTCCTAATCACCAATATCAGATATACACCAAATGTCAAACGAGCTAGAAGGAACTTAGAATTTAGATCACCTTCTACCAAGGAGAAAATCAACGATATTCATCACTACCAGCATGAAGTATACAACGTGAGATGTATTATAAGCAAAACACCTTGGTAGACGTTTAAATTTTCTTGAATAATTTGCTCTCAAATTCTGTGGAATGACTCCTAAACAAGGTGTGCACAATCCATCTACTTAACGACCTCACATATCTCCAAATTCTTAGGATGAAGGTGCTCAATGTAATGCTTAGTCTCCTATAAATTCATTAAAATATGACACCAAAGTTGGACCAAGCTCGTTTGTAATTTCTTCTTCAGACAAATCCAAGAGTACTGAAAAATAAAGTCTATGCTTTCATAAATTTATGGTCATAAAATTGACGTTGTAATTTGGATATCTGATATGTTTGTTGAAATAAATTTATATTTTTTACTATGAGAATAAAGCTCCAAAACACACACACACGCACGCACGCGCACGCACACGCACACACACACGCACACACACATACACATATATATATGTATATATATGCCATTCTTTGTTTACCAAAACAGAAATAACTTAAAATAGGCTGACAGCAAAAATAAATAGATTCAGTCGACTGAATATTCAAACATATTAAAAATTTCTGAATTCAGCTGACTGAACCTACCCATTCAGCCGACTAGATTATGCCAATTTTGAATAATTTTCTTTCGAGTTGAATTTTTTTAAACTCAGCCGGCTAACCAAGCCCATTCAGCGGGCTGACCTGAAGGGCTTCGGTTTTTTAAATACTCTAGCACATCCCCCAACACACCAATTCAAATTCATACCTCTCTTATTAATAAAACTCATATATTCGCTTCTCTTCTACCTACTTTCTACTCAGAAAAACAAAAAGAAAACTCTACTTTCTTCCAAAAATTCAATCTTTCTCCATTTTCCAAAAAAACAACATGCCTCTAAGATCAAAATGAGCAAGAGAATCCACAATAGAACCATCTGAAAGTCAAATTCAAGCCTAGCTACATAATGACATAGTGATGAATCATTTCAATAGCATGAAAAATTCAAGGCTTTTCGAGGGAGCCTTTATGAAATTTCCTACATTCAATGGCTATGCGATTAAAGAGTTAGCCGAAGCTCATGATTTTGATTCTTTAAATGGGTATGATTCTAATGACGTTAAAATATACCCACTTTTGATTAAACTCTTCTATGCCAGCATGAATCTTGATCATCAAAATCCATATAATAGACATGATTGTATATGGACAATAGTTTGTGAATTGAAAATTTACTTACCCCTTCAAAGATTAGGGCACATTCTAAGATGTCCATCCGAGGGGTTGGATATTGATGATATTGATGTCGATATGAGCCATTGCGATGAAGTATTACAGCGATTCTTGTCGGACGATTTAACCATCGTAAAATCTAGTGTTTTACGTCTAAAGGCAAGAATTATCCACCGTACTCTTATTCGATCTCTTCAGCCCCGGACCGGAAGTTATAAGAAAGTTTACAAGAGAGATTTTCAAGCTTTGTATGCTATTTACTCCTCAACGAGTAAATTGGGGTAAAATAATTTTTAATGAATTTTTGAGTGTAAACAATGGAAGACATTATCGAACCATTCATTATGAAGCGTATATCATGATGATTTTTTAGAATTTTGGCATTGCTTTATCGGATATCGAGTTCACAAAAATAAGTGAACTAAACTCTAAAACGCTTAGTCTCATGGGACTTCCTCGACGACCCATGATTCAAAAAATAATAGTTATCAAGAGTGGGTTGCAAACTGAAACTAAGGTATTCCACAACCGCGTGATACTAACATAGCTTCATCCTCTCCACCACCTCAAGAAGAAGAAGAAGAAGAAGATGAGGATGAGATTATTAAATTAAATGTCGATGTTGGCCCTAAGCAAGCTCTTGTAACACTCCCTCAAAATCAAAGAAAATTAAATCGTCGGTTGGCTAGAGTGGAGAAAAATATTACAAAGACGAACATAAAGCAATCAAAGGCTTTTTGAATAAAATTTGGGAGAAAGTGTCATGTTCAACTTCTACCTCAATGGAAATCATTGAGAATTCAGAGCCGTTCATGTGGACATCTTCCAATGAAGAAGATGATGATGAAGAAGAAGAGATGGATGAGTAATTTGGTAAGTTCTTTCCTTTTGTAACTCCTTTTATTGTAAACACTTTTATTTGGAAAACAATTGTGTACTATATGTGCCTTGTGGGATTGTCATGTGACTCTTAAGTTTCTTAAATTATGTTTTGATGTGACAATTAAAAATTACTTATTTGTGTTGTTTGATAATGTGCCATCTAAGTTTGTGTTTACATTCTTGTTTTTTGTTTATGTATGAATATCTTAAACGCAAATTTGTCGTTGTAAGTTACTTGTAAGTAATACGCGATATGTAATGCATATGCTGTGAAATTCATGTGTTGTTCGATTAAATATGTTCGATTATATGTAAATTTGTCGTCCTAAATGTAAGTTACTAAGACTTATGCTTGTTTTCATTTTCATATTTGTTGTTTTAGCTTTAAATAATCTTTCACAAATTAAAATACATTTTTTAAACCATATTATTACTATTTCCAAAGTTTTCCATTTCGGTTTTCTAAACAAATTTTCTTCATAGTTGACTAATTTATCCTTTTTAATCATATCAACATTGTGTATATTCTTAATATTTCTCCTATCTATTAAGTTTTCCTTTTTGTAGATGACAAAGGGGAAGAAAAAGGTACGTCATAATGATAGGAGGGAGTATTAAGATAGGGGAAATATAAATCTGTTTTTTATTATATAACTTGCATAGTTGTCATTATAAGAAAGGGAGAGAATGTTAGAACCTTGAATTTTGATGTTTTGATTGCGACAACTATATAAGTAAATATTACATGAACTAATAAAGATTGTAGGAAAAAATATTCAAAGACATATGAAGACCAGATTCAAGAATGTTGCTACAATATTTATATTAGTCATAGAGTCTGAATCTAGAAGTAGATAGCTGTTAAAATCTCTCCGAAGTGGTGTATACATACACTCAAAATAAAAAATCTCGGCATATCAAAGAAAGTACATGAAAACACAACATTAAACCGGCTGATTGACCCTTGTTAGCCGGCTGAATGTTGTCCATGGTCAAAAAAATAATAAGCACATTCAACCGGCAAACTTGGAACATTCAGACGACTGGATTATACCATTTTTGCACTAATTCATTGTTATTTTAGTTTTCAATCAATTCAACTAGCTGAAACGTTTAGTTTAGACGGCTAAATCTTCATAATGGTTAGTTTTTCAAGAGACGCTTCATTTCAATGAACATAAAAAACTCTTGATTCAAGAGTTTCTTCCATATCTTTTCATGGCTACCTTTCATGAACAAATACAAATCTTAATTTCTATAAATAGCCATGAAATTCCATTGTTATAATAATCAATTCTTATTCTTATTTCTAATCTATCTTCCTATTTGAAATCTAAGCATTCAGTACTTAAAAACTTCATTCCGATCACTTGTTCATTCAAGAATACTTCATTGGTGATTTAATAAAAATTTTGTCTTCACGAATTACTCGATATTCCATAAAGGAGAAGATAATAGGAATGATGTACTTTAAAGGCTCATGTTAGTAAAAAAGCACATTCGATTACATAATTTTCTGTATTGTTGAAGTCCTATTCGGTTGCTAAGGTGGTTGAAGTCCTATTCTATTGCTTTGATGGTTGAAGTCCTGTTTGGTTGCTTAGGCGGTGTAATACATGTTCTTTCGGGTTAAGTGAGGATTGATAGTTAAATTCCAGAAAGAGTTTGGGACTGGACGTAGAACGAGAAGTTTGAACCAGCATAAAAATCTCTGGTGTCATTTACTTTATAACTTTACTTTTACATTTAAATTCTGCATAAGTAGATAGTTTATTTAATATACAATATTGCATGATCCTTAGTCAATTTCAATTGGTATCAGAGCAAGGTCATCATATAACCATAACATAGTTATTTTATATTCAAATAATATAGAAAATATCACTAGTTTTATTGAAAGTCAATCCACTGCACGACCACCACAATTTAACAGTTTAATTACAATTATTGGTCAACTCGCATGAGAATTAATATCAGGCAAACTAGTATGACATTTGGAATGTAACTCAGAAAGAATATATTATACCAACCACACCATATGCACAACGGTCAAACACACAAAAGTTAGATGCTACCTCAAATGCAAAAGCCATGATTATGCTATTTTTTGTTTTAGATAAAAATGTAATAAAGTTAGCATGTGTACAACAGCTTATGAAATTTGGCGAACTCTTAAAGTTACACATGAAGGTACTAACAAAGTTAAACAAAGCAATATTTCTATGCTTAATAACCAGTTCCATAATTTTAGAATGAAGTAAGAGAAACTATAAATGAAATGTATTCTAGGTTTCAAGATATATTTCATTCACTTTTGGCGTTAGGAGGAAAAAACACTGATTTTGATATCATTTCAAAAATCCTCAACTCTTTAACGGGTGAATGGGAACAGAAATTCTTGGCAATTGAAGAAGCTAATGACATTTCAACCATAAAACCAGAAGAGTTGATAGGAAATCTAATGTCATATGAAGTAAATTTACAAGCAAAAAGAGCTCAGGCCCAAGACAAAAGGACAATAACATTCCAGGTAGAAAAGGAAGAATCAGATTCGGTTGAAGATGACATGGCGTTTATAGCTAAAAATTTCAAAAAGTTTTTGAAATTTAGAAAGAACAATAAATTTGGAAATAATAAGAACATCAACAAACCATCAACTTCAACTCTCAAATGCTACGAACATCACAAAAAAGTCACATAAAAAAGGACTGTCCTGATCGAATAAAAACATGTACAAGAATAAAAGGGACAAATATAAGAAGAAGCAAGCATTTTCTGTTGCATGGGATGATTCAGAATCGTCTTCTTCACCAGACAGTGATAATGACACATAACTAGCAAACGTATTCTTTATGGCTACAAGTAATGATGTAAGTGATCTTACCTATGATGATTTAGTGGATGTAAACTAAGAATTACTAGATGCACTAAGGTATATCAAAAGAAGATATAAAGATACACTCGGAAAATTATATAGAACTGAAACTGAAGTAGATATGTTAAAATATGAGAAGAATATTTTAGAAGAAGAACTTCTAATCGCTCAAGAATCTTGTTCTAATACATCCTCCCAACTTACGCTACAAAGTAGGAAAACAGAAACTCAAAAAGAAAAGAATGAAATTCTTTCATCTGAAACACAAACTAAAATCTACTATAAAAATATTAGAATTTGATATCTCCGATCTTAAAACAAAATTAGAAAACATTACCAACAATAATTCTAATTTTCATCAAGGAAGAGATTGCAGATTTTTTGACTAAAGTGCTATCAAAGGTTAAACACAAGCACCTGTGATCTTCGCTTCGCGTCAGTGATTTTGAATAAAGAGGGCACTATCTAAGATTTTAAGTGTTTTGGAAAATAGGTTTAATTTTAAAGGAAATATCAGAGAGAGAAGAATGAATAACGTAATCTTGTTTTTGTAATTTTTTTCTTTTTTGAAAGAATAGAGAAATGAGAGAGAATAAAATAAATGTAAATGTCATCTCTCATGCCTATCAATTATAATTAATGAGCATTTTATAAAAAATTCTCATTAACAAAAAAATGCAAATGGTCAAGCAAAGAAAATTCCTTGGTTTTTTTATAACTATCCAACAATTCCCCATTAAAAACAAAAATCAAAGAGAACGAATGAACATAACCTAAAAAGAAGAAAGTTTCATACGTAAGTACCTATGTCATTCGGTTGAATTGATAAATAAAGAGGCCAGTTCAAAACTTAATGTTGGTAGTAAATACTTTGTTGAACTACAAAAATTTGGGTTAATAGCTTACAACACATACTACACTTGCAATTTCTACAAACTTCACGATCAATATTGCACTTATCTTGGGAACTCATAACTACTCTAGAAAGCTCAAGTCTCTCATAAAAGGCCGTCCTCCTTCACATGCAAGTAGGTAAGTCCATCAAGTGCTCCACTCTAGCATCACCTATGGCTATGGACTTATTAAGACCAACATGCTCAATCTCATAAAACAAATAAAGATAATTCTTCAAATGCATCTCAAAAGCACCACCAATACTAACTGTGAATTATATATGAGTAATAATGCATTACCTAAAATAAACCAATAAAATCTATCGAGTGTGTCTCAAAAGCACTACCAATCCTAATTATGGATTTGAAAAAAGCAAGTACTCTCAAACTAAGATAAATTAGCATGTCCATCAAGTGCTTCTCGAAAGCATCACCAAAAAATTTCTATGGAGGATACAAAAACAACGATGCTCAAACTTATAAGAAATAGTATAATTCATCAAGTGCGTCTCAAAAGCACTACCAAAACTGGTTATGAAATATATAAAAGCAAAGAAGATCAAGCTCACAATAAATAATAAAATCCATTAAGTGCGTCTCAAAATCACCACCAAAATTTGGTTATGGATTATATAAAAGTAAAAAAGCTCAAAATCATATCAAATTGAAAAATTCATCAAGTGTGTTTCAAAAGCACGGCCAAAAATTTATTATAGATTTTATAAAAGCATGAAGCTCAAAATCATATCAAATAGAAAAATCCATCAAGTGTGTTTCAAAGCACGGCCAAAAATTTGTTATAGATTTTATAAAAGCATGAAGCTCAAAATCATATCAAATAGAAAAATCCATCAAGTGAAAGCACCATTAAAAATTGGTTATGGATTATATAAAAGTAAAGAAGCTTAAAATCATAACAAATAGAAAAATCCACCAAGTAAGTCTCTAAAGCACCACCAATAATTGCTTATGGATTATATAAAAGCAATCAAAGTCATAAATACAAAAATATTAAGGGAAAGAGGAATCATGTTTCATTATTTGACCACTAATAGTTATTCATTACATTTTTCTCTTGTCTAGGCTCGAGGCCCATTCCTACTGATGATTGAGGGACTAATTTCCTTTGAATATTTAGAAAGCGGATCCATGAAGTTCTATTTGATCTATTAATTATTATGAAATTACTTTATCCACCGATTTCTAAATTTCTTTAGGTTTGAAATAGATGTGTCTTCTCTTTCCATTACACGCTCTTACATAAATTTCAATGTTCATCAAAAGGGGTACAAATGTAACTCCTCGCATCATAAGTAATTGCATTTTTAATAATTCAATGGATACATGACGCTTCCTCCAATTTTACCACATCCAAACTTTGGTTAGCTATGTTATTTATCCTTACAAGAGCAAGAGCCATGGAGACGTAACATAGATGCCACACCAAAACAATCAAATCGTTACAATATTTTTTTCAATATTGTGAGATCAACTTAAAAAATATATTTTTCATTTTCTCACATTAGCCCTTTTTAAATCCATTGTCTCATATTAAATGGACAAGAAAAACTTACAGTTTAACACCTAATGTCCATTGTTGATTTCTCTACACTATGGTAGACTCACCTTACCTAGATAATCCATTTCAAAAATTAAGGAACACCTTTCCGTAATCAAGCAATAGTTCTTTTTGGTGTTTTTCGTGAGGAATTATATGGAGTATGAAACAATCTAACCAAGTAGTTTCCCCCACATATAATATAACTTAAGAAGATTGGTATACTTGATTTTATATCATTGGTTACATTCAATATAATTTTGATATATTTTGTATTTTCAAACATACAAACAAATATCAACACAATATTTTTAAAAATAATGATCAAATAATACCAACATTATCAATGCAACACGCAGTTCAACTCATGTCATTCTTCTATCATGCATATATAAACTCATAAAGTATGCATTTATACAGTATGATATGAAAACATAGGGCCTTATAATAATGTTCATGTAGAGGTGAAAATTATATCAATCTTGAACAAATGAAATTGCGTTTCTACACATATATTTATTACAAATATTTCTAGTTCTTAATACTTATAATAAAATTTCAGTTTATACATGATATATTTAGCACAACTTATATTTAGCACAACTTATATTGGTAAGTCAAATAAATATTCTCAAAACATGTAGTTTTCCTTTGACTCACAAATCGGTCAAAATTACCATTTTTCATATTCATGATCATATGTGTATGTTTGTCTACAAATATTAATATCTTATTTCAAAATATTTTGTGGGATATCAAATAATTACTTATTCCCTTTGAATTATAGATACCATTCATAAATATATCTCTCTTTACTTTCAATATCGATCATTTTATTTAATTTCAAGGACAAACTCATCTCATAATTTACTACTGTATAAGTTTTGTATGCATTGTATCTTCACTGTAATGTAAGGAAATTTCAATTCTTAGCAGTTCCCCAAAATTTAAAAAAGTTTGTAAATCCACAGAATTACTTAGTAACCCCCTATCTGTTCCAAAATTATCCTTAACCATTGCCGAAAACATTCTGTATACAAAAAACAACAGCGGAAGACGCGAAACAGTTCCTCACCGTGCCTCTTCTTCGTCGCACCTCTTCCTCACTCCTTCAACATCTACAGCAACCAGCGAAACAAGTACCAAATGCTAAAATGTTAAAAAAAACTGAACGACCATGCAGGGGCGACTACGGGGTTGGTGTTAATACCATGTTGAAATTCTGCATGGCTGTGTACAAAGTCATGCAGTGTATTCGTGTGGTCATGCCATGAACCTAATAGTGACCCTGCATGTATCAACAATCCCTATAATCAAAAGCCTACGACTGCATTTGCAAAAAATTAAAAACTTTTCAATTTTTTCGAACTGCTATGATTGTGATCGAAGATAATTATCTTCTGTAGGATCCATCATCTAGTAGTTTAAAAATAAAAATTTTCTTCAGTGATTTGAAAATTAGGTTAGGGTTTTGGAGATTCTATGTTTTAGACGGTAAAACTAACGTAAGAAATAAAGAATTGAGAAGAACGCTTTCTAGGGGTATTTTTGTCTTCAAAATTTTATTTTTTTGAAGGGAGGCTAGTAATCGAAAATATGGTTTTGGAATAGAATTTGCCATAATGTAACGCATAACTTATTTCATTATTTTTTCACTTTCAGTAAATTCATTCATGTCAACAAAGTGGCAATGTTTCAAATTCTTTTGAAAAATTATTTCATTTAAATTGTTTTGTCAATTTCATACATACATAGAAAATAATTTAATAGTAAAATGTAACCAATTCTAAAATATACTCATGCATTAAGATGATAGTGTTCTTTCTCCTTTTTGATGAACCTTCCCACAACCTATATGTATAAAATATTCATAATTTCTCCATTTTCAAATTTAACAAACATTTGATCTTGATATATTTCACATATATTTCTTACTGTAAAAATTATATTCAAATATTTTATTAACTAAGCAATAAAACTATATGGAATAATTTCCCACAATCGACATATGATAAATTCAATTTTTTAAAAAACAATAGATTACATACGTTTAAAAATCAATAGATTTATGTTCTTTGCATAACATAAGAATAAATCCAATTCCATAATAAATAACCATGGAGTCTCATTAGTTAGTTCCAAAAAGTTTTCATCATGGTTTTCCATTCAAATTCATTTTCCATTCCAAATGAAATTTTAAACCTCTATATGCTTATAAGTTGTTTACCTACATTCATTTTTGCATGTAATGCCCAACTTATATGTTGCTTCTTTCAAAAATTAAATGATTATTATTTTACATTCAACATTTAAATGTATTAAAAGTACTTTTTATAGATTACTTTGCAAAATTTTCATTTTGGATTAAATATTATTGCAAGAAAAAGCAATAATGCGTAAGCAAAAGGTAGTCAATTGTTAAATTGATAACATTGTATTTATAAATGTTTTTGATCTATAATTGTTATTTTAACTCCATCTAAAATGGAAGGACCAAACAAAAGTATCCTTAGTCATTAAAATCTTAAAACTACATAGTACAATAATTTGAGAATGAGTTTAAGAAGGAAAACAATAGATTTATATTTTCCTCTTCTTATATAACATATCAAAAGAATAAAGGTGTTATTTATTACAAAAGTTTCCCATTTTTAGTGTTTGATTATATTATATAAAAATAATCATGAATAAATTATTTATGCATATTATCAAAACTTTTGAAAATAAATAATACACATCATTTTAAACAAAGGTATTCATATCCATGACAATAGCAGCTAATTATTAAACTTCTTAGCATTTAATACAGTAGTTAATATTTTGTAACTTATACACTTATTTCATAAAGCATTATTTATTTCTACAATTAAACAAATAAAAGTTCGTAGAACATATGATTCTATGTCCATCTCTATTCAAATGATATAATAAAACCATTTTTATTTATCATAATATATTAGAAACAAAAGGTGGTCATTACACAAAAGCAATTATATCTATCACGAACTTATATTTCATTTAAGGGAAATTATCAACATAGCATATTCAAATTTACTTCATTATGGCTAACATACATCACAAACCAAAGTCAGTTTTTACACTAATTTACATTCTCAAACTTTTCAATAAAATAAGGTTATTATCAAACTCGAAAGTGATTCAAATAAAAATAGAGGGAAATTATGGAACAAAAATTATGGAACATACCTTAGCATTAATTCGCTATATTTCTTACTTATTAATGTTTTGAAAACCCCATATTCAATTCAACTTTTCTTAATCCTTGCTTTTCTTCTCCAATGCACTAATCATTATAGTCCAACGTTTGCTCCAAAAAGCCAAATAGCTTATTCCTTATAAAGATGAATTGAATTTTACTTCTAAATGTTACAAATTGAAGGATAGAAATTGATAGAGTTAGGAGTATGCCTTATAGAAAATTATGTAATTTATTACATATATCTAACTCGATAACCAATCTTGTTTTAAATAAAAATGTATTTTATTTCTATTGTATACTTGATACAATATATTATATTAGTTAATCAATTTAACTATAAGTATATTTAATAGAAATTCCATAAACGGTATATTTTGCGATAGTAGTTATAAAATATTATAACTTTGAGTAATTTATCATAATGAATACAAATATACCATTTTAAGTATTCTAAGTCAAGATGTACTGAGACTGGATATTGATACATCCGTTCAGACTAAAGTGCACAACGCTCTCCAAATGTTGAGTAGTGTATTACTCATAGCTATTGGGGACAAAAAGAGATTATGTACTGATAGTTATTGGATAACTATGGAATGACTCACTTGGTAGTTTTTCTTGGTCAATATAACTAAGGTCAAATAGAAAATATCGATGTGATTGATTTACATAGTTCTCTCGACTTGAGAATAAAGTGGATCTTCAATAAGAAAGCCCTGCTTTGACTATAGCCAAATCATGACATGACGTCTATCGAGTGACTGTAGTTGGGTTGAATGGAAGCATTGGAAGTGAAATACTATTCAAGAGAGGATTTGTCTCCTCAGTTATATGGGATTAGTATCATGGTAAACTTAAAGTCACAGTCTCTAGCTAGAGTATTTTATTTAATTATAACTATTATTATTGAACCAAGGACTTTTGTTTAGATTATAAAGTTGAATATGAATTATATTGGAATTTTGACCATTACCAAATTATGTAAGTTCAAAGTGATATAATTTTGATGAAGAAAACTGGTGTAAATAAAAGTCGCAACCTGGTAATGCTTAATAAAGTGTATTTTTTTACCGAAGCCAAGTAAGCAATAAATTTTGTCAAAATGTCACACCACCTGCTAAGTGACTTGTGAATATTAATATTTGAACTATTTAATATTAATCGCTTATCAAATTTACACCCAATGAGTCCCATGATCGAAATGATGAATTCTCCTTTGACCCAATGATTTAATTAGTTTATATTTTTATAAATTAATTAATATTTATGAAATATTAATTATAAAATTTTGATTATGTTTTGAGGAAAAAATATTATTAAAAATATTTATAATAGTTCTAAATATATCAATCGATATACCATATTAATAAGTGATTAAATTGGATTTAATTAATAATATTTTTTGGACTTAGAAGGATTTTAGGCCCATCATAATAGGTGAAATTTTGGCAAAACATGGACATAGGGACTGCTCAAAAAAGGGTTGAGATGCTTGATTTTGGATGGCTCGGATCGAGGAGAATAGTATGAGATGAGATCCACTTTTTCCACCTTTCTATTCACAATATAAGCAAATCAAAACTAATTTGATTAGAAATTTTTGCTGACATCTCCATCATAGCTTGCTAACCCAAAATCCTCCATAATTCCTCTATCATATCAAGATCAACATAAGAAATATTCAATCACTATTTGATAGTTGAAGGTCAACGATTTAAGGATTAGCAATCCGCTGAATCGGAAAAAGTTTCAAAGGGGAGAGTTCTTCTTTTCAAGGTGTACTTTAAAACTTTGGAAGTTAGATATGGTTTTTATCAAATTGAAGTTTACAATTTTCTATGTAATATTATTGTATATAAATATTATTATAATATTGTTATTTAGGTGGTGATTCTGATATGTAACAATGTTGTCACAAATTGGTTATATGATTTTGTATATAAAGTTTTGTAGCAATAGTAATTTTTGATAATAAAGGAATAACTGTTTTATATCTAATTATTATTATTTAATATTATTTAAATCAATATACTACATAAAAAAATCATATAAAATGAAATATGTTATGAAAACTTAATTTTAAATCCTAAAAAATCATTTTAACATTAAATAAGCTCTCGGCTAGAAATTAAAAAACAAAAAACAATTTTTATTATTCTTAAAATTATTAATTAATTCAGCCAAAAAATAATAAATTATTTAAAAATAAATTCAAATTGAAAAAATGTGAATTTTTTTTAAACTTCAAAGTATTAAAGGTTTCGAAAATATTTTTTTACTAATATTCTATGTAATTTCGAATGAGTATTCAATTAAAAGATATTTTAAAATAATAAAAATAATTATAAACTTTTACTATATTGTACAAATGATCTATCAATATATAATTTTTTTAATTAATCTATATATATATATATATATATATATGTTTACATATTATAAACATATTTATGTGTGTATATATACTAAATTAAAATAAAATATCAATTTATTATTATATTTATATTAGAATATTCCCTATTTTCGTTTTAAAAAAATATATTATTTATATAGTATAATAATGTGCATACATATATATTAATATATTTTTATGAGATTTTATATATACATCTTTTGTCGCACTGGCTAGCGAGCTCTTCCTTTGTTACTGTCTGTCCGACCACGGTATCTCCATCCAATCCTGCTTTGTCGCGTTTAATCCCTTCAAATTGATTTGATCTAGTTTTTAAAATGGAAAAATCGAATACCAATTCTCCTACAAAACCAATCTCGGGTATTGCCAACTGCCGATCCAAAAGTAAGTCCCCCCTTTCGCCTTTATTGATGGCTGCAGCCACTATTGACGTTGGTCAATGGTCGCGGTTAAAAATCCCATTTCATGGAGAATGTAATGCTGATATTGGAGGTTTTGGGTTATTCTGTATCGGTTAATGAGCAAGATGTTTTCCATGGTAATACTATGCACTACTGTATGGTTGAAAATGATCAGTGCTCGCATGGTATTTGTGGGAATGATCAGAAAGCTGGCCTTATTCATTCCCATGTTTCACAGGACTTTCCTGTTTTCTTTCGGGCTACACCAGCTCCAAACAATTAGTCATCACTATTTAAGTCCTTACCCAAAAATGCAGACACTTTTCCTCCTTCCTCTTTCAAAACTGTTGTGATTAACAGTGTCAATATTCCGCCAGCTGAAGTGGTATAAGAAGACGTGAATTATTGATCTGAGTATTTAGTCGGATAATTCTTGGATTTTTCCCCTCCATATAAAGATGTGCGTGATCAATGCAAATGAATCTAGAAATTGAAAGGTAGTCTCCAAGTTCAATATTTCAATATTATGTCCTATTTCAAATTTTCTAATATGGAAGATAAGCTTGGAGCTCTTGAATCCAGTCCAAAAATCATTATGAGGAAACCATTTATTATCACACCATGGAGTCTTGAGGTGGACCAAGCTAGAGAGCCAGTTCTCTCTATTCTGGTTTAGGCCACCTTTACTCATATCTCGTTTGTCCTACAACCCTTGATTGGTTTGAACTGGCTTGCTAGCCTCGTTGGCGATCCCAAATATTTTGATACAATTACCGAGGCCGGTAAGAGTTTACTATATGCTAGATCTTTGATTGAGATCTCCCTACTAAGACATTACTGTCAAAGCCAAAAGTTAGATTACAGAAGGAAATGATGTTGAAGTTGACGTTCTTTACAAATGGAAACCTGATATTTGCATCTCTTGTTAGTCATTTGTTCATACATCATACTCATGTATGGTTGGGACCGTCTCTACTTCCCAACCTCTACCTATCAAGATACCTCTTCCTAGGCCGTTTTTGAAATGGGCTCCTAAGATTATGTTTCCCTCTTCCTCTGACCCTGTTATTCCTGTAGAGAAAGCTACGACACACCACCTTCTATCGTTGATTCGGTTATTGGCGCCTATACTATAACTGAACCTGAAAAGGTTTCCACGGTCCATAATTAGATTGTGTGCAATTCATATGAGCGTGCATGGGTTCATGTTAAATATGAAAAGAGATATCCTCCAAAATTTGCTAACCATCAAATGTTTGTTGGTGGAGAAGGAGAGGAACATGGGTTATATTATCATGTTGAAGGGGAAGAACATGTTCCTTCATCTCTCGTAGAAGATAGTGATGAAAATAGAATCGTTTTAGCCAAAGAGAACTAGGATCGAAAGTACCTTTATTCATGCGATTCAGTGGACTTTGCTCCAACTTGGTAGCCTTTTTGATGATTTTATTCATGCCATTGTTCCAATGTCAGATGATGATGACTGTGGCTCATCCCCTACAGATGATACATAGTTCCATCTTATATTTAGTAATTTAGGCCTCATGCCTTTCTCCTGTGCTTTTATTCTTATTTCTTAAGCCGGGTGGCGACTATAAAACCAACATGGTTCTTCTATGTACGTGCATAACACCTGTTTTTCATTATTAATATACTAGCATGGCCCACTATAAAGCCGACTAGCCATTATATATATATATATATATATATATATTATACATTTACATAAATTATTTAAACAAACTTAACATCTACATTTACATATTTTTTAAAGGACATGCGTGTGTATTTATAATATTTATATATCAAGCGATAGTTTATATACATGCATATATTTGGGCAACATACATTTACATATCGGATGAGTTAACGTGTCTGTTGTGATGTTAATTCTAACATCTATACACGTACATGTTATACCTTGCACGGGTTGACATGTTACACATGGGCGCGCGCACACACACACACACACATATATATATATCTGTTTGTGTGTGTGATATATACATACATATTAATATATAATTAGAAAAAACCATGTGATTTATAAATTTAAAAAAATAAAAGATTTTATTTAAATAATATTTAGAAATGTTCTAAATAAATCGGACTTCATAGAGCCAATAAAGATACAATAGAGTAAAAGAAATTTGAAATTCATTCAATAACTTCCACTGCGAGCTAGCCCAGTTGAAATTTAGTACGACCACGGTGCAATCGATGATTGTTGCCCGCTCCCCAAGGTTAACTTAACCGTTATTTAAACTTGTGCGCTTAAGGTTGAATGATTTGGAGATTTGTAGAAGTCAACGTCCAAGATTTGAAGTATTTTGAAAAATAGGTTTAATTTTAGAGGAAATGGTAGAAAAAAGATAGCGTAGAAGATTTTTTCTATAGATTTTGTATTCCTTTTATTCAAATAAATGAGAGAGAATAAAATAAAGGTAACATTATTGTCTCTCTTAATTCTTTTAATCATAATAAATAAGTATTTCGTAAAAACGTTTTCTCATTAATAAAGATTTCAAAATGTCAAGTAACGAAAAGACTTTAGTTTTTATTGTGAGCATCCAATAGTATCCACCTGTTAAAATTTTATGTTATGTTTCCAATATCACCCTTCAGGTGTTATTAATTCATTCAACATCATGTCAATAATATGGAAATTAAATATTTTGGAAAAAACATAAAAAAATTAAATTACAAAAAATAAAAGTATTCATTTTTTTAAGAAAAACAAATGTTCCTCTTTTTGAGAATAAGAGTGCTTATATACTTTTATTTTACACTCGAAAAAGGAGGAGCCAACAAGTTAGCTCATCCATGTGAACCCGTACAACAAAAATAAAAATAAAAGACCTTCCTCAATCCTAATAATTAGTAGCCATAGTAACATATAATAATAAAAACTATTTCTAAATAAATTACAGTCCAAACGAAATGATAAAATGTAAAAAAAACATATAATAAATTTCTAAAAGTGCAGCTTACTATAGTAGAAAATAATGACACAAGAACAATACATTAATCACACACCGGTGAGAACAAAACACACCCAACAATAATTTCCTTATTACATTACATTGGGGACCTGATATCTCCAAGGTGACTTGAGTGGATGTACTCATCTTATGGTGGATATGGGACAACTGTGGAAAAGAAGACTCTTGAAAGCAGTCTAACCCAAATGCATAGAGCTCCTTCAGTATTTTCCAAAGAAGGCTTAATAAAAATGCTCGCAAAGGTGGAGATTGTTTGGTGTGGCTCGCACTATGGGTGCGTGGATTAAACAAATAAATTCCACATCGCAAGAAATATGGCATATGACGTGGTATATATATGAGATTGGTGACACTTAACATTGAAAATTTATTTTGTTATAAATAAGTGTTGTTAGGACCAAGTATATGCTCATTGAAAGGGAATGAAGGGATGTTCATTTGGGATGTCGGTATGTTGGAAGCTTCTTTGGGCTGTACCATCGCATAAAAAGAAGTGCATCTACATGGGACGCATTGAATGTCGAAACTCAACAAGTGTGACTAAGTTTATTAAACCAAAACAACCAAAATAAAACTATGCAAGAAAATTAAAGAGTTAAGAGACATATCAAGAACAAAAACTTTATAAAACAATGCAAGTTTCTTGATAAAGTAGAGAAACAGGAGAGTCGTTAGCAAAAACATATACTAAAATGGCACTTATAGCATTATTATTATTTCTACTTCTAAAAATGATTTTTTTTTTCAAAGTTCAATATAGGAATTTGATTTTTTTAAGAAATTCGTTAATAAAAACATGGTTAGCTAATTTATGTATCGGGTTTGAAATCTGATTAAAATAAAATAACACAACTATATAAATAAAAAATTTCAAAGAAATACTAATAGTACTAAAATATCTTGTATTTCTTTCAAACCAAATATACCGACATGTAATAGTGAAAATAGTGTCAAGTAAAAATCTATGACTATTAACATAGTTAAATCTAAAGCAACGCGAATAAAATTTGCAATTAAAGCCATTATTAGGTACATAAAAATAAAAAGTACTAAAGATATTTGAGAGAATCAAATTAGTGGAGTAGTAGACATAACATAAATGCACATTAATTTCCCATTTCATATTGCAAAAAGATACATTTTCTATCAATAATCACTTTTCTCTTCTTTAAACTTTTTATAGAATTTAGCTTACCATATATGAAGCTTAGCTTTAAGTGGCACATTCATTTCCAAAGTATATTCAAATAAATCAGATTAGTTTCCAAAATATTTAAAAATTTATAAAACAACTTTGAAGTAAAATATTTACTCTTATCCCAAGGTCAAATTTTAATATAATTTTCATTATTTGTATTGCACTATTCTAATTTAGAAAAAGTAAAGAAAAATGTAAGAAAGTAATTCCTTCCAATGTATGATTAAATTTGAGTTTCTAAGAAAAGTTCACATTTGGTCTAAAAATTTCTAAAACCAAGACATTTTCAAAATTAAAAATTTCATTAAGTTTTCTAGCCTCTACTTTAAGTAGTATAGCAGCTAGAATGATATGTTATTTCCAGAATGAACAATAACTAATTCCCAATTTAAAAATATCAAAACTTTTTAAAATTGATTCCCAAAAGTGTGAAAAATTATTAGTGTTACTAGAAGTAATATGATGTAAATTACAAATACCTCCATGAAATTGATTCGAGAATTATGTCTTTTACCATTTTTATAACTAAATTTCCATGACCATTTTTCTAATAGATGAAAGGATCGGCCCAGTCGAAAGCGGGTTACATTGGTGGATTTTCAAAAAAAATCTCATTTTTTATCTTCATTAAAGTCTATGAAGTTTAAATGTGTAATGACCGAAATTTAATCACTTTTAATAGATGTTTTTAATATATTATTAAATAATTAAGATATGAAATTTATAACTCAAAAATACCCTTTTTAATAATAACTAGTAATGGTAGAATGGTTTTCAAATTTTGTTTAAAATAATAAATAGTTCAAAAGAAATTAGAAAATATGACCGAAAAGCTTTATCAAAATATTCAATTTTTCACCATTAAAAAGTTGTTTAAAATGTTGTGGACACCTTATTTAACACATTCACATATTTACAAATAATATAAGTATGGATTATTGATTAATAAAAGTAAATAATATACAGTTGCTTAAGTGAAAAGAGAGATGTAACCATGCTTAAGTTTTAAATTTAAATAAAAAAGGAAAATCATGAAATGTCATTTTCATTCACATCTTAAGTACAAAGGAGTGCTAATATTTGTCGGATAAAAGGATGAACCCTTGGTTATTGCGTGTTGGACATGTGGAAGGGATGGGTTAATGAGGTGGCATCAAACTAGTGGAGGGCAAAGATACTTCGGGGCAAAATGGTAATTTTAATTCATTAATTTCTATAAAAATAAATCTCATTTTTCTCTTTCCTTCTATTTTCATTTCTCAAAAAATTTCAAAAATATTGTTCTTGTCTAAGCTTTTAAAAACCCCTTTAGTGGCTTTCTATAATTCTTCTAAGTTCAAAACCTTCTTGTTTTTGCTTTTAAACTCTTAAAATGGCTTGAAACTACTTCCTTTCTTTCTCCTTTACCTCCTCTTAGTCAAACAAGCCCATATCCACCTCTTACCACCCTTGGCCATGACTAATATTCCATAGGTTGACCCAACTTCTTTTGCCTTGGTCCAAAAATCATTTTTTTCTAAAGGATTTACAAAGTTCTGGGCCTATTTCAAAGTAAGAAACGATTTTGGTTGATTTTGGTGAGTAAACACTTTATTTTTTTTGGAACGATTATACCATTACGTATTGTAATGTTTATTGTGTATTATATTGGTGGTTTGATCGTAGATCCATGTTGTTTTTGATGTATATGTGTGGTACCGATTGTGGTTTAAATTAGACTTGTGAATCAAAGTCTAAAATGATGTGTTTTAGTGTAAAAATATGATCTTTGGCTATGTTGTTTTGAAAATATGTTAGTGTAGCTTAAAATTGTGGACATGTAGAATTTATACCTTATATATTAGCAAGTTATTGATATTTAAGAGACTTGAGATCCTGTCGAAGTAAAAATCATGTAACTAGTTTTAGATTTACAAAAATATTTTCGAAGTTCTAACTTTGTTTCTAATTTCAAACCTTTTACTTATGTTTTAAAGTGAGTACAAGTCGGTAGTTAAGTTTTGAAATTTTTTAACTTAGAACCTAAATTTAAGTTTTGCATCCACACCAACAATCGCTATGGATACAGTTTCGAAAAAAGTTATTTTTTCTATACTAAAAGACGTTTCCCATTTAAAACGTTTAAAAACTTTGCAAAAACACTAATTACCAAAATTAATTATTCTGTAATTAAGTATGAGTTTAATAATTATTTATTTATTTATTTAAGAGTAATTATAAATTAGTTTAAGTGATTAGTATTTAATTAATTAAGTAGTTAACTATAATTAATTAAGTAGTTAATTATAATTAATTAACTAAAAGAGTTTTAGTTAACGATTAATTAAGTTAAGGGTTTAATTAATTAGGCAGGATTTAATTAATTAATAATTAAGGTTTTAATTAGGGATTAATTAAGTTCTAAATTAGAGTTAATTAAGATTTAATTAGAAATTAAATAATGATTCAATAGGTAACTAAATTGTGATTTAGATATTATTTAATAAAGTTTAATTTTAAACTGAATCGATTATTTTCAGCCAACTCTCTTTCATAATTAAATCGATTTTGAACCAATGGATCCTTGTCTATACCATTATGTAGCCAAACAAATAAGAGTAGTTAGAATAAAACGCAGACACATTTTATTGAAAGTAAGTCATCTTGTGTTTATCACAAATGCTGAATTTCGATAAGCGAGTCATAATAACTTAAGTATATGAGAGATATTTCCATATGCAAATCTTCACACCTAGATAGTGGAGTTGTCCACTATCAATAACTTGATCTTTTAAAAATTTATCGAATGTTGGTTTGGAGAGACCAAAATCGGATATCAATTGTTATCCAAAAACCACTTCGAACAGATGTAAGCGTTTGATTTGGTAACACTTGAATGGAAAAATCCAAAGACAAAGGTCATTAGAGGGCAAGGGGTGCTTGGTACTAACCCAAAAGTTGATTCCAAATGGCTGTAATAGAAGTGATGCTTTTGGTTCATTCATCTTCTGAATGACTGGTGGATGAATGCTAACATTCGAAGTCGCCTGGAAGGCAGTGTTAGCATTCCAAGTAAGAATGCTAATTTTTAGAACGTAAAACATAGCCTCAACCCTCACAACTCGGCAATGACTAAACATGGAAGATGTAACAGGGCTATGTGGGTCGATCTCATTAGGGTATGGTCATCCCTCATCTAGAGCAAATCTATTTTACTCGTGTATGCTTCGAGCCTAATAAGGTCGTTTAACAACTTGGGGGTAATCATATTCGGTACTGTCTAGTAAGGGGTAGGAGGATCCTGTGTTGTAGGGGTGTAAGATGTTCTTGTTGACATCGGTACATTTTATCTAGAGATGTGATGTGACGGGCTGTATGCCAATAGACTTGTCTTAATGGAATCTAATTTCCAGCAAGTGCCTTACATACTTAGATGTGCCCAAATACGTTAGATGCAAGCATTGCAGCTATATTCTATATTTACTTTCAAAACTCATGGACATTATTATAATATCGCCGGATTTCTACAAAAAAAGTATTTTGGTTATCGTAAGGTAAAAACTAGTCTTTGTTTATGTACCGTGTGATCTTACCTTTGATTTATAAAGGGATTTTAAAGTAATATTTCAGTTGTTTGAGTTTACTCACACCAGACCCATATCTGATCCGGAGTTTTATTTTCTTTCCCTTAAACTCTTGTGTACTCAAATTTAACCAAGTGAACTAGGTTTCTCACGGATGCATTTTGGAGGAGCTAGAGCAGACGGCTTCATCGTTAGCTAGTATTTATCAATTCCATCGTGTACGTATTTTGTATTAGTAATATAGGGGTAGGCAGTTACAATTGTCCTAGTTGGAACTTGTACCCGTATAACTTTGGTGTAATATTATTATGGTGATGGCTCTGTATGCTCTTATGTTGTCTATTATATATAATCTAGTTGCGTTGTGAGATTTTGTGTTGTTTAGTTTTTTTCTTACCTTTCTTCTTTCTTTCTATCCAAATAACTTTTTTTTTCGTGGTAAGAAAGGTGGATCATCACAAAATGGATTTTAAATACAATCTAAATTTTTAAATAAAATATTCATTTAATTCAATTATGTTCTCAAGGATCTTTTTTGTTTCATTATTCCACAAGTATATCAAATTTATCTTTCTGTGTGATGTGTACATGCTACCGATAAAATTTGTACACAGTTAATGAGAACATGTATAAGTGCGGAGATCCACATAGCAATGAGCTCATTCCCTCTTTACATATGTCTTTGTTGTCCATAATAATATATACATATGTATGTATGTATATGTATGCATGTGTGTACATATACACATACATACCTGTATGTTTGTATATATATAAATATTAAAATCGTGTTAGATAATTTTATATGATTTGAAATCCAAAATTAACGTTAATGAATTTGATTTTAATTAAATAAAGATTTGACATTAAATGTTACATTATTACATAAGATCTATTGTATAAATTTATGTTGAAGTAACATATGTAAATTTCTAGGTATATAAAATTACAATCTATCGTTTTAGATTTAGAACATGTATTTGTGAACATTGTAATTTATGATATAATATATACATACATACATACGTGTGTGCGTTTATACACATGCACGCACACATATATATGTTATATATACATAAACATATATATATATATATATATATATATATGTACGTATATGTATATATACGTATGTGTATGTAAATATAAACATATTATAAGTTTGATTTAAAAAATAACAATTTGGATTAACTCATAGTTTAAAAATAAAACTATAGTTTAAGAATTATTATTTTTATAGAACAATAAACTTATAAAAGGAGCCGAATGATTTAAAGTTTGCTCAAAAATTCATTCATAAAGTTCAGACGAACAAAAAACTTGTCTTCTTACATATGAACAATATTCAAAATGTTTGTGCCCAAAGTAGCCATATAAATGTACAAATTAATTTTTAAGGAAAAATAAATAATTAATATATATTATTCGTTTACAATTATATATGTACAATTTTTATAAGAGTATAAAATAGATCTAAATCAAGATTAACTTTCAAGGTTTTTTTCCCCTTTCAAACTTATCAAAACAAAAGGAAGTTGCGTAAGTCGGATAAATGTAAATTCATGGTAAGAACAAATAGATCCATCCGCAAGTAGTGGCGTAGTGGTAAGATACTTGCCTCCTGGTAAGCAGGTCACAGGTTCGATTCCCGTCTGCCCTACTCCCAATTTCAAGGCGCGGAGTTGGGTCCCCGTAAACCCACAAATACTGGTTGGGGACATAAAATCTCTGTGCTGGGCTAGTCTAAATCCCAATTGTCTGTGGTCGGACCAGGCAAGAGGGAGCTCCTCCTATCCCTTCGATTTCATCAGGGCTCTAGGTTGAGTTTTAAAATAAAATATATAGAATTGATCAATACAACAAAAAGACTCTATTACAACTGTAATTTTACAACTGTCTTGAAATGCCCGTTGTAATAAACGTTTTTTACAACTCCTTTTTTCAGAAAGTTGTAATAAACTTATTTTCAACAACACTTTTATTTTGTAAGTTGCAATAGATGTCTATTACAACCTTCCTTTTTTTCCAGTTGTAATATATGCCTATTTTTAATAACTTCTTTATTTTGCAAGTTGTAATGGATGCCTATTACAACTTTTTCCCTTTACCAGTTGTAATAGATGTCTACTTTTAATAACTCTTCTTTTTTACCTGTTGTAATAAATGCATGATACATCCTTTTTCCTTTGCATATTGTAATAATTAATTAATAATTATAATTAAATAATAATACCTAATAATTAATAATCATATAATTAATAAAAAAATTAGTAATAATTAATAATTACTATTAAATAATAGTAATTAATAATTATTTGAAAATATGAAATAATTAATATTAATAATCACTAATTAATAATTAATGAATAAAAAATAATAATTATCATTAAATAATTAATAATTAATAAATATGAATTAATTTTAATAACAAATAACTAATATTGATAATTAATAATTAAGACGTAATAACTAATATTAATATTAAGAAATAAAAATAAAGAAGTAATATTTAATATTTAGTAATTAACTTTTGATAATTAATAATTAATAACTATGATTTTTCTAAAAGTTGTATTTAATAATAAAATATTAATAATATTAACGCTTAAGAATATTTAATAATAACCTAACAAATTGATACTAATCAATATTAAGTAATAATTGATACTATTAAATAACTAATACTTAATAATAATTATTAAGTAATAATTATCAATTAGTAATTAGTTTTTATAAGTTAATAATTGGTAACATATGCATAATAAGTGATAATTTTTTTAATAATAAATAATAATTACTATTAAATAGTAATAATGAATAATTGTTTGAAATATGAAATATTTACCATTAATAATAAATATTATTAATAATTTCAATAATTAATAATTAATATAATAATCATTAAATAATAAATAATAAATAAATAAGTTTAATTAATAATTAATAATCAAATTCATAATTGATAATTAATCATTTTAATAATTAATAATTACTACTAAATAATAAATTTTAAATAATTAATAATTAACAATTTATCATGATTATTAAATAATTAATATGATAATCAATAATTAATATTTAATAATTATTATTAAATAATTAGGAAATAATAAGTGATAATTAAGACGAATTTTTAATATCTAATAACTATTAAATAATTACTTATAATAATTAAGTATTATTTAATAATAATTAGTAATAGTTATTCAATATTGAACAATTATTATTAAGTAATTATAAAGTATAAATAATTATAAAGTATTATTCCTACGTTATTTTTTAGTAGACCCTATTCACCCCACTTTAGGGTGAAAAACGATCCTACATTTATTATTTAGTATTTAGTACTTAATATTTGATAACTATACTTGATAATTATATTTAGCAATTGAAATTTTGAAATTCGAAAGATATAAACATTACGTTGAAAATTATTACTTCCATATGCATTTAAAGGTTTTTTATATAATATCTTCTTTGGCATACGCACGTTCTTTTTTCCCTACAATTTGAAAATTTTGGCTCCACTAATGCAAATATTTTGGCTCTAATCCAAATATTTTGGTTCCAAACCAAAATTTTCCCCCCTACATGCCCTTATTTCCGCCTTCCTCCAAGAAACACTTATCCTTCACGCCTCCACATTCTACCCTTTTCAAAAACCCTAATTCGACCTTTCTTCCCAATTGGCCGTCGCACCCGGTCTTCTTGGTCTCAAACTTGATCTCCGTCGCCAATTCAGTGATGATTATTCACATCCAAACCCAAATTGACTCAAATAAAAAAACACGATTTTTTTTGGAAATTCATTAATTAGCTTGGCGATTCAGGCGAGATGATTAGATCAGGGCGGTAGTGGGTGTCGCAATGAAGTTAAATTAAGGTCGTGCATTTCAGGGAGGGCGAAGCAGTGGTGGCGATGCTGTTTGGGAGTGGAGGTCGAAGTTTAAGGCTATCGTGATTGATTGCCGATGGTTGATGTTTGATTGTCGGCGGTAGATTTTGCTTGAGATGGTTTCAGCTGCAGTTGCAGTTGCAATTTTATAGTAGAGTATGGCGAGGCGACTTAGGGAGGAGAGGCGACTTGAGGAATGTGCTGGCGTCGCAACTGTGCCATGATATTTGCGAGGAGTTTGGTTCGAGGCTAGTTGCGAGGAGTTTGGTTTGCGAGGCTAGTCGAATTTTTTTTGTATCTTCCAACTGGAAGCTAATGTAGCTGATCGTGGTTGAATGTTTGAAATTTTTTTGAAATGGTTCGTATTGGTGGCTGTTGCTGATTTGTTGCTGAAAGCAGAGGGGGGAATGGTAACAAGGAAGTGGTGGTGTGTTTGATGTAACTTGTACAATATTGGTTGGACAGTGAAGTGGTTGAATGAAGTACGAATTGCTGTTGATGGTACATAGTTGTCCGCGGTGAATTTGTTGAGGCCACAGAGAAGTTTGTGTGTAGGTCGATGATGTAAAGTTAGTTTAAGGATTGTGGCTGAAATGTTGATGAACTGTGCAGTGAATGGCAAGTATGTGAAGATGAAGATGTGGTGGCTAGAGATGTTGTTTGCAGCAGTTTGGCAGTTGTGCAGGGCCGTTGTATTATAGGGTGGACTATGAATAAGAGGAGCAGATGTTTTCTAGGTTTACGAGGTAGATGTTTGAGTGGAAGGCAAGGGAAGTGGAGGAAAGTGTGAAGTAGTTGATCAAGGGGGCGACGGTTTTGGTTGAGGCAGCGGTAAGCGACGTGCGATGCAAAATGTAAGATGATGGGTAGGTAGTTGCTGGAGAAGCACGCAGTGAGGTAGGAGTTATCCCATTCTACAATTGCTTACATTCATGACTTGAACCCATTTCAATTTATATTTATGATACTTTGTTCCCAGGTATCAAAGCTCTATGAAGTTGTTCCACCTACCCTTAAAGAGTTAGGGAACGTAATGTCTTCCAATATTGTCTTATTGCAGCACTAGGTTTTTCAGACTTGTAACATCCTGGATGATATATTATGCATACCTATCCTTTAGTTTTATTTTTTTTTGACTTTAATTTTGTATTGTTTTTTTTTTAATATGTCTTGCCTTCATCTTTTTTCTAGTTTTAGCTTGTTTCCCTTTAGTTGATTTGAACACTAATATACTAAGGTTGAGATATATAGGTTAGTATGAGGACAATCGATTTCAATATTAATAAGAAAAATGGCGGTTACATCTTCCGGTTGCACAAGCAAAAGGTCTACTACTGCTCTGCCTCCATAGTTCGGCACGCCACCATCATCAGTTGTGGGCGCCTTTATTCTCTTCGAAATTGCATCGGAAAGTTTACCAAGTCGGGTCAGTATTCTACTCCCATGGTTTGCCAGTTTTGGTGATTTTTGTGATGATGATTTGATCAATGTTTTGTATAATATGTTCTGCTGTTTATATCTTATGATGTGATTATACTGAAGTAAAATTATGCTGCATAATTAGTACTATACTGTTATTTATATCATGACCGCCTTAAGTTCTTATTATTCTTAGGGCATCTACAATGTTTCTTTCAAATATAACATTGTTGTAGCCTTTTCTATTGTTAACCTTAAAAAGATACAATGAGCTGCAGCGCCATTTAAATAATTTGAATTTACTAGTCAATCAATATGACATGACGTATATTATATGTCTAGGACAGTGCATTTTTGTAAGATCTTAAAGAGACATTATGTTTTTGTAGTTGTTTTGGCTTTAGTGATATAGAATTTTAAACTATGAATTAAATGGTTATAATATGATCTCTACAATGTTATACAAACTTCTAGTTGCCTACATTCACATATGTTTGTTTGCCTTAGGGGATGATTGGTTGATAAAAGCTAGCACTCGTAGCTTGTAAAAAAATAAGCATTCTCTGTATTAAAAAAAGGGCTTACAAAAACATTTAGCCAGGCACTCTTCCTGTATACTACATATCTTACACAATTGATTAGAGTTTGTTCCATTTAATTACAACTAACAGGTCAATGTTCTCACACACTATTTTATAGTAATGCATGCATGTATCTTTCTTTCTTATATTTAGTTACGTGGCATAAATTTAAGCATTACAATAACAATTCACAACAAAAGCAATCAAGTTTAAGGAACTATTTGCTGAATTTAAAACTTATTTTCATGTCACTTTCTTGTCTTAATTAGTTTTTACAGGTCATGAGAAAGGGACTGACCATAGGTGATTACTAACTTTAAAATTTGAGAGAATTACACTTTTTATGAGATTGCAGCCAATTTCTTTTTCTCAATCTTCTTGAAATTATTTCAACCAACTAAATTTGACTAATTACTTTATGAGTAAAGTATTCAGTTACAGTAAGTAACATTCATTGCTAGCAAAGTTTCTAACATTTCTTTATAAACAATAAGATCTGCAATGTATAACTGATATTTTATGGAGAAATAGGCTGCTCATGTCAACGATAGGATAATAATACTTCTTTATAAAACAATAAAAAGTTTATAAGATGAAATCACACAATTAAGTGCAAAAAAAAACTTCTTAAATGTGATTAAAATTGTGAAGAAAACAAATGAATATTAAATAAGCACATAAATAACGAGTCAGGATTTTATGCACGGTCATGTAATTAGATGTTTTATGGCTGTGATAATGGTTGTATGCTGGATTTTGTGATAGAGGAGAAGTAGGCTGCAAGACAGGTGAAATGCATGTATGGTGTTGTATCAATGTAACTGTTTCAGGTGGTTGCAGTAAGGTGGAGCAGTTTGGTATTGATGGTTGGGGTATGGGTAGTTTTGAATCGTGGAATGATGAGGGTTGTGATAGTGAATGGTTCAGTAGTGTAACAGGGAAGTGTTGAGATGTTGTTTGAAGCAGAGATTGTTTGAAGGTTTTTTGTTTGAGGTTGGTGGATGGTTGTGGTGAATGGTGTTGAACTTGCAAGGAGGTTGGTAAAGGTGGTTAATGCACATGTGTAGTTGGAAACGTAGGAGTTGTGGCAGTGGGATGGGTATGTGCAAGTTGCAGTGGAAGAGCAATGGGATCAGTTGTGAAGTTTGGTGCACAATGTAATAGTAGGGGAAGTGAGCACTATTGTGGTGTGCGGAAGAGGATGCAGCCATGAGGAAGAGGTGTAGCAAGGAGGAGCAGGGACAGGTGTGGTCAGGGGGTTTGGCAATGGGAAGAGATGTGAGGTGGCTGTGCCGATGAGTGAACTTTTTGCAGTGTTGTTGAATGGTTGCAGCAGTTATGATGGGCGAATGAAATTGACGTATGTTTGGCAGAGGAGGCTACATGCACAGTTGTTGTAGAGGATGTGTGTAACAGGCAGTGTTGGTTGGTCTGTTTTTTGAAATTTTTGTTTGGTAGAGGTATCTTCTTGCTTGTGTGTAGCAGTTTTGAAGTGTCGAGTGCACTGATATTTTGTAATAAAATTATGAATTCAAAAATGGTGTAAATTTGAATTGTTTTAGCTTTTATTAAATGTGAATGGTTCATGTTGTTTCAAGTAATGTTAACGATTGTAGTTAGTATTAGTGAAATATCGGTTTTAATTATAATGTTGTGAAATTTATGGTTAATGGCAGTTGGCGGAAGATGAATTGCAATTGTTGGTAGCAGTTGTAAAAAGATTTATTGCAACTGTCAATAACAGTTGTAAATGAATCTATTACAACTGTCAAAAGCAGTTGCCAAAGTTATTGTTGCAACTGCTATTAGCAGTTGCAAAAGAGACCTATTACAACTGTAAATGCAACAGTTACGATTGACTTTACCACAACTTTCAAAAGCAGTTGTAAAAAACTTTTTTACAACTGCTTCTGCAACTGTTGGCAACAGTTGTAAAAATACTCAACTCTATTACTACTCCAGATATTAAGACTTGCGGACGCCCGTTGTAGTAAATCTATTACAACTGTTTTTGGCAGTTGCGAAAAAGTATTTTTGTTGTAGTGGATAGCAACAAATTGGTAAAGGCGACAAAGATTAAAAATATCAATTTCATATGAACAAATATTATGAAGGGATGAAGAACATACGTAGATCTGAATTAAAACAATATAGTAGTCAAATACTCAGTTGAGATGGAGAGTTTTGATTCATATATACAAAATGATTAGCTAAACACATATTGCATCATATAAAATCCAAGCATATGAATTATAAAATATATAAATAAAGTAATTTAAGAATTACCTAGTATGTTGTTATAAATCATATATTGAAATGATGAATCAAAACTTCTTAGACTTAATAGAATTAATCTTCAGATCCTGCAAGAATCAAGAGATACGAACAACCTTTTGTTTTTTCATTTTTTTTTTAAATTTTTTTTTAAGCTTTGGAAGCCATCATTTTTGGTTGAGATAGAAGATGAATGGAATAAACGTGAAGTTTCTGAAGATCAAGAAGGAATAAGTTTTAAAGAAAATATTGAAAACTTTCAATTCTCTTCTTTAGAACTTTCCCTGTTTAATTCTCAATCAATTCTCATCAAATCTTGTCCCTTACTTTATTGTCTATGGCCGACCATAATAGATGCCAAATGACTGTTGAAATTTTCCAAAATCAGTTCGCATTTAATATATTTAAATCCAATTTAATTATTATAGTGCTATCGTATATTGATACGTGCATTTATAACTTTTATATACACTCTTTTTATTAAATACTAGTAGTATTCAAACAAATCAAATAATTTTTTTAATAATTAATAATTCACATGTATTAATTAAGTTAATTAATTTGTAATTATACTTAGTATTTTCCACGTAAATCTAATTTAAATATTCTTTCTTAATGTGTGCATTTATAACCTTTATACACACACATTTATTAAATATTAAAGATATTTAAAAAAATAAAAAAATCAATAACTAATGTTCCATAAATATTAATTTACAAAGAAGATAAATTAATTAAATCATGTGATTTATCATTTCGAGTATTCGTCATATCGGTTGTGCGACTCAAATGTGTAATTCGGTCAATGATTAGCTTGCGCATCTTTCGGTAAAATCTAATTTTAAAAGTGAACGTATGTTTGGATCAAAATAGAGTTGAAAGCTAAAAATATTCTGCAATCAAAATAAATAATCTCGTTTGTTTTTGAAAAATCCATGAGATCCGAACTCCAACTTTTAGCGATGTTTTTCAGCCTCGATTAATCCATTCATTCCAATTGCACGTAATTTGGTGGTAATGATGACAACATAAGTAATTACATATTATAATAAATAAATTTTTATGTATGAGTTTGTGATTGGGGTTGTGAATTGTTGAGACATTTAAATTAATATTTCTATGTTTTGTGCATGATACATGAACAAAATTTGTTTTATTTACTAATTTCTTAATAACAGGTTATAAAACTGAAAACAAATAACATTTTTGTACTCATAATTCATCATTCAGTATCCAGAATTCATCCTCAACAATCAATATTCAACATTCATGGAAAGGAAGAAAAAAACAGCCTAATTTCTTTGGTTATAAATATAGATGACAGCAAAATTTCAGTGGCAAAAGTTTGGTTTCAAAATAAGTATTTTATTGTAGGCTGGACATCAGCAATGGAGTTCTCAATCTTCTTATGAAGGGAGGCTTTCAAGTCATAGGAATCAGCATGAGCCGGAGGAAGTGGAGATAGTGAGTTTTTTTTTTTTTTTTTTTTTTTCAAAAGAGCTGTTTTTTTTTTTGGAGAAAAAAAGCCTTTCTCCGGGAGCTTACAGGAATAAAATAGACATTAAAAATGCCTACGAGAGTAAAAGAACAGAAACAAGCCTAACAGGAGTACTAAAGCAGTAGAAAGCACAAGAATCCACTGCCGGTAGAAAACAAAAAGATCCTCCTGAGAACATAGGGGCAACAATCCACTGAACCTTCTATCCCGCTACACCCGATGAAGGTGTAGGCCAGACCACCGTAATAAACCAACCTCCTCCAGAAATAGAAAGCCCGAAACCAACCAAGAACTAAACACCAACAAACAGACAGCCGACGACAAGCTCTACCCAACAGAGGAAGAGGAAAGAAACAACAGTCAAAGGCAATGGTGAAGACACAACCGATCCATCAAGGAAGACGAATCACCACAAAACCTAAACCAGAATCCGCCGCCGGTAGAAAACCAAAAGATCCTCCTGAGAACAGAGGGGCAACAATCCACTGAACCGCCTATCCCGCTACACCCGATGAAGGTGTAGGCCAGACCACCGAAATAAACCAACCTCCTCCAGAAATAGAAAGCCCGAAACCAACCAAGAACTAAACACCAACAAACAGACAGCCGACGACAAGCTCTACCCAACAGAGGAAGAGGAAAGAAACAACAGTCAATGCAGCGGTGAAGACACAACCGATCCATCAGGGAAGACGAATCACCACAAAACCTAAACCTGAAACACTAGCAAAAACATCAAAACCGAAAAATAGGGGGGGAGGGGGAACCAGATTGCTGGATGAACGCCAGCAATCCGCCAGGAGGACCTATCCGACGCCAAGTCTGGCGGAACTCGGCGCACAGGAAATGGAAAGAAGACGAACAAAACGATGAGCATAGGAGGTCAAGTTGCCCCTAAACGGTCGACCACGGAATGCTAGGAAAACATCATTCCTAACTTGATGAATAATGGTTGAGGGGATCATCGGAGAATCGTCGAAGGTTGCCTTATTCCGTGCACACCAAATGTGCCAGCAGATAAGACAAGGAACCAGACGATGAATAATCGAACGAAGAGATTTCCCAGAGTTCCGCGTCCACCAGGTAGCCGGTAGATCATTAGCGGATCTGACAACCCCGCGGACAGACAAAAGGTTACTAAAGTAATTCCAGCATGCAGAGGCTGTTGAACTGGCGAAGAAAAGGTGGTTCAAGGATTCAGAATTCCCGATGCCGCAGCATTTGCAACGGGAGACTAAAGGAATGCCTACCCTTTTGAGATTATCATCCAATGGCAGTCCGTCATGCAGGATACGCCACATCAGAAGTGAAACCTTAGGAGGAGAGCGAGAATCCCATATGAAGGAAAATAATGGACGAGTAGGACAAGAAATTCTAACCGAGGACCAAGCTTTCAGGATGGAGAATGGAGCGCCATCCCAGCCCGCCTGGCCTCCATGAGAATCAGCGAAGGTCTTCACAGACTGCATGTGCTTCCAAGTCTCACTAGCATAAGACGGAGTTCCCGAATAGTTGGAACCAACCAGCCTATGGTACTTAGCATGAAGGAAGTTAGCCCATAAGGAGTCATTAGCACCAAATCTGTACCACAGTTTACAAGCAAAAGCAGCACAAATATCCTTAGGATTCCTAATCCCCAAACCGCCCTCGTTCTTGGGACGACAAATAGTGTCCCACGAAACCCAGTGGTGGCGACGGCGATCGTCCTTTGTGCCCCAGAAAAAGGATGAGACCAAAGACCGATACGAGCGGAAGAACGATGATGTAGGGGTCATAGTCGCGAAGACATGAGTGCCCATAGAATCCAGCACAGACTTAATAAGAACCAGACGACCGGCCTGGGAAAGAAGAGTCGCATTCCAGCGACAAATCCGGCCTCTCACCTTGTCAGTTAAGCAGTCGAACAAGGAGTTAAGCTTCCTACCACGGTATAGAGCGATACCAAGGTATGGTAACGGCAAAGAAGCTTCCGTGAAGCCCGAGAAGGTCTCAATCCAAGAGGATCGAGACGAAGAACAGTCCTTAGCACGAACGAAACAACTTTTGGAAGGGTTAACAAGCTGACCAGAGGACCGTTCGTATTGGTGGATGAAACAAATAAGACGACGAACGGAGGAACGACCCCCGTTTGAGAAGATAACAATGTCGTCAGCGAATGAAAGAGAAGAAATAAGAGGACAACCCCTAGGGATTCCAAATCGCTGAATTTGACCAAAAACCGTAAGGGTATGAAGACCGCGAATGAGAACTTCAGCCGCGATCACAAAGAGAGTGGGCGATAGCGGGTCTCCTTGACGCAAACCCCTCCCCGCTTTGAAAAATCCGCTAGCAGAACCATTAATAAGCACAGAGAACCAGCAGTTGGAAATAAGTCTCCAAACTAGGTCGATGATGGTTTCCGGAAAACCGAACGATCTTAAAACTTTGATGACGAAAAACCAGGACATACGATCGTAAGCCTTAGCCATGAGATAGTGAGTTGACGACGACCGTAGAAGAGCTGGTGTGTTAGTAGATAAGGTGGCAATAGTATTAGTTTGTGCAAGGAAAGGTTTGAATAACACATGTAACTAGAATAGTGGTGTGGGGGGCTTGAAACAGTAGGGCTAACAACATCAGCAGGGATGGTCGGATTTGAAGATTTGTCTTTTCACTCACTTCACTAATTTTTTATTGCAGTTTGCATCTCATTTTTAAACCATACGAATAATGAACTTTTGATGATATGTGGTATTCATATATAAAATAAAATTGGCAAAATCATAATTTTCCAAAATTAGATATCTTCTATGAGAAAATTAATTAAAATTTAACTTCACGATTCAATCATACATAAAACATTTTCTACGGTGCCTAGTTTAACGCGCATAATAATTTTTCTGAAGAAAAAAGTTCAGAAAATCTTTGTAAAAAATAAATAGGAAACGTCCAAGTTGCCACACCCTGATTTATTTTTACATTTTCCTGCAATGAGTTCGAGACGATTTATTCTATTTAAATTCAAAATTGTTTGAGTTTCATATTTTAGTTCCATTGTGCTATAAAAAAATCTTAAATTTTCTAGGAATGTGAAAAAGGTGCATCATGAAGACTGTCCTTATATCTTGAAAAGGAATATATCATACGGATGGTTATAATAATTGTGGCACGGCATGTCTAGGTCATTATATTCCCTAACATTTTACTAGTACTTAGACCTTATCTAATCCACAGACCTTCGATCATCTAATGTTATGCAACATTTTTTTACTAGGTTGATTCTAAATGTTTTTTGTGCTCTAAAATAAAAATCAAAGTCGCTAAAACAAGAACCCTGTAAATGAAAACTATGTTTCAAATTTTTTTATTCCTTATGGCGAAACCACTCAAACGAAATATACCTACTCATCATGTTAGGAATACTTAAAAAAAAGTAGAAAACTACTCCAAACTCCCATTGTTTAACATGAAATAAATAATTTATTGAAGGATGTTTATGCGTATACTTAATTTACTTTTTTCTACCGACAAATTATTTTATAATTAATTGTATAAAAATTGGTTTATACTTTTGTGATGGATATACATAAAATCATCATCTGCAAAATGTTTTAGATAATTTATGTTGTTTTGAGATTAAATAACAGTCTACTAACAATGCAAAAAATGATGCTTATCCTTCATTTTGTCTTCTTTTGTTTACCGATACTGTAGTTTTAATTTTATACAGATTTTAAGTTTGGATGTTGAGGTTAATCGATAGAAAATCATACTTTATTCAGCCTGAGATAATGAAATGGATGCAATTTGTACGAAAATAAAATTAAAGCGCATGCTCAAAGAAATGATTAAAGTTAATATTTAGATTCAGAAGTTGCATCAAAATTGTTATTGTATATAGACCAAAAAAGTGTAAGAGCGAAGGAGTCACATCTAGAGAACAAATAGGGCAACTGCCATTTCATATTTTGCTGAACCCAACTAGCAAGAATCTTTGCAGAAAAGGAGTTCTTACAGGATTCCCCTACACAAACTTTCACTTTAGGAACACTATTTATTTTACGCAAATACCATCACACAATCTATATATTGAAATATGATAGAGTGTTCTTTCAAACATTTTGGAAAGAAATCCATAAATAGAAGGATATGATCGCTGTCTTTGACAAAAAAACAACCTATCTATATGTTAACATAAGAATTTTTAATCATTTCCATCAATATTTCCTTTTCATAAATATATATAGCATGTGATATAAAATATACTACCACAACCGTGGAAGTTATTGATGAAAATCAAGTACAAATAACAATGGATAATTAATTTATTATAAATTCTCTTGTTCACTTCATTAACACACATACACAAAAAAAAAAAGGGGAAAGAAAAGTTCATACGCTAGAGGAGGTCATCCAAGTTTGCTTCTTGCTTAAAAGATATCTTCTTCAGCTTGCTTTAAGATCCATGGTACCCTTGGCAGCATAAACAAAATATTGCATTAGTTTGTATAATTAAAATATGGACTTCACACCTAAATCTCAAGACTATGTATTGTAATATTTATAAGATATAATAATCAAACCTTCTTTAGGTGGCCTGATTAAGTTTACATTGTAATTGATAACTCTACCAGACTACTTTCAATAGTTAGTATCAATAGAAAAAACACATGAAATATATATAAAAAGTGGGTAAACATGTAATAAATGTAAGCAGAGAGCAAAAGGGAAGGTATGCTTGGCTCCTCGCACGCCACCCGCAGCAGCCAAGCCATGATTAAGTATAGATTCGGTATACAAGCGTGTGGCATACAGGGAGCCAGGCACAGCCATATTCACCATCCTCCTTACCATCTTCAAACCTTTATATTTAGATTACTTTACAACCGATAAAAAAAAAAGCACATAACAGTTATGCTTAGGAAACCCTAGAGATATAAATAAGGTATGCTTGGCTCCATGCACGCCACCCACAATATCCAATCTGGGCACCATGAGATTGATCTACATGTGTGGCATACAGGGAGCCAGGCACATCCATCCCTTCCATTCCAACAAGCACAAAATGAAAATCAAACAGTAGCAATACTTATGTTTATTAGCTAACATGAAAGACTTCTTATATTAAAAATGATGCGTTGATTGAATTTCTTTTTGATAAAGAGAGGGGAAAAGAAGAGAAACCCTTATCATATGCTCTATTGTTTAAGAGGAGGAATGAGACAAGTGAGTGAATTTATTGGTTAATTTATAGGCAAAAGGAGGGAGAAGTTTCCTTTTCCTTTTCAATAGAAAATGAAAAAGGAAATGCAATTATTTTGTAAATTAATGAGCAGAAATACCAATAAAGACACGTTGCATTCACCACTCAAGTATAGGTATGTGCTGTAGTGTCCTGTTGGACGAGGTTTTGTCCAATTTTAGCCACTATTTTTTTGTTGAAGTGTTCTAGTTGAACCAATAATTTTCCAGACGGAGGATTATAAATGGAGAAACTCCTTTGGTTAGTTATATATGCACATTACTTGTTCTTTTTTTCTTTTTAACATTCTCATTTATTTATTTCCTTTTTAGCCCTAATTTATTTTGAATTAACGCTGATCTCCTTTGCTTACTTCCTCATAATGTCTGATTTGATTAGATTTAACATAACCAATTAATTAAATGTTAAATTTACATCTAATATTATTAATGTAACTTTTAATATTTATTTACTTCCACGTCCAACTTATTTACTTATATTCTTCTTTAATTAGATTTAATTTGATTGTGCTTCCTTGATTAACATTTATATATACATCTAAATAATTACAAAAATTCCCAAAACATCAAATAAGTTAATAGTTAATATTTCATGAATTTTAAAATTTAGTTAATTTATAACATTTTATAAACTAATTAAACTGTTCGATTTTCCAAAGCATTCACAAATGGTGTTATGAGACTCGGATGTGTGAATTCTATTATTGATTAATATTGAACAATTCAAATATTAACATTTATACTTTATCTTAGCTAGTGGTATGGTGGTTTGACCGAATTCATTGTTTATAGATCTTTTTGATCAAAACCAATTTCACTTTTTCTTAAACGGTACCTTTTAGTAACGATAATATACTTACGTGCTCTTTGTCACAATTATATCACTTTAGGATATACAGATGTTGGTATTTGTCAAAATTCCAATTATCCACTTTCATCTTGGTTAGTCTCAAAAACAAAGTTCTTATTTCAACAATAACATTTCTTAGTAACCATTTTACTATGGCTATAGTTTTAACTTTGAGTTAACTACAATTGGTCGTCATACTTACATCATACAACTAAGAAGATGAATTCTCTATTGAATGGTAGTTCACTTCCAATGCTTCAATTCAAACCTAACTATAGTCATTGAATAGATGGGCATGACATGATTTAACTATAATCAAAGTGAAGTACCCACGTTGAAATTCCACGGTATTCTCAATTTAAGGAACTATGTAGCATCATCACATTGAGATTTCATATTTGATCTAGTTAATATCGACCAACAGAAAACCCTCGGATAAGTCATTCCATATTTATTCAATAGCTATGAGCACATAACCTCTTGGTGCCCCAGCAACAATGAGTTACGCACTCTGGTCTCAACAGATGTATCGATGTCCTTTCTCGAAATATTTTCATAAGAAATATTTTAAACAAAATGTCAATTTATTTTGTGATTAATTACTTACGATTGCAACAATTTGCAAATACAACACATAACATTTTATTTGAGGATTTTCTTATTAATATATTTTAAACTAATTATTAGTTAATTATACCACAATATAACAAAGTATATAAAAGTGAACAAACATCGTTTCCACGAACAAGATTGATTACACAGTTAGATATATGTAACATAAAATCCCCCTAGAGCATACCATCGTCTCTTTCACCATTCGATTAACCTTTTAGTTCAACCCTTAAACGTTAGTGACGTTAAGAAATAAGCCATCGGTAAATCACATACATGTTTATCTACCGTTTCAAACATCATAAGTTTATGATTTATGACTAGATAATTTTTTGGTACTGGTATTTCTATTAAAAGTATTGTATTTTAAATTGGAGTTACAAAGAAGATAGTAGTAGTTGGATATGAAGAAAAGAACAACCAAGGACTCGATTCATATATAGATATGGAAATTAGACCCGTTGGATCAAACCCCTCCCAATATGGTGAGTCCAGGATCTAATCGAATTAATTAATGTCGAGTTCAAACTATATATGTGTGTGTGTGTTTTTTGGGTTTGATTAAGTTTTCAAGGTATCGTTTGTCATTCAAAACCTAACATTTGGTTTACCCGACTGTCCAATTTATTCAACTTAGATTTGTGGATTTTAATTCTAATTATCCACTCTACTTTTAAGCAACAGTGGAGATGAATGGTTCGGTTTTCTCCTTTATTTATCATTTTCTTAGAAGAAAATTGATGCTGTTATAAAATAGTAATATAATTAAAAATGGTTAGTATTTTCGCACTTTCCAAAGAAGGGCGTGGCTAGAATTTCTCCATTTATCATTTAGATGTATATATAAATGTTAATTAATGAAGCTCAATCAAATTAAATCTAATTAAGGAAGAGTATAAGAAAATAAATTGGGAAGTATTAAAATTTACATTAATAACATAGATGTAAATTTAACATTTAATTAATTGGTTATGTTAAATCTAATCAAATCAGATATTAGGAGGAAGTAACCAAAGAAGATCAGCGTTAAATCAAAATAAATTAGGGCTAAAAAGGAAATAAATATATGAGAATGTTAAAAAAGAAAAAAGGACTTTAGCATTTAAAGGAAGGAAATAGTGTGCAATAAATTGATGTTAACTACACCTAACGTTTACTTAATGTGGAAGAAAGAAATTAAAGTCAATCAATCGGACGAAAATCGTAACACCCCGTAAATTTTTTTTTATATAATAAATAGCTGTACATATATAATCTCAACTAAAAGCTGTCAACACGCCTGACAGGTAACCAAATCAATCCCAAAAGAAATACAACACCGAGAACTCACAACAGAGGAAAACGAAACAACCTAAAAGGTAAACCAACAGACACAATCGAGTAGCAGAGGCGTAGGATCACTGGCCCTGCCACACAGCACTCCCGATGAGCTCCTGAATACACACCGCCCATCCAACATCGTAATCGAGCTCCGGCAAGGCCACCGCCCGACGACGATGTTGAGGTACCACCAAGCACCGAGAAGCAAGCCCATCCGCCGACCCTTCAAAATGGAAGGAAGAAATAGCCACCACCCAACAACTGTAAGGCCGTCAGCTGGAAGAGAATAACGGAATTCCTTGAAACAAACTCCAAAAAGCAGAGGAACTAAGAGATAATAACCACCCCAGAAAAGCAAGAGCCCGAAAGCAATAGTCACACTGTAAGAAATCAAGGGGGTAGAAATAATTTTTTTGTAAATATCGGAATTTGGTCACACAAGTGGCATTATCGCATCCGTGGAAATTTTTGATTAATTTCTATAAAAACATGTTAAAATCGAAGTCAAAATGAAAAAAGATGGACGTTTGAAGTTTTCAAATTGAAATTAATTCAAACAATTTTAAACTTTAAATTTAAAATATGAAGAAAGTTCAGAAGTTTGAAATTTAATTTTAACGTTAAGTGGTACTTAATGTTTAAGTAAACGTTAATTAAAATTTGTGTAACGTATAAATTAATTTAGGAATTTAATAAATAAATAACATATATTAAACGAAGGAAAACAACGGTCTCAAGGAGGGGAGCGGTCGGCTCTTGAGCTATGACCGGTCGACCGATGATGCTGAAAGACGACTTGGGTTTGTGTTGTTTTGAAAGTTTCGGATTTTTTCATTTTAAACCTAGCGGTTCTCGTTCTTTTTTACCTCTATAAATAGACCCCTAAACTGCCACTTTTCCTTCGTAAGATGACGCTCTATCAAAATGTTTCTCCTTAGGGTTTCAGACACAGTAAACTTTCTGATGAGTAATTCTAATTTAAATTATTCATTCTTCTCTCTATCTTCTGATTTCTGAAATCTAACCGACATACAACATACGCTATTTGTTGTATATTCAAAAAAAAAAAGAAAATTCAAGCAGAGAATTAGGAGTGGTATAAATCAGATCTCATCTTCTCCTTTAGATTCTAGAATAAGTTAGGATTTTCAAGTAAGAGGTTTAGATGTTAAATTCTTTTAATTTCTAGTTCTATTCCTCTTTAGTTTCGGATTTTAGATCTAGTTTCTATATACAATCACACTGCTGTATATTCCAAATGAGGGAGATCTGAAAAAAAATTAGGTATGGTGGAATCAAATTTAGTTAGGAAGCAAACAATTCTCAATCAGCGGAAATATCAAGGTTTTTACATTTTTATAGTTTAATAGTATTTATTTGGATTGATGTATGCATTGGAAATTTTGGCAAATGAAAATAAAACATCTAAAACCTCCACAATTTCACTAAGTAAATATCAATCTTTGTATATGTCAGAATCATAATTGTTTTTGGTATTAATTCATTAGAATCTAATTATTGTTTAGGATTAGGTAATCTATGGTCCATTCAACATGATTTCCCTGTTTTAAATTTGGGTGTTAAAGGGTTCAAAAGAATGGTGTGTGAATTATGAAATAAATTGTTTGTAGTTTGCACCCCCTTATTTCTATTACTTAAATAAATAAGGAACTCCAATGACTATATAAAGATTGAATTGAAAATTGACGATCTAATTTGTGAAGATCTAAATAGAGAAGGTATTCTAGTTTATTAACATGGAACAAATTGTAGGTATTCCAATATGTTTATATGACTCTATCTTATTTGGCTTTGGTAGCAGCAGTTCTTGTTGGAATTGTAGATTTGTATGAGATTGATATTTCAAAATACCTTTTAAACAAATTATTATCGAATTATTATAATGTTGGACCTTAAATTCCACGTGTAAAAATATACATATGTAATATTAATGCATTGACTATAAAAACCAATAGAATATTGATTATAGTGTATTGAACATGAAAATTAGTATTATAGAATAGTTCAGCAAGACATATTTCTTATTTAAATAATACCGTTCAAGTAAAATTATGTAAAGCTTGAGATTTTTATTTCACCAAACATTTGTTGCTTTGACCCACTCCTTATTACAACACTGGTTAGAGAGAGTAATGCTGATTTAGAAGACGAATGTGGAGATAAAGACTTATGGCAGTTATTTATCTCTTTATATTTTTTAAGTATTTTTATTGTAACCAGTTCAAACAATTATGTTATTTTTAAATATTATACTATGGACCATGGGGCTTTATGTAAATATGTTGTAATATTTAATATGTTATGTTTCAGAAATGGTTTTCTTAATGAAATGGGTACTTGTTTTGATATTCTATTTTATCAATTCCGTTGTATGATTCTAAAAGTATAGATAGATAGCTCTATGTACTATATATTATTTTTAATATTACCACTTAACAATTCATCTTGAGATGGGCCTAAGGTTCGATGAGCTTTTGTTTGGCCGAAATTAGGTCCATTTCGAGGTGGGTTTTTACAGCTGGTATTAGAGCTTAGGTTACCCGATCAATGAGGATAAGTATATGTATGAGTGGCGTACTTGATTTTTGAAAGTAATTTTTTTTCAAAGCTTTACTATATATAGATATACGCAATTAAGATTTACTCCAAAAATTCCGACTATAGAAATAGCCGTGACCATATCCCGAAAGGATGGACGAGGCGACTATGAGTTGAAAAAATAAACAAAGTAAGGAATGTGCGATGGAGGTTGTATCATAAGGAATATTTTTAGAGGTGATTGTAACTGTAAAATTAGTAGGGAAATAAGTATGCAATAAATAGCAAGTTAAAAGAATTTAATATGAATATAAATGGACCAATAAAAAAATTAGGTTAATTATGGAAAGGTAAAGAAGTTATAATATGAAAAGTTGGATGAATAAATAATGTCTTCAGAAATTGTTCGGCTAGAATAATGGTCATTTATTACTTACAATAAACATTTATACAAAAGTAAATAAGCATGTTAGGTAGTAATTAAATACTACCAGATAGTACAGTTGTAAACATCCAGAAGTAAGGGATGAAAGAAGAAGAAAAGAAAAAGATTTTCAAAAATCCAACCCAATGTGAAAGAATTTTGATCGGTGATTTATGTAAAATTTCTTGAAATGTTTCGAAACGGTTTTTAAATGTATTATTTAGGAGTTGTGTTTTGAAAAAAAATGGGAATTTGAAAATTCATATATTACAAATTTTGTTTATGAATAAAAAGAGGTTGTGAAGTCAAAAGTTTTAATTGAAAGGTTTTGTAAAAAGGGTTTTTTCATTTTTTAAACTCTTATTTTAAAATTTTGGTTGAGTCAAATTGTTTTTGGTTTAAATATTTTCGATAAAGGGGTTTTTATTTTTGAAATAAATAGAGAGCTAGTAAGGCTTAATGATTTTTCCTATTTTATAAATTTGGAAGTTAGTTAAAAATTCTTCTTTTTAAAACAGAAATGGAATTTGATTAAAATGATAGAAGTAATTTAACTAGGAAAAATATAGAATGAGGCAGTATTGGGAGATTGGGACAAGATTAGCTTTAGGGACTTATAAAATAGGATTACTTATCTAGCTAGAAATAAAATAGAAGAGTGAGGAGAATGGGGTAGGGAAATAATGGATAAGAGTTTACTATATGTACTCCCCTTTTCATTGTTTAACGTTATAGAAGATGCTTTTGAATGTTATGAATTAAAAAGACCAACTTTTAAAGGAATAAATCTTTGATGTGGAAAATTTTTGAATAGGGAAATTGTTTTGCTTCCTTTTGGGATTAAGCAATCCATTTTCAAATGGTTTAATAATTGAGTTTTTAAATGTTTTGGGTTAAAGACCCTATTTTTAAATAAGTAAGCCTTTGAGGTAAAATTACTTGAGAAGGGAAATTATTTTACTAAGCAATTTTAGGACCTTTAAATTTAGGCTTAAGAATAAAGCAGTAAATATTTTGAAAATTGTGAAAAGTTAGATTCAAATTGCTTTGGAAGGTTTTGTTCAAAAGTTTAATAAAAGTGGAATAGATATGAAGACTAAAATATGGTGTCTATATGTTTTTAAGAATCCAATTCCCCAAAATGTTTTTAAAAGTTGGAAACTCTTTTGAAAAGTATGCTTAAAAAGTATTCTTCGAGATAAATTCTTTTACAAGTTTGAATTTCAAATTTCGCATACTAGCGTAATGTGGATTTTTAAATGTGAATATTAGGCTCAGGTTCATAAAATCAAACTTAATACACGAAAACTTCTTCCTAAAAAAAGATTGCAAATTAAGTCTCCAATATTAAGTTACTGAACAATTGCAGATATTTACGCGATTATATCCAAAAATTGCATAAATGTGTGCAATTATTCAGTGAATAATTGCAGAAATGTCCGTAATTTTTAGGTGAATAAGCGGATATTTCCGCAACTTTTAGGTGAATAATTGCAGAGGCGGTTGTAATTTTTAGATATAATTTTATAAACGTCCGTAATTATTCACCGAATAACTGCATAAATATATGCAATTATTTTGTAAGTTAATTTCAGGGATGTAATTTACATACTTTTTTAGCAGGATGTTTGGTGTATTTTGAAACTTAATAGGGACTTCAGCCAAACCGTCCCTTTCTAAATTTTTATTTTATGGAGTAGATAGGGATCACTATCTAGGAAAGAAAGTTTAAAGATTTTGGGATATGAATAAAATAGGAATAATATATACAACCTATCTGGAAGTTTGAAATCAGTCCCAAGAATTTATTTGTAGAATGTTGGTAAGGACGTAAAGATATTCCAAATCTATAATTGGGTTGTAAGTTTGGTTGCCAGTGGAATGTGAATTTCCATATTTTGATTTATTCGGAGCAGAATCTATGTAATTTTCGTTAATTACCTAATCCCTTAAATGTATAAAGGCGTGGCGTTTGAATTTACAAGAGTTATACCAAAATGGAAAAGATATAACAGAAAAGGAAATAATCCCTTGTAATTTCAGACACGGCAAATATACCACTTATGCTTAATTTATGGAATTTTTTAATGGTAATCCTATTAGGAAGGATGGCTCTAATAAAATAAAACATGGAAAGTGACGTTACAGTTTAGAAATTTATAACTAGAAATAAGAAACATATAAATAGCATAATTTACAACTGTATTTGTATTAATTATACACAACTTAGTAATTATAGGACTAGGATTTATGGACATTAATTACAAATTTAATAGGCAATAAGTTTATAATTAGTAAAGGATAAAAAGAAATTAAATAAGGGACTAATTAAGAAAACTAATATGGGATTTATGGAGAAATTTAATACCTATAACGAACCGGGTTTTTCGACCCTCGAAAAACAACACTAATACGTCCACTGTATTTCATGTCGAAAAATCGAATGCTGGAAAGCCCAATTGTTAGGGGAAAAAGAAAGAATGAAGAAGATAAGAAGAAAACTAAACAACATAGAATCTAACAACAGAATGAATAAACTTTAATATACCACAAACCTTTACACAACAAAACTGTAATATGTATATATACAAACATTAACCAAATTATACTAACCTATATCAGCTTGGACAATTATAACAGTCTGTCCTCATAATCGTTGATAACACACCAATGAATACAGCGAAAAAATAACCATCTACGTAAATACATATTTAGGCCTCCAACTCGTCTTTTGAAACTCCAAGCATCTAATCTAATCTGTATTATGCTCGGTCTGACCCGAGAATTATAATAAAATAACACTCGCGTCAGTCTGAAAAACCAACGTAAGAAAACACACCCAACTAGATTTAACCTTATAAGAACATCTTTGAAATCAAAAGGTATCCAGTAAGACCACGCCGCATATAAAAACGACGGGTTTTTATACGATAACCAAAACCACTTTTATATAAAAATCCAGTGATATTATAATAGTGTTTAAGTACAAATAACTTATTAAAATAGCCAAAATTGTTACATTAATTAAATTCCAGCATACTGGCTCTACAATCAAAACCGTAAAGGCACGTATTGGAGAATGGATTCCATACAATGACTGGGCATTGGGGTACCACCTATCATAGTACACGTCTAGAAATTATACCGAGGACCTCACATGGATCTCCTATCAACACAAGATCGACCTACCTCTGAATGGATAGTATCGAATATATTATCACCCTAGTTGCTTTGCAACCCTTTTTATTTGATATCTCATGCACAACCAATCTGTAAATATGTAGAAGTATCTAGAATGGTGACAACATAGCCTAATGGGTGCGACCCACTTAGCCTTGCTGCATTTTCCCTGATTTTTAGCCATTCTAGGTTGATAAGCTGCAATTACCGTTCAAGAAATTCACACTTAGAATGTTCATTGCCCTCCAATGACAATGTGCTGATAACATTCATCCATATATGTTCATTCCGGCTCTGAACGAAACCAAATGCACTATTCCTACTACATCCATTTTGGAATCACCCTAAGGATTAGTAGCGATTTTCTCTTGCACTTCTCATCTCTATCTTCGATTCCATGCTCTTCATGATGTCTTCATTTCGAAATGCATTCGTTGGATCAAAATGGTTTTCGAATAACATATCTGATCCCGGTCTCTTCGAAACAACGTTTGATAATTTTTGGTAGACTCAACCCTAGTTTTCTAGGAAATAAACAAACAAAGATAAGATTGAAGATCACCTCTTAACCATTAGTGCATGGATTTCCATATCATCGTCCTAGAAGAAAGAAACGAGATTTATACACATAGTACGACATCATCGGAGTTGAATGTGCCATATAACTCATGTGTTTGTCCTAGATATTTCCAAAATTACGTTTGGTCTATTTTCGATAGTCGGTTATTTAACTATCAAACTACAAACATTCAATCGGGATTTTAATTCATTTGGAAAATCAACATTGGCTCAGTATATAAGCAATCACTAGCCCCTTTAATAAGTCTTGGTACATATAATTACTTTGTAAATTACTTATATATAACACCTTTTTAAAAGATATACTTGCAAATCCTTGTATTTCCATATTTATAAATAGCCATATACTTATTCCAATGGTATAAGTATATCTACAAAACTTAAAAAAGTTTCCTTTTTATTTGATTCTCAAATCATTTATAATTCCCCTTATAATTCTCCAAGATCGTTCATAAACCATTTTATAAAATCTTCGAAAAACATTAATAATTCCTTACCAAGAATTCAACCACTTATAAACTTCTTATACATTTCAAAATCATTTATAACTCTTTATGAACCCATATACCATTTGTAACTTCTTTTATAAATCTATATACCCGCTTCTAAAATTTGTTTATAAATATTCAACCATTTATAAACACTTTGACCTTGCAAATAATCCTTAATTCTTCGAACCATTTTATAATTCCTTTACAAAATCTAAATCTTTCAAATATATTTCTGGGTTCTCAGTAATAATTTAAAATATTTTACTTCAAACACCATTATATAATGATGATTATTAACATTAAAATTTATAAATTTTAAAACATCTTAAAAATGATAATTAATAACTTCAAAATGTTGTTTAAAAACAATAATAATTAACCTTTACCATTTTCATGAATAAATTAATTTTAAAACCTTATTAATAATCTTTAATATTAATTCCAAACCATAATTATTCTTGAGATAACTAGCTTTGAACTTTTCAACCTTTTTATAAATTCTTAAAACATATTAACTATAAACAAACAACTTTTAAACAATGCTAATAATTATATAAATTTAAAATAATATTAATATAATTATATAACCTTAAAATAATATCAATATAATTTTATAGCTTTTAAAAAAATAATATTATCATAATTAAATTACTTTAATAATATTTATATAAAATAAATTAACTAAAAAAACAATATTTATATATTTAATTAGATAATACTTAGACAAAACATTTTCGAAACCTAATTTCAGATTTAAAAATCGTTTCCTGTTTCAAAAACCAATTCTGACTTAATTTGCAATTTATAGTATTTTTAAAATACCAATTTGGGGCCAATAACCACCTAACACTTAACCAATACCGATATTGATTTACTATCATTATCGGGTTCTAGTTTTCAACTTTTAACAATGTTAGTACCAGTGTCCACAATCATATTATTATCCCATAATCCATATAAAGGAAATATTATTGAAACAATATAATTCAATAATAGCGAGGATTCCTATTGGATCCCTCCAGCCAGTTTCGCTGCATCACAAATGTTAGATAATCATAAAATATAAATCAACCACGTCGAGCCGGAATTCGTATAAAAAGGGTCATCCGCTCTTACACGGGAATATAATAAGGTCTCTTCCACTCCAATCGACGGGAGTATATCTAAACCAACTAATAAATAGTAATTTATCCAGACCATCATTCAACCATTTTTATCAATTATAAATCATACTAGTTATCCATAAAGGTGAGTTTAACTCACCAAAATTTTCTATTATCGCTGAATCGTTTCAGTTTGGAACTAACGTTCGATTTTAATCCAGTTTTCAACTGTATCCAAATTCATCCAAACCTGTTCCATTGCAAAGCTTACGTTGTTAAGAGCACGAAGCAAAAACCCGTGCCTCGATTTGACCTCGTATGAGAGAGTTATGAAATTTTTATTCGAACTACTTTTTATTAAATAATTTAATATACTTAATTTCAAACAAAGTACAATATTACCCTCCCACCTTCTTCCTCAATTACCAGACATATATAGATATCACCATGTCGATCGTACACGCATGCCCAATGCTCGCCATCCTTCACGCTGTGCCCCAAGACCACCACCATTCTCCCTCTCTCCTCGATCTCCATCCAACCCACCACAATTCCTCCACCTCACACGCCTGTATCAGAAAGCCGCTGGAGCATCACGTCATGATAAAGCAAATGTCACACTCCCCAATACATAACTGAACCCCCTATCTTTCTGCCACCAGAAGCTCGCCGACACCACGAAGCCAACGAGACAAACGTCGTCCACTAACTTGTCTAGTATCACCCAAAATTGATAACCGTAGATGCCAATATTCATTCGATTTCACTGACAAACACCTGAACTATCGCCATATTCTCTTATACTCGTTTTTGTGAAGTTTTTTCCTCCAGCAACTCAAAGAAACAAAATTCAATTCAAATATTATTTTTTCATGATTTTACAGTGGGTTTAGAATGTTTTGTTTTAATTTTTGAATTTCAGACTTCTTTCTTCTTCCCTCTGTTAAGCTGTGTTTAAGTGAGGGACGGAGATACGAAAGTCAACAGGTAGATGCGGCTCATACATGGTAGGGTAGCTGATGGAGATGGAACAACGACCATGTATAGTTAAATTGAAGATAATATATTATTTAAAAGTCCAAAATTTCTAACTATAAATTACGGCTCCAATCGAGGCATACCGCCTGGCTTTCATAATGTTACACCTCTATTCCGAATGCAATAGAATTAGTCTCAAGCCCTAATTTGATCGTATGGAGAAGATAGCTTTTTTGAACCCAATTGTTATATTAAATTTTCGATATTAATTTCAATGCGCTTCTATCACGTATGACCAAACGGTGCATCTGATCACTATGAAATTTGACGGCGTATTATAATTCATTATTATGGACCCAATGACACAGATTTCATCGAAATCCGAGAGAGTGCCTCGGAAGGCTATTTTCACTCGTTAATTAAACGAGATGGTTCAAAAATCAGTTAAATCACTTTTAACCCCAATTTATAAGTTTTATTACCATCATTCCTATTAATAGTATTTAAATAGGCTTTGAAATTATTTTTATCTAATTTAAAAATTCAAGGTTCAATTATTTACACAATTTCAGTTACTAAATTCAACAATTAAATTATCTAATAAATCGCTGTATTTGAAATTTAAGTTATTTAACCTATAAAATTAACTTCTCAATTTAAAATGAATTAAATATTCTAATTTCAAATAACTAAAATTCTGGGTCGTTACAATACCCATAATAAGAAAATTTTGATATTGGTAATAGATTGAAATAGATATAATAAGGGTTGCTTAGAGATTGTCAATTTTGACATAATGACCAGTTGTTTTGGGTAATGGATATTTATTAAAACTAAGAAGGAAAACTAAATAAAGGTGGGTAATGGTGAAATGATGTTCTAGAAATTTCCATCTTAAATTGGTAAGGACCATTAGAACCACAACATCATTAACACTAGTCAATGATTAAGTGAAACTGCCCAAAAAAAAACTTCTTTTAAAGTTTTTAGGTTGAAAATCTATAACGATCCAAAATTTAATCATTTTAAATATGGATTTTATAAACTAAAAATACCCTTTTTTAATAATAACTAATGATGGTAAAATGATGTTTAAAATGTATTTACTAAAATAATTAGTTTAAAGGAAAATAAAATATGTGATCGGAAAGCTTTATCAAAAATTCAATTTTTCACCATCAAAAAGTTGTTTAAAATGTTGTGGATGCCTTTGTGCACATTAAGTTAACACATATACAAGTTTACAAATAATATAAGTATGGATAAGTTAGTAATATGGTGAAATATATTTACTAAGTAAATATGGAAGGATGTGATATGGATTTGAAACTTTAAGTGTCAATTTCAACTAATTACATGAAAACACCTTATTATCTAATGTATATTCAAATGACTTGTACTTTGATGTGATGGGATGATAGAAAGGTGAAATGAAGGGGGATAACGTGTATTACAAACTAGGAAGAGAGGAGATAGCGATGATCTAGAGAAATTTGAGTGGAGGGTATGTAAGGAAGGTCATTTTAATAATTTGCCAAATGTACTTTGTACAATGTAAATTCCTAGCATTTTCTTCTCATTTTTCTTTTCAATATCCCTTTTCTAATCATTCTCCAAGCCTCTTTAAAAATTTCCATGATTTTCATGAATATCTAAAACCTAAAAATCATTTTTTTTCATTTTCCCTTAAGCAAAAATGATTAAAACCTTTAGCATTCTCCTTAACACCACTTCTTCTTTCAATTTCAATCCCATACACCCATATACCTCGAAGGCCAAGCCTTGTTTTCCCTAGTATGAACCAAAAGTCCTTCCCCAAGGTTCAAAGGCAAGTCCTTTACAAAGAAAAGCTAAGATCTTGCTCTTTTCAAAGTTCCAATGAAGTTTGGTTTGGTTATCTTAGCTTTAAGTTAGTAAAGCTTACTAATTCATTTAAAGTTTCTGACTTTAACTATGATGCATATTTTTTTGTTGCTTAGTTGTTAAAATAATTGTTTGTTTGGGCGAAAAATAACGTTGGCTTGGACGTATGTATGTGTGTTCGGATGAGTTGACACATAGTTTAATAATGAAAGTTTGAATGTCGAGTTAGTTTGCAATTTGTAATCATGTCATGTGTGCGTGTGTGTTTGAGAACTTACTTTGTTGTGGTAAACTAAAAGAAAAGCTAGCATTTTGAAATGTAAAAGCGGCTTGAGATCCATTAAAAAGAAAAATATTGTTTTTTAGTTTTTAGTTACTAAAAAGATTTCAAATTTCTAGAATTATTTTGTTTTTCAACAAACTTTTAATTATGTTTTATAAGCTAAGTAATATTAGGAGTAAAAGGCTTGGAAAAGTTAACTTAGAAACTAATTCTGAGGTATAGTATTTATGGCGATAGTCGCTATGCATGCAGTTCCAGAAATGTTAGTGTTTTAAACTTAAAGTGGTTTCTTTTTAAAATGTTTTGAAAACTTCTTCATTATACTAATTAAGTATAAAAGTTAATTATTTTGAAATTACATATGGGTTTAATTATTAACAAATTAATTAAGAAAAATTATTAATTAATTTGTAATTAAGTTAAAATTAGTGATTAAATATTAATTAAATAAACTGATTATAAATAATTAATCGAGGAAGTTTTAATTAATGATTGATTAAGTTAAAGGTTAATTAAGAAATAAATCTTATTTAATCAAGTTTAATTAATTATTTATTTATTATTCAATTAGGATTAATAAATAATTAATTACTAATCAAGCAGGGTTTCATTAATTAGTCTAATTAGATTTAATTAAGGGTTAGTTAAGTTTGATTAAGTTCTTAATTAGAGTTACATATGGTTTAATTAGAATTAATTATTATTTAAATTTATAATTAAATTAAGATTTAATTATTAAATAAATAAAGGTTAAATGTTAACCTTTATCAGTTATTTTTAGGTCTGCTCTCTTTTATAAGTAGACTGATTTTAAATAAAGAGATCTCTTGTTCGTGCCATTAAGTTAGCGTATTAAATATGAATGCTTTATTGATGACTTATATTTAGCAGAATAAAACCTCATTCTACTATAACTTAACTTAACAGGGTACTATGGACTTCTGTTCGCAGAATAAAACACTGTTCTATTATAATTTAATTAGATAAAAATATAGATAACATCTATTTAGCAGAATAAATCCCCATTCTACTATAATTAAATAAATAATAAATCCCTGTTCTGCTATTATATCGTTTGAACATTGAATTGAATGTTAGTAAATTAATATTTGATAAGTGATGTTTTCTATATATGCATAGTGTTATTTGCTTTTGTATATATACCCCCATACTTAAGTTCTGCTATTAATTTTTTTTTCTTAAAGAGGTATTAATAGTTAGAGGATTTAGTAATAGATGGATTAATTGGATTATGTCATTGCTTTACATGGGTGACTCTAGTATTATGGTTAATAGAATACTAGGAGATAAAATTCAATCTAAACAGGTCTTAGGGGGACCCTCTTTTGCCGCTATTATTTAACCAAGCTGCTCTGCTGATGTTTTTTCCAGAACCATAAACTAGCTACCAATAATAAAATATTATATTATATTGGTAATATCATTACTAGTAATGGTCTTTCTGTTTTACAATTTGCAGATAATACCATGATTTTCACGTCTCATTTACCTAAATATATTATTGCGCTAAAATTTATTTTATATAATTTTGAACTTCTTTCGGGATTGAAGATCAATCTTGACAAAAGTTCAGTTTTAGTTTTAAATGATATAGATAATTTTGAAAATGAAATTGCACTCACTTTAAATTGTATTACAATGAAATTTCCTATTGAGTACTTAGGTTTCTTAATTAGGCCGTAAAAACTTAAACGTGGTGACCGGGATACCATTATTAATAAAATTATTAAAAGATTATCCAATTTGAATAGCAAATTCTTATTGAGAGCGGGTAGAATTGTTCTTATTAATTCGGTTTTATCTACATTACCATTTATTAGATGTCTTTTTATCGTTTTTCTAAATGGGTAATAGATAAAATTGATAAATTAAGAAGAGATTTTTTATGGAGTGGTGATAATATAAATAGTAATTCTAAATTTCTTGTATAATGGGAAATGGTTTGTAAATTTAAAAATAAAGGAGGTTTAGGGATTGTAAACTTGCATAATTTAAATATTTCTCTTTTAGGAAAATAGATTTGGAAATTCAGTGATAATAATGTAACCCATTGATGGAAAGAAGTAATATTCAACCAAAGTTATGAAGGTACCTTCAATTTTTCTCATTTATGTATTAGTAACACTAATAATATATCTCATTTTTGGAAATTAGTAATATTAAATCTTAACATTTATAAACTAGGAATTAATAACATTGTGAATTCTGGTAACAATAGCTCATTTTGGCATGATTAGTGGTTATCGATTATTCCTCTAAAAGTGGAATTTGAAGAATTATATGATATTTGTGATTTTAAATATGTTCTAATTTCATATTTAGATCTATTTTATCTTTTCTTTGGGAGTTTATGTTTAATCGTACATTAACTGGCTATATTTTTGCTCAATTTGCAATGTTGTGTGCTAAAATAGAATGATATAATACTGATAATGATAGAGATATTATAACTTGGTGTTGGGATAGCAGTAAGAAATACACATCTAATTTTTTTTACAAGTTAATAAATTTTTCTGGAATTAAAACGAATTTTTTCAATACATTTGGAAAACTAATGCTCCACCTAAAGCCAAAGTGTGTATGTGGTTAATTTTACATAAAAAGCTGAACACTATTGAACTATTAAAAAAGAAAAATATTTTTAATGATAAAAATTATTATTTTTGTAATAATCAAAAGGAGGATATATTGCATTTATATTTTAAATGTAAGTACATTCTATATATTCTTGTAAAAACTTTATTTTTTTAATTTTAATTATATATCAAGTGAACTATATTGGAATAATATTAGATTTCTTTATAAGGGCTTGAATAGATTTTTACTAGATACCATTTTCACTATTACTCGTTGATATGTTTGGTTTGATAGAAATCAACGTATTTTTAATAATACTAATTTAAACTTAGATCACTTAATATATGCTATTTCTATTTATTTTTTAAATTGGATTTCAAATCCTACTTATAAATTAAACAAAAATTTAAAATTTAAGATATTTCTTGGAAAAGCTAAATTTCGTATAGATTCTTTTAGGAATTCAATTTTCCCTAATAATAATATAAGCCTAAATTTGGATTATTTAGATATTCATTCTAGGAATACTCTTAATACTTCGTCCTTGTCAGCATATTAATTTTGTTCAATTTTTTCTATTCATTTTATTTCTTATGTCATGTTTTTTGTGTTCTTTAATTCTTGTATATTTTATCTTTTGTACTTCATGCTTTTTTTATTTTTAGCATGTGGTAAATAATTATATGATATTATTCTAAAAGTTTGATGATAGTGTTCCTTTTAATACTATTTTGTTATTTAGTATTCGTTTTTAACATGTTGTATAAATTTTTAACTTTTAATTATTTGATATGTTTAATATATCAGTCAAATCTTTCAAGATTTAGATTTTATTGATTTTTAATTAATAGGTTCCTATGGCTGTATCTTTCTGATAATTGTTATTAGTTTTTAAATCTAATTTTAACGTTCATTTTGCCTGATATGTCTTTTAACATTTTATTCCATATTTTAGTGGCCAAACATGTGAAAATTAGTATCCTTAAGATACTGTTTTTCTTCTAAAATCTTAAGATAATTTTTGCAGGTCTTTATCTTTTTCATACATGAAAGCATGATTATGTTTAGTGATTAAGGAATATAGAGTAATGAATTCTTGGTTTTCTAATTTCTATTAAATAATAGAACAGCAGATTATGCACTGAGTTATTTTCTTTTATTTACTTAACAATCATTGATTTTATTTAACTCTTTTCTGTAGTTTAGGTGAAATGCTTACTGATTTCTTGATGGAGATATTGATCAATTATTATTTGTTTGTTTTGTATGTCATCAAATATTACCTATCATTTTGCTAACTACTTTAATCTTTTTGGGTTCATTTATGGTTAATAGGTCTTTTGTTTATAATATTGAATTATATAATGCAAATACTGTAAGGAATCTTTTGTTTGCTGTGATTGTTAAAATTCAAATTAAGCTATTGGAATTACGGTGTGTAATTCATACTAGTTTGTATTAGTTGTATTCTTGTCTGTTATTATTGGTATAGGCTCGTATAGTTCATATATTTTTTGTTTTTTCATGGTTTTTATTCTGGTCTAATGCATTCTTAGCTTGCTGTAGGGATTTATTTGGTTATTCGGTTTTATATTTTATAACATTGTAGTTTGTTATTCTTTTGCTATTGGAGCATCTTTTAATAATCTGTTTCAGTTTTTTAAACTCTCTCGCTCATTAGACTTATTTTCTTTTTTATTCTGTTGGTTTGCAGGCTTTTTTAAGTTATAAGCAATTTCAGATATAGATAATATTAGTTTTGTGCAATAGGCATAACCAGTTCATTGTTTCAGGCTTTTTTATCTGTTATTATTTTGTTTTCAGTTTTTTTGTTATAGGAGTTCTATACAGTTTTATATTTGTTACATTGTAGTTTGTTATTCTTTTGTTGTAGGGTTATATTAGTTGCTATGAACGTGTAATTCCAAAATGAGTTTGCTTTTTCTTGTTACTACCGCGTTCCATTTATGGTATATAGATCTTTTTTTTGAAACGGTACTTAGATACAACATGTCACTGGGACAACATAACACAAATCACTTGTCAATATATGTTCGAATCATGCTATGCAAGTTTCAAACTCGCACCAAAGTCGAACACTTAACCATTGGGACAATGGTGCTTGTCTGGTGTATAGATCTTTAGTTCTTGTCTTTGATTCATTTATGATATACAACATCTTTTATTAAACTGTTTCAATTTTTTAAACTATTTTTCTCATTTGACGTATTTTCTTTTTATCTGTTGATGTGCAGGCCATTAGGAGTTTTAAGCAGTTCAGATATAGATAATATGTGTTTTGTGCAATAGGCATAACCAATTAACTGCTTCAGGCTTTTTTATCAGTTAGTATTTTGATTTTTTAATTCTTTTGCTATAGGAGTTATACTATTAGTTGCATCTTTTATAACTCAAATTAAGTTAATATTATTTTTGTGTGGGTTTCATATAAGTTTTGAGGTAGGTGTCTACTTGTTTATTGCATTTTGTTTAGGTTAGCTTGATTCTTATATGCCTCAAACACGGACATGACATATAAGGAGGTGCAGAAGCTTTTTAATCATATATGCGTGAAACTGTGATATTCCAGAATTTCAAGAAAATTAAAATGTGATAATCTCTTTTATAAATTATTTAAAATTGGCAAAATTGTTATTTTCAAACCATAAAAACAATGAGTTATAATATAGGTAGATTTTAAATGGAATTATTATTTTCAAATTTAATATATATTCATATAAATAGATATAAATAATATATATATATTAATGAGTTAATTTTAAATTGGATTTTTAAAATCGAATTTGAATTTAAATGGAAATTCAAAATATAGATCTCTTAAAATAATATTGGATTCAAAATATATTATATATACGATTTTATTTAGAATATAATTGGTTTTATATTATTTTCTTTTAAAGCATTTTTTCAATTTAAAAATGTATTTATTAATTAGAAAAATAATATAAAATCTTTTCAAACCATTTAAAAATTCATTAACTTATGCATAATTACCAATGTAGCTAAAGGAATGTATCAAATTACAAGTGTAAATGAATTCTAAATTGTAAAAGACAAGTGGTAGATTTCTAAACAAGTGTCACATTTTATCTTTATTTTCTTTTATATTTTTATAAATCATAATTTTAGCCCATATATTCATCTTTCTTTACTCTTCATTACTTTTCCTACCTTCATTCTAAACAAACCTGTAACCATTATATAAAACACAAGAAAATCAATCCTGTAAAACATTTTTACAAACCAGAAATTAATCTAGCAACACTCTTCAATTTGAAGTCACCAAAGCAAACAACTTTTGTTCAAATTCATACCTATGGATTCAAGTTTCAGAATCGGTTTTTAAAAAAAATTCAGTTCAAAAAAAAAATTCAACTTGCAAAAGAAAATTTGATCTCCTCAATAATCAAGCAAGTCAGGTTATAAATTCAAGGATTAAATTTCTGTTCAAAAGCAAGAATTATTTTTCAGGCCTGGTTCTCTGTACAACATCAAAGTGAGTAAACTTAACCCATAAACCAGTTTTAATTTAATGTATGTGTAGTGTTTGATGTGAATCTCTTGACGCATGTTTAAATTCATGTATGCATGTTTGTTAAAATCTAAATACATTTCTATATGAACGCATATATTGGTATGCAAGTTTGTGTTCAGCTCTGTTTATTTTTTTAACAGGCTCAAATAAAAAAAAATATAAAATTTTCTTCATGTGAACTTTGTTAAGCTGAAGTATTCAAACAAATATTGTTTGTTTAAACATAATTAAGTTTTTAAAATTTTAATTATATGAATTAAGTTTGAAAATTTCTGGAAAATGAAGAAACTAGTGAGAAACTAAATTTTTAAACATGAACTATACTGTTTCTCTGTTAAACAATGTATGTTTTGTTCAATTCAGTTTCAAAAAATTAATATCTATTAATCCAATTCATATTTGACGATGATGTTAACTAAGAATATGTTTATATTCTAGTGTAGTTGAAGTTAAAAATAATTTCATAAATAATTTATATGGTATGGCTGTCTCAGTTTTTTATTTATAGTGAATATAACATTTTGTAAAAATTTCAATGGAAGTAAATCAAGAATTCAAACATGCAATTAGGATTCTTGCATAGAAATATGAATTTTAGAAGTAAAGTTAGAATTTTTAATATTTTATATCATGGGTAATTGAGGGATGAACGATTTTCGTTCAAATATTATTTTCTGGCGATCTCGTCGCCGTGGGATACTGCGGTCGGGTCTAGAGGGGGCTGGTGGACCTAGGGGAGCGATCAGCCATAGCCATTTGTTCGATTTGGTCTTAATTTGAGCGGGGTGATGGATTGTAGGGTTTTGGGAGAGTTTTGAGAGGTCGGCAAACAAAAACGATCTGGGGGAAGGAGGCGTAACCGAGTTATTTGATTTTTGGCACATATGAAGCTGCATATGTGGGCTTTCGTCGGAGATCGATGGTGTGCGCAATTATGGTCGGTCGGCGATGGATTTGGTAGTTTTGTGATGATCTCCTGGTTTCGTTTTTTTGGATGAGTGACTGGAGATCGATCGGTCAGAGGTGGAAGTTGGAGTAGACGTCGCAGTGAATCAAGGCTAGGGTTAAGTGCAACTCGTAGGAGATGGCGCAGTGGCGAGTCGGTCGATGGCTCGGTTGTGCACATGCATGCATGTCAGTGCACGCTTGTTCCAGGCGAGATTGGGTGTTTCGATGGTGGGTGGTGCATTTGTTTGGATCTGTTGGGTCTCGAGTATCCTTGAGTCAATCGACATTTTGGGTCATCGTTGATGTTGTTTGCATCGTTGTTTAGGTTTGTGTCGTTGGATTCAGGGGTAGGGAGAGGGTCGGGAGGACGTACTGATGGAAATTTGGGTTTTTGAGATGCCTCTGGGTTTCGGCCCGTCTAAATTAAATGAGTTTTTAAATAAAACTTGAACAGATTTTTATATTTAAAATATAACATAACCCATATTTAAATCAAGCAGAGGAAATCAAAGTTTAAAAGGAAAGAAAATATTTAATAAGTTTCATAGCTAGATAAAAATGAAACAAGTTTTAAAGTGAGAAAATTTTAGCTAAGTTTAGAAAGGTAGTTAAAAATGAATTTGTTTAATTCATATTGATTTAGTATAATTTTAGAACAGGTTAATTATCTAATTTTGTTCTTAAGTGTTTCAAAAGCAAATTTAATAATGATACTTAAGTAAGATAATGGTTTATCTTAAATTAATGAAGATCTTGATTAATTAATGAATAATAACCAATGTGATTAATTTAATAGTTATAATTTATATATGTAATTAAGGGTTAATTATTTAACTTGAGTAATTATAAAGATAACTAACTTACGTAATTAAAGAAGTAATTGCTTAAAGAAATTAATTAAATGATAATTACTTAGTGGAAGTAATTAAGAATTAATTACTTAGTGTAATTAATTTAGGAATTAAATTAATAAATTTTATTTAAAAGTTAATTAAGTAATGTAATTAATTATGGATAATTGATTACTAAAGTGATAGAACAAAATTAATTTAAGAAGTAATTAAGGATAAATAATTTAGTAGTTAATGATGTAATTAAGGGATGACTAAATAAAAGGGTAATTATTCAATATAAGTGAATAAAGAATAATTAATTAATGTAATTAATTAATGATTAATGTAATTAATTATAGTTAATTAATTATTGATAGTAATTAAAGGTTAATTACCGTAAATAGTTGAAGTTAATTAATTTTTGTAATTTATTAAAGGTTAATTACTCTATATGATTAAAGATGATAATTAAAGGGTGATTTATTTACTTGTAATTAACTAAAGGAAAGTAAGCAGGAGTAAAAGTGATTAAAGTAATTAATTTCGTTTATTTAAATAAATTAGAAATGGTATGACTAATTAATCTTGCTTGTGAATGTTTGGTTGACATTTCTGATAAGAAATGTTTGTGATATGATATGTTTGGTTAGAACAGTGATAATGTGGTTATCTGTCGATGATGAATTACTGTGTAAAAGTTGGCATCCTGTGTCTAGAATTGAATTGTATTCACTTGAATAACTTGGGTTAAGATGACATGGGATTCAAAGAGACCGGGGTCGTGTATCAGTAAATACCCAAAATCACTTCGACTTGTAATATACAACAATTCCTTATAGATTGATAGGCGAAATCAATAGGCTGGAATGGAATGATTTAAGTGAATTGGACCATTTAATAAGTTTTGGTACTTAGAAATTGATGTGTGAAATAAGTGATGTCTATAACAAATTGTGAACTTGTAAATTGATACGAGTTACTCGGGTTTTATATAAGTTTTATGCTTTGGTATTTCATGTTGGATGAGTTTACTCACACTGGTTTCCAGCCTGACCCGGGTGTTACTTTGATGTAATGCTCGGTTCTGACCGAGTATTACAGATTTTCAGGTAAGGATGTTCTGGAGCTCTGGTGGCGAGCTGGATGGCAGGAACGTATGGAGTGTAGTCCGCTGTGTTATATTGTAGATTATCCGGGACAAGTTAATCTTAACTGTCCATTGATTGTGTAAATGTTGTAACTCTGATGTATTGTATGTAATTTGACCGATACAGCTGCTTTGTATAAATGTTATTTTATGATATTATATTTTGATCCGCTACGGATGTGAGATTCTATGTCTTATTTTCTGTTTTCTTCTTCTATCTCTTCTTTTCTTAACTATCTGGAATTTTCGGAATCGAAAGTTCTAGGCTGTTACATCTGGTATCAGAGCCAGGTTAAGGGAGAACCTTAGCTCTGGTGGGATTACTCATTAAGGATAGGGTCAATAGAACCCGAGAATGAGTTGAGAGTGTGTATATATATATATATATATATGAGAGGGCGTACTTGTTATTTTCTTATATAATGGTTTTAAAAGTAAATGATTTTTATATAAGTATATATATAAAGCAATGATTCTTCTAACCATTATATATCATGATAATTGGTTGTTGTATTATTTGAAAAATAAATAATGAGAGTTAAGGGGTAATAGAAATACAACCAAATTTAAATTGAATAAAGATAAGTTTGAAATAGATTCAAAATGAAATTAAATTTGGAGAAGAATTTTCAGAATAAGATAATAGTGAATTGATTTCCAATTGTAATAACCTTGGTTATTATCCTAAAATGATGAAATGTTTTAGAGAAGTAAAACATTTAGGGAAGTATGACTTATAAATTGGAACTGAGGATGATCTAAATTGTGAAGTTTAAATCAAGGTCTAGAAATTTCAAAATTGTTTCAAAGTGGTAAAGAAATAATAAATAATATTATTTAATGTATTTGAATGAAAGGTCCTATTTCAAACAAGAGTTGTTTGAAAATTTAAAGAAATTTGTTTTGAATTAAAAACCAAAGGTGGTCTAAAATTTAAGGATAGCTTGGTGTTTAAAGGAAATAAATATGTATATTTGAAATAAACTCTAAGGTTGAGTTTTGAATTTTCCTTGGAAAGTGATGTGAAAACCCAAAGGGATATAAGTTTTGAACTTATAAGTGGGAAAGAATTTTGAAATTTGAAGCGGGAATTCAAATTGGGTAAGGTTGGCTGGATTTAAGTAAATTGAATTTAACTTTGGGAAAGTTAAATAATTTAACAAGCAAATTGGAAATTTCAAGATGAAATTAGGATTTAACTTGGGAAGTTAAATGGTAATTTGAATTGGGAGTTTGTGTGATCTCAAAATGGGTTTGAGATATGGAAATGGATGGATGTTTAAAAATAATTTGGATAATACTATCCTATTGTTATCATAATCTTTAAATTGAGAATTGGATTTGTTTAAATGAATAGAGAAATGGATTGTGGTAATTTATCCATTATTGAAGAAGAAGGGAAATTTAAACTTTAATTTGAAATTAAGGATGTGAAATCACTTTGAACTTAAGTTTTGGATGTTTAAAGGAACTTGGAAATTCAAGTTGTTAAGGATTGGTTTCAAAATTTAACTTTGGTGATAAATTGAATTTCAAAGATTGAGTTGTTTAAAATGGGTTTAAACTATGATTTGAACTTATAAATAAGTTTATGAAGAAGTAAAGGTTAATTTGATTTAAAGAAGTTAAATCAACATTTGAAATTTTAACTCGAATTTATATAATTCGAGATGATTTAAAGTGAATTTGGATTTGAAATCAGTTCAAATTGAAATTCGATTAGGATAATTTAGATTAAAGTTGAATAGTTTCAAATTCAAATGGAATTTGATTTAAATTTGGAAGGAAATTGAGGTTAATTCAACTTGAATTGGGGTTAAATCAATTTCAATGGTAGTTGAAGTTATTTAAATTGGAATTGAGTCAATTTAAATAGAAGTGGAAATTCAAATTGAATTTATGGGATTGGAGATTGGGAATTGAACAGTTTGACTCTGGACTATTTTCAAAATAAATTGTTTTAGTACAAATCTATTTTTCCAATCTATTTATTATACATACAACCTTTCTTATTAAACCCAAAACTATCTTATACTTATTTTATAACTACTTTTGGAATTATTTAACTATTTTGCAACTGTTTTATAAACTAATTACTGTTTTATAACTAATTACTATTTATAACTATTTTATAATTATTTAACTATTTTATAACTATTTTATCATTATTTAACCATTTTACAGATATTTTACAAACTAATAATTATTTTTCAACTTCTTATCTATTTTATAACTTTTCATGCTATTTTCTAAAATTAAGCTGGACAGAGTTTAAACTGTTTATGATTAAATATCCATTTGAGATAAGAATTGAGGTGGTAATCCAAATGAGGATTTAAGCAATTGTGAGTAAGTGAATGGAAATCAAAGTGAAGGTGAATAGAAAGAGAATTGATTTGGATAATAACCAATGAAGATAAATACGTAGGATGTACGTATATTATTCTATTCGCATAGTGATTTGATTCAGATTCGAGCACAGAATTTCGAAATAGTATATCGATCCGAGTTGGGATTTTTCACTCGATTTTTGACGGCGAACCTAGATATGGATTTTGGATTGGTTCTAGATATTCTCTATAATGGTTATGGCAATGCAAGGAAAATGACGGTTTCTGGTCAAGAAACCAGATCTGAGTCCGCACTAGGAAGTCGGGTAGACGATACTAGTTCGGAAGAGAAATTGTGTGATCGAGTGAGCAATCAGATTTGTACTACGTACGGATGATATGTGTCCATCATACGGATTTTAATAAATTTATATTGAAAAATTTATGGATAAGAATTATAAAATGTTTTTTTTGAAATGAAAAGTATATTTTGTGGGATATATGATGGAATAAAGTGGAAATTGGATATTTCTATGATATAAAGGAAATATGGTTAATAACTTTATAAAGGAATAATCAAATTTGAATATTTTTTGGTGCATAGTAAGGTTATATATATATATATATATATATATATATATATATATATATATATCTGTTATATAAGATAAATCTCCCCTTGTTGAATCTATAGCCAGAAGGAAAGATTTTTGAAAAGTATTTTGAAGTATAAAGAGGGACTTTATATAAATATGAAATGATTCAAAGATTTTTCAAGATTATATATATAAAGGATATTATGCGAATGATTTTGGGAAAAAGTTTTTGGAACCTTTGGATTTGGAAAGGCTTTTTGATTTTTGGGTAAAATCAATATTGGAATTTGGAAAGCTTAGTTTGAGAATTATTGATTTTGGGAATCGATTTTGTGTAAAGGAGATTTGGATGAAAATCATAAAGGATATGATTTGAAAGATACTATAAGAGTATAGTTAAAGTGTTTTGAGATTGGCTCCGGGGAAAAAGGCGCTCCCTTGAAATGAACTTCTCAGGAGTGCCACAGGGTGGTACTGCCTTGAACCTTAAGGGAAGGGGGGGGGGGGTTCCAATGTTGATCTTATAAGGAGTCCGGACAAAACTAGTTCCTGAGGATTATATGTAGCGTGTAGAGAAAGTCGAGGGCGCTAATGCCTACAGAGGCATTTGAGTTATGCTGTGACGACAGTTTAACTCGATGTCACTGCGATCTACTGTAGACCATAGCGAATATCATGTGTGCCGCTGACAGCCAACAGTCTATGTTTGATTTTATATTGGTAGACTGCGACCTATGGTAACATAGAGAAAGTCGTGTGTGCCGCTGAGAGCCAACAGTCTATTTTGATTTTATATCAGTAGACTACGACCTATGGTGACATAGAGAAAGTCGTGTGTGCCGCTGAGAGCCAACAATCTACGTTTGATTTTACATCGGTATACTGCGACCTATGTGGGAGTGGAGAAGTTTCATTTTTGCCAGCGAAAATCGAGGGCGCTGATGCCTACAGCTACATGGACTTTTGCTGTGATGGCAACGTAACCCTAGAATGTAACAGCGATCTGTAGTGGGTTCCATGGCCTACTGTTACATGGACTTTTGCTGCGATGGCAACGTAACCCAGGATGTAACTGTGACCATGGATGGGGTGATGATTTCCAAAGCATTCTCACCAAAGGTATTTCCTCTACTTTCAAAATGTTTTCGATATTTTCAATAAAATTATTTTCCAAGTATTTTCACTAGATGTTAAAGACAAGTTTACCAAGTACTCATAGATTTTCAGTCCTACACCTGATCAACGTATGACCCAATTTCTGTGAGAACGAGGATGGACTTGTTAACACGTCGAGTTATAAAAATATTTTTATAATTAAAAAACTATTTTAAAATATTATATAGATTTTAAAGTGTTTTGAAAAGGAGATTTAGTTAAAGGCGTTCAAAGAAATTTTATCTGATTTTAAGTATTGAATTAATTCTGGCTTCGTTCCTCTTCGGGGAAGAAAAGATTCAAAGGGGGAGGAATGTGATATTCCAAAATTTCAAGAAAATTAAAATGCGATAATCTCTTTTATAAATTATTTGAAATTGGCAGAATTGTTATTTTCAAACCATAAAAAAATGAGTTATAATAAAAGTAGATTTTAAATGGAATTATTATTTTCAAATTTAATATATGTTCATATAAATATATATAAATAAAATATATATATATGAGTTAATTTTAAATTGGATTTTTAAAATCGAATTTGAATTTAAATGGAAATTCAAATATAGATCTCTTGACATAATATTGCATTTAAAATATATTATATATATGATTTTATTTAGAATATAATTAGTTTTATATTATTTTCTTTTAAAGCATTTTTTTAAATTAAGAAATGTATTTATTAATTAGAAAATTTAATATAAAAGCTTTTTAAACCATTTAAAAATTCATTAACTTATGCATAATTACCAATGTAACTAAAAGAAAGTATCAAATTACAAGTGTAAATGAATTCTAAATTGTAAAAGACAAGTGGTAGATTTCTAAACAAGTGTCACTTTTTATCTTTATTTTCTTTTATATTTTTATAAATCATAATTTTAGTCCATATATTGATCTTTCTTTACTCTTCATTACTTTTCCTACCTTCATTCTAAACAAATCTGTACCCATTATATAAAACACAAGAAAATCAATCCTGTAAAACATTTTTACAAACCAGAAATTAATCTAGCAACAACTCTTCAATTTGAAGTCACGAAAGAAAACAACTTTTTTTCAAATTCATACCTATGGATTCAAGTTTCAAAATCAGTTTTAAAAATAAATTCTGTTAAAAAAAATTCAAGTTGCAAAAGAAGATTTGATCTCCTTAATAATCAAGCAAGTCAGGTTATAAATTCAAGGATTAAATTCCTGTTCAAAAGCAAGAATTATTTTTCAGGCCTGGTTCTCTGTACAACATCAAAGTGAGTAAACTTAACCCACAAACCAGTTTTAATTTGATGTATGTGTAGTGTTTGATGTGAATCTCTTGATGCATGTTTAAAATTCATGTTTGTTAAAATCTGAATACTTTTCTATATGAATGCATATATTGGTATGCAAGTTTGTGTCACCTCTGTTTATTTTTTTAACAGGCTCAACTAAAAAAAATATATAAAATTTTCTTCATGTGAACTTTGTTAGGCTGAAGTATTCAAACAAATATTGTTTGTTTAAACATAACTAAGTTTTTAAAATTTTAATTATATGAATTAAGTTTGAAATTTTTTGAAAAATGAAGAAAATAGTGAGAAACTAAATTTTTAAACATGAACTGTACTGTTTCTCTATTAGACAGTGTATGTTTTGTTCAATTCAGTTTCAAAAATCAATATCTATTAATCCAATTCATATTTGACGATGATGTTAACTAAGAATATGTTTATCTTCTAGTGTAGTTCAAGGTAAAAATAATTTCGTAAATAATTTATATGGTATGGCTATCTCACTTTTTGATTTAGAGTGAATATCATATTTTTGTAAAAATTTCAAAGGAAGTAAATCTAGAATTCAAACATGCAATTAGTATTCTTGCATAGAAATATGAATATTAGAAGTAAAATTATAATTTTTCGTATTTTATATCATAGGTAATTGAGGGATGAACGATTTTCATTCAAATATTATTTTCTGGCGATCTCGTCGTCGTAAGATAGTGCGGCCAGGTCTGGAGGGGGCTGGTGTATCTAGGGGAGTGATCATCCATGGCCATTTGTTCGATTTGGTCTTAGTTTATGCTGGGTGATGGATTGTAGGGTTTTGGGAGAGTTTTGAGAGGCCGGCTAATGCAAATGATCTGGAGGAAGGAGGCGCAACCAAGTTATTTGATTTTTGGCAGATATGAAGCTGCATGTGTGGGCCTCCGTTGGAGATCGGTGGTGTGCGCAATTATGGTCGGTCGGCGATGGATTTGGTAGTTTCATGATAATCTCCTGGTTTCGTGTTTTGGGATGAGTAACTGCAGATCGATTTTTCGGTCAGAGGTGGAAGTTGGAGTCAGCATCGCAGTGAATCAAGGCTAGGGTCAAGTGCAACTAGTAGGTGATGGTGCGGTGGCGAGTCGGTCGGTGGCTCGCTTGTGCACATGTTCGCGTGTCAGTGCACGCTTGTTCCAGGCGAGATTGGGTGTTTCGATGGTGAATGGTGCGTTTGTTTGGATCGGTTGGGTCTCGAGTATCCTTGAGTCAATCGACATTTTGGGTCATCGTTGATATAGTTTGCATCGTTGTTTGGGTTTGTGTCCCTGGATTTAGGCACAAGATAGGGAGAGGGTCAGGAGGAAGTACTGATGGAAATTTTGGTTTTTGAGATGCCTCTGCGCTTCGGCCCGTCTAAATTAAATAAGTTTTTAGATAAAACTTGAACAGATTTTTATATTTTAAATATAATAGAACCCAGATTTAAATTAAGCATAGGAAATCAAAGTTTAAAAAGGAAAGAAAATATTTAATAAGTTTCATAGCTAGATAAAAATGAAACAAGTTTTCAAGTGAGAAAATGTTTAGCTAAGTTTAGAAAGGTAGTTAAAAATGAATTTGTTTAATTCATATTGATTTAGTATAATTTTATAATAGGGTGATTATCTAATTTTATTCTTAAGTGTTTTAAAAGCAAATTTAATAATGATAATTAAGTAAGATAATGGTTTATCTTTAATTAATGAAGAACTTGATTAATTAATGAATAATTAATCAGTGTGATTAATTTAATAGTTATTAATTTATATAAGTAATTAAGGGTTAATTAATTAACTTGAGTAATTATAAAGATGATTAATTAGTGTACTTAAAGAAGTAATTGATTAATGAAATTAATTAAAGGATAATTACTCAGTGGAAGTAATTAAGAATTAATTACTTAGTGTAATTAATTTAAGAACTAAATTAATAAACTTTAATTAAAAGCTAATTAAGTAATGTAATTAATTAAGGATAATTAATTACTAAAGGGATTAATTAGAATAAAATTAATTTAAGAAGTAATTAAGGATCATTAATTTAGTAATTAATGATGTAATTAAGGGATGATTAATTAAAAGGGTAATTATTCAATATAAGTGAATAGAGAATAATTAATTATTGTAGTTAATTAATGATTAATGTAATTAATTATAGCTAATTAATTATTGAAAGTAATTAAAGGTTAATTACCATAAATAATTGAAGTGAATTAATTTTTGTAATTTATTAAAGGTTAATTACTCTATGTAATTAAAGATGATATTTAAAGGGTGATTTATTTACTTGTAATTAACTAAAGGAAAGTAAGTAGGATTAAAAGTGATTAAAGTAATTAATTTAGTTTATTTAAATAAATTAGAAATGGTATGACTAATTAATCTTGCTTATGAATGGTTGGCTGATATTTCTGATATGAAATGTTTGTGGTATGATATGTTTGGTTAGAACAGTGATAATGTGGTTATCTATCGATGATGAATTACTGTGTAAAAGTTGGCATCCTGTGTCTAGAATTGAATTGTATTCACTTGAATAACTTGGGTTAAGATGACATGGGATTCGAAGAGACCGGGGTCGTGTATCAGTAAATACCCAAAATCACTTCGACTTGTAACATACAACAATTCCTTATAGATTGATAAGCGAAATCAATAGGCTGGAATGGAATGATTTAAGTGAATTGGACCATTTAATAAGTTTTGGTACTTAGAAATTGATGTGTGAAATAAGTGATGTCTATAAAAAACTGTGAACTTGTAAATTGATACGAGTTACCCGGGTTTTATATAAGTTCTATGCTTTGGTATTTCATGTTGGATGAGTTTACTCACGCTGGTTTCCAACCTGACCCGGTTGTTACTTTGACGTAATGCTCGGGTCAGACCGAGTATTACAGATTTTCAAGTAAGGACGTTCTGGAGCTTTGGTGGCGAGCTGGATGGCAGGAACGTATGGAGTGTAATCTGTTGTGTTATATTGTAGATTATCCGGGACAAGTTAATCTTAACTGTCCACTGATTGTATAAATGTTGTAACTCTGATGTATTGTATGTAATTTAACCGATATAGCTTCTTTGTATAAATGTTATTTTATGATATTATATTTTGATCCGCTGCGAATGTGAGATTCTGTGTCTTGTTTTTTGTTTTCTTCGTCTATCTCTTCTCTTTTTTTCTTAACTATCTGGAATTTTCGGGATCGAAAATTTCAGGCCGTTACAGAAACTACATGTGATAATACTACAACCGAAGCTATTCTCCCTCTTGAACAATTGACACAGTTAGTTTTCAATTTCTGAGCTGATGCCATCACAAATTTCTGACGCAGTGGCACCGGTCTTTTTAATACTTACTTATAGGTACGTATATAGTTCTTATCTATTGGTTTTTTGTGAGTATGTTTTCCAGTACTCTTTAATGAACAAATCTCAACTTCAAGGCATTCTGGCACTTTATATATAATTTCTCCTTTACTAAGTTGTGTTATTTATTTTGCATATACATGTACGATTAATATATATATAGATATATATATATATACACACACTTATATTCTTATTTATACATACATACATACATATATATTCCTCTATTCACAGTCTCTGTTTAGTTTTTTCTTAGTAGGTACAGGTGTTGATGTTGCTATTGGATTAGTGATTTAATGCTGATATAGAAGTTTTGAATTTTTGTTTACTGTATTTTTTATACTTTATTTTGGACATTAGTATATAGGTTTTTGGGCGGGATTTTTATTTTATTTTGTCTTATTCTGTTCGAGGAGGGGAGGGGGGTTGGGGGGGTTTCAGCTATCTACCAGGCTTGTTGGCAGCTCCGCTATAATGTAGAATAAAATTAGATGAGTTCTTTTGTCCTTGTGAGGATAACCCATTTTTCTCAAAAAATAAAAAAAATTAAACCTTTTGCATGAGTTTTACAAAGATAGTTAGTTTTTAGAATAAAGATGAGAATAAAGTCAATTAATTGTTTTATCAATGACATTTTAAAATAATGATAATTAAGGTAAATTAATTATTTAGATAATGATGTGATTAAGATTAATTAATCATTTTTAATGAAATTTTAAAATTAATTAATCATTTTAACTAATGATGTTTAAGGCTATAATTAATTATTTAATTAAGGATAATTAATCAATTTGTTAATGAAGATTTCAAAACAATTAATCACTTTAATAATAATGTTTTAAATTTAATTAATCATTCTAAATAACAATGTTTAAAATTAATTAATCATTTTAATAAATGTTGCTTAAGGATTAATTAATTATTTTAATAATGATGTTTTTAAAGTATGTAAATCATTTAAACAAGGATATATTAAAGTTAATTAGTCTTTATAAATAGTGTCGTTTTGAAGTAATTAATTAGGATTAAAGTTAATTGACTATTTTAAAAAAGGATGTTTTAAAAATAATTAATCTTTGATTACATGATTTATCATTTAAGTAATAAAGGAAGTTATTAGTTTTAAAAGGTAACTAAGTTGTGTTTAAAGCAAATCAATTCATTTTGATAAAGTTCTTTAAGTTAATATTTTAAATGTGAAACCCTAGTACAAGTTTGGTTTCAAAAGTAAAAGTTTGATTCGGTTATAGAAAAGTGGTTTTGTAATTCGATATCTCTTATATGGAAGTATTTAGTTATACTTTTAACACTAAATGTCAAGGCTTGGACTCATTTCTATCTTGAAGGTTAAAACTATCATCAGGTTAATGCCTAGAGGTAACACTACCTCAACTTTCCTGTCTTCATTTTCAACCAAGGGATGGCATTATTTCAGAATTGACGAGCAGTGATAAAAATATGAGATTTAATTTCCATAAATGATCATTTTTAATTATCCCCAATAGTTGAATTATCAACTATCGGTTCAGCTTTCTTCATTGTGTATCGTCAATCTAAGACGATTTGTTGCTCTTTTAAGCTTTGTTATTCTTTGTTATTCTTTGTCGGAAATGACTAAATCCAAAACGTGAGAGGAAGCCAAGTTATGTGGGGTTGCTCTTATTAGGGTATTTTCACATCCACTCTTAATTGGATTCGGTTGTATGCACACAGAGATGTGAAATACTCAGATTTTCAGTAACCATTGGTGGGATCTGGCTTTGTATTGTTCGAGAGCCATCGTAGTTCTCAAGTATATTTCTATAGGTATACTTTTGATTTGGGGGAGGGGGGGTGGAGGGTAGTCCCTCCTAGTCATAGGTTGGAAATTTTCCTTTTCCTTCCCTTTGATTCTAAGTTTTTAAATTTACCTCTTTCTTAATTGCATCGGAAAGTGAATGTAGCTCTTCTTGATGTTTAATTATTTGTGTCCATCCTTTAAGTTTGGACATTTATCTTGTTTGTGCTCATTTATTATTGTTTGGATTGTTATTTTGATTTGTTTCTCGTTTCTTTATATATGAATGTTGTTCTTGTGACATAAAATACCATTTCACGTTTAGCGGTGTGGTCTCACAGAATTATTATATGTTCACCCCATTACTTGAGTTTCTCACATTGCTATTTCCCGTCTAATCTAGATTTTATTTTGTTTTAACGCTCTGGTCAGACCGAGCATACTATCCCAAATTAGCCTCAAATGCTTTGGAGTTCAAATGATGAGCTGGATGCCCAAGATTAATATATATATACATACATACATACATACATATATATTTCTTTATTTTTCCACTGTCCTAGTTGTCGTATTTATCAGTATTCATAAGGATGAGCTACTATAATAGTCCAAACTGATAATAAGACAGTGTACTATGATGATTGTTTATAATATAGTTCTTTCGTTTGTAAAGATTTGATTTATATATTATATGTTACTCACCATGTTTTTGTGACATTTTTTTCTGTCTTCTTCTTTCTTCAATCCAAACGACTTATCTTTTAGACACTTAAATGATTAGCATATGAATAACGAGGAGGTACTAAGCATCGTCTTTAAATGTAAGAAAGGCAGATCGTTACAAAATCTCCAGTTGCCTCATTTAGGAAAAGTGTTTGATATGCTATTAAGCATGTTCTAATTTTATCACTATGTTGATTTTAGGGATGGAACAAGACCACTATATATATATATATTAAGGAACATTGTAAATATGGAAATTTCATAAGGACGCTTAACTAGCGCTAAACCAAAGATAAGACTCAAAGCTAATAAGGAATTTCGTTTAGAATGCTTCAAACCCAAAACTTACGGAGTATCACCATTCACCTCGAATGTGATAAGTTGTATAAGCGCATGATAAGAATTTTTCTAATTGGCCAACGATGAAGAGAGAGTCATTGAATTTATGTCTAGTTTTTTGACATGCCAAAGGAGTAAGACTGAGTAAGGAAAAGCCAAAGGGCTGATATTGCCATTGGAGGTTCCCACTTTTAATTGAGAGGATATATCGATGGACTTGGTGCATCCCTAGCATGAGTCATGTCAAGGAAATGGTGCAACTACATGGAGTTGTAGTTAGCATTTGTAGTGAGAGAGACCCTTTATTCACTAGGGAATTTTGGAGGAGTTTTCCATCTGCTTTGGAAACGACTTTGAATTTTAGAAGATTCTCTGAGAGCTTGCTTCATTGATTTTGGAGGAGCTTGGGAAGGGTAGAAGTGTTTAGATGGAGAACGAAGACCGCATATGATCGTTAGGGTTCCTATGCTGACAGGTTAAGGAATGGATCGAAGTTTTTAGTTGGGGACATGATATTCGTTCAGGTTTTCCCTCTTAGAAAGGTTATGGGATTTGGTAAATCTAGGAAGTTGGCACTAAGGTTCATTGGGCCTTTTTCGATTTTGGAGAGAGTGGGGAAACTTTCTTATTAGATGGAATTTCCGAACTAGTTCGCGGGAGTCCATGATGTCTTTCATGTTCCATAGTTGAGGAAACGTCCACAGATATTACATCTATAATAGAGCCTGATCAGTTAATTGATCTTAAAATTGAGCCCATCACCCTCAGCCTGCCGTATCATCGCATGCATTTTGGAGCACTGTATTAAAAGGCTTCGTAATGAAGAAAATTGGGATGGTTCACGTAGATAGGGAGATAACCAAGCTGCCCAGCGAAAAGCACTTCGAAAACCTAAGAAAAGATGAAGGTTTCTCATATCAAGGTTTTCTCTAGTAAATTTTTCTTTCCAAAATAATAGGTTTTCGGTTGCATCGTGGTTGCTAGATTGGATTGTACGAGACGGATACCACCCTTTTTATTGTTATTTTTGCACTCATATAGAATGTCATGTATATTTTGGGTGCTTAGAGACATGCCTATAAATCACGACCTTGCATCCATACTAGGATTGAGCGCACCTATGGTGTGTTTGCATACATAATCATATTGCATTTTTGATTGAGTAGATGGTTGTGTAGATTATTGTAAATAAATTAGTTGTATAATACTGTTGTTGAGTGCGCGTTATACTATCTTCCCTTGGTGATTTCGGAGGCAAAAGCTTTTTTAAGGAGGGAGAATGTAACACATTGTAAAATTTAATAAGAAATTAAGTAATTAAAATATGGTTAAAGATGGAATTTTGTAAATGTTGGAATTTGGTCATGGAAGTTGTATCATTGCATCTGTGACGACTGTGTGTTCAATTTCCATATATAATATAGTGAAATCGGAGTTAAGATGAAAAGTTATGAAAATTTGAATTTTTCAAATTGAAATTGATTCAAACAAGTTTACATTTAAAATATGAAGGAAGTTCAAAAGTTTTAAATTTAAGTTTAACGTTGGGGGTACTTATGTTTAAGTAAACGTTAACTAAAATTTGGGTAACATATAATTAATAAAGGAATTTAATAAATAGACAACTAAATCAAGCAAAGGAAAGCAAGGATTATATGAAGGGATCGGTCGACCCCAGAACTACGGTGACCGCTAGCGGTCGACCAAAGGGTCAAGGCAGTGATGCTAAAAGACGACTAGAGTTTGTGTTGTTGAGAACATTCCAGATTTGTTTATTACACATCTAACGGTTCTCTTTCCTTCTCATCTCTATAAATAGAGCCCTAGACCCCACTTTTCTAGCATAATTTTTTTAAGCAACGGCGAGGCTCTGTCAAAATCTTTCCCCTTAGGGTTTCAGAAACAATAAACTTTCTGATAAGTAACTCTAATTATAATCTCTAATTTAAATTAATCCTTCTTCTCCCTGTCTTTTGATTTTTGAAATCGAATTTACACACACAAACATACAAAAAAAATTGTTCATGGTATATAAGAAAAAAAGATTAAACAGAGAACTAGGAGCAGCATAAATTAGATCTCATCTTCTTCTTTAGATTTCGGAATCAGTTTGGATTTTCAGGTATGAGGTTTAGATGTTTATTTTTTTAGTTTCATATTTTATTTCTCCCTAGTTCCTGATTCTAGATCTAATTTCTATATACAATTCACTTTGTTGTATATTCCAAAAGAGAGATATCTAGAAAGGAATTAGGCATGGTGGAATCAAATCTAATTAGGAAGCAAACAATTCTCAATGAGTGGAAATATCATGTTTTTCACAATTTTGTAATTGAATAGCATTTATTTGGATTTGATGCATGCTTGGAAAATTTTGGTAAATGAAAACATAACATCTAAAGCTTTTAGAATTTCCCTAAGTAAATATCAATCTTTGTATATGTTGAAAATATAACTGCTTTTTTTATTAGTATACTAGAATCTAATAATTTGTTTAGGATTAGGTAAGCTATGGTCCACTCAATCTATTTTCCCTGGTTTAAATTGGAGGGCTAAAGGGTTCAAAAAGAAAATAAATTAGAAATGGTGTATGAAGTATGAATTGAATTGTTTGTAATTTGCACCTCCTATTTCTATTACTTAAAAAAATAAGGAACTCCGTTTTCACTCCAAAATGACATATATAAAGGTCGAATTGAACATAGACAATCTAATTTTTGAAGATATGTTCTTTAAAATAGAGAAGAGATTCTAATTTATTAACATGGAAAAGTTGTTGTTATTCCATGTGTGTACGAATCTATTTTATTTGGCTATGGTAATAGCAGTTCTTGTCAGAATTATAGATTTGTATGAGACTGATATTTCAAAATACCTTGTAAATGAATTACTATCGAATTATTGTAACATAATGATTATACCTTAAATTCCACATGTAAGAATATACATGTATAATGTTAACATATTGACTGTTAAAACCAACAGCGTATTTAATGTGAAAATTAGTGTTATTAGAATAGATACGTACTATTAATTTATTGGAAGAAAGTTAGAGTAAATTAAGGAATTAATCCCCAATTAAGGGCATAATAAAGGGATACCTTATATGGCCTTAATTATTATTTGGGTAGGATGATGTTTGTATGTGTATATATGTAGTGGATATACATATATAAGTTATGACTAAGTTATAGGAATGCGAGGTTAGTCCAAAGCCATAGGGAAGTTTGCTAGTTAAACAAGCTGTCAACGGTGTGGCTTTACGGACTAATGTAGGACATTGCCTATAATAAATAACCGAATAAACCATCCTAGTTAATCTGGCAACCAATACCTATGAATAGTCGAACTAATATGATACGTCATGAGTGGGCTATAGGTCATAAATTACGTTATGAATGCGGTACGTGAAATCCTTTTGAGGGGTACGCTTCGGGTTAGAGGTATTAAGTAGCCATGGTAGGGACTGCCTTTTTTAGAAGAAGTATTAAACGACCTGATGAGATTTCCTATGATGTTAGTTACTAAGCACCATGTAGGGACCTGCCTTTGGTTAGGTCTTAAATGATGGGGACTTGCCTACTTTATAGGTCTTAAATCGTCAGAGTCTGCCTAAGTCCCAAGAAATAGATATTAAGTGGTTTGAAGGTTCTCTCTCGTATCATTAATGATAGTTGCGATAGAATTATGAAATGGGTTAGGTATAAGAGGATGAGGACCTGCCTATTTTATAGGTATTAAATAGTCAGCGTCTGCTTAAATGATTAGCGTCTGCTTACTCACTAATAAATGGTATTTGTTGGTTTAGATGCTTTCCCTTGCATCATTGATTTTAGTTGTGTTAAAATTTTGGAATTGGACTGGAAAGGCCTTTGGGCCTACAGTTAAAGTCATTAGTATTTCTAGCACCACCATTTAGGGCGATTATTACATTTGGTACAATTTTAAATACGTAAGATATATTTCTTATTTGAATAATACTACCCAACTATAATTATGGCAAAGCTTGAGATTTTTATTTCACCCAACATTTGTTATTCTAACTCACTCTTCATTACAACAAAGGTTAAAGAGAGTAAAGTTGATTTAGGAGACAAAGGTGGAGATGAAGACTAGTGGCAGTTATATATCTATTTATGCTTTTCAAGTATTTTTATTCTACCCCTTTTAGACAGTTATGTTATTTTGAAATATCGTACTCTGGAGGCTTTATGCGAACATTTTTTAATATTTAGCATGTTATGTTTCTGAAATCATTTTCTTCATGAAATGGGTACGTGTTTCGATATTATATTTTATCCATTCCTCTGTAAGATTCTGAAATTATAGATAGAAAGCTCTATGAACTGTGTATTGTTTTAATTTTATTAACTTGACAACTCGCCTTGAGATGGGCCTAAGATTCGACTGACTTTTGTTTGGTCAAATTCGGTCCGTTTCTTTGCGGGTTGCTGTAGTTGGTATAGAACTTAGGTTACCTGATCAATGGGGATGGTGCACGTATGAGTAGCGTAATTGTTATTTTTGAAAGTAATTTTTTTTTTCAAAACTCTAAATTATATAATATTATATATATATATATATATATATATATATATATATATATTAGAGAAGGGTAGAAAATAAAAGAGAAGAAGGGAAGCACGAATCAATACTATGCAAAAAGGTTCAACCTATATCCCCCTTATGCAACAACCCATAATTTGACCACTTTGAAATTGAATAGTTAATATGTTTTTAAATGATTAAATATTGAATTTTATAATTAAAATAAAATTTATACAAAACATCTCGAGTGGACTTCAACAACAGATGTAAAACGTTAGTTTAAAGACAGTTCGAGTTATATGGCGGTTAGGGGTACCGATTTATTTAAGAATAAGAAGACTATTATTTTCTTTACCTAATAAACCAAATAAGAATTATAACTTCTTATAAATTAAGAAAATAATTTTCCTAACAAAATAGGAAAGAAATATTAATATTGCATAATAAACGAAATAGTATAACTACCCGCCTAATAAAACAAGAAAGAATTGTTAACCTTGCCAAATAAAATAAAATAGTATAATTACTTGCCTAATAAAACAATAATATAAAACAAAATAGCATAATTATTCTTATATTACATATGGATGGTTGCATTGGAAAAAAAATATTGTCGAATCAGGTTATGTCATATGGATAGTTGCCGATGCACCAAAATATGGTAGAATCAAGTTATGTCATGCATATGATTACCACTGGACCAAAATATAGTGGAATAAGGTTATGTCATACAGATGGTTGCCATTGGACCAAAATCTGATCGAATTAAGTTAGGCTATATGAGGTTATAAAATTACTAAATTACCCTTCTCTTTACCTTAATTATCCAAGTCCATATCCCATTTTAATCCATTTACAATCTAAAGAAAGAAATCAAATTTTATATTCATTATCGAAGGCCATATATTCCAAGTCTCTAGCCAAGAAATTAGGAAGATAGTATAACCTATGAGTAATACTTATTATAACTTATTTTGTGAGTGTAACTTCTTCTGTGAGTATAAATTATTTTACAGTGAGATAACTTACTATGCAACAACTTTAAAAAGTGAATGTTTGATGCTATAAATATTAATGCTTATGTTGTGTATGATCAAATAGTTCTAATTCAAAGGAAATCCCTTTACTTTTCAAGTCATATTCTCCTTTATTTATGATGAGTTTAAGTTATGATTTGAATGAAAGAAAGTTTGAAATCATGGTTTAAAGTATTTTAAAGGAGCTTTGAAATTTATATAAGTGATATAAATGGGTTATTTATGGACAGTAAGTATTCTTATTCTTAGCATTAAAAGTCAAAGAGTAGATTGACCCTCTATCTACTAGATCTGGAACCGAAGTATCTAGGCAAGGCTAAAAGCAACCAATGCCCGGACTTACTTGGCTTTGTTTTTGGGTCAGGGATAAAGTAAGTCGAGATTATCGGAATATGACTACAGTAGGAGATTTGATTTCGATAAATGATATTTATAATTACTATTGTGAACACGTGCTACGCATAAAGTGCTACTATAAACTTTGGTAATTGTTAAATGTAGAAACAATTTTGATAAGAAGCACCATTAATATATTTGTCAAGAGTAAAAACCAAAATAACAAATAAACAAAAATGTATTTTCTCCTAAGTGATTCCAATATATAATATAGATAACCCTTCTAAGAAATTGAAAAGAAAAACATTATGATAAACAAATACTCATATTTGTAGCATTGAAAAAATAAAGCATATTCTGAGATATTGAAGATGAATTTATCGAACTTGTCTATTGCTTAAAATAAAATTTTCAAAATATTAAGATTTTAAAACTTGAAACATATATGAAATGAAAATTACGTTTTTGAACTTTAGATTTAAGATTTTATTTGGTTTTATAAATTTATAATCTTGTAATTTTCCAATTTAGTATTTTGTAAATTCTAAGTTTTCGTTTTTTTGGTAAAACTATATAAGGTAACACTATAAGGATATTTTCACCAATAAACAATGTAAGAACAAAAAAACCAATTTAGTATTTTTTTTCCCTAGCAATTCACACTAACATGGTTAGTGAATTAATAATAGCTTAAAAGCATCCTAAACAATTCAATATTTACCATAAAAAATATTATATTAAATCCAAGAAGGTCAAAATAAAGTAATCAAGTATAGCGTCTCATACAATTACTACACCCACACATAATACCTCAGACAACTTCAATGTAAAATATCAAAATTATTTAATAAATTAAGCACTATACGGAAGAAATAGAGTATTTCCATTGATCGCTCAATTATACGAACTCAAAGCTTCGATAGCAATCAAAATGAACATTAGTTCCTTCGCCAAGGGCTGAATTAAGGCTACAAACTTTTTTTGCACCAAATTTGGCAACTTTTGCATTCTCCGAAAAATAGAAACAATGTTTGTTGGTTAGTAATATAATATAATACCAAACATGGTACTGGTGTAAATCTAGGATCAGCCTAAATAACCTTAATGGATGTGGCTCGTAGGAGAAGATATAGAAATTGTCATCGGTGTAGAATTATATCCGTTAATAATCGACTGATGTAGTTGAAGTAGTAGAGGATTGTGTCGATGTAGTTAAAATAGTGCAGGATTAGGAAATGGGACTGATATTATTTTCCTGGGCTAGCAAGTGGATGGTAAAGTGGGCAACATGCGAAGCATTGTCGGTTGATCCTAGTTCATTGAATTATCATTATTAGTGATCAAAATGATGGTATGGAAAACATTCACCATTTTTATAGATAATTATTTCTGACCCAATTAATTATGCTTTTGAAATATGATATCTCTCTAAATTTTCTGTGAATATACTTTTAACGATGAGATAAGTATATGGATATTTTCCAAGCATTGAAACAGTATGAGATTTAATTTCCATATATGATCATTTTTTTAATCCCCAATAGTTGATATCTTGACTATCGATTTCAACACACTTTGTTTTTTTGTCAATCTAAAACGAGTTATTGCTCATTTGAGCATTGATATCCTATATCAGAAATGATTAAATAAAGAGCAAGTGGAGGCCAAGCTATGCTGGGTTGCTTCCATTAGAGTATTGTCACTTTACTATGGATTGGTTTCGGTTGTATGAGCATGGAGATGTGAAATACATGGATATTCAGTAAGGTTGGCGGGGTCCAATTTGGAGGTTCTCGAGAGCCATCGTTATTCTCAACTATATTTTCTAGAGGTATACTTTCGGTAAGAGTGCTCATCCTCCTAGTCATTGTTGGAAAAATACAATTTCTTTGTTTTCAATGCAAACCTTTGGATCGATCCTTTCTTATTGCATTAGGAAGTGTCTTGTGCTCTTCGCGAGATTTAATTATTTATGTCCATTCTTTTATGCTTGGACATTATTCTTTTAAGGGGAAACCCATTCAGTGTTTTGCGGCGTGATCTCACGACTTGTTTTGTGTGTTTCATTTTTTATTTGGAGTCTCATACCAGACTTATTGTTTAACCCGAGTTTTTTATTTTCCCTAAATTCTTTGGTACTCATTTACATTTGAGTAGTCCAAAAGTGACTGGTTTCTTTGGGCTCTTTTGAAGATGGTGGATGAGTAGGAGGCTTCTTATCTATCTAGCTATCTATATCTGCTATTACGAGATGTTGGCTTTATGTATGTAAATTTTGTATCAAGGCAGGTTGTACCAACTGCCTAGGTTGATAGTAGTATTTTTGTTGTAACTTTGATAACTCCACGTGAGAGAGTACCTTATGTACTATCTTATTGTTATAGCCGCTTCATTTTGAGATTTTGTTCTATTCTTATATTTTACCCCATGACAACTCATCTTTGGGATGCTTGGGAAACGTCACACGAATTTATGGATGTACTAAGTGTTGTTCCCAAGGGTTAAAAAGGTGGATCATCATAGTTGGTATCAGAGCTTCGGTTGAATGAACAACTTAGCTCTGTTAGGATACGACTCATTAGAGATTGGGAAAGTGACTCTTTAGAATGAGTTAACCTTGAGAGAGCATGTTTATATTTTATAATAATAATATCTATCCTTTAAAGTGTCATTTTGGATCCTTTAGAGTTATTTTCTAAAACCATTTTAATTCTGTTTTTGTACTCTAAAGACATATGGTATTTGTTCGGATAATAGAAAATGAATATAAGAAGAGGTAGAAGGAGAGGATTTGGAACTAGAATGGCTACCAATGGTAGGGTACCTAGAAATGCTACTATGTCAGCTGTAGATCCGATAGAGGAAATGGTACTGTCCCTCTACGAACTTTGCGGCTTTGTGTAAGAATTTTACCACTTTGTACATGAAATTGTTTTATGGGACTAATGATATTCTTAGACCGCAGATGTGGCTCTCGTCTTATGAAAGAATATTTGGAGATCTTTGGTTGGAGGATGCGGAGAAACGGCTATTGGTAACGGGGCAACTTCAAAAGACGACGATGGATTGGTGGGATTCAAAAACAGCTAATACTCTGGCGAGGAGTTTTGTTAGGCCTAGTACAAGGAAGTTTTTGAAGCACGGTTTATTCTAGAAGTCGAGAAAACTCAGTTGTTTAGAAGTTTCATTGACTTAAAGTAGGGTGATATGACGGTGTTGCATTATGAGCAGAAGTTCAATACTTTATCCCGTTTCGGACTTGGACCGGTAGACACACAGCTCAACAAAAACGAAATGTTTGTGAATGGGATGTGACCAAAGTTCCATCATGAAATAACCAATCATCATATCGTACATTCACCAACATTATCAGCAAAGTTTTGAGATTTAAAGTTCTAGATATTAAGGAAGGAGTCTAGAAGGGTGTAGTACCACAGTAAGTGCTAAGCCTTTATCAGTTATACAGTTGAAGGCAAGCCAAAATTCAAGCATAAGTTTAAGGGAAAGAAGCAGGGTGCTGGAAAGAAACCCGAAGATGGGTTACCAGCATAGAAGAAGCAGACTAACCTGGACAACATTCTTTGTTTCAAGTGCAATAAGAAGAGCCATTTTTGCAAATCATTGCCCAATTGCCACATGTTTTAATTGCAGCCAGCTAGGACACACGAAGAATGAGTACACTTTTCCTAAGAAGGGTTCTCAAGGACAGACTTTTACCATTAAAGAGATATCATCCACTTGCTCAGGACTAAAAGGGAAGCAAGTGTTGCAAGTACGTTATTCATCTATGGTATTTCCATAAGGGTGTTAATTGATACAAGGGCTTCCTATAGTTTTATTTCTTATGATCTAATGAACAAATTAAACCTTATATATATTATCATAAGTAGTCCTCTTTATGTGTCAAACCAATTGGACATCCGAAAAAGCTTGACGTTATGCGTCTAAATGTGCCTATTTCTTATCAAAATCATCTCTTTCCTTTTGACTTATTTTTTCTTGAGTTCATGGGTTTTGGAGTGTTGCTCGGAATGGATTGGTTATCTAAGGCTAAATCTATCTTAGATTGCGGTAGAAGTATCATCATCGTTAGTGATGTTGGTGATGTTGGTGTTGATATTAGTTGTGAAGAGCTTAAGAAGTTAACGAGCAGTGTTCTTTATTTGCTCGAAGTAGCTAATTTGGAGCTACGAGATGTATCGGTTATTCAATATTTCACTAATATTTTTGATGAGGCATAAGGTTTACCTCCTCCTCGTGAAGTGGAGTTCCATATTGATTTGGTTTTGAGAACCAGACCTATTGTACAACCTCTACGAAGGATGGCTCCAAAAGAGAAGAGGGAGTTAGAAGGGCAAACTTATAACTTGTTGTAGAAGAGCTTGATCCAATGCAGTACCTTGAGTTGGGGATCGGTAATCGTCTTTGTTACAAAGGAAAACGGTTCTCTAAGGTTATGCATAGACTACCAGGGTTGAACAAAAGGAATTTCAAGAATAAATATCCTTTGTCAAGGATCGTTGATATGTTTGATCAACTCCACGGCGCTCAAATATTTTCTCAATTAAATCTTGCCACTGGTTTCCACTGATTAACGGTGGCAGTGAAGAGTGTGTCCTTAACACATTTTCGGACTCCAAGAAATTTCTACAAGTGGTTAGTTATACCAACTGGACTGACTAATGCACCCACTTATTTTATGGAATTAATGAATTGATTGTTTCGAGGTATTCTTAATAAATTTGTTCTCATCTTTATTGATGACATTTTTTTCTATTCAAAGACGGAGGAGGAGCACATATATCATCTCCATGTTGTACTCGATATCTTAAGAAGCCATATGTTGAAGGCAAAATTTTCTAAGTGCCATTTTTGAAAATCTGAAATTAGGTTTCTAGGGCATGTTATTTCAGGAGATAGCATATCAGTGTACCCAAATTGAGTTGTTATGGTTCAAGACCGAAAGAAGCCCGAAAGTACGATAAAAGTGGAAAGTTTCTTAGGAATTGCGGGTTTTATCGTGGGTTTATCAAGAACTTCTCGAAAACTACTTCTCATATAATAAAGATAACAAAGAAATATGTTAAGTTCGTTTGGACTTCGAAGTGTTATCAAGCTTTCAATGAATTGAAAGAGAAGTTATAGCACTCCTGTTTTAACCATTCCAAACGGGAGCAAAGGTTTAACAGAGAATATAGATGCTAGTGGAATCAGATTAGGAGCAGTTATGATGCAGCATGGGAAAGTTATTGCCTATGCAAGTCGACAACCAAAGCCGCATGAAAAGAATAATGTGATGCATGATTTGGAGCTTTTGGCGTTGTCTTCATAATAAAGACGTGGAGGGATAATCTTTTGGGTGAAAATTTCGAGTTATACGCTTACCACAAATCCTTAAAATACCTTTTTAACCAGAAAGATTTGAATTTGAGGAAGCAGAGATGGTTGTAGTTTCTTGCTTCTTATGATCTAGAGGTTCTTTATACCCTTAGGAAAGAAAATGTCGTTGCTGATGCATTACGTATGAATGTAGAGATGTTTGCAAACTTAGAAGTCAAGCTGTAACTGTTAGAGAGGGTTGCATCTGGTCAGGAGAAAAATACTATTTTGGCTCTACTTAAGAAGGATGTGGAAGAATGTGTTGTTTCTAGCTTTGAGATTGATCTCCGGGGCATATTGAAAATGAATAGGCGTATTTGTATTCCAGACTTTAATGGACTTAGGCAAGAAGTGTTAGTCGAATGCTACCATTCAAAGTTATCTTTTCATCCAGGAAGGACCAAGACGTTCAAGGATATAAAGAGAGTATTCTGATGGAAGGGGATTAAGCGAGATATTTCAATCTTTATGCGTCGTTATGCAAACTACCAGCAGATTCAGAGTGACCAGCAGAATATAGCCAGATTGCTTCAGCCACTTGAAATCCCGAAGTGGAAGTGGGAGCAGAACTCTATGGACTTTTTGATGGGATTCCTCGATCGAGAAGAGGTAACGAAGGCATTTGGGTTATGTCGATTGACTGACCAAGGGTGCCAATTTCATTCCCGTTAAGCCGACTAGGAATGCTCCGAGTCTAGCAAGTTTGTATGTGAAAGAGACTGTGAGACTCCATGGGATTCCTTACAGTGTTGTAAGTGACCGAGACCAAACATTCACGAGCAGGTTCTGGAAGGGCCACAAAATGCTTCAGGGATTGAGCTAAGGCCGAATACAGCTTACCATCCCAAACAGATGGGTAAACAGAGAGAGTCAACCGGATCTTGGAAGATTTAGTGTGAGCATCCATTCTAGACTTCGGGGGTTCTTAGGAAGGTCATTTACCCTTAGTCGAATTCACTTACAACAACAACGATCAAGAAAGCATTGGTATGGCCCTTTCGAAGCTCTTTATAGCCATCCATGCTAATCTCCTTCGTGTTGAGTTGAATCTAGAGATAGGCTTGTTCTTGGATCTGACGTAATCTTAGAAGCCAATGAGAATGTATTTAATATTAGAAGCCGAAAAAGTGTTCTGTAGATCAAAGGTGTAGGGAACTAGAGTTCTCAGTTGGGGACTTGGTACTGTCCCTTAAGAAGGGTCATGAGGTTTGGGAAGACAGGAAGTTAGCCCCTCGATATATTGGCCATTTTCCCATATTGGACTGGATTGGTAGATTTTCTTATAAAGTTGAGTTACTAGATAGGCTATCAAATGTGCACAATGTATTTCACATGTCTCATTTATGTAAGCATATACACGATACTTCGACGATAGCAGAATCAGCATAACAAGTTGATTTGGAAGTTCAGCCTAACCTATCCATTCTTAGGCAACCTATTGGTATTGTCACTCAAGATATAAAGCGATTAAAGAAGAAAATTGTGGATCTTGCCAAGGTTCAGTGGAGTGGAGATGTTAAGGACTATACTTAGGAAACCATTGACTGTATTAGGGATCCTTATCCCGAATTGATGTAGTTGTCTAATAAAATAAGAAAGTATTATTATCCTTGCATAGTAAAATAGAATGGTATAATTACTTCCCTAATAAGATAAGAAAGAATTATTAACATTGCCTAATAAAACAAAGTAGTATAATTACTTGCTTAATAAAACAATAGTATGAAACAAAATAGCATAATGATTCCCATATGGATGGTTGCCATTGGACCAAAATATGATCGAATCATAGTATACCATGTAGATAATTGCCCTTAGACCAAAATACGCTCGTATCAGCTTATGCCATGCAGATGATTACCACTGGTTGAAAATATGGTCGAATAAGGTCATGCCATACAGATGGTAGCCATTAAAGCAAAATCTGGTCGAATCAGGTTAGGCTATAGGAGGTTAGTAAATACTAAAATACCCTTCTCTTCACCTATAAATACCCAAGTTCATATCTCATTTTTAATTCATTCAACTAAAGAAAGAAACCAAATTTTATATTCATTATCAAAGGCTATGTATAACAAGTCTCCAACAAAGAAATTAGGAAATGAGTATAACTTACTCTGTGAGTATAACTTACTTATTCTGTGATTATAACTTATTCTGTGGGTAAAATTTATTTATTTTAGTGGGATAACTTACTATGCAATAGCTTTAAAAAGTGAATGTTTTGATGTTTTAAATATTGTTGCATATTTTTTATATGATCGTATGATTCTAATTCAAAGGAAATCCGTTTAATTTTCAAGTCGTATTCTCCTTTGAAGGTGATGGGTTTAAGTTATGATATGAAAGAAATTTTTAAATCTTGACTAAAAGTATTTTAAAGGAGCTTGGAAATTTATATAAGTGATTTAAAGGGATTATTTATGGAAAGTAAGCAGTCCTATACTTGGCACTAAAGTCAAATGAGTAGAATGATCCTCTATCCGTTCGATCTAGAACTGAAGTGTCTAGGCAAGTCTAAGAGCAACTAATGCCCTGACTTACGGGACTTCATTTTTAGGCAAGGGATAGAGTAAGTCGAGAATATCAGAAATATGATAAGCGTAGGAGATTTGATTTCCATAAATGATCTTTATAATCATTATGATATGGAAAACGTTCGCCTTTCTTGTAGATAATTGTTTCTGACCCATTTAAGTACACTTTTGAAATATGAAATCCCCTCAAACATTTTGTGAACACACTTATATCGATAAGGTTAGTATATGGATACTTCCAACCATTGAAAGAGTATGATATTTAAGTTCCATATACGTTCCTTTTTGTCGTCCTCGATAGTTGATATCTTGACTATTAGATTTGGTACCCTTCTTTTTTTCATCAATCTAAAATGAGTTGATCATTTGAGCAATGGTATCCTATATCAAAAATGATGAAGTAAAGAGCAGGTTGGGGCAATCTATATGGGGTTGCTCTCATTAGGGTATCGTTGCACCTACTCTAGATTGGTTTTGGTTATACGCGCACTGAGATGTGAAATACTCGGATACTCGGTAAGGTTTGTGGGGTCTAGCTTGGAGGTTTCTGAAAGCCATCGTAGTCCTCAAGTATATTTTCTGGAGGTATACTTTTGTTAAGCGGGTGCCCCGTCCTAGTCATTGTTTAAAAAATTCCTTTTCTTTCTTAGATTCTTTCTTAATTGCATCGGGAAGTATCTTGCGCGCTTTGCGATGTTTAATTATTTGTGTCCATTCGTTCATACTTGGATGTCGTTCTTGCGAGGGAAACCTATTCCATGTTTTGTGGCGTGGTCTCACAAGTTTTTTTATGTGTTCCTTTTTTTACTCGATGTTTAATCATATCACACATATTGTTTGACCCGAGTTTTTTAGTTTCCCTAAACTCTCGGGTGCTCATTTATATTTGAGTAGTCTGAAAGTGACAGGTTTCTTCGGGCTCTTTTGAAGATGATGGACAAACAGGAGGCTTCGATCTATCTAGCAATCTATTTCAGCTATTATGAAATTTTGGCTCTACATATTTGTTTTGGATCAAGGTAGGTTGTTATAACTGCCTAGGCTGATAGTGGCACTTTTGTTGTAACTTTGATAACACCTAGTTGGGGAGTAACCTTATGTACAATCTTATTGTTATAACTGTTCCATTGTGGGATTTCCATTCTGTTCTTTTATTTTACCCTACGACGGCTCATTTTTCTAATGCTTGGGCAACGACCCATAAGTACTGTGGATATATTAAGTGTCCTTCCTAGGGGTCAAAAAGGTAGGTCATCACACCTTAATTTCCAATCTCCCCTAAGATCTGTAATTATAATAATGTGTTTATACCTTGATATACATATTCTTTTGAATTTGAACGGAAAAAGGAGTCAATAAAGGATTTAGCTTCAGAATTAGAGATTTGGAAAGCTTCAAAAAGTTGAGTGAGAAATTACGTAATTTGTTTATGACGTTGGAATTTATTTCGATTGGATTTTTATTTAATTTTTATGTCCAAATATAGATCTAATAGTTGTAGGCTTGGATTTAATGCATAAAACACTACCCACATATTCTATCGATAAATAAGAATATTGTTTACATCCAGATTTGGAAATCAGTCCCAAAGTTGTTAAAAGTTGAATATGGATAAAGGTGTAGAATTTGTCCCAGATCTGTAAATGGGTTGGAAAGATGTTAGTATAATTTGATTTTCCCTAATTCTATTGGAATGTGAATTTCTATAGCTTAATTTATTGGAAATATTATCCATTTATCTTCCATAAATTGTCTAATTTCATAAGTACATTGAAAAACCACGGCGTTTGAATTAACAAAAAATACACACAAAAATAGAGAAAAAAATGTGTAAAGTATGGATTTTCTTTCCATAGTTTATATTGTCTACTTCAATAAAAAAGAAATAAACGATTCCTTGCAATTTCAAACATAGCAAATCTCTATTTTTGATTAATTTATGGATGGTTATAATGGAAAACCTTTTGAAAGGAAAATTCTAATGGGTTAAAATGTGAAAAGGAATATTCTAGTTAAGGGTTAATAAATAAAAATATAATAATAAATATATAAGAACGAACAACCGCGCTAAACATCCAAAATAAAAAATTACAATTTATACAGTGTAACGCATGTTAATATTCGCATTGGGCACAATTATAACATTATAATATATAGCATAATAAATGATAGGATTAGGAAATAAAAGATGGAAAGTTGTAACTCTAAATTAATAGGCAATTAAAGTGTAATAAATTGGGAGTTATAAGAATTTAAATAGGTTATATATGGATTAATGGGGATTGACTATGAAGATAAATATGGCATTTATGAGGATTGATTAGTGAGGTTAATATGGCATTCATGAGGATTGATAAGAGATGGTCTAATTTTTATCTTAACGACCAATTAATATGGGTAATAAATATTTGTTAGACATTACAAGGAAACCAAAGCCTAAGCATTAAAATTAGGAATAACAACATAGTGAATGAGTATGTATTAATATTATTAATTATACGTAGAAAGCAATATAATTTTTGTAGTAGGAAATTATATGGCTTTAGTTATATGTTTAAAACCAACGTAAATTAGTAGGCCTTGCCTAGCACTTAGGCTAGGATGATAGGTTTGGCTTAGTTATAACGACCCGTAATTTTGCAACTTCAAAAATGAGAGATTTCGTTCGTTTCAAATTTAAAAAGAAGTTTAAATCTTAAATAAAAATGTTATATATAAAAAAGAAATTATTTATTCTTATATATAATAAATTAAAAAGTATAAATTTGGATTTTTGAACAAATTGACAAAAGTTAAGTTTTGTTAATAATAAATAAAGGCCTAAATAAATGAATTTAAATGTATATTTAAAAAGGTAAATCTTATTTAAAATATCTAATAAAGATAATAAAAGTAAATTTATATATTTAAAAGTATGTTAATAATCGTTTTACAAAAATAACCAAAATTTGTCGCATTTTGTCAGTTTTACGTACACTGTAAAATTAGAGATTTTGATATTAATTAAAGATAATTTTATAATATAAAGAAACTTTTTTTAATTTATTTAAAGAAGTAAAAAGTTCATTTTAAAGTTTGGTTTACTTCAATATATAGCTTAATAAAAAGGTCAAATTTTGACTGTAAAATGTATCATCAAAAACGCCGTTTTTAACCAAAACAAATTGTCGACAAGTTGTTGCAACTTGATACATTTTCTAACTTATAAATACAAGTTTACAAAATAATTAAACACTTTACATTTAGCACTAAAAGACAAAAGGAGTTTATTTTTGAAAAGTTTAAATAAATGTATAAAAAGTGAAAAGTATGATTTGGCATATGTAAAAATAATTAAAGCTTTTATAAAATAACATCATTAACTTACTTCTCATCTCATTAATGAGATGTTATGCTTATGCATAGAAAAGGAGCAAATGAAAAAGTGAAAAGAAAGCTAACTTAAGGAATTAATGACACATACATCCATGCATTTAATGCAAATCAAATCAATACAAAGTCTTCTCTTTAAAATGCAAAATTTAAGAAAGTAATCATTTCTATCTTTAACATCACCATTAATGCATAAGTCACATCACTTACGGAAAAGAAGCAAATGTTATTTTAACATTTTAAAGTGTAAGAAAAAGAGGAAAACATCATTGCTTAAGTTCAAATTCAAATCAAATCATTTCTTCTCCATTAAGCAAAGGTCAAATCAAGGGTAGAAAGGTAAATTAAAAATTCAAAAAGTAGAGAAGGGTATTTTAGTCATTTGCCATCCAAAGCTCAAGTATAAATATGCATCCATACCTTTCATTTTTCACACTTCATTCTCTACATTCTTCTTCATTTTCTCCTTCCTCTTTACCTCCATTTTCATGGCTTCTCTCCTCCATTTTCCTTCTACCTCTAAGTCATTCACCTTCTACCACTTATACTCCTCCTCCAAAATACCAAAACCCCCTCCACCCTCAGCCAAAATCACCCTTCATACCAAAATCGAGCCTAACTTCCACCTACCCACCCCTACACACCAAGGCCGAGCCCACACACCACAAACCGAGCCACCCTAGCCAAGCCGAGCCCCTACACTCCCAACCCGAGCACCACATAATAAAAACCTGACCCATACACTCCTACACCACCTACACGCCATACCCAAGGCCATACCATCCTCCACACCAAGGCCGTACTCCCTCTCTTCCATATAAAAAACAAAAGAAAAGAAAAAGAAAAGAGAAGAAAAGGAAAACAAAAGGAAAACAAAAGCGTGCGGAAAGGAAACGGCAAAAGGCGAGACGTTGGAAATAGCACGTTGCAAGAGACGGAAATCTTATGTTAAAGTTTGACGAAGTGGATATGAAGGTGAGAAATTCTCACCGCTTTTTGAATTATATTGATTATCATGCTTAATTGTTATGTTAGATAATCACTATTCGATGATATGGATGTTTAATTGATTGTTTGAATATGTTGGATAATCCGTAGTAATATTATGACATTTACCATATTGAATATGTTAGTGTTATATGATTGTTGTATGGTTGTGATGATAATTTGGACATCAAATTTCTATTAATTAAGTAATCCCTTTGTTTAATAAGACCCTATTTTAGTAATATGAGATATTGTGGAAAAATATGTCTCTTTTCATTTAGAAGTGAAATTAAAGTTAAAATGAAAGAGAATTTGAAATTTGAAATAAAACGGATTTGAAAAGAGTAGTTAATTAGGAATTTAAATTGAGATGAATAGTGAAATTGAAATTGAAATGAATTTTGAAAAAGTAAAGTTTAGTTTGAGACTGAATTGAAGTTTAAATTGAAATTAGATTTGAAATCTAAGTTTTAAATGTTTTTAATTCAAGATTAGAATTGAAATTGAATTGAAATTGGAATTTAAAATTTAATATTAAAATAATGGGAATATAATAATATGGTAATAGTGAAAATATATTTTAAATACTTTAAAAAGTGAAAATATTGATTTAAAATGATTTGTAATGATTTTATAGGTGTTGAAATCCAATTTGAATAAATTATTTCAAGTATTGAAAAATAAGTTAAAACTAGACGCGTCGCGCAACGGTAGTTCGCGATTTCGCGTCGAAAACTTCAAATGAGTGTGTAGAGTGGAATATGGCTCGGAATTTTTCGAGATAAGAAAATTCCGGACTATTATATCCATATCTTCTGAACAAAGAAAGAAAATTAAAGTTTCGATAAGTAGATTTTGAATTAAGACCAAATCAATTTTCTAGAAAAATCGCGCTAGTGCAGTTTAGTGACCATAACAAGAAATTTGTTTAAATGAACGATTTTAATTACGGAAAAATATGGAATAAATTTGATAAATCTATTTAAATAATTTAAAAGAATTTGTCTCAAAAAATATGAATTTTCAAATATTTAAAAGTTGTTTAAGTTCAAATGAGCTTATATGGCACTTTCCGTAGCACTTTTCTGTTGCGAATTTTATAACTTTTGGAATATGAGTTAAATGTAACGACGTTTCCCACAATAAATTGTGAATGTTTTAAAAAGGTTAATTAAGCGTTTTGAAAAGATAATTTGGGATATTTATAAGCAATTCCAAAATAAAGTTGAAAATATGAGTATGCGGAAACGACTAGTACATTTGTCCCGACTGTGAGATCTGGGAAGATAAAATAAGATGTTTAACTAAGGTTAGGGATGGAGCAACCAGTGCCCTGAACTTACCTGACCTATGTTTTCTTTTCTTAGGCGAGGGGTGAAACATATCGAAAGGAAAGCCTGGATGCTCTTAAATAAAAAGACTGTATTAAGTTTTTGAATTAAAAGAAGATTGGTATTATCCAAATATTAAGCAATCTCCTAAATGAACGATTTCTATGATCCTATTTACTCAAAAATGTTTTTGTTAAGATTGATTTAGGGTTTATCGTAAACGATGTCTTAAATAACATTGTTTTTGACCCGCCTAAAAGTAAAGAAATTTGGATCGAGAATTAAGTAAGGAAATCTGAGATATTTTCCAAAGTAAAAGAATAAAGTACTTAGAATTATCCTAAGTTAAAAGAAAGAGATTTCGAAATCATTCGAAAAGAATAAAAGTGAAAAGAGACTTAATAAATACTATATACTCATATTCACTTTTTATCGATAATTGGATTTCGAAGGAACCAGGTTCGGATTTGGGTAATTCCTATCCCAAAACAACTTTGAACCAATGTATACGTTCGAACGTGAAGACATGTCGAAGATGAGTGAAGACCGTGGATCTTTATAGCGTGAAGACTGCTTGTTGAACATGCTCTGGGTAGCTTCCAATTATAGAGTTATTTATAGCAGTGGTCTCCTCGTAATGGAGATTTTTCGGATTGCAAGGACTACTCGATACTAGTGGTAGTAGGAGAGCGCCTACGGTTTTTCCTATTCCTGGACAACTTGTATGGACATTTGGCTGACATTGCATTTCTAACGATTACATACATTGGTTTCTACAAACGTACATCAGTGTTGGCGGAGAAGGCAACTTCTCTTAGCTTAACACCCTCCTTGAGATGTACGAGCTCAAGGGTTGTATTTTTGTGGAAGGCAATTAGTAGTTAAACGGAAATGGCAATGTGGCATTCAAAGATGTGATATGTGCTATGTGAAAAGGTAATCGTTGCCTCAAGCCTCATCAAACCGGAAATGACCGAAACAGGATTAGATGCGGTAAGGCTAAGTGGGTCATTCTCAATTAGGGTATGATCATCCCGTTCTAGATATATTTCTTCCCGCTATGACGTTCGGGATGTTAATTTATGTGGTGTATGGAAAGAGAGCTCTCGAATAGAGGTCGGTAACGACCGGGGGATGGCATATTCGGTACTATCTAGTTACAGAGGTAGACCGGTCTTGTTTTGGTAGAGGGTAGATGTTCTGTGCCTCGGGACATCCATCTAGAGGTGTACCTATTTCGGAAGGTGGATCCTACGCCTGGTCATTTGTATGGAAATCCATTCTCCAATAAGAACCTACGGACTTGATTGTAAACTTATTATGCCGAATTTAATCAATGTAACAATTTAGGTTAAGATTAATAAGTTTATTTGCAAAAAATTTCAAAGGGATGTCATTAGAATTATTGTCAAATGTTTTGATAAAAAAGTGTTTTAGTTATCATAAGGTAAAAACCCGTCCGTATTTATGTGTGGGCGTGGTCTTATGATATACTCTTTATTTCAAAGGATTTTATCCAAAAGCTGATATATGACACTGTCATTTGTTATTGAGTTTTTCTCACGCCGGTTTATCAAGCCTGATCCAGGTATTTTCAATACTCGGGTTAGATCCGAGTAGTTTCAGGATAGTCATAGACCGTTGGAGTTTCCAGAAGTGAGCTGGAGATATTCATCGACATATGAGCATATTCAATTATCCGCATTACTTAGTGTATTTTGTTTGATGTTTGCCAGCAATTGTAAGGGCAGATTTTATAAGTGTTCAAGCTGAATTTAGGTTAGACTCTGATATATGTATTTAAAAATTTCCCGCTGTAAAAATATTTGTTCAATATTATATGTTATTCCTTCGAGTGAGATTCTATTCTGTCTACTTTTCTTTTATACCCTTAAAGATCCATCTTTTCGTGCAATTTGAGTTAGACATGTGTAACGAGAACCTTGGCTCTGTTATGGATAAAGTCTCATCAGAGATAGGATTTGTAATATCCTAGGATGAGTAACTCATTAGAGATGGGGTTAGCAACACCCTAGAATGAGTTATGAGAGTATTATATATATGAGCGCGTATTTGTTAATTTTATAAAAATTATTTTGTTTTAAAGAAATTGGTAGATGAAATAATTTTACCTTGGGTTTATATTATAAATATCAAAGGGGATATTATTATTTTTGGATTAGAAATTAATGATTGTTTGTTATTTAGCTTAGTAAAACTTAAATATGAATATCTTGTGATTAGAATTAAACAATTTCAGTATAAGATATTCCATATAGAATTAACATGTTGAAAGCTAGAATTTAGAACTTTAATCATATACCCTTAGGTATTTGATATTAGGAAATAATAATGATCAAGTGGTTATCATAATGGATGAGTTTAAAAAGATTATCATGATGGATGAGTTTAAAAAGCTAAGTACAAATATCTTGTGAAGTAAAATTCACAATTTGATTATAAGATATTTGATGATAATACTGAAGCTAGAAGTGTAATTGGAGAAAGTAAAGAAAAAATGCATACTTAGAAAAAAAAATCTTATCAGTAAGATAGAAAAAGATAAACCTAAATTGAGACTTTTTACTAAATATAATATAAAAAGATAAGTTGTATAACTTATAAAGGAGTTAAGTTAATTTGAAATTTAGACACTTTGATTAGGTTAAAAGTCAAAGTAAAATTTAGGAATAAGAGATATAAGAAAAATCATCCTAATATAAAAACTTTGAATTAGTGATACATTAAGGGTAACATTTGTAATTCAAAATGAAGTAAGATTAGAATTGGATATTTTTGAATAATATGGTTAGTAGTTTTATTATTGGATGAAAATGTTTAAGTAACAAATACCATGTGAAATAAGTTTCACAATTTGACAATAAAGTATTTGATGGATTTAAGGTTAAGAAATTTGATTTAGAAAATGGGTAGGTAAATAAGTTAAGTAGTTAATCATAGAATCAGTGAGAAAAAGGTGTACACTTAGTAAAGTTGTCTTATTAATATATGGATTGGATATATAATATTATCTAAATAGAAACCTTAGGTAAAGAAAACTAAGGATTGAGTTTTATAACTTATTAATTTGAGATAATAGTAGAGTTCCACATTTGTTAAACACCTTAATTGAAGTAATGATGGTTTGAAGATTAAGGATATGTATATATACTCTTAGGAAGTAAAGGTATATTATACAAGTTTAAGTCATATTTGTATGCTTAAGTAATAATATATTTAGGTGAAAGCAATGGTTGTGAAATAAACTTGGATTAATAAAAGTTTTGAAAAAATGTGTTAGGTAAATATGAATGTGAATAAGTACATAAGTTAAACGTAGATCATTTTGGCACATAAATTTGATCTAAGTTTTGAGTACAGAACTTTGAGGTGTTTACACCAATCCGAAAAAGGATTTATCACTCGATTCTTGACGGCAAACATTGATGAGTGTTTATGATTATGTATACAAGTTTTCTATCATAGTTGAGAGCTATGCAAGGAAAGCAAGGGTTTGTGATCAAAAAGTCTGATCAAAGTCCGCACTAGAAAATCGGAGGATCGATACTAGTTCAGAGGTAAAGTTGTAGATTTGAATAATAGATCAAATCAAAGATCACATATAGTATGATGTTTTGGGTCTGTCTACTTAGTAGTTGGATAGTTATCTTTAAAAGTAGGCACTAAGATACAGTGGTTGGACTTATGTTTTGATATGTGCAAATTTATATAGACCTCGGGTATAGTACATGCTCAGGACAGAGGATGAGTTATGTGGATGTATTCATGTATGTTGATATAGTATCAGTGGGGTTGTTTTTGGATGTATAGTCTTGTTTGGTTGTTGTATATTATATCTTAAGTGTGCATTATGCACTAGGATGAGTAGGATAAAAGTTTGACTTGATGTATATATAACCGTAAGTACGTGATAGATACTCAGATTAATATGGGGAATCTTTGTATGGATGTTCGGCATCATTTGTTTTAGTGTTATTATGATATCGACCTTCTTCTTTTCTATCATCAGTAGAAATAAGTCAACTTATTTAAGGATATGAGTATGAGATAGATTCCTTTATCTAACTTTTATTTCGAGGACGAAATACTTTTAAGTAGGGGAGAATGTAACGACCCGTAATTTCGCTACTTCGAAAATGAGAGATTTCGTTCGTTTTAAATTTAAAAAGGAGTTTAAATCTTAAATAAAAATGTTATATATAATAAAGAAATTATTTATTCTTGTAGATAATAAATTAAAAAGTATAAATTTAGATTTTTTAACAAATCGACAAAAGTTAAGTTTTGTTAATAATAAATAAAGACTTAAATAAATGAATTTAAATATTTATTTAGAAAGGTAAATCTTATTTAAAACATCTACTAAAGATAATAAAAGTAAATTTATATATTTAAAAGTATGTTAATAATCATTTTACAAAATAACCAAAATTTGTCGCATTTTGTCAGTTTTACATACACTGTAAAATTGAAGATTTTGATATTAATTAAAGATAATTTTAAAATATAAAGAAAATTGTTTTAATTTATTTAAAGAAGTAAAAAGTTCATTTTAAAGTTTGGTTTACTTCAATATATAGCTTAATAAAAACGTCAAATTTTGACTGTAAAATTTGTCGTCAAAAACGCCGTTTTAAACCAAAACAAGTTGTCGACAAGTTGTTGCAACTTGATACATTTTCTAACTTATAAATACAAGTTTACAAACTATTTAAACACTTTACATTTAGCACTAAAAGACAAAAGGAGTTTACTTTTGAAAACTTTATACAAATGTATAAAAAGTGAAAAGTATGATTTGACATATTTAAAAATAATTAAAGCTTTTATAAAACAACATCATTACCTTACTTCTCATCTCATTAACGAGATGTTATGCTTATGCATAGAAAAGGAGCAAATGGAAAAGTGAAAAGAAAACTAACTTAAGGAATTAATGACACATACATCCATGCATTTAATGCAAATCAAATCAATACGAAGTCTTCTCTTTAAAATGCAAAATTTAAGAAAGTAATCATTTCTATCTTTAACATCACCATTAATGCTTAAGTCACATCACTTATGGAAAAGGAGCAAATGTAATTTTAACATTTTAAAGTGTAAGAAGAAGAGGTAATCATCATTTCTTAAGTACAAATTCAAATCAAACTATTTCTTCTCCAATAAGCAAAGGTCAAATCAAGGGTAGAAAGGTAAATTAAAAAGACAAAAAGTAGAGAAGGGTATTTTAATCATTGTTCATCCAAAGCTCAAGTATATATATGCATCCATACCTTTCATTTTTCACACTTCATTCTCTACTTTCTTCTTCATTTTCTCCTTCCTCTTCACCTCTATTTCCATGGCTTCCCACCTCCATTCACCTTCTACCTCTAAGCCATTCACCTTCTACCACTTATACTCCTCCTCCAAAATACCAAAACCCTCTCCACCCTCGGCCAAAATCACCCTACACACCAAAATCGAGCCTAGCTTCCACCTACCCACCCCTAAACCCCAAGGCCAAGCCCACACACCACAAACCCGAGCCACCCTAGCCAAGCCGAGCCCCTACACCCCAAACCCGAGCACCAGACACCAAAAACCCGACCTATACACTCCTACACCTCCTACACGCCATACCCAAGGCCACACCATCCTCCACACCAAAGTCGTACTCCCTCTCTTCCATATAAAAAACAAAAGAAAAGAAAAGGAAAAGAGAAGAAAAGGAAAACAAAGGAAAACAAAAGCGTTCGGAAAGAAAACGGCAAAAGGCGAGACGTTGGAAATAGCACGTTAGCGAGAGACGGAAATCTTATGTTAAAGTTTGACGGAGTGGATATGAACGTGAGAAATTCTCACCGCTTTTTGAATTATATTGATTATCATGCTTAATAGTTATGTTAAATAATCACTATTCGATGATATGGATGTTTGATTGGTTGTTTGAATACGTTAGATAATCCGTAGTAATGTTATGACATTTACCATATTGAATATGTTAGTGTTATATGATTGTTGTATGGTTGTGATGATAATTTGGACATCAAATTTCTATTAATTAAATAATTTCTTTGTTTAATAAGACCCTATTTTAGTAATATGAGATATTTTGGAAAATAAGTCTCTTTTCATTTAGAAGTGAAATTAAAGTTAAAATGAAAGAGAATTTGAATTTTGAAGTAAAACAGATTTGAAAAGGGTAGTTAATTAGGAATTGAAATTGAGATGAATAGTGAAATTGAAATTGAAATGGATTTTGAAAAAGTAAAGTTTAGTTTGAGATTGAATTGAAGTTTAAATTGAAATTAAATTTGAAATCTAAGTTTTAAATGTGTTTAATTCAAGATTAGAATTGAAATTGAATTGAAATTGAAATTTAAAATTTAATATTAAAATAATGGGAATATAATAATATTATAATGTGGTAATAGTGAAAATATATTTTAAATACTTTAAAAAATGAAATTATTGATTTAAAATGATTTGTAATGATTTTATAAGTGTTGAAATCAAATTTGAATAAATTATTTCAAGTATTGAAAAATAAGTTAAAACTAGACGTGTCGCGCAACGGTAGTTCGCGATTTCGCGCCGAAAAGTTCAAATGAATGTGTAGAGTGGAATATGGCTTGAAATTCTTAGAGGTAAGAAAATTCCAGACTATTATATCCATATCTTATAAACGTAGAAAGAAAATTAAAGTTTCGATATGTAGATTTTGAATTAACACCAAATCAATTTTCTAGAAAAATCGCGCTAGTATAGTTTAGTGACCATAATAAGAAATTTGTTTAACTTAATGATTTTAATTACGGAAAAATATGAAATAAATTTGATAAATCTATTTAAATAATTTAAAAGAGATTTGGATCAAAAAATATGAATTTTCAAATATTTAAAAGTTGTTTAAATTCAAATAAGCTTATATGGCACTTTCCGTAGCACTTTTCTACTGCGAATTCTATAACTTTTTGAATATGAGTTAAATGTAACCACGTTTCCCAGAATAAATTTTGAATTTTAAAAAAAGTATAATTTGGCGTTTTGAAAAGATAATTTGGGATATTTATAAGCAATTCCAAAATAAAGTTGAAAACCCGAGTATGCAGAAACGACTAGTACATTTGTCCCGCCTGTGAGATCTAGGAAGATATAACAAGGTGTTTAACTAAGGTTAGGGATGGAGCAACCAGTGCCTTGAACTTACCTGGTCTATGTTTCCTTTTCTTAGGCGAGAGGTGGAAAATATCGAAAGGAAAGCCCGGATGCTCTTAAATAAAAAGACTGTATTAAGTTTTTGAATTAAAGGAAGATTGGTATTATCCAAATGTTAAGCAATATCCTAAATGAATGATTTCTATGATCCTATTTACTAAAAAATGTTTTTGTTAAGATTTATTTAGCGTTTATCGTAAACGATGTCTTAACTAACATTGTTTTTGACCCCTCTAAAAGTAAATAAATTTGGATCAAGAATTAAGTAAGGAAATCTGAGATATTTTCCAAAGTAAAAGAATGAATTACTTAGAATTATCTTAAGTTAAAAGAAAGAGATTTCGATATCATACGAAAAGTATTAAAGTGAAAGAGACTTAATAAATCCTATATACTCATATTCACTTTTTATCGATAATCGGATTTCGAAGGAACCGGGGTCGGATTTGGGTAATTCTTATCTGAAAACCACTTCGAACCAATGTATACGTTCGAACGTGAAGACATGTTGAAGATGATTGAAGACCATGGATCTTTATAGCGTGAAGACTGCTAGTTGAACATGCTCTGGGTTGCTCCCAATTATAGAGTTATTTATAGCAGTGGTCTCCTCTTGATGGAGATTTTTTGGATTGCAAGGACTGCTCGCTACTAGTGGTAGTAGGAGAGCGCCTTCGGTTTGTCCTGTTCCTGGACAGCTTGTATGGACGTTTGTTTGACATTGCATTTCTAACGATTACGTACATTGGTTTCTACAAACGAACATCGGTGGCGGTGGAGAAGGCAACTTCTCTTAGCTTAACACACTCCTTGAGACGTATGAGCTCAAGGGTTGTATTTTTATGGAAGGCAATTAGTAGTTAAATGGAAATGGCAATGTGGCATTCAAAGATGTGATATTTTCTATGTGAAAAGGTAATCGTTGCCTCAAGCCTCGTCAAACCGGAAATGACCGAAATAGTATTAGATGCGGCAAGGCTAAGTGCGTCATTCCCAATTAGGGTATGATCATCCCCTTCTAGATATATTTCTTCCCGCTGTGACATTCGGGACGTTAATTTATGTGGTGTATGGAAAGAGAGCACTCGAATAAAGGTCGGTAACGACCGGAGGATGACATATTCGGTACTATCTAGTTACAGAGGTAGGTCGGTCTTGTGTTGGTAGAGGGAAGATGTTTTGTGCCTCGGGACATCCATCTAGAGGTGTACCCATTTCGGAAGGTAGATCCTGCGCCTGGTCATTTGTATAGAAATCCATTCTCCAATAAGAACCTACGGACTTGATTGTAAACCTATTATGCTGGAATTTAATCAATGTAACAATTTCGGTTAAGATTAATAAGTTTATTTGCAAATGTTTTCAAAGAGATGCCATTAGAAATAATATCAAATGTTTTGATATGAAAGCGTTTTAGTTATCATAAGGTAAAAACCCATCCGTGTTTATGTGTGGGCGTGGTCTTATGAGATACTCTTTATTTCAAAGGATTTTATCCAAAAGCTGATATATGACACTGTCATTTATTATTGAGTTTTTCTCACGCTGGTTTATCAAACCTGATCCGGGTATTTTCAATACTCCGGTCGGATCCAAGTAGTTTCAAGATAGTCGAAGACGGTTGGAGTTTCCAGAGGAGAGCTGGAGATATTCATCGATGTATGAGAATATTCTATTATCCGCTGTACTTAGTGTATTTTGTTTGATATTTGTCAGCAATTGTAAGGGAAGATTTTATAACTGTCCAAGCTGAATTTAGGTTAGACTCTGATATATGTATTTAAAAGTTTTCCATTGTAAATATATTTGTTCAAGATTATATGTTATTCCATTCGAGTGAGATTCTGTTCTGTCTACTTTTCTTTTATACCCTTAAAGATCCGTCTTTTCGTGCAATTTGAGTTAGACATGTGTGGTTTATTGTCGATTCAAAGGGAAAACGGGACTTTACATTAGTGGGTTGAGATGCAAGGTCAGTAGAGTTATACAACAGATGTCTGACTTTCACCTAGAGGCTACCAGCAGTTGTGTATAATTACTACTAATGTGAGACATCTCCAATCATAGGACCCATGGAAAAGAAATATGCATAAAATGTAGGACCTACTTTAGGGATTGGAGGTATTAAGTCGTTGTTTGATGGCATGCCTCTTCCCCATAATGGAAGTATTAAATGTTCAGGGTAAGTGGTTAGGCACAGTAAAAGGTACCTTTGGAGTCCGCTTCAAGGATTGAAGGTACTAAGTGGTTGTTTGAGTGTCCGCCTCATCCCCTGAAGTATTAAGTGGCTTGAAATGATTCTGTGCAATGTCAGGTAGATTGGCACCGGTGAGAGTCCGCACTGGGAGTAGGTATTAAATGATGGGGGACTACCTCTTTTGAGGTCCTAAATGTTGGAGTCTGCCTCTTTTCCATTAAAAATGTATTAGGTTACTAGGGTACTATCTCTTACATTGTTAGGACTATTATTAACTAGTCGCTATCTGGCAAAGGGCCCTCTTTGGAGACTTAAGGTAGTAAATGATTGACGGGTCTTCCTCTTCCTATTAAAGAAGTATTAATTGGCTAGGTTTTGGGTAAACCAATTTAGATATATGTGGATGTAGACATATATATATATATACATATATATCTTTGTGTGTGTGTTGATACCTTGCAAAAGGTTAGGAATATTATATGCATACATATGATTTAACAGATCAGCCGTAAATAATAGACATAACATTCAAATGCAAATCAGTCAGCGGGATGGGTAAATTGTGTTATTTTCCAATCACCAGAACGTTATTCTAACCCCCTCCTTATTACAACCCACATGTTAATTTTAGAAGGTCAAGCTATTGGTGCAAAACGGGAACAACAAATGAAGAAGTCTTCTCTTTCATGCTCAACACTGACAAGGCAATTAAATAACCAAGGAACGATATTGCGAGGTAGAAGCCTTAGTCAATGCGTGTGTTCTATTATACTTCTAAATTCCTCTATTAGTTTATACTTATTGTTAGCACCAAAATTGGTCACTAACGTCCTTAGAAAGATTGTGTAGAGAGATTAATGAAGAAAGTAAATTAAAATAGAGAACAATATATAAATTTCAATACAGAGAACAAGAACACCAAATTTATAGTGGTTCGGCGTAACTGCCTACGTCCACTTTGAAGTTGATTTCTATTAATTTCCTTGATAGTTGATTACAGATACAATTTGTTTCTAATTACTTGAATACAATTGCAAAGTAAAAGATTAAGTCTTGAGTGAGTGCTGAATGCGGCAGAGTTTCCCCAGTGTTCCCAAAAAACTGATCCTTTTCACTATGCCCCTGCCTCTCTATTTATAGACGAAGGTGGGTTGGACTTCCCTGATGGGCCTGGTAGCTGGATATCTCGGCCTAAATGGAGTAAGCTCCGTGTGCCGACCCGAACATGTCGAACGGCCAAATGCCGAACCATCATCTTCATGCCCAACTATGCGGTGTTATGTGGGAAGAGTAGGCCGAGCAACAATCGAAGCCGGTCGAGATTGAAAGAATGCTGAATAATCTTTGGTTGTCGAACGTTCTCAGGAGGCCGAACAATATCTGAATGCCGAATGATCTTATGCCGAGCGTCCATGGTATGCCGAATGTTCATGGATGCTGAACGATATACAATGCCGAACGTTTCTCAATGCCGAACAATCTCTGGATGCCGAATGATCTTATGCCAAGTGTCCTTGGTATGCCGAACGTTCATGGATGCCGAACGATATACAATGCCGAACGTTTTTCAATGCCGAACGCTTCTGGATGCCGAGCGCTCCTTCATGCCGAGCGTTCCTTTATGTCGAGCGTTTTTCTGATGCCGAACGCTCTTGACTGCCAAATGACCCTGACTGCCGAACGATTCCTTGTGCCAAGAGTTTAGAATGCCGAACGATACATATATCGCCGAGCAGTGTGCTAATGCCGAGTACTTAGTTGCCTGGTCAAATCTCCAGGAAACACTTGGCCCTCAAAGTGCATCGCGTGACCGGAGGTGATGCGCTTTGAACTACGTGTCCTTTGTGCTTCGCTTCGAAACTTGGCCCATCACTCTTGGAGGTTGTTTTATTGTGAATACCAGATGGGGTGGTGTGTGCCGAACGTAACGCGAATACCGAACGATATAGCCGAAGTCGAACATCCCATGCATACCGAACGAAATGAAAGCCGATGCCGAATGATGCTGCTTCGACCGGTTCTACCGGTCATTGTCGTTTCGCCTTCTTCTTCTTCCGTATAAAGGTCAGAACATTCCTTCTTCTTCTCTTTTTTCACTTCCACCTCTTCTACTTTACATGCGTGAACCACGCCTATTAACAGACTCTAAAGATTAACAATCCTTCCCAATCCATTCGGCATCTCCCCAAGTCTCGATCTACCAACTAGGTATCTATCCCTCTATTTAAATCCTTTCCCTGATTAAAACATTTTAAAATCGAACTTCGATTAGGCTACTTTTTAGGGCTACATGGTTTGGAGGGAAAGAGAAGTGGCCAGAGACGAGTACACGAGGGAGTTATTGGGAGGTGTATCGTGGTTCGGCACGGTTCTCTTGTGTCGAACGAGGTTGGAGGAAAAAAAAGAATAGAGGAGGAGTAGGAAGTGGCTAGGATGCCGAACAGCATGGTCTGGCATGACTCGCCGAATGATCCGTCCTTGTGGTTCGGTGTGGATGAAGGAAGAGAAGAAAAAATGAAACTATTGTTAAGGATGGGGTGTCGAGCGTTGGGGCTCGGCGTAACTCTGGTTCGGTATGACCCACCACATGCCGAGTGGTGGAATAAAAGGATAGGAAGGGAGTACGAAATAGATAGGACGCCGAACGTTATTTCGACTGAACAGAATTTAGGTCGAATGCTACCTAGGTCGAACAGTGCTTTGACCGAACGATACCTAGGCCGAACAATAGTTAGGCCGAATGAAAGTTTGGCCGAACAATATTCAGGCCGAACGATAGCTAGGCCGAACGATAAAAACAGACAAAAGCTTTTGACATACAATGTCGATGTCCGAGTCCAAAATTGAAAACATCGCAAGGCTGGTTTTCAGAGACGGTCAGCGATGACAGTCTTCGAGAATGACAGTCCAAAATTCAACTTTATACCATCAGCTGCGTGACTTATAATTTCTCAACGTTTATATTTGAATGATTGCACTAGATCACACACCGCACATGGGGAAAAATTTATGTTGTTAAGTCTAACGCCGATTATTTTTTGAGTATAGTTTAAACAGGTTCTCTGCTAAACTCAATATTTATTGGAAATGTCTAAGAGATCTAGCTCCGCCACGATTTCAGATAGACCGGGACCGTCCTCTCGACAAGAAGTCGCGGATGTTTCAAATCCGTCAACCTCCCATGCACATAACTTAGCTCCCGACGCTTTGGAGGTAGCAATTCTCTTGGATAACCCTGTTGATTCACAGGCTTTGAAGGTCAATGAAGTTGCGCTCCGGCGAATATGCTCCATCCATGGGATCCCTTTCGACGACGTGTTGGTTCCATCGGGGCACGATCGTCCACACTTGCATCCTGTTGGATACACGGCGTGTAATAAATTCATGTGCTGGGTTGGTAGCATGCCACATTTCAGTTTATTTCTTCGGGAGGTTCTGCAATACATTGACATTGCCCCGTCGCAACTGCACCTGAACGGCCACGCATTTATCTACGGTACCTACATCCTCTTCATGACCGTCCTCTCTAGGCCTCCAACTTCGGGCGACATCAGATATATTTATATGATCAAGAAGCGGGGAGATAGCCCCTCTTACATGTTTGTCGAGCCATATCGCAAATGTCAAATCTTAACTGGGCGTGGAGCAAATTTGCCCTGTACAAACAGGAATGGTTCTATATGCGTTGCCCTTCCGGTTTTGCGAGGAGATGGGTGGAAGGAAGTAAGTATTTTCTCCGGATTGATATTCATACTTGGTCAGAGCCATGCCTTTTCTAATTCTTGTTTCATCTTTACAGGTATCAACCCGCGTCCTGATGGTCGCCGATACTCTAAGGCCGTCGAGGCTATTCGAGCCTTTTCTGCCGAAGAAAGAGACATCCGGACTCTCATTTCGAATGAGTCGCTTACAAGGTTTGGAATGTTGCCAGCAGGCCGTCAGATAAGCCTTCCTCAAGGCACTACCATGCCCAAGCCCACCTTTTGGAAGGGGAAGAAATTGGCCGAGTCATCGGTACGTCACACTCCTGACGCACCAGAAGAGGGGGAAATAAAGGGAGACGAAACACCCGAAGCGCAAGGTGAGAACTTGGGTCCCACTCAGGATCCGACAGTCGAAGTGCACGACATCGAAACGTCATCTTCCCCTTTGAAGAGGAAAAATAGATTGACGTACAGGATTAGGAAGGAGAAGATTAGCGGAACTTCAAAAGTTACGCTCATTCCAACGGAGAAAGAGGCCTCTTCACAGCATGTAGAAAGTTCTTTAAAGGGCCTATCGAACCTCTCCATTCTCGATGACCTGCTCAATTATGACTTCGACGATCCGGAAGCATTTCAACTTCACTCGCCCATCAGAGGCAATGCGGGCGCTCTAGCCCAAAGTCAGGGAGAGAAAACTCCCATTAGTAAAGCAGCTGGTCCGTCGGGGGAAAACACTAGGACACACACATGCACTTCACTTTGCGCTTTAATTCTCGTTGTCACTCTTCTTATTGCTAACTCATCATTTCTCAAATTTCGTACAGGTGGCATGAGACATAAACACGGCATTGACTGCCTCCACGGGTCATCTGTTTTCTATCACTCCGGGTGTGATTCAGGTTCCGGGAGACGTCGGGACAGAGACGATAATGGCGATAGGGATTATCATTCCCAGGACTCATCATCTCAGAAGAAAACATACTATCAGCCCAAGTACCACCAGCATCCCTCTTCTCATTCGGAACCAAGCAAAGACAAGCGCGACCACAAGGGGTCGCAATCTGATGCCCCTCGGGATCAACACTCTGACTCCTCTTCCACTCAACAGTCCCGAGATCCTCACAGGAGGGCTGAACTTTCTAAGCCGTCTCCTCCTGCTCTTGCAACAGATCCAACTGTGTCAGAGAGGCTGGCCGAGCTTAAGGATAAATTTCCAAAAATCTGCTTTGATGGCCTGAAATTTGGCTGAAAAACTTTCTGAAGTCTCCATGGAGCGCCAACACGAGATCGATCTCCTGAAGCTTGAGGCCATCCACAACAGAGATATCATTAAGGCTTAGGACGAAGAGTTTGCAACTTATAGATCTCAGCTTGAGGCCGCCCGGCAGAGCGCTCAAGAGACTGCCGAAGCCGTGACTCGTTTGGAATCGACACATAAAAAAGAGATCGACGAGGAGGTACAACGCTGCGGGGCCTTAGCATTAGAGAAGGACTCAGTCCAAAACGAGAGGGACACGTTCAGCCTCCGAGTCAAGGAACTTAAGGAGCAGCTCCACAGAGAGAAGGAAGAGAAAACAGCTATCCAAGAAGAGTCACAACGATACTGTGACGAAATCGTTGCTACTCGACTCTTAAAAGAAAAACTTGAGGCCGAGCTTTCCAAAGTCGAGGCGATAAAGAGTGAAGCCCATGAAGAGGGCAAGAAGATAGCGTCTGCGGACATCGGCTCTCGTCTTGAGGCGGCTAGAGAAGAAGGTAGGGAAGAGGTCAAAAGCTTGTTTGACCCGTTAATTGCTGAATTCAATGTCCGCGTCCTCATGCATCGAGACTTGACTTTTCTGGGCGATGGCTATCTTGAATCTTTGGCCAAGGCGTGGGCGGCATTGATAGAAATCAGGAGGGCCGAGCATGGTATCGAAGAGATTGGTGAGGGGGCCTTGATAAAAGAATTCCTCAAGGAAAATGAGCCTTCGGACTTGTTAGTAGCTAAAGCTATTTATTGCAAAGGCTCCCCCTCAAAGAAAGGGAAAGAAGTGATTACCAGTCCATCCGGGGTCGTGCCTCCAGCTCATGCACCTACTCGATCGGCTGATCTGCCGATACTCGATCCATTTGAGCAGCATATCGGTTATAATTGTTGAGTCACAAGCTTTATGAAAGGTTTTGATTTCTGACAAATAAGGCGATTGATTTCTGACAAACAAGGCGATCGACAAAAACAAGGTCAATAGAGCTATATATGGTACTCTAGATTATAGGTTGATTATTTGTTGTTGTAATAGTAATAAATTTGTTAAAATCTATCCTCAAATAATCATGCATATCAAGGGAATCAATATATATACGAATAATTTATAAGTTGCATGCAGTTGCACAATTCAATGTGCAATTTAACAGGCACCGGTCGACCGGTCAATATATGTGCGGTCGACCGTTCCTGTGTAAATTGCACAGTGAACGTGCACACATGCACATAACGTATATATATATTTGAATTCCTGTCTACCGGTCCATTTTTGACCTGTCGACCGTTTTTAAACAGAAAGCAACTTTTCCAAAAGACACTTCTCTTCTCCAAAGGTTGCATCTCCTATCTTTCATCAATGATCATAACTCTTAATGGCAACTGTTCACAAAGAGTTACAACTATTTTTCTCTATATATACTCATCTAAATCATTGATTCAAACACAAGTTTTTACAACGATTTCATATATTCTTTTAATCTAATCTCTGATCTCAATACTGTATTATAAAAGCTCTAAATTATTTATTGAATCTTTGAAACTATTTCATATCCTTTGATTCAATAATATACTTTCCTTAATCTTTTCAAAACATCATATCGCATACTTTGAGGATAAGATTATAGGAAGGGTGTACTGCTAGTGACAAATCCGTGTTTTCAAGAACACAAGTTGTCAACAACAATTGTATTTGTTCTTTTGTTGAAGTCCTCTGTGTTGTAAGAGGCAAGTGTTGAAGTCCTCAGTGTATTAGAGGCGTGAAATCCCGTTCGGTTGTTCGGGTATTGTAAACCTGTTCCTCCGGGTGAAGCGAGGTAGTTAATAGTGAAAATCCAGATAGAAGTCTGGGACTGGACGTAGGACGGTGCTCCGAACCAGTATAAAAATCTCTGGTGTGATTTTTCTATTTTCTATTTACAATGCTATTATCATCTATTTCCGCATTTGTATTGTAATCCATATTATACGATCCGTGTATACTATATTAGCACATATAATTGTATACACACCGCACTTTCAATTGGTATCAGAGCTCGGTCATCATATAACCGTAACACAGTTATTTGATATATTCTTGTAATATGGCAAATAACGCAAGTACTAGCACTCAAAACACCACTTACACAGAAGGGCAATCGACACAAAGACCTCCATTTTTCAATGGTCTTAACTACAGTTATTGGGCAACAAGTATGTCATTCTTTATGCAATCATGTAGCTATGATGCTTGGAATGCTACTCAAAGAGAAATAGTAAATCCAACAACTGATTATTCAGAATGGACTGTGGCTGAGAAAACGGCAGCAGCCGTAAATGCAAGAGCAATAAATATGTTGTTCTGTGCATTAGACCAAAATGAATATAACCGTGTTAGTATCTGCACTACTGCATATCAAATTTGGCAAACGCTAAAAATCACTCATGAAGGTACTAACAAGGTTAAACAAGCCAAAATAGCCATGCTGAAAAGTCAGTTTCAAAATTTCAAAATGAAACCAAATGAAACAATCAATGACATGTATTCACGGTTTCAAACGATTCACCATGCACTTATTGGGTTAGGACAAAAGTATTCTGATTTTGATGTTGTTTCAACAGTCCTACATTCTCTGACTAATGAATGGGAAGGAAAAGTATTAGCAATTGAAGAAGCTAATGACCTTTCCGTCATGAAGCCATATGAATTGATAGGAAATTTAATGTCCTATGAAGCAAATTTGCAGGCTAGAAAAGAACAGAAAGAAGAAAAGAAAAATGTAGCATTTCATGTTGAGAAAGATGAAAATGAATCAGATTCTGAAGATGAAGATTTGGCGTTCATTGCTAAAGGTTTCAAAAAATTCCTAAAATATCGAAAAGCCAGTCGCTACAATAAAAGGAAACCTGGATCAAATAAACCATCTTCATCTGCTATAGAATGTTTCAACTGCCATAAAAAGGGACACATGCAGAAGGATTGTCCAGAACAAAAGAAAAAGTCAGAAAATGACAAATTCAAATATAAGAAGGACAAATCAAAGAAACGAGCCTTCTCAGTAACATGGGATGATTCAGAGTCATCTTCATCAGAAAGTGAAAGTGATTCGGAGAATGAACAAGCTAATGTTTGCTTTATGGCAACAGAAGATGAGGTACAAATTCCTACATTTGATGAATTACTTGATATTAATGCTGAATTGATAGTCAAATATAAAGACTTAAAACGTCAATTAAAAGTAGTCAAAGCAGATTTAAGTAGAGCAGAGTTTGAACGAGATATGTTAAAAGATGAGAAGAAAATATTAGAAGAAGAACTTGAAAATATTCAAGAATCATCATCTAATGTTGACTCTCAAATATCTCTTTTGAGTCAAGAAATAGAAGCTCAAAAAGAGAAAAATAATGCTCTCACTACTGAAAATCATGAACTTAAAGCAAAAGTCAAAATTCTAGACCTAGAAAAAGCTAGTTTACAAACAAAGTTTGATGACATTACTCAAAATGTTTCTAACTTTAACAAAGGTCGAGAAAATTTGACTAAAATCATTGAAAGTTCACAATCTATTTCAGATAAACAAGGTTTGGGATATAACAAAACTAAGAAACATCTTAGAAATAAAAGGAAGAAGAAAGTACAAAAAACTGAAGCTAAGAAAAATCTTAGTTTATTATATTTCAAACCAAAACCAGTTGTGAAATTTCAAAAGAGAAATGTCAAGACTATCAAAATATGGGTTCCTAAAACAAATAATAATTTGATTAGGAACAAATACATTCAGCAATTCATGAATAATGTACATTTTAATAACAATTATATATATAAAGGGGATACCGGACCCAAATGGGTTTGGACTCCTAAGACCTAACTCTTAGGACCCTATAAAAAGTGGGTACCATGAACTTAATTCTATTTTTTGCAGGTCCCACTGAAGAAAAGAGGAAAGTGGATATTGGACAGTGGTTGCTCAAAGCATATGACGGGAGACAAGAGCTTATTAACAAATATTAAATACTCAGATGGTGGCTCAGTCACTTTTGGAGACAATTCAAAAGGTTATATCATCGGCAAAGGCGATGTGAGCAATTGCGGTACATCTAACTTACCTCTTATTACTAATGTCATGTTAGTTAGAAATTTAAAACACAATTTACTTAGTATTAGTCAATTATGTGACAAGGGTTTTATAATTTCCTTTTCAAATAATAAGTGTAGTATTTTAGATAAAGACCATAATTTGGTTTTTGAAGGTTATAGAGACAGAAATATATATATTCTAAATATGAATATTAATCATAATTCAGATATGTGTCTTGTGGCTAATGACAATGATCCATGGCTATGGCACAAACGTTTCTGTCATATAAACTTCAGAACTATTGACAAGCTAGCCAAAAACAATCTAGTTAGAGGACTACCCAAAATGAGTTTTAAAGTTAACAACATTTGTGATGCATGTCAATTAGGAAAATTGACCAAATCATCGTTTAAATCCAAGAAAGTCATATCAACATTACAACCACTTGAGTTACTGCACATGAATTTGTTTGGACCTACTAGAGTTCAATCAATAAATCACAGTCAATATGTGCTTGTAATTGTTGATGATTTCTCTCGTTATACATGGACAATTTTCTTAAAAAATAAAAGTGATACTTTCGATCATTTCAAATCTTTCGTCAAAAGAATTCAAAAATCAAAAGGGATTAAAGTTAAAAATATAAGAAGTGATCATGGCGGAGAGTTTGAAAATAATGAATTTGAACATTTTTGTACAAAGAAAGGTATATATCATAATTTTTCGTTTCCCAGAACTCCACAACAGAACGGAGTAGTAGAACGAAAGAACCGAACTTTACAAGAATGTGCAAGAACATTATTGAATGGAACCACCTTACCAAAACATTTCTGGGCAGAAGCTGTCGCAACTGCCTGTTATGTTTTAAATCGTGTGTCCATAAGACCTCTTACCAAGAATACTCCTTATGAATTGTTTAACAAAAGAAGGCCCAAAATCTCATACTTCAAAGTTTTTGGTTCCAAGTGCTTTATTTTAAATACGAAAGACCAGCTTGGAAAATTCGATCCAAAAGCCGATGAAGGAATATTTGTCGGTTATTCGGAACGAAGTAAGGCCTATCGGATATTTAATAAACGAACCAAAACTATTGAAGAATCACTTCATGTCTCTTTTGATGAAATTTATCAGCATCCTCACACAATATCAGATGATGACGAATCAATAGTCATTGATAATCCAATCATCTCAAATACTGATTCTGACTCAGAAGTAATTATTGAGAATACTCCTCAAATATGTGAATTACAATCACCACCAAGAATATTAAGAGACCATCCGGCCCAAAATATAATAGGTGAAATAACATCACATGTCAGAACAAGGAGTCAACTCAATCAAATGGGTCATGTCGCTTTTCTCTCAAATATCGAACCCAAGAATCCAAAAGAAGCTGCTACAGATGATTACTGGATCATTGCCATGCAGGAAGAACTAAATCAGTTTGAGCGCAATGACGTTTGGGAACTTGTTCCGAGACCAACTGACCAGTCAGTAATTGGTACTAAATGGGTCTATAAAAATAAGGCTGACGAACAAGGAAATATCACCAAAAATAAAGCAAGATTAGTAGCACAAGGATACAATCAGGAAGAAGGTATCGATTATGAAGAAACTTTTGCACCAGTTGCTCGACTAGAAGCTATTAGAATTCTATTATCTTTTGCTTGTCATCATAATTTCAAACTTTATCAGATGGATGTCAAAAGTGCTTTTCTCAATGGATTTATCAAAGAGAATGTCTATGTCGAACAACCCCCTTTATTCGTACATGAAAAATATTCTGACCATGTGTTCAAACTTAAGAAAGCTCTGTATGGTTTAAAACAAGCACCTCGTGCTTGGTATGAACGATTACGTAGCTATCTTATTAATTCAGGATTTGAAATAGGCAAAGTCGATCAAACTTTGTTTATTAAACATTCTCGAAAAGATATTCTGGTTATCCAAATATATGTAGACGATATCATCTTTGGTTCAACAAACGATAAACTCTACAAGGAATTTGCAAGTATTATGACCAAAGAATTCGAAATGTCTCATATGGGAGAACTATCTTATTTTCTTGGACTTCAAATCAAACAACTTTCAAACGGTATTTTTATCAATCAAGAAAAATACTGTGAAAATCTTATCAAACGCTTCGGATTACAAAATACATCTGGTAAACCAACTCCTATGAGTACAACTACACATCTTGAAAAAGATGAAAGTGGTAAGAATGTTGACCAGAAATTATATCGAAGCATGATTGGTTCTCTTCTTTATCTTACAGCTAGTCGTCCAGATATATTAATGAGTGTTTGTTTATGTGCTCGTTTTCAAGCCGATCCAAAGGAATCACATTTACGAGCAGTGAAACGTATAATTCGTTATCTTAATAATACCAAAGATTTTGGTCTTTTCTATCCAAAAGAATGTCCGTTTGAATTAGTATCATATAGTGATGCTGATTTCGGTGGCTCACGAACAGATAGAAAAAGTACAAGTGGTACATGCCATTTTATTGGAAAATCACTTGTCTCTTGGTTTAGTAAGAAACAGAATTGTGTTTCACTATCAACATGTGAAGCTGAATATATATCAGCGGCTCTCGCTTGTACTCAAGTACTATATATGCAACAAACACTTCAAGATTTTGATATTCATTTATCAAATTCTATTATATACTGTGATAACACAAGTGCTATAAATCTTTCTAAAAATCCAGTGAATCACTCTCGAACTAAACACATTGATATCCGTCATCATTTTCTTCGAGATAATATTGAAAAAAGAAATATATGTCTTGAATATGTCCATACTGAAAATCAATTAGCAGACATTTTTACTAAGCCGCTGCTCGAATCTAATTTTATTAGATTACGAAGAGAGCTTGGATTAATTTCAAGAAAAAATCTTGACTAAGCAATTACTAATGTACACCTTCTCTTTTGGTTATTCTCTTTAATTATAATTTTTTGTTTAAACTAAACTAATGTCTTTTCTCCTAGTAACCGTATCTTTTACTTAACCTATTTTTTATATTAAATATTAGCCATTGCTTTATTTAATGGTTAAAATCTATTTACTCATTTTATAAATTCAGTTTTAAAAACAAAGCTATTTTTAGATTTACAATAAAATTTCTGCTTATATTTTCGTGGTTAAAAGTTATCATTAACTCTCATCCATAAAAGTATATATAAGAAACTTATATATATAAGCTTGCAAAAATTTTTTTTATTCATCTTTACTTCTTATCTAACCATAATACTATATTCAACTTACACTATGGCTCATATTTGTGACAAATGTGCGCAAGAATCTCACATTTCTATTACAAGCTCTGAGTCGGACGAATATTATTCTCCTACTACTCCAAAACAAAAATCGAGCTGTCATCATCATTGCTCTTATATGTCTGATAAAACTCCAAATTCAAAACGAGTTAAAAGGACACTATTCTATTCTCCTCGAACCAAAGCTCAAATTGATGAGATACACCACTACCAAAAACATCAGATAGACCTTCAGAGACAACTCCATTACGGGCAAAGTCAACTTTATCACGAGCAACAACGGACATCGGCACGATTGTCTGTTTTAGAAAAGTTGGCAACATTTTTCTGCGGTTCCAACAAACATGACGTACATGAACCAATGCCATCTAGGCCATCAACATCTAAAAGTCCTAACTCATGGGATCGGAACTATGAAAAGAATGAAGGAGCTCAGAAACAATGGAGTCCATGGTCGAATCGTATTGAAGGAAACAACGATAATTCTAATGACGAACTTTCTCATTAGATTTATATATAGTTGTTATATATTTGTCTATCTCTTGTATAATGATGGTTATATTTTGTATTATGTATAAAATATAATATATATATATATATAGGTTGATATATAATAAAAAAACTTGAAAAAGAATCCTATATGCACACAGACCAGGACCGGTCGACCGCCCATTTTATTACCGGTCGACCGTTTACTCTCTGGTTGAAAACGGTCGACCGGCCAAAATTTGTAGGTCGACCGGTTACGCATTTTTCAGTTTTTTATATAACCCTATACGTTACTTTACCCTCTACCCTCATTCACTCTCTACTCAAACTATTCTCTATCCCCAAATCACAAACCCTAGTTCCCATTCTTCAATTCCCAAATCACAAATCCTCCAACAATGGCTCCTCCTCAAAAGAAATCAAAGAAAGGAGCAATCTCTGAAACTTCATCTCATACCATCTCCGTCAAAAAATGGCTTCAAACTCCAATTGCTATAACACGATGGAATCAAATGACAAATTACAAGTTTCATCCGGGATCTTTTATCAAATTTGATGATTTCACAGCTTACGGAGTTCGAAGGTTAGCCGATAATGCCAACATTACTCCATTGATAGATTTTTCGGCAAATAGTGTGGAGATAAATCATTTAATGATTAAATTATTTTACGCCAACATGAATCTTGATGAATATCAACCTGATAATCCAAACGGCGTCATCTGGTCTATGGTCTGTGGAAAACAAATTTTTCTTACTCATGCTAGAATTGCCTCTATACTTGGCATACCAAATCGAGGCGAAGAATTTTCATCTACCTTCTGCGAAGTTTTCACCCGAAATAGTACAAGTCATCAGTTTATAGAAGACAATAGTGATGGCACTAAGTCTATTGGACTTCGACCGACAGCAAGGTTACTTCATCGGGTCTTGATGCATTCTCTTTTTCCTAGACTTGGAAATTATGATGCAGTGTACAAAGAAAACTTCAAGGCACTCTATGCTATCTATGGTGAAATCCAAATCAATTGGGTTCACATGCTTTTTGATGAAATTCTCAAGGTAAATAATTCATCCCGGCCTCATTTCTTCTATAATGAATATATCATGAGACTTTTGTTAGCTTGTGGGGTCAATCCTCCTGATTCTGCAACTTCAACACCAAAATGCATTGATTCCATAACCATCAAAAGAATGAAGCTTCCTCCACCTTATCTTGAGATTATGCCTTTTGAAGAATGGCAACAACGAGGACCGAGAAAACAAAGAGCAACTTCCTCTCGATCTCGTCCCGATGAGGTGAAACTTTTAAGATCAAAGTCATCAACAAAAGAATCTCTTGAAACCATTGCGCGTAATCAATTTCTGCTTGAATCTCGTCTCAAGCGTATGGACTCTAAAATTGATAAGCGCTTCAATAAGGTCAAGTCGTTCTTCGGTATGCTATGGGACGCTATATCATGTTCCTCATCCACCTCTGTTCAAGCACAAGATCCAGGAAAACGTCCTGCTGCTCCGGTTTTCACATGGACATCATCTGACGAGGGCGAATCGTCTAGAGGGAACAATGATGAGGAGGAAGAGGAAGAAGATGAAGATGATGATGATGACGACGATGACGACGATGAAGAGGAGATTCGATCTGCTTCATCCTAGATTCTATTATGTTTTAGCTCTTTAAAAACATTTTTCGACACTTGTACTAAATAGTGTCGTTATTTATGCTTTTCAATTAACATTATGTTCTGTAGTAAACTCTGTTATGTCTTTGATGTGTTAATGATTTATTTTTCTATGCTTATCATATTCATTATACGCATATCATATTCTAGTGATCTGTTACTCCTTTTTGTCGATGACAAAGGGGGAGAAAGGGCTAACAATTGCTTGCAGGAAAGAAATCACATACTCAGGGGGAGATTCAGATTTGCAGATATATATATTGTCATCAATCAAAAAGGGGGAGAATGTTGAGTCACAAGCTTTATGAAAGGTTTTGATTTCTGACAAATAAGGCGATTGATTTCTGACAAACAAGGCGATCGACAAAAACAAGGTCAATAGAGCTATATATGGTACTCTAGATTATAGGTTGATTATTTGTTGTTGTAATAGTAATAAATTTGTTAAAATCTATCCTCAAATAATCATGCATATCAAGGGAATCAATATATATACGAATAATTTATAAGTTGCATGCAGTTGCACAATTCAATGTGCAATTTAACAGGCACCGGTCGACCGGTCAATATATGTGCGGTCGACCGTTCCTGTGTAAATTGCACAGTGAACGTGCACACATGCACATAACGTATATATATATTTGAATTCCTGTCTACCGGTCCATTTTTGACCTGTCGACCGTTTTTAAACAGAAAGCAACTTTTCCAAAAGACACTTCTCTTCTCCAAAGGTTGCATCTCCTATCTTTCATCAATGATCATAACTCTTAATGGCAACTGTTCACAAAGAGTTACAACTATTTTTCTCTATATATACTCATCTAAATCATTGATTCAAACACAAGTTTTTACAACGATTTCATATATTCTTTCAATCTAATCTCTGATCTCAATACTGTATTATAAAAGCTCTAAATTATTTATTGAATCTTTGAAACTATTTCATATCCTTTGATTCAATAATATACTTTCCTTAATCTTTTCAAAACATCATATCGCATACTTTGAGGATAAGATTATAGGAAGGGTGTACTGCTAGTGACAAATCCGTGTTTTCAAGAACACAAGTTGTCAACAACAATTGTATTTGTTCTTTTGTTGAAGTCCTCTGTGTTGTAAGAGGCAAGTGTTGAAGTCCTCAGTGTATTAGAGGCGTGAAATCCCGTTCGGTTGTTCGGGTATTGTAAACCTGTTCCTCCAGGTGAAGCGAGGTAGTTAATAGTGAAAATCCAGATAGAAGTCTGGGACTGGACGTAGGACGGTGCTCCGAACCAGTATAAAAATCTCTGGTGTGATTTTTCTATTTTCTATTTACAATGCTATTATCATCTATTTCCGCATTTGTATTGTAATCCATATTATACGATCCGTGTATACTATATTAGCACATATAATTGTATACACACCGCACTTTCAATAATCCGGAGGATCCCGGCCTTGGCGTCCATATTCCGTCTCCCGTTCCGAAGGGAGAGATCCCTTTGGCAGCTGAGAGCTTGCCGGAACCTAGTAGATAACCCTTCACTTTGAGATTTCAAAAGTCGTCATTCTTTATGAAGGACTATTGTATTCTAATGCTTGTTTTTCATGATTTTGCGCAAGCTGTTCTGATCCCGGGCCCACTCCAAGGAGCGATGTCGCCAAGGAGGTGGAGGAAAAGATAGGTGAGGCCACTCAGACAGGAGAGGCCACTCAGGCAGGATGCTCAGGTGATTGGAGTGCAGGATGAAGACAAATCGGAGACTTCTTTTCCGATCGAGGGGAGTTATGAAGTAGAGATTACAGGCGCCTTCGAACACACATCTGAGCTGAGTATGAAGGAGCGACTTGAGAAGGAGAAGAGAGAGACAGACGAGATCAAGGTCGAGCCTCGAGTTGTGGACCCATACGATCCCTTAAACAAGCCGTTGAAGGTCATTCTCCCTAGCAGATCCAATCCCGTGGATGTTCCCCGTACTTCTTCAGCTGCTACCCCTCCATCAGAAAAGAGTACCAAGGGTAAACGCACAGGGGAGGAGCCGTCCGAGAAGACAACGGAGATGAAGAAGTCGAAGAAGCATAAGAAGTGATCATTACTCTTGTTCAACGAGAGTTAATTTAAGTTAACTAATTATTTTCATCTACTTCCGTAGTCTTCGTAAATAGATTGTCGACTCCGAACCTTGGAGGGCTTGTAATAGAAACTTTTTCTGAATAAAGCTTAGTTCCTTTTTTCTGTCTTTCAAAAGGCTCTTGTCGTTCAATTTTTGAATGATTGTGATTTAAATCTAAGCTGTAATGAATAACATGGACTTCTCGTTTCACCTTCATATAGCTCGGAGATTCTTCGAGAGTTGTTCGTTTTTCCTTCCACGCTTCAAGCACTTAGAACATTTTTTAGTCCGCACATCGAGGACTTAGAGTACTCCAGTCCGCGCTCTGAGGACATGGAGATTTGAGTCATTTATACTCGAGTCCGCGCTCCGGGGACTTAGAGTACTCCAGTCCGCACTCTGGAGACTTGGAGATTTTGAGTCATTTATACTCGAGTCCGCGCTCCAGGGACTTAGAGTACTCCAGTCCGCACTCTGGGGACTTGGAGATTTTGAGTCGTTTATACTCGAGTCCATGCTCCGAGGACTTAGAGTACTCCAGTCCGTACTCTGGGGACCTGGCGATTTTGAGTCGTTTATACTCGAGTCCGTGCTCCAGGGACTTAGAGTACTCCAGTCCGCACTCTGGGGACTTGGAGACTTTGAGTCGTTTATACTCGAGTCCACGCTCCGGGGACTTAGAGTACTCAAGTCCGCACTCTGGGGACTTGGAGATTTTGAGTCGTTTATACTTGAGTCCGTGCTCCGGGGACTTAGAGTACTCCAGTCCGCACTCTGGAGACTTGGAGATTTTGAGTCGTTTATACTCGAGTCCGCGCTACAGGGACTTAGAGTACTCCAGTCCGTACTCTGGGGACTTGGAGATTTTGAGTCGTTTGCATGTGTTCGTATGTCGGCTAGAATAATATAATTTCATTTGCCTGTCATAGGATCATCATACGCAGAAACATTAGTAATTTACGGAAAAGATAGCTTCAAGCCTTTATTAATGAAAGCAAGCTAAATTGTCTTACTACATGCCAAGAACTAGACATAAAAGCGTACTGGAAATAAATGCAACTAATACATGAAAGAAATAGACTAAGTAGAATAATGCCGCAAGTGCTCCTGTTCCATGCTCGGGGGAGTGTCGCACCATTGACGGTCGCTAGCTTGAAAGTTCCTTCTCCAAGCTTCCGTTCGATGACGTATGGACCTTCCCATGCAGGATTCATATGAGACGGGATCGAAAAAACTCGTTTCAAAACGAGGTCTCCCACACCAAAAATTCTCGGTCGGACTTTTTCGTTATAATATTTAGCGACTCTATGTCTGTATGCGGCTGCTCTCAAATTGGCCTCTTCGCGTTTTTCGTCAATGAAGTCCAACGATTCCAATAAAAGATTCTGGTTCGACTCGGGGTCGTAATAAGTTACCCGATGTGATGGAACTTCAAGTTCCACGGTTATGACAGCTTCCATGTCATATGCTAATGCGAATGGAGTGTGGCCAGTGCGGTCTTGTGGGTGGTCCTGTAGGCCTAGAGCACCGTTGGAAGTTCATCCACCCACTTGCCTCTAGCCTTCTCCAGACGCTTTTTCAATATGGACTTGATTATCTTATTTACGGCATCCACTTGTCCATTGGCTTTCGGGTGAGCAACCGCTGCAAACTTCTTCTCAGTGCTATATTTTTGACAAAATTATTTAAACTCCTCGCTTTCGAATTGAGTCCCATTGTCTGTAATGATGGTCCGTAGAAGGCAAAAATGGCATATGATATTCCGTACGACGAAATTAATGACCTTCTTGGTGGTTATTGTGGCCAGAGGATCTGCTTCTGCCCATTTGGTAAAGTAGTCGACCGCAACTATTGCATATTTTGCTCCACCTTTGGCTAAGGGTAAAGAACCAACTAGGTCGATCCCCCACATTGCGAATGGCCAGGGACTAACCATTTGCGTGAGTTCCGTCGGTGGAGCTCTCAGGATCTTTGCGTATATCTGGCATTTACCACATCTTCTCGCATAGTCTGCAGCATCCCGATTCATAGTTGGCCAGTAGTATCCATAATGGAGGACCTTCTTGTCTAATGTCTGCCCCCAAGTTTGGTCGCCGCACTCTCCTTCATGGACTTTCCTCAGGACTGGTTTTATCTCATCATGGGCAATGCATCGGAGTAATGGCGTCGAGAATCCCCTTAGATACATTATTCCATCCTATATTACATAAAGAGAAGTCTTACGAAGGACTTGTCGTCTTTCACTCCTTTCTTCGGGTAAGATCTCAAATAGCAAGTGCTGCTTGATTGGGGTCACCACGATTCGTTCTCGATTTCTGTTTCTAACATGAAATCTATCTCCATCATATCTATACTCGGAGCATGAAGGGTCTCAATAGGAAATAATCCCATTTGCTGTGCATCACCTGTGCTTGCGAATTTTGCCAATGAATCGGCTTCTCTGTTTTGCTCACACGGGACATGTGAAATATCATAATACTCGAGATTCACTAGCAGCTCCTGGACTCGAACCAAATATGGGGCAAGTCTCTGCCCCCTTGCTTGGTAGTCCCCTCGCACTTGGTACACCACCAGCTGCGAGTCGTTGAAGATTTCAACCGATTTTATTCCCAGTTCTCTGATAAGTCTTAAGCCGGCGATCAACGCTTCATATTCGGCTTCGTTATTCGTTGTTGTGAATTCGAGCTTCAAAGCGTAGCAAACTGATCGGTTCTCAGGAGTTACAAGAACTATGCCAACCCCTGAACAACGGTCGTTAGATGCCCCCATCGGTGTACATCTTCCATCGAACGGGAGGTATGACAGTGTGGTCGTTTGATTCATCTGACATAGTAAACTCAGTGATAAAGTCAGCTAGTGCTTGTCCTTGTATGGCCCTTCACGGTAGGTAGGTAATATCGAACCGACTTAACTCAATATTCCATTTTAACATCCTTCCGGAAGTTTCCGGTCGTTGGAGTATCTGCCGCAAAGGTTGATCAGTATAAATACTGATTGAGTGCGCCTGAAAACACAGAACAAACTTGCGTGATGCAATCACCAAGCAATAGGCTAGTTTTTCAATCCTTGGATAATTTCTTTCTTCCCCCGTCAAGCGTTTACTAACATAGTAAACTGGCTTTTGAACTCGGTCTTTCTCGCGAATCAAGGCTGTACTGATAGCGTGCTGGGAGACAGCCAAGTATACATACAACATTTCGTGGTCTATTGGTTTCGACAATACCGGGGGACTTTCTAAGTGCCTTACAAGAGCTCGGAATGCTTCCTCACAGTCGGATGTCCATTCGAAATTCCTCTTTCCTTTCTTTATAACATCGAAGAAAGGAATACACTTGTCTGTGGCCCTGGATATGAATCGGCTTAGCGCGGCCACCTTTCCATTCAAGCTTTGCACTTGTTTTATGGTTCCGGGCACTTGTATATCTCGGATAGCCTGAATCTTCTCCAGGTTAGCCTCGATTCCCCATGCGTTCACAATGAAACCCAGAAACTTTCCTAACGCTACGCCTAATGAACACTTCAAAGGATTGATCTTCATTCCATAATGCCTAAGTATGGCAAACATCTCCGCTAAGTCTCGGATGTGGTCGTTTGACAGCCTTGACTTCACGAGCATGTCATCCACATAGACTTCCATCGTTCAACCAATCTGATCTTTGAACATCCGATTCACAAGACGCTGATAAGTTGCTTCTGCGTTCTTCAATCCAAAGGGCATCACTACATAGCAATACAACCCAACGTTTGTGACAAAGCTGGTATGTTCTTGATCTAGGAGGTGCATCGGGATTTTATTATATCCAGAGTATGTATCCATAAATGATAGTAACTCATGTCCGGCAGTTGAATCGACCAGCTGGTCAATCCTAGGCAACAGGAAACTATCCTTCGGGCGTGCTTTGTTTAAATCAAAATAATCAACACAAGTTCTCCATTTTCCATTCGCTTTCTTCACTAGCACCGGGTTAGATACCCATTCAGGATAGAGGGCGTCGTGGACGAACCCATTGGCTTTGAGTTTGTCCACCTCCTCTTTGAGTGCCGCGGACCTCTCCGGGTCCATACCTCTCCTTTTCTGTTTTACGGGAACGTACATTGGGTCTATGTTCAACATATGACTCGCAACTGTTAGAGAAACCCCGCACATATCAGAGTGTGTCCAAGCGAAAACATCAAGATTCGCTCGGAGGAAGTCAGTCAGGTTCTCGGCCACCACGGGGTCGAGTTGTGATCCAATTTTAAGAATTCGTGACGGGTCATCATGGCTGACTGGGATGTCAATTGTGAGTTCAGCCAGTGCTGCATTTGTTTCCCTAGGCCCCCCATCATCATCTCTCGGATCTATGTCTCTATAGATCCGAGAATGTTGCCCGAGCCAGGGCTCGGGCGCTACTTGTCAATCATCAGAATTTTGGATGCGGACGGAGCTGTCTGCAACCTTTCCTTTCTCTCTACGCCGAGCCTCTCTCAGCTCAGCCACATAGCATGCACGACCGGTCGCCCGATCGCCGTGTACCACTCTCTGTTGGAAATTTTAACGTCAAACACTAAAGGGCCAATGTTGCCCTAAATTCTGCCGGGTTGGGCGTCCTACAAATACGTTATATGGAGAGTCAACGTCCAACACTATGAACAGTAGGATTCGCACCCTCCTACGCTCACCTTGCCCCAGTTCAACTGGTAGCTCCACATATCCCACTGCTTCCGTTGCTGCGCCATTAAAGCCATGGATTCTGGCTTTAGATGGTTTCAAATCCTTAGTCTCCATCTTCATTTGGTCGTATGCCTTCTTGAAGATGATGTTAACGGAACTTCCGCAATCAATTAGAATTCTCTTCACAAACGCCGGTCCGATTGTCTCAGATATGACCATCGGGTCAATGGTAGGAGCCTCTACCTTATTCACATCTCTATTCCTGAATACAATATCATCATCCATCGTGCGTTGTTGCTTTGTAGGAGTCCCATCCTCCACATTCGAACAACTCTCATACTCCGCATGTCTTAAAGAGTTAGCATATCGCTCCATCTCTTGTCAATTTTTATCCACAGGATGAGGTCTGCCAGCAATCGTGTTGATAACCAATCTACCCTCAGTTCGAGCAGGTTGTTCTGGTTGGCGTGGAGCTGGCCCGCGTCCGGGGTCCGATGTCTCTTGTCTTCCATCTTGCGGGTCTTTGACAAACTCTTGCAGCTTCTTCTGTCTAACCAACTTTTCTATTGCATCATGGAGGTGTCTGCACTCCTCTGTGTTGTGCCCATAAGACTTGTAAAAGCGGCAATACTTCCCAGTTCTCTTCTGTTCCTTCGTTGGTTCCTTTGGGCGTGGTTTTCTATATTGAAAAGTGTTGCAAGTTGACAAATAGATGTTCTCAAGAGATGCGTTGAGCGGAGTGTATTCATTGTAGGTCGGGATCCTTGACTTCCATTTCTCCGTCCTCTTTTCTTTCCGGGATTTCCACCTCCGGATCCTTTAGACTGCCCAGGCTTGTTTTGGGCGTTGACTTGAGCTTTTCCCGAATTATCGCTGGTTTGCTTCATGTCGATGTTACTTTTCACAGTCTCCTAAGCAGGCCCTAGTGCCTTATCTCGTCTTGTCCATCGAGCTTCCTCCCTTCTCATGAACTGATGAGCTTTCGAATAAAAACGCTCCAGCGTGGCTGGGGGCTTTTCGCCAACCAATCTCTAAATTCAGAGTCTGGATCCACTCCACGCATTACCGCCATCAAAATTGCGTGGTCGTTTGGATTGCTCACTTCAGTTGTAGCAACATAAAATCTCTGCAAGTATGCTTTCAATGACTCTCCTGGAGCTTGGATTACGCTTGATAAGGACATCACATCCTTTAGGCGAGTGGTGTGTATCCTGAATTGTTCTATGAATTTCATTGCCAATTCGTCAAAGCTGGATATAGATCGTGGGGGAAGTTGAGTAAACCACATGGTGGCAATTCCGGCCGGAGTGATTGGGAAGCACCTACACTTGGTTGCATCATTAGCTCTTGCAGAATCCATCATCCATCCGTACCTTATCACATGCTGCCTGGGATCAGTCTTCCCTTCGTAGGCTGGGCTGGTCGGCATCTTAAACTTCTTAGGGTACTCAGCCTGTAGGATACCATCTGTAAAGGGAGTATGGCTTTTGGACACTTCCTAGTCTTCATTGGCCAAGCCTTGGTTCTCTCTCATCAACTGCCTGACCATAGCTGTTAAGTCCGGAGTTTGTATGGAGGATGGAAGGTTGGGTTGCGTTCCACAGGACCGTGCGGGTTGATGTCCTGCCCGATTTAGGTCTTGGAGATTCGGGTGTCCAGTCTCTTCACGGGCTTGATCCTTAGTCAATCGATCTATGGCACTCGCCTGTGGACCTTCATCCTTACGACGTCTACGCCTAGGAGGTTCATCAGCTGAGGTTGAACTATCAGATTCAGAATAAGGGGCAGGTTTACCTCCAACATTCTGATGAAGCTGCTGAGTGAGCTGAGTCATGAGATTAGTGTTGGCTTGAATTTGCTCGGCAAGTTGCCTTCTACTTTCCCTGAGTTCTCTTATCAAGTCGTTGAACTCTGCTCGGGAAACGACTTCCGCTTTGTTTTGGGTGGAGGGCCCTGCACCTCGAGTTGCTTCCAAATTTCTAGATCCGACTTGTTGCATGCTAGCAGTGTCGTGGACATTTGCATTGTGAGAGGCCGATCTAGTTCGTGGTCTCTCCATGGTAGAGTTGTTGGTTGTAACCCTGAATAGAATCAAAAGATGCCTTGTGAACGATCTTGGATCTCCTCTGGGGGATTTATGCAATCCAGTAGCTATAAAGCAGATCCTAACAGCCTGAGAATTCAATTATCAGTGAAAGCACCAAAATGTTAGCACCAAAATTGGTCACTAACGCCCTTAGAAAGATTGTGTAGAGAGATTAATGAAGAAAGTAAAGTGAAACAGAGGACAATATATAAATTTCAATGAAGAGAACAAGAACGTCAAATTTATAGTGGTTCGGCGTAACTGCCCACGTCCACTTTGAAGTTGATTTCTATTTATTTCCTCGATAGTTGATTACAGATACAATCCGTTTCTAATTACTTGAATACAATTGCAAAGTAAAAGATTAAGTCTTGAGTGAGTGTTGAATGCGGCAGAGCTTCCCCAATGTACCCAAAAAACTGATCCTTTTCACTGTGCCCCTGCCTCTCTATTTATAGACGAAGGTGTGTTGGACTTCCCTGATGGGCCTGGTAGCTGGATATCTCGGTCCAAATGGAGTAAGCTCTGCATGCCGACCCGAACATGCCAAACGGCCAATTGCCGAACCATCATCTTCATGCCGAACGATGCGGTGTTGTGTGGGAAGAGTAGGCCGAGCAACAATCAAAGCCGGTCGAGATTGAAAGAATGTCGAACAATCTTTGGTTGCCGAACGTTCTTGGGAGGCTGAACAATCTCTGGATGCCGAACGATCTTACGCCGAGCGTCTTTCGTATGCCGAATGTTCATGGATGCCGAACAATATACAATGCTGAACGTTTCTCAATGCCGAACAATCTCTGAATGTCGAACGATCTTATGCCGAGCGTCCTTGGTATGCCGAACGTCCTTGGAATGCCGAACGTTCATGGATGCCAAACGATATACAATGCCGAATGTTTCTCAATGCCGAACGCTTCTGGATGCCGAGCGCTCCTTCATGCCGAGCGTTCCTTTATGTCGAGCGTTTTTCTGATGCCGAACGCTCTTGACTGCCAAATGACCCTGACTGCCGAACGATTCCTTGTGCCGAGCATTCAGAATGCCGAACGATACATATATTGCCGAGTAATGTGCTAATGCCGAGTACTTAGTTGCCTGGTCAAATCTCCAGGAAACACTTATCGCACTCTGATATGCTTGTATTTATTACAAGTTAACAAAATGCTCTAATGGACTTAGGTTTCAATTTTATCAAAATTCGAGCCTATTAAGGTGTGGGTTGTTATAAATCGGACACTTACTCCACAACTCGAACTCGAGTTGTGGACGTCAACTCGATGTAGAACTGAGGTTGCTTTGGGTTAAGTTATGGCTTTCTCTAGTTTTAGCTCAAGGCAACTTCAATGTTGAGTTGTGTCTTCCTTCATTTTGTCACTTCAAGTTTTACTCGGGATTTTTGCAATCTTTCTCGAGTTTTCTTTGAGCGTGACTCGGGTCTGCCTTGTATGATGGAGTTAAAAAGTTTGTATCCATTTTTGTTCTTTCTTTTTTATACTTCTTCACGCTATCATCTTATGATGTTTTTCTAAGTGTTTGTATCCATTTTGTCACTGTTCCTTAGTCCAGTTCAATCATTTAAGTCTGCTTGAAGAAATTAGAAATTTTGTTGATAATACTTTGGCTCCCTCATAGCTTGCCTTTTGAACACATGACGTGATTTGCTCAAGAAAAATATCAACGTTAGAAAATCATTAATAGTTGAGCTCTCTGGCCATCGACTGATAAAATCATGAAGAATCATCTGGTTCCTTTGGATTCACCTGTGAATCAAAGATCGTTCAAGAACATCATAGCTAAGGACTCGAGTCTTTGCTTAACTGTTAGTCACAAATCAACATCATTCCATGTTCTCCCGGAACTATAATTATATATCATACATCATGAAAGAAAACTGTCCTATGTTCTCCCAGGAGTTGCCTATCACATATCAAAATCAATATTGTCCTGTGTTCACCCGAGATTATAAGTATATTATGTAACATACAATCAGGCATGTTCAATTATCGTCGCACATTACCAATGATTGTAACATTACTTTTAAATCGTCTAGTACTATGTAGTACCCCATTGTAAGTAAGTCCAAGCGAATCAAGGCAATAACGTAATCCAATATTCATTATCAAATCATTTTAAAGTCAAGTGGCATTCAAATCCTTGATATGTAGTTTCTAATCTCTCTATATCACATAATCAGTCGGCGACTACCGCCCTACACCACCTATACCTAATATAACTAAATAGTATGCTGCTGACATACTCAACCGATGTATGAGGATTGTCAAGGGTAAAAGAAATAAAACATCACAAAACATTTCGTATATCTTACAGCGCATGGAATTAAATATAATATACATCACAAATATAATACAAGCAAGACAGTAATAACTAGCTGAGCCAAAAATCAGACCACAGACCTATAGAGTTATACCACATGGCAATAGAGTTTATACAAAGCGGAATAAACAAAGATAAATTGTCTCATAATAGTAAGGAAAACACTATCTATGCTCGATGGTGTTGCACAACGGAATAAGCATAATATCCATACATTATATGAGAAAGCTCCCTCCAGCTCGTCCTCTGCACTTTCATCGCTTACACATAGACCTATTCTCTAGGCTACTCATTTAAGTGTACATGAGATAATAAGAAGCAAAGCATAAAACCTCGAGTCAGACAATAATATGGTGTAAGCAATAAATGAATGTCAAAATACTATACAAGTCAATATAGTAAGGAATAAGAGTACATGAACCACACCTGAGCTGTCTCTAAAATCAAAGAGTTGGTGCACAACATCTATAATATGCCACTCTACTATCATCATCAAGTACTACATCCTAGATATAGTATTGGGTGTCTAAGCATCCTCTAACTAAATATCTACATCAAGTGACATTCTTAGAGTGATAGATTACGGTGGAAAATAAGAAAAACAAATACAACATCCATCAAACAATCCTGACTAACACTTAATGTGCTTGGATTTAAGACAACTCATATGGCATGATCAAAAGTCGGAGAACCATTTACTCAATCCATGACACTTTGTAAGACTAGGAAATAGACTCATAATTATAAGATCTAGGATAACCTACGGTCGTAAGATCTGGAACAAGTCATAATCTAAGCGGGCATCTCCACGTTCCCCTACAAGAGCATGTAGGAAACCTCCGAGTGTCTATGGTCCCTTCGCACACACCTTCATAGTGGAACACATTTCATTTTATCGATATTCATAGTGGAACACGGTCATAATCCCACTTATGAGATCTCCTCATTGAACCTGCCTTTCAGACTATTACTTCGGCCCAGTCTTTGAGCCCCTATCATTGAAACCTAACTCTATTCCTCATCGACTTACCATCATCAAAGTTCTGAAACCATCACGTTGAAGCACTCTAATATTGCTTCATTTCTCAACCATCAGCCTTCATCGCACTGTTATATCTCCATCGAACATCAAACAAACAAACAAATCACCTCCATCAGAACCGTAAGACCACGTATTTCACTCCCACAGGTTACACCCCAACCGCGTTAAAATATTAAGGTTAGTACAGTATATAATCTACTCGATGCCGAATACTACACTTAATATTTGGGTTCCTCTACTTTCATCAACATTCCCCCTCTAAAGCTCTAACTTCTAAGCCACTAGACACCCACCATTATCCAAAATTCTACGCGATATCAACCCTTGATGCCAAATTTTTGGCATTCAAGCTCTGGAATCTCTCCTCCTTGCTAACTGAAGGCTTGACTCGAAGCACTCTAGCATTTTCCCTATGGATGCCTGAGAAATAACTCGAAACTTAACTTTATCGAGCTGATTTCTATTAACCAAAATCAACTCGTCCGACCAATATCCACCGACTATAATTTGATGTGACTTGAACTTTAGGATCCTTCCTTATCCAAAACCCCTCCTCCATGTTTAATCCAATTCCAATCACTTTTGCCTTCAATTTTCCTAATTTGACAACCTCTTTCCTAACTATCTAAAAGCACTAGCAAACTATATCAAAGCACAACATACAAAACTAAAATATCATCCATATACATCCATACACACATGCAATTCAGCAAAATATGATAATCATATAAATCCTACTCTAGATCTAACTTTTACGCTAGTATATCAATACGATCAAAAGGGTTGCAAAATCATTTAAAAATCCATTTTGAATCATTTTAATTTCAATCATAAACATATATGAAAGTGCGACTAAAGTTAGAAAATATTTTATCATCAAAATCATGTTAAAAATATCAATTTTAACTTCTGGGCAAGAATAGAATAGTGAGTGCCCAAAATACAAATTTAAATCCCTAAATTCGATGTGAACAGCAAGGAAAGACGAATTCCCAAGCATCAAAGTGATAGATCTAAAATTTCATTTGCTAATTACTCTTCTAATGATGATTCAGCTAAGATTAGTAAGGAAAAGAGATGATTTTGAAGAGATTAGTGTTAAAGCTTGGAACTATATTAGGGAAGATGGAGGTGGTTTAGATCAATACAAAGAAACTCCCCTTAGAAAATCAAAAAAAATTCCATTAGTGGGCCTAAGTATGGGCATTGTTAATTACTCACTAATGTAGGCTAGTAGCAACTAAAAATTAAAATAGCCATAACGTCCAAACGGTAAGTTCGTTTTTCTATTGTGACCACTTTATAAAATGAGAAACCATCAACCTAAAACAATGGAAGTAGTTTTGGACCCTAACTAGGCCCCTATCAATTATTTTTGTCCATACAAGATTTTCATTGTCAAAATTATCACATAGAATTTCGATAAAAATCGTTGATGTGGGAAATATCCCTAAGAGTCATTTTTCGAAATTATAAGTCATAAGACCTCATATGAATTAAGTAAAAATACTTTACAATCCTCCGATACGTAATATATGAGTCGTTACACTCTCCCTCCTTTAGGAATTTCGTCCCTAAAATTCCCAAAGAAATTAAATAAAGACAACCACATATAACCTGCATGCGTAATAGTCATATGCAACCATCAACCAACTTAAACAAGCAGCTATGCAACCAATAGTATAGATAAACCTATACTACCATGTGGGGTCCTAAACTATCCTATATAATATCAAAACAAAAGTAAAATGTGATAAATGGTAGGCCTTACCATGTAAAGAGCTCCGAATATGTAGCTCTCATGCTCTCCTCTATTTTCCATATGCAATCTCCTTCACTTCTGTCGCGTTGAACCTTCACCAACTCCACCGTCTTCCTCTTAAGATGTTTCGTATCTTGTCCAACAATATGAGTGGGATAAGGTAGGTTCCCAAATTTCTACTAATGAGAGATATGGAAGACGTTGTGCATGCCCGTTATCTTCTGAGATTAGTTGACCATATAAGGTAAGTTCTCAATACTCTCTACTATTGGAAAAGGACCGTTGAATCTCAGTGCCTACGTTTACTATTGAATTGAATAACTTTCTCCAATGGAAAAATCTTCACAAACCTGTATCGCCGACGAGAACTCTAGATCTTGAAGTTTCTTATCAGCGTAGCACTTTTTCATATCGTTTGTTGTTGAATGATCTCAGTCTTCTCTTATTTTTATCTAATCACATCTAGTCCAATTATCAGTTTCTCATCCGCTTTGTGTCAACATCAAGGAGTGTTACATGGTCAGCCATAAATGCTTCATATGGTGTCATACCAATACTAAACTGATAGCTACTGCTATATGCAAATTCTACCGAATATAGATAAGAGCATCCAAAATCGAGAATGCAAGCATGTAAGAGATCCGTCAATATACGATTCACCCTCTCGATCTACCGGTCCGTTTTTGAGTGGTAAGCTGTACCGAGATGCAGTTTGCTCCCCAACGCCTCTTGTAAGCTTTTCCAAAACCCACCGATGAATAAAGGGTCTTGGTCACTCATAATGCTCTTTGGAACACCATAGAATCATACAACCCATTTCACATGTAACTCAACTAGTTTAGATGTCGTTCTGCTACAATTAACGAGTATGAATCGAGCAGTTTTCGTCCTCCTATCAACTATGACCCAAATGATATTGTACCCTACAGTCCTTGGCAACCCATCTATAAAGTCCATCGACACTTGCTCCTATTTCCACTTGGGAACTTCGAGTGGTTATAGAAATCCATTTGGCTTCTTTTGCTCTACCTTTACCACCTAGCAGTTCATACACTTTGAGATGAATGTCCCAACATCCTTCTTCATCCCTTCCTAATAATAGGTCTACTTCATGCCATGGTACATCTTATTACCATCGAAATATATAGTCAATCTTGAGTGGTGACACTCTTGTAGTACCTCATCTAGCAATCTATCAAGATCAAAAACAAATAATCTCCCATCCTTATGGAGCCAACCCTCTCGGTTAAGTCCATATTGCTTCATATCTTCAGGCTATAAGCCTTCTTCTATTTTTTCCACGATCTCACCAAGTCTATTATTTCCCCTCTAACTAGTAAAAATCGACTCAATCAAGGTGGTGTTGGTAGTCAAACACACTAACGTCTCATGCTCTGACTCATAATGAAGTTTGAATCATAGCTAGTAATGTACTTTAATTACTTCCACTCTAGGAATATTTCTCTAAAAATGGCATATCTTCCACTCAATGCATAGGCGACTGCATTTTCCTTACCGAGCATATAAGAAATGTCAAAGTTGTAGGAGGATAAGAATTCCATCCATCGCTGTTAGCGAAGGTGGAGATCCCTCTAGAAGAAAAGGCACTTCAAGGTTTTGTGGTCCGTGAATAGTTCGAACCTTTCTCTTGATAGATAATGCCTCTAAATTTTCAATGCAAACACTATCACTGCCAACTCCAAATCATGAGTCGGATACTTCTTCTTGTGTGGTTTAAACCGTCGATTAGCGTGGGTGACAATTTCCCCTCTTAATCGACATCGCACCTAGTCCAATACCATAGGCATCTGTGCATACCTTTAGTTTCTCATTCCCGCTTATAAAAGTCAATATAGTGCACTCATCAACCGCTCCTTTAGATTTATAAATGCGTGCTCACAGTTCGCGTCCCAAACAATGGAATGATTTTTCTTCATCAAATTGGTCATAGGTGTTATTATCTTCAAGAATCCCTTGATAAAACATCTATAATATCTCACTAATCCTAGAAAGCTTCTTACATCAGTAGCATTCTTGGGTTGGTTCCAATCCCGAACTATTACTACCTTGGTCAGATCTACTTTGATGCCCTGCCCAAAGATGACATGACCCAAGAATCTCACTTTTCTCCTTTAGAAGTGACACGTTAAAAACTTTGCTTTGAACTTGTGCTTCCTTAATACTTCAAGCGCAATCCTCGTTCGCGTCTCTTGTTCCTCTTTCATCCTAGAATAGATTAGAATGTCATCCACAACACAAGTATTAACTTGTTTAGCTAATCTCTGAAGACACAGTTCATGAGATCAACAAACTATGTTGGAACATTGGTTAGCTAGAACGACATAACCAACCACTCGCAGAAACCAAATAGCATACGAAACGCTGTGATTGGCATATCTTCATTGATACTCTCAGCTGATGAAATCCCATGCCAAGTCCAATTGGAAGAATACCTTCGCACCGTGGATCAGATCGAACAAGTAAACAATATAGGGAAGTGGATACTTGCTCTTCTTTGTCATCTTATTCAGCTCATGGTTGTCTATACACAACCTCAGAGAGCCATCTACCTTAATGGAAAATACTAAAGGTGCACCCCACTTAGATATGCACCTACAAATAACCCTCACTTCAACAGGTCACTCATTCGTATATCCAACTTCTTCTACTCTTTGGGTGTCATACGCCTCAAAGGCATAACTATCATCCTAACATCCTTCATCAAATCTATATGGAATTTAATCTCTCTATGCAGATGTGATATGATCACCTCTTCAAATATCTCTCTATATTTCTTTACTAAAGGCATAGATGATAACTCATTATGCAGGATCTTGAGCAAGTACTAAAAAGTAACCACCTACTTCTACTTGCTTTACTGGTTTATGCCTTCACCATCAATTTTTTCTTTACTGGCTTAGGAAAATTCTTTTGAATATGCACCATCTTATTATAGTTGTAGCACTTCTTTCCTTTAGCCTTACAATCTTTAATGAGGTGACCATTTTCTCCACAGTTGTTGCAAATAGGCTTCCACTTGAGCTTTCACTAGCTACCCTTGCCTTGAAGCTATTTTTCTCTTATCATTCCATTTCTTCTTGCCTCTACTGTCTTGTTATGATTTTGCCTCTTCTTTAACCACAACAGCTGATTTGGACTTGGCTTAAAAACTCTCATGGGAAAGAGCTTCTCGATAAGTCTCTCAAATGGCTCGTCGATGCAACTCACCATATTCTCCTTCAGATAGTTGTCCAAACCTATATGAAACTTCGCATTCTTCCTCAATGGAGTGTTGATGAAAAACATCACGTATTGCGACAAGGCATCAAAATCAACAACATATTCGAAGACAAACATATTTACATGCTTCAAATCTGCAAACTTCTTGAACAGCGCTGACTTCTATGCAGCTGGATTGAACATTTCGTTGAATCGGATTTTGAACTAGTCCCAAGTAAACGGATCCTTACGCATAGCAACTTTGATAGTGTTCCACCAATTCATGACTCTCTTTTGAAGCTGTTGGGAAGCAACCTCCACTTTACTGCTTCATCCAGTTCGAGGTCATCAAAGTTCCATTCGCAAGTATCCACCCAATCCTGCACTTCCATAGCCGATTATGTTCCTTGGAATGGTTTGCAACCGAGACTAGCAAAATTCTTATTCAACTTAGCAAAATCAACTCTAGGAGCTTGCATTTGAGCACCTCCACCAAGGACAACATGTTGAGCAGCCTCTTCAGCATTTTAGAGCATGTTCCCCATAATTGCATTGAACTTCGATTGCAAGTCAGGATTAGCAGCCTCCAAATTTTCTCCTTCTTCAACTCTATAGGCAGACTTCCTCACAGTATTTCTTTTATATTGGCTCATTCTTGATACGTAACAAGAATAATCCATCTCTCATATAAGAAAACTACGATAATGGTACTCGTGTGCGCATTAGATGTATATAATTTGTATATACTACTATATTGTTTTAAAAACCAAAATATATAACAAGTATGCACTCTCCCATATACATTCATGTACTCATGATCTTGTTTAGGGTGATAACTCTTCCCTTATCTCCACTAAAACATGATGATATCAACTCAAGTTGATGGTGTAACTTAATCTCTAATACCAAATGTGACAACCGCCCTACACCACCCACACAATGTAGGACAATTATCAAGGGTTAAGGAAATAAAATCGCCAAAAACCTATAGTATATCTAGTAGCGTGTGGAATAAAATACAAAATACATCACAGATATAAAATAGGAGAGATAGGAATAATTAAGTGAACCAAACACAGAGCACAGACCAATGGAATTATACAATATAGCAACAGAGTTTATACAAAGTGGAAATAAACTCAGATAAACCGTCTCATAACATTTCAAGTACCCGAGATAATAAGAAGAAAATCATAAAATTTCGAGTCAAACAACAGTCTGGTGTGAGTGATAAATGAATCTTAACATACAATACAAGTCGATATAGTAAGGAATAAGGGTATACAAACCATACCTGACATATCCCTTCAATCAAAGAGTTAACACATAACATCTATAATATGTCACCCCATATCATCATCGAAATGTACTATATCCTAAGTACAATATTGGGTGTTTAGGAATCGTCGTCCTAAACAATTACATCAAGCAACATCCCAAAGTGATAGATCATGGGGAAAAATGATCAAAAAAACATAGCATCCATCAAACAATCCTCACTGTCACTCATTATGCTTGGATATAAGATAACTCGTGTGGCACAATCATATGCCAAAGACCCAATAAAATCTCAATTCCATATTGCTCAATCCATGTTACTTCGTATGTCCAGTGTAATCTACGGTTATAAGAACTAGACATTATCATAATCTAGGAGGGAGATCCCACGTACCCTCTCTACAAGAGCACATAGAAAACCTCTAAATGTCTATGATCCCTTTGCGCATGCCTTCATAATGGAACGCAGACATAATTCCATTCTACTGATATCCATAAAGGAACATAGTCATAATCCCACTTACGAGCTCTCCTCATTAAACCTGCCTTTCATACCATCCTCTTAGCACCGGCCATTGAGCCACTAACATGGGAACCTTACTCTAATCCTTAATAAGTTGCCATCATCAAAGTTTCTAAACCATCACATCGAAGCATTCCAATATTATTTCCTTTCTCGACCATTATTTTTCATTATGCTATCATGTCTCTATCAAACATCAAACGAATAAATGAACATCTCCAGCATGACCCAAAGAGCACATAATTCACTCCTTAAGAATTTCACCTTGACCTGATCAAAATATTCAGGTCCATACTGGGCTAATCTACTCCATACCGAGTACTACAATTAACCAAATTTTTGATTCCTATACTTTTTATGAAGCCTTTCCTCTTCAAAGCTCCAAATTCTACGCTAATAGACCTCACCATCATAAATAATTCTACATGGTACAGACCCCTTGAATTAGCCAAATTTTCGTCTGGAATCTCTCCTCTTTGCTAACCCAAGGCTCAACTAGAAGCACTCTTGTATTTTTTTCCCAAGCAAGCCCAAGATATGACTCGAAGCTTAACTCTACAAGCTGATTTCTTTGACCAAAATAAACTCATAATGACTAGAATCTACCAATCAGAATTTGATACGACTTGAACTGTGGGCTCCTCCATTGCTCCAAAGTCCTTCCAGTTTCATCCATTTTCGATTATTTTTGCCTTTAATTTACCTAATTCAACAATCTCTTTCCTTACTACCTAAAAGCACTAGCAACCCAAATCAAATCACAACAGCTACTTATAGCACAATTCTCGAAATTCATCAGTAGGCTTAAGTACGGGCTTAGTTAATTACCCAGTATGCAGGCCAGTAGCAACCAAACTTAAAATAGCCTTAAATTTCAAATGATAAGTCTAATTTATATTATGACCGCTTAATGGAATGAGATACCATCAAATCGAACAAGTGGAAGAGCTTTCAAACTCTAACTCGATACCTATCAAAAGTTATAGTCCGTACAAGAATTAAATGGCCAAAATGGCACAAAGATATTTGATAAAAATAATAGATGTGGAATATGTCTTTAAGAGTCATTTCCAAAAAATTTAGAGTCGCCTCATATGAATTAAATAAAAATATTTTACGATTCTTTGATACGTAATATACGGGTTGTTACACAATGTCCATTTTGGGTTGGTATCTTCGGATCACGTTGTCGATATCCAACTTAGCTTCTGATCTCACCGGATCACATAGTCATATATCTAATCCAATTTCTGATCTTTCTAGATCACATAGCCTAATCTGTTGGCTCTCCTACGAGAGGAACCAATATCCGAACAAGTCTTTCTGCTCACACTAGGTAAAGGACCAACTATCCGATCGCGTCCATCCACTTAATCTCCAGCAATAGGACTTGCTCTCTAGTGCGAGCTTATCCACTCACTCTCCAGTAAGGAGACCCTTTATACGAGCGCATCCATTCACTTACCCTTGGGTAAAGGAACCTACAATCCCATACAAGTCCATCCACCCACACTCCAATAAGGGAACCTACACTTTACGGTTCATTACACCATCTCTTTGGTCGGGGAAATAATACCCAATCAATTTACATATAAGCTTTATGGAATAATCAAGTTCCATCGGTATTCTGTTATCATATTAATATTGGTTATCATGTTCAAATATTTTCCAATCCTGTTATACATAGGTCATTCATTCACAAAATCCAAATCAAAAGCGGTAAAAAAATATCAAGAACGTCTATCCCGTCGGTTATTACTCCAAGATTCTCTACTCAGAGTGTGCCCTTGGATCGATCAAGATCCCTAAATATATGCACTATTTTTAAGTAATCCTACGTCATTTATTCTAAACAGAAGCAATGTTTAGGAACTAAACCCGACTCCATTCCATCTCGATCATAGGATAAGCAGTCTCGACTCAGATCCGTGGCTGCATCTAAATGTTCTCGGTGCAAATGGTAGTTGTTCGTACTGCACCACCATAGTTTGATTCCTCACATATTGTTGTAGCTGGTTGCCCCGAAACTTGCTCCTCTATAAAGTCCCACAGATGCTTGCACTAATTCATTTCATGCCTATCCAGCATTTGGAACAAGAAAAACTTTCTCGACCTTTTCTCCAAATCCATGGGATCTCTTTTTGTTGGTTTTCGATAGGGAATCTGCCCCTCGTATCCAATTAGATCCTCTCCGGGGTCTCCGTTAGTTCAGTGTAAGAGGAAAACTTTGGTTTTTTCATCCGTTTTGATACTTGGAAGCCATCATCATATTATTTCTTCCCTTTATCCCTTCTGTATCCTTTTTGGATGCCATTATTCACAACATTCACATCAGCCCCTTTATCTTATGCATCCTCCTAACATAAATATCTCCACCTGATAATATAAATCCACTAGATCCACATGCAAATCTTTCTTCAAATAAATTTTGAAATAGGTCTTACTTGTAACTCCTGAAATTACCACCGTTTGAACTATCGATGGAACTGGCTTATGAATTGTGGCAGCTGCTTCATTGAATCTCATTAGGTAACTTTGTAGGGTCTCTCCAGCTCTTTGTTTTGCACTTGAAAGTTTCACCATGTTTTTTGGCCTTGCAATGTGAACTCCAAATTATTTCATGAATTTATCCAAAGGTTCGGTCCATGTGCTAATTGATCCATTCTCCAGTTTTCGAAACCACGTTGCTGTTAAATCTATCAAATATAAAGGGAAACATCATCCTATTACTTCCCAGAAGCACCTAACATCTCCATATGTTTGATAAATCTCATCAAGTGAATGGTCAAATCTGCCTTTCCACTATACATCTCCAGCCTTGGTAAATTGAAATTAGGTCGATGCCTTACGTATCGAATGTTTACGGTGAACGAATTTATATTCATATCCTCCAAGTCTGGTTCTTGGAGTCAACACTTTAATACCCGTCTCATCAACTTAATAATTATGTCATTGTCATCCAATGGAAGCCTTCGATCTATTACTTCATCCTGGCCGACGTTCCTATAGAGAACTCCTGGCTCCAACTCCTATTGTTGTGCATTCGCATTCTGACCATCATTTTACAGCTCAACATAATTCCTTTGACATGCTCTGTCCCATCGTAAGTCCATATGATCATGCCCTGCCTCTACTACTCAGGATGAGTTAAATTCCTGGGTCAGGACCGAGTTGCGAGGTAGCCACGAGGTTGACTCTAACTCCTTCTACCCCATTTCGAAGAACACTTGTTCCATCTTCTGGCCCTTGATTCTGGATTCTAGCTGTTTCGGCTGTTGTTTGTTGCTCATCCTTTAGAAAAATCTACTCATCATTTCAGCTTGTTGAGCACCATCCTGTCTCTCATTTCTTTCGTCATTATCTCCATCTTTTCTCTAGTTACACCAATGGATCGGGGGTTTGATCCTGAGGACACCTCCAGGTTGTCCGTAGTTCTTGTTAACTTCTCCAATCAAATTTTCCATGTGGATGGGCTCTTCATTTCTTCAATTCACATTTAAAACTCTTAAATCTAAGTTTTCTCAATGAAAGTACCAAAATATTTAAATTAAAATAGAACAAACTCCCAATGAAATATCAAATGTGAAAATTATAAAAAAGAAGAGGATAAGAACATGAAAAGAAAAAAAAATTTATAGTGGTTTAGTAAATACTCCAACCCACTTTCACTTAATCGATTTCTATTTCTTCTCATTTGTTTCTTAAAGCTATTCTTTTAACTCGGTTGCTTTCAACTTAGCAATAATCCAACATAGTGTTTTTTAAAAGTGTATTTCTCAACTCGTCATCATTAATAGTTTCATAATGGGATCAGAAAAGAAAACCTGTTCTAAGTGCACTTTCCCTTTATTTATAGATGAAGATCTCTGAGATAGCCTCTAAAAATAGCTCTACACAACCCGACCCTTACTACATAATTCGAATCCAAGTAATGGTCCTCAACTCGATGTCAAGTTGAGTTTGCTTCGGGTCGAATTATGGCTTGCTCAAATTTCTATTCGAGGCAACATCAATATTGAGTTCTCTCTTCCTTCATTTCTTCACTTCAACATTTACCTAGGTTTTTTGCAATCTTTTCCGGGTTCGCTTCAAGCATAACTTGGGCCTGACTTGTGTGGCTGAATTTTGAAGTTTGTACCCATTTTTGCTCTAGCTTGATCAAGCTATGAAGTTTGTACCCATTTTTGCTCTACCTTTTTTGTACTTCTCCATGATACCATTTTATGATGTTTTTCTAAGATTTTTTTTATATATAATTCATCCTTGTTCCGTAGTCCAATACAATCATTCAATTCTATTAGGAAACTGTATAGATTTTGTCGACAACAATCATTCTTAACAAAACTTTAAGTACTAACCTCGGCCATCTTAAGCCTTGGATCTATAAGTCATGGTATTAACTCTACGTCAAAAGTTAATAGCTTGAGAATCATTTCTCTACTGTTAGTTATTATTTTGGCATCACTCGATCAATTAATAAGACTTGGCACTAAATCACAGTCAAAAGTTAATAGGTTTGGAAAGTCACTACCCATGGGTCTGCATTGGAGAATCCTTGTTTAACATGTTCTCCTACGGTAAGCAACTTCAACTGTCACCTTTGCCTTTGACAATCTCCTTTACTTTGGCAATTTTCTGTGACCTAGGTAGTTACCTTTACCTTTGCGTTTACATGGTTCATTTTGAATAGAACTTCTTAATTTTTTTAATTCATTTTTAGTTTCAAGTGTTACTCCTTCAGTATCAACTTCAGATCAGACCTTCGGTGTTTGTCCTCGTGCTTTGCCACCTCAACTTTGGTGCATGTAATAATGCATGTCCACCTATGCAGGCCTACCGCTATTTTGACACCTATTGCCTCTGTATTTGTTTCACCTCCACCCCCGTTCAATTGCCTATAATTATATTACGTCACTTTCAACCCTTAATCTGGATCTTGTCCCAGCAATAACCCACCGTCTTGGATATATCGATTTAATGCCTAAAACAACGTTCGAACTCGCACCGTGCTAAGAAAGATGGGCCATTAGGTTTAAATAGTTAGAATGGAACATGGATCAACATATATATTAAACACATACTCTTTCAGATCTCTAAGCAGAAGGAATAAGTAGACCAATAACTGAAGAAAAAAAATCTCTACTTAAACAAACAGTGACCAGTATAAGAAAAAAAAACTAGAGATGTTTCTAATAAACAATTGAATAGACAATGAAATATCTATTTGACTTGTACAGTAAGATACAAATAGAATAACTGTAATGGTCCGATTTCTCGACACCCGAAAAACCGAACCATTAGGGTTAAACGATGTGCACGTAAACGTGCATATTTTTACCACCATATTTATTGTATTTAAATTAAATAAATGATCGTATCAGATATTTTAACTTGTTTTAACCAAAATCCATATTAATTCCAAATTGTCACATATTCATCTTCATCCAAGGGCAAAATAGTCATTTTTGTGCATAAATTGACTTGTGAAAACTTAATTAGAAATTTCCATACTATTTTATGGGGATTTTATTTCAATTACAAGTTGTTTCATGAAGAAGATACACATGCACAAAAAGAATACAAAGGAATGAAGATGGAAATAATTCCAAGTGAAGATTAGGGAAGACCCCACCTATCCACCAACTTAATGTACAAATTAGAGGCTAATACCCATGCTTATGGAATTAATGGCTTCATGTACACTTAAATGATGATTAGTAGAAGCTAATAATTACTTGGCCTTCACACTACCTCAAGGGCATTTTGGGCATTCCCCAAATTATGGACTAGGCTTTCATGCTTGCATAAATAACTCATTATGTTCATATAGCTTCCTCTTACTCAGTCTCTTCTTCAGGTTCTCTTCCTCTTCATTAGTTTAGGCTCAAAATAAAAGACAAGTTCTCTTTCTCTTTTCCATGGCTACTTAGCCATTTTTACTTCATGTATTTTTCCTTTTTTTCTATGCAATGTTAATTAGTGCTCTCATTCTTTTACATGCTTCTTTTGTTTGTTTATTTTCATGTTAGTAGTGTAGAATTATTTTTCATGCAAGTAGAATAGTTTTGTTTCTTTACTTTTCTCTCTTTTTCCTTTTCTTTTTCTTTCATGTTGCAAGCTATATTTGTTGTTTTGATAACAAATATGAGAGGCTCTTCAATTTAGGGGTAACGAAGCCTCTAGTCATGTAGATTCAACATTTTGATAATTATAGTTCTCGTTTTGTGCTTAATGACAATGCTTGAAGTGGTTTAATTTGTTGTTTTTGTTTTGAATTTGATAGTCTATATTGTTGACACCAAATAGGCTATGCTTATACAATCACTAATACTAATTTTCTCTTCATCAAAATATGATTATTGCAAAAGAAAGTGATTTGAAATTAAAATTTGATGGTCTATATTTCTAATTAATAGTTAATAGGCCATATTCAAAGTAGATTTCATTTTCAACTTTGTTGTCATTTTCATGAGAGTTAGTAAGTTGTTTAAAGGTTGTGTTATAGTTTGATGGCTTATGTTGAGCTAATTAATAGCACAAATGAGCCATACTTATGTTAAACACATCATTTAAATTCACTTGTGACCAAAAAAAGAGATCATAATTTCATAATTTGTTGAACTATATGATCTAGAGAGCGGAATTATCTCTAAATTGTCATTTAACTCTCATATATTTGTATCACTTTCTTTTTTGACATATTTCTCATTTTCTAGCTAATCACACTCTTCAACTTTGGTTTGATTTGATTGAATAGATTTTTAAAATCACAATTCCCTGCGGATCGATCCGTACTCGCCATGTACTTCAACAATACGACGTGCGCTTGCGGTTTATTTTAATTTGAAATTTTCGACAAAATTTCTAAACCGATAGAAATTTTGTCGATTAACATTAAAGAAAAAGGAGGTAGAAGAAGAAATAGAACAATATTAGAATCTTACCAACGCAGCAGAATAAAATATAATAGATAATAACATATCTTTACACAAAAGAAAATATATCTGTTTTATACGTACAACATCAGAATACATCATCAGAGTTCAACACAAAATCAACAACACAACTCAGGAAGGTTATATAATATCTCATCCCTCCAAAACCTTATACAAAGCGGAAAATACATCAAATACGTCTCGCCATCCAGCTCGTCTCCTGAGCTCTACAGCAGTCCATCCAGAATCTGTACTCTATAATACTCGGTCTGACCCGAGCATTATAGTTAAATAACACCCCAATTAGTCTGGAAAACTAGCGGGAGAAAACAAACTCAATTGGATTACTAAAGTTTCCAAAATCCTTTGAAATCGAAGGTATCTCGTAAGACCACGTCACAGATAAATATGCCGGGATTTTACCTTACGATAGGCAAAACTTTTTTATCAAATCCGTCTGATATTATAATAGTGTCTATAGAAAGTAAATAGAATCTAGCTGAAATGCTTGCACCTCACATTTCAGCAATAGTTGGGCACAATCAAAACCGTATAGGCACTTATTAGAGTTTGGATTCCATACAATGGCAGGGCTACTGGGGTACCGCCCGTCACAGTACGTGGTCTAGATCACCGTACCGAGGATCCACCCTAAATCCCCTACAACACAAGAATGTACTACCCCTTGCTAGATAGCCTGGATAAGTTCGCCCTGCGGTTGGGATCAACAACCGCCACACAACCGAAATAAAAAGGGACATTTAGACGGGGGTGACCTTACCCTAATTGGTTGCTAGCCACTTAGCCTTGTGTGCACCTCCCCTGTTTTAGCCATTCCCGGTTGATGAGGCTCGAAGTTAAGCGTTACCTTTTTAGCACACAATCAATTTGAATGCTCATCGTCGTCTTGACGATGTTCTAGAAGCATTCATCCATATAAGTCCGTTCCGTGTTCAAACGGAACCGAAGGCACTACTCCTACTTCATCCATTTTGGAATCACACTCACGACCAGTAGTGATTAGCCCTTGCACTTCACTGCTCCATCTTCGACTCCAACTCTTGCCTTCTTCACGAAAACGTTCAAACCGGATCGAAATGGTTTTCGAAAAATTAATCCCGATCCAGGGCTCTTCGAAATGATCAGCACGTTGCCAATATTGATAGTCGGTTATTTCACTATCAAATAACATTCACAAACAATCATCAAGCCAAAATAATTTCTCCCAAATTATTTATTTTTAAATATCTTTGCAGGATATTTTTCTACATTTCAATCCTTTGAAAATAGTTTTCAAATCACTATTCTCTCTCTCGTGGAAATAAATTTCCACCCAATTGTTTATTTCCATAGAAAACCGCCAAGTCCTACATACTTAAGATTTTAAAAATAATTTAAATCACTTTATTCTAAAATATACTTTAAAACATTTAAATTAAAATTACTTAAACACTTTATTCAAAAATATATTCTTTTAAAAATATTTAAAATAAAACTACTTCATAAAATATAAAAACTAATTTTTAATATAAAAATTAAGCCAAACTAATTTTTAAAATAAGAGTTATGAAATTCTATAATTTTAACCAAACTATTTTAAAAAAATAAATTATTCTATAAAATATAAATATTAATAAGTATCTTTTTTTTAAAAGGTAATACCAATTAACCTTTAAATAATTACTACTAAAATGAATTTGAATAACATTTACTTTAAAATTTTAAAACATTTAAGAATAATAAATTTTCTAAAACATTTTTTTAAAACAAAATTTTAAGGCCTTTAACTTTTACATAAAAAAATCTCCTTTAAATACACTCGGCTTTCCAGGGAAATACACTTCCTATTTCCATACCTTTAAAAATAAATCACTATTTATTTTTTTTAAACAAATTACCAATTTCTTTATAAATTCCCTCTATTAATTTATACTTCCAAATATCCACAGACATCCATTTCACTTTATAAACCTAGTTTATAAATTCCACAGTCTCACCTTTCTTCCAAAACACAGTTTCAAGTACTAAATCAATTTCCAAATTGATTCCCAAAATTTACTTCATTAAAATAAATTCCTTTACTTATCCAAATTTATTTCAAAACCCATTAATTTTAGATTTACTCCTTTATTAAGATCTTATTTAAACTAAAAATACCAGTTTCATATTAATTTCAAAATTTTTTCTTTATTCCTTCCTAAACCATTTAAACCCCGAATTTTTAAAATAATCCTTTATTCCTTTAACTAATATCATCTAAGTTAAAAATCCATTTATTCCTATTTATTCAAAAATTCCCTTTCCCATACTTGAAATTTTATTTATTAGAATATAAAAATCAACTTTTATCCTTTCCAATTCATTCTTTAACTTATCCAAATTCTCTAAAATTATTTTATTTTAAAATTTCCTATTTTAATTTTCTATAATAATTCAATCTTTAAATTCTATATCACAGTACACCCAAATATTCAATCAAAACATAGCATTCAATATTTTTAAATCACTAATATAATCTATCCCAGATTATCAAATAAATCATATCACAGAATATTAAACAATCTAAATATTTTGAGGAATCCAGTTGGATCCCTCCAACCTATCCCTACATCCACAGACGTTAGCACAATATAAAATACCAATTCCACTTCGAGGTGGAGTATCGTGATATATGGGGTTATATTATCTCATCCGCTATTATGCGGCGCATAGAGTCTCATCCGCTATATAATGCAGGAAATCAATCACTCCAATATATATGTACTACAATATATAATATGCCACATTCCATCAATTCAATCAATTCAACCATTCAACCAAATATTTTAAATTTAACTATTTAAATTTTAATAATACCCAAATGAGTAAAATTAACTCACTTTTGATTTTTGCAATCCATTCCTTCTCAATTTGTTTCTTCGAGATTTTAGACCTTGTATAAATATTTATACACTTTATTAATATTTGAAATAATCAAAAATAAATTTTCTTTTAATAAATTTAATTAACTAACAATTTGATTTTAACTAAATAATTCTTCCCTTTTGGAAATCTTTTTGTAACTAAAATAAATTAAATAAGTAATTAATCAAGTTAATCATCCAAATATATTATTTTAAAATAACTTAGTAAATTAAAAATGTGTACTCGTTTATATATATATATATATATATATATATATATATATATATATATATCTTTGAAACTTCATATATATACGTATAAAATAGTCTATATAGATTCAATAATCTATTTTTATATAAACCCCTCATATTTAAAATTCCCGCCCTTTTAAAACTTTATTTATAAATATATATTTTCCAAAACCTTCCATATGCATATTAAATCAAAACAGAATGGCTTTTATAAATATTTGAAATAATCAAATAATCTATCTTTACTCCAAATAAACTCTAATTATCTAGTTTTACATAAATACTGGCCTAATATATCTTCTCTTTCAGTATGTAATTAAATAGTTTAATTTACCGTTAATTCCATAAAAAGGATTACGAATATATTTATTTAAAATGACCAGTAAGTTACAGCATGCATATAAAGATATAATAATTTTTTTCAACCTATAAGTATATAAATATACATATTAAATTAAATCAAATAAAAACAGAACTATTACCTTACTGCGAATGTCCCTCCCTTATTTCATTCACCTAGACAAATGACTGTCTACCCAAAATTAGAAAACCATCATGCCGTAATGAATCCATCACTCACCAAGCCTACACCCCTCCATCTCGTGAGAACGATCTCGCCATCTATCTCCAAGATCCCCTCACATGCATTTGTGTACATGACTGCCCCCACCAGCACATGCCTCGCGATGCATGTTGCCGAGCTTCCTTGATTCAACTATACTTCATTCATTCGAGTTGCGACCTCCAACCGAAAAGCAGACCCTACGGTTGCACGCACTTAAACGAGACAATCGATCCTCAATTAACTTGGGAATGATACGCGATTCTCGTTGGATTCGGAAATAAGAGCTGATATTTTTTTCTTTTTTTATTTCCAAAGAATAGGGTTTTGATTTTAGAAAGGGGGAAGAAGAAAAAGAATCAACTTTATTTTCTATTTTTGCTTCTATACTCGACCATTGCTTTGTTGATTTTTTTTAAAAAAAATGGAGAAGGGTGACATCTAGAATGAAATTAAAGGAGGTAGTAAACTTGTGTTCCAAAAGATGAAATGTGTTTAAATTTTTTCGATTGTATGAATATATGTATATAGACACACACACATTTAATTTAAATTCAAATTCAAATCACCTTGATTTATGCAAGTCACAAATTCGAGCTACTATCGAGGCATGCTGCTAGGCGTTCGTAAGGTTATACCCCTATTTCGAACGCTATAGAAAAGGTTTCGAGTCCTAATTCGATCGTATGGAGAAGATAGCTTTTTGGACCCAGTTATAATATAAAATTTCGATATAAATCTCAGCGCATTTATCTATCGCACGGCCAAACGAACTCTCGAAATACTACAAAAATTGAAATCCGATAATAATACGTAATAACGGATCCAATGGAACTGGTTTCGTCGAAATCCGAGGAAATGCCTTGGATGGCCATTTTTAATTCAATTTAAACTATATATTTTTAAAACTGAACAAAACATTTCCAAATTCAAATTTAACAGTTTTACTATCTTCAGTACTATCAATATAAATTCTATAAGCCATTGAAATATTTTTAACCAACTCAAAACTCAAGATCTAATATTTTACCCAATCCACTAATTATTAAATTCAATAGTTTAATTGCCAAATAATAAAGATATTCGAAATTCAAGTTAAACCAACTTACAAATATTTAAAACAAATTAAATATTCCAATTTCAAACATCAAAAAAAAAAATCGGGTTGTCACATTGCTCCCCCTGAAAAGAATTTCGTCCCCGAAATTACTAGTTAAGAGGAATGGTCCATAAATCGTTCTCTATTTTTCCCAAACAACTAGTTTTAACAACTACCCAAAACCCACTTTTTAATAAAGACATCATCAGCCTTACCAACTTTCCAAACTTCTTCCATTAGTTCCAACCAATATCTCTTACCCAACCATTTAAACTTAAATTTAAAACCCAAATTTAAACTTTCCAAAATTTCTCAAAATTTTTCAAAATTTCCCCAGCGTCTCCTTTGCACGGCTAGCTCGGTACAACTACAAAACATCTCTACGGGCCCCCAGATTTCAAAAGAAAACAAAAGGCCAAGCGGCTAGACCAGAAAATCATCAAATTTCATACAGAAATTTAAATACATACCTTTGCCAAGCAAATTTTCAATTTATCTTCAAAAAACAAAAAACCCAAATTCCAATCATAGCATTCAAAAACCATTTTATACATTTCTTTTCAAAAGTTCCATATCTATTTCATTCACATCCGTACGATGCACATATATCATCCTACGCAATACCCAATTCGATCACTCACTCGATCACGCAATTTTACTCCCGAACTAGTATCGTCCACCCAACTTCCTAGTGCGGACTCAGATCTGGTTTCTTGATCAGAAACCATCATTCTCCTTGCATAGCATAAACTATGACAGAAAATTTCCAGAATCAATCAAAAATCCATATCCATAGTTCGCCGTCGAAAATCGAGTGAAAAATCCCAACTCGGATCGGTATAACTACCTCAAAATTCTATGCTCAAATCTAGATCAAATCACTATGCGAATAAAATAATATACGTACTTCCTACGTATTTAGCCCAATTGATTTTTAGCTATATCAATTCTCCTTTATTCACATTAATTTTGGTTTCCATTCACTTATCCACAATTACCCCATTTTACAATCTTACTTAATCTCCATTTTAATATTACTTTATATAATTCCAATGACAAATTTACATAAGAACTTTCTCCTTTAACTTTTCTTAAGTTTAATATAAGCATTTTGTATATTGTCATATTATTATTTTCACTTTACCACTTGGTTTTTATCTACATTCAATCAATTTGGATTCCAATTCCATATAGATTCAATTTGCATCAATTTACTAATTAATCTCAAATCTCAATACCTTTTCCAAAATTTTCATCCAGATTTTATTTTCAATCCTACTTGAATTCAATTCATCTTCAAACTCTTACTATTGAATTTTATCAACTATCTTCCATTCACAACTGGTTCATATCACTATTTTAAATTAGTTCCACTTACTAATTTATTTCAAATCTCAAACAATTTCTTATTTCCAAACTTTTATAATTTTAGTTCACTTCGAATTAATTTTATAACTTCATTTTATTTTACACATTGTAAATTAAATATTATCCAATATACAATTCCAATTCATTTGCCTACCCATTTGAATCAATTTGAATCAATTAATTTACTCACAATTTTATTTTCAAACCTTTGTTTTATTTAATTCAACTTGACTAATTATCCATCTAACTTTATTTAACACAAGTCAAATTTAATTCCAAATTCAGCTTTCATACCATTTATTTAAAAATGCAAATTCATTTGTCTATCAAAAATTTTATTTCCAACTTATAACTTTTATTTAAGTAATAATTTCACTTAATCTCCTTAGTCTTTCTTTAAATTCCATTTTACTTAACTATATTTAATTACACACTAATTCAATTCAAATTTTAAACTTCTATAAGTTTTCAATTTATTTCCATTCCATTTACTAACCTTCTTTAGTTCTATTAAGTCCAGCTCAACTATATTTTCCATTTTACTTTATTTAACACCATTCAAATTTAATTTCAATATCCAGTTTAAAAAACATATAAGTTTCCAAACCTGTTTATAAATCCATAAACATTTCAAGTCAAGCTTCCAAAGTTCAAACCATTACTTAAACACTTAAAACATTTTAATCCAATTCCAGAGTCTTCAATAATCATTTAAGTATTTCAAAATCATTTTGAAATCAATTATATCCCAAATCCTTTGGTATCAAATTATCCTTTGAATTTCAAAATCAAAAGGTTTTACCAAACACAAACTTCAGCATTTCAAAAACCATTTTTGAAATCCATAATTCAATTGCATATCCAATTATTCCTTGAATTTTTAAAACCAACCCATTTTTGCAAACAACTCCAAATTAAACCATTCGAGTGCAATTCCTCTCTTGAAAACTCAAAAATGAACATCAATGATGCTGCAGTCATCACCGAAGTTATTTTCCAGTGACGGAAAAGAGTTCAATGCTTTATCTCTTTAAAACCCCTCAAATATTTTTAAATTTCAAATCTCACCTGATTTCAAATCCAAATCAAAAAAATTCCGAAATAATATCACTATTATTTCTCCAAAACCTTTGAAAACCATTTTCATACCAAAGGAATTTAATTTCTAAAACTTCAAATTTCAAATCCTTTCAACTCATATTCAAAAATTACTCTAGAATTTTATTTCAATTTCAATTATCAACCACATTCATAATTTATGTTTCAAATTCTGTTAATGAATTTATTTCCTTAACCTTTGATTATTATGTTATTTTCTTATTTCAATTTCCACAAATCAATGATAATATTTTAATATTATCACTTTCTAATAACCAAGCAATCATATATAACTATAATAATTTATAGAAAATTATTTCTTTTATACACAAAAATAATTTGGGTAAAATTATTTTATTTATCCTATTTTTAAAACAATACTGTATCGGCTTATCTTGCTTAAGAGTATAGAAACCCCTATCGATCACATGGCGTCCCACGTATCGACCAGAATACATAAACACTTAACCGACAAGTCAACATAATATAAAAACAATTTTTATATTCACTAACAAATTCGTGCTCATATCTATTAATATACTCAAACTCATTCTAGAGTACTGCGGACTCTATTTTAAATGAGTAATTCCCACCAGAGCCAATGTTCTCGCTTAACCTTCAGCTTTGATACCAAGAGTAACGGTCCGATTTCTCAACACCCGAAAAACCGAACCATTAGGGTTAAAGAAGAAGGAGGTAGAAGAAGAAATAGAAAATTGCAGAATCTTACCAACGCAGCGGAATAAAATATAATAGATAATAACTGATCTTTACACAAAAGAAACTATATCTGTTATATACACACATCACCAGAATACATCATCAGAGTTCAACACAAAATCAACAACACAACTAAGGACGGTTATAATATCTCATCCCTCCAAAACCTTATACATAGCGGAAAATACATCAAATACGTCAGATACGTCTTGCCATCCAGCTCGTCTCCTGAGCTTCACAGCAGTCCATCTAGAATCTGTACTCTATAATACTCAGTCTGACCCGAGCATTATAGTTAAAATAACATCCGAGGCAGCTTGGAAAACAAGCGTGAGAAAACACACTCAATTGGATTATTAAAGTTTCCAAAATCCTTTGAAATCAAAGGTATCTCGTAAGACCACGCCACATATAAATATGCTGGGATTTTACCTTACGATAATCAAAACATTTTTATCAAATCTGTGTGATATTATAATAGTGTCTATAGAAAGTAAAATAGAATCTAGCTGAAACGCTTGCATCTCACGTTTCAGCAATAGTTGGGCACAATCAGAACCGTATAGGCGCTTATCGGAGATTGGATTCCATACAATGGCAGGGCTACTAGGGTGCCGCACGTCATAGTACGTGGTCTAGATCACCATACCTAGGATCCACCCTAGATCTCCTGCAACACAAGACCGGAATACCCTATACTAGATAGCCCGAATAAGTTCACCCGCGGTTGGGATCAACAACTGCCACACAGCAGAAATAAAAAAGGGACATCTAGACAGGGGTGACCTTACCCAATATTGGTTGCTAGCCACTTAGCCTTGTGTGCACCTCCACTGTCTTAGCCATTCCCGGTTGATGAGGCTCGAAGTTAAGCGTTACCTTTTTAGCACACAATCACTTAAAATGCTCATCGTCCTCCTGTCGATGTTCTGAAAGCATTCGTCCATACAAGTTCATTCCAGGTTCGAACGGAACCAAAGGCACTACTCCTACTACATCCATTTTGGAATCACCCTCAGTATTAGTAGCGATTAGCCCTTGCACTTCACTGCTCCATCTTCGACTCCAACTCTTGTCTTCTTCACGAAAAGTTCAAACCGAATCGAAGTGGTTTTCGAGAAATTAATCCCGATCCCGGTCTCTTCGAAATGATCAGCGCATTGGCCAATATTGATAGTCGGTTATTTAAGTATCAGATAACATTCACAAACAATCATCAAGCCAAAATAATTTCTCCCAAATTATTTATTTTTAAAATCTTCGCAAGATATTTTCCTACATTTCAATTCTTTGAAAATAGTTTTCAAATCACTTTTCTCTCTCTCGTGGTAACAAATTTCCACACAATTGTTTATTTCCACTGAAAACCGCCATGTCCTAAATACTTAAGATTTTAAAAATAATTTAAATCATTTTATTCTAAAATATACTTTAAAACATTTAAATTAAAATTACTTAAACACTTTATTCAAAAATATATTCTTTCAAAAATATTTAAAATAAAAGTACTTCATAAATATAAAAACTAATTTTTAATACAAAATTTAAGGCAAACTAAATTTTAAAATAAGAGTTACGATATTCTATAATTTTAACCATTTTTTTTTTAAATAAATTATTCTATAAAATGTAAATATTAATAATTATCTTTTTTTAAAACATAATACCATTTAACATTAAATAATTACTACTTAATTAAATTTGATTAACATTTACTTTAAAATTTTAAAACATTTAAAAATAATAAATTTTCTAAAACATTTCATTAAAACAAATTTTTAAGGACTTTCCATGGAAATACACTCGGCTTTCCAGGAAAATACACTTCCTATTTCCATACCTTTAAAAATAAATCGCTATTTATTTTTCTAAAACAAATTACCCATTCCTTTACAAATTCGCTCCATGAATTTATACTTCCAAATATCCACCGATATCCATTTCACTTTATAAACCCAGTTTATAAATTCCATAGTCTCACCTTTCTTTCAAAACGCTGTTTCAAAAACTATATCGATTTCCAAATTGATTTACAAAATTTACTCCATTAAAATAAATTCCTTTACTTATCCAAATTTATTTTGAAACCCATTAATTTCGTATTTACTCCTTTATTAAGATCTTATTTAAACTGAAAATACCAATTTCATATTTATTTCAAAATTCTTTCTTTATTCCTTCATAAACCATTTAAATCCCGAATTTTTAAAATAATCCTTTATTCCTTTAATTAATATCACCTAAGTTTAAAATCCATTTATTCCTATTTATTCAAAAATCCCCTTTCACATACTTATAATTTTATTTATTAGAATATAAAAATCAACTTTTATCCTTTCCAATTCATTCTTTAACTTATCCAAATTCTCTAAATTTATTTTACTTTAAAATTTCCTATTTTAATTTCCTCTAAAAATTCAATCTTTAACTTCTATATCTCGGTATACCCAAATATTCAATCAAACCATAGCATTCAATATTTTTAAATCACCAATATAATCTATCCTAGATTATCAAATAAATCATATCATAGAATGTTAAACAATCTAAATATTTTGAGGAAACCAGTTAGATCCCTCCAACCTGTTTCCCTACGTCCATAGTTGTTAGCACAATATAAAATACCAATTCCATCGAGGTGGCATATCGCGATATATGGGGTTATATTATCTCATCTGCTATTATGTAGTGCATAGGGTCTCATTCGCTATATAATGCGGGAAATCAATCGCTCCAATATATATACACTACTATATATAATATACCACATTCAATCAATTTAATCATTCAACCAAATATTTTAAATTTAACTACTTAAATTTAAATAATACCCAGATGAGCGAGATTAACTCACCTTTGATTTTTGCAACCCATTCCTTCTCGACTTGTTTCTTCGAGATTTTAGACCTTGTACAAATATTTATACAATTTATTAATATTCAAAATAATCGAAAGATAAATTTTCTTTTAATAAATTTATTTAACTAACAATTTGATTTTAACTAAATAAATCTTCCCTTTTAGCAATCTTTTTGTAAGTAAAACAAATTTAATAAGTAATTAATCAGGTTAATCACCCAAATACATTATTTTAAAAAACTTAGCAAATTAAAAATGTGTACTCATTTTTTTTTAAACTTCATATATATACTTATAAAATAGTCTATATAGATTTAATCATTTATTTTTATATAAACCCCTTATATTTAAAATTCCTGCCCTTTTAAAACTTTATCTATAAATATAAATTTTCCAAAACCTTCCATATGTATATTAAATCAAAACAGAATGGCTTTTATAAATATTTGAAATAATCAAATAATCTATCTTTACCACAAATAAACTCTAATTATCTAGTTTTAAATAAATACTGGCCTAATATATCTTCTCTTTCAGTTTGTACTTAAAATAATTTAATTTACCGTTAAATCCATAAAAGGGATTATGAATATATTTATTTAAAATGACCAGTAAGTTACAACATGCATATAAATAGATATAATAATTTGTTTTCATCCTATAAGTATATGAATATACGTATTAAATTAAATCAAATAAGAGCAGAATTGTTACCTTACTGTGAATTTCCCTCCCCTATTTCGTTCACCCAGACGAACGGCCGTCTACCGAAAATTAGAAAACCATCATGCCGTAATGAATCCATCACTCACCTAGCCTACATCCCTCCATCTCGCGACAACTATCTCGCCATCTACCTCCAAGATCCCCTCTTATGCATTCACGTATGCGGCTGCCCTCACCAGCACGTACCTTGCGATGCATGCTGTCGAGCTTCCTTTATTCGACTACACTTCGTTCATTTGAGTTGCGACCTCCAACCGAAAAGAAGATAGGGTCGCACGTGCTTTAACGAGACAGTCGATCCTCAACTGACATGGGAATGATACGCGATTCTCGTTGAATTCGAGAAGAAGAGTTGCCTTTTTTTATTTCTAGAGAATAGGGTTTTGATTTTAGAAAGGGGGAAGAAGAAAAAGAATCGACTTTATTTTCTGGTTTTGCTTGTATGCTCGACCATTGCTTTGTTGATTTTTTTTTAAAAAAAATGAAGAAAGGTGACATCTGGAATGAAATTAAAGGAGGCAGTAAATACGTGTTCCAAAAGATGAATCGTGTTTAAATTTTGTCGATTGTATGAATATATATATATATATACATAAATTAAATTCAAATGCAAATCAACTCGATTTACGCAACTCACAAATTCAACCTCCTATCAGGCATGCCGCTAGGCATTCATAAGGTTATACCCCTATTCCAAATGCGATGGAAAAGGTTTCGAGTCCTAATTCGATCGTATGGAGAAGATAGCTTTTCGGACCCAATTATAAATCTCAGCACGTTTATCTATCGTACGGCCAAATGATCACTCCAAATACTACGAAAATTGAAATCCGATAAAAATACACTAATACAGATCTAATGGAACTGGTTTCGTCGAAATCCGAGACTGTGCCTTGGAAGGCCATTTTTAAATTCAATTTAAACTATATATTTTTAAAATTAAACAAAACATTCATAAATTCAAATTTAACACTTTTACTATCTTCAGTACTATCAATATAAATTTTATAAGCCATTGAAATATTTTTACCAGCTCAAAACTCAAGATCTAATATTTTACCCAATCCCTAATTATTAAATTCGATAGTTTAATTGCCAAATAATAATGATATTTGAAACTCAAGTTAAACCAACTTCCAAATATTTAAAATAAATTAAATATTCCAATTTCAAATATTAAAAAAAATTGGGTTGTCACAATAACTCTATATATATTACTTTAGCGGGCGTGGTCTCCTTCTCCATTTATCATACTCTAGTTACAACACCCTATGACCCTATCAAGCTATAAAATAGGTACAAAAAGGAAAAGACAGAGGAGGTCAAATATAGTTTGGTGAGTAAGAAATATTACTAATGCTATGGTGTTTATTAGTAGATATGGTATAATTTATAATCTACGTAATCTAGCGGTGTTTATCTAAACATGTACTTCTGAATCTAACAAGTTTGCCAGTTTCTATATTATTGGATGATAACCAATAATAACCCTACAATCTGATAATAACTCAGCTGGATTCCACACAAAGGTTGGATGTCCTGAAACTTGATAAACATGAAAATACATTGAGCAGAATATCTCAACGATAAACCACATACACAGTATAATACATCAAATATACAGTCCAAATGGTGTACCACCTAATGATACATCAAATACAAATCCTAATGGTAAACTGCTTACATAATTATACTACTATGTCCTATCTCCCTATTATTCAACTGATAACACACAAGGATCGGGAAAAAAATTGACTCCTCCATGGGTACCTTAACCGATCTAATATGAATCTTGCTAATAGGGATACCTCCATTCACCAGACGACCCACATACAGAAATATGCAAATCATGGCACTAATATTAACAGCAAGAGCAATCTAATTATGATACAATTGCACATCACTTTTAATACCATGTTATAGCACATTGAAATGTCACTTAAACTACGAACATCAATGAAGTTGGAAATGAACCCCTTGAATACCCTACACTAGGTCAAGGTTCAACCTACTATTATATAGGAGTCGGTCGACTTTTAAACATCAAATAATTTCTGTTGGCAATTATTTATTATTATTATTCATAGTGGATCAGTCGATTGATTGAACATCATCAGTCAACTGTTCAATCGATTGATGACCTAAATTAATTGACTATTTCGCCCCTGAATTACACTATATTTTCTTGGGGTAGCCTCAGGTTTTCTTCAAGTCAACTAGTCAAATGATAGGGTAGTGTCAATTGATCATTTTCCTAGTGTTTAGTTTTTCACCAAATTAGTTTGTTATTTAGCATAATTATTGCTCGATTGTCATTCAATTTTTTTGGACTTCGAGGACAACATACAATCCATTATAATTTCATTCTAAACACTTACTCATAATCATTAGCATTTTGAATACACCTAAATAGTTAGTGATTTATTTATCCAATCAACTCAAATACTCAAGACATATATAGACATGACTATATAAACTATATTATAATCAATATATTAATAAAATAAACTTCTATTCATCGTGGATGAGTACTATCTATTGTATAGAAGTATATCGATATAGTTTTAGGTAGGTTTTAGATTGAATTTACTCATCCCCAAGTTCATGTCAATTTTCTTATTAAAGTGGTGATCTGTTGAACTTCATTTTTCAAATTAATAATTATCACCATTTAATTTATCAACTCAATTTTAAATTATGTTATTTACCTTTAATAATATATATAAATGAAATTTATTGCATATCTACTGCATAACCCTATCATGGATAAACCCACTCACCTAGAATTTTGTATTTTGCAAGGCAAGCAAGGTTGAAAGCTGGACTCTACCAGCTATTATTAGAAAGGAAATTATAGTGATTCAACAAGCAATGAAAAACAAAGGAGAAAAAAGAAAAAAACATACAAGAGGAATAAAAATCAAAGGTAGACATGGGAACAAAACAAAAAATACAAATAGGAGAATTAAAAGGCAAATGGGCCAAGAAATATACCCAATTTCGAATTTTAGGGTTAGTTAGTTATCCAATTAAAAGTGCAGCCATCGGCGCGCTAATATCTGCATCTTTTTGCTAATCATAAGTTTTAACTCATAAATTATATTCTTATGTCTTCTTGCCTTGTTTTCAAAGATTCTGAGATTCCACTCCTTCCACAGAACTTGAATGAAGTATTTAAGTACAATGATCATTCTTTTACCAGCATTATTCTTCCATCTTGATCTTTTAAAGATCTCAAACCATTACTGTCTTCTATTGTTATTGGAATGGTATAGGTTAGTATCAAGAATGATATCCTTCCATATATGATAAACATCATCATATTGAAAGAACAAACGTTCTTTGTTTTCAGGATGACAGGAACAAAAACAACATATGTTACTGTTAATATAATCTCTTCCAAAAAGCTTGTCTCTAGTCGGGAGTGAGTTATGTATAGCTTTACATAACATTAAATTAACCTTTTCAGTGCTAAGTTTGTTTCATATTCTATTGTACTAAAGAGAGCTAGCATGTTCTCTATTCGGGTGGATGTGTTTGTATATAGTGGAGATAGAGTATTCCATAAGTTTCTTCATCCATTGCATAGGGCGTCATGTGTTCACAATTAGTTTCTTCATGATCGTATCCCATAAATATTTCACCACAAAAGAACTAGTCTATGCAAGACAATTTTGTCATTCTGAATAGTTTTGAATTGAGGTTGAGTCAGGGAAATAGGTGGCTAGTTTCTTTGTATAGTCAAGTATGTTCTATAATATAACGCCATTTGCAGCAAGGGAGAATGCCTAATGGAGATAGGGATATTAGAAGCGACATTGTATTTAACCAGAGAAAGGATAACGTTTCTTATGTTGAGAATACTTTTCCAGAACCAGCTAGCATTGTTTGGTGGGTACATAGTCCAGATATGCTTGTTGCTTTAGTAGATGTTGGTCATCTATTCAACCCAAAGATTATATTTTTTAGATGTAAATCATTAATTATGAATTATCTTTTCCTAGAATTGTTGTATTGATTGAATTTGATTGAAATCTTCCACCTTCCTCCTCTGATTGGATTTGAATTGGTTGCCCTCTCTTTTCATTTGAGTTGATATTGATTTGATTAGGTTACACTAATTTTTTGCTTCATTTTTGCGATGACCTGGAATTATGGGCAATATCAATTTAATAATTTGTATCAATAATTAAATTGATTTGATGATTTTCTTTTATAATTTTAATCTAAAATGGCAAAATTATTCTTTTATAATCTGTATCTTTTTGTGAATGGGTTTATTCCAAATTTGAGCAGAGTTGCTAGATTTCGATTTTGAGTTTAGATCGAAGAGTTTGGGGGTTGGTTCGTCAGAGGGTGTGGTTGCCGACTTTAGGAAGGTAGCGACGTTGACCAGAGGTGGTCGGAGCCACCGTGCATGTGCACGGTGCATTTTTTTACCTAGTGAAGCTTGGGATGGAATAAGATGGGTACTCGAGTTTTTCTCAAGTCATTTATGTGAGATGCTTGAAGATTTGAGAGTTTGGCTCAGTGTTTTAAGTGTTTAGGCTCGGGTCAGTTGGCTTGTTCCAGTTTTAAGGTTTTTAAAAGTAAACTTTGTTCAAATTTAAATTTAAAACAGAATACGGGTTTCAAAAACTAAGAAGAATATGTTTTGCGAAGTATAATGATTTCCAGACTTTAGTAATTAGCTTGATGGAGTTTTAAATCAAGTTTTAAGTATGGGTTCAAATTAAATTTTGTATCCTAGTTTGGAAATAAATAAATTTTTATAAAATCAAAATGTTTAAACAAGTTTAAAGGGTTAATGTATATTTTTTTTAAATGGATTAGTTTTCTAAGAAAATGTTTAAAACATTATAATATAGAATTTTTTTATAATTTTTTTTAGTATTTGAATGGGAAGTTATATGAATTTGTTTAACTTAAATTTGCAAGTTAAATGATTAAGGATAAATAAATTAGTAATTAAGGGATTTTTAGATAATTAATTAGAGGTTAATTAATGTGTAATTAAGGATCATTAATTAATAAGTTAAGATTATTAATTAATGATTAGAAATTAATTAATCAAGTAATTAAAGATTAATTAAGTTACAGTTAAACACTTAATTAATTAGAGATGAATTCATTGGTTATTAAGAATTAATTAATTTATAATTAATAATGGTTAATTAAAGCATAATTACTTAAGGGAAGAAATTAAAGAATTGTTAATAGTTAATGAAATATCATTAACTAGGGATTATGAAATGATTAATTAATATAATTAATTTAAGTTAATTAATTATATTAATTAATTAAGGATAATCATTTATGGAATTTCTTAAGTATAATTACTTAATGAAAGTAATTAAAGGGATTAATTACTCAATGTATTTAATTAAATTAATATGATTAGTTTAAGTTAATTAATTATTTTAATTAATTTAAATAATCACTTTATGATTTGTTAAGTATAATTACTTAATATGACTTATAAAGTGTAATTACTTAGTGAAGTAATTAGTGGATAATTACTGGATGTAATTAATTGAAGAATGGAAGTAATTTGAGTTTAATTACTTAGTGTAATTAATAAGAAGTATAATTACTAAGTGAAATTAATTAAGGATTAATTACTTAGTGTAATTAATTTAAGAACTAATCAAATAAATTTATTTAAAAGTTAATTAAGTAATTTAATTAATTTAAGGGTAGTTTATTACTGAATGTGATTAATCAAGGTTGATTAATGAATGTAGTTAATTAAAGATTCATTATTAAATGTGATTAATTAGAACAATAATTAATTAAGAAATAATTAGGGATCATTAATTAATATAATTAATGAAGTAATTAAGGGTTGATTAATTAAAGGGTGATTAATCAATGAGTGATTATAGAATAATTGATTAATATAATTAATTAAGGATTAATGTAATTAATTATAGTTAATTAATTAATAAGTGTAATTAAAGGTTAATTACTGTATTTGTTTGAGGATAATTACTTTGTGTAATTAATTAAAGGTTAATTACTTAATGTAATTGAAGAATAATTAATCAAGGATGATTAGTTAAGATGGATAATTAGAGGGTGATTAATTAATTGATTTGTAATTAATTAATAGTTAAGTAAGCGGGATTTATAGTGTGGAAGTAATTAATTTAATTAATTTTAAATTAATTATAGATGGTGTTATTAATAGATCTTTGCTTATGGATGTCTGAATGTTATTGAATTGTTTGATATCTCCGATATGAGATATGAGTTGATCTGTGATATGAGATGCTCTGGTTGAATTGTGATGATATGGATTATCTATTTGTGAGATTGTGAATTATCTTTCTGTGTTAATATAGATAATGAATCAAATTGTTTTAACTTTAAAATAACTTGGACTTAAAAGATGGCGTTTTGGATTTCGATGAGACCGGGATCGGGTTTTCCAAATTTGGATATCCGAAAACCACATCGATCCAAAATAAACGATAGGTCGTGAACCTCAAGTGAAGATGAAGATTCAGAGTGCAAGGTTATTGTTGTTAACTCTGAGGGTGATTCCAAAATGTGTGTAATGAGATAATGCCTTCCGTTTCGTCCGAACCCGGAACGAACTTGTATGGATTGAATGCTTTTAGAACATCGTCAGGTGGACAATGAGCATTCTAAGATGGATGTGTTTTATAAAGGTAATTGCAGCCTCAAGCCTCATCAACCGGGAATGGCTAAAATAGGGGAGGTGCAACAAGGCTAAGTGAGTCGCACTCAAGTAGGACAATATTTTCCCATATCTAGATGTCCCTTTTTATTCGGCTGTGCGGGCAGTTGGAATTGCGCACCAACTGCGGGGTTGTCTTGTTCGATACTATCCAGTAAGGGATAGTTCCGGCCTTGTGTTGTAGGGGATTTAGGGTGGATCCTCGGTACAGTGATCTAGGCCACGTACTATGACGGGCGGTACCCTAGTAACCCTTCCATTGTATGGAATCCAATCTCCAATAAGTGTCGTATGTTTTAGTTGTGCCCTACTATGTTGAAACGTGAGATGTAAGCATTCCAGCTATTTCTTTATTTTACTTGAAAACCCTAGACCCTATTATAATATCATTGGATTTCCTAAACCGACCTACTATGTTGGAACATGAGATGTAAGCAACTTTAACCTGTTACTCATACCAGACTCTTGTCTGACCCAGAGTTTATTTTCTGTTTTCTTAAACTCTTGGGTACTCAAATTTTTACGAGTATCCAAGGGATTCAGGTCAGCTTTGATGAATTCTGGAGGAGATAAGAAGCAGGAGGCTTCAACGTTTAGATATATATTGTTTTCCGCTGTGGTGGTTTCTTTGTGTTGTATTTGAGTTGTAATGACTAGACAGGTGTTTATAACTATCTAATATATGATGTATAAGCTGTGTTACTCTGATAGATGTTGTATATTATGTAATACTTATGTGATTAATATAATTTATTCGTTCCGCTATTGAGATTCTGATGTTGTTTCGTTCTTTCTTCTCTATTTTTTCTCTTTTCTATCCCTTTCTTCCTCAATGATGACACGTTTTTCTGTGGAGAGAAAGGCGGGTCGACTCAATTTTGATATTTTATTAGATAAATTTGGAGTATATTTGTGGTAGAGAAGTGAAATTTTAGATCTAGGGATCGTTGGTAGCCGCTAGATAAAGAAGGAAGATATTTTAATGAGAAGTGCATTCTTTTCCTCTCGTTTTAAAACCTAATCCCAAAATACACCTTAGCCTCACTTCAGCTTCCAAACCTTTTGGCCTGAAAATTATGCTACACTTAACAGTCTGTATCTTCTTCAGCGGTATCTATTTCTAGTGTTTTATATATAAATTTAGGCTAGAAAAATCTACTTGACATAATAGTAAAGTTATATTTTCCAAATTCGTTCATCCATAGAAATTCTAATTTTTATATTGTATGTAAAATTACCAAAATTCCCTATTTAAATTAATTAATTATTTTTACTAAAAGTCTGAGTATTATGTTTCCCCCTTAAAAAAGCTGTCCCTAAAACTCCAAGAATTGGAAATATAAAACTTGTAGACTCAACGTACAATTAGCAATCATGTGTTTGTGCATTACATACATTCAAACCACACCATAACCAAAAAAGTCCAAAAAATTAATATCAAACATATTCAATTCCTAATATTTATAACAATATAATATATTATATCAATATGGATACCAACTTTACTTTGGATATAGATAAAAAATAGAAATAGTGATGTACATGCTAATAGACAATAAGCATCCATCAAATCAAATATATGTCAAGAGTACGACATATAGCAAATGCATAAATGCAATTAATTCGGCTTTTATATGAATGCAAAATCATGGCATATATGCATGTATGCAAAGAATCTTAAAATATAATAAAAATCAATGTAAGTATGCATGTGTATGTATGTACATATACATATATGTATGCGGTCAAGTTGCACTGCAAACCAACCACACAACAAAGCGTACAACTCCAACTAATTTCTTAATTTTACTAAGAAAACTAATCATAGAAACCATACCAGAAAAGGGTGAGGGATAACAAGCATTAATCTTCTCCCAAACTCCTTAGTACTCTTAGATGGATCATTTCCCCGTTGGACTCTAGCCAATTTTACTACTTTGTTTCGGAGTCGCTTTGTCCTATGCATAATGATGTGATTAATTTCACAGTGAACAAGCCACTCTATTTCACTTTAACCGCTTGAAAAAATTTGTTGAATCGTGTAAACACTTTTCTAAGTGCAACACATAGAAAACATAATGAACTCCCACTAACTTTTCAGGAAGCTTCACCGTATATGCTAAATTCACTACTTTTTAAAAAATCGAAAAAAAGCCTACAAGACTCAATGCCAACTTTCTCGAACTTCCAAACATTAAATTGTATCTTTTTGTTAAGATCTTCACAAAAATCATATCGCCTACGAAAAATTCTAACTTGTATATCTCCTTTTAGCATATAATATCAACATATCGTGTGTAGTTTCATCCTTTTGTGAATTTGATACCTTCTATGAGACTCTTCAATCGTTTCTGGCTTAAGAATAATCCTATCTATAGTGCATCATGGATAAGATGGAGATTTGAATGTCCTTCTATATAGTGCCTCGAATGGTGTCATTCCAATACATGCATGACAGCTTTTATGATAAGAAAATGCTAATAATTGCAAGTGGTCTTCCCTAAGAACCTCCAAAATCCAAAATACACATCTGCAACGCATCATTAGCATTTTGAGATGTCAAACACTTCGAAATGAACTCCGCTTCATGTATCTTCAAACCTGGCTAGTTAAATTCCCTCTTCATAGGTCAATACATTTGGTCACGACCGAGATGAATGGCATCATATAAAAGATGGGAATTGTCATACCAAGTCAATCAAATTTGTAATAATCAAAACACACAACCTACCATCTCTATGCAGCCATCCTCAAGAATTAATGGAATGACGGTCCAAAGGCTCGAATGCGTGCCTCTACTTGGCTGCTCAAAAAAAACCTATTAAATCCATGCCTTGCTTCTTCTGACTAAAACATATTTTTCATAAATGAAGGCCAAACATCTAAAGATACTAATAAATGTGGTGCTAAATAACGAAGATCGGAAATTTAATGCCAAAATGAACTCCAAGAGCTTCCACTCTAAAAACACAAAACCAAGCATCGTATGTCTCCTACTGAAGGTATATGCTACAACATTACCTTTGCCTGGATTATATGACGTATCAATATCATATGCAGTAAGAACTTCGTCTACCTTTTCTGTTGGAAATTCAAATCACTTGGGAGAATAAATAATTTAGGAATTTTATGATCTACAAAAAATTAAAACCGGTCCCCTGAATGATAGTGTCTCCAAAATTTGCCTGCAAAAAATAATAGCTGCAAGCCAAAGATCATAAGTTGGATAATTTTTTTGATTCACTTTTAATTATCGAATAACATAACAAACAAGCCTATCCTTCTACATCAAAACAGTACAAAGCCTAGGACCACAATCATCGGTATACATAATAAACAGCTTTGAACCATCATGAAGTACTAAAATAATTCCTCAACTTAGTAAAAGTAATCGTGTACTTTGAGGTCCATGAGTAAACCAAATTCTTCTTAGTAAATGTGTCAAAGGTGAATAAATATTCGTTAAATCTTTAATAAACATTCAGTAATAGCCTCCCGAACCAAGAAAACTTCTTGCCTCTATAGCACTTTTCAGTATGTGGCACTCTAGAACTACGGAAACTTTACTTGGATCAATTGACAATCCGTGCTCAAAATAACAAATTACCAAGAAAGCAAACTATTTTGCACCAAACATGAAATTTAGAAAATGTTCCTTTTAATTTATGCCTATGCAGCGTATTGGGTAGTTCCCTTAATCAAACCTATGCTCTTTTTCACATTTTGAATAAATAAGTATATCATCTAACAATACCACCATGAATGTTTTTCATAATTCTATGAAGACTCGACTCATAAGATCGATGAAAGATGTTGGGGTATTGGTCAATCGAAATGGAATAATTAATAACCCGTAAAGTATGTCACATGCATAAAAAGTAGTTTTAACACTGTCCTTGACCGCACACAACTGATGGAATCTGCAAGCCAAATCAAGTTTAGAAAATATCCTTGCTCCCACTAACTAATCAAATAAGTCATCAATACGTGGTAATGGATAACAGTTCTTTTCCATTGGCTTATTAACTTTACCATAATCGGTGAAAATCCTTGTGGAGCCATCTGCTTTAGTAGCAAAGATAGCAAATGCTCCACATTCTGAAGCACTGTGCTAAATAAAATTCTTATTCAATTATCCATTTACATGTTTATGAAGCCCGCATCTTTCCCATGGAAGCACATGCGCAAGTGGTAAAACAAGAGGCCTGATATCCATTTTGTAATAAGTTTGAAATTCAGTCTCCCTATGAGGAGGAAGGCCAGAGAGAGTTCAACAAAAATGTATGGAAATCTCAAACTATAGGAACAAAAGATAATTCATCTTATTATAGGCCTAGCGAGCACAAATAACTTGACATAGAAGAACTATTGGGCTAGTAATAAACATCAAGGTTGCGCCTATTACAAGCACGTAGGCTAATAACTTTTGTACCACAATCCAACATTGCTCCATACACATACATCCAGTTCATCCTTCGAATTAAACTAAAAGTAGAAAAATCCCAATATAAATGCATTATAATAAAATTCAACACCCAAAATATATAACTACAACCCATAAAAATCATGGACAAATGGTTGATCCCCCAAAGGGATTCGATATTATAAAGGTCCAGCGATTATATGTGTCTTTAAATATAATCCACCTACTAATCTACTCGAAATAAAGGAGTGATATGTTCTGGAGTGAAATAAAGTGCAAATAGATAAATCAAAAGGAGTTAACACACCTTCCATGATGACTTTCTTTCCCTTGTCAACAAATGGAGTTGCGCTTTAGTTAGAAACGACATTAAGTGCATATGCTAGAACTATCCGAGTAGTAGTATTAGGCAAGGTTGGATAATCTCTCTTCATATGCCTTATTGGTTGTATTCAACACATTTAATCTTTGATATATTCACTCTACGATCCTTTATCATACCTTCCTTTATATTGGACCTTCTGCATTTAACCCTTGGTTTTTTTTTGCTTTTCCTTGTGCTTCCCTTCTTTTTTCCCCTTGCATTTATTCTTGTTAAATGGCTTTCCTTCTGACTTATTAGGCTATTCTTTGGCAACTGAATTCAACGACGCCATCTTTACTAAGCTCTCAAAACTAGATCTAATGGGTAAATGGCTCAAAGCTATATCTCTCAAAGACTAGTTTAACCCTTTGGCAAGTTCTGTTGCCTTCTTCGTTGCTTTATTAATGAGATCTAGGTCATATTTCAATAGGTAGTTAAATTCATTAACATACTTCTTAATACTTCATTCTCCATGCTCCAAATGAATGGACTTCTCCAGTTCTACTCCCGATTCAGCCTCCAAAATGAACTTGACTTCGAAGCACCTCCTAAACTCAGCTGTAACATCCTCCATTTCATGGCCTGAAAATAAGCCCTACCAATACTGTAGTCATCAATAATATTATTCTCAAGTGACAAAATGTAGTATTGTTAATCATATCAATAACATAAAAAACATATGAATATGAAAAAAATTCATACATTTTTCATTAGTCAACTTTCGTTACATTTCAGAAAAATGGTTTTCACATTCATTACATAATCCCATTCACTGCCCACGTTCAGATAAAATATAATAATTACAAAATTAAAGCTCGTACATTACTTAGTTTGCCTTCTGCATTCCTCCAGAAGCTTTTTCGTCTAACCTAAAAATCCCTTCTCTCGACCTACTTAAATAGTACCCATGTTTTGGGGAAAAACAAAAAACATTGAGTTAGAGAAAAAGTCTGGCGTGAATAATAACATGCCATCTCGAACCAAAATGGATATCTAGTGAGACCACACCATTGAACAAAACGGGCTTTCCCCTTACTAGTATTTTACCACAATATGTCAATCATAATCATGCATCTGCATCCATAATGGTTAAAACAAAACATAACATGTTCATATGCTTGCCATGCAGCCTAGGTAAGTCTGACTATATTATCATCCTAAGGTTATGTGTACCCGAAGTTTACCCTTCCCAACAATAGATTGGCTGTCCTAAATCATAGGTTTTCTAGGGTCACTATGAACTTAATGGTTTTATAGGTCAACCAATAACCTATCGTACCGACTTGGGCCAAAACCTAACTAGATGTCTACAAATCTCCAAATATAGTTTGGCGTAAAACAACTTAAATAATCCGGTAAGCACATAGATCTACGAGTTCCTTTCTGTGTGCAAACATCCTTGCGCCTCCATACTGACAATCCCTACACACTAGAATCGTGAAACTTTACTAAATGAGGGATAACGGCTGAAGCATAAGGCACGTCTCTACACTAGTCCCACATACCATTTTATCTAGTTTTTAATTAACAAGTCATATATTTGGATCAATTCAGGGTATCCTAGCGTAATTGATCTATTTGATCTACTGGATGCAATTCTACTCATTCTAAAATTTTGTCTGTCCAAACACAATACTGGGACAAACAAACCAATAATTCTACCCCAAATCTCAAGATGTAAAAATAAGGTCTTGAGTATGGCAATGATAAAATATGTAAGTTTAACCGATCAATTGATAATAAGAACATTTAGCATCATTCAGTAAACTACGTTCAATCAGTAACTGCATGCGCAATAAAATTACTAAAAGTTAAGTAATATTTATCATTAGCAAATTTCACACAAAATTGGGCTAAAACACCATTTATTTCCTTAAAACTAATTATCTTTAACCTTGATAAGCCTATTAAAACCATTGTTCAAAATAAAGAAAACATCATGCATTGATGTTGTAGGTCTAAAAAGGTGGCATTAACGTTGGCAACGTATAACCAAAGAGACGGTATCAACTTTGATGACATATGACAAAAGAGGTGGCATCAACATTGACGACATGTGTCCAACATAGTGGCATCAACGTTGATGACAAGTGTCGTTAAGATTGATGACATATGTCGAAGAGGCAGATTGACGACATGGTTGAAGGGGTGGCCCGACGACGTGTGTCGAAGAGGTGGCATTGATGACGTATGATGAAGAAGTGGCCTTGACAATATATAACGAAGTGGTGGCCTTGACAACATATGACGAAGTGGTGGCCTTGACAACATATGATGAAGTGGTGGCCTTGATGACATATGAAGAAGTGATGGCCTTTGACGACATATGACGAAGAGGTGGCCTTGATGACATATGACGAAGTGGCGGCCTTGACGACATATGACAAAGAGGTGGCCTTGACGACATACGACGAAGTGGTAGCCTTGATGACATATAACGAAATGTTGGCCTTGATGACATATGACGAAGGGGTGCCCTTGATGACATATGACAAAGAGGTGCTATTGATGACATATGACGAAGTGTTGACCTTGACGACATATGATGAAGAGGTAGCCTTGACAACATATTATGAAGTGTCGGCCTTGATGAAGAGGTGGCCTTAAAGATGTATGACGTAGTGGCGGCCATGACAATGTATGAGGAAGAGGTGGCCTTGACAATCTATGAGGAAGTGGTTGCCTTAACAACGTATGATGAAGTGGTTACCCTGACAACATATAACGAAGTGGTGGCCTTGATGAAGTGATGGAGTGACAGACTCGCAATTAATATAAAAAACGTTATTTTGTTATACAAGGTATATTTTTCACCAACTCTTATGCTTTGCCAAATTCCTATTGGTTAGTAATTTAATTTTCACATTCATTTCAAAACACTACTATGGATCGTAATTTATAATTCCAAAATAATTTACAGACCATTAAATTTGTATTAGTATTTTAGTATAATTATTAAGCTTTTCTGGCTTAATAAATTCATAATAAAAAACACATTAAAAAAACCCAAAAATTCACCAAAAACCGAAAATAAAATATTCATTAATATATAAAAACTTCGAGGCCAAATAATTATTTAATTATTTTTAATAATTAAAACTTAAAATAAATGCCTTTTTCTCCTTAGGAAGTTCATAAAATATTCCCATTGAAATATAAAACCCATCTCCAAAATAATATTTTACACAACATATCCAAAAATTGAGTAATTTGGAGATCAATTAAAAAGGTTTTGCCGTTAAGACCTAACATGGAAATTCCATAAAAATTCCAATAAATCATCGTTTAATCAAACAATAGTAAAATCAATCATATTATGACATATTATCATCAATTAGTTCGGAATCAATCAAAAATCAAAATTTTAACACACAAAGATGAGATAACACTATTATTCACCTTGATTTGATAAAGGGAGTTGAGATTTGAGTTGTCAATTTGGTTCCCCTTTAGCTTTAACTTGATTTCCTAGCTTTTCTCCTCTTAAATCCCCTAGCATTGGATCTACTTTGTTTTTGTGTGAACAAAAACATGAATGAGGATATGAGGGTGGATGAGTTTATGTTTAGGAAATGAGGCCTATTCTTATTTTTCCCTCCTATAAAGCCTCCTACTTATTTATAAGTTAAAACAATCTTATTTATTAATTAATTTAGGCCTTACCTAGATAATAATCAAATCTCATCTTCTTTTCACATGACACATTATTTTATTCAATTACTTCAATTAAATCACCTGAATAATGTTAAATAAAAATTAAGGGTGTTACATCAGCCCACATAATCTCAATTTCCTTTGTCCCAATAGTTAGAATATCTCAATAATTCAAGGCCTCTTCCTATAAGTACCATGAATCTAACTGCCCCTACATTGCATCATCTATGCCAATCTTACCGATTACCTATCATAATTCCTTAGCCATGTCCATGTCTTAAAAAGTGATCCAGTCCTCATGTAGTTCTATCCGCCCAAACAATTGAAGTTCTGATGCAATTTGAGATTATCCGAAGCAGGTGGAGGGTCATGAACCATACCATGTGCTTAAGCTATAGGTCCTTCATTAGGGATAATTTAATATGGCCACATTCCTAAAGTTACTGGCGAAACCATACTGGAATACTCATGCATGGAACTTTAGTTGTTGCCTTTCCAAACTATTTCCAATTTGGTTGCTTATTTCCAATTATTAGTAAATAGGTATCATTAGCAACTTTAGTTAGATAGTAGTAAACGTTACTGGTATTTTATATATGTGTATCCATGCTATACCTATGTATATTTATATGATTAAAATATACAAGTACACACTCACAATACGTGCCAAATCCCTCAGAACTGTAAACCTAAGCTATGATATAAGCTGTAACAACCTACCCTTTTGACACATTGATCCAATGCTCAAAAGCGATTTTTGAATTCATGCCTCTCAAAGAAGGATAGATCGTTAGGTTGAGATAGTTTGTATACTATGGGGAAAACATTTTAAATATCTACTTTTTCAGATCTTACAAAAGTAGGAATAAAGTAGATATAAAACTGAAAATAAGTCAAATATATCTGCTTAAACAAACAGTGACCAATACAGGAACCAAAGTCGAAAAAATTTCTAATAAAAAACTAAAAATAATAATAAATTTCCATCTAACTAGTAAAATAAGACACTAATAGAATGAAAGGAAATAAAATAATTCCATGACGCATGGTCACTTTCTCTACGTACTTTACTCTAATCACATACTCCTACAACCCTATCAAACAACAAACTATATAAAGGGAAACATAGAAGGGGGTCAAATATTGTCTAGGGAGTAAGAAATATCTCTAATGGTATGGTGTTCATAGGAAGATAAATTATAATTTATAATCTACGCAATCTAGTGGGGTTTATCTAAAAATGTACACCTATATCTAATGAGTTAATCAACTTCTATAATATATGACGATAACCAGTGCAACACCTATAATCTGATAACAGCCCACTTGCACTAACCACAAAGGATAGACCTCCTAAAACTACGTAAACATAACAATATATTTTGTAGATTTTCATGATGATAAACCAACTAAATAATATAATGCATCGAATGTACAATCTTGATGGTGCACTACCTGACGATACATCGAGTGAGACGACCCGAAATCCAACGCTCGAAAATCGACATCCAGCACATCACCCGTATTCAAATGCCGGAGACTCAAACGTTGGAGTCCAATTCGTTGGAGCTTATAACTCATTAGATGAATAACAACACAGTGGAAACAAAATGACAATTTTCATTGATACAACATGGATACAATATTGATAATTTTGATAACAAATGACCACCAACATCAGATCATAATGAATACAACACAGAATACAATTCCATGGTGGAAATGAAAACAACAGGATAACATCAACATGGGAATGAAATAGCATTAACAGAGTCTTCAAAAGAAACCAACATACTCCATCTTCAATAAGGTCTTCCAAACTCCAAAGCTCCAAACCAAAAGGCTCAAAAGCTCAAAACCCAAAAGCTGAAGACCAAAAGCTTCAAAGACTTCCAAAAACTTCTAGATCCACATCTACTATCTGAACTAGCTCCAGAACACGGATAACCTGACTCTAGGCTGTCCGTGTGGAAAATTATGGGCATCCAGAGTTTAGGAAAGGGAATACTAAACTCCAGGTCAGTCATGGGACTAGTATGAGTAAACATAAAACAGTTGTTTGAACAAAAACAAATTTCAAAAAGAAATCTTCTATGTTTTTTGGAAAATGAAACTACCATAAGGTCTCCCGGTACACACATAATGCAAACGCGTACTTGGGGAAGGTTTCTCCTTATGGTAGTCAAACATGCTTGATACGTGAAAATACTTTTGATATTATTATTAGTGCATAGTGTGAAAAACATTTCGAAAGTATAATATAAATCTTAGCTAGCATACGTACCATTATAGTATGCCTACTATAGCTACCATGTTAGATGGTAGGTTCTACAACTAAAACAGTTCAGAGCTCAATTTGATTGATTGGATTTCCAACAAATGGCCAAGGCTAAGGAACTTCCCTTATCCAAAAAGGTACGCCTCTAGTGGGATGCCCCGAGTACCTAACTGGATCTCTACCAACACAAGGCTGGGTTACCTTTGTAACTAGGTAACTAACTATCACGAGTATGCCATCTCCCGGTCGTAACCGACCTTTATCGAGGGCCCTCAACACCAACAACCACATAAGCAAATTATCTGGGCTCCATACTAGAATACCACTATTTATCTAGAAGGAAATGCACATACCCTGAGGGGCACGACCCCCATAGCATTGCTGCATCCTTTCCTGTATCGCCATTTTCAGGATGTGAGGTTTGATGAAGTCTCGTCCCACAAAGCTACTTTTCACAAAAGCCATGCTTCGATCAACCAATGATCAACACTTAGCATGCCACATTACCAAATTGGGAATATATCACTAGTAATCATCAACCACATAACCTCTAAGCTCGTACGTCTCGGAGAAGGGTGTTAAGCTAAGAGAATAAATTCTCCGCCACCAAACAGAAATGTTTTTAATAGAAACTAGCTTTACATCTCAAAGTGTAATGTCAAACATACATCCATACAAGTCCATCCTGGTTCTGAATGGAACGGAAGGCACTTCGTCCAATTAAGGAAAAAGTCCTTACGAATCTGGATATCCACAATCCCGACCGGATTCCCCATCACATAGGGAAATCTATAAATCAGAGCAACTTGTGTAGAGACAATTAACAGTCAATCCTTTCGTCCTCGAAATTACCCTGTCTTCACCACCGTCTTCAAATGCAATCTCATTTCATCGTATCATTATTCGAAATGGGTTTTATGACTTAATGTCCTCCCCTGGCTTAACTGAATAATGAGCGCTTATTTTAAAAACACGTGGATACACATTTCCATTTAATCTTTTAAACAAAAGATTTACTTTTAAGATTCGATGTGGTTTTTGGATAACGATTTGGAATCCGACCCCTGGTCGCATCGAAATTCAAATGCCATTTTAAAGGCCAAGTTGTTTAAGTAAACAATTTCACTTCAATTCAGAAGTTCACATTCACACAGCAATATATCAGGATATCACTACTCAATTCAAAGCAATTCATATCACGGTATATCATATATCAGAGATATCAAACAATCCAACGCATTCAGTTCAGGTTTATCATTCGTAAGCAAGATTGATTAATCACATGAATTATAATTAATTTAATTAACTCAAAATAAATTAATTCATTACGAATTAATCACCAAACCCTGCTTAATTAACATTAAGTAATTGCAAACCATTTTGATTAATGATTGAATTAATTAATCACATAATTACTTTCATTAATTATCCTTTAATTACTGATTAATTTTCCTTAATTATAAATTAATTAATCCTTAATTATTAATTAATTAGACTTTTATCATCAATTGAATTATTAATTAATTAACTTTAATTATTAATTAATTAATTAACCTTAATTATTAATTAATTAATTAACCTTAATTATTCTTTAATTACTTAAATTAAGTAATTATTCTTTATGTAATTATCCTTCAATTACTTTAATTAATTAATCTTTAATTACTTAAGATCTTAATTAATTAAAAGATAAACCGTTATCTTAATTAATTATTTAATTATCATTAAAAAAAATTATTTAATAAACCTTGAAAATTGATTATCACTAATATATGTGTTAACTTAAGATTCTTAATTAATTAATAAGTTCAAACATTTCATTTCCTTAATCAACTATTTAACTACAATATTAAATTTATTTTAAAATAAACTTAAAAATAAAGGTTATATATATTTAAAACATTTTAAACTTAATTAATTTTAAAAATAATTTATTTTCAAAACTTTGCACTTATCCCAAACTTATGTAAACAATTGTTATTTTAAAAGAAATAATTGAAAATTGTTTAAACTTGTTTTATTTAAAAATTTAATGACTTGGTTAATGCTTTAAACGATGTCGAGACTATCCCGAGTTTACCCTTGAGCCAGGTGCAAGTTTCCCCGAATCAAAACCCGAGTAAATCCCTCCTCCTCCGTTTTTTCACATTGTTTTATTTTTAAAATTTAAAAACCTGTTACATACACGAAAACACTCGATCACAAATCTGAGCCACCACATTAGTTTGCCGAGATCAACTTCGAGCACACACCTTCTTCAAACCCATCAGTAACCAACCCAACGTCCCTGACACATGTGCATGTGCACAGGCGTTCTGGCCATCTCCGACCAAGGCTCCGATCATCGACAAGTCGGCGACGACCTCCACGAGCACCACGACCACCCAAAACTTTGAAACGACGACGAACTCGAAATCGAGCAACTTTAAACTTCACTAGATCGAACCCTATCATTTAAATCCTCCTTGATACGATGTCACAGGTCACCAGAAATCATGCAACCCTGACCCAAGCTTTACCGAAGACCCATGCACATTTTTCCCCACCTCTGGTTCAGTCCGTTACATCGTCGACGTTGAAATCGCTTGAAAATTGAAGTCGACCCAAAACTGGGTCTAAAACCCTAAATCCACATCGTCCGGCCACCACGGTGGATTATAAAATCACCTAGCATTTTTCCATGAATCCCATCACTTTGGATTCCTCCAGCCATGACCCCGACCTCCCCAACCTCACTGATCATCAAAATTTACCCAAAATGCAATTTTCGCTCATCCCACGAATTCTCCCCAAAAACATAATTAAAAAACTTGATTTTATTTTTAAAAATCATGGTTTTTGAAATTGAATCTGATGATATTGGTTAATCGAGGAAACATGGCACTTGAATTTTTACATGTTTTTAAGTTTTACTATACATCATCTTCCCAATTAAACCATCTTCAAATTTTTGCTTAAATTTTTTTTTAGAACTTAGATCTTGATTAAACTAACATGTTTTGTTTATATCTTAAAGCCTAAAAAAATCAGAGGGTTGAATTTTATGACAGGTTTTGAAACCTGTGATCAAAAGCAAATGCAAATATGCCTATTCCCAGACATGCACAGACATATATATATATACACACACACACATATATACACACACACACACATATCTATATATATACAAACATATTTTCATTCAAGCAAACATTTTTCATATATTTACTTCAAACATTAATCACCACATCAAGTCATAGATCAAATCGATGGTAAGTTTACTCACCTTTATTTCGAAACAGAGAGCTTAGACTTGTTTTGGATTTGATAATCTGGAAATGTTTTTGATGTTGATCTGCTTTGTTGTTTGATTTGAATTGATCTTTATTCTTTGATCTTGATTTGAAATCTGGGTTGAATATTCTCTATGAGATGATCTTGCTTTAAGCTTTGATTTAGGTTTTAGTTTTGTGAAAGGGTTTGTTTTATTGGTTTTGAGTTTAATTTGCTCAGGTTTGTTTTTGATAAATTTTGAATAGATCAAAGAAAATGAAAAGAAAAGGGTATAGATGTTTATATAGCCTTGATTTCCATTTATTCATTATTTTTAAAAATAAATGAAGTTAATGACACTTGTTAATTATGCATGAAAAATTGTTACACATGTAAACACATATGTTAAACTTCTAACACTTGTTATATTATATGTTAACATACTTACATTTGTCATTTTTCATGTAAATAATGTTTTTATATAATTTATATATATATATTATATTTAATTTTATATTTATATATATGTTTTATATAATTATATATCCTTATTAAATACATTTCCTTATTTAATATATATATAATCATAAAAGAAAATGTTTTAAAACTAAATTATACACTAATAAAAAATCACATATATATTATTTTTAAACCCAATTTATTTTTTTCTAAGATATTTATTTTTGAATTCCAAATCAATTTCAAATTACAATCTATATATACATATAAACAAATACATATCCTATTCGTTTTGTAAAAATTCAAATAAATTCACAATTTAATTCCTAAATTAATACTAATTGCAAAATTTAAATTTGATTTAAAAACGGGACCGTTACATCGAGTATACATTTTAATGGTAAACCGCCTATATAACTGTGCTATCATGTCCTATATCCCTATTGTTCAACCGATATCATATAAGGATCGAACAACAAATCGACTCCTCCATAGGAACATCAACCGATCTAATGTAAATCCTGCTATTATGGATATCTCCATTCTCCCAACGACCAACATACTAAAATGTGCAACTTTTTAATAGTAATAATAAGAGCAGTCTAATTGCAATATGATGGAAGGCCACATTTAGTGCCACAATAAGCAATTCCTAAGAATCACATGAACTCCAAATATCCACAAAAGCGGGAAACGACTCCGTGAAACTATCCTATTTGGCCTCTACAAGGTCTAGGTTCAACATGTATTTACTACAGGTTGTTGGCCTATGGTTAAGCATCAAAGAGTCGATGTACACCAGTATTATTTTATTTAATATATTCAAAGCACATTAGTTGGTCGATACATCATCATCAATTGACTATTCAATAGTTCAATCGACTGATGACCAAAATCAATCAACTATTTCTCGCCTAAATTATGCTATTTTTCCTTGGTTTTGCCTTGGGTTTTCTTCGAGTCAACTAGTCGACTGATAGGGTAGGTTCAATCTACCATTTTCCTTATGTTGAGTTTTTTCGCATTTTAATTTATTATTTTTTCCAATTTTGGTCGTTCATCATTCATTCTTTTTGGACATCGAGCATAACTTATAATCTGTTATAATTTTATTTTTAAAGACTTACTCATATTCATTAGCATCTTTAATATACCCAAATGATTATTGGTCCATGTAATAAGTCATAACTCAATTTCTTATGCAATTAATGGATACAAGGATATAAACTATATTATAATCAATATGTCTATTATTTATAGTGTAAATAGGTACATATCAATTATATATAATTGGATCTACATAGTTTAAGGTGAATTTCACATTTAATTTAACCTGCCCCAATTCATATTAATTTCCCTATCAATGTGATGACCTATGATTATTCAATTTATTAAACAAACAATTATCTCTAATTAAATTATCAATAGTCCTATCATGTAATCTATCTTTAATAAGTAATAAAAAATGAAATTTATTGCATACCAAATGATGTAGCCTTTAGTAAAACTACTTACATAGAATTGCAGATTTAATTAAGTTTAATTGAAATCTCCTAGTTTCCTCCTCCGATCTAATGACTCTCTTTTTTGCTTGAGTTAATATTGATTGCATTAGGTTTCTCCTGCTTTCATCTTCACTTTGACATTTTATTTGGTGAATTTGGAGTAGACTTTAAGGTAGAAAAGTGAATTTTAGCTTTACAGATCAGTGGTGGCTACTGAATGATGAAGGAAGAGACAATGATGATAAGTACATACATTTCCACCTGTATTAAATCCTAATCCCAAAATTACACCTCAACCCCACTTGGGCTTCTGACCCATTTATCCCAAAATGTATCTTACACAAACATCATATCTCCTTTATCCAATATCCATTTCTATTATTTTATATATGAATTTAAAGTAGAAAATATACTTGACATAATAGTAAGTTCAAATACCAAATTCCTTCATTTGAAAAAAAAAATCATTTTTATGCATTTTATGTAATATTTCCAGAATGTTCTTTTCAAGTTAATTAATCATTTTTACTAAAAATTTAGGGTATTACAGTAACTTAATCACTTGTCATGTATATTTTACAAAATTCCCTTTGACATTCATATTTTAATTTTGGTAGTCAACTTTTAGGTTTCAGAATTACGTATTTTAAATCAGGAAGTTACTTATAAAATTTAACAGATTCCCAAAAAAATTATAATTACATTTCCATTTGCATTCTATCTAATTTCTTCCTTTTAGCTAGTTTCTCTTATTTTTCAAAGGTTGTGGGTCCCTTAGAAGTTCATAACTTATTATTTAAATGGGGTAAAATCATCAAAATTAAAGCCCATCTCTAAATATATTTCAAGCATTACATTAAATTTTCATATCACTCGGGAATCATTAGAGCAGGGATCATGGAAAAATATACTCTAGTAAAGCCATTTCAATTTAGATTATTCCTTAAAATAATTTTCTATCATTTATAAATGTTTACCACATATGAACACTAACATATTAATTAGGTTAGTATTCAACATTTTGACAAAGAGTAAATTGAAAGTGATACAACTCATCTAATTTTTTTACTTAGCTTGATCTTTAATATCTTAAGTTTCCTGAGTTTTTATTCCTTTTTCCTCTTCGTTAGGCCACCATTAGTAATAGAGTTCTATTTGTGGTTTTTTGAATAGTTATTGATAGATTAAAGAGAAGTTATTTTACTATGCCATAATAATTTGGGCGTTGGCCCTTTTAGCCCTCTTCTTATTTAAATCATTCTCTTAGGTAAAGTTAAATTACAATATAATAAGTAAATGTACACTAAAATACTTATCATGATAAATTATTATTCACTTTAGTCTAAATGGTGATAAGTAAATAAATATCCTCTAATTATTTACTTTATTATCTTCTATTTTACCTCACATATTTTTCCATGTAAAATTATTAGATAAACTATTAAATACTTAATCTGATAGTCAATTCTCAGTTAAATATTTACTAAAATGGGGGTGTTACAATGGTAGGTAGCATAGTTACCATCATCTGAGAAATTGTACAAGATGGAAAAAGGGACCACCTGTTGTGTCCCTATAGCAATGATCTTGCCTTCATGTGAACCCAAAATGCATTTGATAAGGCACATGGGAATGGTACGAAGTATGGAAAAAGAATATATTCAAAGGAAATATATCACAAAGCGCAACAGTGTAAAGAAAAAATATATTTATTCAACACTTTTTACCATCATTACAAGTAAAAGTAAATATATATATATATAAATTTTCTATCGTGCAATTATCCAATAAAGTCCTAAAAGGACTTAGAGCCGAGTTTCTAAGCCGATTGTCCTTTCCCATTCTTGTCCGTAGGAGGAATCATAGAAGGGCTCGAAGGGATGCTGCTATAATCCTCGACCGAAGAAGGACATTGCAAGTAGATCTTCGAGATGTTCTGGCTAGGACATCATCACCGTAATCTATGACTTCCATGATAATGACGAAAGAATTCTACAGATCGAGATTAGCCTTTTAGTCATATATAGCTCATGCCTATCATAACTATAGTATTGTAGGTACAAATTAACCGTATAATATTGTTTTACAATATAAATTAGGTTATATGAGGATATAACTCGAAGGAATGTAGAGTATTGACATTTTTGACTGTTAGGAATTTTGTTGGAAGATTTTTGAGCCTAAAAGTTATAAGGGATATAATTTTCGATAGCTTCTAAATTAAGGTTTAAAACCACATTTTAGTAATATTCATGATGGACTTTTTTAATTGGTTGTAATAGAGTTTTAGCCATGCAATCTATGAGAATTGGCCACTTGAAATTAAACAGTTTTTAGACAGATTAATGGGTAATTATCTTTAGCCTATACGTAGCCCACTAACCCATTTTAGAATTTGAGCTAATTGGAGCTGATATTGCAGCCCCTAATCATTTTGTCACTTTCCAAAAACTATTCTAAACCTCTATTAATCATCTCCCTAGAATAAAGTAGCCTAAATCCTTACCATTTAAGGTTAAATAAACTACCAAATAGGAGACTAATAGGGAGTTTGGCAAGGAATTCACTAGAAAAAAGTTTAGGTATTATGGACTTTGGGTCATTTGACGTTTATCTTGATAACAGTTAAGTCATCTCCAAACCGTAGGAGATAGTTGCCCATCATACGGTTCACCAACTTCACTTGCCTCTAGGGGCTCCGAGCAAGTTTGGATCACTTACAATACACGGCTCTGTCGTAAGGAGCATTTCCAAGATGATTCTTTGTCCAGACCATCTTTTAGACATGAAAATGTGAGTCTATTTTTTTCCACTTTATCATCCCCCTCTATCAAAAGAAAAAGGAAGTCTTCGACCAGTATATTAATTCGTTGATCTTTTTCAATCTCTACCCTGCTTCCATATGGGTAGAGACCAGGCTCCTGTAGATAATGAAGAGGGGACAAGGCGCTTGTTACACCGTTTCAAGAGTGCTTCTCGAAGCTCCACTCTCTCCCCTGAATAAGTAAGGCTCCTTTAGCCTGGGCTGAGATGGGGATAAGGTGTCAGGATTGAAGCCCTTAATGTTCTACCAGACACTGGATAGGGGTTAGCTCTATAAATGTGTAGAGCCAAGTGAGCTTTAGCACATTCGAAGATATAATGTGCTCCAGCATCCACAATGGTTGAAACATAGTATTTCAAAACATTATGATGATATGCAAAACAGATAAATCAATTCTGGATTACCCATTTTCCCATTTATTCCGACAACCCGTCCCGATTATAGCTTCTAGGATTACTATTAACCTGTTAAATATTAAGGACTATCTGTCCAATTACTTAATTTTAATGGAATCATTAAAAACCTATTGGTAACTCCAATATCTTATTTCTTATCCTAGTTTTCATGGGCTAACTAGGAACCTATTGGTTGACTGCTAATATCTCAATCCGGATATAGTTTTCATTGGCTAACTACAAACCCGCTGGCCTTTGCCAGTATTAAATCATGGTTTTCATGGGCTGAATATGAACATATCGGCCCCTGACAATATCATACAGTTTTCACGGGCTTACTGTAAACCTGTTGGCCCCTGCTAATATCTTTTATCAAGAATTTAACATCTGTTAAGTTATATTCACTACTGGGTCAACCTAACTGGTTGTTCTGCCCTTTCCCCAAAATATAGTTATGGGTTAATAACAATGAGAATAATATATGAAGAAGCAAACATAACTCATGGTTCATTGTCCTTGAAATCCTCTTTATATAAATACATCATGGTTAAACCCTTTAACCTTTAATATCAAGAAAAACTTCTTTATTTCAAAACATTTTTGTTTATTTATTCCATGACTAATGCTTTAAATTGAGATTGGGTTTATGTTCTGAAATCTTAAAAACATCTCTTTGGAAACCTCTGGGTAACCCCCTTCGAAAGCAAAAACTTCTTTTCAAAACATAGTATATATACTTTTCGAAGCCCTTGATAAATATTTTCTTTCGAAACCAATTATAACTTTCGAAGGTATCAAATCATCTTTTAAAATATAATGCTTGGAAACAAATGAAAGTACCCCTTTCGAAAGCATTGGGTTTACTCCTTAAAACAACAGTTGGGTCAAAATGGTTATATACGAAAGTATCTCTTTCGAAACCAACTAAAATTTATTTGGGGAAAAGTTGATGGTGTCGGAATCATCTAGTCGAAAGCAAGACCTTTAAAAATTAAAACTTTGAAGGATAGAGTCGAAACCCCTTTCGACTCCACCACCTTCGAAACCCTCAACCACTTCGAAAGCATTCAAGAAAAAGGATTAGCTTAAAACAAAAGTAACCCCTTCGACAACACAGATGACTTCAATACAGTCGAAAGGGAAATGAGCGGATTGGTTTCGACTTGGCCGAAAATAATCCTTTCGAAAGCTCTTATTTAAGGAAAAAGTATCCCTTCGAAAGCTAACTCCTTTATATAGTACAACAACCTTCTCCGAAAGCCATTCATAAAATCTTTTGAACACATGTATTTAGGCTATGTCGAAAGCTTTAAGTAAAACAAGACATGAATTTTAACTTATGAAAACAAGGCAGGGTTTCGACTCCATCGAAAGCTAACCTTTCGACACCAAGGCTTCCACCCTACTTTCAATCCACTACATACCATCTAAGTGATATCTTGTGTATTGGTTTCGACTATGATGGTTTTGACCATGTTGCTTTCGACTGAGACGAGGCGAAAGCAAAGGAGTCGAAAGGTACTTACTATTTGAGGCAGAACACCTTTTTCTGGATTAAAGGCTGAATTGTTGCAACTTTTAGTGACTACTTTATAACAACTGGCCTATTTGTAAAACATTGATTGGCTGTCATAAAAACTTATCAAATACTTACCTTTAAAACTACCGCATTATATTAGGTTAAAACCATAAAAATGTAACGTTTAAGCCCTTCCATACACTAAAACCAATTATTTAAAAAAAGTCCTTTTAACATAATTTATCCCCCAGTAAATCAATTAGGAAAATCCCCAAAAATTACAAAAATTTAATTTCATCATGTAACCAAACATATAAAATTTTAGACCCAATTTCTTCCTGAAATATTCAAAATAAATTTTAAACCCAATTATATCTTGTTTTTCATTAAAAATTTATAATAAAATTTCCATAGCTTGGAAAATTATGAGAATTAGAACCCATATGCAAAATAATGTTTTACTTAAAATAAAAAATTTCCATGGTAATATGAAATTATAGATTCTTACATCAAAACTGTGCTAATTCATATGCGTGTGAATTAAAATAAATCAACATAACATAACTCAAGCATATCATCATCCATTTTATCACGAAAAATGAATTTAAATCATAAATCCGAAACCATATAACCATATAATAAAAATAAAGATGGTATGAGATTATTATTCACCTTAAACTTGATAAGGAATTTGAAATTTGTTGTTGATTGATCCTCTTTAGCTTTTGATCTTTGGCTTTTGATTGAAATCCCTCTTTTCCTCCTTGTTAATGGATGGCTATCTTAGGATTTACATTTTTTTATTTGAGAAAATGAACATGAATGGACGATTACTAAAAAGATATGGCTGTGTAAAATAAAATGGTTATTTACTAACATGCCCATGTGTAAGTTAATTAACCTTTAAAACCAATTTAAAATCATTTACTTTAGTAATAAACACGACCTTATTATGTAATTTATTCAAACCTCAATCCCCTTGTCATCATTATTAAATTTAATTTATCTAATTAAATCTTCTGAATAATGTTATCAAAAATTAGGTTCGTTAAAAACAACCCATGTGATCATGTGTGATTGCGCAATGATTTTGATTGTTATGCAATGTGTCTTCAACCTTCGTGATGGTCATACAACTTATCATATAACCAAGGTTATCTTTGGGGTGATGAGAGGCCTTAATGGTGGTCGTTATGATTGCTTTGATTGTTATGACTGTTATGACTTCTATGTTTGCCATGATTATTTTGTGATTAGGATGGATGTCATGTAAAGTAGCGTTACAGTGTTAGATACCTCAACACTTAAATTGTATTTAAGGTTGTATACACATATGATTATAGTATAGCTTTTGTTGTGTTCTGCGCTAACTTGTTGAATGCAGTGACAGGAAAAGTATGAATTCTTATACTTAGTATTCATGTTTACTACATAGGCTATTATATTATTTGAGATTGTGGACTGCACATACTAGACTATTACCTGGCTCGAGGTTTTATGTTTTGCTTCCCTTTATCCCAGGTACTCTCAATTGAGTAAATTAGATAGCAAGTATGAGATAGCGCATTGAATCGTACAAAGGAAGAGTAGGAGGCTTTTCCTTACATATATCTACCTTTAGAGCTTTTTCATTATTCTCTACTATGAAGTTGTATCCACACTATGCTATAATTTGTCTAGAGACGATTTCCACTTGAGTATATTATTTTATGTATGAACTCTATTTCTTGTTTTGTATAACTACAATACATCTGTTGTACTCTGATTTTATGGTTCATTTTAATAATATTTCTATCTCTCATGTTTTAAATTTATGCGATTATTATAAATTATCCTGCACACTATGAGATATATGATATGTTCTGCTTTACTCTTTATTACCACTCTATATCGGCTGAGTACTACTACGTCGTACCATACAGGTACATCGGATCCTAGAGGTGTAGGGCATTTACGACATTTGATAACAGAGTTTATTTTGACTAACGACCGAAGTTGATTGGATTGAGAAATATATGAGTGAGCATACTTGTTATATGTTTTTGGTTTTAAAACTATATATTAGTATATATAGTATACGTTGTATTGCATATAGGAGTACCATTTATGTAGCTATTTTTGAGAGATTGATCTTTCTCATTACAGATTGTAAGAATGAGTCAGCGAAGAAGAAATGATGTAAGGACCTCTATTTCTAGACCAGAGGGTGGTGCAGGCTTGGGATTAGAAGCAAACCTCAATATTTTGATCATGTTCAATGAGATGATGAGGAACATGTTGCAAAATTCCTAGCTGGGTGCTCCTAATGCGCTTAGTGGTAGTGTAGTGTGCTAGCATCCGAAGCTAAATTTGCTAAGTTGAACAAAGACATTATAGCCTAAGGGAAAAAATTCCTTGTAATTAAATCAGCTGTGGAGATGCAGGATTGGTTGGATACGTATGATCGCAACTTTGAACACTTAAAATAAAAGGATGTGATGAAGAGGAAGTCAGCCTATAGGAAACTTCAACGAACGACTATGGGGTGGTTGAAATATATCAAGTCTACTCCTAAGGATTGATTCACTTAGAAGCAGTTTATAGTTCGATTTGAGAAGTTTATACCGGCAGCTCCAAATTCGGTGTTGTTTAGGAAGTTCTAAAGTAGGGGGAGATTTCTCGAGTATGTGGCTGAATTCAGTATGCTTGTGAAGTATGGTTTGTTTTTCATCGACGGTTTATTGAAAAAGAATGAAAATTTTATTTGAGCTTGGGTAAACATCTTGCGGAAAGGCTAGCGGGTCATACTGATGAATCCATCATGAAGCTTGTTGAGAAGGCTCTATGACATGGAAATCCACACCTGAAGTCCAATGTAGTTGTTTTCGCCACAAAAGAGCCTAATCTATAAGCGGGAATGGGTTGCAAGATAACAACAAATAGTAAAAATGTAACACTGGGGAAAGGAGGACATGTGGAAGCCTATTCACTGTAACTGCAAAAGAGGCCACCTTGGCAAGAACATCAGAAATCCAAAGATTGTTGAAAGAAAATGCTTCAAATATGGAAAGGCTAAGCACTTGAAACAGGACTATCCCAAGATGTTGAATAATAAACATGTTGTGTATGTTTATGTGCTTAATGTAATTCTAACATCATCGAGTGCTCCATCGACAAAGAAGAAAAGAATGCATTATTATTGAATTTATGCTTTAAATTTATAGTATCTTCATTCTTTTTTTATTCAATACTGATGCGTACTATTCTTTCATATCTAGTGACATAATAGAGAGACTAGGATTGAAACTTGACTTAATGGACATACCTTTGGTAGAGACAAACCATATGGGCAGTTCGAACGAGTTGTGGATGGTTTGTCTCGCCTCTGTGTTGTTTAGTCAAGGATGTGTGTTCTCTTGTGATTTTTTTTGCTTGGGTTTTCTAAATTAGGTATCATATTGGGAATAGACTGTCGGAACAAATAAAGATTCAACGTAGACTATGAAAGATTATTCGTGCCGGAACAATAAAGGCAAGCTAAATAGTGTATTTAGACTTATTTATAATTTAACTTGTAATTTTCAAGATTTTAAATTCAAAATCTCAACCATAGAAAAATAATAATGCAAATGTAGAATAAAAAGTAGTAAAATAAACGAAATTAGCAGTAGATCATCAAGTAAGGTAGTGTAGAGTGATGTTGTTATTAAGTGGACCACTGAGAGAACCAAAAATATTTCACCGAATGTTATGAATAACGATAAGAAAAGGAGAAACCAAGGCGCTAGTGGGAAGAAGGACACCAAGAAGCGTCCAAGGTACATGAGGTCAGGTGATTAGACTCCCTTGAAAGAAACTATTGAGAACATCTACCTTATCATGTTAGATAGCAATGAACAAACTGATATCCTTTATAGATATGTACTTTTGCTACAACTGGATAGCAATGAATGTTTCAAATCAAAAGCATATGAGTTCCATCATTGATTTGGGACTGTACTATTATCGAATGATGTCATTCGGTTGAAAGAACGCTTTAGCGACTTACTAAATATTGGTGAATCAGATGTTCAAAGACCAATTCAGACAAACTATAGTGGATTATATGGACGATGTGCTTGTTAAGCCATAGCGATTGATGAATCGCATGGATGACCTTGTTGAAACGTTCGATGTGCTCCGAAATTATGCGATGAAGCTTAATCCCTTGAAATGCACTTTGGGAGTGGCATTGGATGAATTCTTGGGTATCATTGCTGACTCTAGGGTCACTGACGCTAACTAAGAACATATTAAAGCTTTGAAAGAGGTTACTGCGCCAATGATAACGAGGGAAATGCATAGCTTAAATGGTATGGTCACTGCACTAACTCGATTTATTACAAAGGCAATGGATAAATTCATGCCATTCTTTGATTCCTTAAAGAAAGAAAAAGTGATGTTTGTCCGAATGAAGTAATGCTAGGAACATTTCTTGAATTTGCTTGATAACATGGAAAGACGACCAATTTTTTCAAAGTCTTTGGAAGGAGAAGATCTATTTGTTTACCATGTAGCATATGCTCATGCACTAAGTGCAAACTTGGTACGTAAGGGATCTAGAATCCAAAAGCCAGTATATTATATCGGCATGAAATTTACCAAAATGGAAAAGGATTATCCAAATCCAGAGAATCTTGTATGTTGCTTATTGATTACTTCAAGGAAGTTGTAACCATACTTCTAAGCTTACCCGATAAAAGAGCTTATTTATTAGCTACTAATGCAAGTACTACGTCGACCTAAGACCTTTGGAAAATTACTAAAGTAGATTATCCAATTAAGCCTGTATGACATAACATACCATCCTAGAAGGAAGATACGAGGGTAGGCAATAACATATTACGTTACTGAATTTAGCGTTCATGATGAAGAAGTGAAAGAAGGTATGGTCCACCTATTCAGTTGGAAATTGTACATAGACGGGGTTTCCAACAAATGTAGTTCTAGGATAGGAATGATTCTCATGTCTTTGTAAGTATAGAATAATAAACATGCATTAAAGCTATACTTCCCAACGACAAATAATAAAACTGATTATGAAGTGTTGATTGTGGGACTTAGAATAGAAAAGCGGCTTGGTGTCAAAGCAGAGCACATATCAAAGGACAATCATTTAGTGGTCTACTAGGTCAAAAAGGAACTTCAAGCTGAGGAAGCAAGACTTATCCCAAACTTGATGAAAATTATGGAACTGTTTTAATGAAATCGAACATTCTACGATACCACAAATTGCTCAGGAAGAGATTGATTCACTAGTCAAATTGGATGGTTCTAAGGATGCACGATATTTGGAACTCATTGTAGTGGAGGTTTAACCAGCTTTGAACATCGGCTAGATGGATATCGATTGGATCATGGAGGCTGAGTAAGAAAACGAGTTGTAGATGACCCAAATAAACTATTTGCCGAAGGGAATTCTTTGGAATGAATAATGAGAACTCCCACGTAAGGTACTATTGTTTATTATAAAAGAATGAGTGCTATTTTTGAGTTCTCATCCCCTCTGCAGCTGTGCATTAACAACGATGAGGTTAAGAAAATTCTTCCAAAAGTACACAAGGGAAGCCAGTGTGACCACATTAGCTGCAGAATTTAGTAAAAAAGGTTCTTCCCTATAGATACTTTTAGCCAACCATTAACTATGATGCGCTTAATCACAAAAACAATGTGATAGATGTAGAGGTTTAGGAAAATATCTAGAGCCTCTTCTACAAAGCTTATGAAAATGGTTAGCTCATGGTGATTTGCAGCAAGGGGAAGTGTTATAATCAGTTTGCTACAGATGTCAAAGGGCGGAGCCAAGTATGCTATCGTATATATAGATTACATCATAAAGTGAGCTACAGTGGAACTGCAGGCCATGATCACTACAAAGAAAGCAATAAATTTTGTAGCGAAGAATATTACATGCTAATTTGGAGTTCAATAGAAATTCTTCACCGATAATGAAACTCAATTCGAATGTGACAAATCCAAAATCTTTTATAGTCCATACGGAATCATGAAGAGCTAACAAACCCACAGGTGAAGGGATAGGTAGAGAAAGTGTAACGACCTAACTTTTTTACACCAAAAGACTATGTTTAGTACATCCTCGGTATGCTTGTGCTGATCCTTTAAGTGTTCGAAAGACATGTCGTTTTAGGTGAAAGAAAGAAAAGACAGAATAGAATCTCACAAAATGTGATGTGTAATATATAGTATGAGCAAGTCTTTACAAAAAGAAATCATCTTTATTATATACAAAACATCAGATTATACTAACATATTATCAGCATGGATAGTTATAATATCCCGCCCTAACAATTACTGATAAATATGGACAAAAAAAAAACAAAAAAAATTGAAAATAGAAGATACATGAATATGTCTTGGAGAATCTAGCTCGTTTCTTGAGTGCTACAAAATATCCGACCAAATCTGGAAAATACACTTGGGCTGACCTAAGTATTATAAGGAAAATAACGCCCGGATCAGTCTGGTAAAACCAATCTGAGAAATCACAAGGAATTTTATCTATTTAACTTTTAAAACACTTTTAAAATCAAAGGTATCTTGTAAGACAAAGTGCACATAAATACGAATGAGTTTTTACCTTACGATAACTAAACCATTTTTATACAATATTCGATGATATGATAATGTCTAGAATATAAATACATATTAATCATAGCCAAAATTGTTGCATTAATTAAATTCTAGCATAACAGGCATACAATCAAGTCCGAAGGCACGTATTGGAAATTGGATTCCAACTATGAAAGGGTAAGGGTCCACACATCGAATCCATACACTTCCAGATAAAATGTATGAGAGTCTATAACCCATTGCACCTCTACTACTCAGGATCAACCATACCCCTTACTAGATAGCACCGAATATGTTCACCCCTTCGGCTGTGACCAAACAACCATAATGGGCACCTTGAAGCATAAATAAATATCGATACTAGATATGGGATGATCATACCCTAACGGAAGCGACCCAATTGATGAGGCTTGAGGCTACGATTATCTTTTATATAGCAAACCATCTTGGAATGCAAACACTACCCTTCAGGCCAAAATGCAATGCCAGCATTCATCCACGCAAGTTTGTTCTAAGTCTGAACGAATCCTAAGGCACCATCTCTACTTCATCCATTTTGGAATCACCTTCAGGCTTAGTAGCAAGTAGTCCTTGCACTTCAAAAGCTTCATCTTCAATCATATTCAAGATGACTTCAGTTTGAAATGCATGAGTTATGTCGAAGTAGTTTTTGGATAATTTATATTTTTCCGATTCTGGTCTCTTCCAAACAACATACGGTAGTTTCAGTAAACTTAACACCGGTTCTTTTAGAAATAAAAAAACAATATATAGGAGTAGGGATCATCCTCTAACCATAAAAGTGTACGGATCTCCCTATCATTTGTCCTAGAAGAACAAAATGATATTTTTACACATAGTACAACATCATCAAAGATGATTGTGCCATATAACTCATATGTTTCTTCTAGATATTTCTGGATTTAAATTTTGGTCAAGATTTGATAGTTGGTTATTTAGCTATCAAATAAACAAACAAGCAACAATTCATAGATTTAATTACCCATAGCAACCACTAAGCCTCGAAATAAATCTATCATTTATTTAAATCTTTTTCCAAAATATTTATTAAAATATTCATATACCTATCTCATTGACATAAGTATATTCACAAAACATTATGAAAGATTTTCTTATTTCAAAATCATATTAAAAGGACCAAACTAAGTGTTATTTAAAATAGAGATAAGGATAACCCCAAGCATTATTCCTACGATGTTAAGCATGGAACGAATATTCCATACCATCAAAATTGAGAAGGTGAGTTAAGGGAAATCCAATCTCAAATTCTTTTATAATTTACTTCTATAAATCCTTTTAATACATCTCTTTTATTTATGAAATCACCTTTACTTAAATTTCAAATCCATTTATATGACCCTTTTATAAATCTCCAAGTTTATTTGCAAGACTCTTTTATAAATATCAAAAGCATATATATAACTCTTTTTAAATCTCCAAAATCATTTATAAAACTTCTGTTATAAGATTTCCTTATTTAGAACAAAACTTATCAAAGGAAAGTTCAAATCAATAAATTCCTTTTATAAACAAGTTATTATTTAAACATCCTTCATTTAGTTACCTTTAAACCATATGACAAAATAACGATTTTAAGCAATCATTTAAAAGTATTAAATATACTTCAAATATTTTTAATAAAATAATTTCTTAATTATTCTTTAAATATCATATTTAAAATGATAAAACTTTAAACCACTATTAAAGGGATAAAATGAAGTATTTGATTTCATAAGTTTTGGAAAGAGACTTAGTGACCACAATGATTCTTATTTTAGTTGACTTTAACTCCCCAAGTTATAACATGGGTACTTACATAGCAATTAAATATGAAAAAGGGATTAACAAATCATAACCAATCAACATATATATAGATGTCCAAGTTGCCATAGTAATTGTAGACAGGGATTTGTTCTGCTAAACACATGTTCAATTTAATATAATAACAGAATGGTGTTTTTATTCTGCTTAAATAAATGTCAACATAATATACCTTGTGAATTATGGTAGAATACTGATCTTTTCTACCAACATATTTCAATTATAATTTAACTAGCAGAATGGCGATTATTCTGCTAAACATTTATATTTGGGTTTCATATAAATTGTGGTTACTTAAGGATAGTCGACAGAGAAACTCCTTAGACTTAAAACTTTCCTTTTTAAAGAGAGTTACTTTTAAATGAAATCGATCTTAAGAAATAAAGTGTTTTAAAACTCTAAAACGTTTATCTAATATTTAAATAACATTCAAACTCTTTATTTAGAATGATTAATTGTTTAATTAATAATTAAACCATAAGTAACTATTAAATAAATTATTAAATAATAATTGTTGTGTCATAAATAATTAAATTATAGTTAATCTTTTAAATAAATAAGTAAACAATAATTTATCTTTAATTAATTATTCAAAGCTTCATTCAAAATTAAATTAATCTTAATCAAAACTTAATTGAATCATAACTTAACTAGTAATTAATAAAATCCTTTATTTAATAAATAAATCACAATCTATCATTAATTAATAATTAAATACTAATTAATCCTTAAATAAATTACTAATTAATAAACAATCTTTAATTCGTTAACTAATTATAATTAACTTATTTTAAATAATCACCAAGTACAAATTTCCTTTATTAACTAATGATTAAGTACTAATTACCTTACTTAATTTATTAATAATCATTAAATAAATAATAATTTATTAACTTCAATAAAAATAATTATCTACTTATACTTAAAATAAGTTTAGAAAACATTTTTCTAAGGATATTTAAGTGAAAAAAATTAATTTTAAATAATTAGAGTTCGTTTTTACGAACTGCATTTATAGCGACTATTGTTATTCGACCGGAAATTTTCAAACTTGATTTTTATAACAAATATGCTTCAAAATTCTTAGTTTAATGCTTTAAATTTCAAAAAAAAAACTAAGTGAATAAGTTTTAATGCAAAGGACTTCGATGTCATAACCTAACTATCTTTAAATACTAACTTATTCTTTTACATTCACAACATATGCATAAGTATAACACACATGCATGTCATCACAACACATAACGAATCAAAATTCTAGCATTAAACGTTACTATTTAACTTACATTCTCAAGTTAATATTACATCCAAACACATAAGCATACAAAAAAGCAACATTATATTCAACTGAATCAAACTATGATTAAGCAACAAGATATACACCAAATTTAAAGCTAGAACTTTTAAATGAATTTGTGAGCTATACACATCCAAAAGCCACTAAACCACTCCGAACTTTCACTAGAACTTGTCTATGACCTAGCTTCAAGCTTTGCTTTAACAAAAGTGGAGACATTAAGGCCTTAAGTTGGTTCACCCAAGCTATGGTGCACACAGTCCAAGGGTAGTGGAGCTCGGCCTTGAAAGGTGGACGGACTACGGATTATCATCAGATTCACAACAATCAAACTCGAAAATTGATCATCTTCCAACTGATATTTGGACAAGTTATTCAGGGAATTTGAAAATGCTGCCAAAAGAAAGTTCTTTCAAATTCTATTCTATACAATTTCGAGAAAAGAATCACTCAATTTGGATCCGTTTTGGAGAGATATGGTCAAATGAAGAAGAGGTATTTTCAAACATGAAAATCTAGGTTCGAAAATACTCTGCAAAGAAATGAGACTTAGACATGGCTAAACTCAAAATTTAAAGAAGTGGCACACATGAAAGTTATAGCCGCTAGAATTTTCTATGGTTTGAAAAAAGGAAACCCTCCATTTGGATAAAGAGAAAGATATGGTAAAAGGAATAGGAGGAAAAATTAAAGAAGTGAAAGGGCTATTTATAAGCAAGAGAATAAAGTAAATCACTGAAATAGCCATGTCCTTTACCCTCCGCTTCTACTTGCCACTTCACCCTACCACCTCACCTTTATGCACCTCATGTAGGCAAGCTTGTCCACCCTTCCCTTTGCTTAGCTAACATGGTTTTAATTCCTAAATGCTAATGTCTCATGAGATATGATGTTTAATTTTTACTTAATTTTATATTATATTCCATAAAACGTCTCATTACTTCTATATATACATTCAAGTATATATATATATATATACCAATATCGATCCCAAACCAAACATAAATATATGCATTATATTATACAATAGTGTTCACAACGTTTTCGATAACTTTTGGCCGACAAAAAGTCGAAAATTCGATAAATGAATTTCGGTCATATTTTCAATTTATCTTCAAAAACAATATATTTGTAAACTAATTTGAAAAACTATTTCATTATCATTATTCATAAGAGACTTATTTTAATTATAAAATCCATAATTTGAATATTTAAAACTAATTAGATATTCATAAATCAAAGTGGTGAAATTCCAAGCATTACAGGAAGTGAATAAGATAATCAAATCTATCCTAAAGAAACGACTGACAAAAGACAAGGGAAACTGGGTTAATAAGCAACCATTGACATTGTGGGCTAATAAGATAACCCATAAGTCTTCGACTGACCATACTCAATTCGCTTTGGCCTACGGAGCTGATGCCATGATTCCGTTAGAACTAGAAGTCCCTACTCATAGAAGAAAGCATTATTATCCCAATATAAATGTGGAACTCCTAATTGAGTCCCTTGACTTGGTTGATGAAAGTGAGGAGGCAAAATTGAGGTTAGTTGCTCGTTAAAATAGGTAGCAAGGCATTTCAATGACATGGTCAAAACCATATCTTTAAAGTGTGCAACCTCATATTGAAATGGGTCCTCCCTTATACAAGGACACTTATTTTGGATTGGTAAGGTCCCTTTGCAATTGAATAGAAGCTTGGTGATGAAACATTCAACCTATCGACTGTTAGCAGGATCCCAATTCCACAGGAATGGAATAACGAGCATCTATAATGCTATCTTATTTAGGTTTATTTTCAAATAAGCCACCCTAATTGACAGCGAGAAATGTAATTAAACAAGACTTGCCATTTTCTTTTTTATAAATAAAGTTGGCTTTTAGAATCAATGGAACAATATTCTTAAAAGTATGACTTTGAACCTCATTATCACAGGTAAAGTAAGTCAATTTATTTCTTGAAAATCGAATGTTTAAGTACTTGGAGATAGATACCAATGAACTCCTTTGACCCATGATCGGGATGAAGGAGTATCATCATGCTAGGATTGATTCGATGAGTCCCCTTTCATGCATAATTTTTAACTCGTGCCCAAAAAGTGGCCTGGTCAAGGATCAATGTTAGGAGATAAAAAACTAAGACGCTAGATCCAAGAGATAGGAACTTGTAATATCCCAGAATTTCCCGGAGTTTAAAATGTTGATAATCTCTTATTTAAATTATTTGAAATTGATAAATTGTTATTTTCAAAAATAAATAACTAAGTAATAATAAATATAATGTTTTAATTATGGTTATAAATTGGTTTTAAATTAAGAATATTTAATTTATTTGTGTAAATAAAATTCTAAATATATTTATTGTGTTCAAAATTGATAAGTGTGTGTAATATATTTATATCTGTGTATTTTAAATTGATTTTTTTATAGAATAATTATTTGTAAATAACAATGTGCTCATTTAAAAATTGATATTTATATTTATTTAAATTAATTTTAGATTTGGATTTTGAAATTTGACTTTGACATTGAATATAAATTTGAATTCAAGAATATACATACATCTTTAATAAAATAATAATATAGTTTGGTTTTAAAATATATAGATAATGTTTTTAATTAAAAATAAGATTTGTTTATTTTTCTTTTTATAGAAATTTATCTAGAGAAATTTGATTTGTATTTATTTAATAAAATAAATACAAGGCTTTTGAAATAGCATTTTTAAAATGAGTTTGCAATGTTTTTAAATTATATTTGGTTCATTCTTTTCAAAGATTATATTTTATATAAATTCAGCATACATTTCTAAATGTATAAGTGTATTTGTTTATTAGATATTTAATTAGAAAGCATTTTTAAAATTAAGAAAACATGTTTGTTAATTTGGAAACTAATTTAAAATGCTTTTAAATTTCTTTAGAATTAAAAACAAACTCATTTTGACAAATGTTTAGTTCTAAAACACTATGTTAACAAGTGTTAAAAAGATTTATGGAAATTGAGACAAGTGTCCATTTTCTTTTTAATTTAATAAAATCTGAAAATTTCTATTTAAAACACCATTTCCTCCATCTTTCTTTTTCTTTAAAAACTTTGTTTCATTTCTAAAAAGAAACTTGAATCATCAGCAAACACTCAACCACCAAAAATCAAAAACACTCCTCAATTCAAGCAATCCTCAAATTTAAATCTGAAGCTCCTTAAATTTAAACCATGATCAAATCAAAAACCTGAAGTATTGTGTGCAAATCAAACTGCATGCCTGCAGTTTATTCTAAAAACAAAATCACAGTTGTTTCCAAAAAATTCAAAAACCTGCAATTTGTTTTCAGAACAAAAATCAATTCCTCAAACTCAAGTCAAATGCCTGAAACAATCTCCTCAAAACAAAATCTGCATCATCTACCTAGTGCATACATGTTTTCAATCCATTGTCTACATCAATCTACAAATACATGCAAGTGAATCTGGTCAAAGCAATCTGAAGCAAAATTATTGAAGCAAATCTGAAGGTTTCCAAGCAATCTGAAGCAAAATTATTGAAGCAAATCTGAAGGTTTCTCTGTTTCAAATGAGGCTTCATCATCAGTTCAAAGCATTTTTGCAAGTACTCTAGATTTTAAATAGCATCAAGTTCAAAGTTATTTTGCCAGTTTTCAAAATGCAAAATTTGGAAGCAAATTTAGGGAAAAAAGCTTCCTGTTCTTTTTCCAAAACCTCTTCTCTTCTTCTAAATAAAAGTGAGTAAAATTTTTATTAAAATTTAAAGTAGTAATTATCTGTTGAAATTAAGTATTGATGATGTTTATATGAGTAGTCTTTGAGTAGAAATAAGGATTGCAAAAGGTTTTGTTTAACAGAAACTGTGCATGTTGATTTTTATTTTTCTCTCTGTATGTTTCTGTAGGATCTGAGACAAAGATTAAATCTTCAAACAATTCTATTCAAAAAAAATTTGTTAAGTCCTAGTTTAAACTAAAACAAGTTAGTTCAAGTATAAACTAAAAACAAAAATAGATCTAGTCTCTGGGTTTGAAATGTACCTGGGAATTAAACTATGCAGTAACAAGTTTATCATCAATGTTTGAAACCAAGGATTAAATTTGGTTTAAATGATTATATAAACTTAAGTGTCATTGAAAATTATGAATTTTGAAAAGAAATTTACAATTTTTAAAATTTTATTAAGAAAGTATTTGTAGTTCAACTGGAAATTGGGTTTATGCAAATTTCTGTTGATCTCTACATCTGGATTACTCGGGATGCATGATGAAGCTAGGGGTTGGATTAGAGAGTGCAGTAAAAATGGTTGATGAATTTGTAAATCACTGTGAAGTTTGATTTTTCCAGAGATTGATTTAAAACCCAGTTTGGGTTCTAGCTGTAAATTGGACTACTGCACCTTCTTCTCTGCATCGAGTTAGGTGAAATTCTGGGTGAAGGAGGCGCGGTGGGTCAGCAACAGATGGCCGGAGTGGTGGCGATTATAGATGATCGGAGGCGATGGCTCAGGGGATTGTTCCGATGATGTTTGGGTTTCAGTAACCATGAGGATGCTCGATTTTGGATTGAGGCAAGAAATGGTGTTCTGTGGGTCGTGGATGTTTGTAGGGTGGTAGAGTGACTTGTCGGAGGTGTCGGCGTTGGCTGGAGGTGGTTCCGGCGCCGGTGCACTTGCACGAGTAGATGGTGTCTGCAGTTTGTTTTTTTGTTTTGGGTTTGCTCGTTTTCTCGAAGCAGGTCTCGGGTGTATAGGAAGATGGCTCGGGAGAAAACTCGTGTTAGTTCTGGGTTTAGCTGTGTGGGTTTTAAACTGTGATGTTAACAGTTTTTTAGTTTTAAATTTAAACAGTTTTTTTTTAATTTTAAAATCAAATTTGTTTTAAAAAAAAGAAAAAAAAAGTTGCACTTTGTACTTGAATTCAATTATACATGGGTTGGACCCAAATTAATATTCAACCAGATTTTTAGTTTAAAATAAGAAAGTTTAAACTTTAAATAGTTTAAGTTAAATTAAAATTCATTCTTTAAATTGATTTGTTTTTATAAATGAATTTGTATGATTGGTTTAAAATGTTTTAAGTTAAAACCAAAATGTTATTTTCAACTCATTTGAAATATAAAAGGAAAACTTATAAGGAATGTTTTTATGGGTTAATGAAAAATGATTTATAATTAACAATTAAAGATTTAAGGTAATTTATTAACTTGAAATTAGTATTGTTAATTAATAACTAAGGAAAGTAATTAATGTTTTCTTTTTATTTTAATTAATGAATTATGTGAAGTAAAGTTTTCGAGGTTAATTTAAGATAATGTTTTATATTAAATATAATTAGGTGTTAATGATGTGTAATTAATTAAGTTTATCAAGAAACTTAAGTTTAGCTAATTAATTTAATTAATTATTTTAAGAGATTAATTAGGTAATTAATTAAGTATAAATTATTAAATTAACTAATAATTATGATGATTTAAATTAATGACTAATGATTAATTAAATTTTAATTACTTATTAATTAAGTAATTAAAGGGTTAATTAAAATAGTAATTAATTAATACTTAATAAAGGTTTTATTAAGTAATGATTAGGGTTTTCTTAATTAATAATTAAAGGTTATTAATATAATGCAAGTTAATTATGAATTAATTAACTATTTTTATTTAAGGTTAATTAATTATAATTAAGGATTGCTTAATTATATTTAGGGATTACTGAATTTGCAATTAAGGTTGTTAATTAAGTTTATTAAGAGATATTTAATTAGTTAATTAAGTTTAATTATAAAAGTAATTAGTGATTAATTATTTTATATTAAAGAATTGATTTATAATTAAGGTTTATTAATTAATGGTTGGTGATAGTTAATCTGTTAATTGAAGATTAATTGGTTAAAAAGTAATTAAGGAATGAATAACTCAATTTTGTTTTATGAGATGAATGAAATCAACTAAGTTAATTCATTTGTTAATTAATTAAAGAAGTCACTTGATAAATGATTAAGTATGTTACTTAATAAGTTTTGATAAGGCTAATTACTTAAGATAAGTAATTGATAAATTACAGAGGTAAGTGAGTTAAGGTAAATTACTGATTGGGAAGTAATTTTAAATGGATAATTACTTGGTAAAGTAATTAAGGGTTTATTACTTGGTGTAATAAATCAAAGAATTTATAAAGTAATTAAAAGTAATTAGAAGTAATTAAAAATAATTAATTACTGTATATATTTGTTTAAGTTGATTAATTGAAATAAATAATTTAAGCATGATTAATTAATATAATTAATTAAGAAATAATGTAATTAGTTATCTAATTAATTAATGGAAGTAATTAATTAAGGTTCGTTAATTGATAGGATTAATGAGAATAATTAAAGATTAATTGCTTGATTTAGAGTTAATTAATCAAGGTTGATTAATTAAGAAGAAGATTAATTAATTGGTTTAATTAATGTTTATTAAGCAAGATTTGTTGTGATGAAGGTAATTAATTTAATTAATTTTAAATTAATTAAGAGATGAAGTAATTAATTTAATTCACTTTAAATTAATTAGAGATAGAGATAGTTAACTTAATTCATTTTAAATTAATTATGTTATGATTAAGTAAATCATTGCTTATGTATGAATGGATGATGTTGATTGTCTTGAATGAATGTAATCTCAGAAATGAGATAAATAATGTTGTATGGTATGAATGCTTAGTTGCATTGTGATGATAATATAGATTATCTATTGTGATAATGAAGTGGATTACCTATTTTGTTAAGGATCATCTGTTTATTTTGATAATGTGATTATCAATTGAGACTTGTGAATTATCTATTCTGTGGGTATATAGATAGTTGAATTGAATTGTTTAACTTTAAAACAACTTGGACTTAAAAGACACGCTTTGGATTTCGATGAGACCGGGATCGGGTTTCCATATTTGGATATCCGAAAACCACATCGATCCCAATTAAACGTTAGGTCGTGAATCAAAGTGGAGTTTTGTGAAGACTCGAGGTGTAAGGGCTATACGTCAGTATAACTCTGTGGGTGATTCCGTAATGAGCTTAACGGAACTAGTTCTTATAGGTTCCAGATGGTGATTCAGAGTGCAAGGGTTATTGTCGTTAACTCTGAGGGTGATTCCAAAATGAGTCTAACGAGATAATGCCTTCGGTTTCGTTCGAACCCGAAAGGAACTTGTATGGATTGAATGCTTTCAGAACATCGTCAGGTGGACGATGAGCATTCTAAGTGATGTGTTCACTAAAGGAAATCGTAACCTCAAGCCTCATCAAACGGGAATGGCTAAAACTGGGGAGGTGCAACAAGGTTTCGTGGGTATCCCCCACTTGAGAGTAAGATTTACCCCTGTCTAGAGGTCCCTTTATTTCGACTGTGTGGGCGGTTGAATAGCCACATCTGCTGGGTTGTCTTATTTGGAACTGTTCAGTAAGGAATGGGTCCGGCTTTGTGTTGTAGGGGAGCGGGCGTACTCCTCGGTACGGTGATCTAGGCCACCTACTGTGATGGGGGGTACCCCAGTAGCCCTGCCATTGTATGGGATCCAAAATCCAATAAGTGCCAACGGTTTTGATTGTATTACCCACTTTTGTGGCTAGTAGCTGGAATTTAATCATGTAACAATTTCAGCTATTTCATATTTATTTGAAAACCCTAGACACTATTATAATATCATTGAATTTCCTATCGAATGTTTTGGTTAGCGTAAGGTAAAAACTTTTCCATGTTTATGTATGGGAAGTCTTACATGATACCTTTTCTTTCAAAAGGTTTTTAAAGTTAAGAAACTTTAGCCATTTACTCACACCAGACCCATGTCTGACACGGAGTTTATTCTGTTTTTCTTAAACTCTTGGGTGCTCAAATTTTTACGAGTAGCCAAGGGATTTTAGGTTGGCTTTGACGAATTCTGGAGGAGCAATGGAGCAGGAGGCTTCTGCGTGTAGATATAGTATTCCGCTATGTGTTCTCTGAGTTGTTGTCTTTGTGTTGTATTGAGTTGTATAACTAGACAGGTGTTTATAACTGTCTAGTATGTGTTGTTTTAGCTGTGTATCTCTGATGTATATGATACTATGTAATGTATTATGTGATTAATATAAATTATACGTTGTGCTGTTTAGGTTTTGGTGTTGTTTCTTTCTTCTTCTCTGTATTTTCTCTTTTCTATCCCTTTCTTTCTTAATGACGATGCGATTTCCTAGAGATAGGAAGTCGGGTCGTCTCATTTGGTATCAGAGCATTAGGTTGAGCGAATATCTAGGCTCTGTAGTGGTGTCTCCTTGAGGGAGCGTACTTGTAATTTTTATATATAAATATATTTATTTCTGCCTATCTTTTGGGTTACTTGTTCGGGTTTTCCAGCATTAGTTATAAAGGTAGATGGGATAGTGGTGTGTGTAACACAACTACCATTGGTTGGAGTTAAAATGTTGGAGATTGTAAGTGTATTTGTCGAGACTGTAGACCTAATACCATCTCGAGTAATCTTTACAGTTTGGTGTAAGATTTCATTTGATCTCTGAAGGAAACCTGTTAAGGTTCGGAGTTCATCTTTGAAGTGTAGGTGCGATTGCGCTCGTGTGAGCGGATTTTTGAGAATTTGGATCTGTCGGTTAGACAGAAGTAAGTGATGATATTTTGATACCTTAGGAAGTAGTAGCTGCGTGATGAGATGCAGTGACTATGGGTGTCTCCAAAGATGTTTTCTTTCGGAGCAAGTTTAAGGAAGTGTGTCTGTTTCGGAGTTGTAGCTGAGTTCTGCAAGATGTATGTGTTTAGTTGGAGGTCTGAGTTTCTCAAAGAACTCTGGATAAGAAGCCTTTGGCATCTGTGTTAGCGGTGCAGCTCGGGAGTGTTCTGTGTTTCAGCAGGAAGTTCTTTTTGGCTTAGCATTTCCTGGAGGTGGAATTCAGCAGTGAGGATCTGTTTCTTCGATGGATTAGTTAGTCAAGGATAAACTGTTCTGATTAGTGGAGAGAGAACATTATCTTGGATATTGGATTGGTTGATCGCAAAAGTGACTTGTGATGGTTTGGTGATTATCTTAGATGATCTTTTGCTTGGATTTGTGGCATCTCTAGAGGATGTAGAAGTTATGGAGTTGCTGAAGATTATCCGGGTATATCTTCAGGAAAGTTGGAGATTTGCCCACATTGGAGTTTAAGTTCTGAATTGACATGATAAGAGTGATACCGGTGATTCAGCTGGGTAGAAGGATGTCTCCTAGGTTAATTGTTTGATGAAGGAGCTCCGTATTTCTTGGAATTTCTGTTGAACCTTATTTCCGAGATGTGATGTTTAGTTTGTCTCTGTTTTCATTCGACGGCATTTTCAGCTGCTCCAGATCAGAGTTGTGCAGCGGAAGCAAGGTGGCAGTTGTTTTTGAGTAGAAGCAACTGGGAATTGAAATGACTTGGATTAGAGAGTTTCTAGTGGAATTTTTCAGAATCTGAGGCAAGTTAGCAAGTGATTCTGTTCTGTCTTTTCCAGATGGGAGAAGTTGTTTTCTACTGTTGATAGTAAAGTTTGGTTTTGATTTTTGGATTGATCTTGTGAGGATCAGTTTGTGAGTAGATCCAGTTTGTTTGTAGAAGCATCAGCGAAGGTTGAGCTGATCGGGAAGGATCTATAGGTAGCCCGGATCATCCGGGAAGTTTTTGAGGTTAAGTAACGGAAGAATTTGGAATTCGAAGTTGGAGACTTCGATGTTGTTGCGGTTTTCTCTGGTAAAGGGAGCAATAAGTTTTGGTGAGCTCCGAGGTATATTGGATTGTTCTGAGTTTTTGTAAGGATAAGTGCTTTGGTTTGAAGAGTTGAATTGCCAGTTTGGAAGACTGGAATTCAAAATATTTCACGTGTCTCTGAGGGAGTACGTATTTTGGTCCATCACTAGTTTTGAGACTAGTAGTTCTGTGAAGGATTTAGTTGTCGATCAGACTTGTCTGTGATCTGGTATCTTGTGCAGATTATAGATCTAGTTGAGTAGGAACTCAGTAGCTTAGTAGTATAGCTGGTTTGGGTTTAGTAGAGCGAGTATCCCTGTGTTTGTACCAGGGAAACTCGAGATAATTTTAGGAAGTTTATCCGGATCTGTGTCCGGATAACTAGTGTTAATTATTTAATTGAATTGATTGTTTGGATGAGATTGTTTGTTTGCTTGATAGTGTATGGCTGTTATGAATGTTTGAATTGGTTGAAATAAAATAAAACTTTAGATTATCTTTGTTTTAAATTTCGTGGACGAAATTCTTTTAAGGGGGGGATTGTAATATCCCGAAATTTACAGGAGTTTAAAAAGTTGATAATCTCTTATTTAAATTATTTGAAATTGATAAATTGTTATTTTCAAAAATAAATAACTAAGTAATAATAAATATAATGTTTTAATTATGGTTACAAATTGGTTTTAAATTAAGAATATTTAATTTATTTGTGTAAATAAAATTCTAAATATATTTAATGTGTTCAAAATTGATAAGTGTGTGTAAATATATCTATATCTGTGTATTTTAAATTGATTTTTTTATAGAATAATTATTTGTTAATAATAATGTGCTATTTAAAAATTGATATTTATATTTATTTAAATTAATTTTAGATTTGGATTTTGAAATTTGACTTTGACATTGAATATAAATTTGAATTCAAGAATATACATACATCTTTAATAAAATAATAATATAGTTTGGTTTTAAAATATATAGATAATGTTTTTAATTAAAAATAAGATTTGTTTATTTTTCTTTTTATAGAAATTTATCTAGACAAATTTGATTTGTATTTATTTAATAAAATAAATACAAGGCTTTTGAAATAGCATTTTTAAAATGAGTTTGCAATGTTTTTAAATTATATTTGGTTCATTCTTTTCAAAGATTATATTTTATATAAATTCAGCATACATTTCTAAATGTATAAGTGTATTTGTTTATTAGATATTTAATTAGAAAGCATTTTTAAAATTAAGAAAACATGTTTGTTAATTTGGAAACTAATTTAAAATGCTTTTAAATTTCTTTAGAATTAAAAACAAACTCATTTTGACAAATGTTTAGTTCTAAAACACTATGTTAACAAGTGTTAAAAATATTTATGGAAATTGAGACAAGTGTCCATTTTCTTTTTAATTTAATAAAATCTGAAAATTTCTATTTAAAACACCATTTCCTCCATCTTTCTTTTTCTTTAAAAACTTTGTTTCATTTCTAAAAAGAAACTTGAATCATCAGCAAACACTCAACCACCAAAAATCAAAAACACTCCTCAATTCAAGCAATCCTCAAATTTAAATCTGAAGCTCCTTAAATTTAAACCATGATCAAATCAAAAACCTGAAGTATTGTGTGCAAATCAAACTGCATGCCTGCAGTTTATTCTAAAAACAAAATCACAGTTGTTTCCAAAAAATTCAAAAACCTGCAATTTGTTTTCAGAACAAAAATCAATTCCTCAAACTCAAGTCAAATGCCTGAAACAATCTCCTCAAAACAAAATCTGCATCATCTACCTAGTGCATACATGTTTTCAATCCATTGTCTACATCAATCTACAAATACATGCAAGTGAATCTGGTCAAAGCAATCTGAAGCAAAATTATTGAAGCAAATCTGAAGGTTTCCAAGCAATCTGAAGCAAAATTATTGAAGCAAATCTGAAGGTTTCTCTGTTTCAAATGAGGCTTCATCATCAGTTCAAAGCATTTTTGCAAGTACTCTAGATTTTAAATAGCATCAAGTTCAAAGTTATTTTGCCAGTTTTCAAAATGCAAAATTTGGAAGCAAATTTAGGGAAAAAAGCTTCCTGTTCTTTTTCCAAAACCTCTGCTCTTCTTCTAAATAAAAGTGAGTAAAATTTTTATTAAAATTTAAAGTAGTAATTATCTGTTGAAATTAAGTATTGATGATGTTTATATGAGTAGTCTTTGAGTAGAAATAAGGATTGCAAAAGGTTTTGTTTAACAGAAACTGTGCATGTTGATTTTTATTTTTCTCTCTGTATGTTTCTGTAGGATCTGAGACAAAGATTAAATCTTCAAACAATTCTATTCAAAAAAAATTTGTTAAGTCCTAGTTTAAACTAAAACAAGTTAGTTCAAGTATAAACTAAAAACAAAAATAGATCTAGTCTCTGGGTTTGAAATGTACCTGGGAATTAAACTATGCAGTAACAAGTTTATCATCAATGTTTGAAACCAAGGATTAAATTTGGTTTAAATGATTATATAAACTTAAGTGTCATTGAAAATTATGAATTTTGAAAAGAAATTTACAATTTTTAAAATTTTATTAAGAAAGTATTTGTAGTTCAACTGGAAATTGGGTTTATGCAAATTTCTGTTGATCTCTACATCTGGATTACTCGGGATGCATGATGAAGCTAGGGGTTGGATTAGAGAGTGCAGTAAAAATGGTTGATGAATTTGTAAATCACTGTGAAGTTTGATTTTTCCAGAGATTGATTTAAAACCCAGTTTGGGTTCTAGCTGTAAATTGGACTACTGCACCTTCTTCTCTGCATCGAGTTAGGTGAAATTCTGGGTGAAGGAGGCGCGGTGGGTCAGCAACAGATGGCCGGAGTGGTGGCGATTATATATGATCGGAGGCGATGGCTCAGGGGATTGTTCCGATGATGTTTGGGTTTCAGTAACCATGAGGATGCTCGATTTTGGATTGAGGCAAGAAATGGTGTTCTGTGGGTCGTGGATGTTTGTAGGGTGGTAGAGTGACTTGTCGGAGGTGTCGGCGTTGGCTGGAGGTGGTTCCGGCGCCGGTGCACTTGCACGAGTAGATGGTGTCTGCAGTTTGTTTTTTTGTTTTGGGTTTGCTCGTTTTCTCGAAGCAGGTCTCGGGTGTATAGGAAGATGGCTCGGGAGAAAACTCGTGTTAGTTCTGGGTTTAGCTGTGTGGGTTTTAAACTGTGATGTTAACAGTTTTTTAGTTTTAAATTTAAACAGTTTTTTTTTAATTTTAAAATCAAATTTGTTTTAAAAAAAGAAAAAAAAAGTTTCACTTTGTACTTGAATTCAATTATACATGGGTTGGACCCAAATTAATATTCAACCAGATTTTTAGTTTAAAATAAGAAAGTTTAAACTTTAAATAGTTTAAGTTAAATTAAAATTCATTCTTTAAATTGATTTGTTTTTATAAATGAATTTGTATGATTGGTTTAAAATGTTTTAAGTTAAAACCAAAATGTTATTTTCAACTCATTTGAAATATAAAAGGAAAACTTATAAGGAATGTTTTTATGGGTTAATGAAAAATGATTTATAATTAACAATTAAAGATTTAAGGTAATTTATTAACTTGAAATTAGTATTGTTAATTAATAACTAAGGAAAGTAATTAATGTTTTCTTTTTATTTTAATTAATGAATTATGTGAAGTAAAGTTTTCGAGGTTAATTTAAGATAATGTTTTATATTAAATATAATTAGGTGTTAACAAGTGTTAAAAATATTTATGGAAATTGAGACAAGTGTCCATTTTCTTTTTAATTTAATAAAATTTGAAAATTTCTATTTAAAACACCATTTCCTCCATCTTTCTTTTTCTTTAAAAACTTTGTTTCATTTCTAAAAAGAAACTTGAATCATCAGCAAACACTCGACCACCAAAAATCAGAAACACTCCTCAATTCAAATAATCGTCTTTAAATCTGAAGCTCCTCAAATATAAACCATGATCAAGTCAAAAACCTGAAGTATTGTGTGCAAATCAAACTGCATGCCTGCAGTTTATTTTAAAACAAAATCACAGTTGTTTCCAAAAAATTCAAAAATCTGCAATTTGTTTTCAGAACAAAAATCAATTCCTCAAACTCAAGTCAAATGCCTGAAACAATCTCCTCAAAACAAAATCTTCATCATCTTCCTAGTGCATGCATGTTTTCAATCCATTGTCTGCATCAATCTACAAATACATGCAAGTGAATCTGGTCAAAGCAATCTGAAGCAAAATTTTTGAAGCAAATCTGAAGGTTTCTCTGTTTCAAATGAGGCTTCATCATCGGTTCAAATAATTTTTGCAAGTACTCCAGATTTTAAATAGCATCAAGTTCAAAGTTGTTTTGCCAGTTTTCAAAATGCAAAATCTGGAAGCAAATTCAGGGAAAAAGGATTCTTGTTCTTTTTCCAAAACCTCTGCTCTTCTTCTAAATAAAAGTGAGTAAACTTTTTATTAAAATTTAAAGTAGTAATTATCTGTTGAAAATAAGTAGTGATGATGTTTATATGAGTAGTCTTTGAGTAGATATAAGGATTGCAATAGGTTTTGTTTAACAGAAACTGTGCATGTTGATTTTTATTTTTCTCTCTATATGTTTCTGTAGGATCTGAGACAAAGATTAAATCTTCAAACAATTCTACTCAAAAAAAATTGTTAAGTCCTAGATTTAGACTAAAACAAGTTAGTTCAAGTATAAACTAAAAACAAAAATAGATCTAGTCTCTGGGTTTGAAATGTACCTGGGAATTAAACTATGCAGTAACAAGTTTATCATCAATGTTTGAAACCAAGGATTAAATTTGGTTAAAATGATTATATAAACTTAAGTGTCATTGAAAATTATGAATTTTGAAAAGAAATTTACAATTTTTAAAATTGTATTACGAAAGTGTTGGTAGTTCAACTGGAAATTGGGTTTATGCAAATTTCTGTTGATCTCTACATTTGGATTACTCGGGATGCATGGTGAAGCTAGGGGTTGGATTAGAGAGTGCAGTAAAAATGGTTGATGAATTTGTAAATCACCATGAAGTTTGATTTTTCCAGAGATTGATTTAAAACCTAGTCTGGGTTCTAGCTATAAATTGGACTATTGCACCTTCTTCTCTGCATCGATTGGGTGAAATTCTGGGTGAAGGAGGCGCGGTGGGTCAGCAACAGATGGCCGGAGTGGTGGCGATTATAGATGATCGGAGGCGATGGTTCAGAGGATTGTTCTGATGATGTTTGGGTTTCAGTTACCATGAGGATGCTCGATTTTGGATTGAGGCGAGAAATGGTGTTCTGTGGGTCGTGGATGTTTGTAGGGTGGTAGAGTGACTTGTCGAAGGTGTCGGCGTTGGCCGGAGGTGGTTCCGGCGCCGGTGCACTTGCACGAGTTGATGGTGTCTGCAGTTTGTTTTTTTGTTTTGGGTTTGCTCGTTTTCTCGAAGCAGGTCTCGGGTGTATAGGAAGATGCCTCGGGAGGAAACTCGGGTTCGTTCTGGGTTTGGTTGTGTGTGTTTTAAACTGTGATGTTAACAGTTTTTTAGTTTTAAATTTAAATAGTTTTTTAAAATTTTAAAATCAAATTTGTTTTAAAAAAAGGAAAAAAAAAGATGATGCACTTTGTACTTGAATTCAATTATACATGGGTTGGACCCAAATTCATTCTTTAAATTGATATGTTTTTAATAATGAATTTGTATGAATTGGTTTAAAATGTTTTAAGTTAAAACCAAAATGTTATTTTTAACTCATTTGAAATATAAAAGGAAAACTTATAAGGAATGTTTTTATGGGTTAATGAAAAATGATTTATAATTAACAATTAAAGATTTAAGGTAATTTATTAACTTGAAATTAGAATTGTTAATTAATAACTAAGGAAAGTAATTAATGTTTTCTTTATATTTTAATTAATAAATTATGTGAAGTAAATTTTTCAAGGTTAATTTAAGATAATGTTTTATCTTAAATAAAATTAGGTGTTAATGATGTGTAATTAATTAAGTTTATTAAGAAATTTAAGTTTAGCTAATTAATTTAATTAATTATTTTAAGAGATTAATTAGGTAATTAATTAAGTATAAATTATTAAATTAACTAATAATTATGATGATTTAAATTAATGACTAATGATTAATTAAATTGTAGTTACTTATTAATTAAGTAATTAAAGGGTTAATTAAAATTGTAACTAATTAATACTTAATAAAGGTTTTATTAAGTAATGATTGGGGTTTTCTTAATTAATAATTAAAGGTTATTAGTATAATGCAAGTTAATTATGAATTAATTAACTATTTTTATTTAATGTTAATTAATTATAATTAAGGATTGATTAATTATATTTAGGGATTAATGAATTTGTAATTAAGGTTGTTAATTAAGTTTACTAATTAATGATTAAGAGATAATTAATTGGTTAATTAAGTTTAATTATAAAAGTAATTAGTGATTAATTACTTTGTATTAAAGAATTGATTAATAATTAAGGTTTATTAATTAATAGTTGATGATAATTAATCTGTTAATTGAAGATTAATTGGTTAAAGAGTAATTAAAGAATGAATAACTCAATTTTGTTTTATGAGATGAATGAAATCAACTAAGTTAATTGATTTGTTAATTAATTAAAGAAGTCACTTGATAAATGATTAAGTATGGTACTTAATAAGTTTTGATAAGGCTAATTACTTAAGATAAGTAATTGATAAATTACAGAGGTAAGTGAGTTAAGGTAAATTACTGATTGGGAAGTAATTTTAAATGGATAATTACTTGGTAAAATAATTAAGGGTTTATTACTTGGTGTAATAAATCAAAGAATCTATAAAGTAATTAAAAATAATTTGAAGTAATAAAAAATAATTAATTACTGTATTTATTTGTTCAAGTTGATTAATTGAAAGCAATTAATTTAAGCATGATTAGTTAATATAATTAATTAAGAAATAATGTAATTAATTATCTAATTAATTAGTGGAAGTAATTAATTAAGGTTCATTAATTGATAGGATTAATGAGAATAATTAAAGATTAATTACTTGATTTAGAGTTAATTAATCAAGGTTGATTAATTAAGATGGTTGATTAATTAAGAAGATGATTAATTAATTGGTTTAATTAATGTTTATTAAGAAAGATTTGTTGCGATGAAGGTAATTAATTTAATTAATTTTAAATTAATTAAGAGATGAAGTAATTAATTTAATTAACTTTAAATTAATTAGATATAGTTAACTTAATTCATTTTAAATTAATTATGTTATGATTAAGTAAATCATTGCTTATGTATGAATGGATGATGTTGATTGTCTTGAATGAATGTAATCTCAGAAATGAGATAAATAATGTTGTATGGTATGAATGCTTAGTTGCATTGTGATGATAATATAGATTATCTATTGTGATAATGAAGTGGATTACCTATTTTGTTAAGGATCATCTGTTTATTTTGATAATGTGATTATCAATTGAGACTTGTGAATTATCTATTCTGTGGGTATATAGATAGTTGAATTGAATTGTTTAACTTTAAAACAACTTGGACTTAAAAGACACGCTTTGGATTTCGATGAGACCGGGATCGGGTTTCCATATTTGGATATCCGAAAACCACATCGATCCCAATTAAACGTTAGGTCGTGAATCAAAGTGGAGTTTTGTGAAGACTCGAGGTGTAAGGGCTATACGTCAGTATAACTCTGTGGGTGATTCCGTAATGAGCTTGACGGAACTAGTTCTTATAGGTTCCAGATGGTGATAGAGAGTGCAAGGGTTATTGTCGTTAACTCTGAGGGTGATTCCAAAATGAGTCTAACGAGATAATGCCGTCGGTTTCGTTCGAACCCGGAACGAACTTGTATGGATTGAATGCTTTCAGAACATCGTCAGGTGGAAGATGAGCATTCTGAGTGATGTGTTCACTAAAGGTAATCGTAACCTCAAGCCTCATCAACCGGGAATGGCTAAAACAGGGGAGGTGCAGCAAGGCTTCGTGGGTAGCCCCCACTTGAGAGTAATATTTACCCCTGTCTAGAGGTCCCTTTATTTCGGTTGTGTGGGCAGTTGAATAGCTACATCCGCCGGGGTTATCTTATTTGGAACTGTTCAGTAAGGAATGGGTCCAGCTTTGTGTTGCAGGGGAGCGGGCGTACTCCTCGGTACGGTGATCTAGGCCACGTACTGTGACGGGCGGTACCCCGGTAGCCCTGCCATTGTATGGGATCCAAAATCCAATAAGTGCCAACGGTTTTGATTGTACTACCCACTTTTGTGGCTAGTAGCTGGAATTTAATCATGTAACAATTTCAGCTATTTCATATTTATTTGAAAACCCTAGACACTATTATAATATCATTGAATTTCCTATCAAATGTTTTGGTTAGCGTAAGGTAAAAACTTTTCCATGTTTATGTGTGGGAAGTCTTACGTGATACCTTTTCTTTCAAAAGGTTTTTAAAGTTAAGAAACTTTAACCGTTTACTCACCCCAGACCCATGTCTGACCCGGAGTTTATTCTGTTTTTCTTAAACTCTTGGGTACTCAAATTTTTACGAGTAGCCAAGGGATTTTAGGTTGGCTTTGACGAATTCTAGAGGAGCAATGGAGCAGGAGGCTTCTGCGTGTAGATATAGTATTCCGCTGTGTGTTCTCTGAGTTGTTGTCTTTGTGTTGTATTGAGGTGTATAACTAGACAGGTATTTATAACTGTCTAGTATGTGTTGTTTTAGCTGTGTATCTCTGAATATGATACTATGTAATGTATTATGTGATTAATATAATTTATTCGTTCCGCTGTTTAGATTCTGGTGTTGTTCCTTTCTTCTTCTCTGTCTTTTCTCTTTTCTATCCCTTTCTTTCTTAATGATGATGCGATTTCCTGGAGATAGGAAGTCGGGTCGTCTCAGAACTAGTGTAAACTTGTATTATTTCTTTGGGAATACCACGATTATGGCCTAGCGAGATGCTCTTGGCCAATGATAAGTGATAGTGGTTGATGAATCCACTCGATCAACACCCAAACATAGGTGAGATCAAGAATGATGCCAAGAGAGAGGCATCTGAAACATTGATTCCTACAGATAAGAATCGATGTATAATTGGAACTTTTGCAGACACAACTACGTTTGTGGCCTAGCAAGATAAGCTCGACTGAAGATGAGCTAAGATGGTAGGTGGATATATTTGTCGACGCTCGAGATTGGCGAGATCGAAATGGATGCTTTGAGGTAGGCATCCAAGACACTAATTCTTGGAAATAGGAGTTGGTGCATATATAAACCATTTGCAGGTATGACCATGTGTATAGTCCAACATGATATGATCAGCTAATGATAAATAAGCTTAATCAACGAGATAAAATTAACTATTTCCCGAAGATAAATGAAATTAAGAGTGGATGTCCAAAGATTGACGTCCACACTCTCGTCTCTCAGAGACAGGGAACACTGCATTGTTATTGTTTTTTGTGAGTACAACCTTGATTATGGTTGAATGGAACCCGACCAAAAATAAACAATATAATTGGCAAAATTGACGTAGATTTACTTATAGCTAGGCGAGAAAGGCTCGGGCAAAGAAAAGTAAAGTTGTCTAGGGAAATACAGTTCTATTTAGCCAAGAAAGAGATATGTTGGCATGATAAATAATAAGTAACGAAATAACACCAATAATTTTAGAGATGTATCTATGTACATATTTATGTAGATAATGTCATTGCACAGACATAGGCATGTATAATGTATATTTTATTGAATTACACATGATTATAATATATATGTAGGTAGTTATATAAGCAAGCAAAAAGGAAAATATAGAAATATAAATACTGAACATATTAAACAATAAAATAGTCCTTTATTTACATTGCTTTTTATATCAATTATTGAGTCTTTCCTATACATGGACGACCATTGTAGGAAATATCGAAAAAACAAAATATAGGAAAGGAAAATGACTTCCAAAAACAAAATGATTTCCTACTGGTATCTCCCATATTTGCGACCCTAAATTGCAAGTTTGGCATGTGTTTCTTTTGTGTCTTCGTCTCCTTGTCCAACTTTTCTGTGAATCTATCCTTAGAGGAAGTGAGAAATCTTTGTTTTCCTCATTCAGATATTTTAGAGCCAGGGTCAGATGACTTGGATTTGCTAGCACTATGACCTTTAAGGGGCATGATTTGTGGTAGAGGGACTTTGGGATAGGAGATAGTTTTCTAGAGCCAGCCAGAGGATTTTGAGTCCCTAGTTATTTTTGACCTTGATCTTGTCCAAGTCAAGCTTCAACCTCTCCACCACTGTGATAAAATCATTGGGATCCTTAGTATTCATGATAGTCACCGCCTCTTCTTGAGATTGATCAATATCCTCCAACCCTTCTAGAACCCCAATCTTTTCTGAATCTATTCTAGAGCCAGCGCTGGGAGGAATTGGAGCAATGTCTATTGTGGCAGCGGAGATGGACATCATAGTGATGGCACTCTGGCCCAAAGATCATGTAGATGGTAGTAAAGGATACAACGATGGATGACCTATAATTTGATTGATGGAATGGCTTAAGTTAGTGATGTCCTCGAGTGAAAATTGAAATTTGTCAAACTCCAAAAAGAATAAAGACAAAGCTTGATTGGACGTAATATCCTTTGATAGGAATTTGCTGATATCAACCTCCCTAATAGAAGATTGAGTTGGATTGATGGTTGGAGAAGAAAGATGTGTTGTTTCAACACTTAATGTAGCAGGGACAAGTGTTTTGATAAGAGAAGCCTCATAGTTGGCCATCACAGAATTGAGAATGACTGTTGCAGGATCTTTTGAAATAGAATGGATGTTTTGCACCTGATCCGATGCATTGCGATCACCAGGAGGCCCAATAGCTTCCTTCATACAGCTAAATCTTGTGTTGCCCAAATTGGTTACCCTTTTCCCAAGGCTATAAGGTTCTCCACATCGAGAATGATTGAATTTAGATCGCCTTCGATGATGTTTTCTGTAACATCCCCTTATATGGAGGCCCAAAACTTACAGCTATAGATGTTGCAGTCATCCATAGTTATTAATCTTCGACGACCAAATACGGAGGTGCTAGATACATTGATACACATATCATAGAAATATGGAATTCTTTTAACAATTTCAAAACATATTTCTACATTTAAATCAAAATTTTCATGTTCATTACATAAACCCCGAATTATGTTACCACATTCAGCAAAATGTAATTATTACAAATATGCCAAGAGCGACATATGAAGATACCTCCTTGGTTGATCAGAGTATATAGTGAGGCTCATAAATCAGCCTTTACAAACAAAACACACAGAGGAAAGAAAAACTATAATTAACTATCAGCCTCTTGCATGCCTCTGGAAGCTTTATTAGTGTAAGAAGAGAACCTAAAAACCTTAAATCTCAAACTACCCAAATCAATTGCTGAGAATTTAAGGGGAAAACAAAAACTTTGATTCAAACATAAAGCCTGGTATGAATAATAATCAAACATCTCAATCCTTCTAAATATCTAGTGAGACCACGCCGCTTAGTGGAACAAGTTTTCCCCTCACTAGTATCCTAAAACCTTTATAAAGCCATATGTTATGCTCCTCCATCCACAATGGTTAGAACATACATTTTCAAAAAATTATGATGATGTGCATACTTAAAAATAAATAATATTTTACCATTCCCAGTTTAATCTGAGACCCTGTCATTATTATAGTTCCTAGGGTCACTATTAAAATAAACTTTTGCGTTTTCGTCTGTTTGCTAATAACCTTGTTATAACTAATGGACACCATGTCCTATTCATAGTGTTTATGGGATGAGTAAGAACCCATAGGCTCATACTAGTTAACTTAATTAATTCATGGGTCCTCCTGAACTTGGTCATTCCAATAACTAATCACCATATCCTTGTTTTCATGGGTTGACTAGGAACCTGTGGACTTATCAGTAACTCACTGCACATCCTATTTTTCATTAGTTGACTAGGAACCTACCAATACTTCCATTAACCACATTTTTATCCTAGGTTTCATAGGTTTACTAGGAACCTATTGACTGATGTCAATTCTTAATCCGGATATAGCTTTCATGGGTTCACTACAAACCAATTAGCCTCTGCCAAATGTCCTTATGCATAGTTTTCTTGGGTTAACTATGAACCTTTTGGTATGCACCAATAATTACCTTATCATAGTTGTCATGGGTTAACTATGAAGCCCTTGGTATGTACCAATAACTATCTTATCATAATTTTCATGGGTCTACAATGAACCTTTCGATATACACCAATAACTACAAAGTTTAGGCATCCTATATTTTTGGTCACCCTGACTCCATGGATGCAATTCTTCTCATTCAGGAGTTTAAGTAATTTATATTCACTATTTGAGTTAACCTACTGGTTCTTCTACCCCTTTTTCCCCAAATATAATTATGGGTTACCATGTGAATATACTATATTTAAAGAAATAAAACATTAATTAACAATACCACTCCTGTGGGTTTAAGGTCCTTGAAATATATCTCACAAAACATTGTTTACACCTTTAACTTATATTTTTAATCAAGGCAATACTTCTTCAAAATTACACACTTAAAACCCTTACAAAATTCCTTTATATAAGCCATGGATTCTTCTTTAAAAGTTAGGGTATAGGTTTTCAAATCTTTTAAAGCCAAACCTTTTGACCTTGTCGAAAGGTCTTCAAAGCAATCTTTCAAATCTAACCTTTCAAAACCATTAAAACCATTCAGCAATTCAAACCTTTCAAAAGCATTCAACTTTTAAATATAAACCTTTCGAAAATTTACTGAGTTCAGGCTAAAATATGTAGAAGGTCCTCTTTTTAAAACCTTTCGACTACAGTGGAAGCAACCTTTTGGCCATGTCGGAAGGTCTACTTCGAAAGCTTTAAAATGTATCATTTAAAACAATAGACCTCCGCATTTTGAAGCATCTACTTCGAAATCTTTGGTTATATTTCAATTATAAAAAAAGGAAAATCATCTAAGTCGAAGGCTTTGATACCTTTCGAAAGCAATGGGAGAAGCGGCTGGTTTTTTTAAAACAAGTAAACCTTTCGTCTTTGTCAAAGGAAACGACTTTGAAAGGTTTGGAAAAAGCGGCTATAGCCTTTCGACTATGTCGGAAGGTTCAAAACAAAACAATGCTAAGTGGCAGCAACCTTTCGACTGTGTCGGAAGATTTCAAAACAAAATAGAAGTAAAGTAGCAATAACCTTTCGACTTCATCGAAAAAACCTTTCTTTGAAACATTTGACCGGGTGAAAGCAACCAAATCGAAAGCCCCAATTCAAAAGCAAAGCAGGTGAAAGCTTTAATTTAAAAAACAAACATACCCCAACCTTTTTGGCCATCAACCTTTTGACTATGAACCCATCGAACTTATCCAATTCATTTCGTACCGAAGTGCTTGATACCATATGCATTGGTTTTATCTTATCGAAAGGTATAACCTTTCGACTTAGTCGAGAGGTCTGTGTTGGAAGGTTTAATATTGTAAATGGCTGAACATGCTAAAAGTACGATTGCTTTGTTTTTAACTTAAAAAGGTTAACTTTTCAACTAACCTGCCTTGGTTTATCAAATTCTCATTGGTTAATAATTTCTTTTCAGAAAATGCTGCCACTACTTTCAGATTTAGATAATAATTTTTATATAAAAAGCCCTTCTCCTTAATTAATATATAAAACATTTAAGTCCCATACCTCAAATAATTTAATATATTCAACAAAACAGTTAGGAAAAATATGTTTTCTGGCATATAAAAATTTCAAACCCAAATAATCATTATTTTTACCGTAAATAATTTATAACCCAATAAATCATTTTCTTCACTTGAAAATTCGTGTAGAATCCATATAAACGTAGAAAATTATAAGAATTAAAACCCATCTCCCAATTCATGTTTTCTATCACATAAAATTTTCCCATGGCATTTAAAAATTATTTCATCTCGGTATTACCCTAAAACCGTGTATATCTCTTATTAAGCGGCCTTTTTTAAACATATATAAACTAATATCAAGCTTGTCATTGTTCAACGTATCATAAAACAGATTTATCCTAAAATGCGAAACCATATGATGTTTAAAATCAAAATAGGGATGTATAAATTATTATTCACCTTAGATTGGATAAGAAAATTGAAATTTGATTGAGATTGATTCCTTCTAACTTGATTCCAAGCTTTTAGTTGATTTTTCTCTTCTCTTCTATCGGCCGGCCTTGCTTCTCACGGTTATAAATATATATTTTTAGTGAAATGAACGTGCAGAACTAAGAAAGATATTATAAAGGTTGGAAGTGCGGGTGGCTATTTACTCTAATGCCCTTGTGCTTAATTTCTTAACCATTTATATAAGTTCATTTGATTTTAAATAAGAATGGCCACCTAGTTTATTAATCAACTTCAATCTCCTTATATAAATTATTCTATTTAAATTATTCTAATTAAATATCCTGAATAATGTCAATAAAAGTTGGGGTGTTACATTTTGGCTAGCTTATTGGACCCAAGCGTCAAATAATGTAACTACGTAACTCTCTCTTATCCATTTTAACTTAGTCTATTCGATCACATTGGTGAAGAACTTAAGGGATGTGGCTCCCATTTCATCGTGGGTGGTATGGCCTTCGCTTTGAGCTTCGTAATTTCTTCTCTAGTGCTAAAAAGCTTGATTTAAACTTAAATATTAGATTTTGACATAGTCCTCAAGTCTACTATAAGTTTATTAACATTAGCCTGAAATGCTACAAATTGCTCATCGTTGGCTTTGAGTTGCTCTTCATACTAAGCAGTTAAAGCATGTGCATTCTTCAACAGGTCATTCAGGACTATGGTTGCTTGCACGTCGGCCTTAGATAACTCGATGATTCTATAACATCTGTATCTAGAGGCCAATAGCTAAGCCTTCCAGGTGCTGCAGTCATCCATAGTATTAACTTCTGGTGACAAAATACGATAATGCTAATAGTATCCATAATATCAGAAGCGCGTGAATATGAACAAAATCACATATTTCCAAATACAACATTTTACTGATTACATTTCAAAACATATTCATGTCCAAGTTATATAATCCCATTTCGTTTCCCATGTAAAGATTGATTATAATCATTACAAAAATAAGCCAAGAGCGACATATGACGATGCTCCCTGGGATGATCAAAGCAATGTATTTATATCTGGCTTAATACACAATTGAAATAAACAAAATAATTTGTAACTCCTAATTAGCTATCCATCAGCCACCTGCTCATCTCTGGAAGCTCTATTCACCAAAATTTGTAAATCTCAAAAACCTTAACCCTCAGCCTACTCAAATAAAATTTGAGCACCCAAGGGTTTAATGGAAAAACAAAAACTTCGAGTAAGACATAAAGCATGGTGTAAATAATACCATTACATCTCTGTTTACTGATATTAAGTGAGACCACGCCGCTTAGCGGAATGGGTTTTCCCTCACTAATATCCTCTGTAAAACATATATTTTGCAAATTCTTTCCTGCAACCAAACTGGTTAATCAAACAGATATAACAACGATAATAATAGCTAAGTCGATTAAGCTATAATCTTGTAACTAATGGACTATCTTTCCAAAAGTAACAATGGACTATCTGTCCGAAAACTGGACTGATTGCTTGCAAACTGGACTAACTGTCTGCAAACTGGACTAACTATCCAAAAAAATGGACTACCTGTCCGACTCATTTTCTTAGGATTAAATACCCTTTATCTTTTTTCCTTGAAAACCTTTTCAAAATGATTTAACCTTTTAAATCATACTTATACAAGGGAAATATATCCTTAGCTTTACTCTAAGCTATTTTGCCATGTTATATATACTTTACTCAAAATAATGTTGTTGAATTTTAATAAGGATTAGCTATCCTTCCAAAAAAAAGGTTAAACCATTTTTAGCTTGAAAATACTTAGGCAATATTGCCTTTTAATTTCATTCAAAATCATTGTTTAAAACCTTTATAAATCCCTTTTGAAACCCATGAAGGCAACCCCTCGAAACCAGCAAAACTGACCCTTTCAAAACCATTAAAAGCTTTTCCTTCGAAAGCTTCAAAACATTAGACATCCCTCTTTTAAACCTTTAAATATTGCCTTTCGAAAACATAGGAAAAATCTTTCCTTTCAACCCTTTCAAAACACTGTGGAACCACCCCTTCGAAAACATTCACTAAAACCCTTTCGAAAGAATTAAAATACTAAACCTTTCAAAAGCTTTTGGGTTCAACTTAAAACAAGCGGAAATCTTTTGGAACTACAAAAAATTTACCCGTTCGAAACCTTTGAAACTGTTTCGGTCGAAACCCTTTGGATTATGCCTTCAATTAAAGCAAAAGGATCAGAAACCCATTAAAGTCAAAAGCATCCATTTCGGAACCATTTGAAAATATCTCTTTCAAAACCATTTGGGTTTTACTTTGATAATAGAAAAAGGTCTTAAAAACATTTAAGTCGATAGCATCTGTTTCAAAACCATTTCCTAAGTAAAGAAGTGATAGTGTCGAAACCATCCCTTCGAAAGCATTGGAGAAGTGGCTAAATTTTAGGAAACAAAGTACTCCTTTGAAACCATCTAGGTCGAAAGGTAAAGAGGCAGCAGCAAAAGGTTTCGAATTAGTCAAAAGTAATCGTTTAAAACGAAAGCACAACCCAATCGAAAACATTTCTCTAAATCCATTTGACCTAGTCGAAAGCTAACCAATTCGAAAGTTACTCAGTCGAAAGTCATTTAGTTGAAAGCAACGCGTATTAATTTAAAAGCAAATTGATGTCTCAACCCCTTCGAAATCCTAGTTTCGACTCTATACCTTTCGCCTACATCCAATTCACTACGTACCAATTCTCTTATACCATTTGCATTGGTTTCGACTGTGTCAGAAGCGAAGCTAAGGAGGTAGAACCTAGTGCCAAAAGCATTGAAGTAATAAAAAAAAACATGTAGCAAATTGTTCTTTTCACCAAACCTTCTTTATGTGCCAAATTTTAATTGGTTACCTCTTTTCTTTACCACTAAAAAGTGCTGCAATTTTCGAAACTAACTATTTGGATTATTTGTAAATGGCCCCTTCTCCGTTTATAAATATATAAAATATTTATGGCCCATCCCTTAAATAATTTTATATATCCATTTAAACACCAAGGAAAAATCTACAAATATTCCAAAAAATTTCTTTAAATATGTTTTCCAACATATAAAAGTTTCATACCCAAACCTTTCATTATTTAACCGTAAATAATTTATAACCCAAATAAACATTTTCCTTACCAGAAAATTCATGTACATTCCACAAAAATTCAAAAAATTCAAAAAATTGAAACCCATATCCAAAATAATATTTCCGATCTATATAAAAATTGTAAGACATATGGATGTCATTTAATAGGGTTTCATATTAATACATGCCATAAAGTCTATATGAACGGCCATAAATCATCAACAAGTATATATAATCATTCCATCATTCAAAAACATGGCAAATCATTGCAAATAAGTTCAGATTTCATCCTAAAACTGAAAATAGGAGAAATATGAGATGTAAACATTATTTACCTTAGCTTTAGAGATTGAAGAGATTGAGATGTGGATGGATTTGATTTGAATTAGCTTCTTCCTAGCTTTTCTCTATCTTCTTCCTCTTTCTCTAATTAATGGTGGTCGGCCTCAAGTTAGAAATTTCATGAAATGAAATGAACATGCATAGGAGAATGATTGGCTAAGTTTAAGGAATGTAGGAATGGCCTCTTTTCTATTTTACCCCTCCTCTATTTTAATTTAACTCCTATTTTAATTCATAGGTTAAATAGCACGGCTGCCCTTTAATAAAATCAAATCTCAATCCCCTAATCAACATATTATATTACTTAATTTAACTAATAAAATATCTTAAATAATGTTATCAAAAATATGGGGAGTTACGAACTCTCCTCCTTAAAGAATTTCGTCCTCGAATTACGATAAGGTACACAATACAACAATCAAAGAGGTAAAATATACCATCAAACTAGTCAGGGTAAGTATCTCTAATCCTGCTCTCAATCTCCCAAGTACAGTCCCTGTCATCGTTGCTCCATTGGACTTTGACTAATCTGACCGTCATGGTTCTAAGCCTCTTCTCATCTTTCGCAACAATACGAATCAGCTTTCTCACTTTAGTCTAGTCCGGTTCTACCACTAAGTCATCTAGAATAGTTGGTGTAATAGTAGTCTCCGGGTCTCTAACACACTTTCTGAGATGGGAAACATGGAAAACATCATGGACTTTTTCCAAACTATTCGGTAACTCGAGTCTGTGTGCAAGTTTCCCAATCCTCTCAACAATATGAAAAGGTTCGATGAATCTCGATGCCAATTTCTTCGATTTTCCAAATCTAATCACATATTCATCGGTGACACCTTAACGAAAACTTGATCTCCAACAGACAACTCTAAATCTTTCAATCTTTTATCTACATAATTCTTCTGCTTGATCAAGCCTCCTTCATTCTAGCTTGAATGACCTCAATAAATGCTAGATCTTTTTGAAATTTTTGGCAATAAATGCTAGCTTGAATTCCTAGATTATTTCTGTTGTTTTTCCGCAATTTCAAGAACTTTTTGAATATTTTGACAATAAATGCTAGAACTTCTTCATCTGAATCTTCATCTTTTTCTTCTTCAGCATGGAAAGCTATGTTCTTTTTTCTCATGCTTGTACTCGTTTTGCCTGCCAATTCACTTCATAGGACATTAGATTTCCTATTAACTCTTCAGGTTTTATGGTAGAGAGGTCAATAGCTTCTTCTATAGCAAAGAATTTTCTTTCCCATTCATCTATTAAAGAGTTTAGGATTTTTGCTACAATATCAAAATTAGTGTACTTTTCTCCTAATCCTAATAGTGAATGATAGATATCTTGAAATCTAGAGTACGTATCATTGATGGATTCATCTTGTTTCATTATAAAGTTTTGAAACTGATTTTTGAGCATGGAGATTTTTTTTTGTTTGACTTTGTTAGTTCCTTCATGAGTGATTTTAAGCGTTCTCCATATTTCATAAGTAATTTGACACATGCTAACATGATTAAATTCATTTCTATCAAGTGCACAGAATAACATGTTCATAGCTTTCGCATTGGCAGCAGCATCTAATTTTTGTGTGTTTTACTAAGGGGAGTATTCTCTAGTAGGAAGAGTGTATTCATTTAGTGTAATATTCCATGATTCAAAGCTATTTGATTGCATGTAGATTCTCATATGAGTAGCCCAATAATTATAGTTCAAACCATTGAAAAATGGAGGTCGTGCAATGGATTGACCTTCAATAAAACTAGTGGTAGTGTTGTTTTCCATATTAGCAAAATATCAGATAACTGTGTAACGGTTATAAGATGCCTTGCTCTGATACCAAATGAAAGTGTGTAGGATCGTGTAATATGGAATATAATTAAATCTAAATGTGTAAACAGATGATAATAGCAAAGTAAATGGAAATAAGTAAAATAAAACAATCACACCAAGAAATTTTATACTGGTTCGAACTTCCCGTTCTACGACCAGTCCCAGACTCCTTCTGGAATTTCAACTACAAAAACCCTCACTTAACCTGGAGGAACAGGCATATACAGTCTGAGCAGCAGAACAGACACTTGAGCAACAGAACATGATTTTGGCCTCAGTAGCAGAAGAGGACTTCACTAATATAAAATAATATCAGACTGTGTGTTCTTGATAACACTGATTTGTCTCTGATAGTACAAACCTCCTATAATCAAATCCTCAAGTATATGAAGTTTATGTGAAGATATGAGGAGAAGGTAATGCTAAGAATCGAAGATTATGAAAGTTCATTTGTAGATTCAAAGCAGTAAAAAACGTTTGTTCGCTGTTTGAATGCAAATATTAAAGCACAAGAAGAATATTAGAGAGTTAGAATGAAATTTGGTGAATGTGTTGTGTTTGGGAACATGTATATAAAGTAGTTGAAGAGTTACTGCCATTGGTGAAGGGTTCTGACCAAAAGGAGCGTCCATTTCCATTCAGAGAAGGATTGCTTCCTTTCGCAGAAGAAGATGTCTATTCAAAAAATGACAGGTGGTCTCAGGTCAGTCGACTGGTCGATCTTGGTCAATCGACAGACTATGCAACAGGTTTTAAAAAAATAAGCAATGCATATCGTATATGTACACTAGTCAGTCGACTAGGTGATTATATCCAGTCGACTGGCTGTGATGTTTTTACACAGCATGCTCTGTTTTGATTGATAATGAGAAATATGAAATGCGGACTACTTGAGGATGGATTTTAACAAATTTCTAAGACTCAATCATAAGTAAAGACAGTGAAAACATAGATTAAAAGTCTTGATATAGCCATAGTCCTTTGATTGTCTCTTTTTCTTCTAACTTGCTTTGTCATGAATCAAAACTAGTGATTCAACATTCTCCCCCTTTTTGATTGATGACAAGCCTTTATATAAAAGATCCTAGAGAACAAATATAAAAACTCCCCCTAAATATATGACACTTCTTGTACCTACATAAAAATGATTAGGACAATTTTTCTCCTTCTTTGTCATCGACAAAAAGGAGATATAGCAAAATAGTTTCAATATAAAGTGCGGAAATAAATGTCAAAGTGAGACTAATTAGTACAAGTCTCATAGATAAACAATTAATAAACAAACATCCAAATGTTTTAAACTGACAATAAAGTTTCAAATAAGCAAATAGTTCATACCACACTCACTCATCAAAAAAACCATTCATCAAGATCCCAATTATACTCTCCTTCCGGTGCAGGCTCTTTTCCTGGTCTAGAAGTGCCTTGAGCACCACTGGCTGCTCCACTAGTGTCACTACTAGCATGCTCCTCTGATGTAGACCATGTAAATCGAGGTGCTGGATGCTTTCCTTGGGTGATAAATGTGGCAGCAGTGGAAGAAGAACATGATAATGGATCCTATATAGTAGAGAAGAAATCTTTGATCTTATCAAGCTTCTTATCCATTTTCTTGAGCCTTGAATCCAATATAAGTTGATTTTGAGAAAGAATTTCAATGGATTCACGGGTGATGGAGGAAGTAGCTAAGCAAATATCGCCTTCTTCTTGTTATGTTTCCGGTTCCCGTATTGTTGGACCTCCAGATTATTGTTGAGCTTGTTGATGCTTCCAATCTTCATATGCAATAATAGGTGGAGGTAATGTAGGTAACTTCATAAGACTGATGGTCCTTATATTTATCACTCCGACAGTAGAGAATTCAGAATCTGGTTGATGAACACCAGCATCTAGAAGAAGTCTCATAATATATTCTCCAAAGTAGATAACATGCATATTCCCATGTGGGAAGGTGAGAAATTCATCCATAATACGACGTAACCAATTTATGCGTATATTTCCCCATATGGCATATAGAGCTTTGAAATTTTTCGGATATATTAATTCATATGAGCCGGTTCGTGGGAGAATAGAACGCATAAGCATTTTGTGCAAGATTCGTGCTTTAGGCCGAAGAAGCTTAGAACGCATTTCAGTCATGTCGTCACTCATGAACATATGATTAATTCTATTTCTTTTTCTTAGATTGCATTCGAAATCATTTAAATCTATACCTTCATTTGGAGACTGATGGATATGCGCCATTCTATCCAGAGAAAAGAAAACTTGTTGGCCACAGACCAGACTCCATACACAATTATTTGGATTAGATGATTGTTGGTGGCCAAGATTAAGATTTGCAAAGAAAAGTTTTGCCATAAGATGATTAATGTTGTGGCGATTTGAATTGTAGTCGAGGAGTGACTCTAATCCACATCTCCTCATTAATTCTTGAAGAGAGTAAGCTCAAAAATCAGAATAAACTATGAATGAGCCTTCAAAGATTCTAGAATTTTTCATCTTCTCCCATTGTTCGATTGCAGTTGCATCATATAGCCAATGAGCAACATGAGTATCAACAAAAGATGAAGAAGCTTGTTTTGAGTGTTTTGATCTTGGAGGAGCCATTAATTTGATGGTATTGAGAATAAATTGAAAGAAAAATGGGGGCTAGTATTCTGGAGGAAGTAAAAAATGAAGAAGGTAAAGTGAATAGATGGGTAAAAAGGAGTTAAAAAAGGAAAAGACAACCGTTTTTTGTACAGCCAGTCGACTGATCGGGGTAGGTCAGTCGACTGGGTGCAAACCCAAGAGTTTTTTACCCTATAAACAGTCGACTAACCTATATGACTTAGTCGACTGGTTGACAATCCGAGAGTTTTTTACCCCGTAAACAGTCGACTGACCATATTTTTCAGTCGACTGGCTGAAGTCAAAAATTGTAGTTAAGCATAAAACACAAATTTATTCATAGTTTATTAAAACAAACATATACATAAAAGAAATAAAAGTAAATATATAACAATAAAACACAAGAAGATTGATTATTTAGGAGTCTTAGGAGAACATTCATCTGGTTCAACCTTGATGATCTCAACATGAGGTCGTAGAGGAGACAAAAAGTTTTGGCGTTCGTAAGAGTTTGGAGACGTCGAAGGTTGTTGTGGAGTTTGCTCCCATTTATTCCAGCCAAATGAATTTGGTTGACGAAATTTGGAGGGTTCAACAACGTCGTGCTTAGGTGATTTACCACAAAATTTGAGGGCAATCGATTATATAAGGCTAAGACGATTGGAATTCATCTGTTGTTCATAATACATCTCTCTTTGTAAATTGATTTGCTCCTTTTGATAATGATGGATGTCATCAATTTTTGCTTTAGTATTTGGAGAAACAAACAGTGATCTCCGTGACTTCTTGATTTTTGGAGAATATCCAGTGTGATATTGAGCTGGTTCATATCTAGGGGCAGGAGTCGGCAAGGACGGAGTGGAGGTACTTGAAGAATGATAGCTACTAGAAGATGTTGGTGTAGCAAAAGATAACTTAGAGTTAGAGGAGTCATAAGAATCGTGAGAGGCCATTGAAAAAAAAAATTGAGGAGCTTTGAAGTTTAATGTTTGAGAGTAAGTAATTGTAAGGAAGATTGCAAAAATGAAAAGAATGCAGATTTATGGAGGAGAATGAGCCGAGTTTGTGTGGTCAGAAACAGCAATAAACTAATAACCAGAGAAAAAACCTATAAAGGGAATGGATGAGAAATGTTTTAAAGATGAATGGTTATGAGCTGATGAAGTATAAGAATCGGCAAGAAATAGCATATATCATAATTGGTAAAGCATGGAGTTACCAGTCATGAGACCAGAGTTTGAGCTCCAGTAGCTACATTATTTTTTTTGAATGAAATTTTCAAGGATAAGTAGAATCAAGCTTCTAGTTGAAACTAGAAACATACATAGCACAAATGGCAAGAAGCAATTATAATTCCATAACCAAGAGGTCATGATTTCAAGTCTCTCTAGTGTTATAGAAAATTTTTATTTTGTCAAAAATTTGAATGAAAGTTTTTATATATATTTTATCAAATTGAGTTATGAAAACTACACAAGTACAAATAGTGTGTGTGTGTCTCTATATATACATATATATATAAAAAAAAATTTTACAAATCTTTAAAAGAGACGATTCCAAGTTCTTGTCTTAAATTGATGAAAGTATTTTCATTTAAAGGTTTTGTAAAAATATCTGCCAAGTTTATCAGAGGAAACAAATTCTAGATTTATCAAACCCTTTTCAATATTATCACAAAAAAAAATGATGATGAATGTCAATGTGTTTTGTTCGTGAGGGATTGGCATGATTTTTAGATAAATTTATAACACTAGAATTATCACAGTAAATAGTTGACTTAGATAAATTAAAACCATAATCTTGTAGTGTTTGTTGCATATAGATAACTTGAGCACATGCCAGAGCTGCAGAAATATATTCCGCTTCACATGTCGATAATGAAACACAGTTTTGTTTCTTACTAAACCAAGATACAAGAGACCGTCTAATGAAGTGACAAGTCTCACTTGTACTTTTTCTAACTGTCTGGCTTCCTCCAAAATTCAGCATCATTACAGGACACTAATTCAAAAGGACACTCCTTTGGATAGAATAGTGCAAAATCCTTGGTTTTATTAAGATATCGTAGTATGCGTTTCACTGCTCGTAAATGTGATTCTTTGTTATCTGCTTGAAATCGTGCACACAAACAAACACTCATCATTATGTCAGGTATACTAGCTGTTAAATATAGTAATGATCCAATCATACTTCGATATAATTTTTGGTCAATAATTTTGCCACTTACATCTTTATCAAGATTTATAGTTTCTCATAGGAGTTGGTTTGGCAGAAGTATTTTCCATAGCAAAGCGTTTAATTAGATTGTCACAATATTTTTCTTGATTAATAAAAATACCATTTTCTAATTTTTTTTTTATTTGTAAGCCAAGAAAATAATTTAATTCACCCATTTGTGACATTTCAAATTCATTTGTCATTATTTTAGAAAATTCTTGACATAGTCTTTCATTTGTAGATCCAAAAATAATATCATCAACATATATTTGAACAATTAAAATATCTTACTTGTTTCTTTTAATAAAAAGAGTTTGATCAACCTTTCCAATTTCAAATCCAAAATCTATTAAGTATTTTTTAAGACGATCGTACCAAGCACGGGGTGCTTGTTTCAGACCGTATAAGGCCTTTTTAAGTTTATAGACGTGGTTAGGAAATTGTTCGTGTATGAACAAGGGAGGTTATTCCACATAAACTTTTTCTTTTATAAAACCATTTAAAAAATCACTTTTAACATCCATTTGATATAATTTAAAGTTATGAAAACATGCATAAGCCAGCAAGATTCGTATTGCTTCTAGTCTAGCGACTGGAGCAAACGTTTCTTCATAGTCAATCCTTTCTTCTTGATTATACCTTAAGCAACTAATCTAGCTTTATTTCTAGAAATATTTCCTTGTTCATCTGCTTTATTTTTGAAGATCCAGTTCGTACCAATAACTGATTGATCACTAGGCCGTGGAACTAAATCCCAAACGTTATTTCTTTCAAACTGGTTTAGCTCTTCTTGCATAGCGATTAACCAATTTTCGTCGGTAGTTGTTTCTTTAATATTTTTAGGTTCAATATGAGAAAGGAAAGCTACATAACCCATTTGATTTAATTGACTTCTTGTTCTAACAGATGAATTGAGTTCTCCAATAACATTAATAAAAGGATGATCTCTTAACAATCTAGGTGGAGATCTTAATTCATTGTTATTGTGAATAATGTTTTCATTATTTTCAAGATTTGAAATTCCTGTATTTGTGATATTATCAGGGAATTCTTCATCATCTCTTATACTTGGGATTTGTTTAAAATTTTCATCAAAGGATACATGAAGTGTTTCTTCGATGATATTTGTTCTTTTGTTAAAAATTCGATAAGCTTTGCTTCGATCTGAATATCCTAAAAAGATTCCTTCATTGCATTTTGGATCGAATTTGCCAAGCTGATCTTTTGTGTTTAAAACAAAATATTTTGAACCGAAAACTTTAAAATAAAAAATATTTGGTTTTCGTCCATTAAGAAATTCATAAGGAGTATTCTTAGTTAGTGGTCGAATAGAAACATGATTCAAGACATAACAAGCTGTTGCAACTGCTTCAGCCCAGAAATGTTTTGGTAACGTACTTCCATTCAACAAAGTCCTCGCACATTCTTGTAAGGTTCTATTTTTACGTTCTACATCTCCATTTTGTTGTGGATTTTTAGGAAATGAAAAATTATGGAATATTCCCTTTTTCTTACAAAAATGTTCAAAGGATTCGTTTTTGAATTCACCTCCATGATCACTTCTTATGTTTTTTATTTTCAAACCTTTAAAATTTTGAATTCTTTTGACAAAAGCTTTGAAATTGTCAAAGGTATCACTTTTATTTTTCATAAAAATAGTCTAAGTATATCTAGAAAAATCATCAACAATTATAAACACACATCTACTATGATTAATGGATTGTACTTGTGTTGGTCCAAATAAATCCATATGTAGTAATTCAAGTGGTTGTAAAGTTGAAATAACCTTTTTAGATTTAAAAGATGACTTAGTTAATTTTCCTAACTGACATGCATCACAAATATGATCAATTTTAAAATTCATTTTTGGTAGACCTTTTAATAAATTATTTTTAGAAAGCTTGTTTGTAGCTTTGAAGTTAATATGACAGAATCGTTTGTGCCATAACCAAAGATCATTTTCTTTGGCTATTAAACACATATCTAAATTGTGATTTATTTTTATGTTAGCACATAGATATTTCTGTCTCTATTTCCTTCAAAGATAAGATTTTGATTTTAATCAAAAATACTACATTTGTTTTCAGAAAAAGTGATTTTGAATCCTTTGTCGCACAATTGGCTGATACTAAGTAAATTATGTTTTAAATTTTTGACAAGTAAAACATTTGAAATAAGAGGTAAATTTGAGATACCGTTATTGCTCACATCGCCTTTGCCGATAATATAGCCTTCGAAGTTGTCTCCAAAAGTGACGGAGCCTCCATCCGAGTAAGTAATATTTGATAGCATATCTTTGTCTCCTGTCATATGTTTTGAGCAACCACTGTCGAGTATCCATTTCCCTCTTTTCTTTGGTGGGACCTCGCTTTCACTAGCCATGAAACAGACATTTGCTTGCTCGTTTTCACTGTCACTATTGTTATCTGATGAAGAAGTATTTGAATCATCCCACGTTACAGAGAATGCTTTCTTTTTCTTATCTTTTCTGCCTTGTTGAAGTATTTTTTCTTTAGTTCTGGACATTCTTTCTGAATATGACCTTTCTTATGGCAATTAAAACATTTTAGAACTGTAGATGATGGTTTGTTCGAAAAGTTCCTTTGTCCATTATTTCTGTTGTTTTTTCGGAATTTCATGAACTTTTTGAAATTTTTTGGCAATAAATGCTAGATCTTCTTCATCTGAATCTTCATCTTTTCCTTCTTCAGCGTGGAAAGCTGTGTTCTTTTTTCTTGTGCTTGTACTCGTTTTGCCTGCAAATTCACTTCATAGGACATTATATTTCCTATTAACTCTTTAGGTTTTATGGTAGAGAGGTCATTAGCTTCTTCTATAGCCAAGACTTTTCTTTCCCATTTATCCATTAAAGAGTTTAGGATTTTTGATACAATATCAAAATCAGTGTACTTTTCTCCTAATCCTAATAGTGAATGGTAGATATCTTGAAATCTAGAGTACATATCATTGATGGATTCATCCTGTTTCATTCCAAACTTTTGAAACTGATTTTTGAGCATGGATATTTTGCTTTGTTTGACTTTGTTAGTTCCTTCATGAGTGATTTTAAGCGTTCTCCATATTTCATAAGCAGTTTGACACATGCTAACATGATTAAATTCATTTCTATCTACCGCATAGAATAACATGTTCATAGCTTTAGCATTGGCAGTAGCATCTAATTTTTGTGTGTTTGACCAAGTGGAGTATTCTCCATTAGGAAGAGTGTATTCATTTTGTGTAATATTCCATGATTCAAAGCTATTTGATTACATATAGATTCTCATACGAGTAGCCCAATAATTATTGTTCAAACCATTGAAAAATGGAGGTCGTGCAGTGGATTGACCTTCAATAAAACTAGTGTTAGTGGCAGTGTTGGTGTTGTTTTCCATATTAGCAAAATATAAGATAACTGTGTAACGGTTATAAGATGCCTTGCTCTGATACCAAATAAAAGCGTGTAGGATCGTGTAATATGGAATATAATTAAATCTGAATGTGGAAACAGATGATACTAGCAAAGTAAATGGAAATAAGTAAAATAAAACAAGCACACCAGGAATTTTTAAACTGGTTCGAACTTCCCGTTCTACATCCAGTCCCAGAGACCTTTTGGAATTTCAACTACAATAACCTTCACTTAACCTGAAGGAATAGATATATACAGTCTGAGCAGCAGAACAGATACCTGAGCAACAGAACAGGATTTTCGCGTTAGCAGCAGAAGAGGACTTCACTAATATAAAATAATATCTAACAATGTGTGTTCTTGATAACACTAATTTGTCTCTCATAGTACAAACCTCCTATAATCAAATCCTCAAGTATATGAAGTGTATGTGAAGATATGAAGAGAAGGTAATGCTAAGAATCGAAGATTATGAAAGTTTATTTGTAGATTCAAAGCGGTAAAAACGTTTGTTCGCTGTTTGAATGCAAATATTAAAGCACAAGAAGAATATTAGAGAGTTAGAATGAAATTCGGTGAATGTGTTGTGTTTGGGAACATGTATATATTGTAGTTGACGAGTTACTGCCATTGGTGAAGGGTTTTGACCAAAAGGAGCATCCATTTCCGTTCAGAGAAGGATTGCTTCCTTTCGCATAAGAAGATGCCTATTCAAAAAATGACAGTTGGTCTCAGGTCAGTCGACTGGTCGATCTTGGTCAGTCGGCTGACTATGCAACAGGTTTTAAAAAATTAAGCAGTGCATATCGTATATGTACACCAGTCAGTCGACTGGGTTATTATATCCAGTCGACTGGCTATGATGTTTTTACACAGCATGCTCTGTTTTGATTGATAATGAGAAATATGAAATGCGGACTACTTGAGGATAGATTTTATTTAATTTCTAAGACTCAATCATAAGTAAAGACGGTGAAAACATAGATTACACGTCTTAATATAGCCATAGTCCTTTGATTGTCTCTTTTTCTTCTAACTTGCTTTGTCATGAATCAAAACAAGTGATTCAACAACTTTTTGGTCCACATAAACTTTACATCCTTTCTCATTAGCTTGGTCATTGGTGCCGCTATCTATGAAAAATCCTTAATAAATCTCCGATGGTACTTATCTAACCAAGAAAACTCTTCATCTCTGTCACTGTCTCGGGTCTCTTCCAACTATTCACTGCTTCAATCTTTTTCAGATCTACTGGCAACCCTTTCTCTGAGACTAAATGACCCAGAAACTTCACTTCCTTCTTCCAGAAATGAAACTTCAAAAACTTCGCCTTCAGCTGATGCTGCCTCAGTGTCTCAGGCACCACTCTAAGATGAACTTCATGCTCCTTCTCATCCTTAGAGTATATCGAGTTATCATCTATGAAAACCAATACGAACGTATCCAAGTGCTTTCGAAAAATTCGGTTCATTAAATCCACAAAGAATGTTGGCGCATTAGTCGGTTCGAATGGTATAATTAACCATTCATATGACCAATATCTGATCCTAAACGCCGTCAAAGGTGTACTATCCTCTGCTAGTCTGAGCTATTCGAAACCTTTCGCCAAATCCAACTGCGAGAATACCTTGGCTCCACTCAACTGGTCGAACATATCGTCAATCCTCGGCAATACATATCAATTCTTTATCGTCCTCTCATTCAACAGACGATAATCAATACGTAGCCTCAACAATCCATCCAGCTTCTTCGCAAACACTGTAGCTGCACCCCAAGGCGAACTACTCGCCCCGATAAACTCTTGCCTTCTAAATCCACGAATTGCTCCTTTAACTCCCTCACCTCTATAGGGGTCATCCTGGTCGACGGCCTACTCATTGTTCTGCTCTCGAAACCAAACCTATCTGAAACTCAATATCTTGTTTCGGTGAAAATCTAACTACAGTCTCAAAAACATTCGCGAATTCTCTAATAATGAAAACTCGACTCGGCTTATCTTCCAATTCCTAAACACACAACAAAACATTCACTTTACTGTTAGAACCTTCTACGGTATAAACTATCTTATAACTACAATCATGGTGTTTAAGTGATATTTTCCTATCTTGGTAAAATATAACATCATACTCATTAACCAATCCACCCCAAAAATAATCTCGAACCCCACAAAATCAAACATATGCAAGCTGCAAACAAAAGCATGACTTAACAAGTCAAAGTCTAACTAGTCACACCTCAACCCTAGAGTTGCATACCCTCTTATTGGATTCACAACCCGTATGGAACATATTAAATATGCGGGTTCTAGGTTAGCCTTATCTATCAAACATCTAGTTATAAAAGAATGTGATGCATATGTATCAAACAAACGCTAACAGACACATCATGAATCTGAAACGTACCTCCCAAAACAGCCTTTCCTTTCTCCTGGGCTGTTGGCTTAGAAGCAGTAGACTCCAGTTCATAAACCATTCCCTTCCCATCCTTATCGGGCTCCATGCAGTGGTTCTTATAATCGCCAATCTGCTTGTAATTGAAGCACCTAACATTCTTCTTCCCGACCACCTCCTTTGCCTTTCTAGCACGACACTTATTAGAAAAATTCCCCTTCATTTCACACTCGAAGCAAACAATCTTAGACTGGACTAATGGACTATCTGTCCATTAAGCTATAACCAGGTAACTAATGGACCATCTGCCCAAAAGTAGTAAATGGACTATCTATCCCAAAATCGGGCTGACTACTTGTAAATAGGACTAACTGTCTGCAAACTGGACTAACTATCCAAATCAAAATGGACTATCTGTTTGACTCATTTTCTTAGGTTTAACTACCCTTCTTCCTTTTCCTTGAAAACCTTTTCAAAATGATTTAACCTTTTAAATCATACTTAACAAGAAAAATATATCCTTAGCTTTACTCTAAGCTATTTTTCATATTATATATACTTTACTCAAAATAATGTTGATGAATTTAATGAAGATTAACTATTCTTCCAAAACAAGTTAAATCCTTTTAACTTGAAAATACTTAGGCAATATTACCTATTTAGTTCATTCGAAACCTTTGTTTAAAACCTTTAAATAACCCTTTCGAAATCCTTGAAGGTAATCCTTTCAAAACTATTGAAAGTGACCCTTTCAAAACCATTGAAAGCCTTTCCTTCGAAAGCTTTAAAACATTAGACATCCCTCTTTAAAACCTTTAAATATTGCCTTTCAAGAACATTAGAAAAGCCTTTCCTTTCAACCCTTTCAAAAAACTGGGGAACCAACCCCTGGAAACCATTCACAAAAACTCTTTCGAAAGACGTTGGGTTCAATTTAAAACATGTGGAAACCTTTCGAAACCATTAAAAAAAATTACCCTTTCGAAACCTCTGAAAACTATTTCAATTGAAACCCTTTGGATTATGCCTTCAAGTAGAGAAAAAGGATTATAAACGTATTAAAGTTGAAAGCATTTGTTTTGAAACCATTTAAAACTATCTCTTTCGAAACCATTTGGCTTTTACTTCAATCATAGAATAAGGTCTTTAAAACATTTAAGTCGAAAGCATCTGTTTTGAAACCATTTCTTAAGTAAAAAAGTGATGGTGTCGAAACCATCTCTTCAAAAGCATTGGAGAAAAGGCCTAATTTAAAAAAAGTACCCCTTCGAAACCATCTAGGTCGAAAGGTAAAAAGGCGGCAGCAAATGGTTTCGACTTAGTCGAAAGCAATCATATTCTAATAGGTGTCAATATAAACTATCTAGCATATACATATCTAATATCATAATAACAGTATGGTGATTTTTCCTGATAAACAGGTGTCCAAATAATTCAATCAATTTATGACAAAACAAGGATTTATTCAATTAAACACATGTCCACACAATCAATCTATTCACATTTAGCATAATGATGTTTTATTCTGCTAATGGATGTCCACACAAACACAAACAATCACATTATAACTCATTCACAGTTGTTTATCTACTTAATGGTATCGATGCTTAAATTTATGTTCAAATGAAAGATAATTAACTTTAAAAGATAATTAAATAATAATTAATATTCACTTAGTTATAGTTAATAAACGTTACTTAACACTTAACTAATTATTAATTATCAAAACTAACTAATTATTAATTATTATCAAATTCTTAATCGACTTTCCTTTATCATTATTATTAAGTTTTTAAAACATTCCAAAACACTTTGTAACATCTCTAATTTTTGATAACATCATTTAGGGATATTTAATTAGATAAACTAAATAGAATAATCATAATAAGGGGATTGAGATTTGAATAAATTATGTAAAGGGCCATGCATAATAATTTAATAAGCGGGCTTTAATTTATTTAAAGGATAATTAGTTCACACATGGGCATATTACTAAAATAGCCTCTTTGTTTTACACGGCTATACATTTCTCACCATAGTCCATTCACGTTCATTTTTCTCAAATAAAAAATAAAACACAAAAACCCAAAGAGTTGACCACTAACAAGATGGAAAAGAGGGAGATTACAATCTTAAACTAAGGATCAAATCTTGGAGGATTAAGCAATAACAAATCTCAAATTCCTTATCAAAATCTAAGGTGTTTAATAATTTTATACCATCTCTATTTTATTCTATGATTATATGCTTTTAGATTTATATTTAAATTCGTTTTTATAATGATATGGATGATGATATGCTTGAATTATGTTATGATCGAATTATTTTAATTCTTATATATGCGGATTTACTTGGTTTTAAGGAAAAACCGAGGGTTTATGTTTTTCAAATGCCATGAAATATTTTTATGATAAATAAGACATGATTTCGGAGATGAGTTCAAAATTTACTTTGGGTATTATATGAAGAAATTGGGTCTGAAATTTTGATATGTAGAATTATACGATGAAAGTGATTTTCTATGATTTTTGGGGATTTTTCCAGATGAGTTACTAAGGAAAATAAATTATTTTAAAAGAGGGACTTTTCTGCAAATATTGGTTCTGTCATATGGAAGGGTATAAAGTTATAATCCTTTGATTTAGATCTAATTAATGCAGTAGTTTTTAATTGTTAGGTATTTGAAAAGTTTTAAAGTAGCCAATCATAGAGTTACAATTGGCAAGTGAATTATAAAGCAATCACCATGTTTAGATATAAATCAGTGTTTCATAAAAAGATGGATACGCCTATTTTGAAGGCACCTTTCGACTCCTTCACCTCCGCACCATTTTAGTCGAAACTATCTCTATCGAAACCCGCATAGCCAGAACCAAAGCACATAGTGTCAATAGAATTGGTAAGAAGTGAATTGGTAAGTAGCAGAAGATAGGGTGTCGAAGCTATGCTTTTATCAGGGTCAAAACCAAGGTTTACTTTTAAAAAGAAAAGAGCCTGCATAGATTTTGAAAAGCTTTCGACTGAGTCGATACTCTATAAAGTCGAAACCATAGTTTGTTTTCTAAAGTTAAATTCCTCCTTGTTTTTCTTTAAGCTTTCAACATAGTCGAAAGCCATCCTTTCGAAGGGGACATTATATATAGCTTTTGAATGGAAACTTTTTCCTTAAATAGGAACTTCCAAAAGGAATGGTTTCGACCAAGTCGAGACCAGGCCGCTTATTTACTTTTCGACTATATAAAGCCATCTATGCTGTCGAAAGGTTATCCCAGTTTTAATCAAAGTTAAGCCCCTTTCTAAATGCTTTCGAAAGGGGTTAGAGGTTTCGAAGGCAATGGTGTCGAAAGGGGTTTCGATGCTATCCTTCAATATTTTGATTTAAAAGGTTGTTGCTTTTGACTAGATGGTTCCGACACCATCAACTTTTACCCAAAATAGTTTTATAATTGGTTTCGAAAGAGATACTTTCGTATATAATCAACGTGACCTAAAGAATGTTTTAAAGAGTAAACCCAATGCTTTCGAAAGGGTACTTTATTCGTTCCGAAGCTATGTTTTAAAGAATGTTTTCTCAATACCATCAAAAGGTACCAAACATTTCCAAGGGTATATAATTAGGGTTTTGAAAAGAGGTTTCCTATGCTGTTGAAGGAGGTCATCCAGTAGTTTCGAAAGTGATGTTTTAAAGTTTCAAAACAAATAACCCATTCTCATTTTAAAAGGAAATACCATGGTATAAATAAAGATTTTGGAAATATTATTCACATTGTTATTAATCCATAAATGTATGTTGGGGAAGGGCAGAATAACAAGATAGGTTGACCCAGTAGTGAACATAAATTAAGGAATGTTAAAACCTCAAAACTAAAGATATTGGTAGGGGCCAATTGGTTTACAGTATGTCCATGGAAACTATATATAATTAATGATATGATAGGGTCCAGTAGGTTCGTAGTCATTTCATGAAAACTATGATTTATTACCGGCAGAGGCCAATGGTTGTAGTTAGCCGATGAAAACTATATCTGGATTAATATTGACAGTCAGTCAATAGGTTCCTAGGTAGCCCATGAAAACTAGGATAAGAGATAAGATATTGGAGTTACCAATAGGTTCTTAGTGATCCCATGACAAGTATGATATTGGACAGATAGTCCATAAACATTTAACAGGTCAATAGTAATCCTTGACACTATAATTGAGACAGATAGTCAAATTGAATGGGGATGGGTAATCCAGAATTGATTTACTTGTTTTGCATATCATCATAATGTTTTGAAACTTTATGTTTTAATCATTATGGATGCAGGAGCACAGTATATGGTTTTGTAAATGTTTTAGGATACTAGTGATGTGAAAATCCATTTCGCTAATTGGCGTGGTCTCATTAGATACCAAAATAGTTTGAGATGGTAAATTATTGTTCATACCGGACTTTATGTCTGAATCAAATTTTTTGTTTTCCCCTCAAACTCTAGGGGTACTCAATTGATTTTGAGTAGGTTGAGAGTTAAGGTTTCTAGGTGTTCTTTTAGAAGAATAAAACTTTCGAAGATGTATAGAGGGCAATCTTGTTTATAGAGTTCTTTATTTCCACTGTGTGTTTTGTTTGTAAAGGAAAATTTGTTTTCTTTCTTATTTATATACTCTGATCAACCAAGGGGCATATTCTTGTGTCTCTCTTGGCATATTTTGTAATAATTATATGTTATCTGAACGTGTTTAGTGAATTGGGATTATATAATCAATTTGGAATATTTTGAAATAGAATGAGGAATTTTTTTTGTTGTTTAATTTTTTCATATTCTTGTGCTTTTATGTATCAATGTATCTAATATCGTCATATTTGGTCATCAAGGATTAATAACTATAGATGACTGTAGTATCTGTAGCTATTGGTTTTGGGCCTCCAAGTGGGAGAATGTTACAAGTTGGTATCCGAGCATAGGTTTATGAAACTTTAAAAGAAACTTAAACCTAAAAGATTTTCCAAACATAATCCAATGAATCGGATAATGAGATTTGGGTTTAGGTTAACGTTATAGTAACGTACTTGCATTTTCTATATATAGTTATATATATAAGTATGTATCCCCCGCTCTCTTGGACTGTTCTTCTGTACCTTACTAAGGCTTTATGCATATTTACAAGAAGGGAGAGGGTGGAGGCAGTAAATAGAAGAGGAAATCTCGATGGAGTAAGCACCACAAAAAATGGAAATTCTCGACCCACTACCAGGAGAAACCTGGGTCGACGTGCTAATGTTAGTAATCAAAATGCAGATGCCAAAGTGAATGTTGGAAATCCACCAGTAAATATGGAGGTGATGTATCAGTTCTTTGTTGGTTTGATGCAAGCTGGAGCCGCTGCTGGTGTTGTTGGAAGGGCAGGAGGAACTAATCGTGTTGCTCCAGTTGGGAATTTACTGAGTAGAGATTACACCAGTTTGGATGGAAATCCATTCTTGGAACGGTGAGTGCAATAGAGGTTTAGAATTGGCTGTTGCACTATGAGCGTATATTTACTGATTTAGGGCTGAATGATGGATAAAAGAGGAGGTTGGCCTCTAGGCAGTTGTAGAAGTCAGCATTACATTGGTGGAATAGTGTCACTACCGGAGTTTCGGAAGAGCATTTAACTGGGCTGATTCTAAAATGAGATTTGAGCAAAAGTTTGTATCTAAGTTTTCTAAGTCTAAGCTGATGAGAAAGTTTATGGATTTAGTACAAGGAGAGATGTCAGTAGTCGAGTGTGCTACTAAGTTTGAAGAGCCGTCTCGATATGGATATGCTGTTATAGGTACTGACATCGAAAGGAATGAGAGGTTCGTTCGAGGATCGAGATCCGAGCTTGCTAGAATGACCATGAAACATGTCCATGATCCTGGTAATATAGTGGTGGAGATGGCCATTCACCATGAGGAGTTACTTTCTGATTTAGCTAAAGAGAAGTCAATGGAAAGTCAGGGTTCCCAAAGGAAGAAGAGGAAGTTCTTTAAAAAGAAGGGAGCCTAGAAGGGAGATATTGTTAAGAAGTCAAAGGCTGAGGTAGCTTTCTATAAGTGTGACAAGAAGGGTCACTTTGCTAATGAATTTCGGTCAAGAAATGGAAAGAAAGATGCAAGTAAGAAGAATGTGAAATGCTTCAACAATGATCAAGTTGGGCATGAAAAGAATCAGTGTCCAGGGCAGTTAGGAAGGACAAAGGAAAGGTTTTGCTATAGGACCAGTTAGGCCTACTGTGGCTGATAATGGAAGGACTACGATGAAAGGTATGCTTTTGATTCGGAATATTCCAATTAGAGGACTTTTTGATACCGATGTATCACATTTATTTATATCCCAGTGTTTGGTTGATAGATTATGTTTAAAACCCACCTACCTTGTTACTTCCTTAAGGGTTGTGAATCCAATAGGAGGATATGCAAATCTAGGATTGAGATGTGACCAGTTAGAGCTTGACTTAATAGATCATAAGCTTGCATGGGGTTGAATATTATTAATTTCGTAAACTTCAGGATCATTTTGGGTAGGTATGAAGCTAGAATATTTTGCCAGGAAAATATCACCGAGACACCCTAATAGTCATAGCCGAGTGATATTCTTAGTAGAGAATACTGACCGGAATATTAGTGCTATACTTAATGCTAAGGAGGTAGGAAATGAGTTAAGTCGGGTTCGGGTAGCAAGAGAGTTTGCAAGTGCCTTTGATTAAATCACTGGGCTACCACCAAAAAGAGCCATTGAGTTTAGAATGGATCTTTTCTAGGAACTTAACCTGTGAGTAGACCACCTAGCAGGATGACACCAACTGAGATAAAGGAATTGAAGGTGTAGCTAGTGGATCTAGAAGAAAGAAGTTTTATTAGACCAAGCAGTTTGCCTTAGGGAGCGGCCGTGGTGTTTGTAAAGAAACAGGGTGGGCCGTTAGGGATGTGCATTGATTATCGCAAGTTAAAAGAAAGGACAATTAAGAATAAATGTCCTTTGCCAAGAATAGATGATCGGTTTGACCAGTTGAGTAGAGCCAGAGTGTTTTCCAGTTGGACTTAACGACATGTTTCCATCAGTTAAGAATGGCGAAGGACAATATTCCTTTGACAGCATTTTGAACTAGGTATGATGTGTATGAGTGGTTGATAATGCCATTTGGATTAACAAATGCACCTGCTTTCTTTGTGGATTTGATGAACCAAGTTTTCCGAGAGTATTTGAATAGGTTTGTGTTGGTGTTTATAGATGACATTCTAGTCTACTCTAAGGATGAGAGAGAGCATAAAGTTCATCTTAGAGTGGTACTTGAGACGTTGAGGTAGAATCAGCTAAAGGCGAAGTTTACCAAGTGTCATTTCTGGAAGAAAGAGGCAAAATTTCTTGGTCACATAGTTTCAGAGAAAGGATTGTCAGTTGATCCATGTTATCCCGCCTTTGGGCAAGGCCGTGACACCCAGAAATTGACTGGAAATCAAAGACAATTCATCTCGAAGATCATTTATATGTAGGCACAATATGGAAATCGATGAATTTTATCCGAGTCCAGATCGAGCTATAATTGACAAGACATGACAAGCAAAGCCGTGGAAGCCAAAGTTTTAAATTTTAAGTCAATCAAGTTCGTATGCTCAAGATATGATCGATGCAAGTCAAGGAAACCAACTCGTTCGTATCCATCATTTCGTATCGATCAGGCCACAATCCATCATTTTGCATCGGTTGATTTCGTACCTATCATATATTTATCTATTCGTGTCCAGTGCCATGCAACTATCTTGGTTGAATCCATCAAAGACAGTTTACTTCGATCCGTTAACTGAAACACAAGTGTCTAGTTCATATCGATTAAGTCCACCGATACAAAATACAATGCAATCGATCGATATGAGCAAGGCAATGTGACCGATCGATACGAATAAGGCAATGTGACCGATCTTACGAACAAGGCAATGTGACCGATCGACACGGACAAGGCAATGTGACCGATCGACACGGACAAGGCAATGTGACCAATCGATATGAACAAAATGAAAACCTTGGAATGAGTGGTCAATTCGGCATAGAAAGTGGATCGACCCAAGAATTTAGCGCCATGTCAACATGTAGACACGTGCTTAGACCGATACGAACAGAGCGATACGAGGGGATCAATATGAGCTAAACAGCCTGCCAAAAACTTGAATTTGCATCGATCATAACTCACAATCTACAAGTCCAAATGCTACGAAATATTCACAGGATCTTACGCACAGCCTAAAGAATGTCCATGATTGATCTCGACTCAATTGAACAAGATCTTGATCCATACGAAATTCATTTGCATCAATCACGGATCGATTCAGAATCACTTGGGATTGATTGCATGGGCCCACTCACGTGTCAGAAGAGGTCTACCGAGATCTGGGTGAGATATTTGCAGCCTACGCCTATAAATAGCATCTTAGAGCAAATAGAAAAGGGACTTTGGATTCTTCGACCCCCAAACTCTATCGAATTCATTTTTGCACTTCAAGGCTATGGTTGTACTCGAAATTCATCATTGTAATACACTATAATCAATTGTAATCGGCAAGAAAACATCAATAAAGTGATCAACTTCAAAGTGGATGTAGGTCGGATGCCAAACCACTATAAATTCAGTATTCTTTAGTGCTTTCCTACTAATTTTCTAAGTGATCTTCATTTTTTATTCTCTACATACTTTTCATCTGTAATCTGTGATTGTGAATTGGTGCTTTCATTAGCAATGGGTGTTTGTGACCAATTTTGATGCAAACATTTTGGTGCTTTAACCGAGAAGGCTAGTGCTCAGGGATTCTAAAGCTTGGAGTTCGGATTTGGAAACCTAGAGGACTGATCTAGAAGCAATCATGGCCAGACAATCAACGAGAAGACAAAGAACCGAAATGGGTCAGCATGAAGGGAGTTAGAAGGCTTCTTCAGGAGAAAACCAAGCCCCGATCTTTATAATCAGGGATAAGATGGAGACGATGTTGAAAAGACAAGAGGAGATGATCTAGAATTTGTGACAGGTTGGGAAATTTGGGGCATAAAATCAAAGGAATGCAACCATAAGAGATGTTGGAGATTTGGATCGGGACACTGAAGCAACCAGAATTCAGAATGGAGCGGGACCATCAGGAGCAGCCTCAAAGCTAGGGGCATCACCATGGTGTATGTCGATCCATCTTTAGGCCGGATAATAGACGGAACTATTCGACATCGTGTTGATAGAGAAATGGATGCTCGTCTAGGAGAATAGATTCCGGAATTCCCCTGTGGACTCAGGAGGCAGATAAGAGGCAATGGACAAGGAACTGCTTGCAACATCGATAGATTGGCAGAGATGGTCAGACGAGCCATGAGAGGTGGACTAGTGAATAAAGATCTGGAAGACGTGAACAGAAGCCCCTTCGCTCCAAAAGCTTGATAGGCTAGGAACCTACTAGAATTCAAACTACCAACACTGGAAACGTACGATGGAAGGACGGATCCTGCAGTTCATCTGACACGATACATGAGGTATATGGAGGTGTTGGGGGCATCGAAGGAGGTCATGTCTTGGTGCTTCCCATTGTATTTAACAGACATTGCAATGCTATGGTTCAGACAATTGGAGAGCGGCTCCATTAGAACATGGACCGATTTGACTGAGACGTTTATGAGGCAATTTAGAGTTCACATTTCGAGAACCAAGAATGTGATGAGTTTGGCAACACTTAAGCAAAGAGCCGAGGAATCTTTGAGGAGCTTTCTGACGCGATTCGATGCAGCGGCAGCATCTGTGGATCGATTAGATCCATACATGGTTTTGATGGCAGCTATATCTAGCATGGGTGATGGCACAGAATTCAAGAATTCATTGACAAGGGATCCCCTATGGATCTAGGAGAATTTTATCATGAGGCTGAAGGATTTTTACGATTAGAGGATGCAAATGCTGAAAGAGAAGAAGGAGAAGAAGAAGGAGTTGATGTTTATGCAGTCAATGGCGGAAATCCTCCTGAAAATAATAATTTAAGAACTAATAAAGGGAAACGGAAGGCCAAGGAAAATGGTGGTGGACCAATGTGAGCACGAAAGGAACCAACATTCACCTCTTATACAGAGTTGAATGAGACTCTGAAGTGAATCTACCAGGATACTGGGGGGCAGATTCCTTATCGAAAGCCAATGAGAAGGGATTCGACCAGCAACAAAAGAAGATCCGACAAATATTGCTTATTCCACGAGCTGAACGGTCATAGCACGAATGATTGCAGACATTTAAAGGATGAGGTTGAAGGGCATACCTGGAAAGGTCCGCTAAAGCAGTATGTGAGAAGGGAAGCAATAAAGGTGGAATGAGAGCGGCAATCACCTACTTCAACTGGGAACAATTCAGGATCGGGGCGTTAGCGTGTCATCAACTGATTGAAATAATGACGAATAAGTGCCAAACTCCACACAACCGCGATTAAGTCATTTACACATGTAGGGGACCACGAACGATCCTCAGGCATTCTCTGATACGACTACTAATCGCATTGGCATAGGTGTTGGCACTTTGATGTCTCTGTGTTGGTTTTGTTTTCTATTTCTCATGTTTGGATTTGGTTTTGTAGGAAATGTAAATCTGCTATTTGTAGTTCCGTAATGGCTAAGCCACTTACACATATACGGGACCGCGAACGGTCCTCAGACATGCTCTGAGATGGCGATATACCACTGCCACAAACAATAAAGAAATTCACTTGAACGTGAAATCTGACATTAACGATACTAAGTCCCCTGGGGCACACATAATTCGCCTCGAACGGGACCCGACCGCGAACGATCACAATTCGCCTCGAACGCCATCCGACGGTGAATGGTCACAATTCACCTCGAACTCTATCCGACCGCGAACGTCACAACCCGCCGCGAACGGCATCCCACCGCGAATGGTCATAATTCACTTCGAACGACACCCGATCACGAACGATCACAAATTACCTCAAATGGCACCCCGATCGCGAACGGTCACCATTCGCCACGAATGGCATCCGACCTTGAGCGGTCACATACCACTTCAAAGGACATGCAATCTCGAACGATCATCATTCAAAATCAGGTAAAACTATCAATCTCTTTTACAGGTCATCAACAGGATATGAACATCCAGCTTATGGCATTACAAAACACACCTACATATCGCAAGGCATGTTTCAGGGGGCTAGTGTTATCCTGCCTTTGGGCAAGGCCGTGAAATTAAGAAATTGACTGGAAATCAAAGACAATTCGTCTCGAAGATCTGTTATATATAGGCTCAATATGGATATCAATGAATTTTGTTCGAGTCCAGGTCAATCTATAATTGACAAGACATGGTAAGAAAAGCCGTGGAAGCCAATATTTCAAATTTCAAGTCAATCCGAGTTCGTATGCTCAAGATATGATCGATGCAAGTCAAGGAAAAAACCTCGTTCGTATCCATTATTTCGTAACGAGCGGGCCACAATCCATCATTTCGCATCGGTCGATTTCGTGTCCGTCATATAACTATCTATTCGTGTCCAGCGCCATGCCACTGTCTTGTTCAAATCCATCAGAGATAGTTTACTTCGAATCCGTCAACCGAAATGTCTTAGTTCATATCTATTAAGTCCACCGATAAAAAATACAATGCAATCAATCGATACGAAGAAGGAAATATGACCGATCAATATGAACAAGGCAACGCGACCGACCGATACGAACATGGCAATGCGGCCGATTGACATGAATAAGGCAATGCGACCGATCGATATGAACAAAGCGAAAACGTTGGAATGACTTCGTTAATTTGGCATCAAAAGTGAATCGATCTAAGAATTTAGCGCCATGTCAACATGTAGACACGTGCTCAGATCGATACGTACAGAGTGATACGAGGGGATCGATACGAACTAAACAGCCTACTGAAAACTTGAATTTGCATCGATCATAACTCACAATCTATAAGTCCAAATTCTACAAAATTTTCATAGGATCTTACGCACAACCTAAAGAATGTCGATGATCGATCTAAACTCGATTGAACATGATCTTGATCGATACGAAATTCGTTTGTATCAATCACAGATCGAGTCAGAATCACTTGGGATCGATCGCGTGGCCCCACTCACTTGCCAAAAGAGGTCTCCCGAGATTTGGGTGAGATATTTGCAGCCTACGCCTATAAATAACATCCTAGAGCCAACGGAAAGGGGACTTTGGATTCTTTGACACCCAGACTCTACCGAATGCTTTTTTTCACTTCAAGGCTACTGTTGTACTCGAAATTCATCACTATAATCCGCTGTAATCAATTGTAATCAGCAATAAAACATCGATAAAGTGATCACTTTAAAGTGGACGTAGGCCGGATTGCCGAACCACTATAAATTCTGTGTTCTTTACTGCTTTCCTACTAATTTTCTGAGTGATCTTCATTTTTTTATTCTCTACATACTTATCATCTGTAATTTATGATTGTGAACTTGTGCTTTAATCGACAATTGGGTGTTTGTGACCAATTTTGGCGCAAACAATCCAGATAAGATGGAAGCCATGAATAATTGGAAGAGACCAGAGATGGTGACTGAGATTAGGAGTTTTCTTGGAATTGCTTGCTACTGTCGGAGATTCATTAAGGATTTCTCATGGATAGCATCACACTAAACTTAGCTAATCAGGGAGGAGGTGAAGTTTTCTTGGTCCAACAGATGTGAGGAAGCATTCCTATAGTTAAAGCTTTTTTTAACCAATGCACCTGTGTTAGTAGTTCTAGATGTAAACCAAGGATTTGTGGTGGTTAATGATGCATATTGAATTGGATTAGGAGCAGTATCGATGTAGAATGGTAAAGTCATCGCCTACGCATCTGCGCAGCTTAGACCGCGTGAAGTTAGATATCCTAATCTTGATTTGGAGTTGGCTGCTATGATCTTTGCATTGAAGATTTAGAGATATTATCTCTTATGGGAGAGATTTGAGTAGTATACCGATCATAAGTCTTTACAATATTTATTCTCTCAGAAGGAGTTGAATATGAGGCAGCAGAGGTGGCTGGAGTTTTTGGCTGCGTATGGTTTTGGTATAGATTATACACCAGGAAAAGGTAATAAGGTGGAAGATGCTCTTAGCAGAAAACATTAGAATATGGTGTTAGTTATGCTGGCAAAGTGGGAGGATTTAGAAGCTTTAGTCAGTTGTGATGTGTAGTTAAGACCGACAACTGGGTCTAGTCAGAATTCTTCCAAATTATCTTGTTTAGAAGTTCGGCCAGTATTGATTGAGAAAATTGCTTCTAAGCAGAAGGGGGATCTAGTGTTGGCTGAGAGAAGTTGAAGGCTTGAGGTTGGAGCTGAGATCGACGATCTTAAGGATTTTAACCTTGACCAGAGAGGAGGGTTGAGAAAGAAGGGACGGTTATGTGTTCGGAATGTGGAGAATTTAAGGAAAGAAGTTCTTGAAAAATGTCATCGGTTCAAGTTTACAATTCATCCTGGAGGGACGAAGATGTATCAGGATATGAAGAGGAGCTTCTAGGAACGTATGAAGAGGGATTTTGGCTTGTGGGTTAAGCAGTGTGAAAACTATCAACAAGTGACTGAACATCAGAAACTAAGTGGGTTGCTTCAGCCTTTAGAGATTCCAGTTTGGAAATGGGATTCGATATTCCATGGGTTTTGTAAGCGAGTTGCCAAGGTCAAATAGAGGTAATGAAATATATGGTTATAGTGGATAGAGTGCCTATTTCATTCAAGCTAAGTCAACAAGAATGAAACCTGTTTTAGCTAAGTTGTTCCTGAAAAATATAGTTAGACTTCATGAAGTTCCTAGTAGTATAGTCAGTGACCGCGGTGCTTTGTTCATTAGTGAATTCTGGAAAAGTCTACAGGAAGTAATGGGTACCAAGCTTAACATTATTACTGCGTATCACCCTTAGACAGATAGGTAGACAGAGCGAGTCAATAAAGTACACAAAGATTTATTAAGAGCTTGTGTATTACGACTTGGTGGATCTTGGGAGGATCACAGGCATTTGGTCATGTTCTCCTATAATAATAGTTATCAGACTAGCATAGGATTTGCGCCGTTTGAGGCTTTATATGGAAGAACATGCAAATCACCAGCATGTTGGTTGGAGACTGGAGATAGACAAATCTTAGGTCCAGATTTGGTCAGGGAGGCATCAGAGAAGATTGAGTTAATCTGAAGAAGGATGAAGGAAGCTCAATCCAGACAGAAGAGTTATGTAGATAAGAGGTGTAAAGACCAAGAATACTCGGTTTTGGGAAAAGGTTTTCGTTAAGGTATCACCTATGAATGGTGTGGTGTGATTTGGAAAGTTAGGGAAGTTAGTCCCAAGATATGTAGGTCCATTCTAGATTATAGAGAGGATGGAAAGCTCGCATGCAAAATAGAGTTTCCGAGTAGTTTGGCAGGTGTCCATAGTGTATTTCACGTATCTCATCTTTGTAAGTATGTAAATGGTCTAGAGACTACTATTTCTCTGACAAGGTTGGAAAACTTAGTAGTAGAGCCTAATTTGAATTTTCTTAGGCAACCAGTTCGAGTTGTAGGTAGAGATGAGAAAAGATTAAGGAATAAGACAGTCAGGTTGGTGAAAGTTCAGTGGAGCAAAAACGAGAAGGACTGTACTTAGGAGACAGAGGACATGATTAGAGATACTTATCCTAGTCTACTTAAGGGTATGTCTATATTAGATTTATATGGATAGTTTTTGATCAATTAGACTAATATGGTTGTTAGGAGTTTTTACAGACGATTGCTATGTTTAGTATTTAGTCCTTACAGAATTTCGAGAATGAAATTCTTTAAGAGGGAGCCTGCAACATCCCTAATTTTTGATAAAATTATTCAAGAAAATTTAATTAGATAAGTTAGTTAGAATAATGATGATAAGAGGATTGAGATTTGAATAAATTATGTAACAGGTCGTGCTTCATAATTAAATAAATGGGCTTTAATTGGTTTAAAGGATTATTAGTTCACACATGGGCATATGAGTAAAATAGCCTTTTTTTACACAGCTAGACTTTTCTCACTATTATCCATTCATGTTCATTTTTCTCAAATAAAAAACAAAACGCATAAACCCCAAGAGCAGGCCGTTAACAAGAAGGAAAAGAGGGAGAGTACAATCTTAACTAAGGATCAAAGCTGCGGGGATTAAGCAATAATAGATCTCAAATTCCTTATCAAAATCTAAGGTGAAAAATAATTTTATACCATCTCTGTTTTATTCTATGATTACGTGTTTTCAGATTTATGTTTAAATTCGTTTTTATAATGATATGGATGATAATATGCATGAACTATGTTATGATCGAATTATTTTAATTCTTATACATGAGGATTTGCTTGATTTTAAGGGAAAACCGAGGGTTTATGATTTTTGAATGCCATGATTTTTTTTGTGATAAATAATACATAATTTTGGAGATGGGTTTTGATTTTCAGAATTTTCCGAGCTATAGAAAATTTATTATGAATTTCTAAAGGAAATTATGGTATAATTGGGTTCAAAATTTAATTTGAGTATTTCAAGAAGAAATTGGGTCTAAAATTTTGATTTGTTGAATTATATGATGAAAGGGATTTTTTATGATTTTTAAGGATTTTCCAAGATGATTTATTAAGGAAAATAAATTATTTTAAAAGAGGGACTTTTCTATAAATATTGGTTTTGTCACATGGAAGGGTTTAACGTTATAATGCTTTGATTTAGATCTAATTAATGCTGCAGTTTTTAATTATAAAGCATTTGAAAAGTTTTAAAGTAGCCAATCAAGGAGTTACAACTGGCAAGTCAATTATAAAGCAATTGCCATGTATAAATCAACGTTTCAGAAAAAGGAGGTTCCTCCTATTTCGAAGGCACATTTCGACTCCTTTACCTCTGCACCATCTTGGTCGAAACCATCTCTGTCGAAACCCACATAGTCGAAACCAAGGCACATGGTATCAATAGAATTGGTACGAAGTGAATTGGTAGGTAGCGGAAGGTAGGGTGTCCAAAGCTATGCTTTCGTCAGGATCAAACCAAGGTTCACTTTTGAAAACATAAGCACCTGCCTAGTTTTTAAAGGGCTTTCGACTGAGTCAATACCCTATAGAGTCGAATCCTTAGTTTGTTTTTTAAAGTTAAATTCTAGCCTTTTTTTACTTTAAGCTTTCAACATAGTCAAAAGCCATGCTTTCACAATGGACTTTATAAATAGCTTTCGAATGGGAACTTTTTCCTTAAAAAGGAGCTTCCGAAAGGATTGGTTTCAACCAAGTCGAGACCAAGCCACTTATTTTTCTTTCAAGTGCATTGAAGCCATCTATGTTGTCGAAAGATTATCCCTATTTTAATCAAAGTTAAGCTACTTCCTAAACACTTTCGAAAGGGGTTAAGGGTTTCGAAGGCAATGGTCTCGAAAGGGGGTTCCGACACTATCCTTCAATATTTTAATTTAAAAGCTTGTTGCTCTCGCTTAGATGGTTCTGACACCATCAACTTTTCCCTAAAACAATTTTATAATCGGTTTCGAAAGAGATACTTTCATGTATAAATAATTTGACCCAAAGAATGTTTTAAAGAGTAAACCCAATTCTTTTGAAAGAATACTTTATTTGTTTCGAAGCTATATTTTAAAAAATATTTTGTTAATATCATTGGTTTCGAAAGGTATATAATTAGAATTTTGAAAAGTGGTTTTCTATGCTTTTGAAGGAGGTAATCCAATGGTTACAAAAGTAATGTTTTAAAATTTTAAAAAAAATAACCCACTTTCATTTTAAAAGGAAATACCATGGCATAAATAAATATATTATTCACATTGTTTTTTACCCACAAATGTATGTTGGGAACGGGCAGAATAACTAGATAGGTTGACGTGGTAGTAAACATAAATTAGAGAATGTTAAAACCTTAAAACTAAAGATATTACCAGGTGCCAATAGGTTTATAGTAAGCCTATGAAAACTTTATATAATTAATGATATTAGCAGGGGCAAATGTGTTCATAGTCATCCCATGAAAACTATGATTTGATATGGGCAGGGGCCAGTATGTTTTTGTTAGCCAATGAAAACTATATCTGGACTAAGATATTGACAGTCGGTCATTAGGTTCCTAGTTAGCCCATAAAAACTAGGTTAAGAGATAAGATATTGGAGTTAACAATAGGTTCTTAGTGACCCCATGAAAACTATGATATTGGATAGATAGTCTATAAACATTTAACAGGCTAATGGTAATCCTAGAAACTATAATTGAGATAGATAGTCAAATTGAATGGGGATGGGTAATCTAGAAGTGATTTACTTATTTTGCATATTATCATAATGTTTCGAAATATTATGTTTTAACTATTGTGGTTGTAGGAGAACAGTATATGGTTTTATAAATGTTTTAGGATACTAGTGAGGGGAAAATCTGTTTTGCTAAGCGACGTGGTCTCACTGGATATCTAAATGGTTTGAGATGGTAAATTATTATTCATTCCAGGCTTTATGTCTAACTCAAAGTTTTTGTTTTCCCCTTAAACTTTCGGGTACTCAATTTATTTTGAGCAGGTTGAGAGTTAGGGTTTCCTTGTGTTCTTTTAGACGAACAAAGTTTCCAAGGATGTGCAGGAGGCAATCTTGTTATTAGAGTTCTTTTATTTCCGCTGTGTATTTTGTTTGTGAAGACAAATTTGTTTTCTTGCCTGTCTGTATACTCTGATCAACCAAGGGTGCATCTTCATATGTCGCTCTTGGCGTATTTTGTAATAATTATATGTTATCTGAACATAATCTAGGAACTGGGATTATGTAATCAATTTGGATTATTTTGAAATGGAATATGGAATTTGTTTGCTGTTTAAATTTTATCCATGTTCTTGTGTATTTATGTATCAATGTATCTAATGTCGCCGTACTTGGTCTCCGAAGATTAATAGCTTTGGATGACTATAGCATCCGCAGCCGTTAGTTTTGGACCTCCAAGAAGGGGGATGTTACACACTTCAAAATATAAAAACTTAACATTTCAAAAATCGGACTTTTTATCGAACTCCATCCATAGCGACTGTCGCTATGGATACCATAACTTTCAAACTTGATTGACTTCTCAAATAGTCTTTTAAAATAATTACTTTTTAACTTTAATCTTGTTTATGAACTTAGTATAAAGATTTTGGAAGCAAAACAAAAGGTTAGAAACTTTAAAAACTTTTTATTTAAAACAAAGTAAGTAATGAAATTTAAAAACTCAAAGGATCGCAATGTCGAGCACAAACACCTTTCAAATGCTAACCTTGCTCACTAACTTTTTCATTTACTAACTTTGATCAATAACTTTTCCATTTACTAACTTTACTTACTAACTTTCCATATCACTTCCAATCACAAGACAAAGATCGCAACTTTATAACCAAAACATCACTTTAACATTCGATTCACAAATCTACGCTGAACCATAAACTAGCAACATATGTACATCCAAACCATATGATAATTCAACCATCCAAACAATATATTCTACAACCAAATAGGCAATATAATAAAGGCTTAATATTTCCACCAAAAGTAAGAAGTTAACCCACCGAAGCTTATTAACTTTAGGCCAACTCTTACTAGACTTTGAGCGCGACCTAAATCTTTGTATAATCTTGTAAAAATGAAGTCTTTTAGGTCTTTAACTTGCTAAACTGGTGTGGTCAAAGGGTATATGTGGCTCGGCCATGATGGTTTAAGGTGGTTGAGTGCTTGGTTTTGGAAGAGGAAAAGAAGTGTGAATATAAAAGCGTTTAAACAAATTTTGAAAGGGATTCAAAGTAGAAAACTAGGATTTTTATAAATTAGAAAAGGTTTATGAAGCCATGGAAATTGTTTGAAAGCTTTGGGTGGTTTTGGAAAATGAAGATGAGAATGAGAAAAATGGAAAAGAATTTAAGAAGATTAGTTTTATATGAAATGAACATGTAAATTTACCAAACTACCCCTCGTCCGTTATCCTCCACTCTTTGAATGATACGTCACCATGTCCTCCTCCTATCATATCAACACCACCATAGCCTCTCTCCCTTTCACTTCAAGCCACCATACTAGTTAATGCTTGTACTTAAGTGTATAAACATGTTTACTTCCTAATGTCATGTTATGTCTCTTAGGGCATCGTTTTATTTTATTTTAAATTTTACATACTTAAGTAAAAATACATATGCATACATACTATATTATATATATATATACATACTATCTCATTTGTAAAGTTATGTACACATGTATACAATAGTCTTATGTCATTTTTGACTACTTTTGATCGATGAGAAATCGAAAATCCGAAAAACGATTTCCAGTCACATTTTCTGCTTTTCATCGAACTTTATATTTTGGTAAACAAATCATCATTATTTAATACTTAAAAGTGTCTTATTTTAATTATAGAACATATTATTTTAATATTTAAAATTTATTTAATATTCACAAATCAAAGCAGTAAAATTTTGGGTAGTTACACTTTTTATAACTAGACGTCCGAATTATAACTAATACGAATAGTGACATATATTACAATATATATATTTTTTGCAAGGCAACAGGGTTGGCTGGTCCCCTACCAGTTTATTACAAATAAAAAAGGAAAAAATAATTATGAATGTTCTCATAACCACAAAACAATACTGAAAACAACATAAGACAATGACAAAGAAGACTAAAAGGAGAAAACAAGAAAATAGAAAAAATAAACAAAACAAACACATACATAAATGAACTGACACTAAATCCAAGATCCAATTTGATGATTACAGAATTCATACTGGCTATCCTTCATTCCATGCATGATTTCATGCTTGAGAGATGTCCATAGCTACTCTATTCTCTTGCTCTTGTTATCAAAACATCGTGCATTCCTTTCCGCCCACACTAACTTCATATCTTTCTTTAAGATGAAAAAATATATGGCTCAGTCTTCTTTCCTCCACCTTGATGCCTTGCTTATCATGTCCCATTCAACTGCTGAAACTCCATGCACATGATTACTGCTAATTTTTCTCACGAGTTTGACGCATAAGCACATTAGATATGTGCACTCAAAATACAAATGTTTAACACTTTCTTACTACACTTTACAGAAAACACACAAGAGATCAACATTCATACCAAAATATTTCATCTTACTCTTAGTCAACAGGGCATTCATTTTGATCTTCCACATTAGTAAATTCTCTCTAGCAGGTGAGAATCTGCAACATATAACATTATGCCACTTAAATCATGGATTGTTACTTAAGTTTGAGAGTAGACCATAGATCACATAGATAGAATGTGGCTTATCATCCCAGAGCAAAGTGTCAGTAGTTGCTGTGGGGTCAGCGTTTCCCCGAGCTCTATTCCAAACTGCCCTGATTTCTTGGTTACTGGTATATGGCAGAAGAAACAAGCCTTCTGCCAAGTGATCAATTGCCAATGTTGTTCTACTAACACCAGACAAGATAAACTGATGGGGAGAAAAGATTTTTTCAAGTATTATGCCATTGTCCATCCAAGGGTCATCCCAAAAACTCTTAGAACTGGTTTGAGAGAGAGAGAATTTAATGAATGGGGAGAAGGTGGATCTTAAGCCCAGTAACTTTCACCAGGTCCAGCTGCTATTCTGGGGGACTTCCATAGTCAAGAATTCCCTCCTACCAATATTTTACTTTATAGTACCTTCAATGAATAAACTGTCTTTACCACCAAGCAAGGCATTGAAATGAAAACTGAAGGCTGCATTGCTCCATAAGACCATGTTAAATATTCCAAGCCCTCCTTTTTAAGTAGCTCAATGTTAGCAAAGGTGCAAGGGACTATTTTTTTGAGTGAATTGAACCAGTCCAAAAAAACCTCAACATTGCACTTCACACCATTTTCAACATCTTGTTGGGCAGTATATAAGCTCTGGACCAGTATACAATCACAGAAGAGATGACTGGTTTGATTAAGACAAGTCTGCCTGTTTATGATAGAAATCTATTAGCCCAACAGTTCATCAAGTAGCATATTCTAGAATACAAAGGAAAGCAGTTCACAGTCATGATCCTAGAGGCGCAGAGACATAGACCAAGGTAGGTCATGTCATTGTTCATTGGTTGCAATCCTGATAAGGCTTTCAGTTGCATCTGCAGGATTCCAAAAGTTATGATGCGTTCAGTTTCAATCCAGTCATATTGTAGAATTTTTCAAGTGTAGCAATAATGCTTACAATGGATTACAGATCAAGTTTGGTGAAAATCAATATGCCATCAGCAAATAGGAGAGATGGAATATGAGGGGATTTACATTTTGAGTGGTACTTTATTTCCCCCTCTATTGACTTTTGTCAACATGGATGTAAATACTTCCATCACAAGCAAAATAAATAAGAAGAAATTGGATCGCCCTATCCGATACCTTGTTTACTTCTGAAAAAACTTGAAGTAAAACCATTGTATTTTATTGAAAATTAGGGGGTAGATATGAACCTATAGATCCATGCTACAAATTGCTTGGGAAATCTCATCACTGCCGTTATTCTTACAATTGACGACTAGTGAATGTTGTCATAGTTCTTCTTTGAATCCAGCTTGAGCATGGCATTGTGGATAGCATGGGCAAGACCATACCGCTTGAGTAACTCGTGGGCTAGCATGACATTGTCTAGGATACTTTGAAAAGCTGATTGATAGTCTTGTAGCTAATATTTTTTAAATACACTTATACATGACGTTGCAACATGAAATAGGTCTAAAGGAAGTAGCAGTAGGAGAATGTTGGGATTTAGGTATCAGAATAAGATTAGTTGCATTGACCACCCCAAGCGGCTTGAATTTTTCAAAAAAATCATACAGGTTTAAGAAATTCATACTTGATAGTGTCCCAACCGTGGATAAAGAATAGTACATTGAATCCATCTGGTCCTCCACTTGATTTTCTATTCATGGAGAATAGTGTGTCTTTAATTTCCTAGTCGTTACTTTATTCACTAGTTTGGTAGCCTCATTAGGTCGTATCCATGGTAGTTGTATATGTGTAAGATCATCAATGTTTGCGATGAAGTCATCAGAGTTTCCAAAAAAAAAATATAGTAGTTGAGAAGTGCATTTTCAACTGCATGTAGGCTAGTATGCAGGACCCCAAATTCATCATATATAGAATTGATCTGTTCCCTTGTTTGTTTAACCTATATAGCTCCATGAAAAAAAGATGTATTGTTATCCCCTTCACATATCATTTTTGACCGAGTTGTTGACTCCTCATTTTCCCTTCAATACTTAAAGTTTCATTTAGCCCTTCAAAATATTTTTTCTCTACGCTAGCAGCATCATGATCAGTTGGATTGGCCATCATGTAATCCCAAGCTTCACTGACTCCTTAGGTTTGTTGATTTTAAGGAGCCATCACCAAACTTATCTTTTTCCCAAACTCTTAAAGCTGTTTTGTTCCCTTTAATATCCTAAAAAAACAAACATAAGGTTTCCATAATAATTCAGTGCCCAAGCTTTATGAATAATACTTGTATACTCAGTTTCAAGGACCCAAGCATTATAAATTTGAAGTTTTTTTCTCTTTTAATGGTTTTTGCCCTAAGGAAAAAATTATAGGAGAACCTTCTGATAAAATAGGCTGGGGTAGAAACGTTGACATGGTTGACCATGTTGATAAGGCTTGGTAATGCGCAAAGGAGTGGTCAATGTTTGTGATAGTTCTGGTACCAGATTTGCTTCTGTTATTCCATGAGTACCTAGCAATAGAGCTTTGAATTGGCAGAAGATATGATTTAGTTATTGCATTGTTAAGTAGAAGGATGTCTATGGGGTAAAGGAGGTTGCCACCATGCTTGTCATGAAAGTTTAGATAGCAGTTGAAATCCCCAAAGACAAGCCATAGGTGATAATTTTGCCTGGAGGCAGGAAGAAGGTCAAGCAGTGATTGTCTTGTGATCAAAGAATTTTGTGCACATACTATGGATAAATAAAAGGATGTTTTATTATTGTTCAGTGGGACATGGAGTGTATAACTTGATCAGTTGAAAGAACAGTGGACAAATTCATTAAGGATGGATCATGGATAACGACAATTCTACCATATGAATCTTCATTCAGATTATGATAGAGAGTCCATGATGGATTGATGTGATTGGCTGCTTTGATGGTGAGGAGTTTATTTTGTTTTGTTTCTAGAATTGGAAAAGGAGATACGTTATGGTGGTAGATTAGATACTTTACTTGGTCAAGCTTTGTTTGGAAATAAGCACCCCTAATATTCCATATAGCATAGTTACGTGTCATTTATTATACTTTAAGGATTGATGAACTACATTTTTCTTGCTCCTTGTTGAAGGAGACCCCCTCTTTCCTGAGGCATGCTGTGAGTTTTCAACAAAATTCTGATTTGGACCCTTATTCTTTTTCTTGGTTATTATGGTAAGAGGTGGAGAAAGCTTTGGAGATGAAGGTGGTGAGGTCCAGTAAGGGATTGTACCAGTAAAAGTGTAGAAAGGAGCAGTGGAGGTGGTATGATCAATGGAGGTGGTGGGATTTTCATGTATTGACAAAATCAATTGCATAATTTGCTTTTCTAGATCTTCACAGAAAAGTGTGTTGGAAGTTGGCGATCCTCAGATTTTGCTTCGAGATGAATTCAAGTCAGCTTGTGGTTTGCTTTATGTAAGGGGAGTTATTCCTTGGAATTTGTCGTTCACTTGCATAACTGTGTCAGTGTGCATATGTGCATCATTTAGTGAATCTGGGAACATAGTCATTCAAAACTATGTGTTCTTTATTCATGATTTCTACTTCCTCTCCCTAATCTTCATTATCCTTAATTTCATAGCATATTTCTACTTCATTTTCATTCATCAACAACTGAAATCAATTAATTGTATAGATAGGATCTTCCTCATTGAACTTTCGTGTGATATTGACTTTCACATTACTCATAAATACTTCAGTTGGTATACTCAAATTGTCCTCATTTGTTTTGCCTACTACTTCATGTCCAGTACAATCATTTTGCCTTTTATCATCCTCTGTATTTCTCAAATTTGCTCCTTTATGTTCCACATTTGCCTTTTTTTAAATACTCTTTTAACAGTCTCATTCTTAATTTTTTTTCTTTAAACTCTTTTGTTTTCTCCTCCTCCAACTTTCCAATTTCTACATTATTCTGTTTAGCTTTCATAAAATTTCATATCATGTGGCCAAACTCATTGCAACATATACAAATTTCTGGCTTCCATGAATAATTAACTTTCACTATCTGCTCAGAACCATCAAGCAACTTCATAGGAAATTCATCTAACAATTCCACTAATGGTGATATTTCAACCGTACATTTCGCGTAGCCTATTCGTTCCATTTTTTCTATTTGTTCATCCATACATAGAAGCCTACCCAGTCTTGAAGCAAGCCAGTTACCTAAGTGCGACTATGAGCGCAATGGGATATTGAAAGTTTGACCTATACTGGAACAGATTTTATCATACTACAACTATTTCCTACCATGGGATCCCATTGTTGAACTTTGAATATTTTGTTCCTCGTGATTAATGGATCGGACTCATTAATTTTCCTTCTATTTTCATCACAAGATAGATTGAATAGGAATAAGAATCCATCGGATTTACTGTTATTGATCCTTTTAATTTCCAAACTCTCTTTAAGTGGGAAATTACAATCAGATATGATAGAGTTTTATCAAGAAAAAAGCCTACCAAATACTCATCCCACACTTCGTTTCCTGCCTTTATAACATTCTCAGGTGGAACCATGACATCACCATCAAATACCAAAGAAACTTGAAGTGGACAATAATGCCCTGCATTGCGAGGTTTTTCCTTAAAAGGGGAAATGCATGATGGAGAGGGAGAAGTTGGAGAAGAAGAATTCAAGTGACGAAGAGAGGAGATATTCGGATCAGGAGGAAGAGGGATTGAGGAAGCTGGAAGGGGAACACAGGGTCCGGAGGTATAGGATTAGGTGGTACGAGAGGTGATAGAAGAGCAACAGAAGGCAAGATGTTTGAAGGGATGGGTAGAGGTAAGGAGGGAACAAAGATCATTAAATAAGAAAAAAAAAGTTGTGATGTGCACCACACATATATATGTTTTAATCGGTACTCACAATTATATGTATTTATGTTTGTGTGTGTATATACATCCTAACAAGTTAATTTGTACACATAGGAATTTTTGAATATTAATTTCCACATTTTAATTTATTAGGGGTTTCCTTTCTAAAAAGATCACCGTTACAATTTTCAACAATTTACCTAAAAATGAGACTTTTGCTTCGTTCGAAATTATAAGAAATTATCTCTTTTCTTTTATTGAAACAAACAGTGAAAAGTATGGAGAAAATTATTTATGCTTTAAATATCTCTTTCCTTTTTGGTATATTCCTTATAAATTCAAACAACGCATTTTTTATATAATTATTGAGTTAGATAATATATGGAAATTACACGAAAATAGGTAAAAATAAATTAAAACATAGAAATTTACATTCTAAGTCTAATTTGGGCAATCTAAACTAATACTTACATTTTACAACCTAAATATTAATCTGGAATAATATTTACAACTTTATCAACGTTCAACCTTAACAAATTTAGGGACTGATTTTCAAATTTCCCGATTATGGTGTAAATAGCGTTCCTATTCTAATTACAGCCTTTTAGAATATGTAGGCAATATTTCTATCCATGCGTTTAAGCCTATGACTCATCTGGTCTTATATAAACATAGTAATTAAATAAGTTTCAATGTTATAAAAAGATCATATTATTTCCAACTAACAATAAGGCCCATAAAATTAACGATAATTAGTAAATAATTAGTAAGGCTTCAAAAATAGAATTTAAACAAACTTTGGACTATGGCTAAGAAACTTCAACCATTGTATTGGTGGCGATTTGTTGAGCAACTTTCTTATTTGGAGTTTCACAACCGAAGCTCAAACGAAAAAGTTATCAGCGTCTGAAGTTTTTGAAGCGAAAATAATTAAAAATAAAATAAATAGCATTAAATATGGGACCCCACCGGTTGATCCCTTCCTCGGGCCTGTCGACAACTAGCGGTCGACCGCCTCTAGAGGATGGTCGACTGTTTTGAATGTGGAGGCTGGGGTTTGAACCTTGGTCAATGGCTCGGATTTAATTATTTTAATCTAACAGTTGCAATTGATTCGCGAACCTATAAATAAAGGCCTAAACCCTCACTTCTCTTCTCATATTTTGTTATCCAAGCAGCGAAGCTCTGCCATTTTACATCAAAATTTTATAATATATTATATATAAATATATAATCGGAATAGGGTAGAAAATAAAAGAGAAGAAGAGAAGCGATGCATCAATATAGTGGAAAAGGGTAATTTTTATAATTGTAAATCTTTATTTCCCTTGACCCCAAATCTCCTCTTAGAATTAGTAATTTTAATTGTATGTATACCCTTGTTGTACATATTCTTTTGGATTAAAAAGGAAAAAGGGTCAAGTGAAGGAATGAATTTAGATTTGTAGATTTGAAAAGCTTTAAAAGTGAGTATGGAATTATATAATTTATTTATAACATTGAAATTTATATCATTGGATTTTATCTAATTATTGTGCTTGAATAAGATATGATGAATTGTAGGCTTAAAACAAATATACAGGAAAATCGCCTACATGTTCGATAAAAAAGGTAATTTGAACAGAAATAGTATGTACAACTTAATCTGGAAATTTGAATTTAGCCCCAAATATTTATTATTGTAAAAAGTTTGTTTATTCCAGATCTATAATTTGGTTGTAAATTAGATTTCTCTAGTTGACTTGAAATATGAATTTCTATGTTTTGATTTATTCAGAGTGGATTCCATGCAATTTTGATAAATTAAAACGCTAAAAGGAATGTTCTAATTTACAAATTAATAGTTAGAATTTTAATAAAATAAACAAAAACGTATAACTGCGCTTAACGCTTAGAAATAAAAATATATAAATAGCACAATTTACGGCAATATTCGTATTAGCTATTAATATCATAGTAATTATAGGACTATGATTTACAGACATTAATTAGAAATTTAACAGGAAATAAATTTGTAGTTGATAGAGAGTTAAAAAGGAATTAAATGGGGACTAATTAAGGAATTTAATAAGGCATTTATAGGGAAACTGAATAGGCATAATAGAAGGATTTTGAAATTGGTAAATCGATTAAATGAGTTAAATGAGTAGTGATTAGAGATTATCCAATTTTGATATTAATAACCAATTATTAAGGGTAATAAAGATGTATTAAACAATACAAGGAAACCAAAGCCTAAATGTATAAATTAAGAACAATTACGTAGTGAACAAGCAAGTATTAATACTATTAAATATATGTAGAAAGCAATATAGTTTTCGTTGTATGAAGTTATATAGCTTCAATATATGTTTGGAACAAGCATGAATTAGTTGGTTTAGCCTAACACTTAGGATTTGGGTGAATGGTTCGGTTTATTAGTTTGGGATGCGAGTTGGTAGAGTTACGTAATAGAAGTCTGCCCTTCACCTAGAGGCTACCAGTAATTATGTATGCTTACTACTGATGTGTGACATCTCCAACCATAGGACCCATGGGGAAGGGATATGCGTAGGACGTAAGACCAATTTCTGGGACTAAGGCATTAAGTAGCTATTATAGGGTCTTCCTCCTCTCTATTTAGGAAGTATTAAATGGTCAGGGTTAGTGGTTAGGCACTATAGTGGATAGCAAGGGAAGGGTCCGCTTTAGGTTTAAGGTACCAAGTAGGCATTATAGGGTCCGCCTCTACCACGAAGATAAAATAATTGGCCTGATGAGATTCCATGCAATATCAACAAGACAGTATCTAAAAGGAGTCTGCCTTAGGATAGGGATTAAATGTCGGGGACTTGCATAAAATGTAGGTATTAAATGATCAACGTCTTTGAAAAGGTATTACGTGGCTTGGGTACTATCTCTCACATTATAAGGACACGATTGACAGTCGTTGCATGGGACTGGGGAGAGCCTTTGGCCTATAGTCGAGAGTAAGTGGTAGAGTTCAGATACATTAGTAATATGGCAATTATTGTAAAGCCTTATCAAGGTGCCATTGATCTCTGTAGTTTGGATTGATTAACTAGCGGTAATGCTGCGAAAGGCCCACCAAGGGGACTGAGATATTATGTAGCCATTATGGGGTTTGCCTCCTTCCGATTTAAGAAGTTTTAAGTTTAGGGGTTTTGGGTAGTGAAACGATTAGACATATATGTGGAATGGCATATACTTAGGCAGTTAAATCATGGAGAAGGTTAGGTTAGACATATCATACATGCACATACGATATAAAGGAGTAGCCATAAATAATAGACACAACACTTATATAGAAACTGATCAACATAAATTAATGAGATAGGTAGAGTATGTAATGTTCCAATCATTAGAATGTTGTTCTGATCCCCTTCTCATAACAGCACACCGGTTAAGTTTAGAAGGACTATATACTGGAGCAAGGTAGGATCTATAGATGGTGAAGACTTCTTATTTATACACGGTGCTGACAAGGCCATTAAATATCCAAAGAATGATATTTTCAAGTAACCTTAGTCAATACGTATGTTATATTATATTTTTTAATTCCACTGTGAATTTATATTGATCACATTCTGATATATTTGGGTTCATTACAGGTTATCGAAACCAACAATACATATCCCAATGAATTTGGGTTTCGATTTAGTCTAAATTCGGACCCATTAAGGTGCAGATTCTTACATTTGATACAAGAGCTTAGGTTATCATAAGACTTAGGATATGCTGAGGAAACATATTTGCATTTTTAAGTACAATTATATATATTATATGCCAAACTCTATAAATTTAACTATAGATGCAGTTGCGACCATATTCCAAAAGGATGAGTAAGTTGACTATAAGTAGGAAAAATAAATAGAGTTACATTTATATTCCTACCCCGATTACCCCATGGGACGAAGGTCATATCTTAAGGAGTGGGCCAAAGGGATCATGAGCATGACATATAGAAGAATCCCAGAGGCTAGATGATACTTGACTCCTTTATTGGTTCTAGAATGCCTTATGATTGTAGAATTTGGTGGTTTGCCGATTGAAAATGCACATTTCATCCAAAAAATGGAAAGTAAGAACATATATGTGCAAGCATCCAAAAGCAAGATATAAAGAAGGAGTGGAGAAAGTTCTCGCAAGAAGGTGTACTATAATCACCATAAGAAGATAGGTCGGTTTTTGATGGAGATGTGATAAGGATGAGAAAGGAAGAAGGAGTGTCCTAAAGATAGGTCAATAATTGTCCATTTCTAAGTCCAACCCCATGTGAAAGAATTTGATAAATAAGTTTTTGAGAATTTCTTGAAATGTTTTGAATGGGTTTTTCAAAGGATTTATTGGGAAGTAGTTGTTTTGAAAAAGCGAGCAAATTTTGAAATTCATAATTTGAAAGTTTGTTGAGTCGAAAGTTTCAATCTAAAGGTTTTAGGTATAAATGGGATCAATTCTTAGTTTAAAATTTGTTATGTCAAAAAGTTTTCGGTTTAAAGATTTTTGGCAAAGAGATATTTCATTTTTGAAATAAATGTAAAATAGAGTGTACTTTGGGGTCGATGATTTTTCCTTTTGTATAAATATGGAATTTCCTTTTTAAAATTCTTTTTAACGGATGGATAAATAGAAATGGTACTTAGTTCATATGGGGTATATAGAATAGAAAGATAAAAACGCTCGACAATATAAATAGAAATAACATTAGGAATATATAGGATTAGTAATCTAGTTAGAAATATATAATAGAAAAATAATAGGAATAAGATAGGAGGAATGAATAAATTTCATGGATATGTAGTAAATGCACATATACTTTAGATGGACGCTTAGATAGATGTTGCAATTACGCATATGTTTTAGAAGTCCCCCTCTTGTGCTATGAAAATTTTCGTCAAAGGTGGAAGCAGAGATAGCATGGTAATTGAAAATTTATAAGATGTGTTATCCAGCCTTTTGACCGAGCAATAGTTGGACAAATTGGACGAGTCGAACTTGGAGTTATCAACGCAGGAAGCCCAAAGAGATAGCCCAAAAGTCCCGAAACCGAGCACAAACAAAATCATAAGGAAAATGCAAAGACAATAAGAGCCAAGGCAATCATAAAACCACCTAAGTGGTGGGTCAGTATCCATAGTTTCTTCCACAATGATTCTCATCTTCTGCCAATGCCTTCTGCTAGATGCCAAAAGCCTACTTCAAGAGTTTTTTTGCGATCAATATAATTCTCTATCATATTCAAGAACTCTTGAATTAGCAATTTTTTCTTTCCACGACTCCACCATTTGGACTTAGAAACAAGCTAATATTGGGGAAAACAACTATGGAATCACGAAGCTAACCATAAGATGATCCAACATGAAGAGTTAAAGGCAGCAATTTAGTAATGTTAAGGGTCGGTACCGACCTCTACCCTTGGAGTTGTACTGACCCATACAAGTTGAAGAGATGGCGACCTATTTTCATGGAGAATTAGTATAAAGTGTGTAGAACAATTTGGAGATATTTTATGAGATTTTAGGCTATTAACTTATATAAATAGGAAGGTAGGGCTCACATTTCAGGACCTTTTGGCTCTTGCTCTCTTTACTATATTTTTTTGTAATCAAGTACCAGAGTTGTACCGACCCATAAGAACTTCTGCCACCAAGTCAGAATATAAGCAATAAAGTTATAAAGTTGACGTAGGCTTTGATTTTTCGAGCCATTATGAATTGTTATGTGTTCATTCTTACTCGTTTTTCCATTTATTTCTTTACTTTGTATTCTCTACTTTAACTCCTAGGTTGTGCCAATTTTGGTTCAAACATTTTGATGCTTTAACTAAGAACCTATATTCTTAGGCTATTTGGATCCATTATCTACTATTGGATTTCTTAATTCCAAGAGATAGATTAACCTTTCCTACCTTATTTTCTACTCTTCGGATTTTCAATAATCTAAGGGAAGCTATATGCAGTGGCCCCATCAAGAAGAGTCCGCTTTACCAATTCTAGAGCTACTACTAAATTTGAGAATCGAAATTTTCCATATGAAGATGAAGTTGTATAGCCAACTCAACATATGATCCAGACTCCAACTTAAGTCGTGACCATAATGGAGATGGATAGGATGATGATGCATATGGAGGATAGATTCTAGGCTAGCCCGAATCAGATGAATCAAACGATGCAACCGAGTTTGAGTTTGCTAAATGAAGTAATTCAAAATTACCACAGGAGGATTAGGAGAGATTCTAGTTAAGAGTCAAAAAGTTCCTCATTATCCGAGTAGAGATGGAGGGACAAGAAGCATAAAAGGGCTCAAAACACTGTTGGAACATCTTACCAAGTAAGAGGATGAGCTCTGGTCATAAATTTTGGGATCAATACCGGCACAAGGGCACAAATCATCTTTCGAATGGCCAAAGAAGTTTATAGAACAAATCTGTTTACATACTTCACATCCAAAACATGTCATGTGTTTGTCAAACCACTTCCAAGATCATGGAGAGTCGTTGAAGGATTTCTTGAATTGGTTCCACATAGCCGTGATAGATGATACAGATCCTAAGGATGACATAGTGCTGATGATGCTAATCAGGGGAGTTCATCCCAATATGGAGTTTGGGAAATGGCAGGAAATGAAATCCATAGGAATAATGGATTTTTTTATAGAAAATGAGTACTTGCGCGTGGAAGAAGGATGCAAACTCCCACGGAGGCTAAGGCTGGGAGTTCAACAGGAGTAGTGTAAAGCAATGTTGCTGTAAAGCAATCTGGAAGAAGTTCTGGAAATGTAGATGTGAATGTTCGCAATAAGAATGTAATTGAAACCGAAAATATACAGGGTTAAGAAGAAGAAGGCAGATAATAGGAATCGTATTAGGACTCCTAAGTATGACAGCTATACCGAAATGAACAATTTAGTGGAGAATATCTATCTGGTAACTCAAAAAACTAAGTCATATAGAAAGCCGGCTTCAAGCGAGCCAACAGAGAAGGAGAGGAAGTCAGGCAAGTTCTGTAGATTTTATGAAACTCATGGTCACAATACCAACGGGTGCAGACATTTTCGAGATATGATTGAGGAGTTGATCCATAAGAAAAAGTTACGGCAATCTGTGAAAGCTTTACAGGATGGTGGTCAAGGAAACTCTAACGCCCCTAGGTCGTCTTCCTAACAGGAGCAAGCGGAGCCTAGTGTTGATGCATTCATGTGGCCAGAATACGGTTGGTGGTTAATACAATTATCGAAGGGCTACAACAAACCTATAAGAGTTTGGCTGAGATGGGAAGATATGTTGGTAAAATAAAACATGCAAGAGAGAAAGTTGCTTCACTGTTGAAGACGTAGACTCCGGCAAATAATGTAGAATGACGACCGATGATATTGTTTATCGGAATAGAGATGCTGGTGGAGTGCAAGCTCCAACGATTGACCCACTCGTGATCACAGACACAATGGGTCTAGCTATTGTTCAAAATGTGCTGGTTGACTATGGGGGTTCAGTCAATATCTTGTTTAGGAAAGCTTATTATCAAATGATGTTGGATGAGAATGATTTGAAACCTTGTAAATCTTGAATATAAGGGCTCAAAGGGACACCTACTGAGCTGATTTGATATGTAGAATTACCAGTGGAACTTGCCAAGGGCGACTCCAAGCGAGTGCGAGTCATGCCTTTTTTAGTGTTGGATATTTACTCAGGTTACAGTGCAATTCTAGATCGATCGGCCTTGGCTAAGATTGGATTGCCTATAACACCTTCGTATTTGACTATGATGTTTCCTACAGAGAATGATGTAGGGATTACCTAGGGAGATCAGGTGACTTACCGCGAATCCTACGTCGAGGTAAGGTGAAAGGAGAAAGGAAAAAATGTGGCGGGAACCCTCTATGCATTAAGGCTTTGGACACATAGCAACTACAGCTAAGCCCTGGCTTGGGCGGCCTAATCGGATCTATAAGGACATGGACCAGTGTAAAAAGCTAGAAGGTGGAAGTGCAACTCTAGCCGAGCTGATGATTTTTGTTCCGATTTGCCAGGATGATCCAAATCATGTGCTAAAGGATGGATCATAGCTAGACACAAGAGTGATGAAGGAGTTGGTGGGTTTTCACCAAGAAAATTAAGACGTGTTAGCCTGGACACAGTTGAACATGTGTGGGATCTCGACCAGAATAGCAAGCCATGCATTAAAGATAAATGTCAAATGCATTCCTGTGAAAAAGAAACACGACAGCCTGGGTCTGGAGAGATCCGCTGCACTCAAAGAGGAGGTGGATAAGCTAAAGGACAATGGATTCATCTGCTATGCCTTATACCCAGAGTAGGTATCTAATCCTGTCTTGGTGAGGAGACCAAACAGGAAGCGGAGGACATCCATTGACTATTCTGATTTGAATAAGGTATGCCCAAATGATAGCTTCCCGCTCCTGAGGATCGATCAGTTGGTGGATTCGATAGCAAGGCATAAACTACTTTCATTCATAGATGCATACTCTGGATACAGCCAAATCCCATTGCATGTCCTAGAGCTGGAACACACAGGCTTCATAGTCGAACTCGGACTGTATTATTGTTATCCCGCTTTTTGGCAAAGCCGTGATACCGAAAGATTGGTCGAAAACAAGAGACAGTTCGTCTCAGAGGTTGGTTGCATTCCACTTCGCTATGGATATCGATGAATTTTGTCCGAGTCCGGATCGGGAGACATGACAAGCAAAGCCGCAGGAGCCAACGTTTCAAGTTTCAAGTCAATCCGAGTTCATACACGCAACATATGATCGATTCAAGATGGAGGAGATAGCCCTTGTTCGAATCCATAAGATGTACCCTAGTTTGAATCCATGGCCAGAAATCATGTTCGCATCCATTGGTTCGTACCCATCTACTTCGAATCCATCAAGTTTGGAAGTCCTTCGAATCCATAAGCCCAACCTTTCTTCGAATCCATCAGGTGGCCAGGCTTCGTATCCATCCCATTACCTTCCTTCGAATCCATCGCTGTAACACATGATGGAATCCTTCATGTTCCCCCTGCTTCGAATCCATAGATGTTGCTAACCTTCGAATCCATGAAGACACCTCTCTTCGAATCCAACCAGTGTTGTCTTTTCGTATCGATCAGCTGAAGTGAGATATGATCGATACGAACGAGTCTCAGTTCGAATCCATGCATAAGTAAAGCCTTCGAATCGATTAAGTCAAAGCGGCAAAATTCAAGCGACGACTCCATCAACTCGGCGAAAAATGTGGATCGACTCGAAGAATGCGCGCCACGTCAACCTACTAGCGCGTGCTTGGATCGATTCGAATCAATCGATTCGAATTGATCGATTCGAAAGGAGCGAAAAGTCCGGGAAACGCTAATTCGAATCGATGATATCTCGCGATCTGCAAGTCCAAGTGCTATGAAATTTTCACAGGAGCTTGTATACATGTTGAAGAATGTCCACGCCAAGTTTCGCCTCGATTGGATGAATTCTTGATCGATTTGAACGTACTTCGAATCGAACCCAAAGTGGGCCCAAATTCCCTGAGGTTGGGCTCGTGGGCCCCCTCACGTGCCCGAAGTGGTCTCCCTAAATTTAGGCAAAATATCAGCCTCCTACATCTATAAATAGAGCCCCAGGTCATTCAGAAAAGGGGATTGGAATTCTGAAGCGCCAAAACTCTACCGGATTCAATTCCATACTTCATTATCACTGTGGTAATCAGATTTGAAAGCTATCACCAATTGTAATCCGCTGTAATCGATTGGAATCATCAAGAGAATATCAACAAAGTTATAAACTTCAGAGTGGACGTAGGCAAGATCGCCGAACCACTATAAACCCTGTGTTTGTGATTGTTATTTGTGAATCATTGTGATTGCTATTGCTTATATCTGAGTACTACATTGATTGTTGCTGGTTTGCGATCGTAAACGGGTGCTTTCGCGATATTGGGTGTTTGTGGTCAATTTTGACACAAACATTTTGGTGCTTTCACTGAGAATGAGCTGATTCAGGATAATTTGAATTTGAAGGATGAAAGATTTAGATCTAAGAACCATGACGAGACAAACAAGTAAGAAACAAAGGCTAGAGAGAAGTGAACACCAAGGGAGTCAAGAGGCTTAATCAGGAGCGAATCAAGCATCGATCTTCATCACTAGGGACGAGATGGAGACAATGATGAAGAAACAGGAGGAGCTGATCCAAAGTTTGTTCCATCAGATAGGACAACTTGGAGCACAGAATAGAGAAGCGAATGGAGTTCAAAACGGAGCAGGACCATCCAGCGTAGCACCTGAACTAGGGGACATGGACATGGAGAATATTGATCCAATCCCTGAGAGAGAGAGAGATGCATCTACCCAAGCTAGGAGTAGCAGAGGAGTGAACGCTCAGTCAAGGGGGGCAAATCCCAGAATTCCCTCGTGGACTCGGGGGGCAGGTTGAAAGTAATGAACGAAGATTGCATCTCGGTGACAACGACAGATTGGCGGAGATGGTTAGAAGAGCTATGAGAGGCGGTTTGGTAAACAAAGATTTGGAGGATGTTAATAGGAGTCCTTTTACTCCAGCAATCAGACGAGCTAGGAACCCACCGGATTTCAAGTTACCATCATTAGACATGTATGATGGGAGAATAGACCCCACGGTTCATCTAACGTAGTATATGAGACATATGGAAGTGTTGGGGGCATCAGAGGAGGTTATGGCCCGGTGCTTTCCATTGTACTTGATGGATATTGCAGAATTGTGGTTTAGACAATTGGAGAATGGATCCATCGGAACGTGGAATGGTTTAATTGAGAGATTTATGAGGCAATTCAGGGTTCACATTACAAGACCCAAGAATGTGATGACTTTGGCAACCCTAAAGTAGAAAGACGGAGAGACCTTGAGGAGTTATCTAGCGCGATTCAATGCAGCAGCAGCTTCGGTGGATCGAGCAGATCCATCTATGGTGGTGATGGCATCTATGTACGGAGTAGCTGACGGCACAGAGTTCAAAAATTCATTGACTAAAGATCCACCGGTGGATCTAGAGGAATTCTACAACGAGGTAGAAAAGTTTTTACGATTAGAGGATGCGAATGCAGAAAGAGAAGAAGGAGAGGGAATACAAGTTTATGTGCTTAAAGACAAAAAGCCTTTCGAAAAGGACTCAGGCAAGGATAAAGGAAAACGAAAGGATGAGGATTATAATGACAGGTCAAAGCGATAACGGAGGGAGCCGCGATTCACCACTTACGCCGAGCTGAATGAGAGTCTGGAGCGAATTTATCAGGATACCAAAGAGCTGGTTCCGTATTGTAGACCGATGCGAAGGGATCCAACTTCTGACGAAAGGTGATCAGATAAGTTTTGTGTATTTCATGAATTAAATGGTCATAACACTAATGATTGTAGGCATCTGAAGGATGAGGTGGAATGGCATATCAGGAACGGTATGCTCCTTCAGTATGTGAGGAGGCGAGCTTCAGCAGTGGAGCCGGAGCGACCACCGTCTACATCAGCCAGGGGTGGCCCTGAACCGGGACACCGTTTGATCATCAATTAATTGAAATAACGATGAACAAGTAGTAAACCTCTCACTAACGTGGGTTAATCATTTACACATGTACAAGATCGCGAACGGTCCAAAGGCATGCTCTGAATGGCTATTAACCCTATCGTTGTGAGAATTTACACTTTGACATCCTTGCTTTGCTTTTGTTTCATTTTGATTTGGACATTTAGACTTGGTTTGTTTGGACATTTCTATTTTAAAACTCATCTGTTGAATAGATATTTGATTCTGATAATTCTGAAATGGCTAAGCTACTTACACATGTACGGGGTCGCGAACGGTCCTTAGGCATGCTCTGAGATGACGATGAACCGCCATGACAAATAATCCGGGGACCCACTCGAACGTGAACCTGGTATCAACAATACCAAGCCCTCCCGGGCACACTTTCTCACCTCGAACGGCACCCGACCACGAACGGTCACAACTCGCCTCGAACGGCACCCGACATCGAACAGTCACAACTCGCCACGAACGGCACCCGACCTCGAACGGTCACAAAATCGCCTCGAACGGCACACGATCGTGAACGGTCACAACTCGCCTCAAACGGCACACGATCGCGAACGGTCACAACTCGCCTCGAACAGGCACGACTCGCCCCGAACGGCACAACTCATCTCACCTCAAATGGCTCGATCGTGAACGGTCGTCATTTGAGGTCCGCCACTTGACCGCGCACGGTCGCACTTCACCTCAAATGGCTCGATCCCGACGATTGTCATTTGAAGTCAGGCGCTTGACCATGAACGGTCACACTTCATCTCAAATATCTCGATCCCGAACGGTCGTTATTTGAGGTCGCATAAAACTATAAATTCCTTTGCAGGACATCAACAGGATATGAACATCCAGCTCATGGCATTACAAAACACGCCTTCCTACCGCAAGGCATGTTTCGGGGGGAAAATGTTATCCCGCTTTTTGGCAAAGCTGTGATACCGAAAGATTGGTCGAAAACAAGAGACAGTTCGTCTCAGAGATTGGTTGCATTCCACTTCGCTATGGATATCAATGAATTTTTCCGAGTCCGGATCGGGCCACAATTGACAGGACTTGACAAGCAAAGCCGCGGGAGCCAACGTTTCAAGTTTCAAGTCAATCCGAGTTCATACACGCAAGATATGATCGATTCAAGATGGAGGAGATAGCCCTTGTTCGAATCCATAAGATGTACCCTAGTTCGAATCCATGGCCAGAAATCATGTTCACATCCATTAGTTCGTACCCATCTACTTCGAATCCATCAAGTTTGGAAGTCCTTCGAATCCATAAGCCCAACCTTCCTTCGAATCAATCTGGTGGCCAGGCTTCATATCCATCCCATTACCTTCCTTCGAATCCATCGCTGTAACACATGATGGAATCCATCATGTTCCCCCTGCTTCGAATCCATAGATGTTGCTAACCTTCGAATCCATGAAGACACCTCTCTTCAAATCCAACCAGTGTTGTCATTTCGTATCGATCAGTTGAAGTGAGATATGATCGATATGAACGAGTCTCAGTTCGAATCCATGCATAAGTAAAGCCTTCGAATCGATTAAGTCAAAGCGGCGAAATTCAAGCGACGACTCCATCAACTCGGCGAAAAATATGGATAGACTCGAAGAATGCGCGCCACGTCAACCTACTAGCGCGTGCTTGGATCGATTCGAATTGATCGATTCGAACGGAGCGAAAAGTCCGGGAAACGCTAATTCGAATCGATGATATCTCACGATCTGCAAGTCCAAGTGCTATGAAATTTTCACAGGAGCTTGTATACATGTTGAAGAATGTCCACGCCAAGTTTCGCCTCGATTGGATGAATTCTTGATCGAATCGAACGTACTTCGAATCAATCCCAAAGTGGGCCCAAATTCCCTGAGGTTGGGCTCGTGGGCCCCCTCACGTGCCAGAAGTGGTCTCCCTAAATTTAGGCGAAATATCAGCCTCCTACATCTATAAATAGAGACCCAGGTCATTCAGAAAAGGGGATCGGAAATCTGAAGCGCCAAAACTCTACCGGATTCAATTCCATACTTCATTATCACTGTGGTAATCAGATTTGAAAGCTATCACCAATTGTAATCCGCTGTAATCGATTGGAATCATCAAGAGAATATCAATAAAGTTATAAACTTTAGAGTGGACGTAGGCAAGATCGCCGAACCACTATAAACCCTGTGTTTGTGATTGTTATTTGTGAATCATTGTGATTGTTATTGCTTAGATCTGAGTACTACATTGATTGTTGCTGGTTTGCGATCGTATACGGGTGCTTTCGCGATATTGGGTGTTTGTGGTCAATTTTGACGCAAACAATTATTATTTGGTCAAGCGCTTTGGATTAAAGAATATAGGAGAAAATAATAAGCAACTCATAAACCAGATGTTCAAAGATCAGATTGGATGTATGATGGAAGTCGACATCGATGACTTGCTTTTGAAGTCATGGCATTTGGTGAACCACGTTGATGATCTGGTAGAGATGTTTGGCGTCCTATGAAAATATAGGATGAAGCTCAATCCCTTAAAATTCTCTTTTGGTGTCGCATCAAGGAAATTCTAAGGCTTCATTTTTAACTCCCTTGGGATTGAAGCAAATCCCAAAAAGATCAAGGAAGAGGACGAGCTCCGGTCATAAATTTAGGGATCAGTACCGGCACAAGGGCACAAATCATCTTTCGAATGGCCAAAGAAGTTTATAGAACAAATCTGTTTACATACTTCACGTCCAAAACATGTCATGTGTTTGTCAAACCACTTCCAAGATCATGGAGAGTCGTTGAAGGATTTCTTGAATAGGTTCCACATAGCCGTGATAGATGTTACAGATCCTAAGGATGACATAGTGCTGATGATGCTAATCAGGGGAGTTCATCCCAATACAGAGTTCGAGAAATGGCAAGAAATGAAATCCATAGGAATAATGGATTTTTTTTATAGATAATGAGTACTTGCGCTTGGAAGAAGCATGCAAACGCCCATGGAGGCTAAGGCTGGGAGTTCAACAGGAGTAGTGTAAAGCAATGTCGTTGTAAAGCAATCTGGAAGAAGTTCTGGAAATGTAGATGTGAATGTTCGCAATAAGAATGTAATCGAAACAGAAATTATACAGGGTTAAGAAGAAGAAGGCAGATAATAGGAATCGTATTAGGACTCCTAAGTATGATAGCTATACCGAAATGAACAATTCAGTGGAGAATATCTATCTGGTAACTCAAAAAACTAAGTCATATAGAAAGCCGGCTTCAAGCGAGCCAACAGAGAAGGAGAGGAAGTCAGGCAAGTTCTGTAGATTTTATGAAACTCATGGTCACAATACCAACGGGTGCAGACATTTTCGAGATATGATTGAGGAGTTGATCCATAAGAAAAAGTTACGGCAATCTGTGAAAGCTTTACAGGATGGTGGTCAAGGAAACTCTAACGCCCCTAGGTCGTCTTCCTAACAGGAGCAAGCGGAGCCTAGTGTTGATGCATTCATGTGGCCAGAATACGGTTGGTGGTTAATACAATTATCGAAGGGCTACAACAAACCTATAAGAGTTTGGCTGAGATGGGAAGATATGTTGGTAAAATAAAACATGCAAGAGAGAAAGTTGCTTCACTGTTGAAGACGTAGACTCCGGCAAATAATGTAGAATGACGATCGATGATATTGTTTATCGGAATAGAGATGCTGGTGGAGTGCAAGCTCCAACGATTGACCCACTCGTGATCACAGACACAATGGGTCTAGCTATTGTTCAAAATGTGCTGGTTGACTATGGGGGTTCAGTCAATATCTTGTTTAGGAAAGCTTATTATCAAATGATGTTGGATGAGAATGATTTGAAACCTTGTAAATCTTGAATATAAGGGCTCAAAGGGACACCTACTGAGCCGATTTGATATGTAGAATTACCAGTGGAACTTGCCAAGGGCGACTGCAAGCGAGTGCGAGTCATGCCTTTTTTGGTGTTGGATATTTACTCAGGTTACAGTGCAATTCTGGATCGATCGGCCTTGGCTAAGATTGGATTGCCTATAACACCTTCGTATTTGACTATGAAGTTTCCTACAGAGAATGATGTAGGGATTATCTAGGGAGATCAGGTGACTTACCGCGAATCCTACGTCGAGGGAAGGTGAAAGGAGAAAGGAAAAAAATGTGGCGGGAACCCTCTATGCATTAAGGCTTTGGACACATAGCAACTACAGCTAAGCCCTGGCTTGGGCGGCCTAATCGGATCTATAAGGACATGGACCAGTGTAAAAAGCTAGAAGGTGGAAGTGCAACTCTAGCCGAGCTGACGATTTTTGTTCCGATTTGCCAAGATGATCCAAATCATGTCCTGAAGGATGGATCATAGCTGGGCACAAGAGTGATGATGGAGTTGGTGGGTTTTCACTAAGAAAATTGAGACGTGTTAGCCTGGACACACTTGAACATGTGTGGGATCTCGACCAGAATAGCAAGCCATGCATTAAACATAAATGTCAAATGCATTCCTGTGAAAGATAAACACGACAGCCTGGGTCTGGAGAGATCCGCTGCACTCAAAGAGGAGGTGGATAAGCTAAAGGACAATGGATTCATCTGCTATGCCTTATACCCAGTGTAGGTATCTAATCCTGTCTTGGTGAGGAGACCAAACAGGAAGTGGAGGACATCCATTGACTATTCTGATTTGAATAAGGTATGCCCAAATGATAGCTTCCCGCTCCTAAGGATCGATCAGTTAGTGGATTCGATAGCTAGGCATAAACTAATTTCATTCATAGATGCATACTCTGGATACAGCCAAATCCCATTGCATGTCCTAGATCTGGAACACACAGGCTTCATAATCGAACTCAGACTGTATTATTATTTGGTTAAGCGCTTTGGATTAAAGAATGTAGGAGAAACTAATAAGCGGCTTATAAACCAGATGTTCAAAGATCGGATTGGATGTATGATGGAAGTCGACATCGATGACTTGCTTTTGTAGTCGTGGCATTTGGTGAACCACGTTGATGATCTGGTAGAGATGTTTGGCGTCCTATGAAAATATAGGATGAAGCTCAATCCCTTAAAATGCTCTTTTGGTGTCGCATCAAGGAAATTCTGGGGCTTCATTTTTGACACCCTTGGGATTGAAGCAAATCCCAAAAGGATCAAGGAATTAAGAAAGATGAAGACCTCGAAGACGGTCAAGGCGGTCCAAAGCATGAATGGGAAGGTCACCATCCTGAGTCGGTTCATCTCTAAAGCCAGGGGCAAATGCATTCTTCCTTTAAGTCATTAAGAAGGGAAAAAGGAACGTTGAGTGCAATCATGAATGTAAAGATGCATTCCAAGCACTGATGGATCACTTGGAGAGGCTATCATCTCTCGAAGCCATTGGATGACGAGGACTTGTTTGTACAACTGGTTGTGTTAGTGCATGCTTTGAGTGCTACACTCGTATGGGAGGAAACCTGCATCCAATGACCGAGCAATTATATTAGTAAACAATTAATAGGAGTAGAAAGAAATTACCCAGTGTGGGAGAAGCTCGCATACTTTCGGTTGATCACTTTATGGAAGCTCCATGTTTACGTTCAGGCTCATTTTGATTAAAGTTCTCACCGACCAGCCTTTGTGACAAACCATGCAGTGACTTGAGACTCTTGGAAGGCTGTTGAAACGGAACATTGAATTGAGCCAATACGACATAACCTAACACCTTCACAAAGCAATCTAGGGTCAAGCTTTTGCATATTTCATAGCTACACTACACGAGACGATCCTCTAGAGAGCAGTTGTAAGAAAGATACTAGGTGGAAAATGTATGCAGATGGTGCAAAAGATAGTGGGTGGAAAATGTACGCAGATGGCGCAAAAGATACTGGGTGGAAAATGTACGCAGATGGTGCATCTAATGAACAGTGTTCTGGTGCTAGAGTTGTACTTATCGCTCCAAAGGAACACCCGATCCATTATGCCTTAAAACTCGACTTTCCGACAACACACAATGAAGCTGAATATGAGGCCTTGATTGCAGGACTTAAGATTGCCGAAGATCTAGGACTAAAGACTTTACATATTTTCTGCGACTCCCAACTGGTGGTTTCCAAGTTCTAAAAGAGTTTCAAGAAAAAGGAGCAAGACTAGCTCCTTATCTAATTTGAGTCCTTGAGCTACTTAGTGACATTGAACATTACACGATCATCCATATTCCCAGAGAGGAAAATGAGAAGACTGACTCACTAGATAAGTTGGCTAGTTCTGGAGATGCATCATGCAAGTTTTGATGTCTCTATCCCCATGCTTCGGTGTGTCGCTCACGATGAGCCCAAAAGAGTCCTAAAAGAAGTTCATAAAAAGGCCTAAGGCGACCACGACAGGGGGCAAACCCTAGCAAAGAAGATACTTCGTTATGGATATTTCTAGCCTACTGTTAATCGAGACGCAGCTGAGTACACCTGAAAGTGTGACAAGTGCCAAATATTTTCTAAAATTCCAAAGCCCTGTCAATGGAGATTACTCAAATAGTCAGTCTTTCATCATTTGCAATTTTGGGAATTGATATCATCAGTGTGTGGCTGGTATCTAACGGTGGCATAAAGTACGCCATCGTCGTTGTTGATTTCTTCACCAAATAGGTTGAGATAGAGCCGTTAGCGACAATCAGCATAAAGAAAGTAATCAACTTTGTTATCCAGAATATCATTTATCATTTTAGAGTTCCATAGGCTATCGTTAGCAATAACAGTACTCAATTCGACTGTATTGAATTCAAAGGTTTATGTCACCAGCATCACATAGAGAAGCGATTTGCAGCGGTGGCACAACCTAGGTGAATGGATAGGTTGAAGAGGTAAACAAGGTTATCAAGTCTATTCTTAAGAAGCGGTTGGAAAAGACCAATAACAAATTGGTCGATGAACTTCCATTAGTACTATAGGCTTATCGAATAACCAATAAATCAATGATTGGTCATTTTCCATTCGCGTAAACTATGGATCGGAGTCTGTGGTTCTGATTGAACTGGAAGTACATTCTCATCGAGTGACTCGCTATAATCCACTTACTAATGAAAAACTCCTACTGGAGTCTCTTGTTATGATCGATAATAAGCACAATGAAGCTAACTCGAGAGCAGCTGCACACTAACACCAAGTCACCAGATATTACAATAGTAAGGTCAGGTGTCGAACCTTTCAAATTAGAGACCTGGTTCTTAGATGAATCTTCCTAGGCCTTTGAAACTTGGGCTTGACTTAGGAGGGTTTGTACACAATAGAGTGAAAGCTTGGAGATGGAAATTTTAGGTCTGCAAAGATTAATGAGATTTCACTCTAGAGGGTATGGAATAACGAGAGCCTGTGACGTTATTTCACTTAGAAATAAATTGATAAACGCCATGTATTAAGAAAGAACCTGCCAATTCCCATCTTTCATCGAATAAAATGGCTTCTTGAGTTCGGTGCTCTGTCCTTACATTACTTAAGAGTTATGATTTGACCGACTCGAACGAGTTTGCATGTGAATAATGTAGGTGTGCAGGTACCCAGAGATAGTACCAACAAAAACTTCTTTGGGTCATGGTCGGTGCCTTGAAATTCTTCTCGGTATCCGAAGATAGATACCAGCCAACTCTCGTCTTCGAATTAGGGGCAGGAGTATAAACCCAAATTAAATGTGGCATGACCGTCCTCTTGTCCACGATGTGGGGGCAGGAGTATAAACCTAAAATGAATTTGACACGACTGTTCATTCGGTAACTCTTGCCATTGATACGGGAAAGAGTATAAATCAGAACCAATGTGATACTGTCGTTCACTCACTAAACTCTTGTCCTCGGATTTGAGGGCATGAGTAAAAACTAGAATGGATGTGATAATACCATCCAATCATTAACATTTTTGCCTAGAGTAGGCAGAACGAAAGGTCTATACCCCATGTATGGTGGTACCTTATCTGTAAGCTTTAATTCAACGCTCAGAGTTAGGCGCTATTGAAAATAAACATCTTGGATGAGGATGTACGAGCAACAATCTTTAATGGTCAATACAAACTAGCACCTAGAGTTCAGTGCAATTGGATACTGTTATCCTGGGAAAGGATATCGGACCACCGTTTTAAGTGGTAAAACTCAATTAATGCGCAGACTTAGGCATTTCAACAATTACTTTACATTTGCAAGAGCGAAGAAAGGCCGGTAAATTACATAACGAGCTAAGGATTTAGTCCAATAATAATCACTAAAAGGAAAGGATCACAACTACATTGAATGGAAAATGCATTTCTAAAGCAGCTCAGGCGACTTGACAAAAAGATTTGACAAAAAAAATGTCTCTATAATTAACATTCAAAATGAAATTTGGAAAGCTAAGTTCAAGTTATTTATGCCTAAACAAAAAGTTAAAGCGAGGGCTGAACCTGGATAAAGCTGTCCAAGAAACCAAAATGGACCACTGTTATTATTGCAACCAAAGTGTAAGTCTATCTACACAAAACAAGCCCACAACTAATTCTTTGGCTTATACTTCCTCTTCCAAGTGTCGGTAGAAACATCGATCGAGCTTTTACCCTTTCTTTTCCCTCATCTTCCTCCACTTCCTCTGCCTTTAGAAGGAGTGCTCTACGATGATCTAGCAGGCATGCTTGAGCACTCTTAGGCGGAGGAAGGAAAGCTGGAGTACTTTGTCGAGATCCTACAGGTATGCCTTCAGTGCTACCAAATGGATATAGACTGGATCAAAGATAGTCTGCCTAAGCAAGGAAATTATTAACCCACCTTTTGGCAAGGCCATAGATAGGCGGATATAACTAAATCGACTGCTCGTTTGTTGAGATTGGAATACAATGGGTTTGAGTCAGTTGGATGGATAGATGATTAATCATGGTTGATCATCATGATTATGAAGCCGGGATTTGGCATATTTGATGGACAAGAGTCACAGAATACTCGAAATATGAGTTTCGAAAAAAAGTCAAGGTGATTCGAAATGTTTAGAGTTTGCTTTAAGTTGCTTGTTGGTCGGCTTCGAGTTTTGAAGTAGTTTTCTTCAGGTTATGAGAGTGGCAGGCTTTGGGGTCGGCAAGCTTTAGGTTGGTCAGGCATAAACATTGGGTCGGTGTTGCGAAAGCATTAGGTCAATAGGAAGGTCGGTCGGTCTTGTTAGAGGGTTGGCATGGTAGAAACATCGGATCGGTGGGCATCTCCCGAGTCAGCAAGAAAAGGGGGCCGGCATGGTGAATTGGATCGGTGACTTTGGTTTGCTCTGGGTCGGTGGACTTCGTGTTTCGAGTTGATGGATTGGTTTTGGTACATGTGAATATGGGGTCGGTATGTTTTACAGGGTCGACTGCTTCGCGTCATTGAGATTTCAACTCCAGGTCGGCATAGTACAAACTTGGGGTCAGCGTAGGAAGGTAGGTCGGCAACAACTGGGTCGGAATATTCATTTATCGGCATGCTCAGGACTTCAGGTCGGCACTCGGGTCTTACATTAGGATCGATGTTTGAAGGCAAGACGTCGGTGCAATGTTACTTCGAGTCTTAGCACGAGTTACTTCGAGTCCTGCATATGTCTGCTTCGAGTCACTTTCGAGGCAACATTGGGTCGGCATGCTCAGAGCTTAGGGTTAATCATAATGATGAAGTTGGGTTTGGCTATGGCCTTGATGGGCCTGGACTGCTCAGGAAGCACAACAACTCGGGTTTTGCCTATAAATACAACATGCAGTGTTAAGAAAAGGGATCTTCTTCATTCTATTTCTCTTCGTCTTCTCCACTAAGGCTACTCTACCATTATTCTTTTAAAACTCCGGACTGTAACTTTAATTGAATGTGATATCAATAAAAAGGAAATTTCTGGAGTGGACATAGGCCAGATTCAGCCGAACCACTATAAATCCTCTGTTATTACTGCTTTCTTTTTAATTTGGACTGTTCTTTATATTTGTACTCTCCACGTACACCCTTTCGGTGGTCTATAGCTATTAGTTGGTGCTTTCAATGGCGTTTGTGTGTTAGTAACCAATTTTGGTGCTAATATTTTGGTGCTTTCATTGAGAGAGCTAGCACTTAGGGATTCTGAAGCTTGGATCTTGGATTTAAAGGCTTAGGAACTTAGATTTTGGAAACTATGGCAAAGTAATCAACAAGGAGACAAAGAGCGGAAAGGAGTCAGCATGGGGGAAGTCAAGAGGACTCTTCTGATGCCCGATCAGATCAGACATCCACATACATCACTAGGGATGAGATATAGTCCATGATGAATTCCATGCGGGATCAATTGATGAAAAGGTTAGAGGAAATGATGTGGACACTTTTCAAACAATTTGGACAAGCAGGAAGCGTAGGAGCTCAGATCCATGGAGCTGGATCAGAAGGACTCAACCGATAAGCAAGTGGAGTAGTTCAACAGGGAGCAGCCCCTGATTAGCAAACATCTATCAAATCGAATGGACCTATACTTGGGTGCATACCACCAGGTAATGCAGGACCAATCCATGGAAGGACACCAGATGACACAATGTAGCCCAGCGCCAAAAGGAATACAGGAGTGCGTGATGAGAAGTATGTACCGAAATTCCCTCAAGGACTTGGGAGGGCAGCTAGGAAATGGAGATGGGGGAAACCCTTGGTAGATAACACTGGATTAGCCAAAATTATCAGGCAAACTATTTGCGGAGGTCTGAAAAACAAGGATTTGGAGGGAGTAAACCAGAGTTCGTTTACCCGCAACATCGGGATGACTAGGAATCTGTGCAGTTAATGCCTCGCTATTACGCCACTATAACCCCGCTATATCCTATAGCGGATTTCTACGGCTACGATTTTTCCATATAGCCCCAAAATATAACCTTTCCGCTTTAATCCCTGCTATTTCCGCTATATCCCGTTATTCCCGCTATATTTTGCTATTTCCGCTATATCCCGTTATTCCCGCTATATTTTGCTATTTCCGCAATATCTTCTTTAATAAAATGAATTAAAAAATTGTATTTATACATTATAAAAATTATGAAACTAATTTATTTGATTTAATTTTTAATATATTTTCAGAAATGAAAATACTCTAATATTCTACTAAATTCAATTATGTTATATAATAATTTTACGTTTATTTAAAGTATATTCACACATGTTTTTTGTTTAAAATTATTTATGTATTAATTATACTTCAAATGAATGATAATTTTTCATTTAATTACCATTTATATTATTTGTAAAAACATTAAGTACGAGTTTTATATGCTATTTTAGAGCCATCCGCTATATCCCGCTATATCCTCTCTATATCCCCGCTATGACTTTTTGCACCTCCATCGCTTTGAATCTGTTGAGCGCTTTAACTGCACAGCTACGAATCCACCTGATTTCAAGTTGCCCATACTGGAAATATATAACGGTAAGAAGGATCCCACTGACCACTTGATGAGGTACACAAGACATATGGAAGTGCTGAGGGCATTAGAGGAGGTTATGGCCCAGTGTTTCCCCATGTACATGACAGATATAGTTGCATGTGGCTCAGACAGCTCAAATTACAAGGCCAAAGAATGTGATGACACTGATGTCAGTTAAGTTGAGGACGGATGAATCGCTCAGGGCTTTCTTAACTCAGTTTAATGAAGCAGTTGCTTTGATGGATCAGCTGGATCTATCAATGGTTTTGATGGTGGCGGTGTCTAGAGTCAGGGATGATTTGGATTTCAAAGTATCGTTGATATGGGATCCACCATGGATCTAGGGGAATTCTTTCACGAAGCTGGGAGATTTCTTCGACAAGTGGATGCATGTTCGGATATGAAGTCAAAGGAAGTAAACATGGTTAAGGATGGAGAACCATCCGGTGAAAGCTCAGGTAAAGTTAAGGATAAAGGGAAGAGGAAGTCGGATAACAAATCTACAGTACAATGAAGTGCTAGGGAGAACAAAAAATTCACCACTTACAAAGGATTGAATGAAACATTGGAGCAGATATTCATGAAAATTCGAGATCGCCTTCCTTATCGATGATAGGCAAGGAGGGAGCCCTTGGAATGCGATAGGGCATCCCGAAGGCACTGTCTCTTTCATGACCAAGATGGACATGATACCAACAGCCGCAGGCACTTAAAAGATATAATCGAGGAGCATGTAAGGAATGGTCAGTTGTGGTAATATATTGGAACTCGGAATACGACAGTGGAACAGGAGCAGCCATCGCCTACCTAAAACAACGATGGCGCAAGGCCCAGGAATGGTGGTCGTTTATTCATCAACTAATCGTGATGATTCGGCATAAGTAACAAACTCCATGCAAACGGCTATTGTAATATCTCGGAATTTTTAACAATATCAATTTAATAATCTGTAGTTAAAATTAAATTGATATTGATGTTCTGTTAATAATTATTCAGATAAATTTAATAATCTTCTTCAATAAATATTTAAATTGGTTATTTTATCTTTTAAAAATAATAAATTGATTTCTATTTACAATATAAATATATGGTTTATATTTTTAAATAGATTGGTATTAATTTTAATAAGTAAAGCATATTTTCCAGTTTTAATATTTGTAGTAAATTGGAAATTTTGTTTTATTTAATATTCAAAGCTTTTCAAAGTTAAATAGATGATTTTTGGTTTAAATTTAATAATTAAATCATGTTTTAAAATTCTAATATATACATTATAAATTGAAAGTTTTGATTTTAATTAATATTGCGTTTTAAAGACTACTTCATAAATAAATATATGATTTTAAAATTAATGAGAAAAATATTTAAAGTGTTTAAATTAAATTGGCTTAAGTTTTAAATTTAGAATAAATAAACAAACAAATGATTTCATGACTTAATAAAATGGATATTTTATAAATAAAAATATAATTTCTTGTAAAATGATTTTAACTTAATAAAAAGAGATTTATGAAAGCAATATTAATATTGTATTGTCATTTTAAATAAGTTTTGAAAAAGATTTGTAATTTTTATTTCAAATTGAATTTATATTTACAATTTGATTTGAAAATATTTGATTTTGAATTTAAGTTCAAAAGTATAAAATTTTAATTGATTTAATCTTTAATATGTATAAGTTCATTTATAAACATAATTTGTTTTTATTTCTTTTGTAAATTCATACACATATCAATTATAAACTAACAATTTAAATTAAGCTAATATAACATACATTTGTAATTAGTACTAATCATTTTAAAGAGAAAACAAGTGTTCAAAATTAGCATTTACAAATAGACAAGTGTCTAACTTTTGACAAGTGTTAAATTTTGTTTTAAATTTTCTTTTCTTTTATTAAATCTGAAATACATTTGTATAGTTTGCATCTTCATTTCATATTGCATTTTTCTAAATCAAAGAAATCATCAAGCTTCTAAGATCAAAATTCATTTTTTTCATATCCTTAATCAAAATCTGCATTTCCTTAAAAAGAAATCCACAAATCTGCATAATCAAAACCATATTCAAATCTGCATACCACAAATTCATCATGTTCAAACCTGCATCCTCAAATCCATCAATCTGCATTTCCTCAAATTCAAGCAAATCTGCATCTATTCACCAATAATATGCATATTACTCAAGACAAGGAATTCTGCAAAAATCAAATTAAGCTTGCACTGTTTTCCTACATTATTAAAAATCAAAACTCCCCATACTCTTATGTCAGTAATCATCTTCAAAAAGGGAATTTGTGTTTTTAAAATCTAGAAAAAAATATAATTTCTGCATGCACATGCATTTTCTGTAATCCAAAAAAATATGATCTACAAACAAACTTACATTCTCAAGAGCAACCTAGATGTCAAAAGAAATCAAGTGTCATAATGAACATCTGCATGCTAGCATTTGGGTCAAGCTTGCATTTTTATGTCTTCTGCATAATGGAGAAACAGGGACTCTGCATATCATATTTCTGCAAATTCAAATGATCGGTGGTCTGCATCATTAAAAAGTGAGTAACTTTGAATCTTAATTCTTTTTAAATAGGATTGCATGCTGGATTTATTTTTGTTTTGATAAACAAGTATTGCTGTGAATAAATGTATATAGGCTGTTGTTTATTTATTGTTCTGTTTTATTGATTTTCAGGAAAATTTTTATCAAAACCTTATCTTTTAAATTTTAGTTTCTGATATGTTTAGATTTATTAAATAAGGTTATTAATTATCCTGACTTAACTTTTAAAGTTTTAAGTTAAAAAGAATGTCAAGAAAGTTAAAATTATGAGTTGACTCTGGAAACAGGCAAAAGCATTATGCATGCTTATTTTTATCAAAACTCAAACAAATGGATGTAGTAATTTAGTAGTATAAATCAAATATTTAAACTGTAACTTGATTTTTAAATCAAGTATTGGAATTTTTAGGCGTTTGATTAAGTGGCAGTTTGTTCTTAAACCAAAATATGAATTTGTGAAAATTCTTGCAATCTGTAGTATAAGAAAACCCAAATTTCTTTCTGAGTTATTAAGTAAGGATCATAGATCCTTGGGAAAATCGGAGAAGTGTATAATGACTATTAGATTGGTAGCAGTTTGAAAATTTTCAGTATGAACCCTAGTTTTGGAATAGGGTTAAAGATTGAGTCAGTGTGAGGTAATGGATGGATCGAGTGATTTGGTTTTTGGTGTGTGGGTAGTTGGTGTGTAGAAGCGTTCATGGCCGGAGGGGTCGATCTGCAAGAGGTCGGAGGTGAGAAATATGGCCGTTGACAGGTTTTGGACATAGAACCTGTTTTCTGTTTACAGGTTTTGGAAATTAGGGGTTAATTTGAATTCTTGTTTATTTGATCGATCTGGTGATTGAGGTAGGGCATGGATGAGTTCTTGGTTGTGGTTTGATCGTCTTTGATGATGAGAAGGAGGCAGGAGTCGTCGTGCATATGCACGGCGATGAAATTCTGGTGAACTATTTTTGGTATGGGAGTGTTGCAGAGATGGCTCGAAGTAAGAGAAAGAAAACTCGAAGTAAGGCAGCTTTTGACTCGAAGTAGAATTTGTTTTCTCGGGTTGGAACTGTAAATTTCCAGGTTACAGTAGAAACTGTGTTTTTTTTAATCTGGGTTTTAAAAACTTTTAGAATCTGTACTTTTGGGTTTAAGATAGGGTTTAAGTTTAAAATCAAATTCAAGTTTGTATTTTTGATTTGAATTCAAATTACAGTTTTTCTTAAAATAAAATTAAAGTTTCAGAAATTTAAACTTAATTAACCATTGGTTTGATAAAATAATTTTAAACGCTTTTAGAAATGAGATTTTAAAAATATGAGTGGATTTGAGGTTATTTAAAATCTGGAAATTCAAAAGTTTAATTTGAATTTCAGGTTTAAATTTTAAAGAAGGTTTAAATTGAGGTTTTAAATGAAAGTGAAGATTTAAGTTATTAAAGGTTTTGAAATGGATTTTAACTTTAAAAATTTTATATAACATTTGTTTGATTTGCAATTTAAAAAGTTTTAAATTAATTTAAAACCTTGATAAGTTTAAAATTATTCTATTTTAACTTGAATTTAAATTGAAATTTAAAGGTAATTTCAAAAGTACTTAGTTTTGAATTAAATTGTTTTAAACATAACTAAGTTATGTTTATCTTGAAATTTAAATTAAGATTAGTGTTTTAGAATTAATTAAGAAGGTAATTAAGATTAATTAATTAATTTAATTAATTAATTAAATTTGGAATTAATAATTGATTAATGATTAATCAATTTAAAATTAAGATCATTAATTAAGTTATTAATCAATGATAAATGAATATTAATTATGTAATCAAGTTTTAATTAAGGTTAATTAATTTTATAATTAAATTTAAACAATGAATGATTAAAGATAATTTAAATGGTAATTAATTTAAGTTAATTACCTTATAAAATAATTTAAGGATGGTTAATGAAGGTCATTAACCATGATTATTTAACAATTAATTAATGTAGTTAATTTTTTATAATAAATTGGATTAATTAATTTAAAAATAATCAGTTGTGAATGATTTGAGTATAATTACTTAGTAAAGTAATTAAGAAATTAATTACTTAATGTAATTAATTTAATTGAATGAGATTGTTTAATTTAATTAATTAAGTTTAATTAATTTTAAACACTTGGGTTTTATAAATAATTACTTTATGTAATTAATGATTTGGAAATTACTCGGTTAAGTAATTGTTTAATAATTACATGATTGTAATTAAGTGGAGATGTTTAAGTGTGAGGTAGTTTGGTTTAATTTATTTAATAATTAATCATGGGATTAATTAAGTAATTAATTAAAGGATAATTAATTTATTTAATAAGTAATTAAGTTAGTTAATTACTCTGTGATAATGATTAATAAGTTAATTACTTAAGGTAATTAATAATTAAGGATCATTAATTATTTTAATGATGTAATTAAAGATGATTAATTATGATTAATTAATCAACAATAGATAATTAAGGTAATTAATTAATTTATTAATTAAGGATTAAGTTAATTCATTATTATTAATTAATTAATTGAAGTAATTAAGGGTTAATTACTGTTTAGTTGAGAATAATTAATTTCGTGAAATTGAATAAGGATAATTACATGAATGTAATTAAGGGTAATTAATCGAGAGTGATTAATTAAAGTAATTTATGATTGATTAATTGATTGTAATCAATTAAATGGTTAAGTAAGAAAGTTATAATTTGATGAAGTAATTAATTTAATTTATTTTAAATTAATTTAAGGTGAAGTGATTAATTTAATTCATTTTAAATTAATTAGAAATAGAGATAGTTAATTTAATTTATTTTAAATTAATTATATTATGGTATGAGTAAATCTTTGCTTATGTGTGAATGGATGTCATTGATTGTCTTGGATGCTTTGTGATCTCAGTAATGAGATAAATAATATTGTGTGGTATGAATGACTTGATTGTATTGTGATGATAACTTAGATTATCTATTGTGATGGTGATATATGGAATATCTATTTGATATTGATAATGTGAATTACCTGTTATATGAAAATGTTGATTATCAGTTATGATTTATGAGTTATCTATCTGTGAGTATATAGATACTGTATTGAATTGTTTTAATTTTAAAACAACTTGGACTTAAAAGACATGCTTTGGATTTCGATGAGACCGGGATCGGGTTTCCATATTTGGATATCCGAAAACCACATCGATTCCAAATAACGTTAGGTCGTGAATCCAAGTGGAGCGAGTGAAGACTCGAGGTGTAAGGACTATGAGTCAATATAAATCTGTGGGTGATTCCGTAATGAGTTGACGGAATTAGTTCTTATAGATTCGAGATGGTGGTTTTGAGTGCAAGGGTTACTGTCGTTAACTCTGAGGGTGATTCCAAAATGAGTGTAACGAGATAATGCCTTCGGTTTCGTTCGAACCCGGAACGAACTTGTATGGATTGAATGCTTTCAGAACATCGTCAGGTGGACGATGAGCATTCTAAGTGATATGCCCTATAAAGGTAATCGTAGCCTCAAGCCTCATCAACCGGGAATGGCTAAAACAGGGGAGGTGGAGCAAGGCTTCGTGGGTCGCACCCACTGGAGAGCAAGATTGATCCCTGTCTAGAAGTCCCTTTATATTCAGCTATGTGGGTGGTTGCTAGCTACAACCACGGGGTTGTCTTGTTCGGAACTATTCAGTAAGGAATGGGTCCGGCTTTGTGTTGCAGGGGGTCGGGAGTGATCCTCGGTACGTTGATCTAGGCCACGTACTGTGACGGGCGGTACCCCAATAGCCCTGCCATTGTATGGAATCCAAAATCCAATAAGTGCCAACGTTGTTGATTGTATTACCCACTTTTGTGGCTAGTAGCTGGAATTTAATAGATGTAACAATTTCGGCTATTTCTTATTTACTTGAAAACCCTAGACACTATTATAATATCATCGGATTTCCTATCAAATGTTTTGGTTAGCGTAAGGCAAAAACTTTTTCATGTTTATTTGTGGGAAGTCTTACGTGATACCTTTCTTTTCAAAAGGTTTTTTTGAAAGTTAGGAAACTTTAACCTATTACTCACACCAGACCCATGTCTGACCCGGAGTTTATTTTTGTTTTTCATAAACTCTTGGGTACTCAAATTTTTATGAGTAGTCAAGGGATTCAGGTTAGGATTCAGGTTAGCTTTGACGAATTGTGGAGGAGCAAATGGAGCAGGAGGCTTTTGCGTGTAGATATCTAGTATTTCGCTGTGTAGTTGTATTGAGTTGTATAACTAGACAGGTGTTTATAACTGTCTAGTATATGTTGTATATCTGTGTACTCTGATAATGGTTATAAACTATGTAATATTTATGTTATTAATATAATTTATTCGTTACGCTGTGTAGATTCTGATGTTGTTTCTTTCTTCTCTTCTTTCTATTCTCTTTTCTATCCCTTTCTTTCTTCAAGATGATGCGATTTTCCGAGAGTGGAAAGTCGGGTCGTCGCAGCTGGTATCAGAGCATTCGGCTGAGTGAATACCTAGGCTCTGAAGTGTGTCTTTCTTTAGGGAGCATTAGGCTGAGTGAATACCTAGGCTCTGTAGTGGTGTCTTTCTTGAGAGAGCATATTTGTAATTTTAAATATATATAAATATATTTATTTATTTCTACCTATCTGTTGGGTTACCTGTTCAGGTTTTCCAATATAAGTTATAAAGGTAGATGTGGTAGTAGTGTGTGTAACACGATCTACCATTGGTTGGAGTCTGATGTTTGAGATTGGAAGTGTATCTGTCGAGACTGTAGACCAAATACCGTCTCGAGTGAGTTTTGTAGTGATGAAGAACTTCATTGAGCTCTAAAGGAAACCTGTTAAGGTTCGGAGTTTATTTTTGAAGTTGGATGAGTAGAGTTTGGATCTGTCGGATGAGCAGATGTGAGTGATGGTATTTTGATACCTCAGGAAATAGTAGCTGCGTGATGAGATGCAGTGACTATGGATGTTCCCGAAGAGGTTTTCTTTGGAACAAGTTAAGAAGGTGAGTCTGTTTCAGTGTTGTGGCTGTGTTCAGCTGGAGTTTCTGTTTTCTTTGAGGTCCGAGTTTCTTGAAGAGCTTTGGATTTGGAATTATTTGGCATCTGTGGCAGCAGTGCAGTTTGGAGTGTTCTCGGTGTTGGGAAGAGATCTTTTGGCTTAGCAGTTTTTCTAAAGTGGAGTTCAGGAGCAGTTGAGTGAACCCGTTTCTTCGATGGGTTGGCTAGTTAAGTTTAAGTTGTTCTATTAGGTTAAGGAGAACATTTTTTTCTTGGATTTGGTTTGGTGGATCGCAAAAGTGACTTGCGAATTGTTTGAGTGTTCTCTTGAGTTATCTGATTTTTCGGGATGTCTTCAAGAAGTCAGAGGTTAGTTTGCATCTGGAGATTGAGTTTTTTTTATCGTCTGGGATTCCAGGAGTGGTACCGATGGTTCAGCTTTATAGAAGAATGGTTCTAAGAATTGAGTTGGAGTAGCATCTCGGAGTTTTGGAGGAACTTTTGAATGATTCTTATGGATTTGTTGAATCATATCTCTGGGGTGTGTTGTCCTGTTTGTGCTTGCGTTCTTCTTCAGCATTCTCTTCTTTAGATCAGAGTTGAGCAGCGAAAGCAGTTGGGAAGTGTATCTGCTTTTCTTTTCTCGGATAGGAGAAGTGAGTTGTTGTCTTCTGATGTTAAGGAGTAGAGTTTGGGTTTTTGGTTTGGTTGATCTTGAGGAGATCATTTTGTTGAGTTGATTGGTCTAGTTTGTTTCTAGAAGCATCAGCGAGAGATGAGCTGATCAGTAAGGTTGTAGGCAGCCCAGGATTGTCCGAAGAGATTTTGTGGATAAGAGTTGGAGGAATTTGGATTCTGAAGTCGGAGATTTAATTTTGGATAAGTTGTCTCCGATCATAAGTGAGCTATAAGTTTTGGTAAGTCTGAGAAGTTAGCACTGTATTGTTTTGGATCTTTTCTGTATCTTGGAGGATAAGTGATTGATCTACAGGATTGGATTGCCAGTTTGGATAACTGGGATTCGATGAGTTTCACGTATATCTGAGGGAGTATGTGTACGATCTATCTCTGATTGTGGAACCAGCAGTTCTGGAGTTTTGGTTGTTGAGTCACACTCGTTTGTAGTCTGATATTTTGTCTAGTGTTATAGATATAGTTGTATAGGAGCTTTGTAGCTTCATAGTATGGTTTGTTTGGATTCTCTGGAGCGAGTATGCCGGTATATATATACCTAGGGAAACTCGATGAAATTTTATCCAGAATTTTATCTGGATAATTAGATTTGTTCGATTGGTTGTTTGGTTGTTAGCATATGTTTGATATATGCTTGTGTTTATAATTAAATTTAATGAGATTATTAAATTACCTTTGTTTTAAATTTCGAGGACGAAATTCTTTTAAGGGGGAAGGATTGTAATATCTCGGAATTTTTAACAATATCAATTTAATAATCTGTAGTTAAAATTAAATTGATATTGATGTTCTGTTAATAATTATTCAGATAAATTTAATAATCTTCTTCAATAAATATTTAAATTGGTTATTTTATCTTTTAAAAATAATAAATTGATTTCTATTTACAATATAAATATATGGTTTATATTTTTAAATAGATTGGTATTAATTTTAATAAGTAAAGCATATTTTCTAGTTTTAATATTTGTAGTAAACTGGAAAATTTGTTTTATTTAATATTCAAAGCTTTTCAAAGTTAAATAAATGATTTTTGGTTTAAATTTAATAATTAAATCATGTTTTAAAATTCTAATATATACATTATAAATTGAAAGTTTTGATTTTAATTAATATTGAGTTTTAAAGACTACTTCATAAATAAATATATGATTTTAAAATTGATGAGAAAAATATTTAAAGGGTTTAAATTAAATTGGCTTAAGTTTTAAATTTAGAATAAACAAACAAATGATTTCATGACTTAATAAAATGGATATTTTATAAATAAAAATATAATTTCTTGTAAAATTATTTTTAATTTAATAAAAAGAGATTTATAAAAGCAATATTAATATTGTAATGTCTTTTTAAATAAGTTTTGAAAAGATTTGTAATTTTTATTTCAAATTGAATTTATATTTACAATTTGATTTGAAAATATTTGATTTTGAATTTAGTTTGAATTTAAGTTCAAAAGTATAAAATTTTAATTGATTTAATCTTTAATATGTATAAGTTCATTTATAAACATAATTTGTTCTTATTTCTTTTGTAAATTCATACACATATCAAATATAAACTAACAATTTAAATTAAGCTAATATAACATACATTTGTAATTAGTACTAATCATTTTAAAGAGAAAACTAGTGTTCAAAATTAGCATTTACAAATAGACAAGTGTCTAACTTTTGACAAGTGTTAAATTTTGTTTTAAATTTTCTTTTCTTTTATTAAATCTGAAATACATTTGTATAGTTTGCATCTTCATTTCATATTGCATTTTTCTAAATCAAAGAAATCATCAAGCTTCTAAGATCAAAATTCATTTTTTCATATCCTTAATCAAAATCTGCATTTCCTTAAAAAGAAATCCACAAATCTGCATAATCAAAACCATATTCAAATCTGCATACCACAAATTCATCAAGTTCAAACCTGCATCCTCAAATCCATCAATCTGCATTTCCTCAAATTCAAGCAAATCTGCATCTATTCACCAATAATCTGCATATTACTCAAGACAAGGAAATCTGCAAAAATCAAATTAAGCTTGCACTGTTTTCCAACAAAACTCTCCATACTCTTATGTCAGTAATCATCTTCAAAAAGGAAATTTGTGTTTTTAAAATCTGGAAAAATATATAATTTCTGCATGCATCTGCATTTTCTGTAATCTGGAAAAATATGATCTACAAACAAACTTACATTTTCAAGAGCAACCTGGATGTCAAAAGAAATCAAGTGTCATAATGAACATCTGCATGCTAGCATTTGGGTCAAGCTTGCATTTTTATATCTTCTGCATAATGGAGAAACAGGGACTCTGCATATCATATTTCTGCAAATTCAAATGATCAGTGGTCTGCATCATTAAAAAGTGAGTAACTTTAAATCTTAATTCTTTTTAAATAGGATTGCATGCTAGATTTATTTTTGTTTTGATAAACAAGTATTGCTGTGAATAAATGTATATAGGCTGTTGTTTATTTATTGTTCTGTTTTCTTGATTTTCAGGAAATTTTTTATCAAAACCTTATCTTTTAAATTTTAGTTTCTGATATGTTTAGATTTATTAAATAAGGTTATTAATTATCCTGACTTAACTTTTAAAGTTTTAAGTTAAAAAAATGTCAAGAAAGTTAAAATTATGAGTTGACTCTGGAAACAGGCAAAAGCATCATGCATGCTTATTTTTATCAAAACTCAAACAAATGGATGTAGTAATGTAGTAGTATAAATCAAATATTTAAACTGTAACTTGATTTTTAAATCAAGTATTGGAATTTTTAGGTGTTTGATTAAGTGGTAGTTTGTTCTTAAACCAAAATATGAATTTGTGAAAATTCTTGCAATCTGTAGTATAAGAAAACCCAAATTTCTTTCTGAGTTATTAAGTAAGGATCATAGATCCTTGGGAAAATCAGAGAAGTGTATAATGATTATTAGATTGGTAGCAGTTTGAAAATTTTCAGTATGAACCCTAGTTTTGGAATAGGGTTAAAGATTGAGTCGGTGTGAGATAATGGATGGATCGAGTGATTTGGTTTTTGGTGTGTGGGTAGTTGGTATGTAGAAGCGTTCATGGCCGGAGGGGTCGATCTGCAAGTGGTCGAAGGTGAGAAATATGGCCGTTGACAGGTTTTGGACATAGAACCTGTTTTCTGTTTACAGGTTTTGGAAATTAGGGGTTAATTTGAATTCTTGTTTATTTGATCGATCTGGTGATTGAGGTAGGGCATGGATGAGTTATTGGTTGTGGTTTGATCGTCTTTGATGATGAGAAGGAGGCAGGAGTCGCCATGCATATGCACGGCGATGAAATTCTGGTGAACTATTTTGGGTATGGGAGTGTTGCAGAGATGGCTCGAAGTAAGAAAAAGAAAACTCGAAGTAAGGCAGCTTTTGACTCGAAGTAGAATTTGTTTTCTCGGGTTGGAACTGTAAATTTCCAGGTTACAGTAGAAACTGTGTTTTTTTTAATCTGGGTTTTAAAAACTTTTAGAATCTGTACTTTTGGGTTTAAGGTAGGGTTTAAGTTTAAAATCAAATTCAAGTTTGTATTTTTGATTTGAATTCGAATTACAGTTTTTCTTAAAATAAAATTAAAGTTTCAGAAATTTAAACTTAATTAACCATTGGTTTGATAAAATAGTTTTAAACACTTTTAGAAATGAGATTTTAAAAATATGAGTGGATTTGAGGTTATTTAAAATCTAGAAATTCAAAAGTTTAATTTGAATTTCAGGTTTAAATTTTAAAGAAGGTTTAAATTGAGGTTTTAAATGAAAGTGATGATTTAAGTTATTAAAGGTTTTGAAATGGATTTTAACTTTAAAAATTTTATATAACATTTGTTTGATTTGCAATTTAAAAAGTTTTAAATTATTTAAAACCTTGATAAGTTTAAAATTATTCTATTTTAACTTGAATTTAAATTGAAATTTAAAAGTAATTTCAAAAGTACTTAGTTTTGAATTAAATTGTTTTAAACATAACTAAGTTATGTTTATCCTGAAATTTAAATTAAGATTAGTGTTTTAGAATTAATTAAGAAGGTAATTAAGATTAATTAATTAATTTAATTAATTAATTAAATTTGGAATTAATAATTGATTAATGATTAATCAATTTAAAATTAAGATCATTAATTAAGTTATTAATTAATGATAAATGAATATTAATTATGTAATCAAGTTTTAATTGAGGTTAATTAATTTTATAATTAACTTTAAATAATGAATGATTAAAGATAATTTAAATGGTAATTAATTTAAGTTAATTACCTTATAAAATAATTTGAGGATGGTTAATGAAGGTCATTAACCATGATTATTTAACAATTAATTAATGTAGTTAATTTTTTATAATAAATTAGATTAATTAATTTAATAATAATCAATTGTGAATGATTTGAGTATAATTACTTAGTAAAGTAATTAAGAAATTAATTACTTAATGTAATTAATTTAATTGAATTAGATTGTTTAATTTAATTAATTAAGTTTAATTAATTTTAAACACTTGGGTTTTATAAATAATTACTTTATGTAATTAATGATTTGGAAATTACTCAGTTAAGTAATTGTTTAATAATTACATGATTGTAATTAAGTGGAGATGTTTAAGTGTGAGGTAATTTGGTTTAATTTATTTAATAATTAATCATGGATTAATTAAGTAATTAATTAAAGGATAATTAATTTATTTAATAAGTAATTAAGTTAGTTAATTACTCTGTGATGATGATTAATAAGTTAATTACTTAAGGTAATTAATAATTAAGGATCATTAATTATTTTAATGATGTAATTAAAGATGATTAATTACGATTAATTAATCAACAATAGATAATTAAGGTAATTAATTAATTTATTAATTAAGGATTAAGTTAATTAATTATGATTAATTAATTAATTGAAGTAATTAAGGGTTAATTACTGTTTAGTTGAGAATAATTAATTTTGTGAAATTAACTAAGGATAATTACATGAATGTAATTCAGGGTAATTAATCAAGAGTGATTAATTAAACTAATTTATGATTGATTAATTGATTGTAATCAATTAAATGGTTAAGTAAGCAAGTTATAATTTGATGAAGTAATTAATTTAATTTATTTTTAATTAATTTAAGATGAAGTGATTAATTTAATTCATTTTAAATTAATTAGAAATAGAGATAGTTAATTTAATTCATTTTAAATTAATTATATTATGGTATGAGTAAATCTTTGCTTATGTGTGAATGGATGTCATTGATTGTCTTGGATGCTTTGTGATCTCAGTAATGAGATAAATAATATTGTGTGGTATGAATGACTTGATTGTATTGTGATGATAACTTAGATTATCTTTTGTGATGGTGATATATGGAATATCTATTTGATATTGATAATGTGAATTACCTGTTATACGATAATGTTGATTATCAGTTATGATTTATGAGTTATCTATCTGTGAGTATATAGATACTGTGTTAAATTGTTTTAATTTTAAAACAACTTGGACTTAAAAGACACGCTTTGGATTTCTATGAGACCGGGATCGGGTTTCCATATTTGGATATCCGTAAACCACATCGATTCCAAATAACGTTAGGTCGTGAATCCAAGTGGAGCGAGTGAAGACTCGAGGTGTAAGGACTATGAGTTAATATAACTCTGTGGGTGATTCCGTAATGAGTTGACGGAATTAGTTCTTATAGATTTGAGATGGTGGTTTTGAGTGCAAGGGTTATTGTCGTTAACTCTGAGGGTGATTCCAAAATGAGTGTAACGAGATAATGCCTTCGGTTTCGTTCGAACCCGGAACGAACTTGTATGGATTGAATGCTTTCAAAACATCGTCAGGTGGACGATGAGCATTCTAAGTGATATGTCCTATAAAGGTAATCGTAGCCTCAAGCCTCATCAACCGGGAATGGCTAAAACAGGGGAGGTGCAGCAAGGCTTCGTGGGTCGCACCCACTGGAGAGCAAGATTGATCCCTGTCTAGAAGTCCCTTTATATTCGTGTGTGGGTGGTTGCTAGCTACAACCACGTGGTTGTCTTGTTCGGAACTATTCAGTAAGAAATGGGTCCGGCTTTGTGTTACAGGGGGTCGGGAGTGATCCTCGGTACGTTGATCTAGGCCACGTACTGTGACGGGCGGTACCCCAGTAGCCCTGCCATTGTATGGAATCCAAAATCCAATAAGTGCCAACGGTTTTGATTGTATTACCCACTTTTGTGGCTAGTAGCTAGAATTTAATAGATGTAACAATTTCAGCTATTTCTTATTTACTTGAAAACCCTAGACACTATTATAATATCATCGGATTTCCTATCAAATGTTTTGGTTAGCGTAAGGTAAAATTTTTTCCATGTTTATGTGTGGGAAGTCTTACGTGATACATTTCTTTTCGAAAGGTTTTTTGAAAGTTAAGCAACTTTAACCTGTTACTCACACCAGACCCATGTCTGACCCGGAGTTTATTTTTGTTTTTCATAAACTCTTGGGTACTCAAATTTTTATGAGTAGTCAAGGGATTTAGGTTAGTATTCAGGTTAGCTTTGATGAATTGTGGAGGAGCAAATGGAGCAGGAGGCTTTTGCGTGTAGATATCTAGTATTCCGCTGTGTAGTTTTCTCTGAGTTGTTGTATTGAGTTGTATAACTAGACAGGTGTTTATAACTGTCTAGTATGTATTGTATATCCGTGTACTCTGATAATGGTTGTAAACTATGTAATATTTATGTTATTAATATAATTTATTCGTTCCGCTGTGTAGATTCTGATGTTGTTTCTTTCTTCTCTTCTTTCTATTCTCTTTTCTATCCCTTTCTTTCTTCAAGATGATGCGATTTTCCGAGAGTGGAAAGTCGGGTCATCGCAGCTAAATCACTTACTCATGTATGTGGATGGAGATAACCCATAGGCATGCACTGAGATGATGATAGACGACGATGCTCTGGTTCGTGAAATCTGTATTTTCCTTTTGGCTTCGACGCTTGCTTTTTCTGTTTTGGTTTTGGAGTTTGTTTTGAACTTTTGGTTTTGCTTGTTTTCTGGTTTGGATTCTGGTTTGGACGTTTGCCTTTTGGTTTGGATTTTTGATATGGATTTTTGGTTTTCTGGTTCGATTTGGATTGGATTTTCCTCTAGTTTTTGGCTAAAAGGTCGTCGGGTATGGATTATGCCTCTCGCATCGTCCAAACTTGGCGGTCGGCTTATTCAGATCATCGAGCTTGCTCAACAACGGTCCGGAGCGACTAGGGTTCGGCCTAGGACTTAGGCCTCATATTATCGATCACTTTTTATTTCAGGTCATCGGGTATGGACTATGCTCGAAAAAGGGTCAGGAGCGACCAAGATTCGGCTTAGGACTTAAGCCATGACATTACTCAGCGCTTGGGGACACTGAATCGAGAACACAAAGGCATTGATTAACATAAGTCACCGAGTATGGATTACACTTGGCAAGAACTCGGAGTGGTTACGGATTTGGAAATTGGCCATGAACAGCTAAGGATTTGGGCATGGACCCAGAGCGGTCCCAGATTTGGATATCAACCTGGAGGGTTCATGGATTCGGTTATTGGTTATTGGATAATGATGGATTAGATCTTGGCTATCGGATTCGTATATCGTCTCTGGATTTGGACCTGGCGAGGTCCTGGATATGGATTTTAGGACACAGCGAGATCCCGACTTTGGATTTGGACCCAGCAAGGTCCACGATTTAGATTACCGGACCCAAAGAGGTCCCTGACTTGGATAAAATGATTTAGAGAGATCATGGTTCGGTTAACAGATTTTGTACGGATTCGAAATTGGATAACGACTTGGAACAGTCGTATAGTAAACTATCATATTTGGATGGAATTGCATGATAATGGATGGAACATGGACTTCAGATATAGGATTTGAGGCTACTCAAAACATACCTTTCAATAGCAAGGCATGTTTTGAGGATCAAATGTTAACCGCCTTTTGGCAAGGCGATAGACAGGCAGATTTAACTATGTCGACTACTCGTTTGTCAAGACTGGAATACGATGGGTTTAAGTCAGCTGTTAGATAGACAATCAATCACGGATGATAATCATGATTATGAAACCCGGATTCGGCATATCCAATGGACAAAAGTTACGGAATACTTGAAATATGAGTTTCAACAAAAGTCGAGGTGATTCGGATGTTTGGAGTTTGCTTCGAGTTGCTTGTGGGTCGGCTTCGAGTTTTGAAGCAGTTTGCTTCGGGTCATGAGAGTGGCAGGCTTTGGGATCGACATAATGTAGTGTTTCAGCATGCTTTGGGTCGGTTGGGAATAAACACTGGGTCAGTGTTGTGAAAGCTTCGGGTTGGTAGGAAGGTGGGTCGGTCTTGTTGGAGGGTCGACGTGCTAGAAACCTTGGGTCGGTGGGTTTCTTCCCAGGTCGGCAAAAAAAGGGCGTCAGCATGGTGAATTGGATTGATGACTTTTGTTTGCTCTGGGTCATTGGACTTCGTGCTTTGGATCGGTAGATTGGTTTTGGGATCGGTGAACATGGGGTCGGTATGTTGTATAGAGTCGGATGCTTCGGGTCATTGAGCTTTCAACTCTGGGTCGGCATAGTATAAACTTGGGGTCGGCATAGGAAGGCAAATCGGCAACACACTGAGTCAGCATATTCATTTAGCCTTGGGTCGGCGCGCTCAGGACTTCGGGTCGGCGCTCGGGTTTCACATTGGGATTAGTATTTGAAGGCAAGGGGTTGATGTAATGTTACTTAGAGTCTTAGCATGAGTTACTTCGAGTCCTACATATGTTCGCTTCGAGTCACACCCGGGGCAACATTGGGTCGGCATGCTCAAAGCTTGGGGTCGGTCAAATGAAGAAGTTAGGTTCGACTATGGCCTTGATGTGCCTGGACTACTCAGGAGGCCCAGTAACTCCGAATTTTCCTATAAATACCGCATGCAGGGCTTCAAAAAGGGATCTTCTTCATTCTGTTTCCCTTCATCTTCTCCGCTAAGGCTACTCTGCCATTATTGTTTTAAAACCTTCATATTGTAACTGTAATTGATTGTGATATTAATAAAAAAAAAATTCTGAAGTGACGTAGGCCAGAGTCAACCGAACTACTATAAATCCTTTGTTATTACTGCTTTCTTTTTAATTTGGATTGTTCTTCATATTTATACTCTCTATATACACTCTGTCTGTGGTCTATAACTGTTAGTTGGTGCTTTCAATGGCGTTTGGGTGTTAGTGACCAATTTTGGCGCTAACAGCAATGGATAAAGGAAGAGGAATGATCTCTAACTTCTCCTAACTAAGCTTTGTAACAAGGCAGTATTTCTTCTCACCTTCTCTAACTTGACCTCTTTGGTAAGGCCAAGTTCCTACTCAGGATCACTTATAATGGACCTGATAGAGGCTTAGACTAACTAGTTATCACAGCATCGTCATCGGTTTGAGTACACTGATTTCCACCAGTTTCCTCATCCAGCAAAGCTTCAATCATTTGCTCATAAAGGTTGAGAGTTTCTTCAACCAGGATGGTTGGAATAGTTGATGAAGTTAGAATGGCTACTGATTCTATTGCAGATGCTTGTTATCTCGGTTGAGAGTCCTTATCAAGAAGAGGAGTGATTAAGAGCCGACTTGAAACTTGAGAGATATAAAAGGATAGATTAGAGACATCAATCAGCTACATGTCAACCTTCCAAAATACAGGGGAAGTCAGCGAGATTCTTTAAATCTTGTATCTGGGATCCTTTGTGAGCCGGAGTGCCACTAGAATTTCATTTCGAGATGGGAGAAAGCACGCTAGGGTTATGCATTTGGGGATTCTTTGGATCATACCTAGAATCAGAGGATGAATCTAGGCAGCTTGGGACCCAAGTGTCTATCTAATAGTGGCGTCATTTGGCGATCCTGAGCCTTCACTCAACTTTTTCTTTACAGTGGCGAATGGCTCCGGATGAAGAATAAACTCACCTTTTATTAGCACATCTGGCTCATCGTCTATCAAAACTGCCTTCTCCGATTAAACATGGTCCACCACACCACTTTTCAAGAATTCTTTCTCCTCTGTGACAATTTGTTCCTAAGTCAGGCCCAAAACCCTAGGATAATCATCACCAAGCCATTCAAGGTTGCGAAACATGAGAACATTGGTGCTATATTTGATGAGCCTTGATTCAAACCTCTCTAATATCTACTGCTAGCCAAAACTTTCCTCTTGACAAGTGTGTTTAGGTCCCTAGCATATGTGACTACCTTATCCCTTTTTTCCTTAGCGTTGAGCAGCTCATCGCAGTAATCCTGAGCTTGTTGTAGCATCTCCTCCTTTTCCTTTGTTTAGCAGTCAAGCTTGGTCTTCAGTTCAGCCATGCTCCCATTTGTGGTGTCTCTCTCTAACACCAGACCATGGTTTCGGTGGAACATTTTCCCCATCTTATCTCGATGCTTGGCCCTCTCAGTTTGGGTGCCTTGATGGCATCCTTAGCTTTCTTCTCGGCTTCAACTTGAGATTTCCTCAGTTTTCAACCCCTATATAAAAATGAGCTATATTCTTTTGTTATTGCCCCCAATGAGATTCTGCTTTAAGATTTCGAGTTGCCTTTCCCTCGAGACCTCGAAGATTTTTAGCTACTCATGACCATTCATTGTATTGATTATAAACATCTTTCATGCAAGCAATGGTTATCTCTTGGACGTTAGACGGAATTCTCTTCAAGGTGGGCACAAACTTAAGCCCAATTAAGCAAATATTTGGGAACTGTTCTCTCAAATTAGCCATCCAAGCATCCGCAGTAAGTAGTGGCTCCACAAAGACGATTGGAGCTTCAGTAGTTTCTTTGCCAGATCGTTGATGAGAAGTCTCAGAACCACTCTTTTGGTGCCCATCGTCGGAAGATCAACTGCGATGCGCTAAGGTCAATTGTCGAATAGGAGCAAAAGCTGGAGGTGGAGCACAGGATGTGCCATTAGGTGGGATGTCATCACAATAACCTGAATGTTTATCCAAGTCCTTTAGAGGAGGAGATCTGGACCTACGGCAATACCTGGAGTTGAAGTCTCGTAATCGATAATCACTGCTACGGCTATCTCTATATCCGTCATCTCTATCACGACTACATCTATCACGATCGAATTGATGACTAGAGTCTAAGTCCTGGCCGCTACCTTGATGGTAAGCACTTGGATATCATTTCCACTGTTGAGCTATTTTATACTCCACATATTGGATTATATATTTTCTTTAGTTTATGGATCCTTCAAATAAAATGAGAAGAAGTTAGATCCAATGAACAAGGAGCAAGTCGAGTGCTAGTGTTGTGAAGTGCACATGTATGTAAGTTTCATCTTCTCTCCTCAATGGACAATGAGCTGGAGCTTTGCTCACGGGAGCGATCACTCGCATACTGGTAGGATGGTATCCTAGTCGAAGCGGATAAGGAGTAGATGCCCTCAAGATTAATGTTATAGACATCGAAGGAGTCAAACTCGGTAGGAATTATCCCTAATCCAGCAAATATGGCTGCTTATGGGATAAAAGGCATTTTCTCTGCAACTTTACTGGTGGAGTGTAACATCCCCTATTTTGAGGCCCGAAACTAACTACTACAGATGTTGTAGTCATCTACGGTATTAATTTCCGATGGACAAATGCGATAATATTAATGGTATCGATAATATTAGAAACACTATAATATTAAATATTTCAAAAACAATTTCATAAAAACTTTTCTCATTACGTTTCAAATTAACATTTCATATTCAGTACATAATCCCATAACATTTCCTTGGTAAACATAATTATTACAAAATATGCAGAAAGCGACATATGAAGGTGCACCATTAAATGTTCAGAGTTACTAAACAGACAGCTATAACATCTACCTTTGTGAACAACATTTAATCACAGCGGCATACATATATAGATGATCTCCTACATAGCTGACTTTGCCTTCAGCATGTCTTTGGAAGCTTTATCCGCCAAAACCTACTAAACCTGAAAACCTTTACTCTAAGCCTACTCAAACTAAATTTTTAGGATTCGAGAGTTTACGGGGAAAACATAAACTTCGAGTCAGACAAAATGTCTGATGTGAATAATAATATGACATCTCAATCTCAATTTATTGATACTAAGTGAGACCACGCCATCTAGAGGAATGGGTTTTCCTCTCACTAATATCCTTTAAAAGCATATCTTTTGCAATCGAAATCCTACAACCAAACTGGTTATAAAAAAACAATAAAACAATAACATGTATGCATACAAAATAGGTAAACATTGATCTATCCATCAAAACACCATATTTTTATCAACCAGACTATAAACCTATGGCCGACTCGGACCCACTAGAGATAATAAATGTTCTAACTTACTGTTAGAGAAAAATTAGATGGTTTGTCCATATCTTACTACTTCTAGGGCCAGCTGGTCCTATTAGTTTTGCTGGCTCACCAATAACTTATCGCTGCTCTGTATATTCCTTTCGGTGTGTAACCTTCTTTTAGTCCTACCCATGATACTGCCCTACACACTGGGACTTATGTTAGTTATGGGCTACTGGCTAAAGTATAGGGCGTGACCCCACATCAATACCATATGGTTTTCTAATATCTAAGTCATTCTTTAGTAAAATCCAGGGTTAACTACCCTATCCATATTTCCTTGAAAACAAAATCTTTGTAACTGATTTAATCTTTGAAATCATTCATAAAACAAGAAAAACAAAGGTCGTTTACTTTACCAAAAATACATATGCCATGATATATGCTTTACAAAACATTATTGATGAAAACTCGAAGTAATTAGGGTCTTTGACCCTCTCAAAACTTAGCTATAAGGCCAAAACTAAGAAAAACCTTTACAATAATAAAACTTGGTGACATCATCGCCATTAAAGATCTCTACCCATTCAAAAGCACGTCGAAGCCTTTTATTTAGTATAATATATGGGGATGATGTCGAAGTTATTACTTCACAAATCATAATGTTAAAGATATGAAAAATAAACTTCGATACACATAAAAATATTGGCCCTACGGCCTCATCGAGGCTGGTTAAGCTCGATGACTATAAAAGCATGGGTTAGGCTAAAAGACTAATTAAAAGCGGCATTGACTAAGCTCGCTAATAATATTAAAAGAAGCATAGGTAAACTCGATAACAAGCTAAAAGCATCCTCGCTAGGCTAGATGACAATTTAAAGCGATAAGGGTTAGGCTCGACGACCAACGGGTCGGCGAGGCTGAATTTCCAAGTCATTTAACAAAACAATGCGACATCGAGGTTATAGGGGTTGGCGAGTCTAAATAACACATGAGGCTACAAGCCTCTTTAAATAAAATGCGGCATGCTTTCACATCGACACGGCCATGTCGAAGGCCATCGCTTTATCTTTATTACTGCCTCGACGAGCTATAAATCAGTCCGCTTCATGTTAAGCTCATTAACATTATGCGTATTGGTTTATTCCATGCCGATGACGATGATGTATGGTGAGATGTGGCTCGACATAGCCAATATCAACATGGTAAAGTTGTAATTAACTTAAAAACTGCAATTTTACTATAAAAGGTGTTTTCTTTTCATCAAACCTCTGTAATTTGTCAAAACCTTATTGGCTGGCAGAACTTTATCAATTTTTCTTACTTGAAAACTGCCACGTACCATCATTTAAATACTAAACATTTTATATATTAACCCTAATTATAATATTCTTTAATTAAACAGTTAAGCCCTTTTGATTTAAGCAATTTATTTATCATTCCTAAACATTTGAAAAAATCCCCAAATATCAAAATAAATGAAATTAATCATATACTTTGACATATAAAAATTTTAGGGTCAAAAACTTATTATAATTATAAATTTACAACTAAAACCTGAAAATAACCAATTTCTCCACTTAGAAAATTCATATAAAATCCATACTTGCATGAAAAATTATGAAATTAATACGCACTTCTAAAATGATATTTCTTACATCATATCAAAATCGCTACACATTTGGACGTCATATGATAGGTTTTCCAACTCAAATATTTCACGAAATTTCATATTTAAATTCTAAAAATCACCAACAAGCATATAATCACTCAAACTACTAAAACATGGAAAAATATTTGAAAAAGAAATCGATTTACATATAAAAATGAAACATAATAAAACCGTGAGATGTATATTCATTATTCACCTTGAATTAGATTTAGAAGATCGAGATTTGTTTTGATTTGATTACTCCAAGCTTCCTACTTTCTTTCTTGAACTTTGCCTCTATATTTCTTCTAGGTATGGCCAGCCTAATCAAGTTGGATTTATATGTGTGTAAATTAATGAAAGAAATGAAGATAGAAGAGTTCAAGGGGTAGGAATGAAGAATATTCCCATTTTGCCCTTATCATTTTCCTCCTTCTTATCTATGTTCTAAGTCTTTATTCTTAACTCATTCGTTAAGACATAACCTCTTAATTATTCAAATCTCAATTCTCTAAACCCTTTACACTATTTAGTTTAATTTATCTAATTCAATGTTCTAAATAATGCTGGTTAAAATAAAGATCGTTACAGACTCTCCTCCTTAAAGAATTTCGTCCTCGAAATTATGATAAGGTATGCACATCAATTAAACATAAAGCTAAAACATACCATCAAACAAGTCAGGATAAGTATTTATATTCCTGCTCTCTGTTTTTCAAGTACAGTCTCTCTCGTCGTCACTCCACTAGACCTTTACTAATTTGATCGTCTTGTTTCTTAGCTTCTTCTTATCCATAGCAACTATACGAACTGGCTGTCTAACTATAATCATGTACAATTCCACTACTAAGTCTTCTAATACAATTGGAGTAATAGTAGTCTCTGGATCTCAAACCCACTTCCTTAGGTGAGAAATATGGAAAACATTGTGGACTCCTGCCAAACTATCCAGTAAATCTATCCTATAAGTGAGTTTCCTGATCCTTTATACGATAGGAAATGGTCCAAAAAATCTAGATGCCAATTTCTTTGATTTCCCAAACCTTATTGCACCCTTCATCGATGATACCTTGACGAAACATGCTCTCCAATCGAAAACTATAAGTCTTTTCATCTTTTATCTGCATAACTTTTCTACCTTGAAAGAGCTTCCTTCATTCTAATCCGAAATAACTCAATCTTTTCTGTGGCTTCTCTTACCATATATGTACCATGGACTAATCCGTCTCAGGTTTCAAACCAACACACGGGAGATTTATACAGTCTTCCATATAAAGCTTCAAATGGTGTCATCCCTATACTAGTCTGATAACTATTGTTATAAGAAAACTCAACTAGGTGTAGATGATCTTCCCATGATCCCCCAAAATATAGCACACAAGCTCTAAACAAATCCTCCAAGGCTTTGTTAACTATTTCCGTTTTCCATCGATCTGCGGATGGTAAGAAGTACTCATCTTGAGCTTGGTACCTAAGACTTCATGTAGACTCTTCCAGAACACATTAGTGAACAAGGAATCACTATCACTTATTATAGTACTAGGAAACCCATGCAGTCTAACCATATTCTTCATGAATAACTTAGGTAATACTGGTGCCGTTCTAGTCGACTTAACGGATATAAAGTATGCACTCTTATTCAGTCCATCCACTATAACCCAGATACATTATTTTCTCTACTCAGCCTTAGCAACTAGTCTACGAAATTCATAGATATAGAGTCCCACTTCCAAAATGGAATACCTAAAGGCTAAAGTAACCCCATTCGGTTTTTGTTGCTCAGCTTTTACATGTTGACAGTTCAAACACTCCTTAAGAACGTCCTTCCTTATGTTTCCAATATTCGTAACACATAGCCTTCCTTTTTTCCTTAACCACCCATTTTGGTCAAGATTGAAATCTTTTAAATCATCAATCTCAGGTCTACTCTTTAAATTTCTGATCCATTCAGCTAGTAATGGATCATCTCCTTGCTTAGAAGCAATCCTTTCGATCGTCACCGTTCGAATTTCTAAACATGACAACATAACAGTTTCTTGACTTGAACATACCGTAGATCTTTACCACACACCACATGTAATAAAAGCTTATAAATATTTCCACTCAGCTATCATTGCGATACTGCATTATAGTGTTTTATACTGAATGCATTCGCTAACTTATTTCCTTTCTTCGGCATATACTCGATTTTGAAGTCATAAGCAGCTATAAACTCTAATCATCTCTGCTGTCCCATATTCAATTCCTAATGAGAGAATCAGTATGTTAATGATTTATGATCCATTAACAGCTCGAATCTCTCTCCCAAAAGGTAACATCTCCACACCTTCAATTGAAAAATTACTGCAGCTAACTCATGCATTGGATATCCAACTTCATGCGGTCTGAGCTATCGAGAAGCATAGGCAATCGCTTTCCCTCTCTGCATTAACATAACTCCTAATCCAGTTCCACATGCATCCGCATACACCACTAAATCTTGATTCCCATGCGGAGCCACTAACACCGGCGGATTAGTCAATAAGTGTTTCGACTTCCAAAATGCCACCTCACACTTATCGGTCTAAACATACTTCACGTCTTTCCTTGTTAACTTAGTTATCGGTGATACTATCCGCGAGAAAATCTTAATGAATCTTCGATAGTAGCCAGCTAATCCCAAAAGCCTCTTTATCTCAATCACCGTCTCAGTTCTCTTCCAATTATTAACTGCCTCTATCTTATGTGGTTCTACTAACAAACATTTTTCTAAGAATACATGACCAAGGAACTTCACCTCCTTCTTGCAAAAGTGACACTTTGAAAACTTTGCCTTTAACTAATGATGCTTCAGTGTCTCAAACACTATCCTAAAATGAACTTTATGGTCTCTTTCATCCTTAGATTATATCAAATTGTCGTCAAAAACCACCAACAAGAATCTATCCAAATGTTCTCGAAATTCATTAAGTCTATGAAGAAGGCTGGCGCATTAGTCAATCCGAATGGCATTACCAACCACTCATATGATCCATACCTAGTTCTAAATGTCGTCAAAGGGATACTATCCTCCGCCACTCTTAGTTGATGGAACAATATCATCAAATCCAATTGAGAAAACACTTTGGCTCCTCTCATCTAATTAAACAAATCGTCAATCTTTGGCAGTAGATATCGATTCTTTATCGTCTTCTTATTTAACTTATGATAATCGACAAACAACCTTAGCGATCCATCCAGTTTCTTAACAAATACTACGACTGCTTCCCAAGCGAACTGCTTGGTTTAATAAACTTTTTCCTTTTAAATCCACCAGTTGCACCTTTAACTCCTTCATCTTGGTAGGTGTCATCCTACTTAGTGGTCTACCAATAGGTTCAACTCCTGGTACAAACCTATACAAAATTCAATAGCTAGTTTCGACAGTAGTTCTGTTACTGGTTCAAAGACATCTACAACTTCTCTCACAATAAAAACTTGGTTTAACTCGTAGTCCTCCTCCATTACACCCAACAAAGCACAATCATCAAAACTCATGTTCTCTACAGAGTATATAATCCGGTCACTACTAATAGGGTATCTTGGTGATATTTTCCTATCATGGCAAAATATCCCAGCACCATACTAACTTAACAAATCCATACCCAAAATAATTCTGAAGCCCACGAAATCAAACACATGCAAACTGCAAGAAAATATATGACCTAACAATTCAAACTCTAACTGGTCACATCTCATCCCAAGAGTTGCAACCCTCCTATCAAATTCACAACCTTTAAGGAAGTAACTAGGTATAAGGGTTCAAGGGTAAGCTTATCTACTAATGAGATATGAAAGAATGTGATACACCGGTATCAAATATAATTCTAACAAGTATACCATGAATCAAAAGCTACCTCCCATCACATCCTTTCCTTCTCCTAAGCTTTTGGTCTAGAGGTAGCTAGTTCCAATGCAAATACCTTGCCTTTTCAGATTTAGCTAATTTCTTGCACTGGTTCTTATAATGACCGATCTGATCATAATTGAAGCATTTGATATTCTTCCTTCTAAACACCTTTTTTCCATCTCTAGGATGATGATCATTTACAAAATGCCCTTTCTTATCACACTTATCGCAGATAATCTTAGATTTTCCTTTCATGACAGCCCACCCTTCTGAGCTCACTTCTTGTGAAAGAACTTCCTCTTATGATTCTGCCCACCTTGAGCCTCTACTACTTTGTTACTACCAAAGAAAGCATGCATCTCTTTATTTCTTAAATCTATCTCAACAACTACATCACATGGATCCCTGAGATGTGACAAATTTTCCCTAGCAAGCTTAGGTCTCAGTCCGTGAATAAACTTCTCATTCCTCTTAATTAATGTATCGATGGTAGCATACCCATACCGGGACAACTCATTGAACCTCAAAGCATACTCCGACACAGTTATATCTCCCTACCCCAACTCAGCAAACTTTCTCAACAAGGTAGACTTAGCGATATCCCACATAAACCTTTATTCAAACCAACTTCTAAAATCTACCCAAGTCGGGTTTTCCTCCGCTACTCCAACAGCAACACTGTTCCACCAGCAAAACACGGTTCCTTGCAGTTGCCTGGATGCTAACCTTCTCTTCTGCTCATCATTCAGTCCAAGATCAGCGAAAATCCTCTCGGAATGAAGCTAACAATTCTCAACTTTAATTGCATCCTCAGTTCCAATAAATGGCTTTCTTCCAAGCCTACATAATCCCTACTCAGCACAACATGATTGTTGACACCCAGAGCTTCCCGATTCACCCCTCCAGCATTTCCACCTACAAGTCCAACAACAACTCCTGCTTACATCATGTTGACGAAGAACTGAAATATAGCTCTCTTATCAGCCTATGGCGTTCCAGCACCTACATTAGCAGCTTGTACTTGACCTGTATTTCTTCTAGTATTGGGTCTGGCATTTCCATTTGTTGTGGCGCTTCCTATACCAAGATGCACTCTTCCATTTCCTACCTCCATATCTTACTTTCTTTTAAATCTGCATTTGAATACTTAGTAAGACATGGAAGAACGGTCTAAGAGAGATGGGAGAATAGAGATAAAGGATGTACTTATATATAGCAAATACAAGTAGCATTATCCCATACTCGAATATTATTTTCTAATTCATTTTTTTAAAACCTCATTTTAAGCTCAAGATTCTTTTAAGTTTTACGTAAACCTATGCTCTGATACTAGTTTGTAACCCGGATCTTATTTTACGATTCATTATATTTTAAAACTACTTTTAAGTTCAAAATTCTTTTAAGTTTTACATAAACCTATGCTCTGATACCAATTTGTAACATCCACCATTTTAAGGCCTGAAACTAACCGTTATAGATGCTGCAATCATCTATAACACTAATTTCCGGTGACAAAATGTAGTAATGTTAATGGTAAACATGATATCAAGAGCACAAAAATAAGAAATATTCCATACACAATTTCAAAACAACTTTTCTTGTTACATTTTAAATCGGCATTTCATATTCAATACGTAATCCCATAATGTTTTCCAAGTTCAGATAAGTATAATTATTACAAAATACGCTAAGAGAGACATATGAGGATACCCCCTTGGATGATCAGGGTTACTAAATAGACATCTATAAAATCTTCCTTTACATACAACGTTTAATCACAGCGGAATAGATAAATAGGTAATCTCCTACATAGCTAATCTTTGCCTCCAACATGTCTTCGAAAACTTTATCTCCAAAACCTACTGAACCTGAAAACCTTAGATCTCAACCTACTCAAATATAATTTTGAGCACCCTGAGAGTTTAAGGGGAAAACATAAAATTCAAGCCAAACAAAAAGCCAGGTATAAATAATAAAATGACATCTCGATTTGTTGATGTTAAGTGTGACAACGCCGCCTAATGGGATAGGTTTTCCCCTCGCTAATATCCTTCAATGGCATATCTTTTGCAATCAAAATCCTACAACCAAACTTGTTATAACAAATAATATAACAATAAAATGTATGTATAGAAAATAAGTAATCAATGGACTATTTGTCCAAACATCATATTTTTATTAGGCTGATTATAAATCTATGGCTGACTCGCGCCTACCAGACATAATAAATGTCTTAACCTACTGTTATAGGCAAACTATAACATCCTCTATCTAGAGGCCTAAAGCTAAGCGCTACAGATGTTATAGTCATCCATGGTATTAACTTCCAGCGACCAAATACGATAATGTTAATGATATCCATAATATCGGAAGCACGTGAACCTGAAACAAAGTTATAGATTTCACAAAATAATTTTTCTGATTACATTTCACAAAACATGTTTCATATTCTATTACATAATCCCATATCGATTTCCAAGTAAAGATAAAATATAATTAATACAAAATACAAAATAGGAAATAGCTATCTGTCAGCCACTTGTTCGTCATTGGAAGTTTTATTCGTCAACATACTAAAACCTGTAAATCTCAACCCTTAGCCTACTCAAATCAATTTTGAGCACTCGAGAGTTTAAGGAGAAAAACATAAACTTCGAGTCGGACATAAAGCCTGGTGTGAATAATACTATAAATCTCAGTTATTTGATATTAAGTAAGACCATGTTGCTTAGCGGAACGAGTTTCCCTCACTAATACCCGTTTAAAACATATCTTTTGCAAATCATTTCCTGCAACCAAAACTTTTTAAAAATGTAAAGCATTATAATGTAAACATACATATTAGGCAACAAATTAAATATCTGTCCGAACACTATAGTTTTGTTTAGCTAACAACTAACCATTGGCTGACTCGGGCCTGCCAGACAATATAATCAAAATATTCTAACATCTGTTAGACACCCCACTTCTGGACGGTCTATCCCTAACTATTTGTTAAATACTCCTCTTCTGAATGGTTTATCCCGAACTTAACATCTTCCAGGGTCACATGATCCTAATGCTTTTGCGGGCTCACCAATAACCTATCTATATACAAATATATATATTCCCTTTTGTGTGTAATCATAATTTTAGTCTTACTTGTGACAAAGCCCTACACATTGGAATTTTGTACAAAATTAGCAGGGCTAGCTAATGTATAGGGCACGATCGTATATCAGCCTCATTTTGTATTCTAATATCTGAGTCATTTTACTTAGGGTAATCTTCCCCTAAATTTTCTTTGGAAACCATTTATTCTCAAAATGATTTAAAACCTTTAAATCAAATTTAAACAAGAAAAATACATATACTTTGTGATTTTACTCAAAATCATTTTTCCATGTTATATATACTTTACTCAAATCTTTGTTGGTGAAAATATTTAAACCTTAGAAAGTACCCCTTTCGAATCCATTGAAAGTATCCATTTCGAAATCAAGTAAAAGCCCTCTTTCACCAAGGCCAAAAGGTCAAAACATTCCTTTCGAAACAATTCAATCCTCCTTTTGAAAAAACTTGAAAAACTTTTCCATCGAAAGCTATAAAACCTTGGACATCCTATCTTTAAACATTTTAACTTTGCCTTTCGAAAACATTGGAAAACCTTTCCTCTCAAACCTTTCAAAACCACTGGGAACCACCCCTTCAAAACAATTCTTTAAATACTTTTGAAAGCATTGAAACCTTTGTAAACAACATAGCTTTGGAAATCCTTTGGGGTTTAATTTAAAACATGTGGAAACACCTTTCGAAACCATTAAAACTTAACTCCTTCGGAACCTTAGAGTTTTACCTTCAATAGAAAATAAGGGTCATAAACATTTAATTCGAAAGCATTCTTTAGATAGCATTTTCTAAGTAAAGAAGTTATGGTGACTAAACCAACCTTCCAAAAGGACTGGAGAAGCGACTAAGTATTAAAAGCAAACTATACCGTTAGAAAACATTGGCGTCGAAAGGTAGAAAGGCGATAGCTGGGGGTGTCAACCCCATTCGAAAGCATTTACTTAAAACAAAAGGCGCAGCCCATTTGAAACCTTTCCTTTAAACATATGACTCGGCCGAAAGCCAATTAAGTTAAAAGCATACCCTTCAAAAGCAAAGCAGACACATTTTCATTTAAAAGTAAAGACACGCTTCGACCCTTTTGGAACCATTGATCCTGGCCTAGTGCCTTCCACCTTAGTCCAATTCATCCTGTACCAAGTTATTGATACTATATTCATTGGTTTCGATGGCATGGAGACAGAAGTACTTGGTTGGAGCTCCTGTGCCGAAAGTGGCGAAACAGGTTAAAAGCATGTAAAAGCTGTTTTTTACTTTAAAAAGAGTTTCTTTTCAACTAACCTGCCTTGTTTGTCAAAATATTAGTGGTTGCTAATTTTCTTTTCTAAAAGTGCATCCAGTATTTCAAAAAAAAAACATTTTAGTTTACTTATAAAATACCCCTTCTCCTTTTATAAATATATAAAACATTTAAGTCACATACCTTAATTTTATATATTCATCAAAACACTTAAGAAAATTCTACAAAAATTCCATAAAATCATTTTTAATACGTTTTCTAACATATATAAATTTCAGACCTAAATTATATATAATTTAACCGTAAATTATTTTAAACCCAATTAATCATTTTCTCCACTAGAATATATAAAATCCACATTAATTCAAAAAATTATGAAAATTGAAATTCATCTCTAAAATATTATTTCCGGTATATTTATAAAATTGCAAGGTATTTGGATGTCATTAATAGGGTTTTCAGATTAAAACATATCATAAAATCTATATGAATATGCATAATCATCAACAAGCATATATAAAAATTTAATCATTCAAAAACATGGCATGATCATGTAAAACACTTCAGATTCATCTTAAAACCAAAAACAATAGGAAAAATGAGATGTAGTCATTATTCACCTTACCTTTAAGATTATGGAGTTTGAGATTTGAATGAGTTAAGTTGATTAATCTTCTTCCTTTAGCTCTTTCTACCACTTGTTCTTGCTAATGGTGGTCGGCCTTTACTTTAATTCGATATTGCTGAATGGATGTATGAATGAATTCCTAAGGGTTTAGGGTATATAAATACTCATTTTTCTATTTTATCCTCACCTATTATACTTAACCGTTTATTTTTGTTGTCAAAGCACGACTGCCCCTTATTAATTACAAATCTCAATCCCCTTTTCATCACATTATGTTATTTATTTTAGCTCATTAAATATCCTAATAGTGTTACTAAAAATATGGGGTGTTATGAAAATTGGACAGTCTGTCCGTAAATTACTACTTCTAGGGTCAACCGATCCTAATGGTTTTGCGGACTCACTAATAACCTATCTCTACTCTGTGTATTTATTTCTATGTGTAAACTTGTTTTAATCTTACCCATGACACTACCGCATACATTGGAATTTTGGACTCATATTAGCTAGGGGCTACTAGCTAAAGCATAGAGCACGATTGCACACCAGTCCTATTTTGTTTTCTAATCTTTGAGTCATTCTTTAGGTAAATTCTGGGTTAACGGCCCTATCCATATTTCCTTGTAAAAAAATCTTTGTAAGTAATTTAAACCCTGAAATCATTCACAAAACAAGGAAAATATCGGTCCTTTGCTTCACTCAAAATACTTATGTCACGATATATGTTATATAAACATTGTTGATGAAACTCGAAGTGATTAGGGTCTTCGACCCTCTAAAAACTTAGGATATAAGGCCAAAACTATGTAAAACCTTTCCAACAATAAAACTCGGCGACACCATTGCCATTAAAGATCTTTGCCCATTCAAAAGTATGTCGAAGTCTTTTATCTGAAAAATGCATAGGGATGATGCCAAAACCTCTATAATTTGTCAAAACCACTATAATTGTTTCATTTTCACCAAACCTCTATAATTTGTTAAAATCTCATTGGGTAGCAGAACCATATCAATTATCTTTTACTGGAAACTCTCACATACCATTGTTTTAAATACTAATCATTTTACAAATTAACCCTTATTATAAAATATTTTAAATAAACAATTAAGCCCTTTTGACTTAAACAATTTGTATATCATTCCTAAACACTTAGGAAAAATTCACAAAAATCAAAATAAATCGAATTAATCATACTCTTTGAAATATAAGCCAAAAACTTATTTTAATTATTATTTTTATAATTAAATCCCGAAATCAAATAATTTCTCCACATAGAAAATTCATAAAATATCCATACTTGCTTAGAAAATTATGAAATTAAAAACCAACTTATAAAATGATATTTCTAGTATCATATCAAAATTGCAACCCATTTACAAGTCATATGATAGGCTTTCTAATTCAAACATATCACAAAATTTCTATTTAAATTCTAAAAACCACTAACAAGCATATAATCATCAAACTACTAAAACATAGCATATTACTTGAAACAGAAACGTATTTATACCTTAAATCAAAACATAATAAAACGTGAGATGTATATTCATTATTCACCTTGATTTGGATTAAAAAGATTAAGATTTATTTTGATTTGATTACACCTAGCTTCCTACTTACTTTCCTCAGCTTTCCCTATTGACATCTTCTAACTATTGTCGGCCTACTCAAGTTGTATTTGTATGTGTATAAATGAATGAAGGAAATGAAGATAGAAGGGTTTAAGAGGTAGGAATGAAGGTTATTCCCATTTCCACTTATAATTTTCCTACTTCTTATCTATGTTTTGAATCTTTATTCTTAACCCATTCATTAAGGCATGACCATTTAATTATTCAAATCTCAATTCTCTAAACCCTTTACATTATTTTATTTAGTTTGTCTAATTAAATATTCTGAATAATGCTAGTCAAAATTAGGGTCATTACACAGAGGCTGTATATATGTCTATGCCTTGGAAATCATCACTACTATCCTCTTCCACAGAGTAGAATGTTGACCGTCTTTGGATTGTTCATTTTAGAATCATGGGCCATGTCAGTTTACCTTGGCTAGCCTCATCACTTTCACCTACTATCTCACCTTCCTTGGCATGTTCTTGTACTTGCTCAACGTTTTCTTTAACTCCATCCATGGGACTTAGGACTGAAGGCACATTTGGATCGATGTTGCCTCTCCTGGGCGAGATGTGATCATCGTCGTTATTGCCATCATCGTTATCACTGGCAAGCACTTGGACTATACTAGTACTACGACCCATTTCCAGCAAACTGCAAGTGAGAAGATTCTCATCTGACAAAAGGGTTCTGATATTTCGGTCTTCTACTGGAATGTCTATAAGAGCATTAATGACGGTTGAAAGTGTCATGCTATTAGGTCTTATCGAAACATCTGAACAGAAAAACAAGATATATGTTGCATCAAATGAAGCAAATTCATATAATACACATGGAATGATATTTACATCCAGTTAGCCATCTACATGCGAATCAAGGCGGACCATGGACATAGAACCACTCATTTTTGAAATATCTCAATTTGTTTCATGTGCTGGAGGCTACCCTACAACCCTTGTTAGTTCTAGGTAGATTGAGGATGGACTCTCTTTTTATCACTTGAAGCTATATATGTATCGAATTTCCTCACCGTTGAGCGCTCAATGTAAGTGTTCAGCGAAGACAAGGTATGTACTGAGATGGAAAGCATAACTGTTCAAATGCAACAGTATTGGAGTCAGCCTCATGAAATTCAAAACTCAATGGACGGACTGATTGAACAGTTAGATGCACCCGCCAAGCACACATATCTAATGCAGGCAGAACAACCCTCAAGGGGATTGTGAGCTCTCTGATCCTAAAACAGGACTAAGACGTCATTGTATGGAATTCCAAGCTTATTGTATATTCTCCAAAGAGTTCCTTCATCGATTTTGGAGGAAATGGATTCAACAGGATCATTAAAATTATGGTGTCCTCAAGAGTGTCAAATGCAGAATCTACTTTGGCCCATCCGCCGAGTCTGCCAGATTCTTCTAAATTTTTTGTTCCATTTGTGGATTTTTAGGCTGCTATGCATGCTCTACCAAACTTTGTTGTGCATGCTCTACTGAAGTTACATATAGAGTCATAGTTGAACTTAACTCGGCATCGGACTCAACATTTCTGAAAGTGGATTTACCTGTATCTTGAGCGGCAAGACAGAAAGTCTTTGATCCATTTCTTTAAAAACTTAACAGGTAATGAACATCAGATTAATTATAAGTTGTACCCCCATGCTTAAGTGAATCCTAGTGCGGTGTTGTGCGATGTCGTGTTGTTCAAATTTTTTATATTATTTAGAGTGCACTTGTTAAGTCCTGGTTATCAATTGAAGTGATCGTTACCGCTGACCATCCCAATGAGCTTTACGTCAATGATTATGCATTGGATGTGTGTTGAGGCTCAGGAGATAGTGCTTGGAAAGTGGAAAAGTTAGTTGAAAAGACTCGAACACGAGACAATTTTTAAGCCAAATCACGCATGGGTCGAAGTCTACAGACCAGTGACTTTGCGTGAACTTTAGTCAAATTCCTAATCGCCATCTCCTTGCCTCCTATCCATGCTACAGCTACTATTGTCAACTTCATCATCATCCAAATCAACGTCCATTCAATTACGGTTCAAAACTCCTCCACCTATCTATGCAATTCAGAGTATAGTTCGGGTCTATTTGCAAAGTGAAGGCCAAGGTTCGGGTCGATGGAGCTAGGCTTGACCAAGGTGGGTCGGGCGATGTCAGGTACAGGAAATAATAGGTGGCGACGGTCCTAGGGCCATGTGATGAGACCGAGTTCAACTTGGAGATGAATTTTGGTAATGGCAGCTTGGAGAATGAGTTAGTAGGCAGTAATGAAAGTGAAAAACAGAAAGAGATAGGTCATGTGACCCATGGGTCCGCATATTTTGGCAAAAGACTTGGGAAAATTTCCAAGATTGGGTCGGTACCCACCCAAGAAAAGGGGTTGGTATCAAGAATTAAAATTTTCTTAAAAAATAAATAAATAAATGTATATATACATTGATATATGTCTATGTATATGCCTGTGATGGATCATGTATGTACACACCTTTCTACTATAAGAATGTGCATGTGAATATAATAGGCTGCATTCGGCAAACTTGACGACTAGAATAGAAGGAAATCAAATTTGAACCCGAATAATCCATAGAAGGAATCGGTCCAGAATTGACAAGCTCAGAATGACGGATTATGAGAGTGCATTCCAAATTTATAATCCAAGATGATGGGAAAGCATCACGATGAATGACCCTGGACATTTTTCAAAAGAAATTATTAACGAGAAGGATAACAATCATTTGAAACACAGAGTGGAGTCCTCCGTAGTAATTTCGGCTTGTCTCGATTCAAAGCACATCATGTTTGAAATGGGATGTACTTTCGGGGCAACTGTTATCCAACCTTTTGACTAGGAAATGTTCGGACAAACTAGACGAGTCGAAACTTAGAGTTATCGAGGTAAGAAGCATAGAGAGATAGCCTAGAAGTCCAGAAACCAAATGCAAACAAAGTCACAAGGCCAATGCAAAGACAACTAGAGCAAAGGCAATCATAAAACCAATCAAGTGGTGGGTCGGTATCAACACCACTCTGTGGGTCGGTATCAGTTTGTATTTTCTACCCAATGATACTCATCTTCTGACCTTGCCCTATACTCGATGCCAAAAGCCTACTTCAAGTGTTGTTTCGTTGATCCAATACAATTCTCTATCGATTTCTACGAACACTTGAATAAACAAATCCATTCTTCCACGAATCCATCATTGGGACTCGAATTAAGCTAATATTGGTGCAAACAACTATGGAATAACGAAGCTAACCATAAGATGATCTAAAATGAAGACTTGAAGGTAGCCAGTTTAGTAATATTATGGGCCGGTACCGACCCCTACCCTGTGTCGACCCATGAAAGATGATGAGGTGGCGACCATTTTCACGGAGAACTAGTCCAATGTGCAGAGAATGGTTTGGGGATATTTTAGGTGAGATTTTAGGCTTCTACCTCTATAATTAGGGTGGTAGGGCTCACTTTTCAGGATCTTTTGGCTCTTGCTCACTCTACACTATTTTCTTGTAATCAAGTGCCAGAGTTGTACTGACTCATAAGAACTTCTACCTCCGAGTCGGAATATAAAAAATAAAATTAAAAGTGGCATAGCCCTTATTATCCAAATCACTATAAATTGTTTTGTCTTCTTTCTTACTCATATTCCATTTATGTCTTCACTTTTTATTCTCTACTTTAACTTTTGGGTGTTTGTACCAATTTTGGTTCAAATGGGATGAAAGTTATCCTTGTCTACTCCACTTTTCATTGTTCAAAGTTATTGAAGATAAGTTTGAAAAAAAATGGTTTGATATAATAATTGAGTTTTTGAATGTGTTGAGTTAAAAATCCAAATTGTTAAAAGAAGCAACTCTTTGTTGTAGAGAGTCCTTAAAAGGGTATTAATGCTCATAGCGTAGCAATAAGGAATTCCCATTGAATATAAGGAATGTTGGTGTGAAACTAGGAGTATTTTATTAGAGTTGTGTAGAAGCGATGAGAAGAACTCTTAAAGGAATGGTGAAGGGTAACCAAGTATAATTTTGTGAGCCCGCCGGTATACTCCCATGAAGGGACATGGATGTAGTGGACGTAAATACCAAAGTTTGAGAATACTATAAAGAGATTGTGATTTAGAGAAGATAGTAGTAAGGTTGGTGAAGAGAGTAATAAGATAGCAAACCTACATAAAGGATGATGGTTAACTCAAGGTTAGAGAAGACCATATAGGTGGTTGGAAAATTATTCCACCATGATCAATTTTCGAAGAGTTATTATAAATAAGCATAGTCTATATTTCGTACCCCCTGCAGTGTGTGAATGCATAATTTATCCCATGGTCGGGTGCAATAATTGAAATAATGGATAGATCTTATTTATTAGAATCCAAGAAGGAAAGTTAAGGAAAGTGAGTAATAGTGGAATGGCATACTACAAATGTCCATCTTAATTTAGTAAGAAATGTTATTGCCACACCATCATTAACCCCAACTAATGATGAATGACAACCAAGATTTTAAATCTCCTTCGTCTCAACAGAGGTAGAAATCTAAGATTTTCTCCTAAATCCCTGATTTGACAGCTTGGTTAGTTATCAAAGTTTTAAATCTCCTTCATTTAAACTGAGATATCAACCCAATATTTCCTTTAAAATCTGAGATTTGAAACCTTGATGGAAGCTTCCAACAAAAGTTTCTTTTAGGGTCTTTGGGTTGTAATCGCTAGTTGACTCCTTTACGTTAATTAAAAAGCATACAATATAGTATGAGATATGTTCCTATTTTATCACTAGTTTGGTTTTATGGATGGGATTAGACCGCGCTATACATGTACATATACATACGTATATGTATGTATGTATATGTTTGTATGCATGTATATTCAGAAACAGTGTAAACAAGGAAGTTCATAAGGAAACTTAACTAGGGATAAAATGTAGGTAAGACTGCAAGTTTATAAAATAAACTAGGAAATTAAGTTAGCAACTAGAAATTAAAATTCTTTAATCCCAAAAATTTTAGGATTTTGGAACAAATAAATTTAGAAAGCAGAGGTCAGGAAATGGTTGTTGCGAAATCACGGGTCACTATCTTATGCCTTAAAAGCTAAAATTACAAATACGTTTGCGGATAATTTGTTTTTTAGAATAAAAGAAAAGGATTCCCAAAAATAAGATTAACTACACAATACTACGGTCAACCATATGCATTAACACATTGACCGAGTCCCACTTATGTTAAGATGTGGCTTGATTCGTTATAATAATAAATGGGCAAATGTTTTAAAAAATTATGTTCGAGTGTTTTGGAAATTTTTTGATTAAATGCTTTTGAGAAGTTAAGTTCAAATGTTTTTGGTTAGTTTTGTTCAAGTGCTTTTGAATTTATTTTTTAAATGGTGTTTAAGTGCATTTAGGAATTTGATTGTTTAACTATTTTGCAAGTTTTATTGGAAAGGAAAAAATATATTTGAGGGAAACTAAAAGCTTTCAATTTTCTAATGCCACATACTTAACGTAGGATGGGTCAATGTGTTAATGAATGAGAATTTTACTCTCCGACAAGAGTGATAGTATACAAAACATAGGTGATACCAAGGAAAAAGGTTGTTTTAGCTTTGGATTGATAGTAAACAAAAATTTGCGCTTAGGATAAGTATGCTTTAATATTCAAACTTATGCAAATTGTACTTGTGAAGGTTGGAAAAGTTCTTGGGGCAAAAGAGAAAGTTCGAAAGTACAACGGAATAAGTATCTAAAAGAAGGACAAAATTGTAAAAAAAAATTCATCTAAATTCCTTTTTCAATCTAGGAGTATAGATTTAGAAACATTGGAATTTGGTCACAATACTTGCACTATTGTGTTTGTTGCAATTTTCTAAGCAACTTTCATATTTGGAGTTTTGTAATCGGAGCTCAAATGAAAAAATTATCAGCATTTGAAGTTTCCAAAGCGAAAATAATTAAAAACGAAAAATAAATAAAACTAAATACGGGACCCCGACTTTCGACTCCCTCCTTAGGTCGGTCAACCGCCTATAGGGGAGCGTCAACTGATTCGTACGTGGGGGCTAGGGTTTGAATCTTGGCCCACGACCCAGATTTAATTATTTTAACCTAACAGTTATGATTGATTCGTGCGCCTATAAATAAAAGTCTAACCTCACGCTTCTCTTCCCATATTTTCTTATCCAAGCACCGAAGTTCTTCTATTTTCTCTTCTCCACTACTTCTAAAAATTATAAAATATTATATATAAATATATATTTGGAAGAGGGTGGAAATTATAAAAGAGAAAGAGAATGAGTGAATCAATATTGCGGAAAAAGGTAAGTTTTATAATTACAAACCTATATTCCTCTTAACCCCAAATCTCTTCTCAAATATGTAATTCTAATAGTATATAAACTCTTGTTATATGTATTCTTTTGGATTAGAAAGGAAAACATGTCAAGTAAAGGAATGGATTTAGATTTGGAGATTTGTAAACTTTAAAAGGTGAGTGGGAAATTATATAATTTATTTATAACTTTAAAATTTATATCATTGGATTTTATTTAATTATTATGCCTAAATAAGATCTGATGAAGTGCAGGTTTAAAATAAATATATAGGAAAATCACCTACATATTCAATAAAATAGGTAATTAGAATAGAAATAGAATGTAAATCTAATATGGAAATTTGAATTCAATCCTAAATTTTTATTATTGTAAAATGTTTTCTTATTCCAGATCTATAAATGGGTTGTAAATTAGGTTGTACTTGTTAACTTGGAATGTGAATTTCTATATTTTGATTTATTTGGAGCTTGTTCCATGTAATTTATATAAATTATCCAATTCTAGAATATCCATAAAAGTGCGTCGTTTGAACTAACAACGAATGTACCAAAAGAGGCAGATATATGTAAGATATGGATATTCTTTTTCGTAGTTACACTGTTCATTTCAATAAAAGAAAAGAAACAATTTTTTGTAATTTCAAACGAAGCGAAGATCTCACTTTTGGTTAATTTATGAAAAGTTATAATGGTAATCCTTTTTGAAAAGGCAGCTCTGATAGATAAAAACATGGAAAGGAATGTTTTAGTTTAGAAATTAGTTGTTAGAATTATAAATAAATAAACAAACACGTATAACCATGCTTAACATTTAAAAGTTAAAATATATAAATAGCATAATTTGTGATGATACTTGTATTAGTTATTAACGGCATAGTAGTTATAAAACTATAATTTATGGACATTAATTACAAATTTAATGGGAAATAAATTTGTAATTAATAGAGAATTAAAAAGAAATTATATGGGGATTGATTGCGGAATTTAATGCGGCGTTTATGGGGAAATTGAATAGGCATAATAGATGGATTTGGATATTGATAAATAGATTAAATGAATTAAATGAGGGGTGATTAGAGATTGTCCAATTTCGATGTTAGTAACAAATCATTACATGTATTAGACATTTATTAGACATTATAAGTAAATGAAAGCCTAAGCGTATAAATTAAGAATAATTACATTGCAAACAAATTAGTATTAATACTATTAAATATATATGTAGAAGGCAATATAATTTTCATAGTAGGAATATATAGCTTCAATTATACGCTCAAAACAAGCGTGAATTAACGGGCTTAGCCCAACTTCTAGGCTTTGAGTGATTAGTTCAATATAGTGGGTTGGAACGCAAAGTTGGTAGAGTTATACAACAAAAGTCTACCCTTCACCTAGAGGCTAACAATAGTTGTGTATAATTACTATTGATGTGGAACATCTCCAACCATAGGACCTATGGGGAAGGGAAATACGTAGGACGTAAGACCTGCTTCTGGGATGAAGGAATTAAGTAGCTATTATAGGGTCTGCCCCTTCTCTATTTAGGAAGTATTAAATGGTCGGATTAGCGGTTAGGCATTGTAGTGGATATCAAGGGAAGGGTCCGCTTCAGGTTTAAGGTACTAAGTAGTTATTATAGGGTCCGTCTCTACCATGAAGAAGTATTAAGTGGCCTGATGAGATTCCATGCGATGTCGACTAGATTGTATAGAAGAGGAGTCCACCTTAGGATGGGTATTAAATGATGGCGGCCGTCTAAAATTTAGGTATTAAATAGTCAAGGCACTACAACAAAAAGACCCTATGATAGCACCCGAAAAACGCTATTAAAGGATATTATAGCGGTTCGATAAACGTTGTATAACGACATATGATTAAAAACAACCAACATTAGATAGCAAAAAAAAGCGCTATAAAAATTATTAATTTCATAGCGCAAATAGTGCGCTATGTTATTTATTTTTATAGCGGCAAATAGGCGTTATTGATTAATATCACAGCGCTATTAGCCCGCTATGAAATTCGTTATTAGGCACAAAATACTTTTTGTTTTTTCTAAGATAGCACTAATATTGCGCTATAGAAAGTGTTAATAGCGGATTATTAGCGCTGTATCTGAACAGGTTATTGTAGACGGTGACTTGTCACAACTCCAATATGCCGCTATAAAAAGTCAGCTACAATAGCGCTTGTACTCCGCTATAATATCTTATTTTATAGCGCTTACTGATCTATCATTCATCATTATTTATAGCGCTTTTTGTAATACCATAGTGCTTTTTATGGTCTGCATCCTACTAATAAACCGCAGTATTAAATACCAATATCAAACGGCACAATAATAATCATAAAAGATAACAAATATAGAGATGTAACACATTACATTAAACATACCAAATATTCATACACATCAAAACGTAGTAGCAAATATTTTAAGCACACCCCAAAAAATAGTAGCATAGTTTAACAAAAAAAAGTACATATTTTATTGTTTGCATTAAAATGAAGATCACAACTTTAGCATCTTCTTCTTTCACACACCTGCAAATAAGATAAATAAGGTAAAGTAGCATCAAAGCAGAAATACCTACATGCTGCCAGTCTATGCCTACAAAGAGCATGAACATAAAATTACGGAAATTTACATGGAAGTAAATATATAGCTTGCAAGTGGTACTACAACAAATAAGCATAAAACATGTATCAGGTAGAGTCTCAGTAACGTAGACAAATAAATAAGAAACGGGATACAAACATGTTAACTTAAGGAAAATAAAGTGTTTCTTACATCAATAGAGTGTGACTATTGAATTGAAACCATCGGTACAGCATAGCACAATCGTAAACTTGTAGCACAGAAATTCAGCAGTTATCATCTTACAAATTAAAACAAGTTTAAAAGTTCAGTACCGCAAAATGACATGCTCTATCATGCTGAATAGTTCTTCTATTCCTAACCATAGTAGCAAATCATCCACCTTATGATCTGGAAAAACAAATGAACATGTTAGTCAATACCCAAATAAAATCAGTATAGATGGACGACACCTGTATTTTAATGCAGTCCTTTGAATATGATAATGGGTCATGGTTTACATTCTGTTGTTTGTTAGAAGCATGCATGAAGAAGTGTGTGGTAAAACAATCAAATCAACAAATGTCTCCCTTGAACATTTTTATCCAGTTATAAATCAACCGATATCTGTTGCTGATTTTTCTTTCCAGTTTGATCGTCATTAACATCCTATAGGTTTTAATAGTAATAGTAATAGGTTTAATTAACTATGTCAGTAATAGTAATAGGTTTAATTAAATCATCAAACAGATATGTTTTTGAGGAAAGTTCCTCTGATAATATGATAAAAGGGAAAATCACCTTCAAGATGGTATATGTAATATCCTTGACTCTTTTGTACTCATGCTTTGAAAAGGAGCTTGCAATTAAAGCCTAAAGAAGAAGGAAAATCAGTCAAGTACATCCAATATTGCAAAACTGATTAAGAAATCATGGAGAGAGTGCAAGAAACAAGATAAGAACATGAAGGCTGCAGCAACCGTAGAAGCTCAAATATATGTAAAAAGGAATCAGGATGTTTGAATATCCATATCAGTAATACAATTTTAGACCAACTGGCAACACATGGAGTTACCTTTTAATATGCACATATGACGTCTATCTTGCTATTTTCAGATTTAGAAATATTATCAAGATGCCCTTTCACATGAGGTGTGTTTTGTTCTTGACTCTAGCTTGTAAAGATACTATTTTTCAGCTATGCTGAATTTGTGAGGTTTATTAAAAATCAAATTAAGATTAACAAGAAGTCCTTCTACTTGATCCCAGTAACCGTAACAGCTAATCACGTTCAAAAAAAATACCGATGTCACGGTATGTTTGGCACATCTGTTGCTTTTTAGTTACAGATGACCACACATGCAGAGAAGAAATGTGTGAGCACCGTACTTGCAAACATAGATGAATCAGACACGCATGCACCCACAAACATACACACACAAAAAGAGAACACACACATGTTTTTTGTCTCGGTGTGTGTGTGTTAAATGCTACAAATAGTGTGAACACAACTGTAATATGGTCCTCGTATATATCGTTTGACTGAGTGCTCTAAGTTCAATGTACTTAACGAAATATGAATTAGATGTATTTTGTTAACCTGAGCAGATAAAGCTAATGCATCGGAAAGAAGTGATACTGCCAACCATATTTGCAAACATATTTGATGGCCAGCCATAGCAATTGGCCCTAATCGAGCAGCCATCGATGTGCCAAGCGTCATAGTTACTAAAACAGACAATATTCTCCCAATCAATAAGCCACATACGAAAAGAAAAAAAATGTTACGGCATGCTAGTTGTTTTTTTTCCTCGGTGTATGTGAAGGGAATACAAAAGGAAATATCACTAGAGAATCTATACTCCTTAGAGCCCTTTCAATAGGGGGGAGTTGCTTGGCAACTCACCCCCAATAGGAACAACCAGCTTATTTACCATTTCGAATGTCGGCTAGTATACCAGGCATCCTAAATGCTGGTTAATGTTGTAGGCAACAATCTAAATGAATATCATAGCCTACTTATCCGGATTTTTAAGCGCCAAATAAGGTAACAATATTATTTCCGACCATTTATCTGGCATTCTAAATGACGGATACTTGTGCCTCCGATCTACGAAGCCAGCTCCCACGAATTGCAATGTGAATGGCTTAAACCATGCATCATCTTATCTGGCATCTTAAATGTTAGATAAAGTGGCAATCGTCCGATTTTCTCCGAACTGATTTGTGTTATTGGTTGTGTGAGTGTGGATTGGGGCAATATATTAATAAAAATATGAAGTGAACCAACATTCTATTGAAATTTCTCTTAGTAAATGAACAAAACTATAAATCATTAAACTCCCAATATGTCAAGCAAAGAGAAAACTTTCTTGCTATACAGCTGACAGTTATTAATACTGACTGACCATGAATCAAATTAATATAGGCATACGGTGAATCGACAATCAAAATTGAAATTTACACTTTTAATCTGTTAATGATCAATCATGATAACATTTTAAATAAAGGTAAACGCCCCAAAATTCTGTGGGAGCATTGACACAGTTGATTAGTTACAGACAATTACCGTTCAGCTTTCGAAGGAGCATGTGATAAGAAAACAATCAGTGCTTGCATTTAACTTCTACAATATGAAGAAGCAAAATAACAATTTACCTTTCAGAATACTCACCAGATTTTATGTACCCGCCAAACTGTAAGTTTTCAAGTTTAGGTGGAAATATCACAGCTCTTTTGTTAAGGGACCAGATTAGTAAAATGGCTGTGATGTACCTAAAATATGGTAGTCAATCAAAAAATATAACTTATATGTGTGCAAAATCACCTGGATGAAACAAATAATAAACAGCATGCATACAAAAAATAACAAAATTTTCATGGTCTGGAAGATATGTTTTTATAAATGAATTCTATAAAATTAAATGGCCACGTTCTTATATTATGTATTGAAACATTTTCAGATTAGGAAAACAAATTTACTTGTACAACACATAAAAGTCTATCTTGTAAATTTTAAGTTTTAGTACATTCGTAATTGCTTTTTCAAAATATACCAACTTAAGTAATATACTCTATTTAAGCAACTAATCTGAATGATATTAATTTATTTTTGTTATTAAATGATATTCAATCCATGCCATAAACTAAATCCGACAATACAAATATTTTTTCTTCTCATATACAGTTTCTAACTGTAAAAGCAGACAAATTAACTAATGTATAGTATTGTGTATATGAAACATAATGATTTAAGGAGTTTAAAGTTGAGATGTATTAGTATACTGATGTTAACTATAATGATTTAACAATGACTACTTATTTTATTGATCTCTAATCAGATAAAGAACATACTGAGATGCAGCAGTAGCTATAGCAGCACCAGTTATTCCCATTTGTAAAGAATAAGCAAGTACGGGCGGTAACAAAATAGATGACAAATTACCAATTCCTGCACAAACATTGAGCAATTGTGTATATGAAACAAAGTACGTCACAAAGAAATAAGCATCACTGGTTTCATTTGGATAAACTTGCCTACACATAATAGAGGAGTCTTTGTGTCCTTGAAACCACGGAAAACACCTTGCACTGCCAAAGAAATCACAACTGCAGGAGCTCCTAAAGCTATTAACCCAAGAAATTTATGATTTGGAGAGATTATGCTATAGGTGGTAGCATGAACCCTACCATTAAAAGCCAAGGCAATCTTTTTGTTGCCCCTCCAGATAATAATAAAGCGGTAAGTAGTATCTTCTAATTCCATTTTTTTCCTTTTATTTACAGCTTTTTACTCATTTATGCCTCTTTCAAAAACATATGTATTTCAAATCAAATTGTATTGATGCTATCTTAAAAAAATAAACAACAGCATTACAAGTGACATATCCTTTTAAAAAGTTTGAAAATATTTAAATTATAAGTTGTTTTAAATAGTGGCTTAAATGGGCAAAAGCAACAAAAAGCCAGTTTAGGGACCTGTGTATGTTATTTATTCCGATATCAGACATCAAAACTGTTTTTCCCCCTCCTAAATCAGCAATCATCTTTAAACCTCTAAAGAAGCGTGTTATATAATATTGAAATTTTGGATTACTGAAAAAGAAAAAAAAAGAAAAAGAAAAAGTTATTTGTCGACTAGATTCAACCCTGGCTTCTTACATTTATATCTCGAAGCTTTATCAAAATGAGCATACCTTTATTGAAATTAGTTTATGCTGTACTTTAAAGTTTAAACTTCAAAAAAGTGTTTTGAGTTCGAGCTTAATAGTTAAGACTGGGACAAATATTGAAGCTAACTCTGGGACATTTTATTACAGATAGAATGGAGGGAAGCAGGAAACTCAATTAATGTGAGATCAGTAGGCGATGCATTTTTGAACGGAGCACATTTTAGGCAGCTGGGGAGAGCAGGAAGGTCTAATTACTCGAGGGACCTGATGTTTAAGGCTGGAAGATCGAGTGAGGTTAAGCAACTCACAAAAGATGCAGGCGTCCTTCGCTGCATTGTTGGAAGAAAATGCTTGCCCTACCCATATGACTGAATTGTAACACAAGCATGTTTTAAACTCTCCTATCTGAAGAGTAGACAGCAGTAATAAAAGAAAAGTACTTATTGACTTTATATGCTGTGAATCTAGTAAAAGAGAAACAATCGAATTTAAATGTTGTAAAGATATTTCAGACATAATGAAGTTTGAAAATAGTTTCCACGGATGCTGTTGTTATTCTTCATGTTTCTAAGCTGCGTCGAAGAGTGGAATTTTATAAAAACTGTCTTTTGTTGTATAAATTATGTATTTACAAGATCATGTTTTTTAAACCTGCCAAAGACTCGAGTCTTCGTTGTTAGTTCTGTTCAGTTGTTTAGAATTCACAAGAAACTGGTTCGTAGTCCATTTTTCTGCATAAAAAATAAAAATAAAATAAACAAGTTAAGAAGTGTTTTCCGTGCTAGCCTCAAATTAAACGAATGAGGTTCCTTTAACGTTCTAATTAGTTCCAAAACCGCCTTCTCAAATTAAAACAATAGTCATTCCGTTATGCAAAATAGAGTGAAAAATGGTTATTTGGTTGTGCAAAACTAAATAAAAACAATAGTAATTCGGTTATGCAAAGTAGATTAACAAAATAGTCAGTTAGTTATGCAAAATCGAATAATTGGTTTAAAATAGTCGAACCCAAATTAATGTGTTTTGACCTCTGAGCTATTATATTTTGATAAATATTATATAGTTATAATAGTTCAACTTCTTAACATGAAGAACACGCACGATCCCACCTAATGGCATCAGGCACATTTGTAATCTATAACTGTGGACATTAACAATTTCATGGAACCTAACTAGTAAACAATTTGTCTATCCTCCTTAGCAATGACCACATGATCGACATGTAATATACCATAACCCAAGGCCTACTGAACATCTGTTTGCGTATCTTTTCATTTCATCCAACCGACTCAACACACAAATCCTTTACCATACAGTTTTTTATACAGGGAACAATGATGCATGTAATACAGGAACTTTAGGTAAAGATGATTTTTATGTAGTTTAAAATTTTCATGACAGCGTCTTGTACTGTAGTAGTTTAATTTCAACTTTGGGTTCACTTTCATCTAGAGGGGGCTTTAGGAACAGTAAATTCAACATTACTCCTATTAGCATTCTAAAACTAATACAATCGGAACTTGCACTGGAAGCCTACATAGTATTATAGATGAGATAATACACCTTTGAAATCTAATTCCAAACAAATAAAAAATTAAAAAACAAACAGTATAGAACTCAACAATAAATAAAATGGACAATTAATAGTGACTCGGGGGAAAGGGTTTTAACCTAAAAACCAAATCCCCTTTTGTTGTTGCCCGAGGCCACTCTTGCCTATGCCTGGCGGTTGTGAGACAGCAAAATTGAAGGAGGTAAAAGTGTTGTAGAAGACGAGGTCGCTGCCTTGGAAATAGAAGATGACAAGGAAGCGAGTTTCGGTGGTGACATTTGATAGAGAATTTATGTTTGAGGAATGGAATTGAGGAAGAGGGAAATGGAGAAATAGATTGGGGTTTGAGGAAGAGGGAAATGGAGAAATAATTTAGGAACTGGTGGCAATGGGTTTGAGGAAGAGGGAAATGGAGAAATAATTCAGGAACTGGCGGCAATGAAAATAAATGTCTGCTTACAATGTGTTACATAGCCAAATTCTCTTTTAAATGGAACAAACTAACCCATACAATAACACTATGAAATAAAGCGCTATGTATTGGCGCTATGAAAATCCACTTTTCTTGTAGTGAGGTCTACCTAGTTTCCATTGAAAAGTTATTAAGTGGCTTGGGTACTATCTCTTATATTGTTAGGACATGATTGGCGGTAGTTGTATAGGATTGGGAAGGGGCTTTGGCCTACAGTTGAGGGTAAGTTGTAGAGTTGAGATGTGTTAGTAATATGGAAATTATTATAAAGCATTATATAGAACGATTGACTAGCGATAATGTTGTGGAGGGCCCGCTTTGGGGACTGGGGTACTAAGTAGTCATTATAGGGTCTGCATCCTCCCTATTAAGCAGCCGGGGTATTGAGTAGTGAAATGGTTGGACATAAATGCATGCAGACATACACTTATATAGTTATACCATGGAGAAAGTTTGGTTAGACATATCGATATGCACATAAGTTTTTACGGATTAGCCGTAAATAATAGACATAACACTTAAATGGAATCCAATTGGCATAAATTAATGAGATATGTAAATAATGTAATTTTCAATCACCAGAATGTTATTCTGACCCCCTTCTTATAACAACCTATAAGTTAGGTTCAGAAGGACTTGATACTGGAGAAATTCTAGAACTGTAGATGGTGAAGTCTTCTTATTCATTATCGACGCTATTAATGTAATTAAATATCTAAGGAACGACATTCCAAAGTAGTAGTCTTAGTTACTACGTCATTATATCATATTTTTTAATTCCGCTGTGAGTTTATATTAATCGCACTTTGATATACTTGCTTTTGTTACAGGTTACCAAAACCAACGAATAGTACCCTAATGGACTTGGATTTCGATTTAGTTGATTTTCAGGCCCATTAAGGTGCGGGTTGTTGCACCCACATTTCTAGCTTTCTAAGTCTTCCAAATCTGAATTCATTTCTTTACTTGGCTCATTTTTCATTTTATCTAAAAGAATATATATAACAAGATATATACATATCATTAGAATTACAGATCTAAGAAGAGGTTTGGGATTAAGAGGAATGTACATTTAAAATTATGTGATTTACCTTTCCTCACAATATTGAGTTGCCCCTTCTCTTCTTCTCTTCTCTTTTCTGCCCTTCTCTAATTTATACATACATACATACTTACATACATACATACATGCATACATATATATATATATAGTTTTACAATTAATAGAAATAGTGGAGAAGGAAAAATGACAGAGCTTTGCTGCTTTCATAAGAAAATATGATAAGAGAAATGAAAGGTTAGGCCTAATTTATAGAAGCACGAATCAATCGTATCCTTAGATTTAGAATGATAAAATCCGAGCCGTTCGGCTAATGTTTAACCCTAACCACCACCTTCACCACCAATCGACCACCTCTTACAAGGGTCGACCGGCCCAAGTAAGAGGTTGACTGGTGGGGTCCTCGCTATTAATATTGTTTATTTTCTTTTGTTCCATTTAAATAATTTTCGTTCCAAAACTTCAAACGTTAATAACTTCTTCGTTCGAACTCTGATCGCGAAACTCCAAATATGAAAGTTGCTTAGAAAATACTATGAACATATGTTGCAAGTTTCATGGCCAAATTCTGATGTTTGCTCAAATTCCATTTTTGAACTATATTAATTATTTATTAATTACCATCAATTTTACGGAGTGTTACAGAACTTTCACGAGAAATCATCAAGAAATAAGAAGAAGTATGCAACTAGGTATAGGTTAAACAAGCCTGGTCCTAATATATAAAAATTGGCACACTCTAGAAAATATGTAGGTATAAGTCTCTAAAATCAATAGTCACATGCTTCTCCTTCCAAAACACACAGTTTCTATGAATTGCTAAGTTGTGATTAAAGAATAATGTCAATCAACCTCTACTTCTATAGTATATCTTGATTCCTCTCACCAATATGACCTAAATGAATATACATCACAAGTATAATTGAGGAGACTAGAACCTGTATAAATCACCGGCCCTCCCAAGACCATCTCTCCATAAAGCATATATGTATCACTAGCTCGGCTACCCTTCATCACTATCAAGCTCTTACCATCCACAACAATCCTCCATCAAAGACTACTCAAAGACTACACTAGTAGTAAACTTGTATCATCAAAATATCTCTTACATATGTAATTGTCATAATAATACCATGAAACGTCTTAAACATCATACTCTTAATACCTACGATGTGAAAAGTAATGGCATGCCCACTCTCATGAATTGCTCATCCCATCAATCTCCCTTTATAATGAACAAAATAGTTCCAATCTAGCATCATGTATTCGAACTCATTGTCACTACTGTTGATATTAAAGATTTTATAATTTTTCTTTCCTCATTGTTGTGGACATTTGGCCTTAAAGTTCCCATACAGCAAACTCCTTTCATAGAAGTTTCTGATTGAGATTTTAAATTACCTTGAAGTCCACCAAACTTAGGCATGCTTTATTTCATCCCTCTCACAACAAACAAACCCTTCGAATAATTATATATAGTCTCACCTACCAATAAATTCTTGAACAACTCGTTATGTAAGTGTGAATTCAATCAGACAAACTAATGGAACTTCTTCACTAAATCATGAAGTTCACAAATTCCGTATACTCTAAAGGTGATGAACTTAATAGTATGACTGCCTATGCCTCATCGCTAAAATCCAAAACATTCAGATCCATAATCAAGGAATTAAGAATATCAAATTCTTTAAAGGTGTCCTTAGGATTTAATCCAATGGAATACAATAATTACAAAAGAATAATGCGGTTTGTCTAATACTTATCCTGATACGCTTCCCATATGGCATTGCAAAGTTTCTTTGTCATTTTCAAATGTGAAAACTCCATAAGTACTTCATATGATATGCCTACCTTAATGGATGTAAAGGCTTTCTCATCCATCTTTTTTAGAACATCAGCTTTAGACCTTTTGATTTATCCAACTTTGAATCTATTTTAAAAATCTTCTTTTTCTTAACCACTCACTCCATCTTTAAATTCAATGTGTAAAATGTAACGACCCAATTTTTTGACGTCCGAAACTCGACATCAGTACGTCCATTGTATCAAATGCCAAACAATCGAATGTCGTAAAACCGAACCGTTAGGGTTAAAGAAGAAGAAAGTAGAAGAAGAAATAGAACAATATCAGAATCTCACAATCGCAGCGGAACAATATATAATAGATAAATGACTACCCTTTAAAACAAAAGAACTATATCGGTTTATACATTAAATCATCGAGTCATATACAATACAACAACGGAAGAATAACATCATATACAAGTGATACGTCTCGCCATCCATCTTGCCACCTGATCTCTATAGCAAACTTTCCTGACTTCGCTCCAGAACAACGATAACCTAACTTTAGGCTGACCGCGTGGAAAATTATGGGCACCCAGATCCAGGCTAGTCATGAGACTAGTGCGAGATCTAAAAACAGTTATTTGAACAAAAAGAAATAAAAATAAACCCGTTATGCTTTTTGAAAAAGGAAACTACCATAAGACCTCCCGGCACACACACAATATAATCGCACACTTGGGGGAAATTTCTCCTTATGATAGTCAAACATGCTTGGTACACAATTTTTTTTTTTTTGATATTATTATTAGTGCATAGTGTGAAAAACATTTCGAAAGTATAATATTAATCTTAGCCAGCATAGGTACCATTATATTATGCCTACTATAGCTACCACCGGAGGTGGCAGGTTCTACAATTGCAATCGTAAAGGGTTCGTATTGTTTTGTTTGGATTTCAAACAAATGGTCAAGGCTAAGGAACTTTCTTTCCTAAAAGGGTACGCCTCTAGAGGGATGCCCCAAGAACATAACCGGATCTCTGCTAATACAAGGTCGGGTTACCACTGTAACTAGGTAACTAACAGTCATGAGTATGTCATTCCCCCGTCAAGACCGACCTTTACCGAGGCACCTCAACAACCAACAACCACATAAGTAAATAATCTGGCTCCATACCAGAATACCACTTTTTATCTACACAAGTTAAATATCTGGGCTCCATACCAGATATCACTTTTTATCCAGAAGGAAAAGCACATACTCTGAGGGGCGCGACCCCCATAACCTTGCTGCATCTTTTCCTATTTTAACCATTTTCAAGGTGTGAGGTTCGACGAAGTCTAGTCTATAAAGCTATGCTTTTCGCAAAAGCTATGCTTCGATCAACAAATATTAACACTTAGCATGCCACATTACCAAATTGGGAATATATCACTAGTAACCATCAACTACATAACCTTTGAGCTCATACGTCTCAGAGAAGGATGTTAAGCTAAGAGAATAAATTCTTCACCACCAATAGAAATGTATTTGATAGAAACCAGCTTTACGTCTCAAAGTGTAACGTCAGACATAAATCCATACAAGTCCATCCTGGGTCTGAATGGAACCAAAGGCACTTCCTCCAATAAAGGACAGAAGCCCTTGCAAATCTGGATGTTCCCTAATCACATCCGGACTCCCCATCACATAGGGTGATATAAATCTCTATACCGGAGAAACTCGGTGCAGAGACATTCGACAGGTAATCATTTCGTTTTCGAAAATACCCTGTCTTCAGCACCATCTTCAAATGCAATCCCATTTCATCGTATCATAATTCAGAATGGTTTTTCTGACTTAATGTCCTCTCCCGGCTAATCCGAATAATGAGTGCTTATTTTAAAAATAACTGGTAACATTCAGATTTCAAGTAAGTCACAACAAATTTCCACTTTGATCTTTTAAACAAAAGATCCATCACTAAGATTTGATGTGGTTTTCAGATAACCATTTGGAATCCGACCCCTGGTCGCATCGAGACAAATGTCGTTTTAAAGGCCAATATTATAGTCGGTTATTTAACTATCAAACAACATTCACAACAACCATCAGATTTAAATAATTTCCCTAAATTATTTATTTTCAAACTATCTTCACAGGATATATTTTCACCCTTCAACCCTTTTAAAACAATTTTCAAATCACTTTCCTCTAGCGGAATAAATTTTCCAGTATTGTTTATTTTCACTGAAAATTTACCGAGTCCGAATACTTTAAAATAATTTAAATCACTTATACAAAATATATACTTGGGAATACTTAAAAAAATTACTTTAAACACTTTATTTGAAATATTAGTTATGAAAGTTTTATACTAATATTTCATATATAACTTAAGACCTGAACAAATTTTAAAAATAAATTATTAGATAGAGCGTAACTATTTAAATAAACATTTTCTAGATCAAATATCATTTAAATCTTTAAAATAATCACTTCTATAATTAACTTAATAAATATTTACTTTAAAGATTTAAAAACAATTTACAAAAATAATTTCTCCAAAAACATTCTTTTTAAAACCAACTTTAGAACTTTTAATTTATATTTGAAAGCTACTTTGAAAACAACTCGGCTTTCTAGAGAAAATACACTTTCCATTGCAAAATAGTTCATTTAAATCAATTAATAAATCCTTCTTGATTTATCTCAAATTTAAATCCCAAATTCGTAAATTTTCTTTCCACACTTTTAAAAATAAACCAATATTTATTTTTTTTAAACAAATCACACCTTCCTTTATAAATTCCCCTCATGAATTTATATTTTCCAAATATCCATTGATATACAATTTTCAAATATATTTCCAAAATTTACTTTCAAACACCAAATCAAATTCTAAATTGATTTCCAAAATTTACATTTGAACACCATATCAAATTCCAAATCAACTTTCCAAAACTAACTCCATTTTTAAAATAAATTTCTTTATTTTTCCCAAACCATTTAAAATCCGAATTTTAATTATTTTCTTCAACTTTTAAACAATACTACTCAAAATCCATTTACTTTCATTTAAAAAAATCTTTTTTTCATACTTGGAATTTATTCAATAAGATTTCAAAAATCAACCTTTACCCTTTTCAAAATTCCTTATTTTAAATTTATCCAATTCTCTGAAATTAATTTACTTAAAATTCTCTATTTTAATTTCCTTTCAAAAATTCAATTTTTTTTATTTCAGGTATTTTAAAAATACTAGAATATATTCAGCCAAACCATAGCCTTCAATAACTTCAATTACCAATATAATCAATTACAGATTATAAATAAATCATATCACAGCATATGAAATAAATTCAAACATTTGATGAATCCAGTTGGATCCCTCCAACCTATTTGCATGTATCCACAGATGTTAGCACAATATAAAATATCAATTCCACTCCAAGGTGGAATATCGTGGTATATGAGGTTATATCATCTCATCGCTATTATGCGGCACAAAGGGTCTCATCCGCTATATAATGCGGGAAATCAATCACTCCAATATATATACACACACAATATATATAATATCACCCAACAGATAAATTATCAAATTCATCCAAGCACATTCAATAATTTAAATTTAACTATTTAAATTAAATTGGGAATTTCAATCGAGTGAGAAGATCTCACCTTTGCTTTTGTTTTGCAATCATTTCCATTTTGATCACATCTTTACGGTTTCAGACCTTGTAAAATAATTATATGACTTTATTAATATTCGAATCGATCGAACAATTAAATTTCCATTTGATAGTTTTAATTAATCAGTGATTTATTTTAAACTAATAATTTGATTTTAGATAAATTTTCCCTTTATAACCATTAATTATAAATATATTAAAATAGGTGTGCGGACATACATATATATTTATAATAATATCATACTTCTTTACTGATCAAGAATCCCATTTATTTATTTATGTTTATATAACTATTTATTACCTTTAAATTAAAACAGAAATCTTTTATCTTACTGTAAAAATTATTACAGTGTTATATTAATTATACAAAACAGAATTTCACCTAACTGTATTTAATTTTTCTATACAAATGGATATATATAAATTAAATAAAAAGATAAAGATACCTTATCATCGTTCTAGAAAATCCACACATCAACCAACTTGTATCGCCACATGCTGTCGACCACGGCATCTCGTCTCGACGTCGTCGTCGTCGTCGCACTCGCTCGAAATTGTCGTGTTGCTTGAACGTGAGCACATCACCACACTCCCCCGACATGCGCGCCTTTGTCTCGATTCGCCTTCGATGCGCCACCTCCCTACTTCAATCGCGAGCTCTTAGCCATAGACGTGTGCAAATGTCGTGCCACCTTACCGAACTCGTGTCACGTAGTTGCCTACTCGACAGCGACTACGTCCAAATCGCTGCGCCGCCTACTGCCTCCATCGCGATGCGATGTCTAAAACTCAAGCTCAAGATTTTGCACTTGCGAGATGGTCGCGATTTCCTATTTTTTTTCGAGTCGATCGATTTGATTCTGAGGCCATTTTTTTTTTCTTTTGTTTCCGTCCTGTAGATTTTTGTTTCAAATTGAAAAAGAAAAAGGGCTCCGCTATTTTGATTAATTTTTTAACAATGAAGATGAACGCATGTGAAATTATTAGAGAAAACGAAACACGTGTTTGAATTTTACTCTACGTGTCCTTGTTTGCAGCAGCATTTTAATTTTATTATTTTATATTCAAATTTAAAACGTCTCTGTAAATGCAACTCAAAATCTCGATCACCAATCGAAGCATGCCATTATGCGTTTGTGGTATTAAACCCTATTTCGACGCATTGGAAAAGGTTTCGAGTCCAAATTCGATCGTATGAAGAAGATAGCTTTTTGGACCGGTTATAATATTAAATTTTCTCATAAATTTTAGCACGTTTATCAATCGTACGGTCACATGACAACTCCGAATGCTACAGAAATTGAAATTCGATAATAATACGATATTATGGATCCAATGGAACTGGTTTCGTTGAAATCCGAGACTGTGCCTCGAAATGCTATTTTTAAATATTAATTTAAATGATATAATTTTAAAACTGAACAAAAATTTTCCAAATTCAAATTTAAAACTTTTATTATCTTCAGTATTGAAAATATAAATTTCCAACCTTTGAAATTATTTTTAACAGGCTTAAAACTGAAGATTCAAATTTTTTTACCCAACTTTCAAAAATTAAATTTAATAATTTAATTACCAAATTCATAGTATATTTGAAATTCAAATTAATTAACTTTCAAATATTTAAAATCAATTAAATATTTCAAATTCAGATATCAAAAATTTCGGATCGTCACATTCTTCCCCCCTTAAAAGAATTTCGTCCCGAAATTACTAGTTAAGAAGAATGGACCATAACCCGTTCACTATTTTCCCAAAACCAAACAATTTCAACTCTCCAAAACAATTTTTATTAAACACACTATCATTTTTACTAACTTTCCAACCTCAACCATAGGTTCCAAAAAAAATTGTTTTCTCAACAATTCAAATTTAAATTCAAATTTTAAATTCTCACAATTTTCTCAAAAAATTTCTAACTCCCTAAATTTTCATAAAATTTCGTCAGCGTCTCTTTTGCGCCGCTAGCTCGGTACGACTACAAAATGCCACAACGAGCCCCCAGATTTCAATAAAAACAAAATGCCAAGTGGCTAGACAAGAAATTCATCAAATTTCATATAGATATTTAAATACATACTCTTTTTTGGTCGAGCAATTTAAATTATCTTCTAATCAAAAATCCAATTCCATTTTCCTTTATAACACCTGTATGTTCTACTTAAGCAATAATGTCCAATTACAACATTCAAAATCATTTTGCATAAAAGTTTCAACATCTATTTCATTCAAGCCCGTACGATGTACTTATATCATTCGTACACAATATCAAATTCTGTCGCTCACTCGATCATACAAGTTCACTTTCGAACTAGTATCGTCCACCCGACTTCCTAATGCGGACTAAGATCTGGTTTCTTGATCAGAAACTGTCATTCTCCTAGCATAGTCGTGAACTATGATAGAGATTTTCCAGAATCAATCAAAAATCCATATCTAAGGTTCGCCGTCAAAAATTGAGCGAAAAAATCCCAACTCGGATCAATATAACTATCTCGAAATTCTGTGCTCGGTTCTGGATCAAATCGTTATGCGAATAAAATTATATACATACATCCCACGTATTTATTTCTAATTGATTATTAGCTATATCAATTCTCTTTTCTTTTATTCACATTTATTTTGATTTCTATCCACTTATTCACCCTTATCCATTTCACAGCTTTACTGGATCTTTATTCAAAATTAACTTAGAATATTTTCTCAATTCCAAATTTTACTTAAGAATTTCACCATTTGTTTTTAAAGTTCAATATAAGTATTTTATACACTTCTTATATGATTTCACTTCACCACTTTGGTTTATCTATACTTTTATTCAAGTTTTCATTTTCAAATTCATTTGAATTCAATTTCCCTTTTATTTTAAATATTGAACTCTATTTACCTTTATCTCAAACCATATTCAATTTAAATTCATTTGCTTACAAATTCAAAATGAATTTACACATTCGGTTTCAATTTCATTTACATGCAATTGTAAATTCATTTATTCGTTAACAAATTTATTTTCCACCTTAATAAATTTTATTCTAATCCATTTAGTCTACTAGACTTACTTCTCAAATTTTCTTTTATTCAAATTAATCCAAGTTAAATTCAGTTTCAATACGACTTTTTTTCTAAATTTTCAAACTTATTTATTATTCCATAAACATTTAAATAAGGTTCCAGAGTTTTTAAACAATTTATCAATATTTCAAAATTACCTTTGAAATCAACTATATCCAAAATCCTTTGCATTTCTAAAACCAAATTCAACTTTTGCAAACAATTCCCATTTAAAACAATTTGGCAGCAATTCCTCTCCTGGAAACCCGAAAATGAACACCAATGATGTCGCGATCATCATCGGAATTATTTTCCAGCGACCGAAAAGAGTTAAGTGCTTTTATGCTTTAAAAAATATTTTTCAAATATTTTCAAAATACAAATTCCATCAGATTTTAAATCAAATTCAAAAATATTTCTGAAATTATTTTTCCAAAACCTTTGATAATCATTTCCAAATTCAAGGAAATTTAAACTTTTCACCAAAACTTTAAATTTCAAGTCCTTCAACTCATATTCAAAAATTACTTTCGAATTTTATTTCAATTTATAAATTACATTTACAAATCCCATTTGTATAAGAAATTTATTTCTTAGCTTTCAGTTATGATTTCAATTTCTTGTTCAATTTCCACACAATAATGATAATAATTTAATATGATCACTTCCTAACAACCAAGAACCCATATAAAACTACAATAATTTACGGAAAATTATTTCTTTTATATATAAAAATAATTTGGGTAAAATTATTTCATTTACCCTATTTTAAAATAATATCGTGTTGAATTGTTCTGTATAAGTGTTTAGAGATCCCTATCAATAACGTTAATTACTTGTATTGACCAGAATCCATATACCAGTCGACAAATCAATCAACACAATATAAAACAATTTTATATTCACTAACAAATAAGTGCTTATATCTATTAATACACTCAAACTCATTCTAGAGTACTACTAACTCTATCTCTAATGAGTAATATCCCCACCAGAGCCAAGGTTATCGCTTAACCAATTGATTTGATACCATTCTGTAACGACCCAATTTTTCGACACCCAAAAGTCGACATCGATACGTCCACTGTATCAAATGCCGAACAATAGAATACCAAAAACCGAGCTGTTAGGGTTAAAGAAGAAGAAAGTAGAAGAAGAAATAGAACAATATCAGAATCTCACAATCGCAGCAGAACAATATATAATAGATAAATGACTACCCTTTAAAACAAAAGAACTATATCGGTTTATACATTACATCATTAGAGTCGTATAAAATACAACAGCGGAAGAGTAACATCATATACAAGTGATCCGTCTCGCCATCCAGCTTGCCTCCTGATCTCCACAGCATACCTTTCTGACTTCGCTTTAGAACAATGATAACCTGACTCTAGGATGCCCGTATGGAAAATTATGGACACCTAGAGTTTAGAAAGGGAACAATAAACTCCAGGTCAGTCATGAGACTGGTGTGAGATCTAAAAACAGTTATTTGCATAAAAAGAAATAAAAAGAAATCCGTTATGCTTTTTGGAAAATGAAACTACCATAAGGCCTCCCGGCACACGCACAATGCAATCGCACACTTGGGGGAGATTTCTCCTTGTGATAGTCAAACATGCTTCGTATGCAATTTTTTTCTGATATTATTATTAGTGCATAGTGTGGAAAACATTTTGAAAGTATAATATTAATCTTAGCCAGCGTAGGTACCATTATATTATACCTACTATAGCTATCACCTGAGGTGGCAGGTTCTACAACTGCAATCGTAAAAGGCTCGTGTTGTTTTGTTTAGATTTCCAACAATTGGTCAAGGCTAAGGAACTTCCTTTTCGAAAAGGGTACGCCTCTGGAGGAAGGCCCCGAGAACCTAACCGGATTTCTGCCAACAGAAGGCCGAGTTACCTCTGTAAATAGGTAACTAACTTTCACAAGTATGCCATTCCTCGGTCTAGACCGACCTTTACCGAGGCACCTCAACAACCAACAACCACATAAGTAAATAATCTGGGCTCCACAACAGAATACCACTTTTTATCCACACAAGTTAAATATCTAGGCTCCATACCAGATACCACTTTTTATCTAGAATGAAATGCACATACCTTGAGGAGCGCGACCCCCATAACCTTGCTACATCTTTTCATGTTTCAACCATTTTCAGGGTGTGAGGTTCAACGAAGTCTCGTAGACAAAGCTACGCTTTTCACAAAAGCCAAGCTTCGATCAACAAATGATCAACACTTAGCATGCCACACTACCAAATTGGGAATATATCACTAGTAACCATCAACTACATAACCTCTGAGCTCGTACGTCTCAGAGAAGGGTGTTAAGCTAAGAGAACAAATTCTCCGCCACTAATAGAAATGTATTTGATAGAAACCAGCTTTACATCTCAAAGTGTAACGTCATACATACATCCATACAAGTCCATCCTGGGTCTGAATGGAACTGAAGGCACTTCCTCCAATTAAGGAAAGAAGCCCTTGCAAATGCGGATATTCCCTAATCACGTTCGGACTCCCCATCACATAGGGTGATATAAATCTCTATACTGGAGCAATTCGCTGCAAAGACATTCGATAGGTAATCCTTTTGTTTTCAAAAATACCCGGTCTTCAACACCATCTTCAAATGCAATCCCATTTCGTCGTATCATTATTCAGAATGGGTTTTATGACCTAATGTCCTCTCCAGGCTAATCCGAATAATGAGCGCTTATTTTGAAAATAAGTGGTTACGTTCATATTTCAAGTAAGTCACAACAAATTTCCACTTTGATCTTTTAAACAAAAGATCCATCACTAAGTTTCGATGTGGTTTTCGGATAACCACTTAGAATCCGACCCTCGGTCACATCGAAATTCAAATGCCATTACAGGCCAATATTGATAGTCGGTTATTTAACTATCAAACAACATTCATAGCAACCATCAAATTTAAATAATTTCCCCAAATTATTATTTTTCTAAATATCTTCATAAGATATATTTTCACCCTTCTACCCTTTTAAAACAATTTTCAAATCACTTTCCTCTCGCGGAATAAATTTTCAAATATTGTTTATTTTCACTGAAAATTTGCCGAGTCCGAATACTTTAAAATAATTTAAATCACTTATCCAAAATATATACTTGGAAATACTTAAAATAAAAAATATTTTAAACACTTTATTTAAAATATTAGTTATGAAATTTTTATACTAATATTTCATGTAAAACTTAAGCCTAAAACAAATTTTAAAAATAAATTATTAGATAGAGTGTAACTATTTAAATAACTATTTTCTAACTCAAATATCAATTAAATCATTAAAATAATCACTTCTATAATTAACTTAATAAATATTTACTTTAAAGATTTAAAAACAATTTATGACAATAATTACTCCAAAAACATTTTTTTTAAAACCAACTTTAGCACTTTTAATTTATATTTAAAAGCTACTTTGAAAACATACTCGGCTTTCCAGAGAATATACAATTTCCATTCCAAAATAGTTCATTTAAATCAATTAATAAATCCTTCTTGATTTATCTCAAATTTATATCCCAAATTCATAAATTTTCTTTCCACACTTTTAAAAGTGAACCAATATTTTTTTTAGAAAGAATTACCCCTTCCTTTATAAATTCCCCTTGTGAATTTATATTTTCCAAATATCCATTGATATACAATTTTCAAATCGATTTCCAAAATTTACTTACAAACACCAAATAAATTTCTAAATTGATTTCCAAAAATTTACTTTCAAACACCAAATCAAATTCCAAATTGATTTTCAAAGTTTACTTTCAAACACCAAATCAAATTCCAAATCAACTTTCCAAAACTAACTCCATTTTTAAAATAAATTCCTTTATTTTTCCAAAACCATTTAAAGTCCGAATTTTAAATAAATTCTTCAAGTTTTAAACAATACTACTCAAAATCCATTTATTTTCATTTAAAAAAAAATCTTTTTTTCCCATACTTGGAATTTATTCAATAGGATTTCAAAAATCTACCTTTACCTTTTTCAAAATTCCTTCTTTTAAATTTATCCAATTCTCTAAAATTAATTTACTTAAAATTCTCTATTTTAATTTCCTTTCAAAAATCGAAGTTTTTTTATTTCTGGTATTTTAAAAATACCAGAATATATTTGACCATAGCCTTCAATAACTTCAATTACCAATATAATCAATCGCAGTTTATAAATAAATCATGTCACAGCATATGAAATAAATTCAAACATTTGAGGAATCCAGTTGGATCCCTCCAACATGTTTCCCTACATCCATATATGTTAGCGTGATATAAAATACCAATTCCACTTCGAGGTGGAATATCGCGGTATATGGGGTTATATCATCTCATCCGCTATTATGCGGCGCATAGGGTCTCATCTGCTATATAATGCGGGAAATCAATCACTCCAATATATATATATATATATATATATAATATCACCCAATAGATAAAATATCAAATTCATCCAAGCACATCCAATAATTTAAATTTAACTATTTAAATTAAATTGGGAATTTCAATTGAGTGAGAAGATCTCACATTTACTTTTATTTTGCAATCATTTCCATTTTGACCATTTCTTCACGTTTCGGACCTTGTAAAACAATTATATGATTTTATTAATACTCAAATCAATTGAACAAATTAAATTTCCGTTTGATAGTTTTAATTAGCCAATGATTTATTTTAAACTAATCATTCAGTTTTTTAAACTAATAATTTGATTTCAAATAAATTTTCCCTTTAAAACCCTTAACTATAAATATATTAAAATATGTGTGCGGACACACACACACACACACACATATATATTAATATCATACTTCTTTACTGAAATTCAAGAATCGCATATATTTATTTATGTTTATATACCTATTTATTACCTTTAAATTAAAACAGAAATCTTTTATCTTATTGTAAAAGTTATTACAGTGTTATATTATTTATACAAAATAGAATTTCACCTTACTGTAATTTAATTTTTCTATACAAATGAATATATATAAATTAAATAAAAAGATAAAGATACCTTATCATCGTTCTAGGAAACCCACACAGCAACCAACTCGTATCACCACATGCTGTCGACCACGGCATCTCGTCTCGACATCGTAGTCATCATCGCGCTCGCTCGAAATTGTCGTGTCGCCTGAACGCGAGCACATCGCCACTCCCCTCAACACGCTCGCCTTTGTCTCGATTCGCCTTCAACGCGCCACCTCCCTACTTCAATCGCGAGCTCTTAGCCACAGACGCGCGCAAATGTCACACCGCCTCGCCGAACTCGTGTCGCGCAGTCGCCTACTCGATAGCGTTTACATCCAAATCACTGCGCCGCCTACTGCCTCCACCGCGACGCGATATCTAAGACTCGACCTTAAGATTTTGCACTTACGAGATGGTCGCGGTTTCCTCTTTTTTTTTTCGGGTCGATCGAATTGATTATGAGGCCATTATTTTTTTTCTATTGTTTTCGTTATGTAGATTTTTATTTCAAATTGAAAACGAAAAGGGCTCGGTTATTTTGATTAATTTTTTTAACAATGAAGATGAACGCGTGTGAAATTATCAAAGAAAACGAAACACATGTTTGAATTTTACTCTACGTGTCCTTGTTTGCAGCAGTATTCTAATTTTATTATTTTATATTCAAATTTAAATTCAAATTTAAATCGTCTCTGTAAACGCAACTCAAAATTTCAATCTCCAATCGAAGCGTGTCGCTAGGCGTTTATAATGTTAAACCACTATTTTGAACGCATTAGAAAAGGTTTCGAGTCCAAATTCGATCGTATAGAGAACATAGCTTTTTGGACCAGTCATGATATTAAATTTCGATGTAAATTTCAGTGTGTTTATCAATCATACAGTCACATGACAACTCCGAATGCTATGAAAATTAATCCGACAAAAATACAATATTATGGATCCAATGGAACTTGTTTCATTGAAATTCGAGACTGTGCCTCGGAAGGCTATTTTTAAATATCAGTTTAAATGATATAATTTTAAAACTGAACAAAACATTTTCAAATTCAAATTTAAAACTTCTATTATCTTCATTATTGATAATATAAATTTTTCAAGCCTTTGAAATTATATTTAACAGGCTCAAAACTGAAGAGTCAAATTTTTTACCCAACTTTCAAAAATTAAATTTAATAATTTAATTACTAAATTCATAGTGATATTTGAAATTCAAATTAACTAACTTTCAAATATTTAAAATCAATTAAATATTTCAAATTAAAATATCAAAAATTCCAGGCCATTACATAAAACCCCTTTTCTGTCAAATCTAGTAATTGAATACTTGCTAGAAATTTTATCTCCACTCCTTGAAGATCCTACAATTGATTCTGAATCTAGAAAAAATCAACTTTCTTAGATCATTCTATATTTAAAATTATACTTCTAATGCATAAATTCTTAAAAGCCTATCTTACCCTAAACACCAATTGCATATTAAAAAATGGTGCATATAATATCAAATTATCAAGCAAACTGAATTTTTTTTATAAATTCGTACTTAATTAGGTGTAGTACATGTTTGTACTAGAAGTCATAGGTACTGTATAACATGCTACATGTCAACATATGTCTAGTGGTTCGAATCACACAATACATGATTCAAACCTATAACCTCATGGACCAAAGCTAGAGTGCCTAACCACTAGGAAAACGGTGTTGGATGCAGATTGAAATTAAAACATATGGATTTAGCATGGTTTGATAAAAATTTTGAACATCCATGAAGATTTAACTACTTTTACTCTTCTACAATAACGACCCGGAATTTCAAACACTTCGTATTTAAATATCTGAATTATTTAAATATTTGAATCTAGGATTTAATGTGAAGAAATAAGATTTTATAACCTTATTAACCCCTTTACTATTAATAAATAATATGGCAAAACTTATTTTTCATTTTTGTTTACAAAAATATATATTATGAAGAAATACTGAAAATGTAATTAGAAAATGTTTTGTTAAAAACCAATTTTTTGTTCAATAGGAGCTGTATTAACATTTTTGAACTAGTGTAGTAATATAATAATGTATACAACAAGTCAATAACATATAAGTTAACCACAAATTAATTAAAGTAAACAGTTTTAATTAAGGGAACAAAAGGACATGGATTAAGACATAAGGCATGTTTTAAAACAAGGCATGAATTAAGGAGCACTTTAAGGAGCCTTATTTCATGGCTTATTTTATGGCACGTAAGGAAGGTGGGAGGCAGCTCCATTAAAGTGTATCCATGGTCATTTTCTTCTCTTTTCAACTCTATAAATACAGACCATTGGCCTTCTTCATTTCTTCACAAATAAAAAGTTGCAAATCTTACTTCTTTTCTTTTCACGGCTTTATAAATTAAAGCAACATTAAACTAGGTTAAACTCCTCCAAACTCTTTCTATAATCATTAAACAACATTACAACACCTCTTAGATAATCAAAGTTAAAGAAAATGGAGAATTTCCTCTTGATATTTCCTTGGAAGATAAGCATTGAATGCCTTTTCTAAGCATGGATGTGTGCAAAAGAAGGATGGAGGAGACCTTGGTCGTGAGCTGAGAGCAAATAGAGGTGATGGTTAGAGGTTTTGGTGCTTGGTTGGATGTTGGTAGGAAGATGGTAGTGTTTGGCTTGCATAAATGTGAATTATCTCACTCCTTAATTGAAATTAAAGACTTGACAATTTCTTATTAAAAACTTGACAATTTGCTTGTTAAAACTTGTTGATCTTGCTTGCTATAATAACAATAGACCCTAACTAAGTAAAGTTATAAACTCATATTTGTATGCTTTGAATAGAATATTATTTGTGTCTTTATTGTGCCTTGGAAGGCCTTGGTTTGTATAATTGAACGGCATTGAATACTGAATTGAATATGGAGTTGTCCATATAGCAATAGTCGCTATAAATGCAATTTGAATACCTTAGCTTTAATTTGTGTAAATTGGTGATTTGTAATCATATCTTGATATAACTTTTTTTGGTTATTATCTACACTTCTATAAGTGTTTTAGATAGCAAAGAATATGTTTGGGAAGTTGTGAAATTAATTAAGTAAAGATATGAAGGTTTGAAGTAAAAAATAGTCGCTATATCGACACTTTAAAAATGCCTTATTTTTTAGAAATAACGTTTATTTTTGTGAAGACATTCTTAGGATTTTTTTACTATCATATCAAGCAAAATATATTTGTTCTTGCTGTAAAATATATTTTGTACAAGAAATGAAGATTCACGTGAAAGATGCCAAACGTAGCCTCAACACCAGAAAAAATGACTAAAGACATAGTAGGCTACACAATCCAGGGTTTAGCTAATCTGAAGGGGTACATCAACTCTATATTAGAATATGCTTATTGATATGCTAGGCATGGGAGTTGATGATACTTGGTTCCACGTAGTACATATTTACATGTTCGGGCGTGGGTCAATTGTGTTTTTCTTATGATATATATTTTATCAGAGATATTTGATGTTCGAAAGGTATTTTCTGACCTTGTCATAGGATATTCACTCTATTTTTTAAGATTGAGGCATCTCTGTGGAAAAACAATTATACAAAACATGCCCATGTAGTTTTGTTTGTATACCTAAATATGTTGCGGTGTGACTAATATTATATCCATGGAAAATTTCTAAATTTTTTAGGGTCGTTTTCAAACTTATATTATAGCATTTTAAAATTGGTTTTATGTTTAAATACATCTTTAATAATTAATTATGAATTTTTAAAGTAAGTGGCTTTTAAAAATAAAACATGTTTTTTTTTCGATTTATTTCAAACTTTGTTATTTTTACATAATATATATATACACTTAAGTAGTTTAAAAGTGTATTAACATATTCATAAGTATTTTAAAGGTATTTCTAAAAACATAAGTTTTAAAGGTAAGATAAGTAATTTATAAATAAAATAAAGGAAGTTTGGATTTTTACACTTAAGTTAAGTTAAATGGTTTCATGAAATTAATTAAAAGTGTATTACCTCAATTAATAAGTATGGGTATGCTTTGATCTTTAAATTGAATGTCTTAAAGTTAATGACAAGTATTAAAATGGTTTTGGGTTGTAGTAAACAATGTTTTTGTAACATTTATTTTTAACCCTTATTATTAAGTATACTTAAGAATGTAATTGGCTATTTAATAATGAATATTTTAAAGATAACCAAAGTAAAAAGTTTGGGTTTGTTGTGACAAATGTCTAAGCAGAAATTGCCTCAAACCCTTAAATGTAATTAAACCTCCAAGAACAAGTTTTTAAAAAATGGTTGAGTGTGAAATGGGACCTATGTTTATTGTGACATTTTTTGAGTAACAGTTGTCTTTAACCCTTAAGATTATACTTTTATATAAAGAATTATGGAATTTTAAAGATAATAACAAGTATGAAACCTTTTGAAATAAAGACAGAAACATTATATGTTTAATTTATAAAATAGAAGAGATTGATAGTAACGATGTTTCAGTAACATTTGTTTTTAACCTCTTTGATTACATTTTAAAGTAAGTAAAACTGGTTAATAATTTATGAATATACTTATACTATTATATATAACTTTATAAGTATTTTTGAAGTACAGAATAGAGTATAAGTAAATATAAAATATATGCATAGTGAAATACAAGTATATATCTTTAAAAGGGAAATTAGATCTATATACAAGTTTTATAAGTTTAGTTTTAAATAAATAAGTTTAATTAAATAAATGAGATATATTAATTAAATGAGTTTAATTAATAAAGGAAGTTTTAATTAACAAAGGAGTTTTACTGAGTAAAAGGAGTTTTACTGAGTAAAAGGAGTTTTACTGAGTAAAAGGATTTTTAATTAATAAAAGATAATTAATTAAGAAGGGATTAAAAGTCGTTTAGGCGGCTTGATTGTGCTTTGCGTGAATCGATAGTGATTGTATGTTTACTTGCTTATGAAAATATATGGAACTAAGTTTCATTACACGATCATCCTCATATTGTTGAATATGACCAAATTCATAGATTTAGTCTTGGAGAAACGGATCATTAAGTGTTATACTTATCGGAAACTGATTCAAAATATACTTGTTCTATCGCTTAGAAGTATATTTTTTCGGGATGGTCGAGTCTATGTGGAGATTCGAGATCTGATTTAGATGCTTGAACCTAACAAGCACCATTATTCTAGTGGTTAAACACTTCGATTTTTATGCGAGAGGTCTTAGGTTCGAAACTTGCATAGCGTGATTTGAAAATATATTGACATGTACTATGTAGTATACTACCTAAGACTTGTAACACTAAAATGTGCTACCATCAAAGTACCTCATTTCAAAAAAACAATGCTTGAACCCATGTAGAGGTTCATGATCGATTCAGGGTAGGAATCCATGTGTGTTTCCGATATCAGTTGAGATATAGGAATCCATGTGTGGTTTCGAGGTTTGTTTGAGAAATAAAGATTCATGTGAAAGATGTCGAACATAGACTTGACATCGGAAAAATGACTAAAGACCGAGTATAGTGCACAATCCAAAGGTTTAGCTAACATAGAAAGGTACATCAACTCTATATCTATAATATGTTTATTACTATGTTGCATGCAGGGAGTTGATGATACTTGGTTCCACGTGGTTCATGTTTACAAGTTCAGACGTGGGCCGGGTGTGTTTTTCTTATGATATATTTTATTTAGAGATATACAACACTCGGAAGGTATCTTCTGATCCTTGTCATAGAAGATCCGCTTCAGTTTTTGTGATGGAGGCGTCTTCGTAGAAAATCTATTATGCGAACGCACCCGTGCGGTTTTGTTTGTGTACATAACTAGTGGTGTGACCAATGCAAGCATCACAGTTATTTTTCTTATTTATATTCTATATCTTAGACATTATTATAATATCACTGAGTTTTTTCTATGAAATGGTTTAGTTATCATAAGCTAAAAACTCTTCTATGTTTATTTGTTGCATGGTATTACGAAACATCTTTATTTTAAAGGTTTCTGTAAATATAAAAATCCATATGATTGAGTTTCTCATGTTGTTTACCAGACTGATGTGGGTGTTATTCTTTTATAATGTTCGGATCAGCCCTGAGTATATTTCCATATTTTGTTGATGTTCATTGGAGTTCTTGAAGAGGAGCTGAATGATTGCCTACAACAATATTTGTTTCCGCCGCGTTACTTTATGTGTGTATGTATATGAGCAATTGTGAGAACATGCAGTTATAACTGTCAAGGCTAATCGTAGGTTAGTTTGCTCTGATTATTGTATCCATATAGTTTTTTTGTAAAGATAATTTTGATATTATACGTTATCATTCCGCTGTGAGATTCTAATTTTTCTGTTCTCATCTTTCTTGTTCCTTTTCTTTTACCGTAACGTTCTATTTTTTCGACCCTTGAGTGCTCGGCACGTGAATACCGTGGATGTATTAGTGTCGACATCCGAAGGTTGAAAAGTTGTTTGTTGCATCTTCCACCAAGTACAACATACATTATAATTATTCACAAACTAGATATTAAAGCTTACAAAAGTGGAGAATATAGGTTTAACCCAAAGAGAGAAGCATTCTGAGAAAGAACACTGAATTTAATTCTAAACCTCTAATTTTGAATGAATTGAGAATTATGGATTTCAATCTTCTACTTATGTCAACGGAACTCTCAATTTTTCAATTTTAAGAGCGTGGTTTAGATTGATTTATAATAACTTCATGATGTCTCAACCATGGGATTAGTCATCAATTAATCTTCATCAAAACTATATAATCGCCCCAAAAATCGTTTAGATAACCCCTACAAATTAAACCCTCCATCCTCCTCCAAACCCTTAAATAGTCAACCACTAAGGGATAAGTGGTCGACTTATCCCCGTTCGTAAATTTTCAATTGATTTTTTATTTCTTTCATTTCAAAACAATTGAATTCTTCAACATGACACGTGGTTTGTAATATATTAAAGACGGAATAAGGGAAATAGACAAACTTTGAAGAAGAAGAAATTAGGTTGAAGGACACAAAGTTTTATTTTTAGGCTGAAGGACAAATGCTAGTTATAATTAACATTATATTTTACACTATACAAAATTCTAGTTATATCTAGCATTATATTCACTTTTACATTATACAAAATACTAGTTATAAGCAGCATTGTCCTTAAGCCTAAAGAAACAAATTTGTTGTTCTTCAGCCTAAATTATTTTCTAAGTTTGTCCCTATGTCTATTTTCATGTATATTTAAACTGTATAAATACAAAAGAAGAAGTCAAAAAAGATTTACATCAGACTAAAACCTTGTCCTTTAAACTGTAAAACTGGTTTGTCGTTGAAAGCAAAGAACTAGGTATGAGTGAGTCAAAATTCAAAATGAAATTTATCATCAATATTAACTACTCTTATTGTGATAATTATTTCAGTTAAATTTCATCAGTTATCCGGCGCTAGACAACGACGTTCATAAATCATTACATTTCCTTTTAACGAACCACTCACACCATTCTCGTTAACAGTCGTCCTGTGTTTGCAGATACACTTAAAATGTTCGACTATAATATTTAAGAGAGAATTCCAAAGGTTAGTGTTGATTTTGTTTGTACATAACCAAAAGCAAGTGCAGATTTGTTTGTACATGACTTATAAGTTCCCTTTTGTCTAGCTGTTTTGTTGTGGATAGCTGTGTAAGTTGTATTATTCTGCAACAGTCTATTGGCGGTACCTTGAAGCACTCAAGTATTGAATATATAATCATTTTAGTGGCAAACTGTGTTACCATTCTCAGTGTCCTGTTCTATAGAAGAATCCTGCTTTGAACGCATTGTGGTGCTTGCTGAAAATATTTGTGATCTTTTCAAATTTTTTGTATATGACCTAAAGTTCATAAACCTAAGTATTGTACGTTAACTGCATTGTACATCTGTTCATGAAACTAAGTTCTCTCTTTGTTTCATGAAAACTCTAAAGAAGAATATTGGCTGTTAATCAGCTTAAACGATGGAAAGCATTGTTAAAGTCCACGACATTCTTATGGTTTACATTCTGTGGATATAGGTAGTATTGCATTTGCATATGCATATGCTTAGACAAGTCTCATTTTTTTCTTTTAACATGTATAGGAAGATAAAAACATGATGAGATATATGCAAAAGATTGTGGACTACGGATTATTGTACAAATTAATGCCTGCATATTCCATGCAGGTAACACTCAAAGGTTTTGACTGTACGGACGCAGTAAAGCCATGCTTTTTCCTATTTCTATGCTTCCCCATTTCCAATGCATCCACTCGCTGTTAATTAATTATCGGAATACATAAAAATATCTCCTATAAAAGATTTTCTTTCACCACATCTTGCGCTAGCATATGTAGATATTTGATTCAAAGTCAAGGAATTCAACTTTGTATTTCATTACTAAGAGCATTCCCAATGATAAGTGCTGTTTGGGGTCAATTTAGGACAATCGACCTCCAAAGCAATACCAACCGAAGGGAATAACCGACCAAAATAAGGCCGGCTAAGAGAATAAGGTGTGGACCCCTTAGCCGGGACAAAGCACAGTCGGCCGTGCTCATTTCTTCCCACCAGCATTCGTCCTTCCTCATTACTCATTTCGCTCGCCATTTCTTCTGCCGCTTGCAAACATCTGCTTTGAGAAGAGCTTTCCGAAGACTCCAAGGTAGTGGTAGTTGCAACATATGAAATGTTCCATCGTTCGTCGAAAACACGCCCGCCGAAGGTGGCGCACTCGCACCGCACGCATTCGTTGAAGGGTGAAAAAGCACAGCGGTTAGACGAAGATGCGTAGGGAGAAATACAGGAGCTGCAGATTTGAACCCCCACATCAACCAAAATTTGGATTCAGACAAAGATTTGGTCAATTTTCGGATACTGCAAGACGAAGAAGTACGTGTTAGCACGTGTGTTGATAATATGTAAGTTATCTACCTCTACCTTTTCTTATTAGTTCAAATTGTACAATAAAAATTAAATACGCAATTTTTTTTAACTTAGGTTCGTCGTGAGCGCACACGTGGTTCTTCGGTTAGAGTAATACAGCTTTACAGGACTGTCTAAAATTACGGTACTGATGGCGTTATACATGCTTTGATGCGAGAGATAGGATTTGGAGACTTTCTGACTACGTAATTACATAATTAATGTTTATTTTATTATTGATGTTTAGGGTTTAAATAATGCTAAATTGCTTTAATAGGTGTCGATAATTTATTAAAATCGGATTCGCAGTTGTGCAGTGCTTTAGCCGCATGTTGGTGGAAGACCAATAAAAGATATGGGGCATTATAGGTATAGCAAAACTTCACAGAGACTAAGATTCACAAGATAAGTAAATATAAACAACGAAAACACTTAAATGGTAACTCATTATTCAAAATAAAACTTCATAAATAAATCTGAAAAACATCACATCTCTCAAATACCAAATACACATGTCTTAAGCAAAATACATCTCGGATTCATAAAATAAGAGTACAAAAATAATCATCTCTCTCATAAGTACCGGTACATCAAAAGCCAAATGGAAAGAAAACTGAAAAGATGAAGAACTCCGAGAATGTATCTCCAAGAAATCCGAATCAACTATACTTGTCTCTACTGGTCTATTGGGGAAAAGGGGAAATAGAGGAGTGGGGTCAGACTATCCGTCTGGTGAATGAAAGTAATTACTAGCATTTCTAACAAAGATAAATATAATAGACTTAGCAACAGTTCTAATATAAAAGAAAATTAAGAAAGAATAAAAATGGGATAAAATACCTTTAACTGTTTGCTTTGATTGTGATTGTTTGCACTTGTCTTGGATTGCTGTGATTAGGCTGAAAACATAATCCTATTTTAATTAGGCTAAATTCTAATTCTACTTGTTGATCGGCCTTCTATCTCTGTTGTGCCACTATAAGCTAGTTCCATCCTGTGGGTCCTACAACAAAAGACATCTGTTTAATGCTTGGAATGCAGTAGTGAATTACAATCCTAATCGATGCCGCATGTTCGGTCACCGTTGGTACACACATTTACCGTCACCCCCCTCCCTCTTGTGACCTCTTACTCTGTCAGCATAAGCATGCTCGGCCTCACATAATATGTTGTAAGACTATCAGTCCTAGCTTGCAAGGGTTCTGCCCAACCCCATCTAAGTGTTTTATGAGACCATCGGTGCTAGTCTGAAAGGGAATATTCTTGGTACGGGTCCTAACAAATAAAATCTAGTTGCACCTCTTGCCTAAATCCTCCGATTTGAGCTTCTATCTATTAGTCACTTATTTATCATGTCTCCCAGACTCACCTAACTATTGTGAGACCATCAGGCTTATTCTGAAAGTGTCATGCCCAGCCTTACCTAACTATTGTGAGACCATCAGTCCTATTCTAAAAGGGAATGCTAATGGTATAGGTCCTATTTTATGTTCTTGCTTATTTACTAAGTGTAAGTTTAAAAAAAAAAGCCTTTTCTGTTATTTCTGCTCTGTTCGCTTATTAACTTAATCTAAGTCTTAAAATAAGCCTTTGCAGTTGTCTCTGCTATATTTTCTTATTAACTTAATGTAATTTTTTTAAAAAATAAGCCTTTAATGTTCTTTCTGCTTAACTATAACCTATGTTATAATTGTTATTTTTCTTTTCTATCTTTTTAGTTATAACCCTTAGTTATAAACATGCTTGAAAATGTCTCAAATTTGCCTATTTCGATCTATCTTCTTTTTATTATAGTTTTTCTTATTTTACATCTAATTTCTGTAAAAATAATGTTTTCTATTTTAATTTATATTTGCGAATTATTCTCTTTTTTAATATTCTTATATTTTTTCGCGCAAAACGTAATAAAAAGAAACAAAATTTACAGGTTAAATTCTAACATAAAATAGATGTAATAACTGTAAATAACTGTAAATAGTTGAATAAAATAGCCAAATAAAAACAGCTGAATAAAATAAACTAAAAAGAACTTTAAAAATTAAGCAAAATAACTTATATAAAAATTGTTTCAAAATTGTTGAAAAACTACAACTATTGGGAACCCCATTATTTTACTTAAAAATCTAAAATAATAACTAAACACTCACCTGTGGTTCCTAACTCTAGTTCTTTGTCTTCCTTGATCCACTTTTAGAGCGTAGAATATTTTTATCAAAGAATTTCCTCTTTATAAAAAATTTCTATTTAGGGTCCAGCCTCTGACAGTAAACCCAAATAGGAGAAATTCTGAATGTGAAAAATAACTAAGTCTAGGGTCTTATTTATAATATTGTTTAGGAATCTCAGACCGTCAGATTTAAAGGTTAAATCTGGTGCAGCCACATATATGCTCGCTGGGAACCGTCGGATGGGAGTACGGACGGACATGATCTTAAAAAATGGAAAAATACGTCATTGCTTAAAACTGGACAAAACAACGTCCAAATACAGGGGCAAGTCGACATGCAGGTCGACCTATATATGTGGAATTTCGACCTATGCCCATCAGGGGGTCGACCTGAGCTATATATATATATATATATATTTTCTTCATTTCTTGTTTATTTCGTAATTTTTTCGTTTTAGCTCGGATTTTGACAGACTATATATAAAAATTGACCAAAAAATCACCACGTACACAATGATGCAACTTCCGTGACTCATTTTTGATAATTTCACAAACTTATTTTATTTTTTAATTAATTATTATAGCTTGAATTTCGGGTTGTTACCAATCTCATCCCTAAAACTTAAACAGCACCATAATCAACGACCGTTAGATGTCAATAATGACAATACAAAATGCATAATGAACGAGGTAGATTTACTAGAACTCGAAAAGATTTGTACGCGAATAGTGAAAAAAATTAGCCATTCGTGATGAGGGACATGCAAAGAGCTTTGAATACTAGGTGGTCGGCCATATATATTAGCAAAGACTTAGGGCCGACTATTATACCCATTTTTCTCCTATAAAAACATGTGACATAGGTCTGCAATTCAAGCGTATGAAGTAAACAAACCACACAATTCAAAATAGAAGGCAATGCAGCCCACGACTTCATAAAAAGGGAACTGTGCATGCTGGGATACACAAAGCCCAACAGATTATGTTCAAAGACAACTAAACGGTTCGTAATCCATACATAACCAATAGAGCAGCAAAGAAGTCAAATTCCAAAGGCACTGTAGAGATCAAGTCAAATCGAAAGCACACCACCCAACATCCATGTACAAACCCTAACGTCATAGCAGGAAATAGCAAGGAATGAGTTGGGAGATCGCCCCTTCATAAAACAACAAAAATGAATGTTGCATTCAAGCAAAGATAAACTCAAAGGATGTCTTTTCTAAAATGCAGTGCACGGTAGCACTACTTGAGTCTATAAATGGACCGCCATCCCATTAATGACTACGCTGCCAATTCCTAGGATCTATGCTAGCACCTTGTACGTACACAGGTTGCTACACTGTCAACTAAGGAAGTGCACCAACATCCAAAGCAGGCTACGCCGACTCTTCAAAAAATGGATCATGCCCAACATCAAGTCGTCTCTGTGCTACCATATTCCATTACAACTATGACACCATGGACAAGTAAAGTGCATTTTCTAAACTAGGCTCATAAGCTAATCCTTAATGCCAAAGTTTAAATCTCTCGCCAAACTTCAAATTCAAATTCCCCGTTAGAATAATCTTTCCACCTAAAGAAACCACATATACCTTTAGCGACGCTGACACTCTGTGCACAAAACAAAAACAAAGTGATGAATGACAGATGGAAGGATCAAATCGTGGAGAAGAAAGGTTGGGTTAGGGAATTAGCAATCTACGTGATGCCATAGTAATATAAATAGAAGGATACTACAATAGAGAAAAAGAATTTTGACAACTTCTCTAAATTGCATACTAAATAAACTTATACCTCGGTGCCATTAAAATTTATGTACCAACTAGAATAATATAAGAAAAGCTTTAATATATGGATCAAGGTTTTTTTAAAATCTGAACCACGTAAGTTTCTATGCTTTTTACTTTTTCTGTACTTTTTATTTGTTATTTTCAGCACTAGATTCTCTTTGATCTTACTTGAATTGTATACAAATTGAACTTGATATTTTGAGAAACATTTAACGTGCAGCTCCATAATTGTGTAGGCATACAGTAGTATAATTATTACTTTTAAGGCAAATTTAACACTATTTAAATTTGTTGATTCACAATTATGAAAGTGTACAACACCATAATTGTTTCATAATTAATTTGGTGTTGTGGGATAAAAAATCTCTCCAACATCATGGAATGTGTCAAACAAGCTATCACTTCCTTAAGGCTATTGCATGTCTAACAATGGTGTCATAAATATAAAGCTATCACAAGTCTAACACGTTATTGCATGTATAAAGCTATCGAATGTCTACCCTATTATCACACATGTAACTATTGTAAGCATAAGGCTATCGCATGTGTAACTATTAAACTTCTAAAACCATAGCGACCACATCATAAAAATATAGCTACCGCATCTCAAGATCATATGCTATCGCATCTCTTGATCATACGCTATCGTATATGTAAAAATATAATTATCTCAAGTATAACCATAGTGTCATCGCAAGTACAATCTTAGTGCTATCGGACATTTCAAAACATATATATTATACGTACAAAAATAAGCTATTGCAAGTACAGATATCGCAAGTCTAAAATGACAAATTTGTAATTAGCTTTAAAGCTGCTTATCTCCTCTTAAAATAATGACTTTGCAATGAATCTTTAGGGACATCAATTTTCTATTCATGAATCAATATCTTTACTGAATTGTTTTCAAAAAAAATTCAAGAAAGATATTTTCATTTCATAACATTAATTAATTTGCTAAATATCATATTTAAAAAATTTCCCTTCCATCGAATAATTCTTGTTAATATGAAAGCACATGCAAAAATCCCATAAATCAATTCTTCCATCTTCTTCCATACAAAAATTTTTTTAAGGACAAAATAATTATTATTCATAATTTAAATTATTAAACCCAACCAAACTATTTCTAAACTTTGGGAATTCATAGAAAATTCATATTAACTCAAAAAATTATAAAATAAAGAAAATCATCTCAAATTGATGTTATGAACAACATACCAAAATTTCAATTCATTTGGACGTCATTAACATAGGTTCGAAGTTCGAAAACCATTTAATATATTTTCTAACATCGCATATAATCTTTACTACTAATAAAGAAAATTCGTTAATCAATTTACTCGGTGTCTTTTTGAAATTCCAAAAATGTCATTGCTTTCCATTTACATATTTGCGCTCAAACAAAATATCAACGTATACAATAACACAAACAGTCCGCGTACGAAACACGGACCCATACTAGTATTCATAAATCCAATTAAATGAATATCTCAACAAGGATCATGCCTTGTCATCAAAGCAATTTCGAGTTTACATGAAAATTCAAAAATGACACAGAAGAAAACTTAGGAGCGATAATTTTATTCACCTTAATTGGTTCTGTATTGAGATATTTCTCTTAACTCTCTTCTTCAAGTTTTGCCTTCTTCTGAATAGAGATGGTTAATGGCGATTTTCTACTTTTCCTTTTCTTTTGTTTAGTGAATGAAAGTTTGGTGTGGGGTGAACGAAAATATAAGGAAGAGAGGGAGAAGAGTTAAGGAATAAATTACAGGGTTTATCTCCTTTTCGTTATCCTTTCCAAATTAATAAATCTTTTATTTTATTTTTTCCATAAAAAGTCATCGCTCCATTATAAATTATAAATTCAAATTTCATTAATATGACATATCCACATACTTATTCCACCTTCCCATATTATTATTTAATTACTAGTTTTATTAGACTTTAATGTAGGGATGCGTATGAATGTTGCAAGTTGGCTATCCCAACAATGTAGGGATGCATTCTTGTCGTGTACGCTTAGTGCCAGCACGGTATCTGCTCGACTTGCCTAATGCATACATGTCCAATGCAGTGTACAAAATTACGGTAGTACTCTTAATCAATGTTGTACATCTAATTAAGATAACAAAAGGTTATATAATCATACGTAGACGGAATCTAAAACGGTCGATGTTCATACTTAGCTTAGAGCTCTTTATGATTCGTAAATCGCAATTGTCATTTCAAGGTTTTGACAATGTGGGTCGGTCCAATTTCTTCATGTATTTGTTTGTGAACTATTCGCATAGAAATTTAGTCGGATGCAGTGGCATTTGACGATTAGTTGAGTAAAAAATAAAATAAAAGTGTTTGAACTGAGAGAAATGGGGGAGAATACAACATATATATATATATATATATATATATATATATATATATATATATATATATATATGCATTTGATTTTACATGTTTATTTAATAAACGTACAAATATTTGGCTCTTTTCAAATATGCGTATGAGCGCTAGACTCTTGTTTAATAAATGTTTGATTATCAGATTCGTATTAAATATAAAAGTGCAAGTTGATCTTTATTTCATAGGTGTATGTCATCTAGCCTTTTAATCGGATAATATTCGGACATACCGTACGAGTCGAACTTGGAGTTATTAAGACAAGATGCCCAAAGAGATAGCCTAGAATCCAGGAACCAACCATAAATAGAAGCATAGGAAAAATACTAAATCAACCCAAGACAAAATGGAGAAGGATCCACCAAAATGGTGGATCTGTACCGATCCAAATTTTCTCCTCCAAATTTGTCCAACATTTGCCTATATACTTTATTTGATGTTAGAAGCCCATTCCAGATGTTGTTTTGTTGTTCTAATGCGATTCTCTGTCAATCTCTACGATTACTTGAATTAGCAACTTTGTTCTTCCACGGATACATCACTTGGACTTAGAAATAAGGAAATATTGATGCAAATAAACTTGGAATCACGAAGCTAACCATCAACCGAGGCAAGACAAAGAGTTCAAGGCAACCAAATTGGTCATCTATTGGATAAGTACCGATCCACCCAAATTTATGAGGCGTTCCTCTTTTTTTTTTTTTTTTTTTTTTTTTTGAGAAATGCTCTATGCGTGGAAAACGATGTGGAGATATTTTGGACGAGAATTTAGGCTTCCTATGTCTATAAATAGAGATGCATAACCCATTTCTAAGGATTTTTTGATTCTTGATTTCCTCAACTCTAATGTCTTGTAATCACCGTTGGATTATACTTATTCGTAAGAATAGTTGTTTGTAATTAGCTAGATAATCAATAAAATGACTAAGTGGACATAAGTCAAGATTAGCCGAACCACTATAAATTGTTGTGCGCTCTTTCCTAGTTGTTATCATTTAAATTTCTTTACTTTTTATTTCCGACTTAATTTTTTTAAAAATATTTGTATCATTTTTGGTTCAAACATCGTCCACGGTTGGATCATATTAGTGTTGTGCATCTACTTCAATTAATTACCGTTCACTAATCAATTTGCATGTAGATTGCACAAGCTTGTACACTCGGGCAATGGTCTGGACAAATAAGCAAGGGTTGGCTCATGTAGGTTTGAAGATGCAGCAGATGGAACCCTGACGCCGACAACATATACATATATATATTCTTGCTGTCTAAGCAAGCAAGCCAAGCATTATTGTGAAGACCAGTTCAAATAGTCCCAAATAGGCGATGGGCCACAAATATACCTGTAATCTTTTTAACAAGGAAGCAGACAACTGTTGATGGTACCTACTTGACGCTGTAACAAAATTTAAATTTAACTGGAGTAATTCATGTGAGATATGAGTGCAGAGGCAATAATTATTCCACCCTTTGTTGTTTTTTGTATCAGATTTTGCGCTTTCTTCCTCACTCTTTTTGCACATTTCCAAATACTGGTCATACCACCATCATCATGAGTGTAAAGAGACAGCGGTCCCTCTTTGAATAGGACTTTTAAAATCATCCCATTATTCATTGCGGGGTATTTCTTTTTATATGATATCACCTTTGATCGATAGGTTCTCAGATGCTCGATGTTGTTCTTCTTGTTGTCGTATAGGTTGTATGTAGTATTTTCAAGAAACAGGTTTATACTGTAGCCACATGGAAAAGTAATTACTTTGTTCTGCTACGAAACACATGGATTCATGTACATGATAAAAGCGAAAAAGGGAAAAAGCGTTGATATCTTCCAGGCTTCATCATTGGTTTAACTCTCTAATCAAGCAAAATTTCGTTGATTTTTGGTCGCATCAGAATTTCCATGCTCTGTACACCAATTTTCAATCATCTAACGTTGTTCCTCACTTCTTCAGCGCTATTTTCTCTCTTTCTTTAAAAATAATAATAATTAAACCGTAATTTTTATTTATATTATTTTATACTCAAAAATAAATGTTAAAACCACAAAACTAATAACGGATGACACTAAAACGAATTAAGAATACCAGGCTTTGATTCAAAGACAAAAGGAAAATCAGTTCCAGCCCAAGTTAGTTTGGGCCCTAGACTTAATTTTGAAATTAGGATTCGCTCCTCACAACGGAAGCATGATCAAAACGTAAGGAATGTCTGAGAATATTTTGGCGACAACGCCTACATCCAAAATTTTCACATAACAACATGCATTATTGTTTTACTTTACCTACATCACTAACGACGATACTACCCATACACTTAGCTCTTTACCATCGATAATTTTTTTAATTTAATTAAGCACGTAAATATAACCCCAGATGAGCAACTATTAATCAATAATTATAGGTTACGAGTGTAACGGCATGCGCTTCGCGCGTGACAATAGTACACCGTTCGCACATAAATTGGATTTTTTTTTTTTTTTTTTACAAATTATATATGCCTAACACATTAAAAAAATGAATTTCATAAATATTTAGCCATGTTTTTACGTTGGAATCATGTGTGGCCAGTTTAATTTTTTTTCTAAGTTGCATTGTTTAATTCTTTTTTTTAATGTGAATTTTTATTTCTAAGTTTTATCGTTTAAGTTTTTTGTTAATTTGAATTTTTTCATTCAGTTATCAATTAATAAAAAACAAAAATGTACAGAAAATTTATTTGTTAGATTATATTTTTAAACGATATTAAGTTTGGTAATATATGTAAAAGTGCGCTATGAATTTGCAAAAATAATATATTTGCTAGATCATATTTTTAAGTAATATTAACATTTGTTAATACCTATAAAGGGACGTTTTTGTAAGTTGACGTTGATACCAGATAAATATATCATGCTTTCATTTAAACTCAGGAACAAAAAATTATAATAATAGTATATTTACTTTATATTTCAACTTGTTTTGAATCTCACGTATAATAAAAGGTTGAGCTTCTTAACAGTACTCACCGTAGCATGCAGTTGATGATAATATTTCACATAATAAAAGTGCGGTGCTGTATGCATGAGTTTAGGATCCAGTATGTAGATGCTATTTTTTAGGACCAATTAACAAATATGCCGATGCTATTTTTTAGGATGAATTAGTGCAGAATTTTTCTAAAGAATTGTATATAAAGGGCAATTTTGAAACTTCACGGTCGGACCAAAAGATTATGCTTCTAAACCAACTATTAGTAAAGATATTGCACCGTCTCTCAGCTAACTAGTGATGCTACCATCCGCGTGATACCTTTATTTCCTACGTAACCATGGTGTAATTCGTGAATTCAACCCTTTTTTTCTAGTATAAGAAAAGGAAAAAACATTTAGCTTTTCTTCGGATTTTGCTTTAAAATCGTAATCCTCCTTTTATTGTAATTCGGAATCATAATCTTCTTTTTGATTCTAACACTAAATTGTAATCTTCTTCTTCAATTTTCATGAGTAGATAATATGAAATTTATTTTCTATCTTTTAGTTTCTAAATAGGATTTTAGAGTTCCAGACGATAAAACTAAAACAAATATTACATGTTTTTTGTTGTTCGTAAATAAAGATATTTTGGTTTTAATCATTCTTTTAGTAATGAAGTATGTATAATAAATTCTAATGTATGAATAAAAGTAGCCAAATACATTTTTCCAGGAAAAATCAACAGCAACTACTCAAATAAGAGTACTATGAGAGTTTTGCTGCTATTGATATTTCTCATCAATCTCATAGTTATAGTGAATTTATGATATTTTCAAATTGATGTGCGCAATTTAAGATCTGTTATGTGTCTGTAGTACTATAAATGAAAATTATGGAAAAGTGAAGCAAAGAGTCGAAACGACAAGCACCTTTGTCCAAGTGGTTAATTGATTCGGCTTTGCTGCAGAATGTCACAAGTTCGAAACTTGCTTTCGAACGTTTATTTGACATGGGATATGTTGTCCCAATGATTTGTTGTATATAAAGTACCAGTTCCAAAAAAAAAAAGAGTCGCAAAATTTAAAGTAGTTCTTTCTCATGGATCTGCATCCACTGGAAGACTTGCACTAATTTTATTATTTGATTACAATGGAGAATACATTTACTTATTCCTAGCATTACAGTATTGCTCGGATTCTCCAATCAAATCCATTCTGATTTGCAGTATAAGATTATTATAGAGATGGAATGCGAATGGGAATCAATGTTGACGTATGTTAGTTGTGGCTCGCGTTGTGTATGCATGGATTGGATGGATAAGTCCCACATTGCAAGAAATATATCATATAACATGGTATGAGATTGGTGGGACGTAACATTGGGAATTTCTTTTGTTACAATCAAATGTTGTCAAAACCAAGTATATGCTCGTTGGGAGGCGATGTGTAGAAGTCCAATTGGGACACCTCAACACATTTGAATCTTCGTTAGGTGGTCTCTGCTCACACATAATGAAGCGTGCATACACGGAGAACAAGCTGGAGTGTCGAAACTTAAGTCGTATCAAAGCCGCTGGTTGGAGGGACCATTAAGATAATACAAGAGTGACCAGAGCATCACTCTTTGAGGCTTAAGCAGAGAATGACTCGTCGAGGTGGAGACATGGTTAAGCAATCTAACCTACTGCTGGAAGAGAACTCATGGCTAAGCAGCTTTACTCCACTGCGTAGAGGACTCATCATCTCTAAGATGACTTGAGTGGAAGTACTTGCCTTAAGATAGAGATTGGGTAAAACGGATAACTGCGACAAGAAGTGGAAGTAGCCTGCCCAAATTCCAGAGCTTCTTCAGTATTCTCCAAAGAATGTTTAAGGAAATTCTCGCTAAGGTGGAGACTCGTAGGTATGGCTTACACCGTGGGTGCATGGATTGGATGGATAAGTCACATATCACAAGAAATATAACATATAACATGGTGTATATATATGGGATTGGTGGTACATAACACTGAAAGTTCCTTTTGTTACAATCAAGTGTTGCAAACACCAAATATACGCTTGCTGGGAGGCGATGCACGAAAGTTCAATCGGAACGACGGCACATTTGAAGCTTCACTGGATGTTCTCTCCTCACATAGAATAAAGCAGTGCACACGGAGGATGCACTAGAGTGCCGAAACTTAAAATATCAGACTATGGGGTAAATTCACAAAAATGATTGTAAATCAACCCAAACATATGTGGAATGTAACACCTTGTAAATTAAACGATAGTTAATTAAAAAGAATGATAAATAATTAATAAAGCCCAAAAAATGGAATTTTCACAAATTTCAGAATTAGGCTATGAAACTTGCACTATTATGCTCATGGCGATTTCTGATCAATTTTCATATATAAATATTTACGATTGGAATTCAAATGAAAAAGTAATTGACATTTGAATATTTCGGATCATATATAATTAAAGATGTATTAAGGAAATAAATATCATTAACTTGATGTTAAAATAAACATTAAAAAAAACTTAACGTTAAAGTATCCTCAGAGAAATCAAATCAATCGTGTTTACAAACTAAACAAAACAACGCAAATTAGTTAACATAAACATCACAACTGGTTCAACAGTGGGAGGCAGGGGATGATAATAAACCTAGGCCGAATGGTCAAGATTTAATATAATCTAATTTAACGAATAGAATTGATTCGAGCGTCTATAAATATAAACATAGTCCCTCACTTTTCTTCTTATATTTTCTGAATCAAGGAAAAAAGTTCTGTCATATTCTCTTCTCTACAAACTCTAGAAATGGCAGAAAATTATATATATATATATATATATATATATATATATATAAGTGGATTATTGCAGAAAACAAAATAGAAAAAGAATAGGATCAAATCGATTTGTCAATGCAAAAGGTAAATTAAAAATCTGAATCTAAGTCTACATTTAATTCAAATCTCTTCTCGGATCTATAATTCTAACAAATATGCATATACTTTTGATACATATTTTGGTAGAAAGAAAGGGAATCAATCAGGAATAAAATATTTAGATATAAAGATTCGAGAACTTAGAGGTGAGTGAGAAATTATATATTTTTATATAATATATAATTTATATAATTTTCCTTTTTTGACAAAATGTAAATTTTGGAACTATAGAGGCTTATATATATATATATATATATATATATATATATATATATATATATATATATATATATATATATGCAATGAACTTGAGGAACCTACCTACGTATTCAGTGAACTATTAACTTTGATTAAATGTTGTATATACTTAAATCTAGGATATAAAGGTGATAGCAGTGATTTTATGTAAATTTCATATTTGTTATTTGAGTGTTATAAATTATTAAGCATAAATTTGAGATTGTTAAAAATTTGATTGGGTTTAAGTTTAATTCAATGGAATGAAGAATGCTTTTATGTAAATTTCTATAAATTACTCAACTTTATAATTATGTATGAAGATGTATTGTTTGAAATAACAAGGAATATCCTTAAAAGGTAGAGATGTAAAAATAAGGATATTTACCGTATTTTGTATCATCTATTTCCATAATAACAGAAAAGATAATTTATTGTAATTCCAAACACAGTAGAAAATTTCTTTAGATAATTTATGGAAAATTACACTGTTAAATTTCCTTTGGGAAGATATAGTTCCAATGCATTAAAATATTGAAATCCCCAAATATAAAATGAAAGTATTGAAAATATATATAATAACAATAGTGTGACGCCCCACCTCTATACCCACGTTAGCAAAAAGTATTGTATAGATAATACCGTCTGCTAACACGGAGAATAAGGCTGGATAGGAGCGACCATGTGTAATCTTACCTTAACTATTCACTAAATACGTCGAAAAGTAGAACCACATTAAAATTCGACCTATTCAATAAATATTTAAAGCAAAACTACAATGGCTATAGGATCTATCAGAAGAAAATATAACAACTCAAATGTAATTCACATCACAGAACAGTCGATCATAATATACACATAAACAGATACACAACAGAGTATACAAAATAATACATGTCAAGTGGTATAGGAGACCACAATATACAGACGAGACGAAAAAGTATAAATATCAGAGTTACAACAGATAAGGACCACAAAAGACGCTATAACAAAATGAAGCTAGCGAATAGTCCATGCGGAGGCAAAATAGGCGAAGTCCCAAAAGCACCTAACCTGAAATATCTCGGTCTGACCCGAGTATAAAATACACGGGTCAGTCTAGGTAACAAATCAGTTAGATAAACTGAACAATAATAAACCTGCAAGGTCATACAGTATAACAAATATCTCTAGAGGAGATAACACAATCATCAACAAGAGATGAATCATATAGAACAAGCCTCATATCATCGGCAACATATAGAAACAAAGGATACAAATATCCCAAAACAAGCCAAAAGGCAATAACAAATACCAATAAGGTATACAAGTTCCACAAGGAAAACGCTACGCATCATGCGGCTCATAATGACCAACACCGAAGGGCGATACCAAGGGAATACAATATCAATGAAACATATGATTGCTCGAGCTCAGTACTGTACAACAAGGATCCATAAGCCCGAAGGCTCCAAACCCAAGTATCACCCATGCGGCACATAAGGCCAACATCAGAGCGAAACTATATAGGGCAACAAACCCGAAGGCACACACCCGAAGGCAACATACCCGAAGGCAACAAACCCAATATCACTCATGCGGCACATAAGGCCAACATCGGAGCGATACTTTATAGGGCAACAAACCGTAGTGGTGAAGGTCAGAGACCCAGTACTGGACACCACTAACTGGCAGAATGTGTCACAACTCTCGAAAAGGAATCCGAACAGTGTTAACGTGCGTCCCATAACCACTCGTTCGCAATAAACGGTTTACTATCCATCAGTCACTTTCACACTCAAAGCATTACAAATTTACCTCATATCATCGGTAAACTAAACCCGAAGGTCAAAACAATCAATTGAATAGGTCGGGGATTAATCGAAAGGATAAACGCACAGATTCATGGTCCGTGTTTTGCCCAACCATTTAATCACCCTTCCACTTCGCTCGAAGTGCGAAAGTGTGTGTTTTAAATAGAATTTATAAATTGGAGAAACGAGCTTTTAAATGCGATTCGAGAGATTATTTTATAAAAACCCGTGGATGAAGTCAAAAAGGAATCATCAAGGTCAAATATGTAAAAACAACTAATTGGAATCAATTTAAATCGATAAAAGTGAAAATCACAAACAAATAGGCATAGTGGACAAAATGAAGCAGGTCAGTCGACTGGCCTACTGCAGTCAGTCGACTGATCCACAACCCGAGAGTTTTTACTCTCTGCAATCAGTCGACTGACTGCAGGGGGGTCAGTCGACTGGCTGTAGCTGGAATTGTTTTCCATCCTAGCAAATGGAGGAGCAACTCACCCCATTTGCAACATATTGAGCAATGGACTTAAGAGGATTTTGCCAAACGGTAACCCAACACCATTGACTCCAATTTACCACCAACAACCATGATCAAACATCAAAGTTATGATTTTCAAGGATTTGACTCCAAAACTCCAAAAATGAAATGTTCACCAATTCAATTCAAACTAAAGGCAAATGCATATGAACAAGGTGTTAGGAATTCACACCCAACATCGATGAAATCAAGAGAAGTAGATGTGAGCTTAAAACTCACCTTTTTACACAAAACAAAGAAGATGAAGAAGCACAATTGCAAGGAATCAACCAACTACACTCCACTTCAACACTACAAGCTTCAATCTAGAATCAAAGCAAGCATTTCCTAAGTTAGGGTTAGGAAATTACTGAAATTGAAGAGGAGAAGAGATGGAGAAGATGGAGATGAACTTACCAATGGGTTCTCTATGATTTTTGGAGCAAGAATCAAGTTTACAAGAAGAAGCTAGGGCTTGCTAATTTCTAATTCCTCTTCCTTTCCCCCATTTCAGTTTTTAAGCTTAAGTTTAATGAAATGAAGATGAAATGAAGAGAAGGCTTGAGCTAGGGGGTTAAGTGAGCTAGTGGGCTGAACCCAACCCCAAACCCAATAGAAAAAGTAGCCAAAATTTCACAAACTCCAAACATATCAAAGCTTATACTCAAAAAGATCGCAAACGCCATTTTGGAACCAATGGAGGTAGTTTCGAGTTCCAATTCGGCCATTTGCAGAAAGTAACATTTCGGACCAAAATCCGACTAACGACGCTATATTTAAATTAAACATTTAAATATAAAATCGTTAAATATGCGGGTTGTTACAAATAGTTCCATTATCAATTTGATATACGCAATTTAAGGCAAGTTAGGAAAGTTGTAGTAATCAAGAAAGGTAGCCATTAATTTAAGGGAATTACTGAATTATACTTAATTTTAATATTTGAAAAGGAGTAGTAAATTATATCTACTTGTATTAATTAGAAATCAAGCAGTAAAAGACATTTAATCTATTTAATCAAAAAAAGCGGTAAATGACATTTAATGGCATTAATAAAATAAGAAGTAAGTTCATCAAAAAGTACGTGAATAGTAATAATTAAACTTAAAAGCGTAAAATATTATCCAGCAAAAATTATATAGCATGAAGAGTACATTTACGATGGGTGTGAATTATTGGATCTAGCCAAACTATAAACGACGAGGTTGGCATGCAAGGTCAGTAATGTCGTACATAAGAAGTCTGCCCTCCAGAAGGGACTACTAGATGTGTATATATTGTACTGATGTCGGACATCTTCAACTGTATGACCCATGGAGATATATGTTCACATATAGGTTTATGGAATATACCAAAGTGGGTTCACCAGATTTGAAGTCTTAAATGGCCAATTGCGGTCTACTCCAATTCAACAAGGGGTATTAAGTAACCAAGTGGGCATGTCCTTGATTTGAGTTAAGCAATCTAAATAGGACGGTGGGCGAAAGCTCGACGCTATGTCAGCAAGGTAGGTACTATATATTCAAGGAGTAGAGCTATACACATAGGTCGAGAGTGTCATCGATTTTGTAGTGGACAGAAAGACTCTAGTTACGCCTAGAGGCGAACTATACCGCCTACTAGTGTAGGTTACGTATGGGATATGCAATTTCCTCAAAGCTGTTTATTTATTTTAATTGTCGTTAGGTGGCTAGCTAGATAACCCCTAAATAAGTCTTTAATACAAATTAGAATACATCTAAATAGTTGTAATGCCATTATAGGCACTAACAGGAGGTTCATCGGTGTACATGGGCAATTCGACCTAGAAATTGTTGGTGGATGCCCGACGGGGTGCAGTGTTACGGATACTAGCGGGGAATGTATCCTGGTCTAAGGAGCACTGTGATACTTACACACACATACATATACACACACATATGGCAAATATATACCTCAAATAGGTTGGGTGTATCATACATGTATATGAAGTCAAAATGACTAAGCTTTAATTAATAGACAAAATATGTAATGGAAAACAATCGGCATAAATTAATGCTATAGAAAAGTATGTAATTTTCCAGTCAATAGAACATTGTTCTGACCCCCTCCTCATTACAACCATAAGATACTTTTGTAGGGACTGTTCGGTATAAGGTGGGAACTGGAAGGATAAATTTCCTTATGCATGTTCTGCGTTGACAAGGTTATTAGATGGTAGAATTAGGGGTATGCCCTATATAACAACCCGCCCTTTGTAACACCCAAAAACTAGTGCCTCACATTAATGCCAAACTTTTAGATTCCACAAAAGATAGCTTGTCAAGAAAAGAAAGAAAGAAGAAGGAACAAAACACCACATCAAGGCACAAAGATGCTTGTCACATCGAAATGATAACATATAATATACGAATATACATGAATAGAATTGGATGAACAATATATATATATATATATCTGTGTGTGTGTGTAAATGACTACTCTGGTGGAAGCAATTGATAAATAGATATCAGTACAGAGAGTCAGAGTAAAACATCTGATAAAATAAGTCTCATATACAAATAACATCTATGATGTACTACTGAAATACCAAGTAGAAAAATATCCAAGTATCGCCCTTGCCTCCAAAGCTCCATCTACACCACTCTGATAGTGTATTCCCAAAAGGACCCGACTCCTGATCTACTCAATCGAGTACCCGAGAGTTGCCATGACATAAATAAACAAAGACAAAACGTATGTCAGACATAAATTTTGGTGTGAGGGGAACTATCTCAAAATACTTTATATCAAAACTATGTACAAATATAACAGGAATCGCTAAGGCACCTTCAGTCCTCTCTACAAATATAGCTTAGGGGTAATCCGGACAACCCATACACAAGTAAAGCAAACCCGTCACAAGAGATAGGAAACCATATCATAACTTTCTTTTCTCCTGATATCAACGAGTCGGCACGATAATATAACCTGACTGAAATGTAACAAGCATACTATGATAAGTGTAACCTAACATCTAAAAGTAGGATGATCATAATATAGGTCTTGTTGGTCCTTGAGATGATAGTTTTGATGACAACAACCTTAGAATAAGATTATAAAATATAAATACTAATATTATAGTTTAGATATATATGTATATACATGATTTAATCATGTAGGTACCAAGAATGAAGACTGTACAGTATTGAGATTCTAGATATCAATATTGAAGACTCATGAGTATCAAGATTATCAAGAGTTCAAGATTTCAATAATAGGTAATTTAATTAGGAATTTTGTTAAAACTCCTAGAAAAGCACTAGCATCTTAAAATCCAATTTATCCGTGGAATGGAATCCATTCGAGCCCGTTAAAGGGATGGAACCCTAAGTAGGATGGAACCTACGAAAAAATCTAGTGGAACATTGTTTTATATCCGCTAACTTTTATTCAAAATATTTTACAAAATTATATCTTGTTTTCAAAATATTTTCAAATCTTCCTTTTAAAAGAATCAAAACATCTATCCTAGTTTTAATACTTTTAGCCTCAAAATAATCTTTATTTTCAAAATCAAATTATCCTTGGTTTTAAACTATCTTTTAATAATAATATATTTAATTTTAAATATTTATACTTAGATTTAAATATAAAAGTATAGTAAAATTTTATATATAAAAAAATATTATTCTCTATATTTACTTATGTATTTTAACTATAGTTAAGTATATTTATAAAATTTAAAATAGTTTTAATATAAGATAGAAGTTATTTTCAAAGAAAAACGAATCACCAAAATTTCCTTTGGCATGCCGACATACTCAAGTACCCCATGTCGACATGGTAGTAGTTGATTTCAAAATTTGAATTTCAAAAGAAGTATCTATTTGTCATATCCCTTCAAAAATGGATATGGTTGTTGTTCTACTATAAATAGGGGTGGTTTTGAACGAATTCATAATCATATTTTTCTGGTTTTCACTCCTCTTCTTCTTCCACATTTCTTTATACATATTCTTACCATTACTCTATCGAAATCAACATTGAATCTAACTAGATCATTTCTAGTTTGATTCTCTATTACTATCTCAACAAGATCTTAGTGCTATTAAGAGTTATAGACTTCTTTGTAATCAACTTAGCGAGAAAAGGTTTGATTGTAGCCTTGAAAATCAATCAAGCGAGAAAATGTACGATTATGGCCTTGAAAATCAATCAAGTTAGAAAAGGTATGATTGTAGCCTAGGGAATCAATTGGGTGAACTTGTTGCCCCTGAAATCAAGTATCTCTACCCAGAGGATTGTGAATATGGAGTTACCTCGTGGCCATGAAATCGAGGGTGTAATTGTAAAATTGCTTTTGAAAGGAAATCTGTACTTATGTGCGAGACTGGATGTAGGGTAACTCGGAACCAGTATAAAATCCAGTGTGTTCTTTCCTTTATTGCTTTTACTTTATTTCTGCATCTGTGTTTGATTCTGCGATCATATCTATGTCTGAATATTGCATACATTTGTGTTCAAATTAACAAAAACTCAAAAAGATTTAGTAATTCCTTTAAACACTATTCACCCCCCTCTAGTGTTAATCCTAGCCATAAGATCCGTATTCCGCATTTCTCACATTTGGTATCAGAGCAAGGTTTTCAAAGTATTCATAATCTGAATTTTGAAAAAATTTCAAAATGGCTACCAACACTGGTACTGTTACATTACCAACACTGGTTCTATTATCCCTGTCACTAGTTCATTTGTAGAAGGTCAGTCTACTATCAGACCACCACTTTTTAATGGCAGTAACTATGCATATTGGGTATGTAGGATGAAAATATATTTACAATCTATAGGACTAGACATTTGGAATGTCACACAGACTGAATATTCTGAACCCACAACTGATTTTGCACAGTGGACTGCTGAGCAAAGACTGTTGCACAAAATAACTCTAAAGCTATGAATATTCTGTTTTGTTCACTTGATAGAAATGAATTTAATAGAGTATTAATTTGTAAGTCTGCATATGAAATCAGGAAAATTTTGCAAGTTACTCACGAAGGAACAAGAAAAGCTAAACAGACCAAAATTTCCATGCTCACAAACCAGTTTCAATTATTTAAAATGAATTCTAATGAGTTTATTTCAAATATGTATAGTAGATTTCAAAACATTGTGCATTCTCTAATATCCTTGGGAAAGTAAATTTCGGAATAAGATCAAGTCAGAAAAATCTTAAATTCTCTTACTTCAGAATGGGATCAAAAGACACTTGCAATCGAAGAGGCAAATGACATCAGTACCTTAACGATAGAAGAATTAATTGGAAATGTAATGTCGTTTGAATTCCAAATGATTGAAAGAAGAGAAAGCAAAGCATTTGAAAAGAAATCAATGGCGTTCAATGCATTGACCGATGGATCAGACTCAAACAACGATAATGATGAAGAGATAGCCCTTATGATCAAGAATTTTCGGAAATTTCTGAAATACAAAAAGATGAATAATCTCAAGAGAAACAACTATAACAACTCTGAAAATCAGAATGTAGTGCCAAACAATATCAAATGTTTCAACTGTGACGAACCAGGCCTTATCAAAAAGAATGTCCGTATCCAGATAGGCAAAATCTTCCTATAAACAATGATTCCGTAAAGAAACGACAACGTGCATTTACTACTACTCTAGATGACACAGACTCATCCTCAAGCGATGATGATCAGAAGACAGATAATTCAAATATGTGTTTCACGACAGTTCACGACTCTGACGAATTCAGAGAAACGGACTCAGGAAAAGGTACACATTTACAATACAATTGGTTGAAATTGCATGCTTAGAATTAGATGCTTTATTGATTGATTTTGAATTAGTGTGTTGTTTGAATTTTAAAATTTTATTTTTTTTATTTTTTATTTTTATTTTTATGTTTATTTTTATTTTTATTTTTAATAGTATTATTATATTTTTTTGGAATATACTATAATTCTAGTAATATTCCAGATATATATAGACGTTAAAAATAATATATATATATATATATATATATATATATATATATTAGATACTTAAGAAAAATAATCATGGAAATTCAAAGGCACGTGTCGACATGGTCCCTACCATGATGTCGACATGGGTACAGAATTTGAAATTCAAAATTTGAATTCAAATGGTTGAATTTCCCTCCATCTTTTCACTTCATTCAATTCTCTAAAAAGCTACCTTTTGATCAAAGAATATGTCCTTTGAGAATCTATTTATTCACTATCTTTTATCACATCTTTTTACTTTCATTTTCAAATTCAAACTCTCTCTTCAAAACTTCAAGCTCTCTACTCTCTACTCTAATGGCTTCTTCAAGCAACCCCTCCACAATAAGAATTTCCAGAAAGATAAAAGAGAAACTCTTCAACGATTCGGATGCCATAAAAGCATACATCAATTATGCTAACTATGGAAGAGTTCATCCCGGAAAGTTTGCTTTATTTTAAGTTTTTTCTTCTTATGAAATTGATTCTCTTTTTGCAAACAATCAAGTTGTTAGTCTTGTTGATGCTTCTCAAAATGATTTTGTTGGATCCAAGTCTTGTTAAAATTCTATGAAAATTTAAACCGTGGATTTTATAATGGAAATGATGATGAGAATTAGAGTAGTGTCAAAGGCACTAGAATCGTTTTAAATTATGATCTTTTGGGTACCATGCTCAATTGCAAAAGCACGAGAATGGATCTTTCTAGTTTTAATATCGATGAAAATGATTGTGAGACATTTCATCACATTTTCGAAGGAAATGATGATTTTGAATTCAAAAATCGAATCTTTCAACCAAAAGCTAAAATTGTTAATCTTCTTTTGCAACATACTTTGACCCCAAGATCGGGGAATTTTAACAATCCAACTTCAAAAGTTTGCAAAGCACTTTTTGCTATTTTTGGAAATTATGATATTAATTGGGCACAAGTTATTTTGGACGAACTTCGTCCCAAAAATTTTGAAATGAAAAAAAACACTTTGTATCATGGAATCTATCTCACTCGAATTTTTAACTATTTTGGAGTAGATTTCAGAGGAGAAGAATTTGTTTCAAGAATTTTTTTTAATCGCTCAAATATTTCTCTTATGAAAATTCCATTTATTTTTCAACCTTATGAGACTCTTTCCACAAAGGAAGAGCGTTTGGCTCATGAGGAGATGGAAGAGGAGGAAGAGGAAGAAGAAGAAGGGGATGAAATGGAAATAGAAGAAGAAGAAGAAGAAGAAGAAGAAGAAGACGATGAAGCCTCTTTGGAAAGCATTGACTGTCCTTCCAATCCAACCAACAAAACCCTTCTCAAAAATCAAATGACTATGGTCGTGAATCAACGGATTCTTAAATGGTCCGTTAGTAAGAAATTGGATAAAATGTCATCGAAGATGAACAAGTTTTTCTCCAAAGTCAGCAAGAAGCTTGGATTATCTTCATCTTCGTCATCCTCTAACTAGTTCTATCTTTTCATTTCATGTTGTATTAGTTTAGTTTGTTTTGTTTTGAATGTTCATGTAGTTCTTTATGATTAATCATTATATCATTCTATTATGCAATGAAATTGAATTTCCTTTCTGTTATCTAGCTTATCTTATCTCTAGAATAAATGTTAGTATATTATATAAAAATATATATACACAATTATTCAAAAAATCAAAATAAGCATCAAAATTCACTGGACCATGTCGACATCCCCCCTTGACCATGTCGACATGTACTGGTCAGAAATGACACTTCATTTTAAATTTGAAATTTGAATAACTACCTTATGTCTATTCATTTCAAACGAATTTCAACACCTATGAATATCTATTTCTTCTAGAATTCATCACTCAGGATTATCTCTTGTCTATTTTATCTTTAATTCTTCTCACAAACTCAATTATGGCCAATCCAATTCATAATTTAACCAAGAATCTTGAAGAAACTCTTAATTCTTTCAAGAATATTCTTTCGTTCATTCTTCGTAACCAGAGACACTTAGAGTTGAGTCAAATGCAGATGATCAAGGAGTAAGAAAAGCATTTCGATGCGATACGATGGATGATTTCCTCCCTACACAAGGATGATAATGAAGCACATCCTCCTGTCTCTCTCAACAATGATAATGAAAATTGGAATGCCATCAAAGCAGACCCTATATTTGGAGAAGAAGGATGGGTGAAAGTACCTCGTTATGTTTGATTTTATTTGATTGCTTTGTTTAATTTTAATTGATTGCTTGAATTGATTTGATTTGATTTGCTTTGGTTTGGATTGATATTTGGTGTGCAAAACATGTATAAATATGCATTGATATTTATATGATATTTGATTAATTATTATGAATATCAGTATCATTATCTCTTAATCTATCTATTATATACTCCATTGTATAGTTTATTAATGCAGGTACTTTAGTACAAGAATGAGGGGGAGTTATATAGTTTCGAGTTAGTTTTTGTTGATGACAAAAGGGAAGAAATATAAAATAGGGTAGTTAGGCATAGATTAAGGGAGAGTTTATCAGTTTTAGGGGGAGTCATTAGGATAGAAGTAATATTCTATAAACAAAGGTTGTCATCATCAAAAAGGAGGAGATTGTTAGTCCTTGAGATGATGGTTTTGATGACAACAACCTTAGAATAAGATTATAAAATATAAATACTAACATTATAGTTTAGATATATATGTATATGTAGGATTTAACCATACAGATACCAAGAATGAAGACTGTACAGTATAGAGATTCAAGATATCAAGATTGAAGACTCATGAGTATCAAGATTATCAAGTGTTCAAGATTTCAATAATAGGTAATTTAATTAGGAATTTTATTAAAACTCCTAGAAAAGCACCGGCATCTTAAAATCCAATTTATTGTGGAACGAATCCACTTTGAGCCCGTTAAAGGGATGGAACCCTAAGTAGGATGGAACCTACGAAAAAATCAAGTGGAACATTGTTTTGTATCCCTTAACTTTTATTCAAAATGTTTTACAAAATTATATCTTGTTCTCAAAATATTTTCAAAATCTTCCTTTTAAAAGAATCAAAAACATCTATCCTGGTTTTAATACTTTTGGCCTCAAAATAATCTTTATTTTCAAAATCAAATTATCCTTGGTTTTAAACTATCTTTTAATAATAATATATTAAATTTTTAAATATTTATACTTAGATTTAAGTACAAAATTATAGTAAAATTTTATATATACCAAAATATTATTCTCTATATTTACTTATGTATTTTAACTATAGTTAAGTATATTTATAAAGTTTAAAATAGTTTTAATATAAGATAGAAGTTATTTTCAACGAAAAACAAATCACCAAAATTTCCTTTGGCATGTCGACATACTCAAGTACCCCATGTCGACATGGTAGCAGTTGATTTCAAAATTTGAATTTCAAAAGAAGTGTCTATTCATCATATCCCTTCACGAATGACATGGCTGTTGTTCTACTATAAATAGGGGTGGTTTTGAATGAATTCATAATCATATTTTTCTTCTTTTCACTCCTCTTCTTCTTCCACATTTCTTTATGCATATTCTTACCATTACTCTGCCGAAGTCAACATTGAATCTAAGTAGATCATTTCTAGTTTGATTCTCTATCACTATCTCAACAAGATCTTAGTGCTATTCAGAGTTATAAACTTCTTTGTAATCAATTTGGCAAGAAAAGGTGTTATTGTAGCCTTTGAAATCAATCAAGCGAGAAAAGGTGTGATTGTGGCCTAGGAAATAAATCAAATTAGAAAAGGTGTGATTATAGCCTTGGAAATCAATTGGGTGAACTTGTTGCCCCTGAAATCAAGTATCTCTACCTAAAGGTTTGTGAATCTAGAGTGGTGTACCTCGTGGCCTTGAAATCGAGAGTGTAATTGTACAATTTCTTTTGGAAGGAAATCTGTACTTGTATGCAAGACTGGATGTAGGGTAACCCCGAACCAGTATAAAATCCGATATGTTCTTTCCTTTATTGCTTTTACTTTATTTCTTTATCCGTGTTTGATTCTGTGATCATATCCGTGTTTGAATATTGCATACATTTGTGTTCAAATTAACAAAAACTCAAAAAGATTTAGTAATTCCTTTAAACACTATTCACCCCCCTCTAGTGTTAATCCTAGCCTTAAGATCCGTATTCCGCATTTCTTACAGGTCTATTGTAGAGTATATGATATTAATAAATGTAACAACAATAACATCAGCCAACTAACAATACACATAATATAGAAATGTAAGACAAAAGAAATGTATATCAACGCTCGTCAAGATAAATAGAGTCTGTATCCTAACGTGCTCAGACATCTATCATGATTCAATTATAACCTGGAGAGTTAAAGATAGATAGAGTCAGTACCCTAACATACCTAGGCATCTATATACTTGAAACCTAGTCCCAATAGCAAATAAAATCACAGTGGCTTCTTAAGGAGCATAAGTGTTATATAATCTATTTTAAATACATACGACCTTTATGAATCACCTTGTTCCCCAATAATGAGAATAAATGTTCTAAGATCTCATAGTATATGATTGTCATCATCCATCTCTAAGACATTAAGGATTTCTTAGCAAATTCGCGTAAAGTCTCAACAAAAGAGAATACCGTTCATCCCATATAATATGCCATCGGGACCACAAAGGATAACCGATTTTGTATAAATATATGTATCAAATTATAATGTCATGAAATCAAGTATGCCTATCATAAACGAAGACTGATATCCCATCATCTTTCATCTATACGGATGGCCACTACCGAAAGATCGATGATATGCATAGCCGCTAATTTAAGGTGTAATGACCCATAATTTAAGTCATTAGAATTTGGAATATTTAATTGATTTTAAATATTGTAAAGTTAATTTTGTAAGTTTAATAACTTGAATTTCAAATATAATGGTTATTTAAATATTTGGAATTGTTTGAAGTATTAAATTTTGAATTTAATGCGAATAAAAATGATTTCGAAATCCAATTGAAAATTTTGTTTAAATAAGAATGAAGATAGTAAACTTATAAATTTGAATAAAAGTGATTAGACATATTTTTATAATAATCGTTTTAATTAACGTGTGAAAATGGTATTTCAGGACACTGTCTTGGATTTCGACGAAACCACTACCATTGGATCCGTAATATTAAATTATTGTACATCATCGAATTTCGTAATGACAGGACTTATCATTTGGTCGTGCGAGTTCGAAATGCGTAGAAATTAGTTAAAGTAATTTAAAATAATATAATTTCGTTTGGAATGGTAACTTCTATATACTTTGAAATTGGGTCTCGATTCTAGTTCCATTGTATTCGGAATATGGGTATTACATATTGAACGTCAAGTGGTATGCCTAGATTGGAGTTCGAAAATTTAACGTGTGAATAGTATCGTCAATTTTTTTATAAAAGGACCTTAAAATTTCTCATTTGCAAAACCCTAAAACTAGAGGTCACAGCCGCCATTTACTCTTCTTCTACATCCAACGATCCACAACGATCGGCGCCACTACAGTCCATATCGGAGCTCGATCTCTAAGTGAAAAATGTCAGCGATGTCAAGATGTTGCAATTCAACGGTAGTGATGGTCGAAGGTGATCAGAATTTTCTTATGTTCCTCAACCGCTGTTCTAAGTTCTTGGTGGCGATATGAGGCGATGGCAGCTGATTCGGGTGGCTACAGATGCATGGCATTCGAGGCAAGGTACAGTGATGGTGTGGTCGTCCCAAGCTAGGTGATGGAGGCACGACAATCAATCAAAGTTATGTGTTTTAGTTCATGAAAATCACGATTGCCTGGAACTATAAAAAAGTGTGGATTAGGGTTTGATAATTGGGTGTAATTAACGTTAATCGATGTAACTAAAAGTGTAAATTAATTTCATTATGAATCGTTAACTTATAAATGCTATAGCTCTTTCATATAGGTCGAAATCGAATGCGACAAGTTGCTTTGCGCTCGTTCAACGAATACTACGATATAGAGTTGGATTGGATGGATTTGGAGATGTAGGAATTTGTGTTAAAATTGAACATATGTTCAATTTTAATTCAAATTAGAATGCTTCAATTATTACTAGAATCAAATTGAGTTAAACTCACCTCTTTGGTCCACTTATATTCTATATAAGTGTGGATACTTTTATTGTTGACCGTTTGGATGAATTACTATTTTATTATTTGGTTGGATATTCCCTGCCCTTGGAGCAAATGAGACCCTATTAGTTCCCGTGTATGAGTGGATGACCCTTTGTATACAACCCGCTTCGAAGTTGCTGATTTACATATTTATGATTATATAGTATATGTAATGCAGTGGGATAGGTTGGAGGGATCCAACAGGATTCCTCGCCACTGTTGATTTTTATTTACGTACATACATACATACATACATACATACATACATACATACATACATACATACATACATACATGCATGCATACATGCATACATACATACATACATGCATACATACATACATACATACATACATACATACATACATACATACATAGATATATATATATATATATATATATATATATATATGTAAACATGTGATTTGTGATGTAGGAAGACAGGTTGGAGGGATCCAACTGGATTCCTCACCCTGTTGACTTTACTTTTTATATACCATGATATATGATGTGTTAGATGCCATATTTGATGACATTGATGTGATTTCACTTATTTAGTGCTCTAGTAGCACTGGGCCTTATTTTTGGCATTTTAAAATATTATAAAATATTGATTTTGATTCAAAAGGGATTTCAAAGTGATTTGGAAGTATATATGTTTTAATAATTTATAAATTATAGGAAGGAAGGAATTTATATTAAATAAAATATAAGTATGATTTTTGTTATTTTAAATTAACTGTTTTTGTTAAGCATGCTAAATAAAAAAAATCGAATGGTTTATATTAAAAATTTATAAAAGGATATTCTATAAATAAAGTAAAAGATTTTAAATGGTGTTTTATAAATATTAGGAATGGATTTGTAATTAATATTTACAAATTGATTTTGATAGTAAAATGAGTTTTTATAAATGTAGATTTATAAATAAAGAGATTTTATAAAAAAGAAGTTTTATAAAGTAGTAAACCGATTTATAATCATAGTTTAATAATTATAGAAATGCATTATGTTGAAATTTTAATATGAAGTTTAATTGTTTTAAAATGATAATCTATATAAGTAATGTTTTGAAAATAATAATTTCAAATGGGATTTAATGGTTTTAAAAGTGATTTTAAAATGTGTTAGGTGACAAAAGCATATATTTCAAAATTTATTGCTGTAATAGACGTTTTCAGGAAAGTGAGGAAGGCATGAACTATAACACTATTGTTATAGTAAATGATTTTCAAAAGGAGATATTTTTTTAGTATATGGGATAATATATATATACACACACAAAATTAAGTGAATCCTTATTCTAGTGTTTTTGGGTTGTCGTAATGAGGTTTTACGCAACATTTGTTGCAACCCAATAAAATGTGTTTTGACCTTCTATTTGTGGAATAAAAAAATTGGTTCTTATGATCGTACTAAAGGTTTGGTTGCATATATGCATTATTTTATATTTAACACGCTTCCAGAGGTGTACTGACTCGAGAGTTGTACGGTTTTAGAAATCTATTTAGCGTGTCACTAAAATGGTAGTGTTATTAAATATACCTATAACACTGATATATATATATATATATATATATATATATATGTTTTCCAAATACCGAGTAGTCGAAATAGTTTTGAGAATACATCGTTTTAAAGATAATTTGAAGTAAATATTTGGAAAGTGATTTAATTAATAAAAGTTCAATTAAATGAGCCTAATGACTACTTATGTTCTAGATTTTATTTGTTGATTTGATAGTTAAATAGCCAACTATCAAATTTGGCCATTTTTGGTTCCTTGATTTGATATGGAAAGTAATTAGTCATGCACTTAGCACGAAGCCAATTGAGTAGGCTTGATTATTGTTTGGTGTTAAGAATGATGATTCGATTAGGCGGATGATATGATACTCTAATCTACTAAGCTTCCTTCTTGACCGAAGGATAACAAGCTGAATATTGGAAACATGATAAGTCCATGAGACTTGATTTCCATTGAGGTTGAGGGTCGCTTTTCATTGTTGGTCTAGAGAGACCGGGACCAGATTTATCGGAAAACCACTTCGGACCAATATATGCGTTCGAAAGTGCAGATTTAATTATGATGATTTTTAAGATGGAGATCTTCATGGTGTAGAAGTACTTGCCACTAGTCCTGTAATTTCATATTACATATATGGTACCAGAAGTTCTTTTTTTTTTTTAAAAAAAAAATCTTCGATGCAAGGACTTCTTGCTACTAATCCTAGGGGCTATTTCCTACTGGATGTGGTAGGAGAATACTTCGATTTGTCCTGCTCCTGGACAACTTGTATGGACGGATGTCTGACCTTGCATTTTTAAAGGCATGTACATTAGTTTTCGCAAACGTACATCTGTTGATGGTGTGGAAGGTTACTCTTACACTTAACACCTTTCTTGAGACGTATGAGCTCAAAAGTTGTATTTTTGTGGAAATCAGTTAGTGTTTCTAGAATGGGCAATGTGGCACTCAAGTAGGATATGTGCTATGTGAAAGGTAATACATTACCTTAGGTAATACATTACCTTAGGCCTCACACACTGATAATGACTAAAATAGGGTTGCTTCAGGGCTATGTGGGTCGCTCCCATGAGAATGTGTTTACATCACCTTTCTAGATTACTCTCTATACGTTGAGTTAAATATATTATGTATGTTGTGACCACAGATAGGTCGGTTACGACTGGGGTGATTTCATGTTAGGTCCTAGTTTCCACCTTATGGATCTACGATGTAGGCCGGTTCTGATTTGTAGAGGTTCGAAGATGTCATTTCTCGCTACATTACTCTAGAGATCCACAATACAGAAGGTAGTTCCTTACCTTGCTATTGTATGGAAATCCAATGTCCAATAAGTACCTTTGGTTTTTGTTTGTAGAACCTTAAATGATAAGTTCCAAAATTTAATATGGTAATAATTTCGGTTGAGATTCATAAGTTTACTTGTAAGTGTTTTCAAAAAATGCCATTAAAAATAATATAACCAAATTTCCATATAAAAATGTTTTGGTTATCATATGGTAAAAACACGTCCGTGTTTATGTGCGCTGTGGTCTTATGAGATGCCTTTGTTTTGAAAAAGAAATTTTTTTGGTAACTTCTATCAAATTTAGTCGACACGTGTTTTCTCACGCTGGCTTACCAGACTGATCCGGACGTTCTTTCGTTTCAATGCTCGGGGAAGACCGAGCGTATTTACAAATTTAGATTTAGTGCTTTCGAGCTTCAACAGACGAGTTGGAGGACTTCAGGATGTATTCCTATATTTTTTCTATTTTTCTGCTACATTAGTCAAAATTGGTGAGGACAGATTGTTACAACTATCATAGCTGATGATTAGTTATTTGTGTACTCCGATTTGATATATGTATATAACAGTCTCTCCTTTGTAAAGATTATTGATCTATATTACATATTATTCCACTGCATTGTGAGATTCTGTGTTGTTTAGTTTTCATCTTCTCTCTTCTTCTTTCTTTCTCGTAACTGTTCACATCTTCATTCGGTTTGAGTTGGACATTTTTGGTTTATTGTCAACTCGAGTTGTGCGAATTTGCAAGTCGTTACAGTTGGTATCGGAGCTTACGTTTAGTGAACTCATGGGCTTTGGTTGGGTACCCATTATAGATTGAGTTAGAATTTCCCTAGAACGAGTCTAAGTGTATATAAGCGTGTATTTGTTAGTGATGTAAAAGTGTTTTGTATTGTATTGATTGATCTGTTGAGTGGCTTATGGATTCTGTTCAATACGAGTGATTAATGTTATTGATAGGGGTTTCTAACCACTGGAATATGGAGATTGGAATAGTATTGTTTTGAAATTAAGTTAATGAAATAATTTTACCTTGTTATATTTTTTTATATAAAGGAATAATTTTTCAAAAACTATTATAGTATATATGGTGTGTTTGGTTGTTAGTGAATGCTAATATTTGATTATTATCATTTGTTGTTTGTTAATAAAAGTTCTTATTATTTTGTGTAAACAAAGATCAACAATTAAGAAATGGTTTTATCTATCCAAAGTGAAATATATACAAGGGAAATTTATAAATATGATTTGTAAATAGGAAGGATTTAAAAGTTGAGAATTTGAGAATTTAGATCTCGTTGATTTTGAAAATTGTTTTTCAAAGTTTTAAAGAAATAATAATGATATTATTTAGAAAGTATTTTTTCTAGAAATATTTTTAAAAAGATTTAAAAGAGGCATAAAACATTGAACTCACTTCAGTTGTTGGGAAATAATTCAGGTGATGACTGCAGTATCATCCGTATTCATTTTCAAGTTTCTAAGTTAGGAATGCTACGTTAGAGTTTGGTGTTGGTAAAACAAGTTTGTTTTAAAATTTTAAAAATAGTATGATTTGATATACGAAGAAGTTATGTATATATATGATTTCAAAATAATTTGAAATAAGAACGGTCTGTTTAATTTTGAAAATTTTAATCTAAATGTTTTTTTGAAATTATAAGAAATCGGTTTTTGTAACTTATAAACTGAGGGATAATAAGTTTAATTTTTTTAAACTATTTAAATATGAATTATAAGAAAAGTAAATTTGAAATTGGATAATGAAATGAAATTTAAGTTAAGTTAAGTTAAATGAAATTGAATAATGAAATGAGTAAAATCAAAATGAATTTGATATAAAACGAATATGAACTTAAGTTGTGAAGTGATAACAAACATAAGTGGTTGTATAAATTGTTTATAATAAACTTAAGTAAAATTTGATGGAATGGTTCTTAAGTGATATTAGTTTTGAAAGAAATATACTAAATAATAAATGAATGTAAATAAAAATGAATAAGAAAAATGAAAGTAAATAAAATGAACGTGAATAAATGAATGTAAGTAAAATTAATGTAAATAGTTAAATTTGATTTAAAATGAATGAAAATAAAATGAATGTGAAAAAAAGAATCTAAATAAAAATGAATGAGATATAATAAGAAAATAATTGAAATAAATACATAAGTTGTATGTAGATCATTTTATTCGCATAATTGTTTGATCCAGATTCGAATATACGATTTCGGGGTGATTTACACCTATTCGAGTTAGGTTTTTTCACTCGATTCTCGACGATGAGCATTAGATATAGATTTTTGATTGATTATGATATTCTATATCATAACATATGGCTATGCAAGGAGAATAACGGTTTTTATTCAAGGAACCTAATCTGAGTCCGCATTAGAGTGGTCATGTGAACAATACTAGTTCAGAAGTGAAATGTGTGATCGAGCGAGCGATCAAATATGATATTGCGTACAAATGGTATATGCATATCATTTGGGCTTTAATAAATTAATTGTTGACATTGGAAAATGTAAATAGATATGGTTACGAATTAATTGGATGGATATTGTTTGATGGTTTCTCTTGTAACATTTGTTACATTTGCACATAATTATTGTATTTATACATGTTATATATTGATATTACTTTCTATGTACATGTTCTCATTGGTTGCCAAGTGTTTAGTAGATGCTGATGGCGTATGCTTCGCATTTGGAGCTCACTTTCCCATTATATTAATTGTATATGCTTGCTAATATAAGAAAAAGTACACATCTCAGATTACATATCGTACCTTTATGTTTTTTCCTATAAGATGCCTCATCCTCACGAATGAGATGCATATTTCTAATTATATATATATTGTAATTTTTTTCAATGGAATCATAGAAGCATGTAAAGGAAATGCTGGCGAAATTTTCCATAAATTTAAGGCATTAGAAAATGAGAATTTTGAAAAACTTTTGATAACTAAAATTTGATTTTTATATTATAACTTGGAACGGTATAGTTGGTAACTATGGATGAATATAGAGACTTAGAAAAGGTGATAACAAGGTTTCAACAAATCGATTCTGAAAAGTTAAAGGCTTAAAAGATTTTGGTAATCCATTTCAACTAATTAGTTTTGAAAAGTTAATAGGTTTGGGGCATTTTTCTTACTTGCTAATTTCGAGGACGAAATTCTTTTAAGCGAGAAGTCTGTAATGACCCAGAATTTGGGTCATTTGAATTTGGAATATTTAATTGATTTTAAATATTGAAAAATTAATTTTATAATTTTAACAATTTGAATTTTAAATACGATGGTTATTTACATATTTGGAATTTTTTAAATTATTCAATTTTGAATTTAATGTGAATAAAAATGATTTCGAAAGCTAATTTAAAATTCTATTTGAATAAGAATGAAAATAGTGAACTTTTAAATTTGAATAAAAGTGATTGGACAGATTTTTATGATAATCTTTTTAATTAATGTGTGAAAATGGCCTTTCGGGACACTGTCTTGAAGTTGACGAAACCAGTGTCATTGGATTTGCAATAGTAAATTATTGAATGCCGTCGAATTTCACGACGATTGGATGTATCGTTTGGTCGTGCGAGTTCAAAACACGTAGAAATTAGTTAAAGAAATTTAAAATTATTATAATTTGATTTGGAATGCTAACTTTTGTATACTTTGGATTTGGGTCTCGATAGTGGTTCCATTGTATTCGAAATAGGGGTACTACATATAGATGCCTCAATTGGAGTTCGAAAATTTAACACGTGAGTAGTGTCGTCAAAATTCCCTATAAATGGACCTTAAAATTTCTCAATTGCAAAACACTAACTAAAGAAGGTCACAGTCGCCATTACTCCTCCTCTACTTACAACGATCGGCACCACCACAGTCCATATAGGACTCGATCTCTAAATGAAAAACGTCAACGACGACGAGATGTAGCAATTCAACGGCGGTGATCGGATTATATGGTCGAAGGTGATTAGCATTTCCCTCCATACTCAGCGGTTGTTTTGGGTTCTAGGTGGCGATATGAGGCGACGGTGCAATCGATTCAGGTGGCTACAAATGCGCATCGTTCGGGGTGAGGACGGTGATGGTGTGGTAGTCCCAGGCGAGGTGATGGAGGCACCGCAATCGATCAAAGTCGCGTGTCTTCGTTCGTGAAAGTTGTGATTGCCTGGAACGATAAAGAAGAGTGGATTAGGGTTTGATAATTAGGGGTAATTAATATTAATCGATGCAATTAAAAGTATAAATTAATTATATAATACAGTCGTTAACTTATAAATGTTATAACTCTTTCATACGAGGTAGAAATCGAATGCAACAAGTTGTGTTGCACTTGTTCAGCGAATTCTATGATATAGAGTTGGATTGGATGGATTTGGAGCTAATAAATTTATGTTAAATTTAACGCCTGTTTAATTTTAATTCAAACTAGAATGCTTCAACGATTACTGGAATCAAAGTGAGTTAAACTCACCTCTTTGGCCCATTTGTATTTCTATATAAGTGTGGATAGTTTTTTTTGTTGATTGTTTGGATGATTTACTATTTTATTAGCTGATTTGGATATATCCTCATCCTGGAGCGGGTGAGACCCTTTACACTTTCGTATATGAGTGGATAACCATTTGTATACGTTCCTGCCTCAAAGTGGTTGATTTATATCTTATGATTATATAATGTATATGATGTAGGAGATGTTGGAGGGATCCAATAGGATTCCTCGTCGCCATTGATTTTTATTTACATATATTTATATATGTGTTATAACATGTGATTTTTGATGTGTGGGGAAAAGTTGGAGGGATCTAGCTGGATTCCTCACCCTGTTGATTTTACTTTCATATACTTTGATATAAGACGTGTTAGGTGCCCTATTTGATGACATTGATGCGATTTCCCTTATTTAGTGCTTTAGTAGCACCGGGCATTATTTTTGGTATTTTAAAATATTATAAAATAACGATTTTGATTTAAAAGAGATTTCAAAGTGATTTTGAAAGTATATATGTTTTAATAAATTTTAAATTATAAAAAGGAAGGAATTTATTTAACATAAAATAAAAGTACGATTTTTGGTATTTTAAACTAACTGCTTTTGTGAAGTGTTAAATAAAGATTTTTGAATGGTTTATATAAAAGATTTATAATAGGATATTTTATAAGAAAAGCAATAGATTTTAAATGGTGTTTTATAAATATTACGAATTATTTATAAATCGATTTTGATAGTTAATGAGCTTTTATAAAGGAATGGATTTATAAATGGAAATTTATAAATAAAGGGATTTTATAAAAAAAGTTTTATAAAGTAGAAAAGAGATTTATAAACATAATTTTATAAATATAGAGATGAAATATGACAATTTAATATGGAGTTTAATGGTTTTTAAAACGATAATCTTTAAAAGTAATGTTTTGAAAATAATAGTTTCAAATGGAGTTTATGTTTTTAAAAGTGATTTAAAATATCTTAAGTGATTGAAACGTAAATTTTGTTATTTGTTGTTGTAATAGATGTTTTCTGGAAAGTGAGGAAGAAATGGACTATAACACTATTGTTATAGTAAATGATTTCCAAAAGAAGATATTTCATATAATATATAGGATTTGCGCACACACAGATATATATATATATATATATATATATATATATATATATATATATATTAATTGAATCCTTATACTAGTGTTTTTGGGTTGTCGTCATAAGGTTTTACGCAACATTTGTTTTGACCCAATAAAATATGTCTTGACATTCCATTGTAGAATACATGAATTGGTTCTTATTATCGTACTAAAGGTTTGGTGGCATAGGGGCACTGCTTTTAATACTTAATACCCGTCCGAAGGCGTATGAACTCGGGAGTTGTACAACTATATATATATTTAGTGTGTCTCCAAAATGGTAATGTTATTATATATACTTATACCATTGATATAAGTATATACAAATGCTTTCCAAATATCAAATAGTTGAAATGGTTTTGAGAATATATCCGTTTAAAGATAATTTAAAGTAAATATTTGGGAATTGATTTAATTAAAAAGATTAATTAAATGAGCCTAGTGACTACTTATGTGCTATATTTTATTTGTTGCTTTGATATTTAAATAAGAAAAGTTTTTGCTAACTTCTATAAAATTTAGTCTGCATTTATGTCCTTCGCCACATCAGACTTCTTTCAAAGTTCACTGGTTGATGATTTGGAAGTGGTTTCTTAAGTATTCGAAAACCGAATTTGATACGAATCCCGCTCTTTTTCTTGTAGTCTCACCAGGACGATTTCGATGACCTGGGATCCTCTAACACGCCCAAATGAACTCAAAAATTTCTCACCCCATGTGATGCTCACATGTGTACCTGCTCGTCCATGCATATGGACACACTTTATATGCAAACATGTAAAGATTCACAAATCGCGTTCCAAACTTCACTGGAGCGATTACTCTACCCGCCATGCTCTCATAAAACTTAATGCACCCGGTGGCCATTATGTCCAAATGAGATTGTTCGTAATGTGCTTGTATACACATATGGACATTCCCATATGCATATACATTTATTTGCACAAATAAGCAAATGTTGCCAACCGTCCAAACTATTTAACTATTCTAATTACACTACAAAAATTATATTGATTACTATATAACTTCAAATACACGTATATGTATACTTATCCATATATATACATACATGCATATTTAAATAACGATTTGGTTATTTAACATTCAAATCTTAGTTTTGTTTATCAAATCTTTTCTGTAAAAGTAAAATTTTCTTTTTTACCATTTTACAAAATCATTCCATTATTTTATAAAATATAAAATTAGATTATAAATAATTTTAAGCTCTTATAATACTTAATTCCTTAATTAAGAATTAAGTATTCATCTTATAATTATTTTATAGAACTTGAAAATCACTTTATAAAATAATCTTTCCTTACTATTTTATAAAATCTCATATATTTATATAATACTTCCATTATATTATTTTATATAATATCATACTTTTTTAAAATACTTCATTTATATTATTTTATAAAATCTTTCACTTTCATAAAATATACTGTTTATACTATAAAATCTCATTCTATTTTATAAAATATATATGTAATATTATTTTATAAAATCTCATTCTATTTTATAAAATACATCTTTATTCTTATTTTATAAAATCTCGTTCTGTTTCATAAAATATATCTTTCACTTATAAAATTACTTTCTTACTTAAATAGTATTTGTAAGTACTAATTAAGCTTGTTAAACCTTTAATCATTTTGATAATAAGTGTAGGGCTCATAACTCACTCAATTAGCTTACTGTCCTCATTTTATGAAATATTCCTTTGTTTTATCAAATGATTACTTCTTGTAAATAATGTCTATAAATGCTAATTAAGCATCATTAGGCCTATATCATTTTAATAATAAGTGTAGAGTTCCTAATTTACTTAATTTGCTTACTAACTTTTTCAAATACCACTCAAATGGTTTAAATAATGCTTTCAAATGACATGTAAATCACTATATACTTAATTAGTCTCTAATCTATCATAACATCACATGCAAACATTTAATTAAATCCAAATCAAATTTACAAGCTTACTAACTTTCTTAAATAATTAACACAAGCTTTCATGTTAATCCTTTTAGTGTTTAGTCAAGTGGAATATGCTCATCCAAGATTAATGAGGTTACATACAACTTCCTAGTCATTTCCAAATTCATCTCATAAATCACGTATCTAAAATAATAGAAATAAATTATATAATATTTGGGAAAACATTTACACTCACCTTGATAATAAGAGGAAGTGACAAGAATGATCAAAATTGTACTTTTGCTTCTCTTGAAATTTTGGACGAAACCCTCTACTTCAAATTGAGCAACAATACTTGGAGAGCTGGTGAGTCATTCCCTAATTATAATTGTAGTGATTTTTCCATGAATTTAGGAATTTTCTATGAACCGATTTAGTTGGATTTAGGGCTTAGGGTTAAGGAAGTAATTAGAAAAGGTTAGGAAAAGATCAGAGGAGAGGAATGAAATGTAACGTAAAAAAGGAAATGGATGTGGAGTTAGCTACATATACACTAACTTATAGGCCAGCTAATGGGCTTGGGCCAAATTTAATTTCTATTCTTTTCTAGAAATCACTATTCACTCCAAAAATTCTCGACTTAAAATATAGTCAAGTTTATACTCATTTTGATTGTGTTAGAAAAGTGAACTTAATTATGGGTGTCTCAAAACCCAACTCATTCATCCCTGAAAGTTGAGTACAAAGGGTGCTTTGTTAATAATTAAATATTTAAATTAATCATTTAAATATTCAGTTGTAAAAATTATGGGGTATTACACCCTAATGGTAATTATGTAATTCGTTACATATATCTAACTCAATAATAAATCTTTTTCAAAATAAAAGGAGTTTCCTTTTTATTATATACTTGATATAATATTTTATGTTAGTCAATTAATTTAATTAAAAGTATATTTAACGGAAAAATATATAAATGGTATGTTTTCTGATAGTAGTTGCAATGTGTTGTAACCATGAGTGATTTATCACAATAAAAATAAATATACTATTTTAAATATTCCTAATCAAGACGTATCGAGACTTGATATCAATACATTCATTGAGGTTAGAGTATGTAACATTCTCCAAATGTTGGGTTGTATATTATGACTGCTGGGTGCGCCAAGGGGTTACGTACTAATAGTTATTGGATAACACTGAATGATTCACACAATAGCTTTTTACTAGTTAATATAACTAAGGTCAAACATAAAATATCGATGTGACAAAGTTACATAGTTCTCTTAACTTGAGAATACCATTGACCTTCAATGTGGAAGTTCCACTTTGATTATAGTTAAATAGTAGCATGACATCCATCAAATGACTATAGTTGGGTCGAGTGGCATTGAAAGTGAAACACTGTTTAAGAGAAAATTCATCTCCTTGGTTATATACGGTCAGTATCACAGTTAACTGAAGTGAACCCAATGTCAAAGTCTTCGGCCAGAGCATTTCGGTTAATTATAATTGTTATTATTGAACAAATGACTTTGTGTTTGGGCTGTAGAGTAGAATATGGATAATATTGGAATTTTGACCATTACCAAATTCCGTAAGTCCAAAATGATGTAGTTTTGATGAAGAGAATTGGTGTAAATAATTGCCACTAATGATGAACACTTGTGATACATAAATTAGATTTTACCAACAGATGTGTAAGTGATAAATTCAGCTAAAATATCATACTACTAGCTAAGGGGATGTGTGAACATTAATATTTGAATTGTTATATTTTGCTCGCTGACCTAATTTACATCTATGAGTCACACAACAAAAATGATGAAGATTCTGAATGAACCACACGATTTACTTGATTTCTAATAGTTGAAAATTAATTAAATTAATTTTTATGAAATATTGATTATTAGATTTTATTTAATTTATTTGAGTAACATTAGTATTTAGTAAAGTGTGTATATAAAAGTTATAAATGTGCGCATCGATATAAGGTATCGGTAGAATGTTTAAATTTGCTTTAAATAGAATAAAAACTCAAAAATGGACTTTAAATAAATTAAATTAATCAATATTAATAAAATATTAATTATTGAATTTTTTAGTTTCATTTTTTCGATTTCCTTTAGTATTTAATAAAGCGCTACATAATAGTTATAAGTGCACGTGTCGGTATACGATATTGATAAAAAATTTAAATTAGATTACAAATGGGAATATACCTAATTAATTTTTTGAAATGTTTTAGAGCCCAAATAGCTAGACTTTCTTTAAAGAGTAAGAAGGGTCTCTTGTTTTGAATGAGAAGAAAATATTATTAAAAGGAGAGGAGTCAGCATATATTGAATGCTACATTTATTTCCTCCTTTAATCAAATTTCCTTTGTGTGTTTACCTCTTTGATTCTCATCCTCTCCTCCAAAAAATTTGAAATTTCAATGGTGGTAAGTCTCTAAAAATTTCAAAACAAAATTCAAACAAAAAAAAGAGAAAAAGGTGGTTGTCTCTAGATTATTACCGATCAGAAGATCGATTTTAAGAATCTAGGAATTCTTCTTCATTCAAGGTGTATTCTCTAGGCTTCGTCTTAAGGTAATTCTACACATATACATATCATTTAATTTTGATTACATCCTGTCAATTCTCCATCTCTCCCTTTTGTTCATATATATGAATTTGGATTTTGATTTAGATGTCTCAAATCCATTGCTTGAATCAATTGTATATTCTTACCATGAAAAAAAAACTTTATATTTTCACTATTGTTTTGTTATGAATAGCGATGATAATTTTTGTGTTCATTTATTCAATTTGTCAAGATCCTTTTAATTTCATTTTCTCTCATCTGCATGTTAATTCATTCATGTATAACCTAGATCTATACCTTCTTATCACGAGTCTATATATGCTTATATCGTCTAATTTTATCACTGTTATTAAAAAAACTAGATTGTATTTTGGAATACTTTTATCAATAAGTTAGTTTTCATAGTAGAAGATTTATACATAAATGTTTATACATAAATTTCTATGTGAATAATAATTTGATATAATTGCAGTAATTAATATTTGTTGTCAATATAATAAAACTTAACTGTATTATGTTTTAAATCATTATAAAACAAGCTTTGTTGATTGAAACAAATGGGGAATCAATAAAATAATGATTTATTTTTAGTTTTGTAATTCCATCCAGTATTGTACTAAATCTTTGTTTAAAAGGAAACATCATATTTCTCAAACTACTTGTATATTGTTTTATTTTATTTCAAAATTTAGTTTTGTTTGTATGTGCAGATGAATTTATAAATTTATATAATATTTGCATTTAACTCAAAGTTTTCAAAAGGAGTTTTGTATAAGATATAACAGTAAACTTTCAAACTACTTTATTAGACTTTGTATTCTTTGATTTATTGCACGTAATATGAATAAATTATATTACAATTTGAACTGCTATGCAAAATACTTATTGTGTATATATACACGCACATTTATACATATAAACATTTATATACATACATATACACATGCATACACACATACACACATACACAAATATATATATATATATATATATATATATATATATGTATGTATGTATGTATGTATGTATGTATGTATATAAAATATAAAATACTTCATGTTTTAGACGACAAAGGCATATGCAGAGGAGAAAAATGTCTATTGTGGTATAAATACCAACACCTAAACTACGTTCATATTAACTATGTACACTTTCCATATGTGGCACTAACAATATACACATGGGTGCATTTGATGTGCTCATCATGACATACTGTTACTTAAAATTTAGTTAAACTAACTTTTAAACTATTTCTCAAACAATTATAATAATATGAAGAAAATTTTAAAAGTTCTAAATGAAGACTGCATAGGCCCAACAAAGATCCAACAAAAGAAATTTTTGAAATTTACCCTTAAATTCCACTGTGGGCTGGCCCAGTTCCATCAATTGTATTGGAGCCCAAAGCCTAGGTGATCAAAATTATTCATGTTAGGGCTAACTAGTTAAGCTTGCCCACTTAGTACGGTGTCTAGAAAGGTAATGTATAGAATTGAAATTGGGTAATCAAGTACTCTGTCCTACCTGGTTACCAGCCTAGCATAAAAGGTGAAGTGAGCCCAATGGTTTCCCTAATAGAAAAGACCCAACTTGAATTAGGCCTTGGACTAATTTTCAAATTTTTTTTTATAAATCAAATAAATGATTTCAAATTTAAAAGTTAAATTAAAAAAAAAAACATGTTTATTATAAAAGTTATAATATAACATAAGTTTTCAAAATAATGGAAAAGATAATGATGTATTGATAAAGAGTAATCGAACTTTGTTGGACAAAACACAATTAATGATGAGTGAACTTGAGTTAAATTCTTTCTATAAAGTGTGTACTTAAGAGAAGTACACAAGGTTAAAATTAATATCATCCAAAAAATAGTTTACAGATCATACAAGATAATGGTTTTATAAGAAACCCCAAATATCCTAGGCCAAGGAGTTGGCAGGTTGTGCAAGTCGAAAGACCGCGGTAATAATTGTATATGAGCAATCCTTATGAATCTCCCTAAAAGAACTTTAGAAACGTTTGTCATTGGACGACCTATTTATGTTTTGAACATAAGTTTTGTAATATAAAACAAAATTTATTTCATATATAAGGCAATTCATAAAATGTTTTACGAATACCTGTTCCATTACACTAAGAAACAACTGTTATTTCAAAGTACCAATTTCGTAGTGAAGGAATTTATTTGAGAAATTATTAATAGTGAAATAGGTTTGGATACGATTCAAAGATGAAGCTAATCACAAAAGATGTTTACCAAAATCAAATGAACACAATGCATTAGAATGCCTAATGAATATTCTTGTACATTAAAGAGAAACCATGAGCTTCTTGTAAATGTTAAAAATAAATAATCATCAATTGTTTAATTAAACCATTAAGAGTATTGACTCTATGATATGATACGATGTGCAGATCCAAAACAGATTCCAAGTACATTATCAAAATATGATTTTCACGGTTGTACCCAAAGGAATATGATCCATTGGCCATAAATATATCTTTAAGAGAAAGATAATTGCAATTGGAATATAGTGAACAACATTGATAAAAATTATTACCATGACTTTCCGATTTTTGAAATTAACGTAATAGGTTTACCATTCAACGTGTTCAAGGCGGTTCGGATTTTACTCATAAAATTATGACCAAATATGACTTTATATTTTGGTATATATGTATTAAAGTAAAAAGTTTGTGGGATACGGATGCTATCGAAGTCAGTGGAAGTGATATCAAGTTTGTGGCGTTTACGGATGCTATCGAAGAATAGATAGAGAAGTATCATTAAGAAAAGCATAATAATTGATCAAGTGTTTTGATAGGAGTATCAAATAGTTTAATTATCAATCAAAATGTAGAGGAAGCATGTGTTCATAAGAAAGAGCGTTCAAAGTTGCATTAATATTTCTAAACAACAAGTAAACAACACACTGCTGATTGTTTTTTTTGAACTGGTACTTTATATACAACAAATCATTCGGACAACATATCCCTATGTCAAATAAACGTTCGAAAGCAAGTTTCGAACTTGTGACATCCTGCACCAGAGCCGAATCAATTAACCACTTGGACAAAGGTGCTTGTCACACTGCTGGTTGTTAACGATGTATTTATGTTAAAATCATCTTTAATTGTTTTAATACTTGACTTTGTATTTGTAAATAACGTCGTTGTAATAAGTATAAAAGATATCGGGAATGTCCAAAACGATATGCAAGGATACCTTATTAAAATGTTTAATACGGAATAGGTAAGATGATTCCTTATGCTTTGGCAATAGAAAATATCATACATGTTATGTTGTATACAATATCGTTATTTGTTTATGTATTGGACAAATATCAAATCCAAATTATATCATAAGATGGTTGTTTGAGGTGTTCTCTTTATCTATGAACTACTAGAGAATTGTTTGCAGAAACAACGAACTCCTTATGAAGGAGTGTTTGGACTCAAATTTCATAAGCCATATTGAGTATAATATGTCAATAATAAATTCAAGTTAAGAATCTTTAAGTTAGAAATGTTCCAAATGAAAGAATATGGCTAATATAATGAAAAGGAATAGTATGTCACCTTGAATAGCACCATGATACAAGCAATGTATATATAATAAATGCATAAATTTTATAACTGAGCCAATGATGATTCCAAATTTTGAGAATCCATAACATTGTTATATGATAACAATGTCACGATATAGTTTGTAATAAAACTTAGACCTCATTAGAAGTCAAAAGACATACTCCATATTGTTCCACATGATAAAGGTAGTTTATCAACTTCGGAGAAAATTGATCGACAAATTAGATGATTGAAACATAATAGCATATCTATTCACTAAAAGACTGACCCGATTGATTTTTGAGGAAACCGATCGGAGAAGTTGGAATAAGATTCCATTATTGACCCCAAGTGCAAGTGGGGGATTGATAAATTTAAGGGTGTGTCATAGGGGTAGTTATATAATATGTTACAAATATCTTACTCGATAACCAATCTTGTTCGAAACAAAAGGTGTCTTCTTTCTATCATATACTTGATTAATATGTTATATTAATTAATTAATTTAATTAAAAGTATATTTAATAGAAAATTCGTAAATGGTATGTTTTGCGCTAGTAGTTACAATGTGTTATAACCATGATCTATTTCTCATAATAAAAATAAATATGCCATTTTAAATATTTCTCGTCAAGGTGTATCAAGACTATAAATCAAAGCATCTGTCGAGACTAGAGTTTGTAATGCTCTCCAAATATTTGACAGTGCATTACTCAAGACTGTCACGGGAAAGAGTTATATACTAATAGTTATTGGATAACTATGGAATGACTTGCTTGATAATTTTCAATTGGTTAATGTAACTAAGGTCAAACAGAAAATATTGATGTGACAAATTACATGATTCTCTTGATTTGAGAATACTGTTGATCTACAACGTGGGAGCCCGCTTTGATTATAGTTAAATCATAGGACAACGTCTATCGAATGACTATAATTGGGTCTAATGAAAGCATTGAAAGTGAAATAGTATTCAAGAGAGGATTGTCTTTTCAGTTATATAAGGTTAGTATCATGGTCAACTTAAGTCAACTCAAAGTCAAAATCTTTGGCCAGAGCAATTCAGTTAACAATAATTGTTATTATTGAACCAAAGACTTAATCTTTGGAATATAGAGTTGAATATGGATGATATTGTAACTTTGAACATTATCAAATTTCATAGGTCGAAAGTGATACAATTTTAACGAAGAGAATTGGTCTAAATAATTGTCACTAATGGGTAACGCTTATAATAAATAAAATTAGATTTACATAATGACGTGTAAGCAATAAATTCAACCAAAATTTCATACCATGAGCTAAGGTGACATGTGAACGTTAATATTTGAATTGTTAAATATTAATTGCTGATAGAATTTACATCTATGAGTCACAAAATCGAAATGATACAGATTCCAAATGAACAACACGAAGATTCCGAATATACCACATGATTTAATTGATTTTTAATAGTTGAAAAATTAATTAATATTTATGATACATTAATTATTATATTATATTTAATTTATTTGAATACCATTAGTATTAGTACAGTGCGTGTATAAAGTTACAAACGTGCGTATCAATATACGATATGGTAGAATGTTCAAATTTGATTTAAGCTGAATAAGTACTAAAAGAGAACTATAAATTAAATAAATTAATATTTTTGAAATATTAATTGCTAAAATATTTCTTGTTTGATTTGTCTGATTTTCATTAGTATTTAATAAAGTGCGTATATAACAGTTATAAGAGCTCGTATCGGTATACGATATCGATAGGAAATTTAAACTGGATCTAAATGAGAATAATACTAATTGGTTTTTTAAATGTTTTGGAGCCCAAATTGTAACGACCCGCTATTTTAGACCATTCAAATCGACAATAAAACCATACATATCCGACTTGAATAATTCAAAATACCGAATTGTTAATTAAAATTTGGCAAAACTTAAAATATATAGTAAATAAATCAATCACAGATCACAGAGTAATATAATGCAGCGGAATAGATAAAGAATAGTAGTTCATGAAGCTACTATATACATCAAAGTTAGAAAAATACAACCGAATAGTTCAAATGTAGTGAAGTCTCCAATGCAACAGATGACTTCTCTGAACCAATCAACTGGAAAGGCTGGAATCTGAACCGATAGTTGGATTTCCAAATGAAGCTCCGAACTCCAAAGGTGAATCTCAAATGCTGTATCACTCAGTCTGACCCGAGCGTAAAGCAAAACACAAAACACTCGAGTCAGGATTAACATTCTTATATTAATAAATCCAACTCAAGTGAAATATCAGCTGAAATACAAATAACTTAAAGGATGTTTGGGACAACCATCCTCTAAGGGTCCATGAAACTTTCTACAATGTAGAAATATACACTATAACACCGTGGTCATTTCAGCTTAATTTATACTTCAAAACCAAATCTCATTTTCACTTCAAATATCTCTATATTTTCCAAAATAGTATTTATATATATTAAATAATTTATACAGTAAAGTATTTTCAATTTCCTCAACTTAACAAATCGTTCCAACATCAACCCGGCCTTCCCATTAAAATTAAATTCAATCTCAATTTATCAATTTAAATTTAACTCAATTTCTAAAATAACCACTTAAATTTTATCGATCTCAAATTCGGATTTATAATCACAAATACCCCTTTATATTTCCATATATTTCAAAACTTTAAGTATTCAACGTTTCATCTAAATTTTCATTCAATTTAGTATTCTAAATAATAAATTCAAATTTAGTTCAACCTAAATTTTCATCTTAATTCAATTTAGTTGCTAATAACGAATTCAACTACGTTGATTTCAAATAAAGATCCGAATCTCAACATAAACAATTTAAATTCCAATATAGTTCAAGGCTTTAATATTTAAATGTTCTATATAACAGTTTCATATAGATCTCGATTTAACCTCATTATTATTTAGTCTTGAAATACTCCCTTATTAGATTCAATATCATTTAAGTAACCTTAAATTACATTTTACTCAATATTTTCTTTAATTTATTTAAACGTGAAATATTCATTAAATAACTTAAATCAAAATTCCAGTAATAAAATCATACCCTTTAAATTTCCATTTCAAAAATTTCAAATCGATTTAATTAAATAAATCCTTATTTAAATACCATTTTTATAAACCCAAATTTATCTCCCAATCTTAATTATTCAATTTATTACAAGAGAATTTATTTGAAATATAGATTTACATAAATACTTAACCATATTATATGCATTAAATCAATCTAATTTAAATCAAATATTACTACTAAATCTATATATATAATTTTCATTTATATAATATCTTAAGAATCGAATTTATTAAACCATATATTTCTATCCAAAATTATAGAAATTATTTTCAAAATATTTATATGGACCAACGGTGTCTGTATATATTTCCTATCACATAGTCAAGTGCTACGGATGTTTATCATTTCAATCCGTATACTAAATATATACGGGCGGATATCATTTCAACCCGTAATCCCAAATTCAATTAAATGAAAATCGCTTGGGTTTATCATTTCAACCCATAACGATTTTCTCCTATTCTAAAGTCTGTTCGGGTATGTATCATTTCAACCCATAGTGATTTCTAAACTACAGGGAACTTGCAGAGTGATAACAGAAAATACAATAAAATAACAGGCTTATATCATCAATAACAATATAATATAAACAACAGGATATGGTATCATATCCCGCAGGTGAACAGTTACAGATAATAGCATATATAACAAATTCAAATAACTACAGCAGCATATTTCAATTGTCGTTTCAATTGAAATCAATTTTAATGAATAAAAGAATGTTAATCGTGAGTGATTGCCCACCTCTCGAGCCTAGAGAATACAGAAGATGACACGGATATGCATACTGCTACAGACACTGAAATTTGAATTATGAATCAAAGCAAAGCAAAATCGGCACAAATTCAACGATCAAAGCTGATAACAAGAATTGATGGAACAAGTCAGAACGTGATCGGCGAAGATAATGGTATGAGTGGACTCATATATATAACACTATATATAACTATATATATAAAGTCATATTCTAAATTCAACACATATTAAATTAAATTAAATATATATGTATTTATATTTTCCAAAATCATTGTTTTTATTATTTAAAACACATAAATTAGAATCAAGCATATATACAATATGAAATTTGAAATAAATACTTATATAAACAGACTAATATTAATCATGTGGTAGGTTACAATACTGACATATTTTAGCTGTAAGAAAGAGTATAATGAAAGAAGTCAACATCGGTTATAATATATTTATATAAACCAAATGTAACATATATTTAGTTGACATAACAAATGAATTCTTTTATAAAATAATATACATTCGGCACTATTTCATAAAAATGCACATACAATACCATTTATATACGAACAACAAAATTAGCTTATATATATAGATATACTATTTAAAAATCAATATTTACATTTCAACTAACATCAGAAAACAAATATAAACTTTATACTTTATATATGTTTTATGGAAAAAGAGGAAAAAAAACAGAACGCAAAGTGGATCCAACGTTTGGAATTCAGGGATTAGTCCTGAAGGCTAATACACCGTCGTATCATTTTTATTAAATTTTTGGATAAATTTCAGTAGAAGAGTAGCAATTTATTTAAAATAATGTGGTGTGAAATGAATTGATGGAATGAATAAAGTAACGTATTCTTAGTACCCAAATAATCAAATGACACAATACGTTGGTTTCTTAATAACGACAGTAACGTTCAATTTGCTAAAAGTTAATTTAGGACATTATCTTTGTCTTATTTGTAAGCGATTGATATATCATACCTCTTTTAAATTTAAGATCAGCTCATGGCACGGCGTATGAAAATTCAAATTCCATCGCATCATATATTTATATTTTCAGTTTAGAAAAGTATGAACTTATCAAAAAATTTTTTGCTATAAATGACGTAAAACACCACTGCTTATTAAATTTGTTGTGTATTGCGTTTAAATACTTCCAAAGCGTTTGTCAATTTATTTAAAAGCTATAAAATGAAAGGAGTGAAAAGAAAAAAAAGAAAGAAAGAAAATATATATATATATATATATATATATATATATATATATATAATAATAAAAACATGGGGAGAGAGACGAAGATACAGATGGTGGTACGTATCTTGTTCTATTCATAAGTAAATATCACCATAAATTCCTTTGCATATTTTTAATAGCTATAACCAATGCTTTCATATATAACAGGTCCAATCTTATATACATAGCTACATATTATAAAGGGTTATGAAAACTTATATATATATATACACCTTATAGTATAATATATATAACTAGATAAAATGTATATATTAGATGATAGAATACAATAATATAGATCAAAAGACAATTGCAGGCAGCTAAAATTTATAATAATAAAAAACAAAATGTTGCAGGAAGTTGAAAACAACAACTAATGCAATAATATTTATTATAAGTTTTGAAATCTATTAGACAAAAGAAAACACAGCTTGTATAACATATCCATAAAACAAAATAGACTATATATAGTACAAGCACATATTCATGCTATATGTAAACATTTAAAAACGAAACGTATATTGCAATATGATACGCATATCGTTTATAAAAATATGGATGACGAGGGGAGGAGGCATGGAGTGGGTTGTGGCTCTTGACAGGTGGTTCGAGCTGTGGTGGCGGAGGCTTGACGAAGCTATAGGAAGGAGAACTGGTCCTTTTTCATTTTTCCATCATATGTGCTTTAGCATTATAATGGGAAAAATCTCTTTTTTTTCAAGAAGCAACAGAGAGGAAGAAAAAATGAAGCTAAATAGGTTCAGAGACAACACGTTATAAATATTTAATATAGTTGAACGGTAGGAATGAGTAATCCAGCAACTAAAATTGGAACCATGGAAATAGAGGGGTCAATCGCTAGAATTTAGGAGGTATGAATGGTAACGGTTGTTTGAATTGTATACCAAATATATGACTTTATGTTCCATTATTAATTGAATAGGAGAAATGAATGGGTGGAGAATGAGCTGTCCATTTATGATATACTGTTACATATAATTTATTAAAGAAGAAACGGTAGAATAATGATAGATTTGAATTATATACTGGTGTGATGCAATAACAACGGTCAAGTTGATAAGGTGGATATTTAAACAATTTATTGCTTGATTGGAAAGCACGTGAGTATGGAAAGGCAAGGATATTAAAATGGAAAAAGGAATGGACAGAGAAATTTAAGCGAAGATAAAACGTGCAGGAATAAAAATAGAGTAGTGGGATGGTCACCATAATTCAGTGGATAATTAAAGCAACTTTTAATGCCACCAGCTGCACGTTCAAATCTGAAAAGGCAGAGTAACGGACCATATAATAAATTGAAACGATGGATTGATAACAGCTGCAAGTATATATTTAATAGAAAAGAACGGATCAAATTGGCTTGATAAAATTGAAACGAAGTTTATATGATTAATTTATTACTTTCTTTCAAAATGAACGTTAAATCAAAACTCGCATTTTTTTTTAAAATGAAATATATATATATACACACACACACCCATGAAAACCATATAACTTTAAAACGCTTCCATTTTGTATTAATGTTAAATAACAAATATACAATTATTCAAAATATCACATATATAGTATATTCATTTTATGGTTGTCGTTTCCATGTAATAAATATTCATTTTAAACCAATATGAAAATAATATATATGTATAGTTAAAAATCAATGTTCTAACATAAAACACATATATTAAAGATCAACACACACATATATAATATCTTTTGAAATGAATACTTATGTATGTATATAATTATTATAGTTTATTACTTTCCTTTTCAAAATATCCAGCAGGAAATCAAACAAACTTATGCATATATATATGCAGATAAACAATATTCTTTATAATACATTGTTAACTTACTCTTTTTTTCCCTTTTTTTTTAAAGAGTATATATGCAGTACAGTTTATAAGAATTTTTTTTATAAAACCTTCATATATAACAAAATATATGTATAAAATAAATTTAAAATCTGCTATGTTTAATTGGATGTAATCCAAATATTAAATTTTTATTTCAAAATATTATTATATAAAATTTCTCAAAAGTTTCAATTAATTACGTTAAATAAAACCATTTAAAACTATTAAAATCTACGGGTCATTGCACTCTCCCCCACTCAAAACTTTTCATCCTCGAAAAGGTAGGAGGTAGGAGAATAGAACAACCAGAAATAAAATAAATTGAAAGACAAGATAAACAATTAATTTAAAACTATATAAATTTTATTTGAAATATTTATTTGATAACTTCATTTGAAATTTAATTTTCTTTAATACTTTTCAAACTCCTTTGAAACAATTATTTACATTATTACTTATATTTACAAAGAAGCTATTGAAATATTAAATCCAAAATTCATAAATTTTTATTTTGTTTCAAGATACCTTCCAAATATCATTATTAGATCACAAATCATTTTTTTTTAAATATGTTCTATTTTAGATAAATAACTTCTAAAATATTTATAACACTAAAATTTTATTAAACCATGTAGTATATAATTAAACAATATTTTAAAGGATATATCCAACAAGGAAGGAAGGTAGATTTGGAAAACAGAATCAAGATGAATAACTAACTGAGCAGATAAGGTAGATGCAAGGAATAGTATCGGGCACGAATAATTAATTCAGAACCATAAGAATTTAAATTTCAAATATTAATTCAACATTTCTTTGTTGGGAAAAATACTTTTATAACAAATACCTTTATAATAATACTTTTATAATAAAATACTATTATATCGAAATAAATTTTCCTTTCGAAAATACTTTTATAACTCGATGTTTCAACAAATTTATCCTCGTTCTTGCAGACTCTGGCCATGCGTTGATTAGGCGCAAAGCTAGAATTCTTCAAGTACTTAGTAGACTTGTTTCAACATCCAGTGAAAATACTTGAAAAACCTTTAAAACAGATACGGAAAGTACAATCCAGACAAAACAACCAAACCAAAACCTTTGTCCGACCATGGTTCGCAGATACACATTGGTTACGCCTGGATCCCCCAGGAAACAATCCGTATCCATAAGCTTTCTCAGCCCTGCGAGTTACGCCATGATGACTAGTAGAGTGCAGGATACACAATGGTTACGCCTGGGTCCCCCAGGAAACAATCCGTACCCCTAGGCTGTCTCAGCCAGGCAGTTTCGCTACTATTCGCGTCCTACACAGATTGCAGGATACACAATGGTTACGCCTGGGTCCCCCAGGAAACAATCCGTACCCCTACGCCAGACTCAGCCAGACAATTGCGCTATGCAGTCGCGAGAGAAAAAAACCATGGGCTACGCCATGGTGGGAACACTCGAGTATTACATCTGAAAAACCAAAAATCAGAGAGAATAATATCGATAGAATGAATCCACGATGTGGCCATAAAGTGGATATCAAGCAGAAGGCACTTTCCATATCTTTACTTCGAAAATATATATCATATAGTACCTTTTCAAATCACTTTCAAATATCGTACTTATATAAAGTCCATATATATAGGATTCCATTTTTCCCAAATCGAATACTTTCCAAAATCAATAGTAGATCAAATCATACTTATGTAGACTTCGATTATATAAAATCTCTTTCCAAATTGAGTACCTTTCAAATCAATAGATTTCAAATCAACTTCATACTTACACAATCCATTTTATATAAGTTCGACCACTCCCAAATCAAGTGCTTAATAATAAAGGTTCTCAAATTTCAAATCATTTCAATATCAATTCAGTTTCAAAATCATATGTGATTTCACCAAATTTTCTTCCAAATTAAATATCTAAATTTCAAAGTTCCCAAAATAATAGGTTTAGAAAATTATCCCATTTTCCAAATAAAAATAATTCAAGTCAAACAAATTCATTTCCAAAAATCACCATATAAGTGCTGATTTTTAATTTCAATTTAATTTCAAAACCAAATATTTTCCCAAAATCAATTATACTCAAAATGGTTTCCAAATTTATAATTATCCCTTTTTTTTTAAAACTTTAAAACTATCTATTTCTATGTGAAATATCCAATTTACCTTTCTGAAAACCATTATTCAACTATTCTTTTTTCAAAACATTTCAAAACTAAATTTATATTCTTTATCGAACATTTTATACTCTTCGAAATTTCTTAGCTTTGAAAATTTAATCTCGATTTGGAAGTGTTCGAACATTCAAAATAGTTAGGGAAATCAAATTTTCAATTCAAGAGTTGAAAATCAACAATAAATCAATGAATCAATTATTAAATCCGAAACTCGAGGACTGAACACTGGTCTCATTTTAAATTGTTTCAAATATATACTTATATCTTTCTAAAATATCAAATTATATTTCGGAATTTGAAATCAAAAACGGTTAAACAAAATCACTTGCATAGGGAAGCTATTAAAGTGGCCTCTCCCCCACTCTGAAACTCGAAAATCAATGTCGATGATGCATGCACTCATCACCGAAATTATTTTCCAGCGACATAAGTGAGTTCTGGACTTCTATTTTCTTGAAAACTTCTTTGAAATTTCTTCAAAATTATTGGAATTCATTTGAACTCATTTGAACATTTATTATTCGAAAAAATACTTTTAAATCGTATTATTTTTATATATTTTCCAAAATCTTAAAACCAATTTCAAAATACCGGAGTTCAATTCTCGAATTTCAAATTTAACTTTATGGTTATAAATCATTTTTATATAAATCAATTTCTTATAATTTTTCAAAATTTCAAATCCTTTCAAAACCTTTTTATATAGAATAACATTTCTTATTTGCTTTATATATATAGGTATATAATCCTTATCGAAAACCTTTTCACTTTTATATATATGAAAAAAATCATAGTTATCAAAATAAAATTTCGGTATAAACAATTTCAAAAATACAAACAAAACCAGATTTTCAAAGGTTGATTCAAGAATGGATTTCAAAACAAAGATAGCGATTTAATTTAGAGGAACTCCAATCAATAGAATCCTGATTCGAAGATAGACTCGATCGAAGATGAGATAATTAAATTACAAAATAGAAGATGGATATACTTCTATAAATAGTGGGCGACCTTTACCCGTCAACCGTGATTCCAAAATTAGATCGATGTAGAATTCTGAGGCAATTCGACATTCGATCGCCAGAGATATAGAATTCGGCATAACAAGATATAGCATCATCGTAAACCGGGGATACAGAAATCTTCGGTGAGACAATGCCAATTGAAAAGGAGTTTTCACCCCCTTTACAAATCATTCAGTGGAGTTATGGGATACTCCGGAATCAAACGAATATAAATAGGGAGAGATAGAATGAATTTCGGAACCGAGGGACATTCCAAAATTCAAATGAAATCGAGTCAAAAGGAAGAGATTCAACTCGAGCGAAAGTGATTCTGTAATTAAATTTACCATATATGCTAAGTTCTTCCTAGAGCCAAAGCTCTGATACCAACTGTAACGACCCGCTATTTTGGACCATTCAAATCGACAATAAAACCATACATATCCGACTTGAATAATTCAAAATACCGAATTGTTAATTAAAATTTGGCAAAACTTAAAATATACAGTAAATAAATCAATCACAGATCACAGAGTAATATAATGCAGCGGAATAGATAAAGAATAGTAGTTCATGAAGCTACTATAGACATCAGAGTTAGAAAAATACAACCGAATAGTTCAATTGCAGTGAAGTCTCCAATGCAACAGATGACTTCTCTGAACCAATCAACTGGAAAGGCTGGAATCTGAACCGATAGTTGGATTTCCAAATGAAGCTCCGAACTCCAAAGGTGAATCTAAAATATTGTATCACTCAGTTTGACCCGAGCGTAAAGCAAAACACAAACACTCGAGTCAGGATTAACATTCTTATATCAATAAATCCAACTCAAGTGAAATATCAACTGAAATACAAATAGCTTAAAGGATGTTTGGGATAACCATCCTCTAAGGGTCTATGGAACTTCTACAAGGTAGAAATATACGCTATAACACCGTGGTCATTTCAGCTTAATTTATACTTCAAAACCAAATCTCATTTTCACTTCAAATATCTCTATATTTTCCAAAATAGTATTTATATATATTAAATAATTTATACAGTAAAGTATTTTCAATTTCCTCAACTTAACAAATCGTTCCAACATCAACCCGACCTTCCCATTCAAATTAAATTCAATCTCAATTTATCAATTTAAATTCAACTCAATTTCTAAAACAACCACTTAAATTTTATCGATCTCAAATTCGGATTTACAATCACAAATACCCCTTTATATTTCCATATATTTCAAAACTTTAAGTATTCAACGTTTCATCTAAATTTTCATTCAATTTAGTTTTCTAAATAATAAATTCAAATTTAGTTCAGCCTAAATTTTCATTTTAATTCAATTTAGTTGCTAAATAACAAATTCAACTACATTGATTTCAAATACAGATCCGAATCTCAACATAAACCATTTAAATTCCAATATAGTTCAAGACTTTAATATTTAAATGTTCTATATAACAGTTTCATATAGATCTCGATTTAACCTCGTTATTATTTAGTCTTGAAATACTCCCTTATTAGATTCAATATCATTTAAGTAACCTAAAATTACATTTTACTCAATATTTTCTTTAATTTATTTAAACGTGAAATATTCATTAAATAACTTAAATCAAAAATCCAGTTATAAAATCATACCCTTTAAATTTCCCATTCAAAAATTTCAAATCGATTTAATTAAATAAATCCTTATTTAAATACCATTTTTATAAACCCAAATTTATCTCCCAATCTTAATTATTCAATTTATTACAAGAGAATCTATTTGAAATATAGATTTACATAAATACTTAACTATATTATATGCATTAAATCAATCTAATTTATATCAAATATTACTACTAAATCTATCTATACAATTTTCATTTATATAATACCTTAAGAATCGAATTTATTAAACCATATATTTCTTTCCAAAATTATAGAAATTATTTTCAAAATATTTATATGGACCAACGGTGTCTGTATATATTTCCTTTCACATAGTCAAGTGCTACAGATATTTATCATTTCAATCCATATACTAAATATATACGGGTGGATATCATTTCAACCCGTAATCCCAAATTCAATTAAATGAAAATCGCTTGGGTTTATCATTTCAACCCATAACGATTTTCTCCTATTCTAAAGTCTATTCGGGTATGTATCATTTCAACCCATAGTGATTTCTAAACTACAGGGAACTTGCAGAGTGATAACAGAAAATACAATAAAATAACAGGCATATATCATCAATAACAATATAATATAAACAACAGGATATGGTGTCATATCCCGCAGGTGAACAGTTACAGATAATAGCATATATAACAAATTTAAATAACTACATCAACATATTTCAATTGTCATTTCAATTGAAATCAATTTTAATGAATAAAAGAATGTTAATCGTGAGTGATTGCTCACCTATCGAGCCTAGAGAATACAGAAGATGACACGGATATGCATACTGCTACAGACACTGAAATTTGAATTATGAATCGAAGCAAAGCAAAATCGACACGAATTCAACGATCAAAGCTGATAACAAGAATTGATGGAACAAGTCAGAACGTGATCGGCTAAGATAATGGTATGAGTGGACTCATATATATATAACTATATATAACTATATATAAATTCATATTCTAAATTCAACACATATTAAATTAAATATATATGTATTTATATTTTCCAAAATCATTGTTTTTTTATTTAAAACAGATAAATTAGAATCAAGCATATATACAATATTAAATTTGAAATAAATACTTATATATACTTATATAAACAGACTAATATTAATCATGTGCTAGGTTACAATACTAACATATTTTAGTTGTAAGAAAGAGTATAATGAAAGAAGTCAACATCAGTTATAATATATTTATATAAACCAAATGTAACATATATTTAGTTGACATAACAAATGAATTCTTTTATAAAATAATAAACATTGGGCGCTATTTCATAAAAATGCACATACAATACCATTTATATACGAACAACAAAAGTAGCTTATATATATAGATATACTATTTAAAAATCAATATTTACATTTCAACTAACATCAGAAAACAAATATAAACTTTATACTTTATATATGTTTTATGGAAAAAGAGGAAAAAAAACAGAACGCAAAGTGGATCCAACATTTGGAATTCAGGGATTAGTCCTGAAGGCTAATACATCGTCGGATTATTTTTATTAAATTTTTGGATAAATTTCAGTAGAAGAGTAGCAATTTATTTAAAATAACGTGGTGTGAAATGAATTGATGGAATGAATAAAGTAACGTACTATTAGTACCCAAATAATCAAATGACACAATACGTTGGTTTCTTAATAACGACAGTAACGTTCAATTTGCCAAAAGTTAATTTAGGACGTTATCTTCGTCTTATTTGTAAGCGATTGTTATATCATACCTCTTTTAAATTTAAGATCAGCTCATGGCACGGCGTATGAAAATTCAAATTCTATCGCATCAAATATTTATATTTTCAGTTTAGAAATATATGACCTTCTCAAAAAATTTTTTTTGCTATAAATGACGTAAAACACCACTACTTATTAAACTTGTCGTGTACTGCGTTTAAATACTTCCAAAGCGTTTGTCAATTTATTTAAAAGCTATAAATGAAAGGAGTGAAAAGAGAAAAAAAGAAACAATATGTATATATATATATATAATAATAATAATAAAAACATGGGGAGAGAGACGAAGATACAGATGGTGGTACGTATCTTGTTCTATTCATAAGTAAATATCACCATAAATTCCTTTGCATATTTTTAATTGCTATAACCAATGCTTTCATATATAACAAGTCCAATCTTATATACATAGCTACATATTATAAAGGGTTATGAAAACTTATATATATACACCTTATAGTATAATATATATAACTAGATAAAATGTATATATTAGATAATAGTATAAAATAATATAGATGAAAAGAGAATTGCAGCAAGCTAAAATTTATAATAAAAAAAAACAAAGTATTGCAGGAAGTTGAAAACAACAACTAATGCAATAATATTTATCATTAGTTTTGAAATCCATTAGACAAAAGAAAACACAGCTTGTATAACATATCCATTAAACAAAATAGACTATATATAGTACTAGCACATATTCATGCTATATGTAAACATTTAAAAACGAAACATATATTGCAATATGATACGCATACCGTTTATAAAAATATGGATGACGAGGGGAGGAGGCATGGAGTGGGTTGTGGCTCTTGACAGGTGGTTCGAGCTGTGGTGGCGGAGGCTTGACGAAGCTATAGGAAGGAGAACTGGTCCTTTTTCATTTTTCCATCATATGTGTTTTAGCATTGTAATGGGAAAAATCTCTTTTTTTAAGAAGCAACAGAGAGGAAGAAAAAATGAAGCTAAATAAGCTCAGAGACTACACGTTATAAATATTTAATATAGTTGAACGGTAGGAATGAGTAATCTAGCAACTAAAATTGGAACCATGGAAATAGAGGGGTCAATCGCTAGAATTTAGGAGGTATGAACGGTAACGGTTGTTTGAATTGTATACCCAATATATAACTTTATATTCCATTATTAATTGAATAGGAGAAATGAATGGGTAGAGAATGAGCTCTCCATTTATGATATACTGTTACATATAATTTATTAAAGAAGAAACGGTAGAATAATGATAGATTTGAATTATATACTGGTGTGATGCAATAACAACGGTCAAGTTGATAAGGTGGATATTTAAACAATTTATTGCTTGATTGGAAAGCACGTGAGTATGGAAAGGCAAGGATATTAAAATGGAAAAAGGAATGGACAGAGAAATTTAAGCGAAGATAAAACGTAGAGGAATAAAAATAGAGTAGTGGGATGGTCACGATAATTCAGTGGATAATTAAAGCAACTTTTAATGCCACCAGCTACACGTTCAAATCTGAAAAGGCAGAGTAACGGACCATATAATAAATTGAAACGATGGATTGATAACAGCCGCAAGTATATATTTAATAGAAAAGAACGGATCAAATTAGCTTGATAAAATTGAAACGAAGATTATATGATTAATTTATTACTTTCTTTCAAATTGAACGTTAAATCAAAACGCGCATTTTTTATAAAAATGAAATATATATATATATATATATATATATATATATATATATATATATGCACACCCATGAAAACTATATAACTTTAAAATGCTTCCATTTCATATTAATGTTAAATAACAAATATAAAATTATTCAAAATGTCACATATATAGTATATTCATTTTATGGTTGTCGTTTCCATGTAATAAATATTCATTTTAAACCAATGTTAAAATAATATATATGTATAGTTAAAAATCAATGTTCTAACATAAAACACATATATTAAAGATCAACACACACACATATAATATCTTTTGAAATGAATACTTATGTATGTATATAATTATTATAGTTTATTACTTTCCTTTTCAAAATATTCAACAGGAAATCAAACAAAGTTATGCACATATATATGCAGATAAACAATATTCTTTATAATACATTGTTAACTTACTCTTTTTTTCCCTTTTTTTAAAGAGTATATATGCAGTACAGTTTATAAGATTTTTTTTTATAAAACCTTCATGTATAACAAAATATATGTATAAAATAAAATTTAAAATCTGCTATGTTTAATTGGACGTAATCCAAATATTAAATTTTTATTTCAAAATATTATTATATAAAATTTCTCAAAAGTTTCAATTAATTACGTTAAATAAAACCATTTAAAACTATTAAAATCTACGGGTCGTTACACAAATAGCCCATGTAATAGCTGGAATTATTTTTAGGAATAAAAGGGATCTTTTGTTTTGAATGAGAAGAAAATACTGTTAAAAGGTGAGGATTCAAACATATATTGAATGCTACATATATTTACTCCTTTAATAAAATTTTCTCCTAGTTATTTTCCTCGTCGATTCTCATCTTCTCCTCCAAAAAATTGAAATTTCCATGGTACTAAGTCTCCAAAAATTTCAAAACAAATTCCAAACAAAATAAAAGAGAAAAGGATGGTTGTCTCTAGATTATTGCAGATATGGAGATTGATTTAAAGAATCTTGGAATTCTTCTGTTTTCAAGGTGTATTCTCTAGGTTTCATCCTAAGGTAATTCTATATATTTACATATTATTTAATTTTTTTAAATCCCCTTAATTCTCTATCGCTTCCTTCTATTCATATATATATATATATATATATATATATATATATATATATATATATATATATATATATGAATTTGGAATTTTATTTGGATATCTTGACCCCTTTCTTGAATCAATTGTATATTCTTGCCATGAAAAAAAAATCCTTGCTATGTTCGCTATTGTTTTGTTATGAACAATGATAATAATTTTTGTCTACATTCTGCTTTTCATTTACCCAATTTGTTTAACCTAGATCAAGATGCTTTTAATTTCATTTTCTTTATTCTGCATGTTTATTCATCCATGTATAGCCTAAATCTAGACCTTCTTATCACGAATATGCATATGCCCATGCCATTTGATTTTTCCATTGTTATTAAAAGAATAAAACTAAATTAAAATTTGGAATACTCTTATAAATAAGTTAGGTTTCATATTAGAAGACATGGACTTGAATTTTTGCACATAAATTGCTATGTGAACAATACTTTGAAATAATTGCACTAATTAGTGTTTGTTGTCAACATAATATGATGACTTAATTATGTTATGATTTAAATCATTATAAAACAAGCTTTGCTGATTGAAACAAAAAGCGAAACATTAAATTAATGTTTTGTTCCTAGCATCACAACTGTATCCAGTATAGTACTAAGTCTTTGTTTAAAAGGAAACATTCTATTTCACAAACTACTTGTATATTATTTTATTTTATTTCAAAATTTTGTTTCGTTTGTATGTGTACATGAATTTATACGTTTATATAATATCATTTATATGCGTGTGTATTTGCATTTAACTCAAAAGTTTCAAAAGGAGTTTTGTATAAGATATATTTGTGGGTGCGACGTAGTGGAAAGGAGGCTTGGCTTCTGGTAAAAAGACCCAGGTTCGATTCCTACCATGCGCTTCCCTATCCTATATAAATTTACCTGGGGGTGTGGAGGCTTGGATCAGCGGACGGCTTTACTATACCCTCCTCAGGAGTTTACCGGTCCTTCTGTGTATTCAAAAAAAAAAGTTTTGTATAAGATATAATAGGAAACTTTTATACTACTTTAATTAGACTTTGTATTCTTTGATTTATTTCATGTAATATAAGCAAAGTATATTTCAATGTGAACTACTATGTAAAATATTTATTGTGCAAATATGTATATACATACATACATATATGCAAATATATATTTTAAAAAATATTCATGTTTTAGACGACAAAGTCATACATAGAGGGAAAATACATCCATTGCGATATAAATCCTAACACCTAAACAACGTTCACATTAACTATGTAGACTTTTCATATGTTGCGCTTACACTATGCATATAGATGCATTTGATGTGCTCATCATAATACACAATTAATTAAATAAAATTAAACAAATTTTTAAACAATTATAATAATATGAAGAAAATTTAGAGAAGATATAAATAAATTTAGACTATATAGGCCCAATAAAGATCCAATAAACAATTTTTTTTTTAAATTTACCTTCTTACTCCACTACGGGCTATCTCAATCCCTACACTAGATATCTAATGTATTGTGTAACAGCCCGCAAATCCATACCCCTTGAGTTAACACTATTCTACAACAATCAACTCAAGTTGCACGGAAATACGAACCATTTGGGTAAAAGAAGAAGAGGTAGAAGAAGAGAAAACAAAATCAACATCAGAATCTAACCATCGCAGCGGAATAAAATATAATAGATAATATATATGCTTTACTCAACATCAAATATTTCTGTTTACATCTATTACATCATCAGAGTACATCAGTCACAGCTCACATCAATAACATACAATGGGTACATAACAACTCAACTCAGCGGAAATACATATATATAAGTACGAGAGTACGTATCGTCATCCAGCTCGTCTCCTGAGTCCACAGCATCATATCATGTATCCTATAATACTCGGTCTGACCCGAGCATTACAGTTAAATAACACCCGAGTCAGTCTGGAATACCAGCGTGAGAAAATCACACCCAATTGATTATTAAAGTTTCAAAAATCCTTTGAAAACAAAAGCATCTCGTAAGACCACGCCACAAATAAACATGTCGGGTTTTTACCTTACGATAGCTAAAACAATTTTTATAGAAATCCTCTGATATTATAATAGGGTCTATATACAAGTACTTATAAAATAGCCGAAATTGTTACATGATTAAATTCCAGCTACTAGCCACAGAGTGGGTAATACAAACAAAACTCGTACAAGGCTCGTAGGGAAAATGGATTTCCAACAATGACTAGGCACTGGGGTACCACCTGTCACAGTACGGGGCCTAGATCACCGTACTGAGGACTACTCCCTTCATCCCCTGCAACACAAGGCCGGAACCATTCCTTACTGAACAGTCCCGAACAAGATAAACCCCGTGGTTGGCGCGACCAACCACCCACTAAGCCGAAATATATATAAGGGACATCTAGACGGGGGAATTATCTTGTCCTGCTTGGGTATGACCCACCTAACCTTGCTGCATATCCCCTGATTTTCAGTCATTCCCATTTGATGAGGCTTGAGGCTAAGCGTTACCTTTAGAACGTTTTCACTTAGAATGCCCATCGTCCACCTGACGATGTTTCGCAAGCATTCATCCATACAAGTCCGTCCTGGGTTCGAACGGAACCGAAGGCACTATTCCTACTACATCCATTTTGGAAATATCCTCAGGATTAGTAGCGACTAGCCCTTGCACTTCACTGCTCCATCTTCGAATCCGAACATGTTTTTCGCACGAAACGTATAAACCGGATCGAAGTGGTTTTCGAAAAATAAATCTCGATCCCGGTCTCTTCGAAACGATCAACGCATTGGTCCAATATTGATAGTCGGTTATTTAACTATCAATTTCTATTCACAAACATCCATCAAACAATAAATAATTTTCCAAATTACTTATTACCTTACAAATATCTTCACAAGATATATTTTTATTTCAGCCCTTTGAAAACAGTTTCAAATCCCTCATTCTTTTCAGAATCAACTTTCCCAAATATTTTCTATCTCCTCTGAAATCACCAAGTACAAAACTAGATTTAAAAAAATAATTTAAAACACTCTACTTAGAAATATATATATTTTTAAAACATTTAAATTAAACTACTTTAATAATTTGATTAAAAATACATCTTATATGAATATTTGAAATAAAGTTACTTAATAAAATATAAAACTAGATTTCCACCTTTTGAAACAAAATACTAAGTCACTTTTAAATAATTACTACTATAATAGATTTGAGGAAATATTTACCTTGAAATTTAAATATTAGAAATAATAAATTTTTCAAAACATACCTTTTAAAAGCAATTTTAAAACTATTAACTTATATTTAAAATTTATTTGAAAGCGTACTTAGTGATCCAGGAAGAATTCCAGCTTCAAACATTTAAATCAATTTTCCAGATTGATTTTCAATCTATTCTATTTGAAATAAGTTTCTTAAATTACCCGATTCATTTCAAATTTCATTTAATTATGCACTTAATTATTATTGTTATTCTTTTCCCTTTGATTTTAAATCTTTTAACTGAAATATTCAAATTTCAGCTTTTCCCAACTTCTTCTTTACTATTATAAAAAAAATTTCCAAAAATTTAAATCCTACATTTTAAATAAATGTTCTGTTCTTTAATTAATGTCGTTGAAGATTGTAATTCAATAACTTCCTGTTTATTCGAATTTCCTTTCTATACTTCACAATTTATTTATTAGAAATTTAAAGTCACATTATTTCTTCTCCAATTCATTCTTAAATTTATTCAAACTTTCTATAATTATTTCGCTTACAAATTTACTTCCGTTTAATTTCTTTTCAACAATCCAATTCATATATTTTGAGAATTCATTATAACCGAATATCCAATCAAACCACAACATTCAATATTCCAAGATAATTCATCATAGGATATCAAATAATCACAACAGAGAATATTGAATAATTTAAATATATGTGAGGGGTCCAGTTGGATCCCTCCAACCTGTTCCCCTGCATTCACAAATGTTAGCACCATATAATATGCCAATTCTAAAATATCAAACTAAATCACATCACTCAATTCATCCATCCAAAAAAATTATTTAAATTTAAACATTTAAATTTAAATTATCTGAGTGAGATTAACTCACCTTTGATCCTTGATTCGCAACCTGATTCAACCTGACTTGTTTCTTCACTACTTCAGACCTTGTATAAATATTATACTTTCTATTAATATTTAAATTAATCTAACAGTCCATTACCCTTAATAATTTAACCAATTATAGTTTAATTTTAACAAATCTTCTTTTAAATAAGTTATTCTTAGTAACTTAAAATCATTTAGATTTATTTAAACTGATAAATCTTCATCATTTCAGAATTAAATCTGTAAATGAATATGCATATTTATTTTTCGTTTGAATCCACATAAACTAGAAACCTATATATATATATATATATATATATATATATATAAATTCTACCAACATTTTAAAAGTCCAATATATATTATTTTTTTTATTTATTTAAAAACAGGCTGACCTGCCTATATGTTCATATATTTATTTTATACTTCAAGTTTGGATCCTCATTTCAAATTTAAATTTATTGGATTAATAAAATTCCGAATTTATTTTCCTGTTAAATTTTCTTATAAACAAATTAATTAATTTGTTCTAACTAACTTATTATTAGGTTAAAATGTTTAAAATAAATTAACCATCTCATAACAACTTATGAATTTATAAATATTCTAACTAACAGTTTTATGTATAGAAAAAATTGTATAAAATAAACGGCAAATACCTTCACTGCCTCCCTCTCCCCTTGTCACAACAGACCATCACCAAACCCTCACTGCTGTACCCCCACCACCGTCGAAACCCAGGGCAACAACTGCATCCTGACTTCACGCAAACCCAAATCCAGAAATCGAACAATCTCAGCAACAGAAACTCGACCTCTCAATCATCACCTTCTACAAATTGTTGAGTTCTCAAACGAACTCCAGCGCCACCACAACCAAGGTAATCAAGTCAGACACTCCAAATCGCAGCATCACAACCCTCGAACCACCCAAACAACAATCGCCTCATCAACTAATTCGCAGAGCCTACTCCTAAAAACACGCGAAGCAACCCACCCTAACTCCCCTGAATTTGAACGCGACCGCATCGTACGAGAGATTGGAAAATCTCGCGCTCGAAGCAACAGGATTTGAAGGAATGAGCTCGCATGCTATTCGAATGGAGGAGAATTAGAGGCCAGCCCTAATTGATTTGTATTTTATTTGTATTTTCGGTTTACAGATTTAGAATTTAATGGCTTCGGCCATTGTTGATTTCTAAATACAAGGGGAGTCACGAAAATGATTTTTATTTTCGTTCTGGTATGTGCTAGCGCATATACAAAAGAGCAAGACACGAAATTGAGGAGAAAGTAGCGTGCTGGGAAAGGGATTGAAAATGGCGTATACAAGAAGCCTAATAAATGAAATTAAATTTTCTTAAATTATTATAAATTAAATTTTTAACGCACTTATATATCGTACACTCACACACTAACTCCAAAAATTACGAAAATTGAAATCCGATAATAATTCAATATTACGGATCCAATAGAACTGGTTTCGTCGAATTCCGAGACTGTGCTTCGGAAGGATATTTTAATCTCAATTTAAACGATAAAATTTTCAAAACTGAACGAATCACTGCTAATTTTAATTTTACAGCTTCTATTATTTTCAGTGTTATCAATATAAATTTTACAAGCCTTCAAGTTATTTTTAACAGACTAAAAATTCTAGATTCAATAGTTTATCCAATTTCAAATTATTTAATTCAATAATTTAATTACCAAATAATTGGTGGTATTTGAATTCAAGTTAGAAATTAATGTTTAAATATTCAAAATCAATTGAATATTCCAACTTCAATTGCTCAAAAATTTCGGATCGTCACATTCCTCCCCCCTTAAAAGAATTTCGTCCTCGAAATTACTAGCTAGGAAGAATGGTCCAATACCCGTTTACTTATTTCCAAAACCAAACAGTTCAGCATTTAACTAACTATTTTCCATAAAAGACCCATTATCCTTCTTATCAATTTCTCAACTCTCTCATAGTTTTCAAACTATACTATTTGTTTAACCATTCAAGTTTCAACTTTAAACCAATTTTAAATTATCAAAATTTTCCCAAAAATTTTCTAACTCCCTAAATTCCCGAAAAATTTCGCCAGCGTTTCCTTTGCGCGGCTGACTCGGTACAACTACAAAATGGCTCTACGGCCTCCCAAATCCAAAAAGAAAACAAAAAGGCCAAGTGGCTCAATCCAAATCCAAACCCCAATCAAATTTCATACCAAATTTAAATACATACCTTTTTGTCGAGCATTTCAAATTTTTATCTTTTGAAAACAACCCAATTCTCCTTTCCCTTTATATTACCTGCATATCCTACCTGACAATAATATCCAAACACAATATTCCAAAAATCATTTCATCGACTTCCTTACGAAGTATCAATATTCATCCAAATATTTACTTGGAATACATATATATTATCAATTTCAAATTAAGAAATTCTCCATTCCTTACTTAAGTGAACATAAGCAATTTGTATGTTTCTTACATTTATTTTCACTTTACCACTTTAATTTATATCCATTCTATTCGCCTTTACCTTTACAATTCCATTTAAATTCAATTTGGCTTCCATTATGAGTATTGAGTTAATTGCGCTTACTAATTAAATTTAAATCTCAATTAAAGTTTATTTGCAATTTTACTTTCTTTAGTTTCTTCAATTTCATTTTACCTTACATTCACCTTTGAGTTAGATTCCAATATCCAGTTTCAATTCTAATTGTTTAACAAATTCAATTCATTTGTAGTTAGTAAAAATTTTCAAAAGTTCCAAAAATTTTCTAACTCCCAAAATTTCTGAAAATTTTTGGCAGAGTCTCCTTTGTACGGAGGAGCTTTTGCAATTTGACAAAAGAGATAAATATATATACATCGACCCACACGGTCGGAAAAACCAAAAACAGTTCATATTTCCTATTTTTATTTGCGTAGGCGTACCTTATTTAGCATTTTAAGCAAGCAGCTTATTATTTTTAGCAAATAGCGCAACTCAATCCAGCCACATGGTTTCCAGGTACCTGTACTTACTCAATTTAAACATGTAAGTGCCAAATATAAGAAGTTTAACACATTTCACTAACTTGCAATAGTTAAAACATATGAATTCTAAAAGAAACTCATACCAAACATTTTTATGTAAGCAACTTATATAGTTTTCATGCTATTCAACTGTTTCAATTAATTTATAAACCATTTTCATTCAATTTGAATGGTTTTCAATCCATTCGTATACAACTTCATCAATTTGAATGGTTTAAAACTCAATTGCTTACATTAATTTATTTTTAAGCCAATTGAACTCATATCAACACATAGAATTTTAATTACTTTCATTAACATCAAATGACAATTTATTCTATGCAATTTGACGAGATCTACGTGAATAAATAGATATTTACGTTTATAATCAATTTCAATTGATTTCAACACAATTTATACTTAATTCTATTCCATTTTCAATTTATTCACAATCCGTATATTCTCGCTTCCATTAAATACATTCATTTGTATTTCATTTATTAACCCAACTAGTTCCATTCAAAACCATTATCAATTTAGGTTCATCTTATTTGCCATTAAACTTCCCTTTTTATTTTAATCCACTCACAATCATTTATTTAGCTCGACACATTCCACTTAAATTTTATTTACAATTCATTTATTTACATTTCATTCCATGTTAGTTTATTCCAAACTATTTTATTTAGCTCGGAAACAATCCAAGCCATTTCATTCAATAACCATTTTTCAACTCATTTAAACCAACATTTCATTTTATACTTATTTATCCCATCCATTAATTTATTCAATAAAATTAGTTTATCCATATTCAATTTATTTTAAATCTTCATTTTCTTAAATTTTATTTACAACCCACCAAATTTTATTCCGATCCAAAAAAATTTTTCGTTTAAATTCCATCCAATATCTTTAACTTGGTTTTTAAGTTGAATTCAATTCAACTTTCCTTCATTCATTTAGCCTAAGTCCAATAACCTCAATTTATTCAAATTTTATACTTAAGCTCATTTTCATTTTACAAGAAAATTTCTCTTTTATATTCAGCTTAACTCAATTTATTTCAAGCCATATCCAATTTATAAGTCACAACTTACTATTAAATACAATTCCATTTCATCATAAGCTTGAATATATTCATCTTTATTTTTAACTCAAGCCTCATGCTTATTCATAGCCCAAGCATTTTTTTTTTTTTTTTTTTTATGGAATTTTAATTCTCCTATAAGTTATTCTGATTTATTGATTTCAATTCTCATTTCTTATCCAATTTACTTTCCATTTATTCAGGTAAGGATATAATTTATTCAATAATTCAATTGAATTTTTATTCCAATTCAATATTATTTTAACTCGGTTTAAAATTTTATTCCCAATCCAGGTTAATTTCATTTAGCCTTTTAAATTTAAATTCCATTATTCAAAGCTTATATTTCTTCATTTCCATTCATTAAGTTAAATTTTATTTGCTGAATTAAAAATTTCAATCCCTTCTTATTGATATCAACTTCTCTTTATATGTACATTATTTAATCATTTATCCATTTACCAATTTATTATTTAACCAATAAATGTTATATCCAAACATTTATTATTTTTAGTCCATCCTGACTAATTTACCCATTCCACATAACTCCACGCAATTCAATTTAAAATTCCAGTACTCAGTTTCACTTACACCGTTGAAATTTTGTTTTTCAACAAATTCCAAAGTTTAAACAATCCTTCAACATTTCAAAATTCCCTTTAAAATTTTCTATATCCAAAATTCGTTTGATAAATTCAATTTATCCCTTTGAATTTCAAAACTCTACCAGTCTTGCAAACAATTTCAATTCAAAACAATTTGGTCGCAATTTCACTTCTGGAAACTCGAAAATGAACATCGATGATGCTGTAGTCATTACCGAAGTTATTTTCTAGCAACCAAAAGGGTTAAATGCTTTTATTCTCTTTCTAAAATCCATCCAATATTTTTAAATTCCAAATTTCTCTAAATTTCAAATCCGATTCAGAAATATTTCTCAATACATAATATCTTTCCCAATCTTTGGAAATCATTTCCAAATTCAAAGGAATTTAAATCTCCAAATTCCAACCTCTTTAGATTTAAATTCAAACATTACTTTGAAATTTTATTTTATTTAATTATTAATCATACTATAATTTACATTATAGTTTACATTTACAAATTCATCTGATATGAATTGGTTTCTTAGTTTTGAATTATGAATTCAATTCCTTATTCCATTATGAATCACATTCATAAATTTCATCTATCATGTTAATTCATTCCTTAATTATTATTTCAATCTTTATTCAATCATCATACAATGATAATAATTTAATACTATCACTTCTATCATCCAAACATCCATGTATATCTATAATAATTAAGAAAATCATTTTATTTTATATACATAAAATAAGTTTGGGTAAAATTATTTCATTTACCCTGGTTAAAACAATACTGTGTCAGTTTATCTTGTTCAAGAGTTTAGAAATTCCTATCGATGACATGGCGTCCCACACATCGACCAGAATCCATAAACACTCAACCGATAAATCAACACAATATAAAAACAATTTTATATTCACTAATAAGTACACACTCATATCTATTAATACGCTCCAACTCATTCTAGAGTACTATAGACTCTAATTTAAATGAGTAATTCCCACCAGAGCCAAGGTTATCTCCAACCTAAGCTCTGATACCAAATGTAACAGCCCGCAAATCCGTACCCCTTGAGTTAACACTATTCTACAACAATCAACTCAAGTTGCATGGAAATACGAACCATTTGGGTAAAAGAAGAAGAGGTAGAAGAAGAGAAAACAAAATCAACATCAGAATCTAACCATCGCAGCGGAATAAAATATAATAGATAATATATATGCTTTACTCAACATCAAATATTTCTGTTTACATCTATTACATCATCAGAGTACATCAGTCACAGCTCACATCAATAACATACAATGGGTACATAACAACTCAACTCAGCGGAAATACATATATATAAGTACGAGAGTACGTATCGTCATCCAGCTCGTCTCCTGAGTCCACAGCATCATATCATGTATCCTATAATACTCGGTCTGACCCGAGCATTACAGTTAAACAAAACCCGAGTCAGTCTGGAATACCAGCGTGAGAAAATCACACCCAATTGATTATTAAAGTTTCAAAAATCCTTTGAAAACAAAAGCATCTCGTAAGACCACGCCACAAATAAACATGTCGGGTTTTTACCTTACGATAGCTAAAACAATTTTTATAGAAATCCTCTGATATTATAATAGGGTCTATATACAAGTACTTATAAAATAGCCGAAATTGTTACATGATTAAATTCCAGCTACTAGCCACAGAGTGGGTAATACAAACAAAACTCGTACAAGGCTCGTAGGGAAAATGGATTTCCAACAATGACTAGGCACTGGGGTACCACCTGTCACAGTACGGGGCCTAGATCACCGTACCGAGGACTACTCCCTTCATCCCCTGCAACACAAGGCCGGAACCATTCCTTACTGAACAGTCCCGAACAAGATAAACCCCGTGGTTGGCGCGACCAACCACCCACTAAGCCGAAATATATATAAGGGACATCTAGACGGGGGAATTATCTTGTCCTGCTTGGGTATGACCCACCTAACCTTGCTGCATATCCCCTGATTTTCAGTCATTCCCATTTGATGAGGCTTGAGGCTAAGCGTTACCTTTAGAACGTTTTCACTTAGAATGCCCATCGTCCACCTGACGATGTTTCGCAAGCATTCATCCATACAAGTCCGTCCTGGGTTCGAACGGAACCGAAGGCACTATTCCTACTACATCCATTTTGGAAATATCCTCAGGATTAGTAGCGACTAGCCCTTGCACTTCACTGCTCCATCTTCGAATCCGAACACGTTTTTCGCACGAAACGTATAAACCGGATCGAAGTGGTTTTCGAAAAATAAATCTCGATCCCGGTCTCTTCGAAACGATCAACGCATTGGTCCAATATTGATAGTCGGTTATTTAACTATCAATTTCTATTCACAAACATCCATCAAACAATAAATAATTTTCCAAATTACTTATTACCTTACAAATATCTTCACAAGATATATTTTTATTTCAGCCCTTTGAAAACAGTTTCAAATCCCTCATTCTTTTCAGAATCAACTTTCCCAAATATTTTCTATCTCCTCTGAAATCACCAAGTACAAAACTAGATTTAAAAAAATAATTTAAAACACTCTACTTAGAAATATATATATTTTTAAAACATTTAAATTAAACTACTTTAATAATTTGATTAAAAATACATCTTATATGAATATTTGAAATAAAGTTACTTAATAAAATATAAAACTAGATTTCCACCTTTTGAAACAAAATACTAAGTCACTTTTAAATAATTACTACTATAATAGATTTGAGGAAATATTTACCTTGAAATTTAAATATTAGAAATAATAAATTTTTCAAAACATACCTTTTAAAAGCAATTTTAAAACTATTAACTTATATTTAAAATTTATTTGAAAGCGTACTTAGTGATCCAGGAAGAATTCCAGCTTCAAACATTTAAATCAATTTTCCAGATTGATTTTCAATCTATTCTATTTGAAATAAGTTTCTTAAATTACCCGATTCATTTCAAATTTCATTTAATTATGCACTTAATTATTATTGTTATTCTTTTCCCTTTGATTTTAAATCTTTTAACTGAAATATTCAAATTTCAGCTTTTCCCAACTTCTTCTTTACTATTATAAAAAAAATTTCCAAAAATTTAAATCCTACATTTTAAATAAATGTTCTGTTCTTTAATTAATGTCGTTGAAGATTGTAATTCAATAACTTCCTGTTTATTCGAATTTCCTTTCTATACTTCACAATTTATTTATTAGAAATTTAAAGTCACATTATTTCTTCTCCAATTCATTCTTAAATTTATTCAAACTTTCTATAATTATTTCGCTTACAAATTTACTTCCGTTTAATTTCTTTTCAACAATCCAATTCATATATTTTGAGAATTCATTATAACCGAATATCCAATCAAACCACAACATTCAATATTCCAAGATAATTCATCATAGGATATCAAATAATCACAACAGAGAATATTGAATAATTTAAATATATGTGAGGGGTCCAGTTGGATCCCTCCAACCTGTTCCCCTGCATTCACAAATGTTAGCACCATATAATATGCCAATTCTAAAATATCAAACTAAATCACATCACTCAATTCATCCATCCAAAAAAATTATTTAAATTTAAACATTTAAATTTAAATTATCTGAGTGAGATTAACTCACCTTTGATCCTTGATTCGCAACCTGATTCAACCTGACTTGTTTCTTCACTACTTCAGACCTTGTATAAATATTATACTTTCTATTAATATTTAAATTAATCTAACAGTCCATTACCCTTAATAATTTAACCAATTATAGTTTAATTTTAACAAATCTTCTTTTAAATAAGTTATTCTTAGTAACTTAAAATCATTTAGATTTATTTAAACTGATAAATCTTCATCATTTCAGAATTAAATCTGTAAATGAATATGCATATTTATTTTTCGTTTGAATCCACATAAACTAGAAACCTATATATATATATATATATATATATATATATATAAATTCTACCAACATTTTAAAAGTCCAATATATATTATTTTTTTTATTTATTTAAAAACAGGCTGACCTGCCTATATGTTCATATATTTATTTTATACTTCAAGTTTGGATCCTCATTTCAAATTTAAATTTATTGGATTAATAAAATTCCGAATTTATTTTCCTGTTAAATTTTCTTATAAACAAATTAATTAATTTGTTCTAACTAACTTATTATTAGGTTAAAATGTTTAAAATAAATTAACCATCTCATAACAACTTATGAATTTATAAATATTCTAACTAACAGTTTTATGTATAGAAAAAATTGTATAAAATAAACGGCAAATACCTTCACTGCCTCCCTCTCCCCTTGTCACAACAGACCATCACCAAACCCTCACTGCTGTACCCCCACCACCGTCGAAACCCAGGGCAACAACTGCATCCTGACTTCACGCAAACCCAAATCCAGAAATCGAACAATCTCAGCAACAGAAACTCGACCTCTCAATCATCACCTTCTACAAATTGTTGAGTTCTCAAACGAACTCCAGCGCCACCACAACCAAGGTAATCAAGTCAGACACTCCAAATCGCAGCATCACAACCCTCGAACCACCCAAACAACAATCGCCTCATCAACTAATTCGCAGAGCCTACTCCTAAAAACACGCGAAGCAACCCACCCTAACTCCCCTGAATTTGAACGCGACCGCATCGTACGAGAGATTGGAAAATCTCGCGCTCGAAGCAACAGGATTTGAAGGAATGAGCTCGCATGCTATTCGAATGGAGGAGAATTAGAGGCCAGCCCTAATTGATTTGTATTTTATTTGTATTTTCGGTTTACAGATTTAGAATTTAATGGCTTCGGCCATTGTTGATTTCTAAATACAAGGGGAGTCACGAAAATGATTTTTATTTTCGTTCTGGTATGTGCTAGCGCATATACAAAAGAGCAAGACACGAAATTGAGGAAAAAGTAGCGTGCTGGGAAAGGGATTGAAAATGGCGTATACAAGAAGCCTAATAAATGAAATTAAATTTTCTTAAATTATTATAAATTAAATTTTTAACGCACTTATATATCGTACACTCACACACTAACTCCAAAAATTACGAAAATTGAAATCCGATAATAATTCAATATTACGGATCCAATAGAACTGGTTTCGTCGAATTCCGAGACTGTGCTTCGGAAGGATATTTTAATCTCAATTTAAACGATAAAATTTTCAAAACTGAACGAATCACTGCTAATTTTAATTTTACAGCTTCTATTATTTTCAGTGTTATCAATATAAATTTTACAAGCCTTCAAGTTATTTTTAACAGACTAAAAATTCTAGATTCAATAGTTTATCCAATTTCAAATTATTTAATTCAATAATTTAATTACCAAATAATTGGTGGTATTTGAATTCAAGTTAGAAATTAATGTTTAAATATTCAAAATCAATTGAATATTCCAACTTCAATTGCTCAAAAATTTCGGGTCGTCACATATTGGCTTTAGTCAGTACATATATGTTTTATTATATTTTCTTATTATGTCGTGAGTTCTTTTAGATAACTCTCTAATATACTTTTGTTTGTTATAGGATATCAACGCCAATAATCCATATAGACTTGGGTTTTTAATTTAGCAAAAATTCAGGCTTATTATGGTGTAGGTGATTGCATTTGGTATTGGAGCATAGGTTAGTCAATCATAGAATTAGAATATGCTGAATGAATGTATTTGTATTTTACCTATAAATATAAATATTATGTGCCAAAGCTTACAAACTTCACTATAGAAGCAGTTGCAACCATATTTTGAAAAGATAAATAAAGTGACTATGAGTTGGAACAATAGATAATATTAAAAATATATGCCTATTCTGATAACCCCATTGAAGATAGGTTGTAACAGAATAAGATGACTTAACAAGTGCATGAATGCTACAAATAGAAGGTTCCTTGAGGCTAGATAGTACTTGACTCCCTTATTGGACCTAGATTGACCTATGATTGTAGATCATAGTAGGATTATCGATTGATGATGTATGTTAAATCCAAATAAATATGAAGTAAGGAATCTATATGTTGTAGATATTTAGAAGTTAGAAATGAGCTAGTTCTTCAAGGAAGGTGTATGGTAATCACTTCAAAATAATAGCTAGATCTTTAATATATTCTGAAAGAAGATAAGTCTGAAAGTAGTGGAAAATAGAAAAGTCCAAAATATGGGATAAATAAAAATCCACATTGAGTTGGACTCCATATGAATTTTTTTTGATAAAAAGGTTTATAATTTTCTTAACAATATTAGAAATGCTTTTAAAAGGATTTATTTAAAAGTAGAAAAACCTTATTTTTGAAAAGTAAGTAAATATTAAAATTTTCCAAAAAATAAAATATCCTTTAATATTTTATTTAAATAGAATTTCTAGTTGAAATTAAAATTATTTATAGCAAAAATTTCAGTTAAAAGGGTTTCCATAAAGTGAAATTTCCTTTGAGATAAATAAAAAATAGAGTGCATGTATAGCTCGGTCATTTTTTCGATTTTGAAAATCGAAGTTTTAGAAATCTATTAAGGGGTGGATAATTGGAAGTGATACTAGTTTTAAATGAGGTAAATGGTGGTGGGTATGCGAAAGCATTTAATAGATGAAGTGGTAGAAATGTTTCAGTGCAAAGAAGATTTAGAATAGATATTAAATGGAAGGGTTAGAACACTCGATAAGGAAAATAGGAAGAATATTTGTTTAACGACTTATTTTCCATCGAATTAGAAATAAATGACAAATTTGAATTAAAAATTAACCGCAAGCACACGACGTACAATTCTAGTACGTGGCGAATACGAGTCGATCCGCAGGGAACTAAAAATAATTTTGAAATTTCTTTTCAATCAAATTAAACCAAGATTTGAAGTTGTGATTAGCTAAAAATGTAAAACAAAACGCTAGAACAAAGGTGATTCAAAATATGAGATTAGAAGATAATATAGAGAAAAATCCACTCTCATATTTTTGTAAATCAACACAAAAAATAATCTATGATATCTAGTTTGATCTTAAATAGAACTAGTGATGTATTTATCATAAGTATGGTTTATTTATGTTATTGATTAACATAACTTTAACCATCAAACCATAACACTACATATAAAACCACTTCCAATTTTGTTGAAAATGAAGTCAAAGAAAAAACTATTTTAAGTATGATCTATTTACTATTGTATTTAGTAGCATAGATCAAATTTTGTTTCTACTTTAATTCCATAATCAAAAATCCATTACTAAAATGATGATGTAAATTATGTTTATGTGGAGTAAGCATAGCCCATTTTAATTACAACATAGGCTATCAAATTCCATTTTATAAACTTACATCAACACTCACTTTCATGAAGCATTAAAAAGAGATCTTAAATGACAAGATATGTTGAATTTACATACTTTTAGAGAGCTCCATTTTCCATAAATTGAAGGGGTTTAGCTATTCATTTGTGTTATCATATCAAAACATGTAAATTTCCACATTTAAACAAAAAAAGGAAAGTAAGAGCTAATGAAAAACAAAGATACTTGTATAAAAATAAAATTAAACTAAGTGCATAAAAGAGAAAGCTAATCTACTAATATGAAATGAAAGAGCATAAAAATGAATAAGAAAGTAAAATAAGAACAAGGAAGAAATAAAAGAACAAGAGGCTTAGGAAGCTATTTTTATTTCATATAACTTTGAGGCTACAACTTGCATGTTAAATTCCTTCGTAATTAAAAGAAGATCCATTAGATGAACATAAGAGTGCTATTTACACATGCAAAAACCCTAATCCATACTTTAGGGGGCTTTCCAAAATACTCCCTTAGGAAGTGTGGCCACCAAGTAATCATTTGTCTCTAATTAATCCATCATCAAGTATACATATAGCCTTAATCTTCACTAACTTCTGCATTAACTTCTAATTAAAGGTTAAGGTAAGTGGGTAGGTAGGGTCCTTCATGATGCATGAGTTTGAGTTATTTCCATCTTCATTCCTTTGTTTCCATTTTTGTGCATGCTTATTTCCATGAGAACATTTCTGTCCAAAATTCCTATAACTAAAAAGAAAATGTGCAAATAAATATTCTCAAATTAATTCATGCATAAAATTACCATTTTACCCCCACATTGATGTATGAATGATGACTTGAAAGTATATTTGAAATTTGGTTTTAAACATGTAAAAATAGCTAATCATGAAATTTATTTAAATAAAAATAGATTAAATATGGATGTAAATATATACACATTTACGTGGACATCAAATATCCCCACACTTATCTTTTTATTCGTCCCCGAATAAAGAAAAACTAAGTTAAATCTATTTTCATAGGAAACATGATTGCAATGAGCGTATGCAACAAGCCATTAAACCTCTAGGTGTCCCTAGGGCTGTTATGGTAATGATAAATTTGCCATTACCATACCAATACCGATTAATCAGTTACCATTTTAATGTAAAGTCGGTATACCGGCTTAATCGGCACGGTAACGGTAAATTTACCATTTTTACGGTATAACATCGGTAATATTTTTTCAAAACCAGTAGTAACGTTAATTTACCAGTCCATTCATAATACATTGATATTCACGTAAGATGTTGCATTACGGGCATTTAGAAGCAAGAAAACAGTTCAATTTATTTCATAAATTTAACTCAAATGATGATAAATACACTTCTTTTCTTTGTTCTTTATTAAGTGACCCAATGAGATATATAATGAAGCATCATTCAGTGTAAAAATATATCAACTTATTATTCTTGTGACAACCCAGAATTTAACCCACAATAATTAATTCGTTAATTAATTAAATAACAAAATAACTCTATGAGATTATCATAATCAAACCACAGAATTTGCACCATTGTGTCCATGGTAAATTTCCATATATAGAACATTAGAATCCGAGTTAATTTTAGCTAAGAACGAAATAATCAAAGAAACAAATATACATACATACATACATACATATACATATACATATACATATACATATACATATACATATACATATACATATACATATACATATACATATACATATACATATACATATACATATACATATACATATACATATACATATACATATACATACATACATACATATATATATATATATATATATATAGGCAAGTCGACCTACCGGGAGGATTCAAATCGTATGGACATTATGGATAGGATTAGCAGGGGATAGGTCTCGAGACATCTCCAACGTTATTCCACTGATACCAGAGGGTGGCTTAAGAGAGATGGAAGGCTTCGTGTTCCACATGCCAGTGACTTGGTGAGAGTAGTTTTGAAGGAGGCGCACCATTCCCGTATGACTATTCATCCGAGTGGTGACAAAATGTATCAGAACATGAAGAGGTTGGAAAGTCATAGTTGAAGGTTTGATTTCTATATCTGATTTTCCCATTCAGACTTTATTTGATTCTGGAGCATTACACAATTTTATCTCTAGCTCTCTAGTAGATTATTTGCACTTGGACATATCATTAGTAGTAGACCCCATCATTGTTTCAAACCCCATGGGAGGATTGTCATACTTATCTATAGTTTGTAGTGGTTTGAAAATCTTTATCCTAGGCATAGAGATTCACTATGACGCCTATGTTTTGGGATTCTCGGGTTATGGGATGATCGTAGAGATGGATTGGCTATCCACATAAAGAGCTATCTTAGCTGTAAGAGGAGAGTCGTTAGACTTGAGACTTGCAGTGGTAGGACCCTAGAGGTATCTTGTGACCTGCACAGATCAGCCATGTTGAGTTTTCTATATTCCCTCGATTCATCGTCATTAGAGTTGCATATGGTTCCTGTCATCAGAGATTTTGCAGACGTCTTTGAGAAGGTTGGGGAAATACCCTATAAGAGAGAGATTGACTTTATGATTTATTTGACTGAGAATGCTAAGCCAGTAGCATTACCTATGAGGCATATGGCGCCTAGGGAGAGGAAAGAATTGAGAAAGCAGTTTCATGAGCTTTGGAGAAGGGATTCATAAGAAGGAGCATATCGGAGTGGGGAGTCCATTCGTCTTCGCCACTAAGGCGAATGGTTCTCTCCGACTTTGTGTGGACTTAAATAGGCTCACCAAGAAGAACCGACATCCACTCCCTAAGATTGATGACCTTTTTGACTAGTTGGTAGGTTCTTCGGTTTTCTCTCAGGTTGACTTAGCCATGGGATTCCATACGCTTAGAGACACTGATGATAGTATAGATAAGACTGCCGTTAGGACACCAGATGGATTCTTCGGGTGGTTGGTTATGCCTTTTGTGCTAACCAGTCCCCAGCATATTTCGTTAATTTGATGAGCCGCATCTTTATGAATGTCCTAAATAAGTTTATGGTGATATTTGTGGATGATATATCGTGTTTTCCAAGAATATGGAGGAGCACGCTTTTCAATTGGAAGAAGTTCTTTGCACACTTCATAGTCATCATTTGAGAGCTAAGTTTTCAAAGTTTCATTTTTGGAGAGAGGAAGTTCTTTTCTTGGGGCACGTAGTCTCGAAGGAAGGTCTGGCTATTGACCTCGCCAAAGCTATTACAGTGCAAGATTGGAAAGCCCCCAAGAACGTTATCGAGTTAGGAGCTTTCTAAGATTGGAACGCTACTATAGGAAGCTCATTAGAGACTTTGCTAAGATTTCGGCACCACTCACGCGCCTTACTAAGAAAAATAAAGCTTTCGTGCGGGACGTGGATTGTGAGGATTTCTTCATGAAGCTTAAGAGAGCCCCTACTAACGCACCAGTGTTGGTTTTACCCGACGGAGCTAAGCCTTTCACTATACACATTGATGCATGTTGAACGAGTCTAGGATCGATGTTGATGTAAGAAGGGAGGGTAGTCTGTTATGGTAGTAGGCAGTTGAAGACACATGAGAAGAACTACCCTACCCTACCCACGATTTGGAGTTGGCTGCCATAGTTTTCGCACTAAAGGCTTGGAGGCACTATTTGCATGGATAGAGTTTTGAGCTTTTTGGCTACATTAATTCTTTGACGGACCTATTCTCGTAGAAGGACTTGAACTTAGGGCAACATAGGTGGATGGAGTTTTTAGCCTCGTATGATTTTGAGAAAGCTTATACCCCTGGCAAGAGTAGTGTGGTTACAGATGCATTAAGTAGAAAGAAAGCAACCCTTAGTCCTTTGTTCATAGAGTGGAGGAACTTGGAGTTTATTTTTACCTTTGATTTTAAGCCCTCTATGGACATTACTTCCGGATTGTTAGCGACATTAGAGGTGACGCTTACCCTTATGGATCAGATTGGCTTGAGGTAGTGGGAGAATTCGAAGCTCATGGACATTATGGATAGGATTAGCCGAGGAGAGGCCTTGAGACATCTCCAACGTTATTCCATTGATAGTAGAGGGTGGTTTAGGAGAGATGAGAGGCTTTGTGTTCCACACTCCAGTGACTTGGTGCAAGTAGTTTTGGAGGAGGCGCACCATTCCTGTATGACTATTCAACCGAGTGGTGACAAAATGTATCGGTATATGAAGAGGATGTTCTATTGTGGTGGTATGAAGAAGGACGTGGAAAACTCGTAGCTAAGTGTCTCATATGCCAAAGAGTAGAAGTAGAGTAGCAGAAGCCCAGTGGATTACTTCAGCCCTTAGATGTGCCAGAGAGGAAGTGAGACAGTATTTATTTGATTGATGGCTTACCCTGTTCTAAAAAAGGGAACATCAGCATTTGGGTGATTGTTAATAGATTGACCAAGAGTGCTCACTTCATCCCAGTTAAGAGTAAGCGTATGACTTCATATTTGGCATCCTTGTATATTCGAGAGATATTCCGTCTACACGGAGTTCCTTCAAGCATTGTTAGTGATAGAGATCCCATTTTCACTAGTGAGTTTTGGAGCAGCTTACAAGAGGCGCTAGGGATGCAACTTAGGTTGAGTATGGCCTATCAACCCCAGACAGATGGCCAAATGGAGAGGGTAGATAGGGTGCTGAGGATTTGCTACGGATGTGCATTTTGGACTTTGGAGGAGCATTTCTGTTGGTTGAGTTTGTGTGCAATAATAGTTACCAAACAAGTATAGGAATGGCACCATTTGAGGCTTTGTATAGGAGACCTTGCAAATCCCCATCATGTTAGGTAGAGTCAATGGAGAAGTTAGTATTTGGACCCGATATGGTTAGGGAGACCTCTGTGAGGGTGGATTTGATTCGACGAAGGATGAAGATGGCTCAAGACAAAAAGAAGTCGTATACGGATAAGCGGAGGAGAGACATAGAGTTTGAGGTTGGAGACTTTATTTTTATCAAAGTATCACCACCTAGGAAGGTGGTAAGATTAAGATCAAATGGAAAGTTATCCCCTAGATTTGTTGGACCATTTTCTACCACAGAGAGAGTTGGGAAGATGGCTTACCGAGTAACGCTACCTAATAGGCTCGCAGGAATGCACGGCGTTTTCCATGTTTCGCACTTGCGAAAGTGCTTACATGACTCGATGGAGGTTGTGGAGCCTAATCAGCTGGAGGAGGTGGAGGTAGAAAGGGAAGCTTCTGTTCGGCATATCTGCAAGAAGATTGTTGGAAGAGACATCAAGCGACTAAGGAATAAGGAGGTTCCACTGGTGAAGGTGCAATGGGGAGATGATGTTGCAGATGCCACTGGGAAGAAGAAGAAAAGATTCGTACTTCCTATCGTCATCTTTTTTATGATAAGTTTTAGAATGCTTTTTTTATCTTTAGATTTGAATAGGTTCTTTCCTTCGTTATCCTTTGGGAGGGTAGAACTTAGGATTTAACCTATGGATGGTAGAATTTGATGTAAACATTTCAATAGAACATGTTATGAATGATGTATACTCGTGGTTGCAAGTGTTTGCTAGTGGATGCTATGGACGCATATAGATACACTAAGCACTACTATTCCTCATAGATCGGCCTAACGAGGACACTAGAGCATATGAATATGGATGTGTGCGCATTTTTATTTTATTTCCATGGTTGCCATAAATGGATGTTTATCACTTGATTGTTGCATTTGGATGATGTTTGTAGCACGCATATAGAACTATCAGTTATCGTTAGGAAATTTTTGCATCCATTTGGATACAAGGCACGGATAAGATTGCATAAAAGGAGGTCAACTGAATCAGCGGATTGCCTAATCTTTTGAATTAGTTTGGAATATTTACACTACACTAATAGCATAAGTATCATAAATTGCATTAGAAAAACTTAAGGACAATGGATGAATGGTTGATGTTGAGTAGTCGGTTGTAGAATTGGATGAAAACATTTCGTACATTCTTTTATCCTTACGGATTTCGGGGACGAAATCCCTTATGCAGGGGAGAATGTAACATTCCAAAATTTAACCCGTAATAATTAATTTGTTAATTAACCAAATAAAAAATAACTTTGTGAGATCATCAGAATCAAGCCGCGGAAGTTGCACTATCGGGTCTCTGGTAATTTTCCGGTCAATTTCCATATATAGAACGCCAGAATTCGAGTTAATTTGAGCAAAGAACGAAATAATCAAAGAAATGAATATATATATAGGCATGTCGACCGGCCGGTCGACCGGTCGGTCGACTGGGCACCAAGGCGGTCGACCTCCCGATCGATCCGTCTTTACTAATTTCGAACGAATTTTCATTCGTTTGAACGTTGTGGAGCCCTTAGCCAATGTGTTTTGCATCGTTTAAACCGATCTATCGCTCCGTTTCTACATCCGTTGGCGTCTATTCAGCCTATGACGTGGTTGCATCCTATTAAATCTCCAAATCTAATGGTCCGAGATCCATTTCCACACCTATAAATAGACCCTTAGACCTAACACTTTTACTCATTCTAGGTTTTCTCCAATTGGGTTCACCTTTCTGGGAAGGATCCTAAACGGAATAATTTTTCCAAAGGAAAAAATCTTTATAAATTAAATTATTTTATAACTCCAAGTGGATCCGAGAAGACCAAAGGAAAAGCTTAGGACAAGAGGTGAGTGATTATAATTATTTTAAGATTTCTTTAAGTAATTTAAAATAATAGGGTTTCCAATAGTTGTAGTTTTACTACGATTTTTGGAATAGCCTTTACAATATTTATTTATAGTTTTTAGAATTATTTTTAGTCTATTTCCTTTCTGCTATTCTTTTCAATAGTTTTTGTAAACTTTTTCGATGTTTAGAATTTTATGTGAGCGTCTATTCTATTCATCCCCCTTTCTTCACATGTGGATTAGAATAAATTAAACGCGAATATGGATTATATAAGTAAGAATATTTAATGAAGAAAATAAGATGTAAATTATAAAGACTGCAATAAATAATGGAATTAGACTGTAATAAATAATGGAATTGGACTGATATTACGCCTAATTATAATTAGAATTGGACTAATTAAAGATAATTGGCATTGTTATAACTCAGAGTTATAACTAAATAGAGTAAAAGATGAAAGAAGCTTATTTTCACACTTAGACCTTCGTTTAAATAATAAACATAATTATAACGTAGGTTATAATACGAAAGGGAACAGAATGAGGCTTATTTTAAGACTTAGGGTAAACTAAGAAGCAAAGATAATAGGGATAAATTGTAAAGGCTTATTTAAGATAATTTATCTAAGTTAACAAGCAATGATGAAAGTAGGACATGTACCAAATAACATTCCCTATTAGACAAAAAGGTGAGCCTAAGGTACGCTAATGCTAAGAATGGTAGTAATTGGTCAAATAGAGTCCAAATCACGGGGGATTTTGATAAGAGGTGCAGCTAGATATTGTTTTGATGAAGGGCCAGTACCAACAGCATTTCCTCTACAGATTGAATGGACACACGGTGATCTCACGTTAGACTGAAGTGGGATGAGGGGCATGCTTATGCTGGATGTTGAGGTAATAAGAAGACTCAATAGGTGGAGCAAAAGGTAGCATCAACATAGTGGCAGTTACGCGTGCGGCTTCCATTCGGGTGCTCAGTAATAGCTATGAGTTCGAAGCGCTAAGTATAATTTTCTTTTGTAGATATCATCGCTATATGTGTAGGGAGCTATATATGTCGTCCAGATTCATAATAGTTGCTCTGTGCATCATTCATAGATAACATTGGCTGCTGTGTATGGTGTTATATAGCGGTTGGTCCACAGTAAGGTCTATGGAGTAGTAGGCCGATCAAAAAGGGTAGAATTAGGGTCATATCCTAATTACAGGATTAGAAATTCAGCCTAATTAAAGCAGAAATCAAGGACAAGTGCAAGCAATCAAAGTTAACCTATCTTATAAATTGTGCAATGTTTAATCGTACTTATTTCCAATTTATCTCTTTCTTATTTCCTTTATTATGCTTATTTATGCTAGAAATCTTGTAGAATCTATTACTTTATCTTGCTTAAAGACTCTGGTAATTGCTATCATTCACCAGACTTTTAGTCTGATCCACTGCTCTATTTTCTCCTTTTCCCCTTAGGCAATCAAGGGAGAAGTTAGTAGATTGCTGCAGCTCGGAGTTTTCTTGAAGGAGATTTATTCTATCTGTTTCTTTTATTTTAGCTTTTGTTCTTTCAATGTACTAGCTTATTTTATGGGATATTATGTACTCTGATTTTGAGACTATGAGTTTTTGTTCCATGAGACATATTGATTTTCAGACATGTATGTGGTATTTCGTATTTGACTTATTTATGAAGCAATATTGAAGCTTTATTTTAATTAAGTTATCACTTTAAGTTTCCACTGTTTTTATCTATATTTGTCTAGTGAATCATAGTCTCTGTTAGTTTTAGTTATACCTACAACGCACCATGCCTTTTAATGTGTCTTTTTGGGTATATTAAGGGGTGTGGGGTGTTTCACTTGGTATCGGAGCCTAAGGTTACATGATTACAATTTTTTTAAAAGTAAAGTATTTTATTTAAAATAACTTGTTTTAAAAGGTATCTTCCAGAAAAGAACTTTTAGTAATGATTTTTAAGTATAAAAGAATTTGTATAAAAAATCCCCTTATAAGTCCAATTCTATTTCCCTTTGACTCTTTCCTAAACTACCTTTTTCTTTTCGTAGAATGGATGATGCCCCGAACCTTTCCAAGGGTATTTCATTCCCAGCTTGGTTTCGTAGGTACTTACAAGCCGCGTCTTCAGAGTTGCATGGGCATGTGCCCAATCCTACACCAACGGGTGGGAATCCCATCAACCTACCTTCCGCCATCAATTTCTCTAAAATTTGTAAAGATTTTGCGAGTTTGGCAGGAAGAATTTTTTCGGCAAGGAGACTTTTATGGACGCGGGAGCATGACTTAGGGACATAAAGAGGATTTTTGGTCTTTTGGGATTGGATGGACAACAGCGAGTTTAGTTGGCCGCTTGACAACTGAAAAAAGAGGCATCTTATTGGTGGGAGGTGATCAAATTGGAGGGAAGGAATATTACTTAGGATGTGTTCTGGGATTGATTTGATATGAATTTCTATATAAGGCAGAAGAGAATGTTCAGTTGGAGAGGTTTATCAATTTGAAGCAAGCGAGTTTGTCTGTTAAGGAGTACATCAATCAATTCACTGAGCTGTCTTGGTTTGATATGGATTTGCTGAACTCACAACATAATAAAGCTATGAAGTATACAAAAGGAATGAATCAATCCCTTCAGGGATTATTGCTGACTCATGTACCGATGGGAGCTACTTATGAGTCTTTCGTCGAGATGGCGCTTATGTCAGATACGATCAAGGAGAGAGAGAGAGTCCAAAAAGGAGTTTAAGTCAGAAGGTCCAAAGAAGAAGTGGTGGGAAAAGAATAAGAAGAAAGGTGATGGTCCTCAGAAACATATTAAGAAAGGAATAAAGCGCCATGGTTGTGGGAAGGTTCGACATATGGCCAAGGATTGCTGGAAGGAGAAGGTGAAGGGTAAATGCTATACTCATGGGAAACCCGGTCATATGAGTAGGTGTTGTCCCCAGAAAGTGAGTTCACCGGCTATGCAGATTTAGGCACTAGATACAACACCTTCCGGTAGAATTCCAGATAAAGGTTGGAAAGTCACAGTTGAAGGTTTGATTTCTATATCTGATTTTTCCATTCCGACTTTATTTGATTCTAGAGCATCACACTCTTTTATCTCTAGCTCTCTAGTAGATTGTTTGCACTTAGACATATAGTAGTAGACCCTGTTATTGTTTAAAATCCCGTAGGAGGATCGACACACTTATCTATGGTTTGCAGCGGTTTGAAAATCTTTATCCAAGGCATAGAGTTTCACTATGATGCCTATGTTTTGGGATTCTCGGGGTATGGGATGATCTTAGGGATGGATTGGCTATCCACATATAGAGCTATTTTAGACTGCAAGAGGAGAGTCGTTAGACTTGAGACTTGTAGTGGTAGGACTCTAGAGGTATCTTGAACCTGCAAGGATCAGTCATGTTGAGTTTTCTATATTCTCTCGATTCATCGTCATTAGAGTTGCATATGGTTCCTGTCATCGGAGATTTTGCAGATGTCTTTGAGGAGGTTGGGGGACTACTCTCTAAGAGAGAGACCGACTTTAGGATTTATTTGACTGAGAATGCTAAGCCAGTAGCATTACCTGTGAGGCATATGGCGACTAGGGAGAGGAAAGAATTGAGAAAGCAGATTCGTGAGCTTTAGAAAAGGGATTCATAAGAAGGAGCATATCGGAGTGGGAGTGCCATTCATCTTCACCACTATGGCAGATGGTTCTCTCCGACTTTATGTGCACTGTAGGGAATTAAACAGGCTCACCAAGAAGAAGCGACATCCACTCCCTAGGACAGATGACCTTTTTGACTAGTTGGTAGGTTCTTCGGTTTTCTCTGAACTTGATTTAGCTATGAGATTCTATAATCTTAGAGTCACTGATGACAGTATAGATAAGACTGCCGTTAGGACATCAGACGGATTCTTTGAGTGGTTGGTTATGCCTTTTGTGCTAACCAATGGCCCAGCCTATTTCGTTAATTTGATGAGTCGCGTCTTTAGGAATGTCCTAAATAAGTTTGTGGTGATTTTCGTGGATGATATTTTGGTATTTTCTAAGAATATGGAGGAGCACACTATTCAATTCGAAGAAGTTCTTTGCACACTTCATAGTCATCATTTAAGAGCTAAGTTTTTGAAGTGTTGTTTTTGGATAGAGGAAGTTCTTTTCTTGGGGCACGTAGTCTCGAAGGAATGTTTGGCTGTTGACCCCGCCAAAGTTATTGCAGTGCAAGATTGGAAGGCCCCTAAGAACGTTACCGAGGTTAGGAGCTTCCTAGGATTGGCAGGCTACTGTAGGAAGTTCACTAGAGATTTTGCTAAGATATCGACACCACTCACGTGCTTTACTAAGAAGAATAAAGCTTTCGTGAGAGACGTGGATGGTGAGAATTCCTTCATGAAGCGTAAGAGAGCCCCTACTAGCGCATCAGTGTTAGTTTTACCCGATGGAGCTAAGCCTTTATTGATGCATGCAGAACGGGTCTAGGAGCGGTATTGATGCAAGAAGAGAGGGTAGTGTGTTATGGTGGTAGGCAGTTGAAGACGCATGAGAAAAACTACCCTACCCACGATTTGGAGTTGGCTACCATAGTTTTTGCACTAAAGGCTTGGAGGCATTATTTGCATGGAGAGAGGTTTGAGCTTTTTACTGACCTTAAGTCTTTGAAGTAAATATTCTCGCAGAAGGACTTGAACTTAAGGAAACAGAGATGGATGGAGCTTTTAGCCTCGTATGATTTTGAGATAGCTTATACCCCTGGCGAGGGTAGTGTGGTTACGGATGCATTAAGTAGAAAGAAAGCAACCCTAATTCCTTTGTTCATAGAGTAAAGGAACTTGGAGTTTATTTTTACCTTTGATTTTAAGCCCTCTGTGGACATGCTTCCAGATTATTAGCGTAGAGGTGACGCTTACCCCTATGGATCAGATTGGCTTGAGGTAGTGGGAGAATTCGAAGCTCATGGACATTATGGATAGGATTAGCCGAGGAGAGGTCTCGAGACATCTCCAACATTATTCCATCTATAGTATAGGGTGGCTTAGTAAAGATGAGAGGCTTTGTGTTCCATACTCCAGTGACTTGGTGCGAGTAGTTTTGAAGGAGGCACACCATTCCCGTATGACTATTCATCCGAGTGGTGACAAATGTATCATGATATGAAGAGGATGTTCTGTTGTCGTGTTATGAAGAAGGATGTGGCGAAATTCGTAGCTGAGTGTCTCATATGCCAAAGGGTAGAAGTAGAGCAGCAGAAGCCCGATGGATTACTTCATCCCTTAAATGTGCCGGAGTGGAAGTGGGACAATATTTCGATGGATTTCATTGATGGTTTACCCTATTCTGGGAAAGCGAACACCAGCATTTGGGTGATTGTTGATAGATTGACAAAGAGTATTCACTTCATCCTAGTTAAGAGTAAGCGTATGACTTTATATTTGGCGTCCTTGTATATTCAAGAGATAGTCCGTCTACACGGAGTTCCTTCAAGCGTTGTTAGTGATAGAGATCCCATTTTCACTAGTGAGTTTTGGAGAAGCTTACAAGAGGCACTAGGGATGCAACTTAGGTTGAGTATGGCCTAGCACCCCCACATAAATGGCCAAACGGAGAGGGTAAATAGGGTGCTTGAGGATTTGCTATGAATGTGCATTTTGGACTTTGGAGGAACTTGGGAGGAGCGTCTTCCATTGGTTGAGTTTGCGTACAATAATAGTTATCAAACAAGTATAGGAATGACACCATTTGAAGCTTCGTATAGGAGACCTTGCAAGTCCCCATCATGTTGGTTAGAGTCAATGGAGAAGTTAGAACTTGGACCCAATATGGTTAGGGAGATCTCTAAGAGGGTGGATTTGATTCGAAGAAGGATGAAGACGGCTCAAGACAGACATAAATCAATGCGGATAAGCGAAGGAGAGACTAAGAGTTTGAGGTTGGAGACTTTAGTTTTTATCAAAGCATTCCCGCTTAGGAAGGTGGTAAGATTAAGATCAAATGGAAAGTTATCCCCTAGATTTGTTGGACTATTTTCTATCATAGAGAGAGTTGGGAAGATGGCTTACCGAGTGAGGCTACTTTGTAGGCTCACAGGAATGCACGACGTTTTGCATGTTTCACACTTGTGAAAGTGCTTACATGACTCGATGGAGGTTGTGCAGCCTAGTCTGTTGGAGGTAGAAAGGGAAGGTTCTGTTCGGCGTATCCCCAAGAAGATTGTTGGAAGAGACATCAAACAACCAAGGGATAAGGAGGTTCTACTAGTGTAGGTGCAATGGGGAGATGATGTTGCAGACGCCACTTGGGAAGCAGAAGAGAAAATTCGTACTTCCTATCGTCATCTTTATGATGGTAAGTTTTAGAATGCTTTTTTTCCATCTTTAGATTTGAATAGGTTTTTTCCTTCGTTATCCTTTGGGACGTAGAACTTGGGATTTAACCTATGGATGGTAGAATTTGATGTAAACATGTTAATAGAACATGTTATGAATGATGTATGCTAGTGGTTGCAAGTGGATGTTATGGACGCATGTAGGTACACTAGGCACTATCCTCAGGGATTGGTCTAACTAGCACGCTAGAGCATATGCATATGGATGTATGTGCATTTTTATTTTATTTCCGTGGTTTCTATAAATGGATGTTTATTACTTGATTGTTGCACTTTGGTGATGTTTTTAGCCCACATATAGAACTATCAGTTATCACTAGGAAATTTTTGCATTCATTTGGATACATGGCACAGACATGATTGCATAAAAGGAGGTCAACTGAATCAGTGGAACGCCTAATCTTTTGCATTAGTTAGTACACTACACTAATTGCATAAGTACCATAAATTGCTTTAGAAAAACTTAAGGACAATGGATGAATGGTTGATGATTAAGTAGTCAGTTGTAGAATTGGATGAAAACATTTCGTACATTGTTTTATCCTTATAGATTTCGGGTACGAAATCCCTTATGGAGGAAAGAATGTAACAACCCAAAATTTTACCCGTAATAATTAATATGTTGATTAATTAAATAAAAAAACTTTATGAGATTATCAGAATTAATCCACGGAAGTTGCACTATTGTGTCCATGGTAATTTTCTGGTCAATTCCCATACATAGAACGTTAGAACCCGAGTTAATTTGAGAAAAGAAAGAAATAATAAGAGAAATGAAAAAATATATATATATATGCATGTTGACCAACCAGTCGACCTGGGCACTAAGGCGGTCGACCGCCCGATCGACCCTCGTATACTAATTTCGAACGAATGTTCGTTCATTCGAACGTTCCAGAGCCCTTAGTTGACATGTTTTACATCGTTTAAACCAATCTGGTCGTTCGGTTTCTGCATCCGTCGGCGCTTATTCAGCCTATGACGTGGTTGCATCCTATTAAATTTTCAAATCTAACGGTCCGAAATCCATTTCCACACTTATAAATAAACCCTTAGTCCTAACACGTTTTCTCATTCTAGGTTTTCTCCAATTGGGTTCACCTTTCTAGGAAGGACCGTAAACTGAATAACTTTTCCAAAGGATAAAAACGTTATAAATTAAATTATTTTACAACTCTAAGTGGATCCAGGAAGACCAAAGGAAAAGCTTAGGACAAGAGGTGAGTGATTGTAATTATTTCTAGTTTTCTTTAAGTAATTTAAAATAATAGGGTTTTCAATAGTTGTAGTTTTACTATGATTTTTGGAATAGCCTTTATAATAATTTATTTATAGTTTCTAGAATTATTTCCAGTCTATTTCCTTTCTGCTATTCTTTTCAGTTGTTTTGGTAATCTTTTTCGACGTTTTGGATTTTATGCAAGCGTCTATTTTATTCATCCCCCTTCTCTTCACGTGTTGATTAAAATAAATTAAACGCGAGTAGGGATTATATAAGTAAGAATATTGAATGAAGAAAATAAGATGTAAATTATAAAGACTGCAATAAATAATGGTATTGGACTGCAATAAATAATGGAATTGTACTGAAATTACGCCTAATTATAATTAGAATTGGACTAATTAAAGATAATTGGCATAGTTATAACTTAGAATCATAACTAAATAGAGTAAAAGATGAAAGAAGCTTATTTTTACACTTAGACCTTTGGTTAAATAATAAGCATGATTATAACGTAGGTTATAATAAGAAATGGAACAGATTGAGGCTTATTTTAAGACTTAGGGTAAACTAATAAGCAAATATAGTAGGGATAAATTATAAAGGCTTATTTAAAATAGTTTATCTAAGTTAATAAGCAATGATAAAAGTAGGACCTGTACCAAATAGCATTCCCTATTAGACAAAAAGTGAGCCTAGGGCACGCTAATGCTAAGAATGGTAGTAATTGGTCAAATAGAAGTCCAAATCACGGGGGATTTGGTAAGAGGCGCAACTAGATATTGTTTGGATGAAGGGCCAGCACTAAAATCATCCTCGACATATTCTACGGACACATGGTGATCTCACCTTAGCCTGAAGTGGGATGAAGGGTACGCTTATGTTGGATGTTGAGGTAATAAGAAGACGCAGTGGGTGGAGCAAAAGTTAGCATGGGTATAGTGGCAGTTACGCGTGCGACTTCCATTCGGGTGCTTAGAAATAGCTATGAGTTCCAAGCGCTAAGTACGAGTTTCTTTCGTGGACATCATTGTCTTCTGTGTAGGGAGCTATATATTTCATTCAGATCCATAATAGTTGCTCTGTTCATCTTTCATAGATACCATTGGCTGCTGTGTAGGGTGTTATATAACGGCTAATCCACAGTAAGGTCTATGGAGTAGCATGCCGATCAAAAAGGGTAGAATTAAGGTCACATCCTAATTACAGTATTAGAAATTCAGCCTAATTAAAGCAGAAATCAAGCACAAGTGCAAGCAATCAAAGTTAACCTATCTTATAAATTGAGCAATATTTAATCGTACTTATTTCCAATTTATCTCTTTCTTATTTCCTTTATTATCCTTATTTATGCTAGAAATGTTGTAGAGTCTATTACTTTATCTTGCTTAAAGACTCTGGTAATTACTATCATTCACCAGACTTTTAATCCGACCCACTCCTCTATTTTCCCCTTTCCCCCTTAGACAATCAAGGGAGAAGTTAGTAGATTGGTGCAGCTTGGAGTTTTCTTGGAGGAGATATATTCTATCTGTTTCTTTTATTTCAGCTTTTGTTCTTTCTATGTACTGGCTTATTTTGTGGGATATTATGTACTCTGATTTTGAGACTATGAGTTTTTGTTTCATGAGACATATTGGATTTTCAGACATGTATATGGTATTTGGTATTTAACTTATTTATGAAGCAATTATGAAGCTTTGTTTTAATTAAGTTATTACTTTAAGTTTCCACTGTTTTTATCTACATTTGTCTTGTGAATCTTAGTCTCTGTTAGTTTCAGTTAGCCCAAAAGGAGTGTGGAGTGTTGTTTTTCTTGACAAACGGTAATTTACCATTGCTACTGTAATGGTTACTAGTTTATCGGTATACCAATCATCGGCCAGTCAATTGGTAATGATAACGGTAAGCAATTTTAGTTTACCAGTAAAAATGGTGCAGTAACGGTATTTGTAAAATGGTAACGGTAACCATTATCATAATAGCCCTAGGTGTCCCTAGTAGGACAAGTGTTGTCTCATTAGGGTTTTTAGTGGATACTATCCACAAAATCCTACTGGAACATGAAAAATTCCTAAATGGAAGATTTATTTTAAAAGAGATGGATGCAAGTTTTTTAAAATATTTACAAATGAAGAAATTACTTTCAAATCGACATGAATAAGTTAAATATAAGTTCTGGTCTTGTCAAGAAATTTAAGTCCTTTTTCTCGTCAAACTTCAAACAGAAATTAAGCAATCATCACAAATAGATTCTAGTTTGGCTAGTTGTTTCGGTTGATAACGTAGTGCAACTATGAAACAAATCTAAATCAAAGTTTTTCAAAGTGGTATTTTCATTCTTTTGAATAACAATTCCCATCATATAAGTGAAAATAGTGTTTGGATTTCAATTGCTTACTCTCTCTTTATTTGAAAACTTTATCGATGTTAACAATATTTACATGTTCCTAACTCAGAAAACCATTGCCTTTTGGGCTTACGTGAGGGGAATACAGAGCATGGTGAGTGTATACACAAGTATGTACACCTATCGATTGTAGGCGTTATTAGTGAAAGAATTCTTTTTATATACGTAAACCTAACTTGGATAAACTAAGGCCAGATATACCAATCATGCACTGCCTTTTGGGCTTACGTGAGAAGGGTATATAGCAAGGCAAGTGTACACACTTGCATGCGAACACATGACTCTAGGTGTTAATAAAAAAATTCATACATATATATATATATATATATTTTTTTTGCTTATATATATTTTTCTGTTTTATTTTGAAAAGAGGGTTTTCCAAAATCATCTTAGCTCCATTTAAATTAGAATATAAAAAATGTTATATCCTTTTTTTTAAATTAACCACTCTTTAAAAAAAGATTTTCAATTAGGATATAGTTCATAATATTCACCCATGAACCTTCCTATATATTAATAAAACCATCGTTACTTGTAATCAAACTTTATTTTTATTTTTGTTGAGACAAAGATATTTTTGAACATTTCAATTTAAAAACCAATACTTGTACTTATCTTATGGTGTTTGAAAATAAATCAAAATGCTAGAAAGAAACAATTTGTTTTAAGATATTCTTTTATAGAAATTTTGAGTTTTGGAAAGAAAATGCAAAAATAAACCATGAAAATTAAAAAATGAAGAAGAGACTCCCCCCACACTTGATTTTGACTGTGTCCCCATAGTCAGTGCATGATATAATGAATGTAACAGTGAAATATATATACATATTTACAGAAGAGGGTTATCATTTCTTACTAGATGTAGCATGGCTCATGAAGAATCATGAGCTCCTCCACTTGATCACATGGCGACTCAAAGAAAGGTTTCAAACGATGACCATTGACTTTGAAAATCTATCCATCCCTGGGGTTTTGTATTTCTATGGCACTGTGTGGAAAAACAGTACGTACCACAGATGGTCTGGTCCATATCGATTTTAGTTTCCCAAGGAATAAATAAAGTCTAGAGTCATATAAAAAAAACTTTCTGGTTTGGTGAAAATGTTTTTCTTAGGATTGACTTGTCATGAAAAACTTTTGTTCTTTCTTTGCAAATTTGATCGTTTTCATACGCGTCGTTGCTTATCTCCTCTAGTTTATTGATTTGGAATTTTCCGCTTCATCGGTTTTCTCGAGATCAAAGTTTTAGTTATTTATTGCCCACAACGCTTTGTGTTCGATTTCAACTGGAAAATGGCAAGCTTTTCCATAAACTAGATGAAATGGTGACATCCTAAGGTTAGTAAAAGTAGAATGGTAAGCCCAAAGTACGTCGATCAATTTCTAAACCAATCTTTTCAATTTCTGTTAACTATTTTCTTCAAGATTTGTTTTATTTAACGATTTGAAACTTCAACTTGCCCACAAGTTTGAGGATGATACGGAGTGGATAACTTATGGGTTATTGCATATTCTATATTAAAGTTTCAAAAGAATGATTGTAAAAATGGGTGCCGTTATCACTTATTATTGTGCGAGGTGTGCCGAACCTCGAAAAGATGTTTTCTTTAAGGAATTTCACAATAAGCCTATGATCGTTGGTTTTACATGGAACGGCTTCGACTCATTTTGATACGTAATCGACAGTGAGAAGAATATAAAAATTTCAAAAAGAATTTGGAAAAGGTCCCACAAAGTCGATACCCCAAACATCAAAAATTTCAAACGTAAGAATGGGGTTTAGAGACATCATATTTCGTCGAGAAATTCTTCCAAGCATTTGGCATCGATCACAAGTTTTGCAAAATTTGAAAGCGTCTATGAGTAGAGTGGGCTAGTAAAAGCCACATTGAAGTACTCTTTTTGCTTTTTTTCAAGGATCAAAATGTCGACTGCACGCTTGATCGTGGCAAATCGAAAGTACACTCCTTATTTCATTATCCGAGATGCAACATCAAATGATTTGATCAGAGCGGTACTTAAACAAATACGGATCATCCCAATAGAAGTACTTGACTTGGGAAAGAAATTTATGTTTGTATTGTTTCAACCAAAATGTAGGCATTTCTTTAGTGACTAAATACTTCACTGTGTAAGCATACCACGGATCGACAGAGACAGAAAGAAGTTGTTCGTCGGGAAAGTTTTCATTGATTGGCAAATGTGATGGTGCATTGGGAAGATGAGACAAGTGATCAGCTATGACATTGTCAGATCTTTTTTTTCCCGTGATTGTAAGATCATATTCTTGTAGTAAAAGGATCCAATGAATTAAGTGAAGCTTAGCATCCTTTTTAACGAAAAGATATTGAAGAGCGGAATGGTCCCGGTAAACAGTGACGTGTGAGCCTATCAAATATTGTCGGAATTTTTCGAGAGAAAAAACTACCGCTAGAAGCTCTTTTTCAGTGGTTGTGTAATTAAGTTAAGCGTCGTTCAGAGTCATACTAGTATAGTAGATAACGCGAAGAATTTTGTTGATGCGTGTCCTAAGATAGCACCAACTGCAAAGTTTGAAGCATATCGCACATTATTTCAAATGGAAGATCCCAATTCAGTCAGCAAATTACAGGATTAGAAACGAGTTCGTTTTTGAGACGTTCAAAAATAGAGATACAATCAGAGTTACGATTGAAAGGAACATCTTTTCCAAGAAGAGTCGTAAGGGGTAGAGCGATTTTACGGACGTCTTTCACAAAGCATGGATAAAAACCCACATGTCCAAGGAAAGAGCGGATGTCTTTAATAGGTTTGGAAATGGGTAGATTTGTAATGACACTGATTTTCGTTTTATCTACCTCAATGCCCTTATTTGAAATGAAATGTCCAAGGACTATGCCTTGAGTGACATACAGTGGCATTTTCCCCAATTTAGCGTTAATTATTTATCCTTACATCGTTTAAGAACTAATTCACGATGGTGTAAGCATTCAAAAAAAGTTTTCTAAACATAGAAAAATCATCCATAAAAACTTCAAGAAAACGTTCGATTATATCAGAAAAAATGCTGACCGTGCATCATCAAAACGTAGCTGGAGCATTGCAAAGGCCAAAAGGCATACATCGATACGCAAAAGTGCCAAATGGACACGTGAAAGTTGTTTTCTCTTGATCTTCAGGAGCATTTAGAATTTGGTTATAGCCGGAATAACCATCAAGAAAGTAACAGAATTCGTGAGCATTTGGTCGATAAAAGGAAGAGGGAAGTGATCCTTACATATTGCGGAATTTAATTTTTGATAGTCAATGCAAACATGCCAACCCTTTTGAGTACAAGTTGGAATAAGTTAGTTTGAGTCTTTTTGACAATGGTAAGTCCGGATTTTTTCGGTACAACATGAATTGGGCTAACCCATGAACTATAAAAGAATGGGTCTATGACTCCATTGTCAAGAAGTTTAAGAATTTCATCATGTACCGCATCCTTCATTTTTGGGTTAAGCCTTCGTTGCGCATCATGAACAGGCTTGACATCATCAATTAAATGGATGCGATGTTGAACAAGAGCTGGACTAATTCCCTTTATATCTGTGATCGACCATCCAAATTCTTCCTTGTTCTTTGAAAGAATTGAAAGTAAGGAAGTTTCTTGATCAAGAGAGAGAATCGTAGAAATTATGACGGGAAACGTTTCGTTATGACCTAAGTATGCATACTTAAGGTGATCGAGAAGGGGTTTAAGGTCCAACCTCCGGGGTTACTCGATCAAAGAATTTGGTTGTGATTTGGACTCAATTGGAAGTGGTTCAAAGGGGAGTATGTATTCAATCTCGTTTGGGTTTTCTTAAAACAATCTTTCATACTCGATCTCGCGTTCATCGTTAAGGTAAATTGTCTCATTTTTAAAGTTTTTGTGAATGGCACTAACTTCCAACGTATGGTCATGAGGTTCATTCGATTGGTTTTCAAGATTGAAAACGTTAAAATCCAAAGTCATGTTTCCAAAGAAATTTTCATCGAATAATTGCGACAGTTGATTAAGGCATTTGAGGTGGCCAACAACGGTCGGCCTAATATCAAAGGGATTTGACTCGCAGGATTGGTCACAGATTTTGTTTCGAGAACAATAAAGTCAACGGGGAATATGAATTGCCCTGCTCTAATGAGAATGTCCTCAATTTCTCCCATGGGCATCTTAATGGAACGATCAGCGAATTGAAGCGTGACCTTTGTCGGTTTGAGCTCACCTAAGCCTAATTATTCGTACATAGATAATGGAATCAAATTGACACTTACGCCTAAGTCTATTAAGCATTTGTTAATCGTCTTGTTTCCAATTGTGCATAAAATAGTAGGGCAGCCATGATCTTTGTATTTAACGGGCATGGATTGGGACAAGACTTCACTCAAACTGACCCCTAAGAAAACTTTTTAGGGCACTTGAGTGTGTCTCTTTTAGGTACGCAAATCCTTAAGAAATTTAGCGTACGTGGGGACTTGCTGAGTGATGTCAAGAAGCGGGATGTTAACTTTCACTTGTTTAAAAATTTCCAACATCTTTTCCATTTAGTCCGAGTGTATCTTTGGTCGAAGACGATGGGAAAATGTAACACGATACTCAGTAGGCGAGTCTACTTGAGTAGAAGAAGAATTTTGATTGGCATCCGATTCGACATTTGGCTCCACGTTCTATTCAGAATCGTTTGTTGTTTTAGAAGTGTCGAGAGGGATTTGCGGATCGTTTGGATTAACGACTTGAATATCGATTTGTTTACCAGAATGCAGAGTTTTGTTAGCATTCAACTGGGTGACGTTGCTATCTTGAACAACATGGGCTTGATTCGAATTAACGTTTTGATCTCTGGGATTTGGAGTAGGTTGGCTTGAGAATGTGCCTCATTCGTGTTCACTTACAGACGTGGCTAATTGACTCATTTGCATGTCAAGTTTAACAATTGATTGGCTTGTGTTTTGCATGTATGAGGTCAATAAAATTTTCAAATTGTTGTTTGATTGGAGGCTTTGAGTAGTTGCTGTAGCCAACGTTTCAAGACTTTTCCCAAGTGAACTTAAACGTAGGGAGCATAATTTGGTTGAAAATTTGATTGTTGCTGTTGATTATGAGATGGACCCACAAAATTTGGTTGAAAATGATTAGGCTGAAAGGGAGGTTTCGAAGCATTATTCGGAGATGCTTGAAAATTGGGACCATTCGTGTTGGGATTGTTTAGGTTCCAAGAAAAATTGGGATGATTTCTCCAACCAGGATTGTACGTTGAAGAAGACGGGACACTTTTAACATTATTGAAAGCATTAAGTTGATTGACCAAATTAGGGCACTGATCGGCTATATGATTAGGATCGTTGCATATATAACACATGGGTTGGGAAGCTTGGTTTATTTGGTTTGATGAGAAAATGTTATCGAACTTAATAATCATCGCGTCGATTTTAGCTTCCAAGGCCAAAGATGACCTATTGAGTGTGTACTTGAACGTGAGTAAATTGATTTTTTGTTCAAGATTCCCATTCGGACGACATTTTGGCTAGGTTTCAAGAAATTGCCGCACATCATCGTGATGTTGGGTAAGAAAATTGCCTTGGAATAATGATTCGAGCATGGTTCTTGAGCTGTTTTCGAGTCCATCGTATAAGATTTTGCATAACGTCCATTTTTCGAAGTTATGGTGTGTACATTTTATCAAGAGTTCTATAAATCTTTCAAAATATTATCCGAATGGTTCTCCTCTGAATTGGTGAAAATTGACGATTTCATTTGGGATTTTAAATGTTTTTTTCAAGGGGTAGAACTTTTTTAAGAAAACTTTCACAAATTCTTTCCATGTTTTGATCGAGTTAGATGGTAAGCTGTACAACCATTTTTCAGCGTAATCTGTAAGAGCAAATGAAATTAATCGAAGTTTGATTCCATCATTAGAAAGTTGTTGGAGTTTTATGGTTGCGCAAAATTTTTCAATTTCGTCAAGAAAATGTATGGATCATCGTGCTCAAAATTGCCAAAATTTGAAAGCGTGGCAATATGGTTTGAGTGAATTTCAAAGTGGTTACCCATAGGGGGGGGTAAGTGATGCAAGATGGAATAGAAACTCTATCAGGAATGATTCTATCCATAAAAGTTCGAGGGGCATTCTCGTTCGCCATTTCAGGAGGATCGATTGTTCGAGTTAATTGATGTAAAGAAGGGTCACGAGTCCAACAATTCATAGAAGTGACGAGTCCAACAATTTGCAGCACTAGCGAGACAAAAAAATAAGGAAGGAGAAAGAAGTTAGAATCGAGTTTAGGGAAAGAAGCAAGGTCTAGATGATGAAGTGAGAAATTATTTTTGGTTCTTTTTGTTTTTTAAGGGAAAAATGTTTACCAAAAGGAATTTATTTTTCAAAAGAGAAATTTGATTTTTGTTTTGCTTTTTAGCTTTTTAATTTTTTTTATATGGTTTTGTTTTTGTATTTCTTGTTTTGTGAATTTTCAAATTTTTACCAAAAGGAATTTTTGTTTTTGTTTTAGAAAATGCAAAATAGGAATTTGATTTTTGTTTTTGAATTTTCAAATTTTTTTTCCATTTTTAATTTTTTTTGTTTTTGAAAAGATTATATATACATATATTTGGATTTTTGTTTTTCAAAAAAGAAACTTAAATTTTTTTTGGATTTTTGATTTTGTTTGGAAATTTTCAAAGGAAAGGATTTAAAGGAATTTTTTTGTTTTGGATTTAAAAATACTAAGTTAAGTTAAATTTACAGTTTTTTTTAATATGCATGAACTAATGCAACTAAATGAATGCAAATGACTTAATTACAAATTTTCTATCTTTAGTTGCTCCTAACCCAAAATAGCAACCCAAAATTGTATAATCACACTTTGTCTTAAATCAATAAATAATTGTTAGCCAGGTAACGGGCAGGATTTAGCGGTGCACCACGAATCACTGTAGCAATGCAACCGTAGGTTTAAGTACATTCGGAGAAATAACTAATATAATATTTACGAATCACCTTAATATTTATAATTGATCATTTCTCTACCGTAGTCTAGACACCAAGAAATAAAATTGTTCAAGGAAGACAGCTATCAAAATACAATTAAGCACTTGGTGAGCTCGTGACTCCATTAAGTCTGAAGTCTAACAATTATTATTAATCAAAATTCTATGATGGAATGCGATTTGTGGGCCATGAAAATGGTGATGAAATCCACACCTTATGTGAATTTGGGTATTGCTCTTAAAAAAAGAAAATAAGATGGTATGAATGCAAAACTGAAATTAAACATGATTTTAACAATGCAACTACAAGTAAAATTTATTCTTTTGCTTTGAATTTTATATATATATATATATATATATATATATATATATAAATGCAAATGTGAGCAACCAAAAATGCAGATAGAATAAAACCAGATATTAGAATACGATACCATAGGTGGAGATTATCAGCAATATTTTTGACGGCGATCTTTTTGTTTTAAGTAAGCAAGCAAACAATTATTTTTGGCAAGCACTTATTCTTTGTGATATTCTGCTTTTGCAACCTGAAACTAAACATAAGATATATACAATCATATATATATATATATATATATATATATATATATATATATATATATATATCAAAGAAGAAACTAAAACAAAACAAAACAGGTAAAAAACAAACGAAAACTAAAAAAATCTTTTTTTTTTTGAAAACAACTTGTTGTTTGTTTTTTTTTTCATTTAAAATTTTGGAAAGAAAATACAAAAATAAACCATGAAAATTAAGAAATGAAGATAAGACTCAACCTAAACAAAACAAATTTTTCTCTTACTTAACCAAAAAAATGCAAAGCCAAAATTGCAGCCGTAAAAAAAAAAACAAAATCCTATCCAGCCCAACAAGAACCCAGACCCAATACATTTATTCTTCTCTTAGCTTCAACCATGAAAAAAAAAATTCAAAATCTCTAACTCAAAATTCCAGCAATTAATTCCAAAACCAAAATTCGACTCTAATGCCCAATTTTACGGAGAAAGGAAGGCTATTTTTTCCAAAGAAGGGGGTGGTTTCGGTCGCTACAGGAAGGCGATTTGATGTTTGGGGATTTTGGTTTTGAGTATGGATTTTGGGAATTTCACGGTTGTCCTGGTTGTGGGGTTGTCCGAGATAATTGGTGATGATAGGTTTATGGTAGCGATTGAGGACAGTGGGTAGGAAATGGATTTGGGTTGCGGGATTGAAGGCGAACAGATATTTGGTTTCGTGCGAATTGCAGGTGATTGTGGGTTCGGAGGAGCAAGGTGAGTATGACTGATGTGGGTGAAGTTTGTTGTGTAGAGTTGTGCACAGGGATGGGTAGTGTTTGTATGGTCAGTAGCTGTTTGGATGGCTGGAAGAGAAAGAAGTGGTTGTGGTGGTAGTATGTTGATAGTTGCGGGTGAGCATGTAGAATGTATGGTAGTAGTGTGGTCTTATTAGTAAGGTGTGTGAGTAAAGCACTAGTGGTGAGGTGGTTTGAAGGTTTGTGAGTAGTATTTGGTGTGTTGTAGAAGGCTGATGAGGTTCAGATGATAGTAAGTGGTGAATGGCCAGAGGTGGGGGGTGTTGAGGTTATGGGTGGTTCGATAAAGGCAGGGTAGTTTTGGCAAGGCAGAGTAGTGAAGTGGTGGATGATGGACAGAGGGTAGTGGGAAGTTTGTATGACTGGATGGTAGTTTTATGGTCGGTACAGTGAGTGTCAGGCAATTTGATGGTAGTGGATTTTCAGTTGTGCTTGTAGTTGATGTTGAAATGTGAAAGGGTAGCAGCAAGTATGTGATGATGGATGGTTTGGGGGAGTGCAACAGAGTTGACAGTTTGGTTTTGATGAATGGTGGTGTGTTAGGCAGAGTTGTAGGCAAGGGGTGTTGTGGTGGTTTGCAATGTTGACAGGCTGCTGTTTGGTTGATGACAGAAATGATGATCAGAGGTGGTACTTGGTGGCTTATGGGGTGAATTGACAGGCTGTGCAGTAAGGAGTAGAGGCGGTGAATGCAGTGATCTGAAATGATGGCTGTAGTTTTTGTGCAGTGAGGAGTTTGTAGTTTGTGATTGATGTTATGAGGCAAATGCAGTAATTGTGATTGTGAGGCAATGCAGAGTGATGATAGTGCACAGTAATATGCACGAAGATGTGCACTGTTATGTTGATTATGAGATGGTGGAGGAAATGGTAGGCAGAAGGTTTGAACTGAAGTTACTTGCAACAGTAAGGAAAATGCAAGGCAGTGGCACAGTACAGGGGTTTGTGCGCAGGCTGTGGTTTGTTAAACAGAGAAGTGAATAATTAGAGGAAGAGATGTAAATACAGGAGTAACAATAGGACAACAAGAAGTCATGAGAGATTTAGAACAAATCCAATTATTAGATTGGAAATATATAATAAAATTCCTAAAAGAATTTCTGCATTATGCAACTATTTCTGGAAATTATTATAGCACTGAAATAGGAAATAGATTATTTTCTAAATTACCAGGTGATTTAGGAAAAGAAATACATAGATCTTGGATACAGGGCTATGAGAATAACTCTCATAATATACATTGGTATAAGAATAACTGATGAAGCGTTTACCTCAAAATCACGGCCGACTTATCACCGTGCCGACTCAATCCCCACGACCCACGATTCATCTTCCACCCCGACTCACAGTTTACTTCCCGCCTCCTTCCAAAACCCTAAGTCTAATTCCACCAATTTGGGTCGCGGACGACTCATCTACTTCGGTAACGACGAGTCACGAACGACTCATCCCAGTGAGTCGCGAACGACTCATCCCATAAGTCGCGATCATCTTAAACTCCCCATCTCCTCCATCGGCTGCGCGCGAGTTATGCCTCCAGTAAATCGCGAACGAGAGATGTTGAGTCGCGTGAAACCCTTATTTCGTTAAGACGCGAACGAAGCCCATTGAGTCGTTGCCGAGCTAACCTGAGTCGGAGCCGAGATAGCGAGAAGGCACTGCAATTTTTAAAGTCGCGAGTTTTTTTTTTGGGTCGTCGAAACACTGTAATAAGTCGTTGTACTTTGGTAGCTGGTTGCTTATATCGATTGTGTAAAGTGTTGTAATTTTCTTAAGTCGTGTTATAACCCTATAAATAGGGATGTGATGTCATTGTAAAAGGTTGTTGAAAATTGAATAAAATTTCCATTTGATTGCTTTGTGCTTTCTTTAAATTGGTAGTCGAGTGAAAATCTCCTATCTCCACTTCGGCATTCGAGTGCGCTCGAATCAACGAACGTTGAAGTCGATTCACGGAATCAAGTGCGCTTGATCAACGTCGAAGAATCGTAGATCCTTCATCACGGTATCGTGCGCGATCAACGTGTTAAGGATAGCTAGAATCCGGTATCTCTTGAGATCAACGGATTTGGGCATTTTCAGTATTGTTCAATCCACCGATTGCTAATTCCATCGACATATCAAGTTTTTGTTAATCCACTGCGTCAATAACACATATAATTACTGCGTCAATCCGGTATGCTCCAGTTACTGATTGCATGAAAGGGAAACAGTTTGTATGGTCAGAGGAAGCGGGGGTTGCTTTTGAGAAGATCAAGGAACTATTGACGACAACACCGATTCTTGTTTTACCAGATTTTCAGTTGCTGTTTGAATTACATACGGATGCTTCAAAGGTTGGTATTGGAGGAGTTTTAAGTCAGAGTGGGAAACCCGTTGCTTATTTTAGTGAGAAGTTATCAAGAGCAAAGATGAGGTATAGCACGTACGATGTGGAGTTTTACGCAATTGTTCAGGCTGTTAAGCATTGGAGACACTATCTGTTTCAGAAAGAATTTGTTCTGTACACTGATCATGAGGCGTTGAAGCATATGCAGGGGCAGGACAAGATTTCAGCAAGACATGCATCGTGGATTGCCTATTTACAGCAATTTACTTTCGTTGTCAAACACAAGTCTGGGGTGACGAATCGGGTAGCTGATGCTTTGAGTAGGAGGTGTCATTTATTAACGACAATGAAAGTTGAAGTGACAGGGTTTGAATTATTGCCAGAGCTGATTGAAGAAGATCCTTACTTTGTGAAATTTGTTGAGAAAGTCAAGGAAGGAAGTACTGATGAATTTGTGTTGGTTGATGGTTTTCTGTTTAAAGGAAATCGGTTATGTATTCCAGAGAGCAGTTTGAGATTGAAGATTATCAAGGAGTTACACGAGGAAGGACATGTGGGACGTGACCGTACTTTGCATTTGATTGCTCAATCATACTTTTGGCCGTCAATGAGGAAGGAGGTTGAACGGTTTGTGGAGAGATGTCATATATGCCAGGTTTCTAAGGGAACAGCGACCAATGCGGGGTTATATATGCCATTACCTGTGCCTACTAAACCATGGGTTGATATTAATATGGATTTTGTGCTTAGTTTGCCGAGAACTCAGAGGGGGAATGATTCTATATTTGTTGTGGTGGACAGGTTTTCGAAGATGGCGCATTTTATAGCCTGTAAGAAGACAGCGGATGCAGTTCGAGTGGCACAGTTATTCTTTAAGGAAATCTATCGTTTACATGGGTTGCCGGAATCTATTGTTTCAGACAGGGATACCAGATTTTTAAGTCATTTTTGGCTGAGTTTGTGGAAGATGGTGGGAACGAAGCTGAAATTTAGTAGCGCGTACCATCCGCAGACGGACGGACAGACCGAAGTTGTTAACAGATCGTTGGGAAATCTGTTGCGATGTCTTGTAAAGGACAATCTGAAGAGTTGGGACATAAAATTATGCCAGGCAGAGTTTGCTCATAATCATGCGGTGAATCGTAGTACGGGATTCAGTCCATTTCAGATTGTATATTCAAATTTACCCAGGGGACCGTTGGATTTAACAATAGTACCACAACCAAAGGGGACAGTTAAGCGGGCTGCTGATTTTGTTGATGGGTTGACGGAATGCCATAGAATCGTTCAGGAACGATTGGGAAAGACAAATGAGAAATATAAACAAATGGCGAATAAGAAACGAAGAAGTGTAGTCTTCAAAAAAGGTGATTTTGTTTACGCGGTTTTGATAAAAGATCGTTTTCCAGTTGGAACTTACAACAAGTTGAAAGCACGAAAAATTGATCCAGTAGAAATCTCGAAGAGGATCAATGATAATGTGTATCGATTAAGATTACCAGAAAATATTCATACTTCTGATGTTTTCAATATTAAACACTTAGTCCCATATTATGGGGAGGTACTTGATGAAGAAGGCGAAGATGTAAATTCGAGGACGAATTCTTTCCAACAAGGGAAGGATGATGAAGCGTTTACCTCAAAATCACGGCCGACTTATCACCGTGCCGACTCAACCCCCATGACCCACGATTCATCTTCCACCCCGACTCACAGTTTACTTCCCGCCTCCTTCCAAAACCCTAAGTCTAATTCCACCAATTTGGGTCGCGGACGACTCATCTACTTCGGTAACGACGAGTCACGAACGACTCATCCCAGTGAGTCGCGAACGACTCATCCCATAAGTCGCGATCATCTTAAACTCCCCATCTCCTCCATCGGCTGCGCGCGAGTTATGCCTCCAGTAAATCGCGAACGAGAGATGTTGAGTCGCGTGAAACCCTTATTTCGTTAAGACGCGAACGAAGCCCATTGAGTCGTTGCCGAGCTAACCTGAGTCGGAGCCGAGATAGCGAGAAGGCACTGCAATTTTTAAAGTCGCGAGTTATTTTTTTTTGGGTCGTGGAAACACTGTAATAAGTCGTTGTACTTTGGTAGCTGGTTGCTTATATCGATTGTGTAAAGTGTTGTAATTTTCTTAAGTCGTGTTGTAACCCTATAAATAGGGATGTGATGTCATTGTAAAAGGTTGTTGAAAATTGAATAAAATTTCCATTTGATTGCTTTGTGCTTTCTTTAAATTGGTAGTCGAGTGAAAATCTCCTATCTCCACTTCGGCATTCGAGTGCGCTCGAATCAACGAACGTTGAAGCCGATTCACGGAATCAAGTGCGCTCGATCAACGTCGAAGAATCGTAGATCCTTCATCACGGTATCGTGCGCGATCAACGTGTTAAGGATAGCTAGAATCCGGTATCTCTTGAGATCAACGGTTTTGGGCATTTTCAGTATTGTTCAATCCACCGATTGCTAATTCCATCGACATATCAAGTTTTTGTTAATCCGCTGCGTCAGTTTGGTATCAGAGCAAGATTGCAAGAAGTTTTGATTTTGTGTTGAAGTTATTTGAAGATTTTGAAGATTGTTGAATTACTTGTTTGAAGTTCAATCATGCCTTCGAGACGAGCCCAACGTCATCGCAATATTAATGCTTTGTATGGAAGAGAAGAGGCCGATGAAATGGAGCAACGAATCAACGAGAGCTTCACTGAGAAGTTGAATGAAGGAATTGGTCGCTTAGAGAGAATGATGCTCGAAATGAATCAAAGTAGAAGAAGAGTTTCACCTGAATCGAGTCATGGGAGAAGTAGAGCTTCGATACAATCAGATCGGGAGAGAAGAGAAGATCATAGAAGTATTGACAATCGTGATAGGAATGTTGATCGAAGGAATGGTAGTAGAGATGTTGGAGGTCGTGATCGACATCGATATACTTCAGATTTTGATGAGGAGTTTGATGGTGATAAGGGAAGTGTTCATTATCGAGATAGAGAACAAACACGACGTCAGAATCGAGATGTAGATGATGATCGTCGATGGGAATCGGGAATGAAGATGGAAATTCCAGAGTTCAAGGGTGGAATGGTTGCTGAAGATTTTTTGGATTGGTTATCTAATGTTGAGGAGATCTTTGATTTTAAGGAGGTTCCTAAAGATCGTCGAGTGAAGTTAGTTGCTACTAGGTTGAGGGGGAGAGCTTTGGCGTGGTGGCAGCAAACTAAACTTACGAGAGAACGGATGGGGAAGTCAAAGGTTATTGAGTGGGATAAGATGAAGAAAATGATGAGAGCTACATTTTTACCATACAACTATCAGTCACTTATGTACCAGAGATTGCAGAATCTATGACAGGGGACGAAATCAGTCAGTGATTACGCCGATGAATTTTACCAACTCATTGCCAGGAATGATATAATGGAGACGGAAGAACAGCTGACTGCTAGATTTGTTGGAGGGTTACGAATGCAGATCCAGGATATGGTTAATATGTTCGATCCAAGATCTGTAGCAGAGGCACATCAGAAAGCGTTGGCTTGGGAGAAGCAGGGAAGGCGTGGAGGTGGTTTGTTTACTAATTCTAACAATCAAATGAAGGGTGTCGGTGGAAGTTCTAATGTTCCTAAGGTTGTTGCCAAACCAGTTGTAAAGGAGGGTGAGAAGGCGAAGGTTAACAATGGTTTCAAATGTTACAATTGCCAAGAGATGGGTCATAAAAGCAACGAGTGTCCAAAGCCGAAGAAGAGAACTATGATAGCTGAGGTTGAAGAAGAGGCAGAGTGTTCTAATTCTTACCGGTTGAGGAGGAAGACTTGTTGTCGGGAGACGAAGGATATTCACTGATGATGAGGAGAAGTTGTTTGACGCCAAAACAAGAGGAGGAAGACAGTTGGTTGAGGAATAACATATTTCAGTCTACTTGTACTATCCTTGGAAGAGTTTGTAAATTTGTTATTGATGCTGGGAGTTGTGATAATATTATCTCTACAGAGGCTGTGAAGAAGTTGGAATTGAAAACCGAGAAGCATCCTAAACCGTACAAGTTAGCTTGGTTGAGGAAAGGAGGTGAAGTGAAAGTTGGACGAAGAGCTTGTGTTAAATTTTCAATCGAGAAGAAATATAAAGATGAAATTTGGTGTGATGTAGTGGACATGGATGTGTGTCATCTGTTGTTGGACAGACCATGGCAGTTTGATAGAGCAGTACAACATGATGGTCGTGCTAATAGCTACAGTTTCATGTTTGAATGTACTAAAATCACGTTAGTTCCCAAGAAGCAGCAACAGAAAGAAAGCAAGCTGGAGGAAATTGAAGAATTGAAAACTCTGTTAACTTTGAAGGAGTTTGTCAAGGAAGTCGAAGAGGAACCTGAAGTGTACTTGTTGATAGGGCGTGAGAGCAGTGAAGAGGTTGAAATTCCAGAAGAAGCGAAGCTAGTTTTGAAAGAATTTGAGGATGTATTTCCAGAAGAGTTGCCCAAGGAGTTACCGCCACTGAGAGACATTCAACATCAAATCGATCTTGTTCCGGGAGCAGTATTACCGCATAGACCGCATTATCGAATGAGTCCGAAGGAACATGAGGAGTTGAGAAGGCAGGTGGAAGAGATGCTTGAGCAAGGACGTGTACAGGAAAGCTTGAGTCCGTGTGCTGTGCCAGCTTTGTTGGTACCAAAGAAGGATGAGACGTGGAGGATGTGCACTGACAGTCGAGCCTTGAATAAGATTACTGTGAGATACAGATTTCCAATGTCGAGGTTGGATGACTTGCTAGATCAGTTGAGTGGGGCTACTATCTTTTCGAAGATTGATTTGAAAAGCGGTTATCATCAAATTCGGATTAGACCTGGAGACGAATGGAAGACAGCTTTCAAGACAAGATAGGGGTTATACGAATGGTTGGTTATGCCATTTGGTTTATCAAATGCACCTAGTACATTCATGCGGGTGATGAATCAAATCTTTAGACCATTCATTGGGAAGTTCGTGGTGGTTTATTTCGATGATATTCTGATATATAGCCGGAATATGGAGGAGCATGTTCAACATTTGAGGGAAGTGCTGATTATTCTTCGTGAGGAACAATTTTATGATGCTACGAAGAAATGCGTGTTCATGACGCATAGTGTTTTATTTCTGGGATATGTTGTGTCAGGAGAAGGTATACAGGTGGACCAGAATAATGTTGAAGCAGTCAGGAATTGGCCACAGCCAAAGACAATTACGGAAGTGAGAAGTTTTCATGGGCTAGCGTCATTCTACCGAAGATTCATTCCACACTTCAGTAGCGTGATGGCTCCAGTTACTGATTGCATGAAAGGGAAACAGTTTGTATGGTCAGAGGAAGCGGGGGTTGCTTTTGAGAAGATCAAGGAACTATTGACGACAACACCGATTCTTGTTTTACCAGATTTTCAGTTGCTGTTTGAATTACATACTGATGCTTCAAAGGTTGGCATTGGAGGAGTTTTAAGTCAGAGTGGGAAACCCGTTGCTTATTTTAGTGAGAAGTTATCAAGAGCAAAGATGAGGTATAGCACGTACGATGTGGAGTTTTACGCAATTGTTCAGGCTGTTAAGCATTGGAGACACTATCTGTTTCAGAAAGAATTTGTTCTGTACACCGATCATGAGGCGTTGAAGCATATGCAGGGGCAGGACAAGATTTCAGCAAGACATGCATCGTGGATTGCCTATTTACAGCAATTTACTTTCGTTGTCAAACACAAGTCTGGGGTGACGAATCGGGTAGCTGATGCTTTGAGTAGGAGGTGTCATTTATTAACGACAATGAAAGTTGAAGTGACAGGGTTTGAATTATTGCCAGAGCTGATTGAAGAAGATCCTTACTTTGTGAAATTTGTTGAGAAAGTCAAGGAAGGAAGTACTGATGAATTTGTGTTGGTTGATGGTTTTCTGTTTAAAGGAAATCGGTTATGTATTCCAGAGAGCAGTTTGAGATTGAAGATTATCAAGGAGTTACACGAGGAAGGACATGTGGGCCGTGACCGTACTTTGCATTTGATTGCTCAATCATACTTTTGGCCGTCAATGAGGAAGGAGGTTGAACGGTTTGTGGAGAGATGTCATATATGCCAGGTTTCTAAGGGAATAGCGACCAATGCGGGGTTATATATGCCATTACCTGTGCCTACTAAACCATGGGTTGATATTAATATGGATTTTGTGCTGAGTTTGCCGAGAACTCAGAGGGGGAATGATTCTATATTTGTTGTGGTGGACAGGTTTTCGAAGATGGCGCATTTTATAGCCTGTAAGAAGACAGCGGATGCAGTTCGAGTGGCACAGTTATTCTTTAAGGAAATCTATCGTTTATATGGGTTGCTGGAATCTATTGTTTCAGACAGGGATACCAGATTTTTAAGTCATTTTTGGCTGAGTTTGTGGAAGATGGTGGGAACGAAGCTGAAATTTAGTAGCGCGTACCATCCGCAGACGGACGGACAGACCGAAGTTGTTAACAGATCGTTGGAAAATCTGTTGCGATGTCTTGTAAAGGACAATCTGAAGAGTTGGGACATAAAATTATGCCAGGCAGAGTTTGCTCATAATCATGCGGTGAATCGTAGTACGGGATTCAGTCCATTTCAGATTGTATATTCAAATTTACCCAGGGGACCGTTGGATTTAACAATAGTACCACAACCAAAGGGGACAGTTAAGCGGGCTGCTGATTTTGTTGATGGGTTGACGGAATGCCATAGAATCGTTCAGGAACGATTGGGAAAGACAAATGAGAAATATAAACAAATGGCGAATAAGAAACGAAGAAGTGTAGTCTTCAAAAAAGGTGATTTTGTTTACGCGGTTTTGACAAAAGATCGTTTTCCAGTTGGAACTTACAACAAGTTGAAAGCACGAAAAATTGATCCAGTAGAAATCTCGAAGAGGATCAATGATAATGTGTATCGATTAAGATTACCAGAAAATATTCATACTTCTGATGTTTTCAATATTAAACACTTAGTCCCATATTATGGGGAGGTACTTGATGAAGAAGGCGAAGATGTAAATTCGAGGACGAATTCTTTCCAACAAGGGAAGGATGATGAAGCGTTTACCTCAAAATCACGGCCGACTTATCACCGTGCCGACTCAACCCCCATGACCCACGATTCATCTTCCACCCCGACTCACAGTTTACTTCCCGCCTCCTTCCAAAACCCTAAGTCTAATTCCACCAATTTGGGTCGCGGACGACTCATCTACTTCGGTAACGACGAGTCACGAACGACTCATCCCATTGAGTCGTGAACGACTCATCCCATAAGTCGCGATCATCTTAAACTCCCCATCTCCTCCATCGGCTGCGCGCGAGTTATGCCTCCAGTAAATCGCGAACGAGAGATGTTGAGTCGCGTGAAACCCTTATTTCGTTAAGACGCGAACGAAGCCCATTGAGTCGTTGCCGAGCTAACCTGAGTCGGAGCCGAGATAGCGAGAAGGCACTGCAATTTTTAAAGTCGCGAGTTTTTTTTTTGGGTCGTGGAAACACTGTAATAAGTCGTTGTACTTTGGTAGCTGGTTGCTTATATCGATTGTGTAAAGTGTTGTAATTTTCTTAAGTCGTGTTATAACCCTATAAATAGGGATGTGATGTCATTGTAAAAGGTTGTTGAAAATTGAATAAAATTTCCATTTGATTGCTTTGTGCTTTCTTTAAATTGGTAGTCGAGTGAAAATCTCCTATCTCCACTTCGGCATTCGAGTGCGCTCGAATCAACGAACGTTGAAGTCGATTCACGGAATCAAGTGCGCTTGATCAACGTCGAAGAATCGTAGATCCTTCATCACGGTATCGTGCGCGATCAACTTGTTAAGGATAGCTAGAATCCGGTATCTCTTGAGATCAACGGATTTGGGCATTTTCAGTATTGTTCAATCCACCGATTGCTAATTCCATCGACATATCAAGTTTTTGTTAATCCACTGCGTCAATAACACATATAATTACCGAGTTAAAAAAGAAATGTACATACAAATCCAAAGAAAATTAAAACAGAAAATTTACGGGTTTTGTGGACAAATATACACTCCACAACAATATGGATCAAGAAATTATAGTATAGATAGAAAACCTAAATTTAAAAAGAAATATGCTAAAAAATACTATTTAAGAAAATCTAATGCCAAAAAACCATACCTTAATAAGTAAAGGCATGTAAGAAAATATAATTCAAGAAAAACATATACAAATACAATTACATGTTTTGCTTGTAATGAAAAACGACACTTGTCTTCCTCATGTCCAAGAAGACACAACTTATTTACTAAAGAATCTAACTTTGTAGATTCAGTAGAAGAAGATTTAATAGAAATCGCTTCTGACGTTTCAGAAACCTCTACAATATATTCTATAATATCCTTAGAAGGATTAGAAGAACAGAAACAAATACAAACATTCAATTATACATCAATTGATGAATTAACGGATTTTCAGGAAAATATACCACAGGAATACTTACTAAATATAGTCAATAAGGATTTATGTGAACATAATTTCAAACATAAAATGGGAACAGATACCACAAAATGTGAATTTTTTCCTTGGTACCCTGCTTTTGATAAAAGATTTAAATGCATAGAATGCATAATGGAAATGTGCCATATATGTGCAAAAAAACAAATTTAATATAGACTTACCTAAAGAAAATAAACCTGTTTACACAGATAAAAATAAGATAAATGAAGATAGAATTAAAATTCTCGAAGAAAGAACAAATAACATTGAAATAGAAATAGAAGAAATAAAAGAAAAAATTATAACTTTAGATAAAAAGAAAAATGTTATCCATGATGAATCAACATCATATGAAAACAATAACAGCTTAAATAGCATTGATAAACCAATACAAATTCCGCTAATATGTAATTCAGGAAAGCCAAAAGAATTACGTATTCCAACAAAAATTAATATAAAAGGATTAGAAATACAGATACTAGCTTTTATAGACACTGGTGCTACTAGTTCAACTATTTGTTCTAGTCTTATACCATACAAGTATGTCACCAAAGCAGATAAACCAAAACAAAGTATCCAATTTGATGGAACTACTAATATTATCACAAATATTGTAAAAAATATAAACATAAGCTTTACTAATACATGTGGAGAATAGTCCCCCTATTACAATTTAAAACAATTATGGGTTTTAGAATTAAATCTTGAAGGAATAAAACTAATCCTTGGATTAGATTTCTTATTAAATGATAACAGAAGTTTTGCATTTAATAAAGACTATATACAAATTTCAAAGAAAACTACATTAACCCCAATACTATCAGAGTATGCGCTTGAGAAGCGTGGTGGGAATGCAGAACATACAGAGGAAAAAACGAAAACAGATTGTGATTGCCCTATACCAGGACAATGCAAAATAAAAAATAAACAAAATATATTGACACATACTCAAGAAAATGAGAATGAAAAATTTACGCAAGATTCCCCTATAAACTATGATTACAAAAGAAAAGGATTTATTAACGATATCCAACTTATAAATCCAAGAAATATAAGTAGATTGTTATTAACAACAGATGATATAGATCAGTTAATTTCTAAACTGGAAAAAATAGAAATTATTGGAGAAAAACCATTGAAATATTGGAATAAAGATTCTATACAATGTAAACTAGACATAATTAATCCAGATTTAACCATAAAAACAAGATCTCCAAAATATGATACTTGGATTATGGAAGAATTCAAGATGCATATAAAAATTCTAACAAACTTAAATATTATTAGGAAAACAGATTCGAGACACAGGACAGCAGCATTTATTGTCCAAAAAGAATTTGAAAGAAAAAGTGGCCAATCTAGAATGGTTATGAACTATACTAGACTGAATGACAATAACCATGAAGATGGATATTGTATTCCAAATAAAGTCGTATTAATAAATAAAATACAAGGATCAAATTGGTTCTCCAAATTTGATTTAAAATCAGGATTTTGGCAGGTGAAAATGCATCCTGAACCCATACCTTGGACTGCATTTACATGCAGTGAAGGACATTATGAATGGCTAGTAATGCCATTTGACTTAAAAAATGCACCACAAATATTCCAAAGAAAAATGGATAATGTTTTCCAAAACTGCAATAAATACACTTGTGTATACATATATGATATTCTTGTATTTTCTAAAACTAAGCAAGAACACATATCACACTTATATACCGTGTTAAAACTCATAGAAGCACATGGATTAATTATATCCAAGAAAAAGATAGAGTTGATAAAAAACAACATAGAATTTTTGGGAGCGAAAATTGGTAAAGGAATTATAGAATTGCAACCTCATATAACCAGAAAAATTCTAGAATTCCCTGATAAACTAGAAAGTTTAAAACAGTTACAAGCTTTTTTAGGACTTGTAAATTATGCAAGCCCTATATAAAAGATCTTTTAAAATATATAGGCCCTCTTTATAACAAAGCAAGCCCAAAGTGAAATAGAGATTTTAACATAGAAGATATAAAAAAAGTTCAAAAAATAAAAGAACTAGCCCAAAACTTAAAACCATTAAGTTTGCCATTACACACTGACTATTTAACAATTGAAACAGATGGATCTTCCCTACGATGGGGAGGAATTTTATTAAGGAAAAATAATAAATAAGAAAATAAGTCTACAGAAAAAATATGTAGATACACTTCAGGGGTATACAAAGAAAAAGGATACATGACATCCTTAGATTATGAAATATTAACTATAATCTATGTTTTAGAATCATTCAAATTATTTATAATATCTCGAAAGGAAATAACATTAAGAACATACTGTGAATCTATAGTAAAATATGCGGACAATAAAAAAGAAAAAGGAACCATAAACAATAGATGGCTAAAATTCAAACATGCTGTTTCTAATTGTGGAACCAATATTTGTTGGGAACATATAAAAGGGAAAAATAATTTTCTACCTGATCAGTTATCCAGATTGTTGAGATAATTATTTTTATATGTCTTTCTAACATCTACATTGCAGATATGAATATGGAAGATCTAAATCCATCTAAACATCTGAAGACATATAAAATAAACCATTTTGTTACAAAGACGAAAGTCACAGAAGAACAACAACTTGTTCTAGACAATATATGGAACATGAAGACTCCGCAAGAGTCCAACAAACAAAAACTAAGTGTGTTATACACCTTAGTGCACATATTCACACAAGAGAAAAAAAACAAAATATCTCTACTATGGTCTTTTTACAGGACCTGATGCTGGTATTTATACCACGTGGGAATAAATGATCGTCAAGATCAAATTTCTAGAACAAAATCCTAGATACGGGAAACCGTTGTACAAGGGCTTTAATTCCTTTGAAGCCGCTACAAATGAATTACAAAAAATATTTGGAAAAGACTATGTCATTTCCGAAGATATACAAAGCCTCCAACAAATAACCTTAGGAAAACATATTAAAAGCGAGCTACCCGAAACCTCTTCGGCAGTTAGTCTCAGGCCACAAACTTCCTCTTTTGCCAACATAGTCAAAACAACCGAACCTAACAAACTCATAAGCCTTGGAACACCCAAACAAGTTTATACAAACCAAGCTTGTCCAAGCCCAAACCAAAGGCCCATAATCCTACCCAACTTTCCAGAACAGCTCACAAGGGAATTATATTTCCTACAACATCCGAATGAACTCCCCCTTGTCTTCTTCAACAAAACCTGCAAGTTCCTTTCTAATATTTCAGGAATGAAGACAGAAGGACTACAGATTGAATGGGAAATCCTATGGAATACCAATATTCCTTGCACAAAACAATACGAAGGATGCCTTAACACATCCTCAAATTTCCCTTGCACAATAATTAGTGCAGTACCACAAATAAATCTTAACCTCACAAATTACAAATACCTAGTCCACGAAGGAATTACATATGACTCAACTACCCTCATAAACTATGGCCTAGTCAAAAGGGTTTATTTTGATGAATGAGCCCAAGATGACCTGCCTGAGCCCATCGGAAGTATAACAGAACATCTGACAAACATATTAGCCACAGATATATACATGGATTTTAAATCCGTACCCCCACATCTTGGAAAAACGGTGATTGAACCTACAAAACATATGGTTCAAATAAAAGCAAAGTTCTTAGATCCAGATTTTGAAAATTGGAATGAAAATTTCATTCCAACTAAGACAGAAAGTGTTAAAATAATCGAACAAACATATGGAAGGTACAGAGCAGTCAGGATTGCAGATGATGGAGACTGGGATCACAACAAATTATACCTATATGCAGAAACTCCAGTGATCAAGTTATACATTACAGATGCACTGGAAGAACATAGGTTAGGTTATAGAAATTTTGATATTTATCATCCTAAGCCTTCTATGATTAAGAGCTACAAGAAAGGAAGGTCCTGGAAAAATACAAATAAAAATGACAGAGATGACGTAGATTCCACTACAATGTCTACTGAAGAATAAAGAAAAGAAGAATATGCTCCACTTATAAAGAAACAAAATAAAATAATATCTATCGACAAAAGGATAAAGTCCTTATCTCTACAGACAAAAGAAGACAAAGAACTTTTTTTATCCACTATCTATAACTTTACAAATGTAATATTCTGCATGTCCTCTTCCTCTAAAAATCTTCTGAGTACTTGTACTATTATCTTAAGAGGAAGGTCTCTTTACCTTCTATTGTAAGTTTGTAATGGACATCTGTCCATAATATTGTGTGTAATAATTGCCTATATATTTGGCAAGTCAGTATGGTTGTAGATATCGAAAAATCAGTATTGTAACCCACTGTGAAATTAATATAAGCTTATATTTAATGGCTATCTTCTTCAACCTCTCTACTTCTTCTAAGATCATGAGTAACTAAACATTTAGTCAAAGCTAAGGAAAGAAAAGATACAAGACTGGTGCAGCTATGTAAGTCCTCTTACCCTTTAATAAAATTCTCACTTATGTTATGCTCATTATGTTTAAATAGCCATGTTTCTTTGTAAACAATTGACACCAGTTGCTATAAGCTTAATAAGTAATTCCAACAGACATAAGTCCGTTAGTCGAAAGAAGTACCATGTGAGGGAAATAGTAGACACTTAGGACGACAAGGTGAGGAAAAATGATTTAAGATATAGGGTTCTGGTAAAGGTTCTTAAGAAACAGAAATATTTTAAAATAACCTGAGAATAGCATGAGTAATGAATTAGTATGAAAAAACAAGAGAATTCTACTGTTTCATGCAGTAATGTATCCTAGTATTTCCAAAATCTTTGGCTACTTTCTCAAACAGATCAACCAACCTTTCAAAAAAGAAATAAATAATAACAAAAAAAAATTTATGGAAAAACTACAACAATATTTAGAAGATAAATTCATGTTAAACATAATAAACATTATGAAGAATAATACAACCATTACAGAAGACCAAAAACACCAGATAATAAGTATTTTCAAATAAAAGTATAAACATGAACTTATAAATATATATGACTGTGAGGCAAATTTCATCCAAATATTTAACAAATTTAATTACCTTAGAGAATCAGGAAACGTAATAATAACAGAAAGATTATGTAGAGATTTCTACATAGAATGGAAAAAATGGATAGTTTCAAAAAATGAACCTAACTATAAAATCACAGAGAAGGACAATTGGGAAAACGAAGATCAATTTTCCAAAAATTGAAAACATAGAATCATTACAAAATTATTTTGAATAAAATTTCATGGTAAAACTTCTAATTATTCTAAAACAATCAAAGCTAAACGAAAACCAACAGTATAGCATGGCAAAGATTTTTAAAGAAAATTATTTAAAGAAATTTTTAGACTTAACAGATGAACCCAAATTAGATAAAGAACAGGTACAAAAAAATCGAGAGCATACCTTTTATCTAGTGGAAAGTAAAACTGAAATACAACTCACAGATAGAATGATGAAACTAGTGTGTGAAGAATATTGCAAAATGCTATCAAAACAGATACAAGAAGATAATTTAAATAGGACAAACTGGTTTGAACTATATGATGATAAAATAAATACATACATTGAATTTTACTAACAAGGGAAACTACAAGAAATTGAACAAAAAATTAGAAGACTCTAAAAAAATGAAAAGAACAAGGTTCCTAATTCCTATTTCAATATTCTACTTACTGCACCCTTGCGTATTACACTTGCAAGTTGCCAGTAAGGAAGTTGAAATTAAATGAACCAACAGGTTCTCCACGTATTATATGAAATATTAAACCAGACAATAAGATTCATAACATGTTATGCTCTAGGAACCTATATACAAATATTTACAGAATACTTGATAGAGACGTGGAATACTCCACTCTAGTTAAATAAAAAAAAAACTACTCCCGATAGCATTTAATTAAATGCTGCAATATGCTGCTATTTAGCCCCCTTGTAATTTTGGTATCATATATATATATATATATATATATATATATATATATTTGTTTGTCAATGTAAATAAAAAAGAAAGAAGAAAAGAAAATGTAAACATAAAAACGTAGATGCAAAATGCAAATGCAAATGCAAGTTAATAAAATGTTTTTTTAGAAATTGTATATGTTTTTTTTATACATGGAAATGCAAATGCAAAGGAAAAATAACAAGCACACAACAAAATGAAAACAAAGATCACACAAACAAACAATTTTTTTTAAAATGCAAATTAACAAACAAAACAATCGCGCAATAAAATCAAACAACAAATAATTCGAAGAATAGAAATTCAAATAGCCCAACTGCACTGGATTTATGTACAAAAAGCAAACCGCTTCAGTTAATTAAGAAAAGCCCAATAGCCAAAGTGGTATGCGAATGCATTACAATGAAGAAAATAATCAAAGGGGAAGAGAGAAGCCATTCAAATAAGAACAGTTTAAGTAGACGAAATTTCATTAGTAGTAACGTTAGTAAATATAAATAGAAACGACGTTAGGAATTTATATTAAAATAATGTTAGTAATCAAATTAGAAACAACATAGTAGAAAGACAAAAGAGAAAATGGATAGTTTCCAAAAATAAGTGCAGTAATTACACACATCCTTATAAAATTCTCCTTATATGCTATTAGAGTCTCCGCTAAGATTGAAAATAGAAATAGCATGAGTAATAGAAGATAACATATGAAAGTTGTCATTGTCTACTTCAGTTTTATTGTTTAAAGTTAAAAACGATGTTTTAGATGTATTGTAACAGTGCATTTTTGAAAAATTGTTTGGTAAAACAATTGAATTTTTGAAATGCAAAACTTAATAAATGATTTGAGTTAAAAATCCTACTTTTTAAGAGGTAAAATCTCTTTGAAATTATTTTTCTAAATTATATTTTTAAAGATAAAAGCTTTGGGTTAAGTACTTTATGATTGTGAAGTTTAATAATCTTATAAAGAGTGGAGAAAACCAACCAACCTCAATATCGAGTAGATAGTGATGATTGCCTAGGTAAGACGAGATAAAGGTTAAGGCTATAAATAAAATGGTTATGAATGCTCATAGAGTAGCAATAAGAAATCCCGGTAGAATATAAGGAATATTGGCATGAACCTAGGAGTGTTTTATTAGACATGTGTGAAAGCCATAAGAAGAACTCACAAATGAATGAGGAATAGTAACAAAGTCCACTTTTGCGAGTCCTTGGGTGTTCTAGCATGAAAGATTAAAGATAAAGAAAGTATATACCGAAATTTGAGAATACCACTGGAAGATTTGCATTAAAAGAATATAGTAATATAATTGAAGAAGAGGATAATGAGATGGAAAACACACATAGAGGATGTTAGTTGACTCAAGAGGCAAGATAGGTAGTAAAAGTTTATCCGGACAAGCAAATTTTCTGATGACTTATTCTCTGTGTGCATAGTTTATATTTCTTATCCACCACAATGTGGAAATACTTAGTTTATCCTATAATTGGTTGTGATAATTGAAGTAATGGATGGACCTTATTTATTAGAAGCCTAAAAGGTGAGTTGAAACATGTGGGTTATAGATGAACAACATATTAGAAAAGTCCATCTTAATTGAATAAGAAGTGATATGGCCACAACATTATTATTATTAGATGATGTTAAAGGGAAGCTTCCTGCAATTGTTTCTTTTAGGCTTTGGGTTACAAACTGTAACGACCCATAAATTTCGATAACTAAAAATTGTTAATTTAATGAAGATTTTTGATTTAATGCTAGGAGAAATAAAAATTCATGATATATTAATGAAATAATAACTCAAATAAAATATAATAATTATAATTTAAGTTAATTATTAACAATGTGAATGAAATTCCAATTAATTGAAATAATTTAAATGTTATACTTGGCTATAAATTAAGTATAAGAAAACAAATGCAAATATTGAATTAATTTATGGATTAGTTTATAATCGATGATAATTGAATAAAATCAGTGTTAGGTAAGTAATTATAACAGTGGTTGTAAATCATAAACTTATTAATGTGACTAAAAGTTAATGGTGACAAACTATTATATGTTACCTATTTATTTAACCCGTTAAATTAAATTGGAAATTAACTGCCCTTATTAGTGCAGTTAATGTAAATTAAATTGATCATTTAGAATATTAATTCAATAAGATGCAACTGACATAAATTTTAATCATAATATGATTATTAGTTTGAATAAAAAGAATGGAAATCAAGTTTGATCAATTTATGGGAATTTATATTAGAATAAATGGATTTATTGCAATTAGATGTAATTAAAGGTTACAATGATGTGAGTTAAGACAATAACTGAAAATCCTGAATTGAGTAAAATGAATAGAAATGTTAATTTTATTCATAAGCTAATAATTGACCAAATAAAAGGATGAAACCAAGATAAATAAATTTATTGAGATTTTAATTATAATAAAACTAACAAAATTTCAATGTAATATAATTATTGCAACCAATATGGTAAAAGATGAATTTGGAGAACATTAATGTAATAAATAGTGAACCAATTTTAGTTATACCCATAAGATGATAATTGATTGGAAAACAAGAGTGGGAATCAAATAAATGGACATATTGGAATTTTAATTTATACTTACTGTATTTTATTGAAATTGAAATTAAATATTGTAATTTGTGAAATATTTGATAAAGAAATCTGTTTCAAAAGATTTTAAAATACAAAGTAATCTAAAATGATAGAAATTGTAAATTATTAAATTTGAATTGAAAAAGTGATTTAATTAATTTAATATTAATTTATTTAATTAATGTAAAAATAGCCATTTTTGATCACTGATTCAGATTTCTACAAAACTAGTTTCATCGAATCTGTGATGGTGAATTATTGTAAGATTTCAAGTTTCGCAGCGATCGGGCTTGTCGTTTGATCATACGGACTCGAAACGCCTAAAAATCAATTTAATTGGAATCAATTGAAATCAATTTGAAATAAACTGATTTTAACATAATTCTTCATACGATGGAATTAGGACTTAAAACCTATTCCTTGGAATTTAAAACCATCGAAAACATCTATTTCATATATAGGATAACCCATTTTCGTTCCGGAGACAGAACGAGTTTTTCGGGTCGTTTATCATTCAACGTGTAAACCATAACTTTCGCATACGAGGTCCAATTCATGCGTGGTTTGTTCCACTAGGATCGTATTGAAATTCCGGATATTTTAACACTGGTTTGGTCGAATTATGAGACTATTTGAATTTGGACCCTGAATTGGATTTTTAATCGATTTACAATCGAAGGTGGGTGTTTTGACCCACTCACAACTTCTAAAATTTCTTATGTAAGTTAAATTAAATTATAATGTGATTAAGAATTTATTCATGACTATTTGGTATATTTAAATCGTCATTTTAGTTAATTTGAACTTATTTCTAATTAAATATCCATTTAATTTATTATTGAATTCAAATTGCGAGTTAATCACCTGTAAATGATAATTAGTTAATTATTGACATTTATTGGTTGAATTATGATGATTATGATGGATGTTTGATTGTTGATATTGGATGATTGGATGTTATGTTTAATCTATATATATTGTTATCACTTTGCAAGTTCCTTTAGTTATTATTTGGAAAATCACTATGAGTTGAAATGATATATACCGGAACGATCTATAGATTAAGGAAAAATCGTTATGGCTTAAAATGATAGGCTCGAGCGATTTTATGGATTTTTAATATTTAATTCGGGATTGCGGTTTGAAATGATATATAACCATAAAATTTTAAATTGCGGATTGAAATGATAAATATCCGTATCACTTGACCCTAGGGTAGAGAATTATATATGGACACCGGATTGGTTAAATTGAATGATTTTTAAATCTATAAATTTTTGAATTTGGTTAAATGATGTTTTGAAATCAAATTTGATTTATATAAATGGAATTATTATCAGAATTCAAGTTTTAGGTTGAAATTGGAATTGGTTCAATGGGATTGTTTAAAGGAATTAAAAATTGAAATTGTAAAGTTGAATTTTGAAATATAAATGAATTTTTTTGGATCAAGTTGTTAAAATTGTTTGAAATATAACTTGGAATATATATTGAATTTGGACTAACTTGAATTGATATTTCAAACATGAGTTGAAAGCAATATTGAATTTAATAGTTTATTTTGAATTTGAGTTTAAAGATTTGAAATTGGGTTTATTGATTTGGAGATTTAAATGGTTCAGATGTGTTGAAATAAAATATATAGTTTAAATTGATTTTTAATTCCAAATTCATATTTTATTATAACTGTTTCAAATATAATATTTTAAAAAAATTCTAATTATTAAGATTTTCACATTATTAAACTATTTTAACCTTTATTAACTATATTAAATCATTTTGACCTATTTAAACCATTTACTTTATTTTAAACTAATTAGCCGATTTTAACTTATTTTAAATCGAATTAATCAATTTTAAAGCTAATTAATCAATTTTATTTATATTTAATATATTTTAAATCTATTTAACTATCCTAAACCAATTTAACAGTATCTATAATCTTTAATTAAACTATTTTAGAGTATTTTAACTATTTATAACTATTTAAACTATTTATAACTATCTAAACTATCTTTCAAAATTTCAAACTAAATAAAGTAGATGTGTGTATTTTAAATCCTCGATTTAAAGTGAATATGGTTAAATGATATTATACCCTAAGTTGGGATTTAAATTACATATTTGATTTGAATACGACATTTTGAAATGAGGGTTTTAAACTATTTTGAAATATGATTTTGGAAGTGAAATATGGTTTGAATTGAATATGATATTTTGACATCAATTATGAAATGGTTTTGAAATTATAAAAGAACCATCCGGTGTGTAATAAGCATTGGGTTGTTAAAGAGACCGGGATCAGATATTGTCATACTCTCTGCCAATACCGAAAACCACGTTAACAACTGTGTACGTGGTTAAGATTTCAGAAATAAAGTAGGATGGTTTGGCGAACGATTTCTGTATAAGGTATGATGTGACCCTGACTCCCGTGAGTCAGTTCAGATGTGACTAAAACATGAGCTATACCTGGGCCAAGTGAGGTCATTCCTCCATTCGGACATGCTTCTTCGATACCATATTATGACATTTGTGATGATTTGGTGGCTACCCCTTGATTTTGATTATGGGAGCGTGTTCCGAGGTGGGCGGTAGTAGCTGTTATGCGTACCACCAGCCCGGTTCTGCAATTGGTAAATCTACCCTGGCATTGCCTCGAGTGCCATGTTCACATGCCCTAGAGCGCCTTCTACAAGTTTTTTTTGTACCATACATATGGAATGCCCTCTGGGTAAACCTCATGGAGGAGCATACGGTACTATTTAGACTATGGGAATATATAAAATGTGTTAAGGGGGATGTGGGTAACGCCTTAACTCTATTTTAATACTTTTACTTTATTGTAGGCACTATTATAATAGTGTATTGTACTACATAGTAGATAGTTTAGCGGATCCTGAGGGGATCTGAATCTCGAACATCTCTTAAGTTATTGCACTCACGTTAGACACTAGATATGAGATGTCAAAGCCTGTAAACATCTCTAACGCCGTCACACTCATATTTACCGTTGATTTAACTTACATAAGATCTTTTAGTTCTAACTCGAGTGTTTTGTCCGTTCAATTCGCTCGGGTCAGCTTCAGCATTTCAGGGTTGAAGACCTTATTTCTAGAGGATGAAGGCGTAAAATTTATACTACTATTATTTATGATATATATTCCACTACACCATGTTGTTCCGTTGTAATTTTTTATTTATTCTTGTTGTCTATAACTCTGATTCTGTAATGTATTAATATCATCAAATTTATTTGTAAATAATTTCATGAACTGTTATTTGATTATTATATTTTTTCATTCCGCTATGAGATTCTGTATTTGTTTTCTTTTTTTCTTATTTACCCTATATCAATGTGTCCTTTTGAATGGTTTGAGTCTGACGTGTATTTCTGCTTAAAATGTCCAACAAGGCCGGTCGTTACAGTTGGTATCAGGGCTTTGATTTAGCGATAACCTTAGCTTTGTGGGGTTTGACTCATATAGAATAGGATAGTAATACCCTAGAATGAGTCGCCGAGTGTGTGTGTGTGTGTGTTTATATATATGAGAGAAAGCGTATTTGTTAGTGTTATAAAAGGTTTTCATATTATGTTAATTCATTCTATTTAGTATTTATAAATTCTAGTCGATACATGGGACGCTATGGCATTGATTGGGATTTCTAAACACTCATAGAACTCACCGACATAATATTGGTTTTGAAATATAAGTGAATGAAATAATTAGGCCTATTACATATTTTGTATATAAACTAATAGATTTTATAAATGATATAGTTGGATGTAATATGTCGTTTGTTAGGAACTAAATTTTTATAAATATTGATTGGGAAATAGGACTTGCAAATAAAATGTAAAGATTACGATTTTCGACTCACGAAAGTCGACATTAATACATCCACTGTATCAACTGCTGAGCAATCGAAGGTCGAAAAACCGAACCCTTAGGTTTTAAGAAGAAGAAAAAGATAGAAGAAGAAAGAGAGAAACAAAAGCAACAGAAACAATATCAGAACCTAACAATCGTAGCGGAACAACGTACAATAGATAAATGAATAATCTTTAAAACAAAGAACTATATCGGTTATTACATTACAGCATATTGCATCACATTATCAGAGTTTACAACAACAAACAGCAGAAAAGAAATACTATATACAAGTTGATACACCACGCCATCCAGCTTGCCTCCAGATCTCTACAGCAACTCCTGAATTCCAGAATGACCTGATAACCTGACTCTAGACTTCCCGTGTGGAAAATGATGGGCACCCAGAGTTTATGAAGAGAACAATAAACTCCAGGTCAGTCATGGGACTGGTGTGAGAACTTAAAACAGTTATTCTTTAAAAACGAACAGAGAAATATTTTAAATTTGATTCGCAATGCTTTTAGAAAATGTAACTACCATAAGGCCTCCTGCCACACACACAATGCAAACGCAGAATTGGAGGAGATTTCTCCTTATGATAGTCAAATATGCTTGATACGCAGATTTCTTTGATATTATTATTATAAGTGCAAAGTGTAGGAATTTTTTTTGAAAGTATAATATAAATCTTAGCCAGCATAGGCATTCTGCACTTATGCCTACTATAGCTACCATGTTCAATAGCAGGTTACCGCCACATTCCATAGCAGGTTATACAACTAAAACCATACAAGGTTCGTATTATTTCTTTGGATTTTCCAACAAATGGTTAGGCCAAGGAACTTCCCATTACCCCATGGGTACGCCTCTGGAAAGACGCCCCGAGAACCTAACCGGATCTCTGCCAACACAAGACCGGGTTACCCCTAGCTGGGTAACAACTGACACGAGTATGTCATCCCCCGGTCGTAACCGACCTAAATCCCAGGATTCACCAACAACCACAAAGAAATAAATTTGCAGCGACCGCATAGGTTAAGTATCAGGGCTCCATACCATAATACCACCTCTATCCAGAAGAAAATGACATACACTAAGGGGGTGCTATCCCCTAATAACCTTGCCACATCTTTCCTGTTTTGACCATTACCGAGGTGTGAGGTCCGACGAAGTCTCGTTCACAAAGCTACGCTTTATACAAAAGTTGTGCTTTGATCACAAATGATCAGCAACACTCAGCATGCCACGTTACCAAATTGGGAATAGATCACTAGTAACCATCAACTACATAACCACTGAGCTCGTACGTCTCAGAGAAGGGCGTTAAGCTAAGAGAATAAATTCTCCGCCACCAACAGAAATGTATTTGATAGAAACCAGCTTTACATTTCAAATTGTAACGTCAAACACACATCCATACAAGTCCATTCCGGGATCGAGCAGAACCGCAGGCACTTCCAAAGAAGCCCTTGAAAATCCGGATATTCACTAATCACGTCCGGAATTCGCATCACAAAGGGTGATAAAATCTCTATATCGGAGATCAGCCAATGCAGAGTCCTTCGACGGTAATCCTTCCGTTTTCGAAAATATCCGGTCTTCAACACTGGTCTTCAAATGCTATCCATTACGACATATCGCTATTCGGAATGGGATTTATGACCCAAAGGTCCTCTCCCGGCTAAACCGAAAAACGAGCGCTTATTTTAAAATAAGTGCAGCATTCAAATTCAAGAAAATCACAAAAAATACCCATTTAAAGGTAAATATTGATAGTCGGTTATTTAACTATCAATTAATTTGCACAATATCACCAGATTCCAAATAATTTCCCAAATTATTTATTTTCCAAAAATATCTTTACAAGATATATTTTTCCAAAAATATTTTTACAAGATATATTTTATTCCACACTTCAACCGTTTGAAACAAATTTCAAATCACTTTTCAATTTATCTTTAAAAGATATAATCTCAAAACATTTCACTTCATATTGGAAAAACATTTCCATACTTATTTAATAATAAGTAATTCACAAATCTATTTATTTTCAATATTTAGAAAATGTTCAATATACTTAAATCACAATAAAAGTATATATTTCATTCTTTAAGGAAAACTTTTCCTTAAACACATTTATTTGAGTCAAAACGAATGTTGTGTAAAACATCGTAACGACAACTCAAAATCACTAGTATAGGGATTCGACATTTAGATAGATATATAATCCCAATACTATATAAAACATTTCCTTTCGAAAATCATTTACTATAACAACAGTGTTATAGTCCACCATTCCCTTTTTATTTCTCGAAAACGTCTATTTCAACAATGAATGTTGAAATCTATGGTTTCGATCCTTAACACATTATAAAACAACTTCAAATCGTTTTAATTCTATTTAAAATATCACTTTCCTAAAATATTTCTTTAATATATCATTCTCTGTCCAAAACGTGAATATACTTCGTTTACCCAATTCAACATTTCTACACATTAAATTTAAAGGGTTATCCACTGTCCAAAATCGTGGATACATCTCCTTTAATAAGCTATAATAATTAACTTATCAAAATAAGTCGATTTCAGATTTATAAAACAAGGTTTATAATTTCCATTTATATTTTATAACAACTTCAACTTATAAAATCACTTTATTAACAAATTCTATCCATATTCCATTTACACGCCAAAATCTAAATTATAAGAAAATTACTTAAAATTCTTTTATTTTACAAAATCTATTCATTTTATAACTTCACAAATCGTAGATTCTGTTCTCTAAAACTCCATCACTTTGATCTATAAAATCCATTTACAACATCAATTGAAAACATCTCTAAAACTCCTTTGTAACTCCATCACTTTGATTTATAAAAATCATTGACACCATATTTTCAAAAAAAATCAACTTTCTACTATATTTATCAAAAATCATATTTTTTATAACATTAAAATTATAACGTTTATTTATTTAAAATGAATCAATTCCAAAATTTAATAAAACGTATACTTTCAAAAATCACTTTAAAAATCCTTTTAAATTTGAAAATCATCACTTTGAAAACCCTTTTAATTTTCTAAAATAGGCCCAATGCTGCAACAACACTAAATATAACAATCACGGCATTCAAAACAACATATATCATATGATAACAGAATATATCACAATATCTGTAAATAAATCAATACGGGTGAGGAATCCAGTTGGAACCCTCCAACCTATTTCCCTGCATCCGCAGATGTTAGCACAATACCAATCCCGTTTTAATACGGAATATCGCGGTACATGGTTTTATATAAAATATTATCCGCTATTATGTGGCGCAATAGGGTCTCATCTGCTATATAATGAGGGAAAATCAACTCCAAGTACATATATAATACCAATTCCACATCAAGGTGAAATATCGCGGTATATGTGTTTAATAAATAAGATCCGCTTAATATGCGGCGTATAGGGACTATTTCAATACAATAGATAATAATTTATCATTCAATCACACAATCAAAAAATTTTAAATCTAACTATTTAAAAATTTAAATCGAAACAATTCGATAGAGTGAGAAGTTCTCACCGTGCTTCCAATCCAGTTGTAGTGTTTTATTTCGAATAAAATTAAAAGCGCGTTTAATTTTACCCATAAATTTCACTAGTTCCAATCGACCCAAATCTAGCTCCATCGCGTAGTATTCGCGAATACGATTCGAACGCAAGTCGTTTTGTCCAAAACGGGCCTCGTATGAAAGAGATATCGCGTTACAAAGATTACACTAATTTTAAATATAATAATTTACATTTTTTTTTAATTTTTAAACCTACTGTCATCTGGACCGTTCGTTTCTTTGCCCCTGCATCTGGGCCGTGTGCTGCCTCTTCTTCCCAAACGTGATAATCACGTACGTGAACCCAAATCGGCCACGTAGGGCTTCAAATCGCCTCCACCTACGATTGTCGAGTCAACGATCAATGAACGCCATTCGAATGCTCGCCTCGAGACACGCCACCACCAAGAGAACGGCCGAGCTCGGTTGCGCCTATCCATCGAAAACCGTGAACGAATGCCGTGACTTCACGTCGAGATCCACATCGATCAGTAGCTCCATTTACGATCTTGACCGTTGGATTTATAGCTCTCGTCGTTGTCTACAACTTTCATTTAGAAAGTTTCGCGAATTAGTTGGTGGATTTGAAGAAATTAAAGGGAGAAAATCATAAAATTTCGGCCATTGAAATTATAGGGCGGCGGTTGAAGCTTGAACCCTAGGGTTTGATGCAAAATGAAATAATAGAGGGCATTTTATAGAAAATTCTCAAACACTACTCACCCGAAATTTTTCCGAACTCCAAACGAAGCGTGCCTTATAATATTTTACCCCTATTTCGAACGCAATGGAATATGTATCGGGAGCCAATTCGTTCAATTTTGGAAGATAGTTTTTCGAATCGACTATTTAAATTTAAAAGTTCACTCAAACCGATTTCAGTGCGTTTAAGCTTGCCTCGAATAAACCGTAAATCCGTTTGACACGAAATTTGAAATCTTACAATAATATAACATTACGGATCCGATGAAACTGGTTTCGTCGAAATCCGAGATTGTTTGAAAAATGGCTATTTTTACTCGTCAATTTAAATATTAAAATATTCAATTTTTCACAAATTAACTTTTAGTTCAATTTTAAAAGTTCTATAACATCATTCTAACTCCAAATGATTTAATACAACTTTACACATCAACTTTAATCATATTAAACTCAATTTCCAATTATTTCTGTAATTTCATATATTAGTTTATCGATTTAATTATCCAATTAAAACTAGATATTCGAAATAAAATTTACTCGACTTACAAATTTTACTTGTTAATATTTAAAATCAATTAAATATACAAATTTCGAATGACAGAAATTCTGGGCCGTTACAAATTTCTCCTCTTAAAAGAATTTCATCCTCGAAATTACCAAGTAAGAAAAAGCCTTGAAATCTATTAACTTTTCAAAGCCATTTCTTCAAATTAAATTTCAAATTCACTTAAGTGTTTAACTTTCCCAAAATCCAATAGTTAAACTTCTTATAAAAACTTTACTAAGTTTTCTAATCATTCTTAGTTATCTTTTCAAAACCAACTATATCATTTAACTTTTTGCTCCAAAATCAAAGTTATAGTTTTCAAAATTTTCCAATTTTCTCAAAGATATTCGAACGCCTTAAATTTTTAGAAAAATTCGCCAGCGTCTCCTTTTCATGGCTCGATCCTAAAAAAAGGGCAATATATATATATATATCACAAATATATATCTCATCAAAGTAACGAGGCATCCCGTAGGAAAAAAAGGTGTAAAAGTACGATATGTAATCCGAGATGTGTACCTAATATATATTAGCGAGCATATACAGCTAATATAGCGCGAAAGCGAGCTCCAAATGCAAAGCAATGCGCAATCCGCACCTACTCGACGCCCAAAAAACAAATGAGAACATGTATATATGCGAGTAATATCAATATACAACATTACCAACAACTATATATTCCAATATAGCAAATGCAATCAAAAGCAATAAATTCAACCATCAACCAACTATCATCCAACAACTTATGCAACAAATCCATATCAAATCAATATACATTCACTTCTCATTAATATTCAATGAATTTTTTTTCCAATTTAAATCGTATTTGATCCATTAACATTGGATTTACTAGCATTCATTCATATTCAATTTCAATTAGTTTGCATTCACTAATTTATATTCAAGCTTGTTCACTTCCAAATCAAATTCAATTCTATTTAGATTTACTTACTTCCAATTTGAATTCAATGATTTATAGCTTTCATTTTCATTTATTGAATTTCATACGAATTTTCTATACAATCTACTAACAACCAGCGTATAACCAACTTAACCAAATTTATTTAAATTTACATTCAATTTGGTTTATCACTTTTAATTCCAATTGGTTTCATATTAAATTGACTTCCATTCAATTTTTTTTTCAACTTCATTAGCTTCTAATGAATTAACACTTACATTCATTATTCTGTATCAGTTCTTTTACATTCGATTGATTTACATTCAATTTGTTCATTAATTCAATTGCTATTTCATTTTACCATATAAAGTTGAATTTCATTTATATAACTCAAGTTCATATTCATCACTTCACTTTATTAATTACTTCGATACCAAAATCAACTTCATTCAACATTACTTAAGTTATATTCCATTTCAAACATCAAATTTAACTTAAATTTCTACTTATAAATCCAGTCCAGATTCCAATTCTAAAGTAAATTCTATTTAACTTTTAATTTTGGAAAATAATTTCCAAAATAAACATGATTCAACATTTTCAATTCATAGTTCAAATTCATTTTTATTTACATCTCATATTTATAAATATATTCACATAGTTTCACATAGTTTCACCTCTTATATATAGGATTACTTCACAATTGTAAATCACATTAATTATAATTCCATCTTAATAATTCATTTGCTTATACAATTTATTCTTTTAATTAACTTATATATATTCTTACATTTTCAACAACCAAACAATCAATTTATATACACTTTAATAATTTCTGAAAAATTATTCCTTGATATATAAAATATAATCAAGGTAAAATTATTTCATTTAACCAATTTAAAGTACTACTATGTCGTTTTGTCTCGTTTAAGAGTTTAGAAACCCCTATCGATACGGTTGTACTTCCCGCACCGACCAGAATTCATAAACAGCTCAACGGATAAGCAAACACAGTATAAAACATTTTTATATTCACTAACAAATACGCGCTCATATTTATTATTACACTCAAACTCATTTTAGAGCACTACTGACTCTATCTCTAATGAGTAATTCCCAACAGAGCCAAGGTTGTCACCTAACCAAATGCTCTGATACCAACTGTAAATATTACGATTTTCAACTCACGAAAGTCGACATTAATACGTCCACTGTATCAACTGTCGAGCAATCGAATGCCGGAAAACCGAACCCTTAGGTTTTAAGAAGAAGAAAAAGATAGAAGAAGAAAGAGAGAAAGAAAAGCAATAGAAACAATATCAGAATCTCACAATCGCAGCGGAATAACGTATAATAGATAAATGAATAATCTTTAAAACAAAGAACTATATCAGTTATTACATCACTTCACATTACATTACATTATCAGAGTTTATAAAAAAAAACAGCGGAAAAGAAATACTATATACTAGTTGTATACCCCGCCATCCAGCTTGCCTCCAGATTTCTAGAGCAAATCCTGAATTCCAGAATGACATGATAACCTGACTCTAGACTGCCTGTGTGGAAAATGATGGGCACCTCGAGTTTAGGAAGAGAACAATAAACTCCAGGTTCGTCATGGGACTGGCGTGAGAACTTAAAACAATTATTCTTTAAAAACTAACAAAGAAATATTTTAAATTTGATTCACAATGCTTTTAGAAAATGTAACTACCATAAGGCCTCCTGCCACACACACAATGCAAACGCAGAATTGGAGAAGATTTCTCCTTATGATAGTCAAATATGCTTGATACGCAAATTTCTTTGATATTATTATTATAAGTGTAAAGTGTAGGAAAACATTTCGAAAGTATGATATAAATCTTAACCAGCATAAGCATTCCGCACTTATGCCTACTATAGCTACCATGTTCAATAGCAGGTTACCGCCACATTCCATGGCAGGTTATACAACTAAAACCGTACAAGGTTCGTATTGTTTCTTTGGATTTTCCAACAAATGGTCAGGCCAAGGAACTTCCCATTGCCACATGGGTACGCCTCTGGAAAGACGCCCCGAGAACCTAACCGGATCTCTGCCAACACAAGGTCGGGTTACCCCTAGCTGGGTAACAACTGACACGAGTATGCCATCCACTGGTCGTAACCGACCTAAATCCTGGGATTCACCAACAACCACAAAGAAATAAATTTGCAGCAACCACATAGGTTAAGTATCAGGGCTCCATGCCATAATACCACATCTATCCAGAAGGAAATGACATACACTAAGGGGGCGCTATCCCCTAACAACCTTGCCGCATCTTTCCTGTTTTGACCATTACTGGGGTGTGAGGTCCGACGAAGTCTCGTCCACAAAGCTACGCTTTATATAAAAGTTGTACTTTGATCAACAAATGATCAGCAGCACTCAGCATGCCACGTTATCAAATTGGGAATATATCACTAGTAACCATCAACTACATAACATCTAAGCTCGTACGTCTCAGAGAAGGGTGTTAAGCTAAGAGAATAAATTCTCCGTCACCAACAGAAATGTATTTGATAGAAACCAGCTTTACATCTCAAATTGTAACGTCAGACACACATCCATACATGTCCGTTCCGGGATCGAACAAAACCGAAGGCACTTCCACACATGCCCTTGAAAATCCGGATATTCACAAATTACGTCCGGAATTCCCATCACAAAGGGTGATAAAATCTCTATATCGGAGATCAGCCGATGCAGAGTCATTCGACGGTAATCCTTCCTTTTTGAAAATATCCTGTCTTCAACACCGGTCTTCAAATGCTATCCACTATGACATATCACTATTCGGAATGGGATTTAAGACCCAAAGGTCCTCTCCTGACTTAACCGAATAACGAGCGCTTTTTTTAAAATAAGTGTAGCATTCAAATCCAAGCAAATCACAACAAATACCCATTTAAAGGTAAATATTGATAGTCGGTTATATAACTATCAATTAAAATGTACAACATCACCAAATTCCAAATAATTTCCCAAATCATTTATTTTTCAAAAATATCTTTACAAGATATATTTTTCCAAAAATATTTTTACAAGATATTTTTTTTTCCACACTTCAACCGTTTGAAAACAAATTTCAAATCACTTTTCAATTTATCTTTAAAAGATATAATCTCAGAACATTTCACTTCATATTGAAAAACATTTCCATATTATTTAATAATAAGTAATTCACAAATCTATTTATTTTCAATATTTAGAAAATATTCAATATACTTAAATCACAATTAAGTATATATTTCATTCTTTAAGGAAAACATTCCCTTAAGCACATTTATTTGAGTCAAAACGAATGTAGCGTAAAACATCGTTACGACAACTCAAAATCACTAGTATAGGGATTCAATATTTAGATAGATATATAAATCCTAATACTATATAAAACATTTCCTTTCGAAAATCATTTACTATAACAACAGTGTTATAGTTCACCATTCCCTTTTTATTTCTCGAAAACGTCTATTTCAACAATGAATGTTGAAATCTATGGTTTCGATCCTTAGCACATTTTAAAACAACTTCAAATCATTTTAATTTTATTTAAAATATCACTTTTCTAAAACATTTCTTTAATATATTATTCTCTGTCCAAAATCGTGAATATATTTCGTTTACCCAATTCAACATTTCAACACATTAAATTTAAAGGATTATCAACTGCCCAAAATCGTGGATACATCTCCTTTAATAAGCTATAATAATTAACTTATCAAAATAAGTCGATTTCGGATTTATAAAACAAGGTTTATAATTTCCATTTATATTTTATAACAACTTCAATTATAAAATCACTTTATTAACAAATTCTTTCCATATTCCATTTACACGCCAAAATCTAAATTATAAGCAAATTACTTATAATTCTTTTATTTTACAAAATCTATTCATTTTATAACTTCACAAATCATAGATTCTGTTCTTGTATAAAAATCCATTTACAACATCATTTTAAAACATCTCTAAAACTCCTTTATAACTCCATCACTTTGATTTATACAAATCATTAACTCCATATTTTCAAAAATATCAATTTTCAGCTATATTTCTCAAAAATCATAATTTTTATAACATTAAAATTATAACGTATATTTATTTAAAATGAATCAATTCCAAAATTTAATAAAACGTACACTTTCAAAAATCACTTTAAAAATCCTTTTAAATTTGAAAATCATCACTTTATAGACCCTTTTAATTTTCCAAAATAGGCCCAATGCTGCAACAACACTAAATATAACAATCACGGCATCCAAAACATCATATATCATATGATAACAGAATATATCACAATATCTGTAAGTAAATCGATACGGGTGAGGAATTCAGTTGGATCCCTCCAACCTGTTTCCCTGCATCCACAGATGTTAGCACAATACCAATCCCGTTTCAATACGGAATATCGCGGTACATGGGTTTATATAAAATATTATCTGCTATTATGCGGCGCAATAGAGTCTCATCCGCTATATAATGCGGGAAAATCAACTCCAAGTACATATATAATACCAATTCCACATCAAGGTGAAATATCGCGGTATATGTGTTTAATAAATAACATTCGCTTTATATGCGGCGTATAGGGTCTATTTCAATACAATAGATAATAGTTTATCATTCATTCACACAATCAAGCAATTTTAAATCTAACTATTTAAAGATTTAAATCTAACTATTTAAAAATTTAAATCGAAACAATTCGATTGAGTGAGAAGTTCTCACCGTGCTTCCAATCTAGTTGTAGTGTTTTATTTCGAATAAAATTAAACGCGCGTTTAATTTTACCCAAAATTTTCACTCGCTCCAATCGACCCCAATCTAGATCCATCGCGTAGTATTCGCGAATACGATTCCAATGCAAGTCGTTTCGTCCAAAACGGACCTCGTATGAAAGAGATATCGCGTTACAAAGATTACACGAATTTTAAATATAATAATTTACATTTCTTTTTAATTTTTAAACCTACTGTCATCTGGACTGTTCATTTCTTTGCCCCTGCATCTGGGCCGTGTGCTGCCTCTTCTTCCCAAACGTGATAATCACGTACGTGAACCTAAATTGGCCTCCTAGGGCTTCAAATCGCCTCCACCTATGATCGTCGAGTCAACGATCAATGAACGCCATTCGAATGCTCACCTCGAGACACGCCACTACCAAGAGAACAGCTGAGCTCGGTTGCGCCTATCCATCGAAAACCGTGAACGAATGTCGTGACTTCACTTCGAGATCCACGTCGATCCGTAGCTCCATTTACGATCTTGACCGTTGGATTTATAGCTCTCGTCGTTGTCTACAACTTTCATTTAGAAAGTTTCGTGAATTGGTTGGTGGATTTGAAGAAATTGAAGGGAGAACATCAGAAAATTTCAGCCATTGAAATTATAGGGTGGCGGCTGAAGCTTGAACCCTAGGGTTTGATGCAAAATGAAATAATAGAGGGCCTTTAATAGAAAATTCTCAAACACTATTCACCTGAAATTTTTCCGAACTCCAAACGAAGCATGCCTTATAATATTTTACCCCTATTTCGAACGCAATGGAATATGTATCGAGAGCCAATTCGATCAATTTTGGAAGATAGGTTTACGAATCGACTATTTAAATTTAAAAATTCACTCAAACCGATTTCAGTGCGTTTTAGCTTGCCTCGGATAAACCGTAAATCGGTTTGACACGAAATTTGAAATCTTACAATAATATAACATTGCGGATCCGATGAAACTAGTTTCGTCGAAATCCGAGAATGTTTGAAATATGGCTATTTTTACTCGTCAATTAAAATATTAAAATATTCAGTTTTTCACAAATTAACTTTTAATTCGATTTTAAAAGTTCTATAACATCATTCTAACTCCAATATGATTTAATACAACTTTACACATCAATTTTAATCGTATTAAACTCAATTTCCAATTATTTCTGTAACTTCATATATTAATTTATCGATTTAATTATCCAATTAAATCTAGATATTCGAAATAAAATTTATTCGCTTACAAATTTTACTTGTTAATATTTAAAATCAATTAAATATACGAATTTCGAATGACAGAAATTCTGGGTCGTTACAAACTTCTCCTCTTAAAAGAATTTCATCCTCGAAATTACCAAGTAAGAAAAAGTCTTGAAATCCATTAACTTTTCAAAACCATTTGTTCAAATTAAATTTCAAATTCACTTAAGTGTTTGACTTTCCCAAAATCCAATAGTTAAACTTCTTATAAAAACTTTACTAATTTTTCTAGTCATAATTAGTTATCTTTTCAAAACCAACTATATCATTTAACTTTTCACTCTAAAATCAATGTTATAGTTTTCAAAATTTTCCAATTTTCTCAAAATTTTCCGACGCCTTAAATTTTCAGAAAAATTCGCCAGCGTCTCCTTTGTGCGGCTCGATCCAAAAAAAAATGGCAACATATATATATATATATATCACAAATATACATCTCATCAAAGTAATGAGGCATCCCACAGGGAAAAGTGTAAAAGTACGACATGTAATCCGAGATATGTACCTTATATATTATTAGCGAGCATGTACGGCTAATATAGCGCGAAAGCGAGCTCCAAATGCAAAGCAATGCGCAATCCGCACCTACTAAACACTCAAAAAACAAATGAGAACATGTATATATGCAAGTAATATCAATATACAACATATATCAATAACTATATATATTCCAATATAGCAAATGCAATCAAAAGCAATAAATTCAACCATCAACCTATTATCATCCAAAAACTTATGCAACAAATCCATATCAAATCAATATACATTCACTTCTCATTAATATTCAATGAATCTGTTTTCCAATTTAAATCATATTTGATTCATTAACATTGGATTTTCTAGCATTCACTCATATTCAATTTCAATTAGTTTGCATTCACGAATTTATATTCAAGTTTGTTCACTTCCAAATCAAATTCAATTCTATTTAGATTTACTTACTTCCAATTTGAATTCAATGATTTATAGCTTTCATTTTCATTTATAGAATTTCATACGAATTTTCTATACAATCTACTAACAACCAACGTATAACCAACTTAACCAAATTTATTTAAATTTACATTCAATTTGGTTTATCACTTTTAATTCCAATTGGTTTCATATTAAATTGACTTCCATTCAAATTTTTTTCAACTTCATTAGCTTCTAATGAATTAACACTTACATTCATTATTCTATATCAATTCTTTTACATTCGATTGATTTACATTCAATTTGTTCATTAATTCAATTGCTAGTTCATTTTACCATATAAAGTTGAATTTCATTTATATAACTCAAGTTCATATTCATCACTTCACTTTATTAATTTACTTCGATACCAAAATCAACTTCATTCAACATTACTTAAGTTATAGTCCATTTCAAACATCATTTGTTTTAACTTAACTTAAATTTCTACTTATAAATCCAGTCCAGATTCCAATTCTAAAGTAAATTTTATTTAACTTTTAATTTTGGAAAATAGTTTCCAAAATAAACATGATTCAACATTTTCAATTCATAGTTCAAATTCATTTTTATTTACAACTCATATTTATAAATATATTCATATAGTTTCACCTCTTATATATAGGATTACTTCACAATTGTAAATCACATTAATTATAATTCCATCTTAATAATTCATTTTCTTACACAATTTATACTTTTAATTAACTTACATATATTCTTACATTTTCAACAACCAAACAATCAATTTATATACACTTTAATAATTTCTGAAAAATTATTCCTTGATATATAAAATATAATCAAGGTAAAATTATTTCATTTACCCAATTTAAAGTAATACTATGTCGGTTTATCTCGTTTAAGAGTTTAGAAACCCTATCGATAGGGTTGTACTTCCCGCACCGACCAGAATTCATAAACAGCTCAACGGATAAGCAAACACAATATAAAACATTTTCATATTCACTAACAAATACGTGCTCATATCTATTATTACACTCACACTCATTCTAGAGCACTACTGACTCTATCTCTAATGAGTAATTCCCAACAGAGCCAAGGTTGTCACATAACCAAATGCTCTGATACCAACTGTAAAGATTACGATTTTCAACTCACGAAAGTCGACATTAATACATCCACTATATCAACCATAGAGCAATCGAAGGCCGGAAAACCGAACCCTTAGGTTTTAAGAAGAAGAAAAAGATAGAAGAAGAAAGAGAGGAAAAAAAGCAACAGAAACAATATCAGAATCTCACAATTGCAGCGGAACAACATATAATAGATAAATGAATAATCTTTAAAACAAAGAACTATATCAGTTATTGCATTACATCACATTACATTATATTATCAGAGTTTACAACAACAAACAGCGGAAAAGAAATACTATATACTAGTTGATACACCACGCCATCCAGCTTGCCTCCAGATCTCTAGAGCAACTCCTGAATTCCAGAATGACCCGATAACCCGACTCTAGACTGCCTGTGTAGAAAATGATGGGCACCCAGAGTTTCGGAAGAGAACAATAAACTCCAGGTCAGTCATGGGACTGGTGTGAGAACTTAAAACAGTTATTCTTTAAAAACAAACAGAGAAATATTTTAAATTTGATTCGCGATGCTTTTAGAAAATGTAACTATCATAAGGCCTTCTGCCACACACACAATGCATACGCAGAATTGGAGGAGGTTTCTCCTTATGATAGTCAAATATGCTTGATATGCAAATTCCTTTGATATTATTATTATAAGCGCAAAGTGTAGGAAAACATTTCGAAAGTATAATATAAATCTTAGCCAGCATAGGCATTCCGCACTTATGCCTACTATAGCTACCATGTTCAATAGCAGGTAACCGCCACATTCCATGGCAGGTTATACAACTAAAACCGTACAAGGTTCGTATTGTTTCTTTGGATTTTCCAACAAATGGTCAGGCCAAGGAACTTCCCATTGCCACATGGGTACGCCTCTGGAAAGACGCCCCGAGAACCTAACCGGATCTCTGCCAACACAAGGCCGGGTTACCCTTAGCTGGGTAACAACCGACACGAGTATGCCATCCCTCGGTCGTAACCGACCTAAATCCTGAGATTCACCAACAACCACAAAGAAATAAATTTGCAGCAACCACATAGGTTAAGTATCAGGGCGCCATACCATAATACCACCTCTATCCAGAAGGAAATGACATACACTAAGGGGGCGCTATCCCCTAATTACCTTGGCGCATCTTTCCTGTTTTGACCATTACCGGGGTGTGAGGTCCGATGAAGTCTCGTCCACAAAGCTATGCTTTATACAAAAGCTGTGCTTTGATGAACAAATGATCACCAGCACTCAGCATGCCACGTTATCAAATTGGGAATATATCACTAGTAACCATCAACTACATAACCTCTAATCTCTATGTCTCAAAGAAGGGTGTTAAGCTAAGAGAATAAATTCTCCGCCACCAACAGAAATGTATTAGATAGAAACTAGCTTTACATCTCAAATTGTAACGTCAGACACACATCCATACAAGTCCGTTCCGGGATCAAACAGAACCGAAGGCACTTCCACAGAAGCCCTTGAAAATCCGGATATTCACAAATCACGTCCGGAATTCCCATCACAAAAAGTGATAAAATCTCTATATCGGAGGTCAGCCGATGCAGAGTCATTCGACGGTATTCCTTCATTTTTGAAAATATCCCGTCTTCAACACCGGTCTTCAAATGCTATCCGTTACGACATATCGCTATTCGGAATGGGATTTATGACCCAAAGGTCCTCTCCCGGCTAAATCGAATAACGAGCGCTTATTCTAAAATAAGTGTAGCATTCAAATTCAAGCAAATCACAACAAATACCCATTTAAAGGTAAATATTGATAGTCGGTTATTTGACTATCAATTAGTATGCACAACATCACCAAATTCCAAATAGTTTCCCAAATTATTTATTTTTCAAAAATATCTTTACAAGATATATTTTTCCAAAAATATTTTTACAAGATATTTTTTTTTCCACACTTCAACCGTTTGAAACCAAATTTCAAATCACTTTTCAATTTATCTTTAAAAGATATAATCTCAAAACATTTCACTTCATACTGGAAAAACATTTCCATATTATTTAATAATAAGTAGTTCACAAATCTATTTATTTTCAATATTTAGAAAATATTCAATATACTTAAATCACCATTAAGTATATATTTCATTCTTTAAGGAAAACATTCCCTTAAATGCATTTATTTGAGTCAAAACGAATGTAGCGTAAAACATCGTTACGACAACTCAAAATCACTAGTATAGGGATTCGACATTTAGATAGATATATAAATCCCAATACTATATAAAACATTTCCTTTCGAAAATCATTTACTATAACAACAATGTTATAGTCCACCATTCCCTTTTTATTTCTCGAAAACGTTAATTTCAATGAATGTTGAAATCTACGGTTTCGATCATTAACACATTTTAAAACAACTTCAATTCGTTTTAATTCTAGTTAAAATATCACTTTCCCAAATCATTTCTTTAATATATTATTCTCTGTCCAAAATCGTGAGTATACTTCGTTTACCCAATTCAACATTTCTACACATTAAATTTAAAGGATTATCCACTGCCCAAAATCATGGATACATCTCCTTTAACAAGCTATAATAATTAACTTATCAAAATAAGTCGATTTCGGATTTATAAAACATGGTTTATAATTTCCAGTTATATTTTATAACAACTTCAACTTATAAAATCACTTTATTAACAAATTCTTTCCATATTCCATTTACACGCCAAAATCTAAATTATAAGCAAATTACTTATAATTCTTTTATTTTACAAAATCTATTCATTTTATAATTTCATAAATCATAGATTCTGTTCTTTTATAAAAATCCATTTACAACATCATTTTAAAACATCCCTAAAACTCCTTTATAACTCCATCACTTTGATTTATAAAAATCATTAACTCCATATTTTCAAAAAAATCAATTTTGAACTATATTTCTCAAAAATCATAATTTTTAAAACATTAAAATTATAACGTTTATTTATTTAAAATGAATCAATTCCAAAATTTAATAAAACGTATACTTTCAAAAATCACTTTAAAAATCCTTTTAAATTTGAAAATCATCACTTTAAAGACCCTTTTAATTTTCCAAAATTGGCCCAATGCTGCAACAACACTAAATATAACAATCACGGCATCCAAAACATCATATATCATATGATAATAGAATATATCACAATATCTGTAAGAAAATCAATACGGGTGAGGAATCCAGTTGGATCCCTCCAACCTGTTTCCCTGCATCCACAGATGTTAGCACAATACCAATCTTGTTTCAATACGGAATATCGCGGTACATGGGTTTATATAAAATATTATCCGCTATTATGCGGCACAATAGGGTCTCATCTGTTATATAATGCGGGAAAATCAATTCCAAGTACATATATAATACCAATTCCATATCAAGGTGAAATATCGCGGTATTTGTATTTAATAAATAACATCCGCTTTATATGCGGCGTATAGGGTCTATTTCAATACAATAGATAATAATTTATCATTCAATCACACAATCAATAAATTTTAAATCTAACTATTTAAAATTTAAATCGAAACACTTCGACTGAGTGAGAAGTTCTCACCGTGCTTCCAATCCAGTTGTAGTGTTTTATTTCGAATAAAATTAAACACGCGTTTAATTTTACCCAAAATTTTCACTAGCTCCTATCGACCCCAATCTAGCTCCGTCGCGTAGTATTCGCGAATATGATTCGAACGCAAGTCGTTTCGTCCAAAACGGACCTCGTATGAAAGTGATATCGCGTTACAAAGGTTACACGAATTTTAAATATAATAATTTACATTTCTTTTTAATTTTTAAACCTACTGTCATCTAGACCGTTCGTTTCTTTGCCCCTGCATCCGGGCCGTGTGCTGCCTCTTCTTCCCAAACGTGATAATCACGTACGTGAACCCAAATCGGCCTCCTAGGGCTTCAAATCGCCTCCACCTACGATCGTCGAGTCAACGATCAATGAATGCCGTTCGAATGCTTGCCTTGAGACACGCCACCACCAAGAGACAGCTAAGCTCGGTTGCGCCTATCCATCAAAAACCATGAATGAATGCCGTGACTTCACGTCGAGATCCACGTTGATCCGTAGCTCCATTTACGATCTTGACCGTTGGATTTATAGCTCTCGTCGTTGTCTACAACTTTCATTTAGAAAGTTTCGCGAATTGGTTGGTGGATTTGAAGAAATTGAAGGGAGAAAATCAGAAAATTTCGGCCACTGAAATTATCGGGTGGCGGCTGAAGCTTGAACCCTAGGGTTTGATGCAAAATGAAACAATAGAAGGCCTTTTATAGAAAATTCTCAAACACTATTAACCCGAAATTTTTTCGAACTCCAAACGAAGCGTGCCTTACAATATTTTACCCCTGTTCCGAACGCAATGGAATATGTATCGGGAACCAATTCGATAAATTTTGAAAGATAGGTTTTCGAATCGACTATTTAAATTTAAAAATTCACTCAAACTGATTTCAGTGCGTTTTAGCTTGCCCCAGATAAACCGTAAATCCGTTTGACACAAAATTTGAAATCTTACAATAATATAACATTGCGGATCCAATGAAACTTGTTTTGTCGAAATCCGAGACTGTTTGAAAAATGACTATTTTTACTCGTCAATTTAAATATTAAAATATTCTATTTTTCACAAATTAACTTTTAATTCGTTTTTAAAAGTTCTATAGCATCATTTTAACTCCAATATGATTTAATACAACTTCACACATCAATTTTAATCATATTAAACTCAATTTTCAATTATTTCTGTAACTTCATATATTAATTTACCGATTTAATTATCCGATTAAATCTAGATATTCGAAATAAAATTTATTCCACTTACAAATTTTACTTGTTAATATTTAAAATCAATTAAATATACGAATTTCGAATGATAGAAATTCTAGATCGTTACAAACTTCCCCTCTTAAAATAATATCATCCTCGAAATTACCAAGTAAGAAAAAATCTTGAAATCCATTAACTTTTCAAAACCATTTGTTCAAATTAAATTTCAAATTCACTTAAGTGTTTAACTTTCCCAAAATCCAATAGTTACTATAAAAACTTTACTAAGTTTTCTAATCATACTTAGTTATCTTTTCAAAACCAACTATATCATTTAACTTTTCACTCCAAAATCAAAGTTATAGTTTACAAAAATTTTCAATTTTCTCAAAAATATTCTAAGGCCTTAAATTTTCAGAAAAATTCGCCTGCGTCACCTTTGCGCGGCTCGATCCGAAAAAAAGGCTATATATATATATATCACAAATATACATCTCATCAAAGTAATGAGGCATCCCGTAGGGAAAAAAGTGTAAAAGTACGATATGTAATCCGAGATATGTACCTTATATATTATTAGCGAGCATATACGGCTAATATAGCGCGAAAGCGAGCTCCAAATGCGAAGCAATGCGCAATCCACGCCTACTAAACGCTTAAAAAACAAATGAGAACATGTATATATGCAAGTAATATCAATATACAACATATACCAGCAACTATATATTCCAATATAGCAAATGCAATCAAAAGCAATAAATTCAACCATCAACCAATTATCATCCAACAACTTATGCAACAAATCCATATCAAATCAATATACATTCACTTCTCATTAATATTCAATAAATTTGTTTTCCAATTTAAATCACATTTGATTCATTAACATTGGATTTACTAGCATTCATTCATATTCAATTTCAATTAGTTTGCATTCACTAATTTATATTCAAGTTTGTTCACTTCAAATCAAATTCAATTCTATTTAGATTTACTTACTTCCAATTTGAATTCAACGATTTATAGCTTTCATTCATTTATTGAATTTCGTACGAATTTTCTATACAATCTACTAACAACCAACGTATAACCAACTTAACCAAATTTATTTAAATTTACATTCAATTTGGTTTATCACTTTTAATTCCAATTGGTTTCATGTTAAATTGACTTCCATTCAATTTTTTTTAAACTTCATTAGCTTCTAATGAATTAACACTTACATTTATTATTCTATATCAATTCTTTTACATTCGATTGATTTACATTCATTTTATTCATTAATTCAATTGCTGATTCATTTTACCATATAAAGTTGAATTTCATTTATATAACTCAAGTTCATATTCACCACTTCACTTTATTAATTTACTTCGATACCAAAATCAACTTCATTCAACATTACTTAAGTTATATTCCATTTCAAACATCATTTGTTTTAACTTAACTTAAATTTCTACTTATAAATCCAGTCCAGATTCCAATTTTAAAGTAAATTCTATTTAACTTTTAATTTTGGAAACTAATTTCCAAAATAAACATGATTCAACATTTTAAATTCATAGTTCAAATTCATTTTTATTTACAACTCATATTTATAAATATATTAATATAGTTTCACCTCTTATATATAGGATTACTTCACAATTGTAAATCACATTAATTATAATTCCATCTTAATAATTCATTTGCTTTTACAATTTATTCTTTTAATTAACGTATATATATTCTCACATTTTCAACAACCAAACAATCAATTTATATACACTTTAATAATTTCTAAAAAATTATTCCTTGATATATAAAATATAATCAAGGTAAAATTATTTCATTTACCCAATTTAAAGTAATGCTAAGTCGGTTTATCTCGTTTAAGAATTTAGAAACCCCTATCGATACGGTTGTACTTTCTGCACCGACCAGAATTCATAAACAGCTCAACGGATAAGCAAACACAATATAAAACATTTTTATATTCACTAACAAATACGCGCTCATATCTATTATTACACTCAAACTCATTCTAGAGCACTACTGACTCAATCTCTAATGAGTAATTCCCAACAGAGCCAAGGTTGTCACTTAACTAAATGCTCTGATACCAACTGTAAAGATTACGATTTTTAACTCACGAAAGTCGACATTAATACGTCCACTGTATCAACTGTCGAGCAATTGAAGGCCAGAAAATCGAACCCTTAGGTTTTAAGAAGAAGAAAAAGATAGAAGAAGAAAGAGAGAAAGAAAAGCAACAGAAACAATATCAGAATCTCACAATCGCAGCGGAACAACATATAATAAATAAATGAATAATCTTTAAAACAAAGAACTATATCAGTTATTACATTAAATCACATTACATTACATTACATTATCAGAGTTTACAACTACAAACAGCGGAAAAGAAATACTATATACTAGTTGATACACCACGCCATCCAGCTTGCCTCCAGATCTCTACAGCAACTCCTGAATTCCAGAATGACCTGAAAACGTGACTCTAGACTGCCCGTGTGGAAAATGATGGGCACCCAGAGTTTAGGAAGAGAACAATAAACTCCAGGTCAGTCATGGGACTGGTGTGAGAACTTAAAACAGTTATTCTTCACAAAAAATAGAGAAATATTTTAAATTTGATTCGCAATGCTTTTAGAAAATGTAACTACCATAAGGCCTTCTGCCACACACACAATGCAAATGCAAAATTGGAGGAGATTTTTCCTTATGATAGTCAAATATGCTTGATACACAAATTTCTTTGATATTATTATTATAAGTGCAAAGTGTAGGAAAAGGTTTCGAAAGTATGATATAAATCTTAGCCAGCGTAGGCTTTCCGCACTTATGCCTACTATAGCTACCATGTTCAATAGCAGGTTACCGCCATATTCCATGGCAGGTTATACAACTAAAACCGTACAAGGTTCGTATTGTTTCTTTGGATTTTCCAACAAATGGTAAGGCCAAGGAACGTCCTATTGCCACATGGGTACGCCTCTGGAAAGACGCCCCGAGAACCTAACCGGATCTCTGCCAACACAAGGCTGGGTTACCCCTAGCTGGGAAACAACCGATACGAGTAGGCCATCCCCTGGCCGTAACCGACCTAAATCCTGGGATTCACCAACAATCACAAAGAAATAAATTTGCAGCAACCACATAGGTTAAGTATCTGGGCTCCATACCATAATACCACCTCTATTCAGAAGGAAATGACATACACTAAGGGGGCGCTATCCCCTAATAACCTTGCCGCATCTTTCCTGTTTTGACCATTACCGGGGTGTGAGGTCCGACGAAGTCTCGTCCACAAAGCTACGCTTTATACAAAAGCTGTGCTTTGATGAATAAATGATCAGCAGCACTCAACATGCCACGTAATCAAATTGGGAATATATCACTAGTAACCGTCAACTACATAACCTCTAAGCTCGTACGTCTCAGAGAAGGGTGTTAAGCTAAGAGAATGAATTCTCCGCCACCAACAGAATTGTATTTGATAGAAACGAGCTTTACATCTCAAATTGTAACGTCAGACACACATCCATACAAGTCCGTTCCGGGATCGAACAGAACCGAAGGCACTTCCACAGAAGCCCTTGAAAATCCGGATATTCACAAATCACGTCCGGAATTCCCATTACAAAAAGTGATAAAATCTCTATATCGGAGATCAGCCAATGAAGAGTCATTCGACAGTAATCCTTCATTTTTGAAAATTTCCCGTCTTCAACACGGGTCTTCGAATGCTATCCATTATGACATATCGCTATTCGGAATGGGATTTATGACCCAAAGGTCCTCTCCCGGCTAAATCGAATAACGAGCGCTTATTTTAAAATAAGTGTAGCATTCAAATTCAAGCAAATCACAACAAATACCCATTTAAAGGTAAATATTGATAGTCGGTTATTTGACTATCAATTAATATGCACAACATCACCAAATTCTAAATAATTTCCTAAATTATTTATTTTCCAAAAATATCTTTACAAGATATATTTTTCCAAAAATATTTTTACAAGATATTTTTTTCCACACTTCAACCGTTTGAAAACAAATTTCGAATCACTTTTCAATTTATCTTTAAAAGATATAATCTCAAAACATTTCACTTCATACTGGAAAAACATTTCCATATTATTTAATAATAAGTAGTTCACAAATCTATTTATTTTCAATATTTAGAAAATATTCAATATACTTAAATCACCATTAAGTATATATTTCATTCTTTAAGGAAAACATTCCCTTAAATGCATTTATTTGAGTCAAAACGAATGTAGCGTAAAACATCGTTACGACAACTCAAAATCACTAGTATAGGGATTCGACATTTAGATAGATATATAAATCCCAATACTATATAAAACATTTCCTTTCGAAAATCATTTACTATAACAACAATGTTATAGTCCACCATTCCCTTTTTATTTCTCGAAAACGTCTATTTCAACAATGAATGTTGAAATCTATGGTTTCGATCCTTAACACATTTTAAAACACCTTCAAATCGTTTTAATTCTATTTAAAATATCACTTTCCCAAAACATTTCTTTAATATATTATTATCTGTCCAAAATCGTGAATATACTTCGTTTACCCAATTCAATGTTTCTACACATTAAATTTAAAGGATTATCCACTGTCCAAAATCGTGGATACATCTCCTTTAATAAGCTATAATAATTAACTTATCAAAATAAGTCGATTTTGGATTTATAAAACAAGGTTTATAATTTCCATTTATATTTTATAACAACTTCAACTTATAAAATCACTTTATTAACAAATTCTATCCATATTCCATTTACACGCCAAAATCTAAATTATAAGCAAATTATTTATAATTCTTTTATTTTACAAAATCTATTCATTTTATAACTTCACAAATCATAGATTCTGTTCTTTGTAAAAATCCATTTACAACATCATTTTAAAACATCTCTAAAACTCTGTTATATCTCCATCACTTTGATTTATAAAAATCATTAGCTCCATATTTTCAAAAAAATCAATTTTCAACTATATTTCTCAAAATCATAATTTTTATAACATTAAAATTATAACATTTATTTATTTAAAATGAATCAATTCCAAAATTTAATAAAACGTATACTTTCAAAAATCAATTTAAAAATCCTTTTAAATTTGAAAATCATCACTTTAAAGACCCTTTTAATTTTCCAAAATAGGCCCAACGCTGCAACAACACTAAATATAACAATCACGGCTTCCAAAACATGATATATCATATGATAACATAATATATCATAATATCTGTAAGTAAATCAATACGGGTGAGGAATCCAGTTGGATCCCTCCAACCAGTTTCCCTGCATCCATAGATGTTAGCACAATATCAATCCCGTTTCAACACGGAATATCGCGATACATGGGTTTATATAAAATATTATCCGCTATTATGCGCCGCAATAAGGTCTCATCTGCTATATAATGCGGGAAAATCAACTCCAAGTACATATATAATACCAATTCCACATCAAGGTGAAATATCGCGGTATATGTGTTTAATAAATAACATCCGCTTTATATGCGGCGTATAGGGTCTATTTCAATACAATAGATAATAATTTATCATTCAATCACACAATCAAGAAATTTTAAATCTAACTATTTAAAATTTAAATCGAAACACTTCGATTGAGTGAGAAGTTCTCACCGTGCTTCCAATCCAGTTGTAGTGTTTTATTTTGAATAAAATTAAACACGCGTTTAATTTTACCCAAAATTTTCACTAGCTCCTATCGACCCCAATCTAGCTCCGTCGCGTAGTATTCGCGAATATGATTCGAACGCAAGTCGTTTCGTCCAAAACGGACCTCGTATGAAAGTGATATCGCGTTACAAAGGTTACACGAATTTTAAACATAATAATTTACATTTCTTTTTAATTTTTAAACCTACTGTCATCTGGACCGTTCGTTTCTTTGCCCCTGCGTCTAGGCCGTGTGCTGCCTCTTCTTCCCAAACGTGATAATCACGTACGTGAACCCAAATCGGCCTTCCAGGGCTTCAAATCGCCTCCACCTACGATCGTTGAGTCAACGATCAACGAACGTCGTTCGAATGCTCGCCTCGAGACACGCCACCACCAAGAGAACGGCTGAGCTCGGTTGCGCCTATCCATCGAAAACCGTTAACGAATGCCGTGACTTCACGTTGAGATCCACGTTGATCCGTAGCTCCATTTACGATCTTGACTGTTGGATTTATAGCTCTCGCCGTTGTCTACAACTTTCATTTAGATAGTTTCACGAATTGGTTGGTGGATTTGAAGAAATTGAAGGGAGAAAATCAAAAAATTTCGGCTATTGAAATTATAGGGTGGCGGCTGAATCTTGAACTCTAGGGTTTGATGCAAAATGAAATAATAGAGGGCCTTTTATAGAAAATTCTCAAACACTATTCACCCGAAATTTTTCCGAACTCCAAACGAAGCGTGCCGCCTGGCGTTTATAATGTTTTACCCCTATTCCGAACGTAATGGAATATGTATCGGGAGCCAATTTGATCAATTTTGGAAGATAGGTTTTCGAATCGACCATTTAAATTTAAAATTCACTAAAACCGATTTCAGTGCATTTTAGCTTGCCCCGGACAAACCGTAAATCCGCTTGCCCCGGACAAACCGTAAATCCGATTGACACAAAATTTGAAATCTTATAATAATATAACATTACGGATCCGATGAAACTAGTTTCGTCGAAATCCGAAACTGTTTGAAAAATGTCTATTTTTACTCGTTAATTTAAATATTTAAATATTCATTTTTTCACAAATTAACTTTTAATTCGATTTTAAAAGTTCTATAACATCATTCTAACTCCAATATGATTTAATATAACTTTACACATCAATTTTAATCATATTAAACCCAATTTCCAACTATTTCTGTAACTTCATATATTAATTTATCGATTTAATTATCTAATTAAATCTAGATATTCGAAATAAAATTTATTCGACTTACAAAGTTTACTTGTTAATATTTAAAATCAATTAAATATACGAATTTCGAATGATAGAATGGGTCGTTACATAAAATAAATAAAAATTGGTAAATTTAGGACTTAAGTTCCAGAATTTTGAACATTTCTTTCTGGAATATAATATTAATGTTATTTGGGAGTATTTTATGATATAAATATTTCAATATAATTTGAAAGAAATTTTTTAAGGAAACTTTGGAAAGAAATAAGTCTAGCACTTCCCTCTCTGTCGCTGGAAAATAATTTCGGTGATGAGTGCACGCATCATCGATGTTCATTTTCGGGTCTCAAAGTAGGGAGACTACTGTAGTAGTTTTACTACATAATCGTTTTGATAAAGTAATCTTAATATTAATTCCAAATATGATTTGATATATATGTGTGTGTGTGTGTGTTATTTTAAATGATTTAAAATGGAACCCGACATTTAGTTCTAAAATTCCTATAAATTAGAGATTTCAATTATTGTAATAAAATGAAATTTGACTATTTAATAATTGGAACTTCTAAAATGAAAATAAGAAGATTAAATTCTAAGTATAAATGAAATTAAAATTTGTAACTTGTAAACAAAATGAAATGAAAATTAGAAATGATAACTATCGAATAGTAAGTTAATTAAAATGAAATAAGACAAACTTGTGTAACACCCAATTGCATTCTTAAGACATATATATAACTTACCAAATTTTTTAAAAGTTGTAATGTTAACTAGAGATATGTAATAGAATATTATACAAGTAAAACTTAAATGATGAAAATGTTCAATAGAATTACTTTTTAAATAAGAATTTGATATTATAATGGGTATAAACTTAAGCTATAATTGAAATACTACTAAATAAAATGAAATAGAAAAGTGAGTAATGTAAGTAAATGATTATAAACATAAATTCATGTTTGAAGCTATTTACAATTAAAGTAAATAATAAAATGAATACTATATTAAATTAAATGATTATAACTTCAGAAATTGTTAAAATAATTTAGAAAATAGATTTGATATTCAATGACACTATATATGGGGATGAATGTAAATAGAGAAGTAAGAAACTTAAGTATGAACTTATGCACAAATGAATATAATATCTAGTGGGAATCAAGTATATAAATTAATAAATGTAAACTAAACTGCAATAAAATGTATGTAATACTTGAACATTGAAATCATTGATTACTATAAACAACTGAATGGAATCAATTTATGTAAGAAATGAATGTAACGAAGTAAAAAGAAATTGGCATTATATGGATAAATGAAAAATGAATTTTTTTGAGTAATGAATGAAAATAAATGAAAATAAACACTGAATGAATGAATGTGAATTTATTTGCAAAGGAACCTATATAGTACTTTAAGAATTGATTTATATATGTTTAAGTAATTATATATGAGTAGCATATGTAAGAATATAAATAACATAGGTAAACAAATGAATATGAATGAATGAAATAATTATTATATGATTGAAACCAAAGAAAGTTAAAAATATAAATGTAATTGAACTTGAAAAATGCTTGGAGTTATGGTTTGTTTGTTTTTGGGTTGTTTGGTAATGGATACTTCTAATGGTTTAGGATGTATAAATGATCTATTGAGTTTTATCTAAGACTGTAGAGTATATGATATACTTAATAGTTATTTTCCATGTTATACAATTAAAAGTTTGTGAACCCGAACAAACCATTTGTTTTGCTTGTTATAGATGGATGGCTATTTCATTGATTTCATGTGATTATCGTATGACTTTGGTTGCAAGTGATTGTTGTTATGTTATATTGATTATTTGTTATTAATTGAAACAACTTAAGCATTTCACTTTTATATAATTATTGACTCCTTTGGATTATATAAGTGAAATACAGGTTATGGAAGCAATTGCTACTACTTTTGATTTCATAAATTAACGTTGTTTGCCCGACAAGTAGGTACGTTCTCGAATTACGGTTTTCTAGCTATATTATATTATTTTCCTATTATTGGCATATATTATTTTGAAATATATGTGATATATATTGTTATTATTGATATTACTATTTCTCCTAGATTTCCCCGTACAAAGGAGACTCTGCCGAAATTTTTCATGAATTTTGAACCTAGAAATTTTATAAAATGTTTTCCAGACTTTCATTAACTTGAATATAAAGGATTTAATATATTTTATTTAAATTATTTAATTATGTAAATTATTGTTTATAAATTTAATATTTTGAATAAGATATATTGATTTCTTAATTCCTTCTTTTCTCTTCTTTTTCTTTTTCGGGGATGAAAAGTTTTGAGTGAGGGAGAGTGTAACGACCCATAAATTTAGATAACTAAAAATTGTTAATTTAATGAAGATTTGTGATATAATGTTGGGAGAAATAAAAATTTGTGATATATTAATGAAATACTAACTAAAATGAAATATAATAATGTTAATTTAAGTTAATTATTAACAATGTGAATGAAATTCCAATTAATTGAATTAATATAAATGTTATACTTGGCTATGAATTGAGCATAAGAAAACAAATGCAAGTATTGAATTAATTTATGAATCAGTATATAATCAATGATAATTGAAGAAAATCATTGTTAGGTAAGTAATTATAACATTGGTTGTAAATCATAAACTTATTAATGTGACTAAAAGTTAATTGTGACAAACTATTATATGTTACCCATTTATTTAACCTGTTAAATTAAATTGAAAATCAACTGCAATTAATTCCCTTAATTAGTTCAGTTAATGTAGATTAAATTGATCATTGTAGAATATTAATTCAATAAGATGTAACCAATGTAAATTTTAATCATCATATGACTATTGATTTGAATAAAAAAATGGAATCAGGTTTGATTAATTTATGTGAATTTATATTATAATAAATGGATTTATTGCAATTTAATGCAAATAAATGTTACAATGAAGTGAGTTAAGACAATAACTGAAAACTGTGAATGTAATAAAATGAGTAGAAATGTTAATGTTATTCATAAGGTAATAATTGACTAAATAAAAGAATGAAACCAAGATAAATAAATTTATTGAGATTTTAAATTATAATAAAACTGAAAAAATTTCAATGTAATTTAATTATTGCAACCAATATGGTAAACGGTGAATTTGGAGAACATTAATGTAATAAGTAGTGAACCAATGTTAATTATACCCATAAGATGATAATTGATTGGATAACAAAAGTGGAAATCAAATAAATGGACTTATTGGAATTTTAATTTGTACTAATTGTATTTTATTGAAATTGAAATTAAATATTGTAATTTGTGAAATATTGAATATTAGTTTGACAAAGAAATTAGGTTTTAAAGATTTTAAAATACTTAGTAATGTAAAATGATATATATTGTAAATTGTTAAATTTGAATTGAAAAAGTGATTTAATTAATTTAATATTAATTTATTTAATTAACATGAAAATAGGCATTTTGGCCATTGATTCGGATTTCGATGGAACTAGTTTCATCGGATCCATAATGGTGAGTCATTGTTAGGTTTCAAGTTTCGTAGCAATCAGACTGGTCATTTGATCGTACGGACTGCCAAGAAATCAATTTAATTGGAATCAATTGAAATCAATTTGAAATAAGCTGATTTTAACATAACTTCTTCATATGATGGAATTAGGACTTGAAACTAGTTCCATTGAATTTAAAACTATCGAAAACATCTATTTTGATATATGGGATGACCCATTTTTGTTTCGGAGACAGAACGGGCTTTTTGAGTCGTTTATCGTTCAACGTGTGAATCAATCTAGTTCATTCATTCTATATTTCCGCTTTGCCTATAAATCGCCCGTTATAAACTCTAGAAACCTTTTTATTTTCTACTATCTGTACGTATATTTTTTTCTCATCTCCACTTTCCAATGGCAGAAACAAACTCCAATTCCCAAACCCTCAAATTCAATTTCAAAACCAAATCCAAAATCCAAACTCCTTAAACTATACCAAATTATATACCGTCTTGAAGCTCTCTACGAGCGCAACTCAGATCTACTATTCGTCTTTTCCATCGAATCATCATTTATTCAGAAATTGAGATTAAACCTCGGCCGTTCGTTTTAGGATTTTGACGATCCAACGATGGATCGTCGTCCGATCGACGATCAAAAAGTGGCGTTGGGAAGCTGGAGTCGTGCAGGTCAACGTAGCGCCATTCATTTGTCCCTAGGAACCACGAAGTGGCCCTGATTTTCCGATTTGACCAACAGTGGAGGGGGGTGGGAGGTGTTTGTTCCAGAGGGGCCATGGAGGTAGGGGATGGCGTCAGAGATACTTGATCGGGGTAGAGCATCTCGTGGGCGGTGGCGAAATTCTATGTATGGCGGCGGCTAAGGGTTTGAACTGCGTATTTGCGCTCGCGATTTAGGCAGGCACGTGATGCCACATGTGCAGGGTAACGTATTGTGTTATCTTTCATTTTATTTATTTATTTTCAATTCTAAGTTGTTTAACTTCTAACGGCCATAACTTTCGCATACGAGGTCCAATTCATGCGTGGTTTGTTCCGTTGGGATCATATTGCAATTCTGAACATTTTGACGTTGGTTTGGTCGAATTGATAAACTATTTGAATTTGGGCTCTGAATTGGATTTTAAATCGATTTAAAATCGAAGGTGGGTGTTTTAACCCACTCACAACTTCTACAATTTCTTTTATTAGTTAAATTAAATTTGTGATATGATTAGGAATTTATTTATGACTGTTTGATATACCGTCATTTTAGTTAATAAGAACTTATTTCTAATTAAATATCCATTTAATTTATTACTGGATTTAAATTGCCAGTTAATTACCTGTAATTGATAATTAGTTAATTGTTGATATTTATTGGTTGAATTGAATGGTGATTATGATGGATGTTTGATTATTGATATTGGAAGATTGGATGTTATGTTTAATATATATATATATATGTGTGTGTGTGTATATATATATATTGTTATCACTTTGCAAATTCCCTTTGTTATTATTTGGAAAATCACAATGGGTTGAAATAATATATACCCGAATGATCTGCAGATTAAGAAAAAATCGCTATGGGTTGGAATGATAGACTCGAGCGTTTTTATGGATTTTTAATACTTAATTCAGGGTTACGGTTTGAAATGACATATAACCGTAAAATTTTAAATTGCGGATCGAAATGATAAATATCTGTATCACTTGATCCTAGGGTAAAGAATAATATACAGACAACGGATTTGTTAGTTTAAATTATTTTTAAATCCATAAATTTTTGAATTTGGTTAAATGATGTTTTGCAATAATTTTGATTTATGTAAATGGAATTATCATTGGAATTCAAGTTTTAGGTTGAAATTGGAATTGGTTCAAAGGGATTGTTTAAAGGAATTAAAAATTGAAATTGTAGAATTGAATTTTGAAATATAAATGAAATTTTTTGGATCAAGTGATTGAAATTATTTGAAATATAACTCGGAATATATAATGAATTTGGAGTAACTTAAATCGATATTTCAAACATGAGTTGAAAGCAATATAGAACTTAATATTTTATTGAGAATTTGAATTTAAAGATTCAAAATTGGGTTTGTCGATTTGGAGACATAAATGGTTCAGATGTGCTGAAATAAAATAAATAGTTTAAACTGATTTTTAATCCCAAATTCATATTTTATTATAACTGCTTAAAATATATTATTTTAAAATTCCTAATTATATAGATTTCACATTATTAAACTACTTTAACCTATATTAACTATATTAAATCATTTTAACCTATTCAAACCATTTAATTTATTTCAAATTAATTTGCCAATTTTAACTTATTTTAAATCTAATTAATCTATTTTAAAGCTATTTGATCTGTAACGATCCGTCTTTCATTCCACGGAAAGACGCATCATTAATAAGAAAGAAAGGGATAGAAAAAAGAAAAGATAGAAATAAAGAACGAAAAAACATTAGAATCTCACAGCGAAACGAAAAAATTATATTAATCACATAAGTATTACATAATATACCACATCTATCAGAGTTACACAGCTTATATGTCACAAACTAGACAGTTATAAACACCTGTCTATCATAAATTTCAAAATACAACACAGAAATACCACCATAGTGGAAACACCTATATATCTATAAACGCTGAAGCCTCCTGCTCCAATTCTCCTCCAGAATCCATCAAAGCTAACCTGAATCCCTTGGCTACTCGTAAAAATTTGAGTACCGGGTCAGACATGGGTCGGGTGTGAGTAAATGAGTTAAAGTTGCTTAACTTTGAAAACCTTTGAAAACAAAAGGTATCTCGTAAGACTTCCAGCACATAAACACGGAATTTTTTTTACCTTACGATAACCAAAACATTTGATAGGAAATCCAGTTACATTATAATAGTGTCTAGGGTTTTCAAGTAAAATACAGAAATAGCTGGAATGCTTACATCTCACGTTCCAACATAGTTGGGCACAATCAATACGTACAACACTTATTGGAGATTGGATTCCACACAATGGCAGGGCTACTGGGGTACCGTCCGTCACAGTACGTAGCCTAGATCATCGTACCGAGGATCCACCCTAAATCCCCTGCAACACAAGGCCAAAACCATCCCTTACTGGATAGTCCCGAACAAGACAACCCCAGCAGTTGTTGCAATCAACTGCCCACACAGCCGAATAAAAAGGAACCTCTAGACAGGGGAAATCTTATCCTACTTGGATGCTACCCACTTATCCTTTCTGCACCTCCCCCGTTTTAGTCATTCCCGCTTGATGAGGCTTGAGGCTACGATTACCTTATCAGAACACATCACTTAGAATGCTCATCGTCCTCCAATGATGATGTTTTGAAAGCATTCAATCCATAGAAGTTCGTTCCGTGTTCGAACGAAACCGAAGGCACTATCTCGTTACACTCATTTTGGAATCACCCTCAGAGTTAACGACAACATCCCTTGCACTATGAATCTTCATCTCGATCATCACTTGAGATTCATGACCTATCGTTTAATTTGCATCGATGTGGTTTTCGAATATCCAAATTTGAACATCCAATCCCGGTCTCACTGAAATCCAAAACGCCGTTTTAAGGCCAAGTTGTTTTAAATTAAAACAATTTAATTCATTATCTATATTCACACAGATAGATAATTCACATTATCAAAAATAGATAATCCATAACATCACAATTCAACCAAAGCATCTCATATCACAGATCAGCATATATCCCATATCAAAGATATCAAACAATCCAAGGCATTCAATATCATTCAGCCATCCATAAGCAAATATTAATTAATCATACTATCTCTAATTAATTTAAAATAAAATAAATTAATTATTTCCATCACTATAAATCCTGCTTACTTAACCATTAATTAATTACAAACCAAATTAATTAATAATCCTTTAATTACCAATCTTAATTAATCATTAATGATTAATTATTGTTATAATTATATTAGGTAATTAGCCTTTAATTAATTACACAAATTAATTATCCTTAACCATTTACAGTAATTAATTTTTAATTACTCCCATTAATTAATTAACTATAATTAATTACAATAACCCTTAATTAATTACATTAATTAATTATTCTATAATCACTTATATTGATTAATTATTCTTTAATTAATCACATTAATCGACCTTTAATTACTTCATTAATTACATTAATTAATGATCCTCGAATTATTTCTTTAAATAATTATTGTTCAAATTAATCAAATTTAATAATTAATCACATTCATTAATCAACCTTGATTAATCATATTTAGTAATTAACTATCCTTAATTAATTACATTACTTAATTAACTTCTAAATAAATTTTATTAATTAATTCTTTAATTAATTACACTATGTAATTAATACTTAATTACTTCCACTAAGTAATTATCCTTCTTATTAATTACACAGAGTAATCGAACCCAAATTACTTCCATTAATTAATTATCCTTCAACAAATTACATCCAGTAATTACCCATTAATTACTCCACTAAGTAATTACACTTTATAAATTACATTAAGTAATTATACTTAACCAATGATCAAGTGATTACCTTTAATTAATTAAACTAGTTAATTAATTTAAATTAATCACATTAATTTAATTAATTTGAGTAATTAATTCCTTTAAGTACTTTCATTAAGTAATTATACTTTAATTTGATCATTTTTAATTACAAATTTATTAATCCGTAATTAAATTTCTTAATTAATTAATGCTTAATTTTAACTTAATTAATCTTTAATTACTTAATTAATTAATTTCTAACAATTAATTAATAATCTTTACTTATCCAATTAATGATCCTTAATTACAAATTAATTAACCCTTAAAATAATTAACAAACAACCCTTAATTATTTGTTTATTAATCCTTAATCATTAATTAGTTAAATTAATGAATTACTCTTTAATTACTTTATTAATTTAATTAATCTCAAATCATTAAATCTTAATTAACTTAAGGTAAAACATTATGCTTATCAATGATTTAATTATCATACATCAGATTTAAATCATTTAATTTTAAAATTAACTTTCTAATTAAATCATAAAATTTTGGATTTAAAATAACAAAATCAAGTTAAAAAGTTTTTAAACATTTATTTTAACATTTAAATCTTTTAAAACTTGTTTAAAACATTTTATTTGGAAAACAAATTTATTTTCAAATATACTTAAATCTTTAAACTTGTTTAAAACATTTTGTTTTTATAAAACTTTATTTTTCAAAATCATGTCACACCATTTATTTTGAAACCCCATACATTCACTTAAAAACTTGATTTAAAACTTATCAAACTTCAACTAAAATCTGAAAATAGATTTCTTTTGAAAACAAAGTCGTTTTAAACTTGAAACTTTAAAACTATTCTTGTTTTAAATTTTCTTTTAAAACCCGATATGCTTCTTTTAAAAAAAACTGGCAAAAAAAATTACCCTAGCCTAACTCGATCATCCCTGAGCAAATACAAGAGCTCTCACATAAACATCCAGCCTTGAGGCCAACATGAAAACGACTCGAGAAAAACTCGAGTAAGCCTGATACCTAAGCCATCACTGACACGAACGTGGGGTCATGCACATGCACCGACCAACCATGATGCTCCGAACCAACGACGCTAACTCCGACACATCTCCGTTGACTCCCAAAGCCCCTTCGACCACCCAGATCTTACAATCCCACCTTAAATAAAAATCGAGCTAAACGAACGAGCCTGGAACCAAAACTTCGACCAACAACCCCTTCGCCAACGATGAAACGACCACGAAACCCTCATCTTTCTGACCACAACTGCACGACCCTAGGAATGCTTTCCCCTACATGCGAACGCCTCTGACCCACCCTAGACTTTGCCATTACCCCGAAAACGTCGACGAACCAAACACAACACTAACCCTACCTTGCCTCCGATAGGTCGCCACGATCACCAGAAAAATCTACCAACATTTTCCTGGGTCCATCCACCTACCAGCCTCCTTCGACCACAAACTCGACGCCGTCCACCATATTGATCACCAGAAATTGGAAATAAACCCATAACCCTCTAACTTCGATTTTCTCAGTGATTACTAAACTAAAAATTATGATTTTAGTCCCTAAATTCATGATTTTCTAACTTTAATATGGATTTATAATCCAAATCAGAAATTAAGATGTTTGATTTTAACTCATGTTAAGATCATTACTGTATTTCCTTATAATTTGAAATATTTACTACATATAAAATCCTGAGATCATTTTAAAAATTAATGTTACCAAGTTACCAAACTTTTTACTATAAAGATCTTAATATATAATTCATTTGTTTGGGAGATATAATTTTTTATATTGATGAAAGTATTACTATAATACAACAAAGATGATCATCTACCTACGCAGACATATCACATATATGTAAACACATACATTCAAATCTAAGCATACATGCAAATCATTTCATACTATTTTACTTCAATATTCCATTCATGAATCAAAGTTAAATCTCATATTTGAAAACTGCTTTTAAAATAAAGTTCACTCACCAGAAATTAGTTAAGCTGAGCTTTAAACTTAGATGTTTTGAAAACTTGAATTGCATTTTTGCTGAGAATGTTTTAGCTTGAAAACAGAGGTGATGATGCTTTGTTTTCTTGATGATATTTTGAAAATTGAAGCTTGAAGATGCTTGAAATCTGAAGCTTGTTACTGGAAATCTTTTATCGTTGAGATGATTAAGACTTTGACTAAGTTGGAAGCTTCATTTTCTTCCAGGTTTATAGATGGTGATTGCTTTTGGATTTCTGTTTGAATAAATGTTTATAGGCTAATGTGTTTCTGGTTTATAGATTTAACAGGCTTTTATTTTAGAGTTTTCTTGATTTTGGATGAAGATAGGAAAACAATGAGAAGAGAGGAGATATATGTTTTATAGTGTTAAATTTTGATTTTGTTGAAAATTAAAGAAACTAAAAATTAAAAGATGACACTTGTAAAATTCAACTAAAATTTGTCATTACATTTGTTTATTAGTTTACACATGTTACTAATATAACTTAATGTATTAACACTTGTCATTAAGTAATTTTTATTTATTTTAAATGTTAATATATAGCTTTTTATACTTAATTTACTAATTAATAAATACTTATCTAAATATATATACAAACTTCTTTAAAGAAAATATTACAAAATAAATTATATACAAATAAAATCTTATACATATATTTTTAAATCCAAAATATTTTAAAATATCTATCTTTTGAATTTCAATTTTAAATCCAAATTAAATTTAAAAATCCAACTTTAAAATCAACTTATATATGCATATATAACAACATATTAAGTTTGAAAATAACAATTCTATTTTCTTTAAAATCGATTTATATCTATTTATAAAAATAACACATTACTAATACTGTTTAAAAATAACAATTTTGTCAATTTTAAATAATTTGTAAAGGAAATTATCAAATTATTTATAAATGACTTATATTACTAAATGAATTAATGTATCATATGTTTGTGAATGTTTAAATTTTTATATATATTTACAAATCATATTTATAAAGAATATTTAAAAAGAAAATAAAACAAACCTTTTTTTTAATCTTATTTAAAATTAAACTTAAGATAAAATGTAATTTAAACAATTAAACATTTACCTTAAGTAATTTGAAACTATATGGTTAACTATTTAAATAACCTTTGAAATTTTTTATATTATATTTAATCATAACTTCCAAATTACCAAAATATATATTATAATTTGAAAACATGATTTTATTTGTTAAATTCAAACCAAAGCTTTTCTATTTACAATATATACAAATATATATACATTATAAATAGAAAACATTTTATTAACTTTAAAAGATAAAATTCACCAATTAAACATTTATTTGCTTTTAAAAGAATAAACTTGCTAATTTAAATTAAAATTATATAAGAAAATTATCAAATCAATTTAATTATTAATATAGATTATTAAATTGATAGTGTCCAAAGTTCCGAGTCATCACATTCCTCCCCCTTAAAAGAATTTCGTCCTCGAAATTTAAAAGCAAAGATAATTTAATAACCCATCAGAGATCTTAATTTTAAACCACTAGCATATATTATCAACCATATGTTAACAACCATAGCAACTAATTCACTCAAACAAACAAATCTAACGATCCTAACACAAATTAGGATAGACCTTCCTAACACTATCTAGAGTTCCTAAGTGTAAACACTGGGATACTCTCTCCACTTAATCCAAACAATCTACACTACCAAGCTTCTAAGCTCCTACTCACCTCAATCTACGATCTGAATAGGATATCAGACCATTGTCAAGTCCTGCTAAAATACCAAGTCCACCTGAACTGGTTCCATAACCAATGATGGATCATACACATACTCCCTCAGAGATACGTGAAATACATTGAATCCCAGTCATCAAAACTGGCAATTCAACCCTGTAAGCCAAAACACTTATCCTTACAAGAACACAGAAAGATCCAATATACCTCAGAGCTAGCTTCCTAGTTTTACCAAATCTTAAAGCTCCTCTGATCGGAGAAAACTTATCCAAAATCAAATCTCTGACTTCGAAATTCAAATTTCTCCGTCTCTTATCCATAAAACTCTTTTGACGACCCCGGACTGCCTTCATCCTTCCTGATCAGCTCAACTTTCGCTGATGCCTTTTGAAACAACTAGACTAAAAACAACCCAACAAAATGATCCTTTCCAGATCTACCGAAATCAAGAGCACAAACTCTACCCCACAATCACCTGTAGACTTAAAACTTACCTCTCCTATCCGAAAAAGACAAAACAGGTGCACTCGCCAATCTTGCCTTTAGATCCTAAAAATTTCCTATAGAAGTCTGCGGTCGCTTCCACTCTAGAACAACTACTACCTTGCTTCTGCTGCGCAAATCTGATCTGGAGTAGATGGGAATGCTATCGATGAATCCAAGCACAGACTTGACCGACACATCCCGGAAGACAAGGTTCAACAGATCCATAAAGAGAAAACTCAGAAGTTCCATGAAATCCTGAGCTGCTTCACCAAATCCACTTTCTAGAAGCCATCTCTCTACTTAGCTGAACCATCGGTAGCTCCAGAAATCCTAGTTGATATGTAAACTAAATCTCCATATGCTATGGAAAACCTTGACTTCTACAAAGACATCCGAAAAATCTTTGACAACTTCTATAATTCTAACTTCTTTTTGAGACGCCTCAAGCCCATGCAAAACATTACTCAAAAGAACACTCAACTATCTCAAGTTACTTTTGCGATCTACCCAGATCAATTCCAAAGAATACCGTTCTCTCTTCACTAATGAGAACATCTTATGCTTGTCTAACCAATCCATCGAAATTCCAAAATAAGGTCAAATCCCTCAAGAACACCTCTCCAATCAGAAGAAGCTAACGATCCACTCTGCTGCTTCTGATTCCACCTCCAGGAACTGCTTAGCCAGATGACCTTCCTGCTGGCACACAGAACACTCCGAGCTGCAACGCTGCCACTGATGCCAAAGACTTCCTTATCAAAAGCTCTTCGAACCTCAAAGCCATATCATCCAATTCCACATAGAGCCTAGAGGGCAGACATCTCCTCGAGAAACTCGAGCATCAAACCAAACACAAACACCCTGCTGAACTTAGTCTCTTCATCGATGCAAACCTACTTCCTTAAACTTGCTCCAAAAGGAACATCTTCGAAAACATCCATAGTCACCGCGTCTCACCATGCAGCTGCTCCTTCCTGAAATTGCCAAGATACCACTCCGTAAAGACCCAATTTTTCGACTTCCGAAAGTCGACATCAATATGTCCACTGTATCAAATACAGCACAATCGAATGTTGGAAAACCGAACCGTTAGGTTAAAGAAGAAGAAGATAGAAGAAGAAACAAAAAACAATAACAGAATCTCACATTTCGCAGCGGAACAAATATAATAGATAAATGAATAATCTTTAAAACAAAAGCACTATATTAGTTTATACATACATCATTAGACTTTATAACAACACAATACAACGCTAGGCATTTTCGACAACTAATCCATATTAAAACTGAACTTGCAACAATCCCAACGCTGTGGATAATTCATAGTACAATGATATGCTTCACCATCCAGCTTGCCTCCAGATCTCCACAGCATATTTTTCTGACTTCGCTCCATCACTCGCTTCCGCACATCCGACGGATCCAAACTCTAAAAAATTCGCTCACACGAGCGTGACCAAACTTACGCTTCAATGATGAACTCCGAACCTTTAAAAGGTTTCCTTCAGAGATTGGTGAAACCCTTACACCATGCCGCGAAGCTTACTCGAGGCGGTATTAGGTCTACAGCCTCGACATATAGTCTTCCAACCGCACACTAGTGCCTCTTCCATTGGTAGTCGTGCTATACACACCACTACCCTTCCTACCTCTAGAACTCATGTTGGAAAACCCGAACAGATAATCCAACAAATAGGGGTGTATATATATATATATCAAAATTACAAATACGCTCTCTCCAGAAAGAAATCACTCCAAAGCTAGTATTCACTCAACCTAACGCTCTGATACCACCTGTAACGACCTGCCTTTCATTCCACGGAAAGACGCATCATTAATAAGAAAGAAAGGGATAGAAAAAAGAAAAGATAGAAAGAAAGAACGAAAAAACATTATAATCTCACAGCAAAACGAATAAATTATATTAATCACATAAGTATTACATAATATACAACATCTATCAGAGTTACACAGCTTATATGTCACAAACTAGACAGTTATAAACACCTATCGATCATACATTTCAAAATACAACACAGAGATACCACCATATTGGAAACACCTATATATCTATAAACGCTGAAGCCTCCTGCTCCAATTCTCCACCAGAATGCATCAAAGCTAACCTGAATCCCTTGGCTACTCGTAAAAATTTGAGTACCGGGTCAGACATGGGTCGGGTGTGAGTAAATGGGTCAAAGTTGCTTAACTTTGAAAACCTTTGAAAACAAAAGGTATCTCGTAAGACTTCCAACACATAAACACGGAAATTTTTTTACCTTACGATAACCAAAACATTTGATAGGAAATCCAGTTACATTATAATAGTGTCTAGGGTTTTCAAGTAAAATACAGAAATAGGTGGAATGCTTACATCTCACGTTCCAACATAGTTGGGCACAATCAATACGTACGACACTTATTGGAGATTGGATTCCATACAATGGCAGCGCTAATGGGGTACCTCCCGTCACAGTACGTGGCCTAGATCACCGTAGCGAGGATCCACCCTAAATCCCCTGCAACACAAGGTCAGAACCATCCTTTACTGGATAGTCTCGTACAAGACAACCCCAGCAGTTGTTGCAATCAACTCCCACATAGCCGAATAAAAAAGGACCTCTAGACAGGGGAAATCTTATCCTACTTGGGTGCTACGCACTTACCCTTGCTGCACCTCTCCTGTTTTAGCCATTCTCGGTTGATGAGGCTAGAGGCTATGATTATCTTATGAGAACACATCACTTAGAATGCTCAATGTCCTCCAATGACGATGTTCTAAAAGCATTCAATCCGTACAAGTTCGTTCTGGGTTCGAACGAAACCGAAGGCACTATCTCATTACATTCATTTTGGAAACTCCCTCAGAGTTAACGACAATAGTCCTTGCACTCTGAATCTTCATCTCGATCATTACTTGAGATTTACGACCTTTCGTTTAATTTGGATCGACGTGGTTTTCAGATATCCAAATTTGGAATCCGATCCCGGTCTCATCGAAATCCAAAATGTCACCTTTTAAAGCCAAGTTGTTTTAAATTAAAACAATTTAATTCATTATCTATATTCACACAGATAGAAAATTCACATGATCACAAATAGATAATCCATAACATCTTAATTCAACCAAAGCATCTCATATCACAGATCAACACATATCCCATATCAGAGATATCAAACAGTCCAAGGCATTCAATATCATTCAACCATCCATAAGCAAAGATTAATTAATCACACTATCTCTAATTAATTTAAATTAAATTAATTATTTCCAACACTATAAATCCTACTTACTTAACCATCAATTAATTACAAACCAAATTAATTAATCATCCTTTAATTATCAATCTTAAATAATCATTCTTGATTAATTATTCTTTAATTACATTAGGTAATTAGCCTTTCATTAATTACACAATTAATTATCCTTATCCATTTACAGTAATTAACCTTTAATTACTCCCATTAATTAATTAACTATAATTAGTTACATTAACCCTTAATTAATTGCATTAATTAATTATTCTATAATCACTTATATTGATTAATTATCCTTTAATTAATCACATTAATCAACCTTTAATTACTTCATTAATTACATTAATTAATGATCCTCCAATTATTTCTTTAATTAATTATTGTTCAAAATAATCACATTTAATAATTAATCTTTAATTAATCACATTCATTAATTAACCTTGATTAATCATATTTAGTAATTAACCATCCTTAATTGATTACATTACTTAATTAACTTCTAAATAAATTTATTAATTAATTCTTTAATTAATTACACTAAGTACTTAATACTTAATTACTTCCACTAAGTAATTATCCTTCTTATTAATTACACAAAATAATTAAAGCCAAATTACTTCTATTAATTAATTATCTTCAATTAATTACATACAGCAATTACCCATTACTTACTCCACTAAGTAATTACACTTTGTAAATTACATTAAGTAATTATACTTAACCAATCATCAAGTGATTATCTTTAATTAATTAAACTAGTTAATTAATTTAAATTAATCACATTAATTTAATTAATTACATTGAGTAATTAACTCCTTTATTTACTTTCATTAAGTAATTATGCTTTAGTTAACCATTTTTAATTATAAATTAATTAATCCCTAATTGCCAATTAATAAATCTCTAATTCCTTAATTAATTAATGCTTAATTATAAATTAATTAATCTTTAATTACTTAATTAATTAATTTCTAATCATTAATTAATAATCTTTACTTATCCAATTAATGATCCTTAATTACAAATTAATTAACCCTTATATTAATTAACTTACAACCCTTAATTATTTATTTGTTAATCCTTACTCATTAATTAAATTAATGAATTACTCTTCAATTACCTTATTAATTTAATTAATCTCTAATCATTAAATCTTAATTACCTTAAGATAAAACATTATCCTTATCAGTGACTTAATTATCATAAATCATATTTAAATCATTTAATTTTAAAATTAACTTACTAATTAAATCATTAAATTTAGATTTAAAATAACAAAATCAAGTTAAACAAATTTTAAACATTTATTTTAACATTTAAATCTTTTAAAACTTGTTTAAAACATTTTACTTGGAAAAAAAATTTATTTTCAAATATACTTAAATCTTTAAACTTGTTTAAAACATTTTGTTTTTATATAACTTTATTTTTCAAAATCATGTTGCAACATTTATTTTGAAACCCTATACATTCACTTAAATACTTGATTTAAAACTTATCAAACTTCAATTAAAATCTGGAAAAAGATTACTTTTGAAAACAAAGTCATTTTAAACTTGAAACTTTAAAACTGTTCTTGTTTTAAATTTTCTTTTAAAACCTGGTATGCTTCTATTAAAAAAAATTGGCAACAAAAATTACCCTAGCCTAACTCGATCATCCCCGAGCAAATACACGAGAACTCGCGTAAACCTCCAGCCTCGAGACCAACACGAAAACGACTCGAGAAAAACTCGAGTAAGCCCGATACCTAAGCCATCACTGGCATGAACGTGGGTTCGTGCACGTGCACCGACCACCCATGATGCTCCGGCCAACGATGCTGACTCCGACACATCGCAGTCGACTCCTACTGCCCCTTCGACCACCCAGATCTTACAATCCCACCCTAAATCAAAATCGAGCTAAACGAACGAGCCTGGAACCAAAACTTCGACCAACAACCCCTTCGCCGATGATGAAATGACCACCGGAACCCTCGTATTTCTGACCACAACTGCGCCACGACCCCAGCAATGCTTTCCCCTACATGTGAATGCCTCCGACCCACCCTAGACTTTGACATTACCCCGGAAACATCGACGAACCAAACACAACACTAAACCCTACCTTGCCTCCGATAGGCCGCTCCGACCACCTGGATCTTACAATCCCACCCTAAATTAAAATCGAGCTAAACGAACGAGCCTGGAACCAAAACTTCGACCAACAACCCCATCGCCGATGATGAAATGACCACCGGAACCCTCGTATTTTTGACCACAACCGCGCCACGACCCCAGCAATGCTTTCCCCTACATGTGAATGCCTCCGACCCACCCTAGACTTCGACATTACCCTGAAAACATCGATGAACCAAACACAACACTAAACCCTACCTTGCGTCCGATAGGCCGCTACGATCACACCGGAACCCTCGTATTTCTGACCACAACTACGCCACGACCCCCGCAATGCTTTCCCCTACATGTGAATGCCTCCGTCCCACCCTAGACTTCGACATTGCCCCGAAAACATCGACGAACCAAACACAACACTAAACCCTACCTTGCCTCCGATAGGCAGCCACGATCATCAAAAAAATCCACCAACATTTTCCTGGATCCTCCATCTACCAGCCTCCTTCGACCACAAACTCCATGCCGTCCACCACGTTGATCGCCAGAAATTGGCAATAAACCCAAAACCCTCCAACTCCTATTTTCTCAGTAATTACTAAACTAAAAATTATGATTTTAGTACCTAAATTCGTGATTTTCTAACTCTAGTATGGATCTATAATCCAAATCAGAAATTAAGATGTTTGATTTTAACTCATATTAAGATCATTACTATGTTTCCTTATAATTCGAAATATTTACTACATATAAAATCCTGAGATCATTTAAAAAATTAATGTTACCAAGTTACCAAACTTTTTTACTTTAAAGATCTTAATCTAAAATTCATTTGTTGGGAGATATAAAATTTTTTATTGATGAAAGTATTACTGTAATACAACAGAGATGAACATCTACCTACACAGACATATCACATATATGTTTACGTATACATTCAAATCTGAGCATACATGCAAATCATTTCATACTATTTTACTTCAAGATTCCATTCATGAATCAAAGTTAAATCTCAGATTTGAAAACTGATTTTAAAATAAAGTTTACTCACCAGAAATTAGTTAAGCTGAGCTTTAAACCGAGATGTTTTGAAAACTTGAATTGCTTTGTTGCCGAGAATATTTTAGCTTTAAAACAGAGACGATGATGCTTTGTTTTTTTGGTGATCTTTTGAAAATTGAAGTTTGAATATGCTTGAAAACTGAAGCTTGTTACTGGAAATCTTTTATTGTTGAGATGATTAAGACTTTGATTAAGTTGGAAGCTTGATTTTCTTCCAGGTTTATAGATGGTGATTGCTTTTGAATTTCTGGTTGAATAAAATGTTTACAGGCTAATGTGTTTTTGGTTTATAGATTTAACAAGCTTTTGTTTTAGAGTTTTCTTGATTTTAAATGAAGATAGGAAAAGAATGAGAATATAAGATACATGTTTTATAGAGTTAAATTTTGAATTATTAAAAATTAAAGAAAATAAAAATTAAAGGATGACACCTGTATAACTCAACTAACATTTGTCATTACATTTGTTTATTAGTTTACACATGTTACTAATATAACTTAATGTATTAACACTTGTCATTAAGTAATTTTTATTTATTTTAAATGTTAATATAAAGCTTTTTATAGTTAATTTACTAATTAATAAATACTTATCTAAATATATATACATATATATACAAACTTCTTTAAAGAAAATATTATAAAATAAATTATATACAAATAAAATCTTATACATATATTTTTAAATCCAAAATATTTTAAAATATCTATATTTTGAATTTCAATTTTAAATCCAAATTCAAATTCGAATTAAATTTAAAAATCCAAATTTAAAATCAACTTATATATATACATATATAACAACACATTAAATTTGAAAATAACAATTCTATTTTCTTTAAAATCTATTTATATCTATATATAAAAACAACACATTATTAATATTGTTTAAAAATAGCAATTTTGTCAATTTTAAATAATTTATAAAGGAAATTTTCACATTATTTATAAATTACTTATATTACTAAATGAATTAGTGTATCATATGTTTTATATGTTTGTGAATTGTATTTTAATTTTTTTATATATTTACAAATCATATTTGCCAAGCAATATTTAAAAAGAAAATAAAACAAACCTTTTTCTTAATCTTACTTAAAATTAAACTTAAGCTAAAATATAATTTAAACAATTAAACATTTACCTTGAGTAATTTGAAACTATATGGTTAACTATTTAAATAACCTTTGAATTTTTTTATATTATATTTAATCATAACTTCCAAATTACCAAAATACATATTAGAATTTGTAAACATGATTTTATTTGTTAAATTCAAACCAAAGCTTTTCTATTTATAATATATACAAATATATATACATTATAAATAGAAAACATTTTATTAACTTTAAAAAATAAAATTCACCAATTAAATATTTATTTGCTTTTAAAAGAATGAACTTGCCAATTTGAATTAACATTATAAAAGAAAATTATCAAATCAATTTAATTATTAATACAGATTATTAAATTGATATTATCCGAAATTCCAAGTCATCACATAATCTAATTTAATTATATTTAATCTATTTTAAATCTATTTTACTATCCTAAACCAATTTAACAACATCTTTAACTTTAATTAAACTATTTTAGAGTATTTTAACTATTTATAACTATTTAAACTATTTATAACAATCTAAACTATCTTTATAAATTTCAAACTAAATAAGGTGGATGTGTATATTTTAAATCCCGATTTAAATCGAATATGGTTAAATGATATTATAACCTACGTTGGAATTTAAATTACATATTTGATTTGAATATGGAGTTTTGAAATGTGGGTTTTAAACCATTTTGAAACATGTTTTTGGAAGTGAATATAATTTCGAAGTGATAAGGTTTGAAATGAATATGATATTTTGATATCAATTATCAAATGGTTTTGAAATTATAAAAGAATCATCCAGTGTGTAATAAGCGTTGGGTTGTTAAAGAGATCGGGATCAGATATTGTCATACTCTCTACCAATACTGAAAACCACTTTAACAACTTTGTACGTGGTGGAGATTCCATAAATGAAGTAGGATGGTTTGACGAATGATTTCTGTATAAGGCATGATGTGACACTGACTCCCGTGAGTCAGCTTAGATGTGACTAAAACAGGAGCTATACCTGGGCCAAGTGAGGTCATTCCTTCGATCGGACATGCTTCTTCGATACCATATTATGACGTTTATGATTATTTGGTGGCCACCCCTTAATTTTGATTATGGGAGTGTGTTCCGAGGTGGGCGGTAGTAGCTTCCATGCTTTACCACCGGCCCGGTTCCGTAATTGGTAAAACTACCCTGGCATTGCCTCGAGTGCCGTGTTCACATGCCCTAGAGCGCCTTCTACGAGTTTGTTTTGTCCATACCTATGGAGTGCCCTTTGGGTAAACCTCACGGAGGAGCGTGTAGTACTATATAAACTATGGGAATATATATAATGTGTTAAGGAGGATATGGGTAACGCCTTAACGCTATTTTAATACTTTTACTTTACTACAGGCACTATTATAATTGTGTATTGTACTACATAGTATATAGTTTAATGGATTCTTAGGAGATGTGAACCCCGAACATCTCTTAAGTTACTGCACTCATGTTAGACACTGGATAGATGATGTCAAACCCCGTAACATTTTTGACGCCGTCACACTTATTTTTACCGCTGATTTAACTTACATAAGATCTTTTAGTTCTGACTCGAGTGTTTTGTCCTTTCTATTCGCTCAAGTAAGCCTGAGCATTTCAGGGTTGAAGACCTTATTTCTGGAGGGCGAAGACGAAGAATTTATACTACTATTATTTATGATATGTATTCCACTGCCATGTTGTTCCGCTGCATTTATTTATTTATTCTTGTTGTCTGTAACTCTGATTCTGTATTGTATTAATATAATAAAATTTATTTGTAAGCAGCTTTATGAACTGTTATTTGATTATTATATTTTGCCATTTCGCTACGAGATTTTGTATTTGTTTTATTTCTTTCTCTTTTTCTTATTTACCCCATAACAATCTGCCCTTTTGAATGGTTTGAGTCTGATATGTGTGTCTGGTTAAAACGTCCAAAAAGGCCGGTCGTTGCATTAACATTAGTTTCCTCTATTGTATAAAAATGCGTATGATATTTTATGAGAAATATTCCTTTTATCACTGTGTTGATCTTCTAAATTGACTGCTATATAGATTGGAAAACATTATAAATAAAGTAATCCCTTAAAGGTACTTGACTAATGCAAAACAAGACTAGAAATATATAATAATTACAAAATTTATTGAATTAGGTGCTAAAATTAAATAAATTTAAAGTCCTAAAAGTACTATAATTTGAGAAGATAAATTTTAGCGATCGAGGAATAGGGAAACGTTGTTGCAAAACCATAGGTTACTATCACTATGCCTTAAAAGCTGAAATCTATAAATATACCTGTATGCCGATTGTTGATCTAAAATAAAAAAAAAAGTTTTCAAAATTTGAAAATTTACTATGTAATAGGCTAAGGTCAATCATATATGTTAACCCATTGATTAAATCCCAATGTTGTGGATGTGGCTTAATTTGTTTTGAAAGGTTAAAAGATAATAATTTTGGAAATTTTATTCAAAAACATTTGATTTTTAAAATATAAAATACTTTTGATTTTTTTTTGAAAAACGAGTTTTATTTTAAAATTTTCCAACCGTTTCAGAATTTTAACTGAAAAATATTTTGAATGGAAAAAGAGAGTATTTGATTTAGAAATACCACATGCTTAGCTTAGGAAAAGTCAATGGGTTAGCGAATATGAATTTTACTGCTCAGTAGAAGTGATAATGTGTAAAATATAGTTAATTACAAGGGAAAAAGTTGTTTTAGCTTTGAAATTTCTTTTTCCATACTTTTTTGATAAAGGAAAAAAAACTTGTTTTGAAATAACCCTGTTTTAATATTTTAAAAATAAATTTCTTTATGCAGATTGTACTTGGAAATTTGGAAAAGAATCGGGGGCAAAAGAGAAGGTTCCAACATACAGTGATATATGACATACCCCAAATGTTTGAAACCTGTATGGACCTCACCGCACACGATATCAAGCATAAATGATAAATGGTACATCCGTAATTGATCGTCGTCACTCTGCCTTAATCATCATGGATTCTTAGGAAATTAACACAATGCCACAAAAAAAGAGAACGATGGGTGTTTCCCGTATAATACGCTATCAAGACCACAAAGGAAGATCGGTGCCATTATATATATATATATATATATATATATGTGTGTGTGTGTGTGTGTGTGTCTCTGTGTGTATCAAATATAACATCATGTAATCAAACATGTCTATCGCAAATGAAGACCGGTATCTTGTCATCGTCTATCTACATGGATGGCTTCTAGTATAAGACCAATAACATGTACGACCACTAATATAAGGCCAATACAATGTACAATCACTAATATAAGACCCATATTTTTTGTGGTCGCTAATATAAGACCAATGGAATTCATCAAAACATCCACCCAAGGTCGACACCAGGAGGTAGACTTGCATACTACTTCCCGAGTAGACGAAAAGTCTTTTCGATGTCATATAGAGGAAATTGGTCCGGAGGCGAAATGCTTTGGATCTAGGCATTATTACCTAACCCAACCACTAACCGGTGGACTGGTTATGCGATCAGCCCATTGGTCCATGCTTTGAGCTAGGAAAATAATTCCTTGCTTAGAGCCCAATCATGGTCTAATTTTCACTCACTTCGTCTCGCTGCCCAATCACTGGGAGGGATGTTTATGTTGTCACGGTCCCAATCGTTTTGCTACTAAAATGCATTATGCATCTCGACAACCTAACTACACTCTACTACACTTCCTTCATTCATTATAGATGTATATTTATGTATGAACATACACAATACACACCATTTCACACACATTTACACTTATACTTCACAATTCACGGTTCGAGCTTCACAAGAGAAATTACTCGATCCAGTATCGTCTCATGCAACTTAGCACACACAATAGTTGCTATGGCTGTAATTGATGCTCATGACGTGCTTATACACATAAACTTAAATGAAAATTTCGATTGTTTAATAATCAAACCTTACTTTTATTTACTAAACCTTTTCTATAATATAAGTCCAAATATCCTCTTCTACTATCTATAAAATTATGCTAAAAAAAACTTAACTAGCTTAGAAATCACTTTAAGTCTTCTAGCTTATTTGTAGAAGTCATACTTTCTAACTTCTGATTAGTAATAAAATATATAATAATATTTCTATCACTAGTATAACTATAAAATAGAGTTTAATTAATTTATAATCATGTTATAAATAGTATCAACTCTATCTAACTCAGTTTAATACGAATAGAGAAAAAATTTATATATACGAAATCTTAATCAATTGTCGGAATACCTACCCAAACCAATCCAATCAAATAGCAAGATAGTTATATATATATATATATGTGTGTGTGTGTGTGTGTGTGTGTGTGTGTGTGTGTGTGTCTACACACACATGTATGTGTGTATTTATTATTCTACCTCTTCTAGGTAATATTTTCAGTATATATCATTACAGGAGTTTATACAAAAATATAAATTCAGAGTTATAACTCCGCTCCCCTAACCCATATTTCTTTAAATGTCCAAATCTTATCCATGCCTATAAGATGTCGTTGGTAATCTTAGTACAAGTGCAACGGGAAAGACTGCTTCTCGATTATAACTCATATGCAAGGGATAAGAATTGCATATGAAGTAGGATTAATTTACATATTTAAATAAATTAACCGACTTAATTTATCTCTAATCACTTTCTTCCCTATCTCTTTTATTTTAAATTCCTACCCATTAACCACCTATTTCTATCACTCCCGACCATCGCTACAAGCCATCGGACCTCATCCCATCACCATCGTCATTCTCCACTTTGCAATTCGAACATGATGAGCTCCTCCACGTTGGCCACCTAAATCCAATCATGACAGTGCACCCCTTTCTCGACTTGGCGATTTAATATTCCCCAAATGATGACCGACTTCACAGAACTTTCCCCATACATATGCCACTTTATATGGAACTCAATTATAATCGTTATTCGCCTCAGCTCCACCTAAGGACCCTGCAAATCATAACCCTAGTCCCTTCCTTCACAAAAAATCACTTCCACGATAGTCACTCCTCCTCCTTTTCCTTAAACCAAGGTTCAACACTCCTCCGGCTATGAAACATAAAAGAGAACAAAGTGTGCGAGAGAGGGTGTGGAGCCGTACTTCCTTTTCCAAGTAGATTGAAGGAAGAAAATATTTTTAAAAGGGGAGAGGATAATGGAAGAGTCAAAGAGAGAGAGAGAGAGGGTGCACTAGCGCGTGCACATACAGACACACACACACACACACACACACACACACACAACTAGAATCAATGGCCCTATTTATGTGGCACCAATTTGTGGCTCCTCATTATAACCCATAAATTTCTATTTAATTATTGTTATTTCTCTCTCCTATCACATGGACTAAATATTTAAACATAAACTTGTGACTGATATCAAGGGGTTACAAATGGTGCTAGATAATGGGGGTTATTGATTTTAGTTTTTGTGTGTCTATATATATATATATATATATATATATATATATATATATATAACTCCTTAAGTAAATTACTACACGTTTCGCGCTTGCACGATCTCACGACATACTTGATTGCCTTGAAACTCGTCGATGCACATAACTTTAATTCTCTGGCCCCAATGGTATAAACCTCATCACCATCTAAGACGACGCTTTAGTATGATAATTTCATGAATTTTGAGATCGTTTTGGCTAACGGATTGCCAGATCAAAAAATTCTTTAACTATTCGTCTCGTAATGAAATCCTTATCCCAGAATCCCAAGTCATTAGTCAAGATCCTACTAGACCAGACTAGCATGTATTTTTATAAAGTAACTATAACAATATGTAAATCATAAAAATATCGTGACTCCAAATATAATGATATTTATTTATATTTTGATTAGCAATGTCGAACTAGACTTAACGGAAGTGGTCTCGAGTCCTAATCCGACCATATGAAAAAAGTCATATGTTGGACCTTCTGCTTAATTAAAGATTCAATATTTAATTAATTATGAATATCCAGTCATTAAAATTATGGGTTGTTACATATATATAGTAGTAAAATGCAAATACTCGCTCTTAATACTTTCCCAATCCTTATTATAGAAAAAGTTTTGCTCTGATACCAAACGTAACAACTACTATTTTCGACCTACTGCTTTAACATAACTCATGATATGTAAAAAAAATATACTGAAAATGACATGTCATTGGTGATTGATAACAAGAGACAGACAATAAATATATTATATCTATCTCCTTTGAACTCATAGCGGAAGGCAACAATATATAATATAGTCAAAAATCACTATATTTCAAACTGATAGATTCAATGTATATATACAAGGAAGACACAATGAAATCCAATCCAGATGGACAAACATAATTCCAAACCAATGTTAGATGGTACTTATATTGTGACGACCTACCTTTCATTCCACAGAAAGACGTACCATCATAAAGAAAGAAATAGGCAGAAAAAGAATAGATAGAAAGAAAAAACAACAATATCAGAATCTCACAGCGGAAACGAAACAAATTATAATATTTCACATAGATATTACATAGTCATTATACATCAGAGTTACACATTTTCACAACATCATCACATTAGACAGTTGTGAAGACCTGTCTATCCATTACATTCCAAATACAACAGACAAAAGACTTCAATACAGCGGAAAAGAGATAGATATATAGATACGCCAAGGTTCCTGCTCCGAGCTTCCCAAAATTCGTCAACCAAAATCTAATCACATGGCTACTCATAAAAATGTGAGTACCCAAGAGTTTAAGAAAAATAGAATAAACTCCAGGTCAGACATGGGTCTGTGTGAGTAAACGATTAAGTTGTTTAACTTGAAAAACCTTTGAAATAAATGGTATCTCGTAAAACTCTCCGTAAATAAACACGGACAAGTTTTTCCCTTACGATAACCAAAACATTTGATAGGAAATCTAGTTATATTATAATAGTGTCTAGGGTTTTCAATATAAAATATAGAAATGGCTGGAATGCTTACATCTCACGTTCCAACATAGTTGGGCACAATCAAAACTGTACAGGCACTTATTGAAGATTGGATTCCATACAACGGTAGGGCTACTGGGGTATCGCCCGTCACAGTACGTGGTCTAGATCACCGTACCGAGGATCCATCCTGATTCCCTCCATCACAAAGCTGTAGCTACCCCTTACTGGATAGTCCAAATAAGACAACCACGCGGTTGTAGCCTACAACCGCCCACACAGCCAAATAAAATAGGAACTCTAGACAGGGGAAAATCTTATCCTGCTTGGGTGCTACCCACTTAGCCTTGTGTGCACCTCACTCGTTTTCGCCATTCCCGATTGATGAGGCTTGAGGCTACGATTACGTTTAAAGAACACATCTTGGAATGCTCATCATCCTCCATTGACAATGGTTTGATAGCATTCATCCATACAAGTTCGTTCCGGGTTCGAATGAAACCGAAGGCACTATCTTGTTACACTAATTTTGGAATCACCCTCAGAGTTAACGACAATAGCCATTGCACTCTGAAACTTCATCTCGATCTTCACTTGAGACACGACCTATCATTTTACTTGGATCAATGTGGTTTTTAGATAATCAAACTTGATATGTGATCCCGGTCTCATCGAAATCCAAACGTTTCTTAAAGGATAAGTTGTTTAAGGTTTAAACAATTTAATTCAAATCAGAACATTTAATTCACACAGCATTCATCACAGATAAATAACATACATTTATCACATCTATATCCAAAGTATATCACATTCAGAATATTATAGATTATCATACTATAAAATCAATCAATCCGAACATTCTACACAATTAATCATCCACAAGCAGGACTTATGAATCCATACTATAATTAATTTAATTAACTCAAATTAAATTAATTACTTATGAATTAATCATCTAACCCTGCTTTAATTAATCATTAATTAATTATAAACCATTTGAATTAATCATTCTTTAATTACCTTATAAATCAATTAATTTATCTTTAACCACTGATTAATTATCCTTTAAATTATTAATAAATAAACCTTAATTATTAACTAATAAAACTTAATTGCTAATTAATTAACCCTTTATTAACAGTTAATCAATCCATAATTTCAATTAATTAATCCTAATTACTTAATTAATTAATCCTTGATTACAAACTAATTAATCTCTAATTACTTAATTAATCAATCCTTAATCACAAATTAATTAATCTCTAATTACTTAATTAATTAATCCTTAATCATTAATTAAATAAATAAATTAACTACTATTTAATCATTAATTAATTAAATTAATTATCTTTAGTTACTTTATTAATTTAATTAATCCTTAATCATCCAAAGTCTTAATTAACCTTAAGATAAACCATTTATCTTTATTAATTACTTTAATTATGATTAACACTTAAATTTAAAACATTTTATCCATTTAATTAACACTTAATTACATTTCTAAATTAAGTTTAAAATAACTTAAAATTTTTAACCTAATAAATTCAAGTTAAATAAATTATATAACTTCCTTAGATCAATTATTTAAAAGCATTTATTATATAAAGAATAGATTTAAGAAATAGTTCAAAAATAGATTCATTTTAAATTTCAAACTTACTTTTATTAAATTTTAAAACTGTTAAATTTACTTCAGGTTCAACCCAACAAACACTTGAGCCTAGACCCGAGATAATCCACTTTTCTCTTTTTTTTCTTCCAAAAACTTAGTTTAGTTTAAAGTTTAAACCTGTAAAATGATTTAACACTCATGTTCATACACGAAGACGAACCCGAGCAAAACTTGACTTCCCCCGAGTATTCCTTCGAGTCACAGCACTACCCAAACCCACTGATAATCCAGCCTCGCCATGCACGTGAACCGTTGATCAACGCCACACTGACCATCGCCGATACCTCTCGCACATCGACGTTCAACTACGCCATCACTCCAGACCACCCACACTTCAACACAAACACCAAATCGAAATTGAGTTATCTCGATCAAAGTGGAACAACAACCATTAACAGAAAACTTCCTCGACCCGACGCTTTCGACCACCAGCGTCCATGAAACTCCGTCCACACCTCCGCCAACCATCCACTCAACCTTTCCCCCAGGTCCGATGAACCCCGATGCCCTAGAGACGACCAGCGATCCCATTTCCATACCTCGATCAAACTAGGTATTAAACCCTAATCCAACACCGTGACGCCGCCTCGGTGGTCTAAAAATCCACCTAACATTTTTCCCTAGCTCGACTCCACCCTGGCCTCCTCCAGTGGCGATGTCGACCTTCCTGAGTTCACCAATCACAGAAAAGCCTAAAAACCCAATATCTGATCAACCCCGAAACTCTCACTCGATCTCAAACTAAAAATCTGGATTGAACTTTTAAAATTCATGATTCTTGATGGTGGTTAAGATTATATAAGTAAATCAAAAAATTATGATGCTTGAAATTTACATATTTGTAATTTTTTACTGTAATTCTTGATTTCCAGATAGTATATAAACAGAACATACTTAAAACTATTTTTAAATCTTAATTTATGATTAAACAAGCATAATTTGTTTGATTACCAAAGCCTATTAGAGATTAGATGAGAAGATTTGGAATTTTAATCTAAATTTTAACCCTGTAACCTAAAATAGAGATGAATACAGATATATCCAGACATGCACATTTTCATATCAGCATATTTATAAACATACAAACCAAATTTCACTCATGCAAACACTTATCACAGAACCTATTAACTATATTCGTCACAAGCAACAATTTAAACAACGGTTAGTTTGTTTACTCACCAAGAAAAAGATGAACAGAGAGCTTTTGAAATAGTTTTGTACTTTGAAAACTGGAATGCCTCTTTGATTTTTAAAACCGAATGCTATGATGATCTTCTGAAAACTTGAAAATGCTTGAAATCTGAAGCTTTGATCTAGTTGAATTTGCTTAATATTTTTGGTTTGAAAATATTAATAGGCTTTTGTTTTCTCTGGTTTGTATATTTTTGTTACATGCTTTGTTCTTTGAGTTTTTGATAATGAGAATAGGAAAATAATGAAAAAGTGGAGTGGAGAGATATATTTAAAGCTAAATTTTATGATTTTTAAAAATAAAATAAAATAAAATAAAAAGGTGACACTTGTTTAATTATCTTCCATTTGTCATTAGCATATGTTTATTAACTTACATTTGTTAAACCCTATATATTTAACTTACATGTGTAATTATGCATGCATAAATTCTTTTTAAATGTTTTTATAAAACTTTTATATTTAATTTTCTATTCAGTAAATACATTTCTCCTAATTTATATAAATAAATCCTTTAAAGAAAATAATATAAAACAAATTATATACTAATAAAATCATACACATTTTATTTTTAAATCTAAATTTATTTGAAGATAATTATCTTTTGAATTTCAAATTCAAATTTAAATTAAATTCAATTTAAAATCAACTCATATATATACACATACATTTAAACAAACACATAATTAATTTGTTTGAAAATAATAATTCAATTTAAAATCTACTCATATATTATATACACATAAACAACCCATCATTATTTGTTTGAAAAAAATAGGAATTTTGCCAATTTTAAATAATTTATAAAAGAGGTTATCACTATTAATTGCTTGAAATTCGGGGATATCACATTCATCCCCTGTTAAAAGAATTTCGTCCTCGAAATTTAAAAGTAAAAGATAATCCAAAAGCTTTTATTTCAGACAATTCAAGCATACATATTAGTCATACAGTAACAACCAAACAAAAATTTCATTCAAACAAACATTACTAGCTATCCGGACACAAATCCAGATAGGCTTTCCTAACACTATACAGAGTTTCCCAGGTACAATTTCTGGGATCCTCACTCCACTGCCCCTTGACCAGTTTTACCACCTTGTTTCTGAGCTATTTCTCATCTTGATCAACTATCTGGATTGGATGCCTGACTACAGATAAGTCTAGTTCGATCTCTAAATCTTCTTACACTGCTAGCTCCATAACAAGAGATGGGTCGTGCACGTACTTCCTTAGATGAGATATATAAAAAACATTGTGAACTGCAGCCATTCGGACTAGCAATTCAGTCCTACAGGCCACAACACCAATTCTCTTAAGCACTATGAACGGTCCAATATACCCTGGGGCAAGCTTTCCTGTCTTTCCAAATCTGATCGCTCCTTTAATCGGGGAAACCTTGACAAAGACCAAATCTTCGACTTCAAATTCCAATTGCGTACGTCTCTTGTCTACATAACTCTTCTAGCGATCCTGGGCTGCTTTCATTCTCTTCTTGATTAACTCCACCTTTGCAGATGCCTCTTGGATCAAATCTAGACCAAGAACAAGATGATCTTCCGACTCTACCCAACAGGACGGTGATCTACAAGGTCTTTCATACAAAGTTTCATAGGGTGCCATCTTGATACTCGACTGATAACTATTATTGTACGAGAATTCTATTAAATGCAGATGGTCCTCCCAAGATCCACCAAAATCCAAAACACAAGCCCTCAACATATCCTCAAGAATACGATTCAGCCTTTTCGTTTTTCCATCGATCTGAGAATGATAGGCTGTACTTAAACTCAATCTCATACCCAAAGCTGTCTGCAGAGCCTCCCAAATTTTCCTGGTGAAGATTGGGTCACGATTACTTAAAATGCTGATTGGAACCCCATGCAGTCTAACAATCTCCCTCAAGAAAGTCTCTGCCAAAGACACTGCAGTTCTGGTCCCCTTAACCGAATAAAATGGGCGCTCTTGGTTAGCCGGTCTATGATTACCCATATTCCTTCGTTTCCCTTTCTGATCCTTGGAAAACCGTCCATGAAATCCATAGATATCATTTCCCACTTCCACTTAGGGACTTCCAGAGGCTGCAACAATCCAGCTGTCTTCTGTTGATTACCCTTAACCTATTAATAGATTGCACAACCATTGACGAAAGTAGCAACATCCTTCTTCATGTTTAGCCACCAGAAAACTTTCTTAATATCCTTATACATTTTTGAAATCCTTAGGTGGATGCTCAACTTGATTTGTGGCCTTCCCGCAAAATTTCCTGCCTCAAGACATCCACATCTGGCACACACAAACGTCCATTGATCCTCAAAGCTCCTTGATCGTCTATCTTGAAATTCGAATATCAACCATCCCTGGTTCCAAGAATCAATTCCTCAAACGCCTTATCCTTCATCTGACTGCTTATGATCTTTTCCTGTAGAGACGGAACAACTTCCAAAATAGACAGAACTGCATTCCTACTCAGAGCATCCGCCACTACATTCTCTTTTCCTGGAGTATAGAGGATATCCAAATCATAAGATGCCAAAAATTATACCCACCTCTGCTACCTCAAATTCAGATCCTCCTAGGAGAAAAGGTACTTCAAAGGTTTGTGATCCGTGAAAAGCTCGAACTTCTTACCTAATAGATAGTGCGTCCATATCTTCAAAGCGAAGACAATGACTAACAATTCCAGATCATGCGTAGCGTAATTATTTTCATGTGGCTTCAACTGCCTGCTCGCACACGCAATCACTTTCCCATTCTGCATGGCACTGCACCTAGCCAAACACCACAAGCATCCGTGCATACTTCGAACTTACTCTTACCGTCAGGAATAGCTAGAACGGGTGCACTGGTCAGCCTTGCTTTCAAATCCAGGAATTCCTCTTCGCACTTGGGGGTCCACTTAAAATTTTCCCCTTTCCTAGTTAACTTGTTTAAGTACGAATAAATCTTAGAATAGTCCCTGATAAACTTCCTGTAGTACCCTACCAAACCCAGTAAACTGAAGACTTCCATCGCAGGCTGCGGTTGCTTCCATTCCTGAATAGTAGCTACCTTGGCTGGATATACAGAAATACCCTCTCCAAAAACAATATTCCCCAAAAATCTAACTTCAGATTTCCAAAAATGACACTTCGTAAACTTACCTTCAGGACATGCCTCCTCAAAGTCTCCAATACTATTCCCAAATGTCGCTTATGCTCCTCATCATCGATGAACACGATGACGAACTTATTCTACACATCCTAGAAAACTCGGTTCATCAAATCCACAAAATAAGCAGGAGCGTTGGTTAACCCAAAAGGCATAACCAACCACTCATAAAAACAATTGGGTCACCTAAACGCAGTCAAGGGTATACTGTCCTCAGCTACCCTTAACTGGTGGAAACTCAAAGCCAAAACTAGCTGGGAGAAAACAGAAGCTCCATGGATTTGATCAAAAAGATCGTCTATACGGGGCAAAGGATGCTTATTCCTAATAGTAGCCTTATTCAACTCCCTATAATCCACACAGAATCTCAATGACCCATTCGACTTGGTCACAAAGACTACGGAAGAACCCCAACTGGAAAAACTAGGCGGATTAAACCCTTCTCTAAGAAATCTTGGGTCTGCTTCACCAGCTCTTCTCTCTCTCTCTCGGCGCCATCCTTCTACTGGGTTGAACAACAATTATTGAACCCGGAACCAAATCGATCCGAAACTCTATCTTTCGATGCGGGGGCAAACCCTTAACTTCCTCAAAGAAATCCGGAAAATCTCTGACCAACTCGATGGATTCAACGCCTTCTGGAGATGCCTCGATTCCATGCAAAAGATTACTCAAGTAAACTCCAGAATTATCGCAAGTCACTTTTGCGATTCTTCCCAACTCAGTTTCCAAACTCACAGTTCTCTCTTCACATATCAAAACATCCTTATGCTTATCCAACCATTCCATTCCCAGAATAAGGTCAAACCCTTTGAAATCCAATACAAATGGGTTGCAAGAAAAACTATGAGATAGAGAAGAAATCCTTAGGTCTCTACAGATCTTGTCTAACTTAGTTACCCCCTTATAGGTTTAGAAACAAAAACAGGGCGGTCTACCAAACTAGGGGAAAGATTAAACTTACCTACCGAATCTAAACAAATAAAACTAAGAGATGCACCAGAATCAAACAGAACTCTAATAAAATTGCCATCTAAAAGAAAAGTAACTTCCAATATGCCTTTTCCTTTAGAAAAAGAAGAAGTTGATGGTCCATCTTCAAAAGAAAACACCTTGTTCTGTTGGGCCTTCTAAAGAAGCGGACAAGCCTTCAACATGTGCCCCGGCTGATGACAGTTAAAACACAAAGATTTCTGAACCAAAGCTGAACGGGTCCACTTTGATGCTGCTGCTGCCGAGATCTACCTCGGGGACACTACTTAGCCAAATGTCCCTCTCGCTTACACACTAACACTTACGAGGTCCATTGATTCTTTCCCACTTCCCTTTGCCTTGCTTCTTCCAATTTGGGTTGAATTTCCTCTTGTTTGGATTGGAAGAAGTTCCACTTAGTGCTGCTGCAGATGCCAGTGATTTCTTGTTTATAAGCTCCTCATATCTCAATGCCATGTCTATCAACTCCACGAAATATCCCTTAAGATGAGCCGTCATCTTCTCATGGAACTCATGCCTCATTCCTAACACAAACATCTCATTCTTCTTGAGGGGTGTGTCGATAAAACCAAGTCCATATCGAGATAATTCATTGTACTTGTTCTCATATTCTGAAACCGACACACTCCCTTGCTTCAGATCTAGAAAATCTCTATACAGACGAGTCCTCCTGGCCGTAGGCATGAACTATTCCTTAAACTAACTCCATGAAATATCATCCTCTGAAATATTTGCTGTAACTGCATCCCACTAAGCTGAAGCTCCTTCTTGAAGTTGCCACGATGCCATGACTCTCTTTTGCTCATCAGACAAATCCAAACTCTTAAAAATACGCTCACATGAGCGTAATCAAACCTAAACTTCTATAATGGACTCCGATCCTTCAAAAGGTCTTCCTCTCAGATTGGTGAAATCCTTACACAAAGCAGCAAAACTTACTCGAGGCGGTGTTGGATTCATAGCCTCGCTAGTGGTCGGACCTCTTCCATTATCGTGCTTCCCATAACTCTGCCTCTGCTTCCTCTAGAACTCATGTTGGAAACCTGGATAAGTAACTCAAAAAATTTAGATAGGTATATAGTTATTTAAGAATTACAAATAGGCGTTCTCAAGATAGACACTACTCCAAAGCCTAGGTATTATCTCAACCTAGCGCTCTGATACCAACTGTGACAACCCGCCTTTCATTCCATAGAAAGACGTATCATCATAAAGAAAGAAATAGGTAGAAAAAGAATAGATAGAAAGAAAGAACAACAATATCAGAATCTCACAGCGGAAACGGAACAAAATAAAATATTTCACATAGATATTACATAGTCATTATACGTCAAAGTTACACAGTTTCACAACACCATCACATTAGACTGTTGTGAAGACCTGTCTATCCATTACATTCCGAAATACAACAGACAAAAGACTTTAACACAATGGATAAGAGATAGATATATAGATACACCAAGGTTCCCGCTCCGAGCTTCCTAAAATTCGTCACAAAACCTGATCACTTGGCTACTCATAAAAATTTGAGTACCAAGAGTTTAAGAAAAACAGAATAAACTCCGGGCCAGACATGGGTCGGGTGTGAGTAAATGGTTAAGTTATTTAACTTGAAAAACCTTTTAAATAAAAGGTATCTCATAAGACTCTCGGCAAATAAACACGGATAAGTTTTTCCCTTACGATAACCAAAACATTTTATAGGAAATCCAGTTATATTATAATAGTGTCTAGGGTTTTCAATATAAAATTCAGAAATAGGTGGGATGGTTACATCTCATATTCCAACATAGTTGGGAACAATCAAAACCATACAGGCAATTATTGCAGATTGGATTCCATACAGTGGCAGGGCTACTGGGGTACCGTCCGTCACAGTACGTGGTCTAGATCACCGTACCGAGGATCTACCCTGATCCCCTGCATCACAAAGCCAGAGCTACCCCTTGCTGGATAGTTCGAATAAGACAACCCCACGGTTATGGCCTACAACCGACCACAAAGCCGAATAAAAAGGGACCTCGAGACAGGGGAAAATCTTATCCTGCTTGGGTGCTACCCACTTAGACTTGCATGCACCTCCCTTGTTTTAGTCATTCCCGGTTGATGAAGCTTGAGGCTACGATAACCTTTAAAGAACACATCTTGGAATGCTCATCGTCCTGCATTGATAATGGTTTGATAACATTCATCCATACAAGTTCGTTCCGGTTACGAACGAAACCGAAGGCACTATCTCGTTACACTTATTTTGAAATCATCCTCAGAGTTAACGACAATAGCCCTTGCACTCTGAAACTTCATGATCTTTACTTGAGATTACACGACCTATCGTTTAACTTGGATCGATGTGGTTTTTGGATAATCAAACTTGATATCTGATCCCGATCTCATCGAAATCCAAACGTTTCTTATAGGCCAAGTTGTTTAAGGTTTAAACAATTTAATTCAAATCAAAACATTGAACTCACACAAAATTCATCACAGATAAATTACATACATTTATCACATCTATATCCAAAGTATATCACATTCAGAATATCATAGATTTTCATACTATAAATATCAATCAATCCAGACATTCTACACAATTAATCATCTATAAGCAGAACTTATTAATCTATACTATAATTATTTTAATTAACTCAAATTAAATTAATTACTTAAGAATTAATCACCTAACCTTACTTTAATTAATCATTAATTAATTACAAATCATTTGAATTAATCATTCTTTAATTACCTTATAAATCAATTAATTTATCTTTAACCACTAATTAATTATCCTTTAAATTATTAATTCATAAACCTTAATTATTAACTAATAAAACTTAATTACTAATTAATTAACCCGTTATTACCAGTTAATCAATCCTTAATTTCCAATTAATTAATCCTAATTACTTATTAATTAATCTTTAATTACAAATTAATTAATCTCTAATTACTTAATTAATTAATTAATTTCCAATTACTTAATTAATTAATCCTTAATCATTAATTAATTAAATTAATTAACTACTCTTTAATCGTTAATTAATTAAATTAATTAATTACTCTTTAATTACTTTATTAATTAGTTAACCTTTAATCATCCAAAGTCTTAATTAACCTTAAGATAAACCATTTATCTTTATTAATTACTTTATTATGATTAACACTTAAATTTAAAAAATTTATCCTTTTAATTTAAACTTAATTAAATTTCTAAATTAAGTTTAAAATAAGTTAAAAAGCTTAACTTAACAAATTCAAGTCAAACAAATTATATAACTTCCTTAAATCAATTATTTAAAAACATTTATTATACAAAGAATAGATTTAAGAAATAGTTCAAAACAAGATTCATTCTACATTTAAAACTTACTTTTATTTAATTTTAAAACTGTTAAATTTACTTCGGGTTCAACCCGATAAACACTCGAGCCCAGACCCGAGACAATCCATTTTTTAATTTTTTTTCAAAACTTAGTTTAGTTTAAAGTTTAAACCTGCAAACATGATTTAACACTCACGTTCATACACAAAGACGAACCCGAGCAAAACTTCACTTCCCCCGAGTATTCCTTCGAGTCACACCACTACCCAAACCCAATAACACTCCAGCCTCGCCGTGCATGTGAACCGTTGATCAATGCCACCCTGACCATCGTCGATACCTCTCGCATATCGACGTTCACCTACGCCATCGCTCCAGACTACCCACACTTCAATACAAACACCAAATCGAAATCGAGTTATCTCAATCAAACTGGAACAACAACTATTACCAGAAAACTTCCTCGACTCGACGTTTTCAACCACCAGCGTCCATGACACTCCGTCCATACCTCCGCCAACCATCCACTCAACCTTTCCCCCAGGTCCGATGAACCCCGATGCTCTAGAGACAACGCAGGGATCCCATTTCCAAACCCCGACCAAACTAGGTATTAAACCCATATCCAGCACCGTGATGCCGCCTCGGTGGTCTAAAAATCAACCCGACATTTTTCCCTAGCTCGACTCCACCCTGGCCTCCTCCAATGGCGATCTCGAACTTCCCGAGTTCACCGATCACAAGAAAAGCCTAAAAACCCAATATCTGATCAACCTCAAGACTCTCACTTGATCCCAAACTAAAAATCTGGATTCAACTTTTAAAATTCATGATTCTTGATGGTGGTTAAGATTATATAAGTGAATCAAAGAATTATGATGCTCGAAATTTACATGTTTGTAAGTTTTTACTGTAATTCTTGATTTCCAGATAATATATAAACAAAACATACTTAAAACTATTTTTAAATCTTAGTTTATTATTAAACAAGCATAATTTGTTTGAATACCAAAGCCTATCAAAGATTAGATGAGATGATTTGGAATTTTAATCTAAATTTTTACCTTGTAACCTAAAACAGTGATGAACACAGATATATCCAGACATGCACATTTTTATATCTGCATATTTATAAACGTACAAACCAAATTTCACTCATGCAAACACTTATCACAGAACCTATTAACTATATTCATCACAAGCAACAATTTAATCAAGGGTTAGTTTGTTTACTCACCAAGAAAAAGATGAACAGAGAGCTTTTGAAACAGTTTTGTACTTTGAAAACTGGAATGCCTCTTTGATTTTTAAAACTGAATGCTATGATGATCTTCTGAAAACTTGAAAATGCTTGAAATCTGAAGCTTTGATCTAGTTGAATTTGCTTGATATTTCTGGTTTGAAAATGTTTACAGGCTTTTGTTTTCTCTGGTTTGTATATTTTTGTTAGAGGCTTTGTTCTTTGAGTTTTTGAAAACGAGAATTGGAAAAAATGAAAGGGAGTAGTGGAGAGATATATTTATAGCTAAATTTTATGATTTTCAAAAAATAAAAGAAAATAAAACAAAAAGGTGACACTTGTTTAATTATCTTCCATTTGTCATTAGCATATGTTTATTAACTTACATCTGTTAAACCATATATATTTAACTTACATGTGTAATTATGCATGTGTTAATTATTTTTAAATGTTTTTATAAAACTTTTATATTTAATTTTCTATTTAGTAAATAAATATCTCTTAATTTATATAAATAAAATACTTTAAAGAAAATAATATAAAACAAATTATATACTAATAAAATCATGTATATTTTATTTTTAAATCCAAACTTATTTTAAGATAATTATCTTTTGAATTTCAAATTCAAATTTAAATTAAATTCAATTTAAAATCAACTCATATATATATTTACATGCATTTAAACAAACACATAAGTAATTTATTGGAAACTAATAATTCAATTTAAAATCTACTTATATATTATATACACATAAACAGCCCATTATTATTTGTTTGGAAAAAAAATTCCAACTTTAAATAATTTATAAAAGAAATTATCACATATTGATTGCTTGAAATTCCAGGCTATCACATATATACAAGTTTATATACATAAGCAACAACACCATCATCTGTACCTTCAAACGTTACCTGATCAAGTCATAGTATTCCATTAACCTAGTGATGAAAACAAGAGGAAAAATGTAGGAAGGGTCAGACTACATTTCGGTGAGTGATGTTCATCTACTTTACTACATACTCTATTCGTTCCTAAGTAATACCAAGACTACTATGGTAAACAGTCATAACTTAGTCCTGTTTCACCTACATCCAATAAATTAATCAAATATTACAGTAACCATGGCTAACTCATGAAACAAGGTATTAGTTCAAGACAATCCCAATGGTCGATGATATTGTCTCCATATACGAAACTAAGCCTACTCTATTGCATTAAGAAATGGTTGACTCACTAAATGTATATGGTTCCATATATAACTTATGTACTATTCCATACAATAGCTGGCACCTCATAATTTCTATCTACCGAGAGATCGTGTTACCATGATAAAATAGAGGTATTAACTTCGATAGTCAAATAAACCACTAATAGGAATAGACTATCCATAGATATATACATATATACCTAAATATATAAATGTATTCATCTACAATTATATGTCGAACATCCAATCCAACCAAACCGGAAATCACATAATTACGTCACTCAAACGTCGCCCAACAGCCAAAGGTAAAAGCCTCAAAGTGATTAGTGCAAACACATACAGACATGGCCATACAGGTCATTGGTTGACTTGTGATCTCTTAACTATTGATGGGTAGTCGGTGATTTGACAGTAGTAGAGACTCATGTCAAATTTTCCTAAAGTTTATACTTTTTTGAGTTTTTGTTTTCTATTTTCTCACTCATTTTACACCTAATTCTCAATCCGTTTTCTTTCAAATTTTGGAACGATCTTATATTATTATTCTACTCCAATTTCACCAAAAAGTATGAACAAAATCATTTCAAATTGCTTACAAAACCGTAATTTATAAGATTAGACTTTAGAAAATAAAAATATCATTTCTCACCTATATACTTAAAATACCTTTATAAATTATTAAAATTCCGAAGTATTATAATAAGACTAGAAAGATCATTTGACACTTTATAAGTATTTTACAATTTTTTATATATATTTGATATCATATTTTCGATATAAACTACTTTATATTATTTTAAACTCAATATTTCTAGTCTTTACAATATGAATTATAAATTACTAAATGTTTATATAAAATCATATTTAATCTTTAAAATGAGTCATATTAATCCAAAGATCATTTCATTACATTTTACTATGGTATTCATCATACATTTTGCATACACACACATATTTCAACCACCATAGATTATTAAAATCATTATGTATATAATTTATGTGAATTTTGAGTTTCACTTCCAACTATCATAGTTTATCATCATTAAGTCCAAGTTTCATAATCTCATTCATTTCATATGAATTCTAGACCAAAGTTTACAATAGTTATTCTAATATTCACTAGTTTATTAACTAGTTCAATCCCCTTTTTAATTATTCTATGATTTCATTAAAAATTTACATCAAATTGATATTTCATTTTTACTTCATCAATGGTTACTGTCCAAAATAGTTATCATCAATTCGTCTTAGTCTTTAACGCTAAGCCATGGACATCTTAGAACTAGCAGAGACTAAATAGTTATATAGTAAATTATGTGAAAACCACTCGTTATGATCGAAAATCCCCTAATTTGCTTGAAGTCTGGACTTAGTCTCCACTCCAAATCCATGTATCCATGATTCTAAATACTACTAAACTATATCCCTCGATTTTCTCTTCGTTCGGGTGTTTGACTTACTAAATTTCATTAAGATTTGAGATAATATTTTGAATTTGATTGAAAAGAGGTTGTCAGGTTTTCTAAGATGAGAGGAAGAAGAAGTAACATACATAATGAGATATTAAATTTTAGATCTCTTGATCGAACATCTATTTATAGGGAGAGGCAATTGTCTAGCATATTTTAAATGGCTTTAGCCCATTCAAAATTCAAATTTTCGAAATATAAAAAACACGATATCTCTCTCATTTTGACTCCAATTCAGGCGGCAAATATATGGCATGCATTAAAAAAACTAGATTATTGCAATGTCGCTTTTTAATTTCAAATTCAAAATTTAGAAAAATATTGATTTTTCCCTTCAGTTGAAATTATAAAATTATTTATTTTCAATTATCGAAACAAGTTATTATAAGAGGACGGTTTGATTTATACAAAACCATAAGTCTCTTATATATTTATTCTCTCAAAAGGAGTTGAATATAAGGCAACAGAGGTGGTTAGACTTCTTGATGACATTTGAATTTGATAAAGAATATACGCAAGGAAAGGAAAACAAGGTCGCCGATGCGCTGAGTATGAAGCTGCAAATTAGAGTGTTGACCATAATAGAATGGAAGGCATTATAGGAATTAGCTTCTTATGGAATGCACTTTAGGCTGAATCTAGGATCCAGTCAAGATCCTAGCACATTAGCAAGTTTGGAAGTTCATTTAGCAATTATTGATAGAATTGCTGCATAGTAAAGGTATGGCCCATTACTAGCCAAAAGAATTTTACGATTAGAGGTGGATGTGGATGTAGAGGAACTAAAAGGATTTGAGAAAGTGAAAAAGAAAGGTTGATTTTGTGTTCCCAATGTGGAAGACCTTCAAAAGGGAATCTTAGATGAGATTCATAGATCATTGGTCCAAATTTACGATTCATCCTAAGGGAATGAAGATATGTCATGATATGAAGTGTATATTCTTTTTGGAAGGGATAAAAGAGAGATATTGGGGAATGCATGAAGAAATGTTTTGCTTATAGTGTAACAACCCATTTTTCATACCATACTTTATTGGAATTGATTGATATTTTTGCTTAAGTAAATATTTCAATTTTCCATTCATCATTTTCAATGCATTTGATGAAAAATTATAAGTTGATAAATTTAAATAAATTGTGTAGTCATAAACAGTGCACTGGGTTATGTAAATATCTAATTTGTATTACGAAATGAAGACCAAAAAACGATTATTTGCATGCTCTGAATGGATCCGTATATGAACCCATATATTCCAAAGAATATACCATCTATTCTTTATGTGCCCCTTTATTAAAAATTTGTGGCTATCAGTTATGGCCAAGGCAGGTTATCATATGTTTACTGGAGTTTCAAGTGCTAACTGGGATATTTTTGGCAAAGCAGCAAGGTGGAGGAAGGATAATAAGGCCATGATTTTCTTTGTCTTGACAAAATATCTAAACATGGTGTGGGAAGAAAGAAATAGAAGGGGTTTTCAAGCGAAGAGAAGGTCTGCCTTGATTCTTTAGAAGCTTTGCTCTTGGATATTGCAAATGGCCATAAAATGAGCAAGTGCTTTGAAGGATTCCATCTTCTCTGGATGTGATTCTTTCTTTCTTTTGTTTTTTTCCTTTTTATCCTTGTTGTTTCTTTTATTTTTGCTTTTACTTCCTCTGTTTGATAGTAGCCTAGGTTTCTTGCCGATCTCGTACTCCTTGCACTGTTTTATTACATTTGTTGTAATAATAAGTGGATGGTCCACTATAAAACCAGCTGGCCTTATCAAAAATATGAATATAACAAATGGTATACACTTTCTTTCCTTTATCAAACATATACACCTATATGTGTGCTCTTGCATGAATCCAAGAAGACAAATGGTGATTTAAGATGACTGTTAGAATATCAACTGATCATGATTGAGTAGTATATTATTTACTGAGTTGATATTGTAAACAGAAATATACAAAACAGAAGAGAAAGTGAATTCTGTATTTTATTGATATGAAGTAAAAAGCAGATTGCAATACAGATGCTCTCTGTATTGTTATTTATTATACTGTATACAGATATGGGCTGGCAAATATCAAGGCCCACATTCTTATATTGTTATACAAATAAACCCTGAGATATAGAATACGCTATCTCCTATTACTCCCCCTCAAACTAACGTTAGGGTTTCCATGGCGACTTCTTTTCTCTTGCGCCGCCACACAAAATTTGAGAGATTTACTTCGATTTGAAGCAAATATTACTCGGATCTGCGGGATTCCATCACCGAGCTGGGTTAATGAGTGACGGCTTTGTCATGCGAGACTTGTTTTGAGCTTCGTTCCTCACTGTGTCAACTTTGTTGTCAAATCTGTTATTCTTCTCATCAGAGTTGCTGATGTTTTTCAATTGAGGCTCTGAAGTGGACTGATGAGTGGTTTTCTTGCCATAGGAGGTTCTTATGCTGTTGATGACAGATCTGTTGCTTTTTGTGACAAAGCTTTCAACTTTACTGCATTGAAGCTCTGAAACTTCTTCGGATTCGTTTGAATTGGTGAGAATATCAACTACTTTCAGCTCATTCCTGAATCTGATGAAGTTTAGCTTCGACAGTGCTTTGGTAAGTGTGTCAGCTCTCTGGTAAGCTGATGGTAAGTGATTGATATGAAGATTTCCCTTTTGCACTTGCTCTCTGACAAAATAGAGATCTATCTCTATATGTTTAGTTCTCGAGTGTAGAATTGGATTAGTTGTCATGTACACAGTGCTTTGATTATCACACCATAACGTTGGTTTGACTTGTAATTTGATGTTTAATTTATTTAGTAAATGTTGTATCCACATGATTTCAGCAGTTGCACTTGCAACACTACGGTATTCGGCTTCTGTGCTGGATCTGGAGATAACTGACTGTTTCTTTGAACACCATGACACTGGATTGTCTCCTATGTATATACAATACCCTGTGGTGGATCTTCTATCATCTGGGTCTGTTCCCCAATCAGCATAAGTATATCCTATTACATTTAGATTTTTTCCTTTCTTCATATGCAGTCCATAATTGATTTTCCTTTTAAGTATCTTAAAATTATTTTAACTGCTTTCCAGTGATCTTCCTTTGGATCCTGCATAAATTGACAAAATTTGTTAACGCTAAAAGAGATGTCTGGCCATGTAATAGTTAAATATTGTAAAGCACCAACAACACTTCTGTATTGTTTGATGTTATTTATGTTTTCTCCCCTGTTTTTGGATAAGTATTAATGACTTATCATTGGAGTAGGCTGAGGCTTGGCACTGTCCATTTTTGTTTTAGCAAGTAGCTCCAGAATGTATTTTCTTTGACAAAGAACAATTTCTGATTTTGATTTCCTCATAGCTTCTATTCCTAAAAAATAACTCAGTGAGCCCAAGTCTTTGATGGAGAATTTTTTGTCCAGATATTGAGCAAGACTTTTGATATCCTCTTCATCATTTCCTGTAATAACAAGATCATCAACATATATTAAAATATAAATGCTTGTTTTATTGTTAGTTTTAATGAATAGGGAATAGTCTGATTTGGTGGACTGATAGCCAAGTTGAACTAATGTGGCTTTCAGTTTATCAAACCAGACTCTTGGAGCCTGTTTTAGGCCATATATAGCTTTCTTAAGCTTGCACACATGATTTGAGCTCTGTTTATAACCTGGTGGCTGCTCCATATATATTTCTTCTTGCAATGTTCCATTCAAGAAGGCATTATTCACATCATACTGTCCAATATTCCACTGATTGTACATAGCTATACTTAAAATAATTCGTATAGTAGTTGGTTTAACTACTGGGGAGAAAGTTTCATTAAAATCAAACCCATATTGCTGTGTGTAGCCTTTAGCTACAAGTCTTGCTTTATATCTGGGCACTGTTCCATCTGGATTCCTTTTAAGCCTGTATGTCCACTTGCACCCTATAATATTCTTGTTATTTGGTGGACATACAAGGTCCCATGTGTTGTTTTTTATTAAGGCATTGTATTCTTCATCCATAGCTGTCTTCTAGTGAATGTCTGTTGCAGCTTGCTCAAAGGTTTCTGGTTCCTCTAAATTTGATGCAGCTGTATATAATTTTGGCTTAAAGATACCACTTTTTGATCTTGTAATCATTGGATGCCCTTTCCTTGCCTGTGGTGGTTTTTCTACACTTGTTTGGCCATTGTTGTTTTCTGATTGCACTTGTGAGTTTGTTGATTCTCTTTCATTGACTGATTGTGTTGTATGCTTTGAACATGCAGGAGTTTGACTGAGATAGCTAGATGAGCTTTGTGATTCATGACCTGGTTGATCTGACACTGTGAGTTGTGGATCATGAGCCTCAGCAGTCCTTTCAATCACCTCAGGATAAGGAACTTCACTACAGACAGGTATACTATGAATAGAGTTTCTTGATTTATATACTTTCTGAGTTGTTTTAATATTCTTGCTACTAAAGGGAAAGACATGTTCATTGAATACAACATGTCTGCTGACTATGATTTTCCCACTTTCATCAAGACATCTGTATCCCTTCTGATTTGTTCCATATCCTATAAAAGTACATGGTTTTGCCCTAAAACACAATTTATTATTATTGTATGGTCTTATATGGGGAAAGCACAAACATCCAAACATTTTTAGACTTTGGTAATCTGGTTTAACACCCAATAGCTTCTCTACTGGACTGATTCCTTTATGAATTTTTGTGGGAAGTCTATTAATCAAGTAAACAGCAGTGTTAAAGGAATCAGGCCAGAATTTTAATGGTAATGATGCTTGTGCAAGTAGTGTTAGCCTAGTTTCTACAATGTGTCTGTGCTTTCTCTCTATTAGACCATTTTGTTCAGATGTATAAGGACATGTAACTCTGTGTACAATTCCTTTCTTAGCAAAGTAATGGCCAAGTGTTTTGTACTCAGTGCCACCATCTGACTGGATGATTTTAACTTGGTTTCCAGTTTGCTTTTCAGCTAATAGAATAAAATGTATCACTGCATTATAAGTTTCTGATTTGGCTTTCAGAAAATATATCCATGTATATCTAGAATATGCACTAATGAAAGATATGTAATATCTATAACCATAGTCTGAATAAATTGGGGCAGGTCCCCATAAGTCTGTTGCAACTAATTCTAAAGGTTTTGAGTACTTGGTTAAAGAATCATTAAAGGGTAATTTATGACTTTTACCTATTTGACAATATGTGCACACATATGGTAATGAAATATCATCAAACATGATTCTATTTTTCTCAAGAACTTGTCTTACAACTTTTGTGTATGGGTGACCAAGTTTGTAGTGCCACAAATCAAACACGTTTCTATTCTCTCCTGACTGATAAATTTCACCTAAGTTACAACACTTCTGATTTCTCTCAAGTTTGTTACTGTTTTTAAGATTGAATCTGTATAGTCCCTTCACTGCTTCACCCTGCAAGAGATTTTCATTAGTCAATATGTCTTTAATCAAGCAATAATCAGGTTAAAATTCAAAATAAACATTATTGTCTTTTGCAAATTGTGACACACTGATGAGATTTTTCTTTATTTTGGGGACTCTCAATAAGTTATTCAAGTATAACTGTCTTTTGCTGTCAATACTGGTTTTCCCAATATGAGTAATATTGACTGACTCACCATTCCCCATGCATATGGACCGTTTACCTCTATATTCTTTGTTGCCAAGATTTAAGTTGTCGAGATTATTTGTTATATGATTGGTTGCTCCTGAATCTAGATACCAGCTTTCATCATGTATGTGTTCTGATGTTGCTATAGTACTTTGATTAACTTCACCCCTGTTATTGTTATTAGACTGTATCTGAACAATGTTTGCACTGGCTTTTCCATTTTCTTGATTGTTTTGATTTTGGTTTGGCACATAATTGGCATTAAATCTGAAATAACACTTCATCGCTATATGACCAACTTTTTCACAGATTTGACACTTGGGTCTCTTGTTGTTGTTGTTCCACCTGCCTCTGCCTCTTGATCTGTTTGAACTGCCTCCTCTTTCATATGTTTGTCCTTGTTTGTTTTGATTCTGTCCTTTGTTTCTTGAATAGTAGGCATAATTAACTGACATATCTGCGTCTTGAGGTTTCTTGTGATCTATTCTTGCCTCATGTGCAAGAAGTGTTGCATGAACAAATTGTATTGATGGCAGGCTTGGTTGAGATGAAACAACTGCAACTACGGCTTCATACTCTTTACTGAGTCCACTAAAGATGCTCAGTACTTGCTCTGTTTCAGATACTTTGTGTCCAGCAGCATCTAACATATTGTAGATGTTGTTGACTTGTGACAAATAGTCTCTCATTTGTTGATTTCCTTTAGTAATATTTTGCAACTGTCGTTTATAGTGCATAACCTTGACAGCAGATTGGGTATTGAATACTCTTTCAACAGTAACCCATATATCATTTGCTGACTTACAACCTATTACTTGTGATAGCAATTTTGTATCAATTGAAGATAACAACCAAGAACTTATTAGTTTTTCTTGCCTGTAGAATTTTGTGTATTCTTCATTACTAATCATTTTGTTTTGTGAACCAGTGATGAATTTTGGAGGAATTGGAATTGACCCAAGAATGAAACCTTCCAATCCATATCCTTGCATTGCTATCTCGAGTTGCAACTTCCGTAAGAGATAGTTGTCCTCTTCAAGATGCACAGTAATTAGCTGGTTTTGAGGACTGATGACGGTTTTGATGAGTCTCTCTGTTGCATCAACGAGAGTTTGTTGCACTGGGTTATTTGTGTTGTCTGAAGTAGCTGAGGCAGTATCTCCTTCAGCCATGATTACAGAATTCTGATCAGATGAATCTGACTTGAAGATTCAGGGAAGATTACCAATTCAAGATTACTCTATTCATGGCAAGAACAGGTCAGTTGCAGCCAAGATTCAAGTGATGAATCTACTTCTGATGGTTCTTGGCGAGGCAATTACTTTCTTTTGTCATTGACAGTTTTTCTTGAATTGGTTTTCTGATTTTCTGGATTTTCTTGCTGTGAATTTGCTTTGATCTTTTGATGAAAAACCTGTTGCAATCAGAAATCTGTTTGATTTCTTGGTATGGTACCCGTTTTTCAAACAACAGCAAATTCTATAAGTAACCCAAATGATGAGATTTCACCTGATGGGTTAAAAGCTTTCAAATGATGATATCTTTTCTGATGAGGCTGCCGTTAGGCTTGTTTATGGCTCTTATACCATGTTAGAATAACAACTGATCATGATTGAGTAGTATATTATTTACTGAGTTGATATTGTAAACAGAAATATACAAAACAGAAGAGAAAGTGAATTCTGCATTTTATTGATATGAAGTGAAAAGCAGATTGCAATACAGATGCTCTCTGTATTGTTATTTATAATACTGTATACAAATATGGGCAGGCAAATATCAAGGCCCACATTCTTATATTGCTATACAAATAAACCCTGAGATACAGAATACGCTATCTCCTATTAATGACACTTGACTTGGCTTGATTTGTGACAAACAAATTATAAGTGGTTTGTGAAAATCCAAGAAAAGAAGAACATTAACGCAAAATGGAAACAGCTATTCTTCTTCATAAGGGATCACTTTCAATTTATAGTGAACCATTATCCTCAACCTATTCATTTTATTTATGAAATATAAACCTTCTTCATAAATTAAAGTATCTAAGCAACTTTCAAGTGGAAAAAAAAGATGAATTGCAACTATTGTTCTAACAAATTACTCTTAGTATTTTCACAATATCTATAGATATATATAATGGTGGATTTTGGTGAATTTAAACTCTATAGAAATAAAATTAGTATATCTATCACTTTTTATTTTGGTGTTTCTACAAATAAAGAGGATCAATTATTGAAAATTCGACTACAAGGTTAAAAATTTTTTGTGGAAAACTTAACAAAATCCTATCAGGTTAGTGGCTGTAAAACCTTGACACAATGTTATTTTCAAGTCTATTGCTATAACTTAGTTCAAGAACCTTTACGTAATTTATAAATAACTTTTTATGTTCTTAACGGATTTTAATAATTTTGGACTTTCTTAAAATCTAATATAAGTACCTATAACTTTTGTTCTAATGAAATTTACAAGTTTGGAGGTTAGTTGCTATAAAATCTTGACACTACGTTAGCAATGTTTTTTAGTCTGTTGCATGACTCCGTTCAAAAACCTTTCGGTAATTTATACATAACTTCTCATATCCTTAATGAATTTTGATGATTTTGGTCTTTTTGATAAACTAATTCAAATACCATTAATTTTTTCTTTATAACATCTACAAATTCAAAGGTTACCATCTATTAAATATTGACATAATGCAAATAATGTTTTCTAGTTCATAGCACACCATAGTCCGAACTCCTTTTCGTAACTTATACATAACTTCTTATTTTCTAAATGGATTTTGATGATTTTGGTCTTTCTAGAAAGAAAATTCAAAACCTCTAACTTTTGTTCTAATCGCTGTTACAAACTCAAAGGGAAGTTTCTATTAAATATTGCCATGATGTCAATAATGTTTTGTTGGCAAAAATTAGTTCAAACACCTTTTAGTAATTTATGCAAAACATCTTATGTTCATAGTAGATTTTGACGATTATTGTCTTATTGGATGTTTAAGTGAGAGTATATATAACTTTTGTGTTCAACACTTTTTTAATTTAAAGTTTTTATGCTCAAAAGTTTGCTATTGATAAGGATGTCCTACTTAACTGTACACGCGATATATTTCCATGTGAAATGATAATGATGGTGTTAACCCTTTATTGTAATTAGTCAAATAACTACTTTAATATTATGGTTCTTTAGGTAAATTCGATCATGTTAATTTATGATATATTTTCCATTTATCCCAAGTATTGATAATAAATAACCTTTAAATAATAATTTAAATGTGAATTTACATTCGGATCAACTCATATTCAGTATGTGACCCATTAAATAAATTAAAGATGTTATTTATTGTTGTATCACCTTAAAACACTTATGACTTATAAATTAAAGAATATTTGTGTTGATCAGTAATTGGTAAATTATTTATAAGTGACTTGTATAAATATATTAGTGGGATTATTCTTCTAACTATAATAAAAGCCTCCCAACTATGTGGCTATCAGCATTTATAGTTGTGATAGAAGTCCACCCACCAATATGGCTACCAATAGTTACAGATTATTAGACTATCACTTAATTGCATATTATCCTGAGTAGTGAATGACCATAAGCTACTTTTGTAATAAATATAACATTTATTAATATTTGTTGTTCTATTGTGTATAAATGATATATAAGTTTATGAACAATTAATTAATATGATCAAGTGCACTTCGCTAATTTAATAATGTACAAAGTATACATAAGGATCTGTAAACGTTGCTAGTTTATTGTGTACATTTCAGTAATTTTGGCATTATACATATTTGATGTTTTATTATGTACAACGAATAGTTTTGTACACATTTTCCTATTTATAGTATATATTATATAGTTTGGAAAAGAATTGGAATTTTGAATATAAACATATTATACCAATAAACTAATTGGGTAGACAGCTGGATATTTGAATAAAGAATTTAGTAATCGAAAATATAGGGTACTGTGTAAAGTGACATATAGGCTTCTAACATTAGATAGCAAGATATCTATGTGTTAGTACTTTATCTACACTCTGGTTTGTATTTTGATGATCAGCTAATCGTGAATTAAGTATGACGATATTCTTTACGAGTAGTGAAATCATGAAAGATACTCTAGTTGTCTCACTTGTAGCAAAAATACATGTTTAATAATGGTGATTAAATACATTTAAGTGATAAGAAACAAGAATGGATACCTATGTTTACTTATTAGTGAACCATGGATAAGAGATATGATGTCTATGATAATTGTATAACCATACACTTGATAATGTTGAACACGATCTACGCTAGAGTTTAAATAGACATGCCTTGCTTTTATCGAAAATATATTGTATTATTGTGACTAATAAGATGTTATAGGAAAATACCTCGTCATGCTATGAAGGCACTATAGTTTGTCTTATTTATTTGTAGATGCGCTACTTATTGCCACCTACTGATTATTTTTATGCACCCACATGTTTACATAGTTATTTACCCATATGATAATATCTGAGATTTGGGTAACGAGTAAGATGAGATAGACTCTATGTGATTATAATTGCAGCTAGTTGATATTATGAGATCCATTCGACATGAGGGTGTTTTGGTGGTAAATTCTAGTTTAATACTAGAAAGGATCATATCTATGTTAGTTGACCAACCATGAGATAACACCTTAGGTCTGTGACGTGGTAGACCTATCATCACTGGTCAAACAATCTACTAATCGGGTGTTTCCTAGGATTTTGATCGTAACTATTAGTGCATTAAATTTAATGGAGACATTACTATGATTTTAAGTGTTATTTGGGATAGCAAAGAGACTATTTTTGTGTGGGGACGTCTACCGTCTAAGTTACCAAGTGCTTTCTCCCATTTGTATACTCATCTTTTGGTATAGATTTATAGATTTCTAATAAATACATTTTTTCGCTAATTTTAGGAAAATGTAATTTTGGCAAATCTAAGGAATATGTTTGGAAATCCTTTAGAAAATGACTTTTGGATAATAGAGCAATTAAAATATGAAATCCAAATGAACAAATGAGGACACTAGAGATAATAAATAATTATTAGCAGATGAGTGGGGTAGATTAGCATTTTGTGACATTTATCTATGTATCCTAATAAATTAAGTATGCGGTTGTTAATATCTACATTATTATAGTACTATATAGGATTCGAGTGGAATGTTCAGAAACATTTACTCCTGTTCTATCCACGCTACTAATTCTGACTTCTGTATTGTATCAGCATACTTCATATTTATAGATATCGTATGATTATGAAAATCATGATACTTTACTCTGTCTATATTGAGAGTTTGGTTAGCCTCTGTATTCCAAGCATATCACATCAGGAAAACATGCAGGGAAGAGCTTTATAAACTAGCATTATTATTATCCGCATTACTTTAATAATGTGATATATATATATGTATAATATTGTATATATGGTACCTCTAAGATGTAGGTGAAGAGTAGGAAACATACAGTAACGAGCTTTCTACCTCGTTTAGTTTTATTTCCTTATATCTTATGTTCTGCTTGATTATTATATATTATGGTGCTAAATATTATGATTGCATGTAACTTCTTTATATAGTTACCCTTAGTTGGACTCTACTAATTAGTTGTAAAAGAACTTCATTGGTCTTGATCCTATAATGGGTATGCACGCAGTCATGTTTGTACCGTGACACAATCCACTTTCTGTTTATGTAATATCCTACATATATATATATTCTTATAATGAGAATACAAGATAGGTGAATATTGTTTCTATGTGAGTTCTATTTATGATTCATATCGAGAAATAATTAGAGTACATATGTTAGTCCATAACAATATACCACTCTCATAAATTTTTATGCTAACGACTAAGTATATCCTATCACATCTTACTTAATTACTATACAGGTTTTCCTAGTTATATTATGTTGTTAATGGGTAGTTGAGTCATTCGTACTAGTCGACTGTAGTGAATTTTTATTTTATTAAATTTGAGCTGAAGCGGTTATTTGTTCAGGATCCAGTATTGCCTATTTAGATACTAATGACACTTAAAAAGAATTATGCGGTCTCACAGAAAAATAACAGAAATAGAAGACAGAAGATTTAACGTGGTTCGGATATGAATATCCTACGTCCACGGAGACCCAACAACTTTTTATTTCACTAAAGAAAAGAGTACAAAAGAGAGAGGAAAGAAAAATGGTGGATGCTACACTTGCTTGTTCATATGAAGATAAAGTTCCTTCATTTATATAGACTTGATAATGAAGGGTTGCTTCGAGATTAAGAAAATCAATTTCCTGATTACGCAGATATATTTCCAATTTGCGTGATCTGATTTTTGTATAAATAGATGGCGTAATCTTCGTTTCCATATCTTTCCTTTATTCTCCATGCCTAATAATTTATTTCTTCATATAGCAGACTAATTAGTTGATTTGCTAATTAATTAGTTTCCTTTAAAATATCCTTCCATATATCAGCTAAATTAATTGATTTGATTGAATTAATTAATTAGTTTCTTTCCCTTTTAATGAATATTTGAATCATCCAAATTCAACACTCCACCTTGATTCAAATATAACAATCTCTCTTCATCACCTTATCATCAAATAATCAACATATAAGTTGTTGGGTCTAGCGCCCCATGGCGCTCAAGTAACAGGTATTAAACTGATCAAGTTTGAGCAATGCTCAAACTTGTCCTTAGGAAGTGACTTTGTCATCATATCTGAAGGATTATCCAAAGTACTCACCTTCAACAATTTGATCTTTCTTCGTTCTTCCTCAAGCATAAGAAAGAAACCTCTAACATCAATGTGCTTCGTCCGTGAACTATAAGCTTGATTTTCTACAAGATGAATCGCACTCTGACTGTCTGAAAATAGCTCTACTGTCCGTTGCACCATTGAAAGATCATCCAACAACTGAAGTAAGTACAATCCTTCCTTTGTTGCTTCCACAATCGATATCAACTCTGCTTCGGTAGTCGATAAAGCTACGGTAGATTGCAGCTTTGATCTCCATGAAATCGAGCCTATGCCAAGTGTAAAAACATAGCCCGACACTGACTTCCTAGCATCTCTATCCCCAGTGTAATCAGAATCACAGTATCCTCTAAGAAAGATGTCACCATCCACTCCACCATATAATAAGCCCACCGAAGAAGTGCCTCGAAGATATCTAAGAATCCACTTCACAGCTTGCCAATGCTCTTTGCCTGGGTTAGACATATATCGACTCACAACACCCACTGCATGGGCCAAATCTGATCTTGTGCACACCATCGCATACATAAGACTAACTATAATAAGGTATATCAGCCATATACCTTTTGTCTTCTTCCAATGAGGGAGATAAGTCTTTTGACAACTTAAAATGAGAGCCTAATGGAGAGCCAACCAGTTTAGCTTTCTCCATTCCAAATCGAGCGAGGACCTTCTCGATGTACTGAGCTTGAGTGAGCTTAAGTCTCTCCGCTTCCTATCCCTGCTTATCTCCATACCCAATATTCTTTGTGCCTTTCCCAAATCCTTCATGTCAAACTCTCTACTGAGCTCCGATTTCAACTCCTTAATTCTAAACATACTCTGAGATGCAATCAGCATATCATCAACATATAACAACAAATAAATCATATCACCATCACATCTCCTGAAATAAACACACTGGTCTTTGAAACTTCTGGATTATCCCTGTGAAAGCATAAACTTATCAAACCTCTTATACCATAGTCTAGGAGACTGCTTCAGTCCATATAGAGATTTGTTGAGTTTTCAAATATAGTCTGGCCTGCTACTGTCAATGAACCCTTCCGGCTGCTTTAAATAAATCTTCTCATCCAAATCACCATGCAAGAAAGCAGTTTTGACATCTAGTTGCTCTAATTCCATATCATAATGAGCAACCAATGCCAAAAGAATACGAATAGAAGTATGCCTAACCACTGGAGCAAAGATATCATGATACTCTACCCCTTTCTTCTGAACATACCCCTTTGCGACTAACCTTGCCTTGTATTTGAGATTACCATTTTCGCCGTCTTTCACGCTATAGATCCACTTGCATCCAATAGCACTCTTGTCGGTGGGAAGAGGCACCAAATCCCAATTATGATTTCTCTACAATGATTCAATCTCCTCCTCCATAGCAACTAACCAACTGGAACTGTTAACTGATGCGATAGCTTCTCTATAATCACAAGGCTCATCATGGACAACATTCAAAGCATATGTTTCCATATCATCGAAGTTAATATCTTCAATGCTCAATCCAAAAAACTCATCAAGCCACTTAGGCTTTCTTCTTTGTCTAACATGCCTAGATTCCGAATGAGCTCCACCTTGAGTTTGATCCTCTGTACCAACATCGATATTATCCTCATCAACCACGGTGTCATCGGAAACACCATTTGAACGCCTATGGAAAGAATCAACAGATGACTTGCTTTGTGTCTGGTATTCTTCACATGTCCTCTCATTGTCATCCGATGAGGAAGGCTCCACCTTCAACATAGCCTTCTCATCAAAAGTCAATGCCTGCTCATAACGATCTTCTTGCTAATAAGACACCACAACCTATATCCCTTCACTCCTCTCCTATAACCTAGAAAAATACACTTGCGAGCTCTAGGTTCCAGCTTCCCTTTGCTCTCATGCACATAAGCTGGGCAACCAAGCACTCTGAGAAATGAATAGCTAACAGGCTCTCCTTTCCATACTTCTTCAGAGATCTTCATATCTATGGCAGTGGAAGGTGTGCGATTGATGAGGAAAGCCGCCATAGATAAAGCTTCAGCCCAAAATCCCTTCTTCAATTTAGCAGTCAGTCTAAGGCATCTTGTTCTCTCCAATAATGTCTGATTCATCCTTTCTGCAACTCCATTAGACTGGGGGTCGCCTGGTGTGGTGTAATGCCTCTTAATGCCTTCAGACTCACAATAATCGATGAATTCCGGTGATACAAATTCACCGCCATTATCTGAACGGAGAACTTTCAATTTCTTCCCTGACTGCTTCTCAACCATAGATTTCCACTTCCGAAATTTGGCAAAGGTTTCACTCTTTGACTGAAGAAAGTATACCCATACTTTACGAGAGAAATCATCTATAAATGAAACAAAATATCTGGTTCCACCTAAAGACGGACAAGGGGAGGGACCCCAGACATCTGTATGAACATACTCCAAGGCAGCTTTTGCTTTATGCTCTCCTGTACCAAAAGAAATCTTCGTCTGCTTTCCAAGAACACACCCTTCACAAAAACCAAGTTTTGAATGATGAACTCCATCAATCAATCCTTGTTTTCTCAACTCATCCATGCTGCGCTCACCGATGTGACCCATCCGTAAGTGCCATAATCTGGAAGAATCCGAATCAACAGATGTAACAGAAGCTGATTCACCAATTACAGTAGTGCCCTTTAATAGATAAAGATTTCCTGCCCTCACACCTCTCATAACAATCATGGAACCCTTCGATATCTTCATTTTCTCTCCTTCCACTACAATCTTCAAGCCAAGTCTACTTAACACCCCCAACAGAAATCAAGCTCCTCCTCAAATCAGGTACATGTCTAACATCAGTGATCGTACGAATAACACCATCAAACATCCTAATCATCATGCTACCAACACCCACCATACGGCAAGAAGCATCATTACCCATCAGAACTTCTCCTCCATCAATTTCATGGTAAGTGGAAAAGCAGTTCCTATCAGGTGTCATATGATAGGATGCGCCAGAATCAATCAGCCATAAGTTGCTCTTCCCAGAAGAGCCAGAAGCTGTAAATACATCGGTGTCACTTTCTGTATCTGATTTCTCTGCTATAGAAGCTAAGGCTTGCTTTGGATATTTTCTTCTACCTTCAAGCATGGGACATTGTGCTATGAAGTGCCCTGGTTTCTTACAATAATGGCAAGTAAAATTTTTAGGCCCCCTAGACTGAGACCGTGAATAATTCCGTCCTCCACCTTTCTTCGACCTGCTTTGGCCTCTACCTCTCTGAACAGATAAGCCTTCAGTATCACTATCCAAGCTAGTGCTCGCCAATCTACCTCTTAATACTTCATTATGAAGACCAGCCTTTACATCAGATAGGCTAATTTTGCCGCGGCCATAAATCATGGAATTAACAAAAGCATTATACTCCTTAGGCAAGGAACATAAGAGGATCACAGCTTGAGCCTCATCAGTAATATCAACTTCCGCTGCCTTCAGGTTCATAATCAAACTCGTCAAAGCATCTACATGCTCCATGAGATCAGCTCCAGGCTTCATCTTGAACGAATAAAGTTGTTGCTGAAGAATAATCCGATTAGTGAGAGACTTGTCTTGATATGCATCCGATAATGCATCCTATAGTTCTTTCGCTGTCTTCTTCTGAGAGAATTCTCTAAGAACTTCATCTGAAAGGCTCAACTGAATTGTTGTAAGAGCTTCAGCTTTCATCTCTTTCAAATCAGCTGCATCAATACCTTTCAATTTCTCAGGCGTAGAAACAACCTTGTAAGTCTTCTCCTTCTTCAATACAGCCTCCATCTTCATCTTCCAAGTACCAAAATCTTCTTTTCCATCAAAACGTGTTACTCCATAATTGACACCAGATCTGCCAACAGACTTACTAGAAGTTGCCATTAATATCCAAATAGGAACAATAACACTAGCTCCGATACCAAACTGTAGTGAATTTTTATTTTATTTAATTTGAGCGGAAGCGGTTATTTGTTCAGGATCTAGTATTGCCTATTTAGATACCAATGACACTTAAAAAGAATTATGCAGTCTCATAGAAAAATAACAGAAATAGAAGACAGAAGATTTAACGTGGTTCGGATATGAATATCCTACGTCCACGGAGACCCAACAACTTTTTATTTCACTAAAGAAAAGAGTACAAAAGAGAGAGGAAAGAAAAATGGTGGATGCTACACTTGCTTGTTCATATGAAGATAAAGTTCCTTCATTTATATAGACTTGATAATGAAGGGTTGCTTCGAGATTAAGCAAATCAATTTCCTGATTACGCAGATATCTTTCCAATTTGCGTGATTTGATTTTAGTATAAATAGATGGCGTAATCTTCGTTTCCACATCTTTCCTTTATTCTCCATGCCTAATAATTTATTTCTTCATATAACAGAATAATTAATTGATTTGCTAATTAATTAGTTTCCTTTAAAATATCCTTCCATATATCAGCTAAATTAATTGATTTGATTGAATCAATTAATTAATTTCTTTTCCTTTTAATGAATATTTGAATCATCCAAATTCAACATCGACGCATCGGTTTTTGGCGCTTCAAACAGGGGTCAAAAATTGGGATTGTCACAGCTTTGTATTAGAGCATAAATTAGATGCCTAAGTATAATTCACCCAGAGTTAATGAAATAATCTAGGAAATTTAATAAAACTGCCTGTAATTTAATATTAAGATGAATTGGATAAGGCATCGTACTTGCGACCATGGTTATGGGTTACGTATATTCGTATGATGCACTTGATATTTGTGGTATTTTCCTCTATATATCTTTCACATTCTTGTAAATACTCATTTTATAGTAACTTTAGATAATGACAATTAGTGCTTGAATGGATATGGAACGTAGAGCGAATGCATGAGGCGAAGTTGATAAGGAAAAGTAGTGAAAATTTGAGAAGAAAGGTCTGAAGTTAGTTTCTTTCTGCAGAATTTTTATCATAGTGCGCAGCGGTTTATGGTTGAACCATGATTATAGCAAGTAACAATGCGAATTTTACCGATTCTTATACTATAAATTATGAGGATGCAATTTTGTGAAGGGGGAGATTTGTAACAGCCATTTTTTACTTCATATCTTACCAAATTTTATTGATATTTTTATTTAATAAAATATTGTAATTTTCCATTTAAGGTTTTTGATGCGTTTGATGAAAATTTAAAATTGGTAAATTCAAATAAACTGTGTAGAACCATAATCGGTGCATTGAGTTAAGCAAACATCTAATTTTCTTTTAGAAAATCGAAAATTGGTTGTCACATACTCCCAACGGCTCCATAAATAAACCCATACATAAATATATCAAATGGTATACATTTTATTTTCTTTATCAAACATATACACATATACGTGTTGTAACACCCTGAAAATTTTAATAATAACTTAAATGATTAAAAATGGCAAAATTATAATTTTACGTAAAATGACAAAATAAAATGAATGAATTTGGAAAATTTAACTTTTCTATTACGTCAATTAGATTTTCTAACCCAAATTCATATATAATGTAATGACCTACCTTTTTGGATGGTTTTAATCGATAATTAGTCACCCATGTCAGACTCAAACCATCCAAAATGAAGAATTGTTATGTGATAAATAAGAAAAAGATAGAAAAAGAAAGAAAACAAAACACAGAATCTCACAACGGAATGAAAAAATATAATAATCAAATAAACATTTCATGAAGCCGTTTTACAAATAACATTTGATTACACATTTGCAACACAGATCAGAGTTACATACGACAGAAATAAATAACAATCCAGCGGAATAGCTTGATTTAGTGGGATAAATATAATAAATAATAATAATATACAAATCTCTGTCTTCGTCTTCCAAAGCAGTCTTCGATGCACTGAAAAGCTCAGACTGACCTGAACGAAATGAAAAGACAAAACACTCGAGTCATAACTAAAAGATATTATGCAAATTAGATCAACACAAATAAATATGAGTGTAACGACGTCAGAGATATTTACGGGGTTTGACATTTCCTATCCAGTATTTACGTGAGTGCAATAACTTAAGAGATGTTTAGATTTCCATCTCCTAAGGATCCGTTATACTATCTACATACATAGTACAACACAGCATTATAATAGTGTCTACAGTAAAGTATCAAAATAGTGTTAAGGCATTACCTACATCGCCCTTAACACATTTTATATAACGCCTTAGTCTATACAGATACTGTAAACTCCTCCGTAAATTGCTGGACTATCAGAGAGCACTCCATAGATACGATGCAAACCAAACTCGTAGAAGGCACGATAATGCATATGACAAGGCACGCAAGGGAATGCCTAGGGTAGGATACTGCCGTTTTGCGGATCCTGACTGGTGGTAACGCATAGCAGCTACTACCTCCCACCTTGGAACACACTCCCATAATCAAATCGAGTGGTGGCCACCAAATCAACCACAAGGTCATAATATGGTATCGAAGAAATGATCCCGGTAGGAGGTGCGACCTTGCTTGGCCCGACGTGGCTCTTGTTTTAGCCACATCAAACTGACTTATGGGAGTCAGGGCTACGATAATACCTTATATGGAATCGTTTGCTAAACCATCCTACTTCATTCTGGATACTCCACCACATAAATAGTTGTTAAAGTGGTTTTCGGTATTGGAAAAAGTATGACAATATATATTCCCTGTCTCTTTAACAACCAAACGCTTATTTCACACCGGATGGTACTTTTTACATTTCCAAAACCAATTCATAATTGATATCAAAATATCATATTCAATTCAAACCACTTCACTTTCTAAATCATATTCACTTTCGAAATTATATTCACAAAATAGGTTAAATCCTCATATTTCAAAATCATCATATTTACTCAAGTATGCCATTTCGCTAGTAATAATTATTTCAAATACCAACTTAGGTTATAACATCATTCAACCATATTTGCTTTTAAATCAAGGATTTAAATATACAGAATTCAACCGTGCATCGTTAGAAATTTAGAAATATAGTTTAAATAGTCATAAATAGTTTAAAACTGTTAAGCATAGTTTTAAAAATAAATTTTCAAACAGTTAAACACTCTAAATAGTTTAAAAATAGATTAAAATAGTTTAGGTGGATTTAAGATAGTTTAAATAGATTTAAAATAGATTAAATAGATTTAAAATAAAGTAAATAAATTTAAAATAAATTAAAAATATTTAAAATAGATTAAATAAGTTTAAAATAGATTAAATAAATTTAAAATAGATTAAATAAATTTAAAATAGATTAAATAAATTTATAATATATTAAATAGATTTAAATATATTAAAATAGGTAATTAGTTTAAAGTAGGTTAAAATAGTTTAAAATAGACTAAGATAAATGAAAATAGTTTAAATTAAATTAGTTTAGTAGTTTGAAAATCTTGAAAATCAGGATTTTTAGAATAATAAATCTTTGAATAACATATATTAAAATAATTAAGTTTGAAATTGATATCAAAATAAACTATTTCCGACTTATCAACAAATTTGGACCATATCTAGATTTCAAATCACCAACTCAAATTTATACTTTCAGTTCAACTTTCATTGAACCATCTTAATTTATATTGATTATAAATCCATAGTTGAACTAAATTTTTTTAACCACTTCAATTTCATAGGTTTCAAAGTTTAAATCTTTAAACATTTTCAATAACTCCGTTACAATAAATTTCTATTATATTTCAAATTCAACTATGAAATTTCGAGTTTATTCTTTTAAAAATTCATTAAACCAACCCAAACATCAACCTATAAAGCATGGATTTCGAAAATAATTCGGTTTATACAAATTAAATTTTTATTCGAAATATCATTTAATTGAATTCAAAATTTAAAATCATTTAATTTAACCGATTCGGTGTCCGTATATAATTTCCTACCCTCTGGTCAAGTGATACAAATGCATATTATTTCAACCCGCAATAATTTAAATTTACGGGTATATATATCATTTCAACCCGCAATCCTGAATATAAAATAAGTCCATAACCCACAATAATTTCAACACATAATGATTTTCTAACAATAAACTATGGGAACTTGCAGTTTTATAATTATATAAATATAATTCCAGTCATCCAATATCAACAAGCAAACATCCATCACAATCATCATTCAGATCAACAAATAAATAACGACAATTGACTTATAATCAATAAAAGGTATTAACAGGCTATTTAAAATTCAATATTAAATTAAATAGCGATTATATTCAATAAAAGTCATATTTAACTAGAATGACAACTTAAATATCCCAAACATCAACCAATCAATTTCTAACCATATCATAGATTCAATTTAACAAACATAAGGTAATCTAGCAGTTTTGAGTGGTTTAAAACACTCACCTTTGATTTCAAATCGGTTTGAAATCCAAAATAAGGCTCAAAATTCAACCGTCTCAAAATTCATCCAAACCAGTTTCATTTTTCGATACGATCCCTACGAAACACACCATGTGTGAATCCGAGCTCGTGTGCAAATGTTATACAAATTAGAACATTCGACAATAAAAATTAAAAATAAAAAAAATAAAATAAAAGCGACCAATACTTCATTGACACGTCACAGGCCATCCACGAGAACCCTAATCTCATTCAAAACCCGATCGCTATAGCCGCCACTTAATCATTATCTTTGACCAAATTTCGCCGTCGACATGATCGCCTTCCCTTTGATCGAGCACCTCCACCGTGACCCCATCCAGAGCCGCACCTACCCCCCTCAAGCGGCCACCTCCGGTTCCACCACAACGAACAGCCGCCGCTCCATAGATCACCAAGTTTTTGAAAATCCTGACCTTTCAGGCATGATGTAACCGTATGGATCAACTCCATACATCATCCTCTATGCATCTACACCCTCCGATCGACTCCTCGTCGCAAATCCACCATTAAACGAGGTTGTGGCCTATGGACGGCCGAGAATAAAGCACTAATTTCTGGCCAAATGATGATTCGATTCGAGAAATGAATCATTGCAGTGAGTTATACTCGTCGAGAGCTTCAAAATGTTATATAATATAATAGGGTTTTGAAAAGTTTGATTTTTGATTTGAATTTGATTTGCAATTGAATACGTACAAGAATAAGAAAATGATTACTAGGGTTTGACAAACAAGACTATTTGAATTTGATTTGCAATTGAATACGTACAAGAATAAGAAAATGATTACTAGGGTTGGACAAACAAGATTATTTGCATGGACAAGGCCCGATAATAAAGAACGGCATATCGAATTGGTACGAACGACAATAACGACCAGAAAAGCCCAGTCCGCTTTCGAAACGAAAATGGGTCATCACATATATCAAAATAGACGTTTTTGATATTTTTGAACTCTATTGAACAGTTTTCAAGTCCTAATTCTATCTTTGAAGAAGTTAGCTTTTAAAATCATCTTATTTCAATTGAATTCAATTAAATTGATTTCTACCCAACTTGAGTCCGGACGATCAAACGACAAGTCTGATCGCCACGAAACTTGAAACCTTACAATAATTCACTATTACGATTGGATGAAACTGGTTTCATTGAAATCCGAGAGAGTGGATAAAATGGTTATTTTCACGTTAAATAAATAAATAAACAATTATTAAATTAATTAATCACCTTAAAATTTTAAATTTAATAACTAACAATTTTTCTCATTTTTAATTACACAGAATTTAACAATCGTTTTAAAACCAATTATCCATGTCAAATTCAACACTAAATATTGCACTAATAACAACGTTTAAATTCCAATTGAAATAAATTTCATTTATTATTAATTTAAATTCCAATAAATCCATTTATTTTATTTTTCATCTTATTATTCAATCAATTATCATCTTGTGGATATAATTAACATTGGTTTATATCTTAATACACTAATGTTCTACAAATATCATATTAATTCATATTAACGTAATATTTAATTACATTTAATTGCAATTGAATTCTAATTTAATTCAACGGATTAAATAAATAGGCAGCAAATAAAAATTGTCATCTTTTACTTAATTTAATCACATTTATAAGTTTATTACCTACGAACAAATGTTATAAATACTTACGCAACACTGATTTTATCCAATTACAATTAATTGCATATTGTTTCACCAATCAATACTACATAAGGTTTATTTCCTTATTTGCAATTTATAAACAAATTTTATGTTCACAATCATTTCAATTAATTAAAATTTCTTTAATATAATTATCAATTTCCTTAAATTAACATTATTAAATTTCATTCTAGCTATTATTCTCATTAATAAATCACAAATTTTAATTTCTTCCAATATTAAATAACAAAATCTTATTAAATTAAATATTTTTAATTATTGTAAATTACGAGTCGTTAGATATAAAATGTCAAAAAAGTATATTGTGTGAAGAAAATATCGAATGATTATTATAGCACGCAATCGGTTTTACACCTATATTGGTTTGAAATTTAATAGTTAATTACAATAATAAATAAAAATCTATTAGTTAATTAATTAATTATGTATGAATTGCTTTAAAAAAAGAGAGTACAAGTGTGCTAATGTACATTAAAAGGAAAGGAGTAAGATATTTAAATGCATAGAGGAAAAGCATTAATTACCATGTTAATGGAATTTGTTGCCATAATTAATGGAAATATATCTTACATATATTATAAAGGGATGTAATAATATATTTAAAAAGAAAGAAATGCATCTGATGTTACATGTTTGAAAAATGATGATAACAATATATGCATGGAAGTAAGGGGTTATTTTAAAGGAAAGGTAAGGTACGCTATCACTTTATTAGTAAAGAATAAAGGGTATATTTGATTTGAATTTGGAAACATTTGTATCAATGAATTAACGATTTATTACATAATCAATTGGTAAACAATAAGGTTTTAACTAATGTAAATAAATACACACATATATACAAACACACATGCTCACATGTACTTTGGGATATAAATACCTGATTTCTTGCAATATTCAATAAGAATAAATGTTCAAATTATCAATAAATGATTAAATTAATTTCAATTATAGAAAAAAGTAATTATTGATATTATTGGAAAGAATATAGACATTGCTTACTTCAAAGAAAAAGAAAAGGAAATCAATTTTATGTATACGTAAAGATACAATTGTCAGCGTTAAAATTGTCTACCAACACCCAGTTATGTGAAAGAACCAATATCCAGTCATAAATCTCAGATAGTATCTAATGTAGAGAATATGAAATGAAGAGCAAACAAATTTAGAATGAAAGCAAGTAAAAAGAGACAAGATTTATAGTGGTTCGGCTAACTCCGGCCTACATCTACTCTAGAATAATCCTTTTTAGCATACTATAGTTTGTATATAGTTATAATCCAAAATCCAAGAATAAAATTGGCAAAGTGTAGCCTAGGTTGAAGATAAAGAGAACTAGAAAGAAGATCCTTTTTTTCTAACACCATGCTTTCTATATTTATAAGGCAAGACATGCATGGATCAGGTTGAAATTTCAGCAGTAGAACCTCCAGGTCATGACGAAGCCACCCAAGAATTTTCAGGCCTATTGGGACCCATAATATGGATCAGTGTCGATCCCTATTTTGGGGTCCAAATAGGATGCACCCCTCTAGGGGATTTCCCATGATGTTAGTTACTTGCCCTCCAAATTTCCTGCTATTCCGACTTACGGTTTGTGAGATATCGCATTTTCTGTGAAGTGGTGTTGCATATATTCTGTTTTCAACCGATCTCTTTGGAGGGATAGGGAACGATGCCCCAAACTCCTCTAAATGACATAAGATCCCTAAGGAAGCTTCTCCATGTTATATCATTAATTGCCTCCATGTTTCATGCAAATTAGATTAGTAGAACTTGAGTTATTGATCGATTATTGTTGCAATATGGTGCGAAGGCAGATTATAGCCAATCCCTATGGAGGGATAGGATCCGATCCCTCCAATTTGCTCCAAATGATGTGCAGTCCCTATGGAGTGTTCCATATGTTGTAGTTAGCTTGTGCTCTAAGTTTCATGTCAATTGGATGTGTAGATGTTGAGATATTGATTGTGTTCGATTGAGTTGTACTTGTTTTGCTAAAATATGCCGACCCCTTTTATACCGATCTCTTTTTATACGACCCCTTTATACCAATCCCTTTTATACCGATCCCTTTTGTAAGTGAAGTAATTTGCTCATAACTTGAGCATACAAACTCCAAATTACTTAAAAATTGAAATGTAGCCTCATGGGGCCTTTCTTGTCACTCTATACTTGTCGCACCTAGTTCGGAACAAAATTTTTGGGCCTGTACCTATCCTTTAGGGAAAGGGATAAGCACCGATCCCTTGCTTGGATGAGTTACTAATCCGTATTTAGAATATTATGGAAAGTCTATCTCTTGGTCTCGGTCGATTGTTGCTTCATTGTCTGCACTTGATTTCTGGACCTCACAATGATCACTCTGGCTACTGGCCTTGATAATTGTGGAGGCTATTGGGTTAAACCCGCCTATCTACTGCCTTGGCAAAAGGTCGCTAACACTTTGCCCCTCAAACATGCATTATGATAGGAAGGTTTGTTTTTAATTGCCATAAATCCGAAATCCATAATCCATTGATTGTCGTATTTTCTAATCCAGAATCCAATTAAAATCCATGGTCTCTCCAGATCGTTCTATCCAAATATGTATCCATCCAAAGCCAAATCTATGCTATTTGAAACCGATATCCAAATCCATGAGCTCTCTGGGTTTTTATCTTAATTCAGATCCTCGAGCTCGCTAGATCCTTACCGAGCACGATTTGTACTTGATGACTTGAGTAGGCTGATCCATCGCATTCGAGCAAATCGACCTTCCCAGGTATAGTCTATACCTAACGACCTTGATCTCTTTGAATCCTTGTCGAGCATAGTCCATTTTCAATGACTTAAGTAGGCCGATCCATCGCGTTTGAGCAAAACGCCCTACCCATTGCCAGATATAGTTCATACCCGATGACCTATTGGGTTTTATTCTTCGACCTTGATACCCAGTTGAGGACTTAATCCATGATGCATGAATCCGTTTTGTCGTATTCACTCGATGAAAAGACTAATACCTTGCAGTTGTTATCCCTTCTCTCCAGATAGGACCATAACCGCGACTTTTGTTATCCACTACAATGATCTAAATTTATGCATGCCTAATTCCATTTGCCAAAATATAAAATAAGTGTCCGTACAACCAATAGACCCGAGTTCAAGTAAAACTAGAAAAACAAGAGTTCGAAGCAAACAAGAAAAAAAAAACCTAATTTCACAAACCAAGTACTATGGTTTATCGTCATCTCAGAGCATGCCTAGGGACCGTGCTCGATCCCGTACATGTGTAAGTGACTTAGCTGTCCAACTGCACAGTTTGTTACTTATTTCATGACATCCTGATTAATTGATGACAAGTTGATGATGATGATGCATTGATCCAGTGCCATTATAATCCGAGGTGGATGGTGGCTGCTCCCGTTCCACTGCTATAGCCTAAGTCCTTACATATTGTTGTAACTGACCATTCCTCACATGTCCCTTAATGATATTTTTTAAATGGCCGCGGTCATTTGTATTGTGCCTTTCCAGCTCATGGAATAGGCAGCGCTTTCCTGATGTCCGTCTGCGTTCTAAGGGTTCCCTCCTTGTCCGCCTTCGATACAAAAGGCGTCCTCGAGTATCCAAATATATCCATTCTAGGGTTCCTTTCAATTCTGAGTAAGAGGAGAATTTGGGTTTTCCCCTCTTCTTCTTCTTCTTCAATCCATCAAAGCTATTGTTCATGTTCCGTTTACCCTTGTCCTATCTTGAGCATTCACTGGGCGGTTCTCCATCCCATATCGTATTAACTTTCGTTGCCTCTCTATCAGCTTTCACATCTTCTTATTGCAGAAACCATTTCCTTCATGGTAGAATTCCCAAGATCCATCGGTGGATCCCGTATCAGTGATATCTTATAATCTGAATTATCTATAACTACCGACACTGCCGTCATCAAAATCATCGATTGATCTGGTTGATCAACCGAAACAACTGCCACATTGAACCTGGTTAAGGAATTCTTGAGTGATTCTCCTACCCATTGCTTTACTGATGACAATGTCATCACATTCTTAGGTATCATAATGTGAACCCAAATTAGCTACATAAATCTTTCGACCAATTCCATCCATGTGGTAATAGAACTTCTTTCCAGCTGTCTAAACCATAGTGCCGCTACATCCGTTAAGTAAAGAGGGAAGCATTGTGCCAAGATTTCTTCCGATGCCCCTAGTACTTCCATTTTCCATATATACATCATCATATGCATATTCCAATCCAACTTTCGATCGTAAACTTCTAGTGTTGGTAGTTTGAATTCTCCTGGATTCCTTGCATTCCTGATATTAAGAGCGAATGGACTTCTATTTACATCCTTCAGTTATCCGTTTACCAATCCTCCACGCATAGCTTGCCTAATCATCTTTACAAACCTATCATTGTCTTCTATTAGTAGTCTTCTATCATCATGTCCAAGCTGCCCTTAGTTTATGAGAGAATTTTGGAATGTATTCCTTTGGAGGAGTATCCAAATTCCGATTTGCACCAAACTCCATAGGATTGATCGCAGATCCTCTAGCATCACGATCAACCAGACCCGGGGCATGCCCCTACCCATTGGGGATCAGTTCTGATCCCTCTAGAGGGATAAGTGCAGATCCCTCTAAGACGGCCAGGGACTGCCTTGCCTAATTTGTTCCATTCCTTTTTCTGTTGGCTTCATTTCCATGTTCTCGGTTCTGATTTCCAGCGATTCCTGCTACTTCAACTCTTTGATCTAAGTTATCTTTAGCTCCTACTGCTCTATTCCCTTGATTCCGTGCTACAACTTATTCAATCTTTTTGGGTAAATTTTGCATCATCTCTTTTCGTCTTTTCAACATCCTCTCTTGCATACCATCCATCATCGTTTCTCTTTCATCCTCGGTGATGTTGATTGATGCTTGATTAGCTCCAGCTTCTGAGGAAGCCTCCTGACTTCCTCCATGGTGGCTCCTTTCTAGTAGCACTCTCTTTATTGATTGCTTAGCCATTGCGTCCTACATCCAAGTATCAAACCTTCTACATCGCAGGTGCAAGCCCATTCAGTGAAAGCACCAAATTGCTGGCGTCAAAATTGGCCAATACCCGGTTATGTGAAAGGATCAATATCCAGTCATAGATCTCAGATAGTAGTAGAGAATATAATATGAAGAACAAACAAACTAACAATGAAAGCAAGTCAAAGAAGGCAATATTTATAGTGGCTCGGCTAACTCCGGCCTACGTCTACCCTAGAATAATCCTTTTTATTACACTGTAGTTTGTTTACAGTTACAATCCGAAATCCAAGAATAAAACTGGCAGAGTGTAGCCTAGGTTGAAGATAAAAAGAAGCAGAAAGAAGATCCTCTTTCCGATGCCACACCTGTTGTTTTATAAGGGATGATATGTACAAATACAATAGGGGATGATATGTATATATCGGGTTGAAATTTAGGCAAAAGAACCTCCAGGCCATGACGAGGCCACCCAAGAATTTTCAGGCCCATTGGGGCCCATAACAGGGATCGGTACCGATCCTTTTTTTAGTGTCCAAATGGTGCATGATCTCTCTGAGGGATTCCCTATGATGTTAGCTAGTTGCCCTCCAAATTTCGTGCCATTCTAACTTTCGATAGGTGAGATATCGCGTTTTCCATGAAGTGGTGTTGCATATTTTCTAATTTCAACAGATCCCTTTGAAGCGATGGGGCCGATCCCTCCAAACTCCTCCAAACGACATGTGATCCCTATGGGAGCTTCTCTATGTTATACTATGTATAACCTCCAAGCTTCATACCAGTTGTATTAGTAGAACTCGAGTTATTGATTGATTATTATTGCAATATGGTGCGAAGGCTGATTATAGCTGATCCCTACAGAGGGATAAAGGCCAATCCCTCCAACTTGATCCAACTGATGTGCAATACCTATAGAGTGTTTCAAATGTTATAGTTAGCTCGTGCTCTATGTTTCGTTGCAATTGGATGTGTAGACGTTGAGATATTGATTGTTTTCCATTGAGTTGTACTTGCTTGGCTGAAATATGCCGATCTCTTTTATACATATCCCTTTATATACGATTCCTTTTATATCGATCCTTTTTTAGGTGAAGTAATTTGCCCTTAACTTGAGCATACAAACTCCAAGGACTTGAAATTTGAAATGAAGCCTTGTGGGTCCTTCCTTGTCACTTTATACTGGTATTACCTGGCTTGGAACAAAAATTGAGGACATGTACTAATCCCCTAAGGGAAGGGATATGAACTAGTCACTTATCTGGAGGAGGTACTAATCCATACTCAGAATATTTTGGAGAGTCTATCTCTTAGTCTAGGTTGATCGTTGTTCATATCATTGCTTGCACTTGATTTCTAGGCTTCAAAGTCATCGTCCTGGGCTACTAGTCTTGATAATTATGGATATATTGGGTTAAATCTGCCTATCTACTACCTTGGAAAAAGGTGGGTTAGCAACTATTTTTGCCAAAATTTAAAAGAATTCCCATTGAAGTCCAAGGAGGACCATCGACTGCACGATCATGTCCACAGTTAATATAATGAATGGGAAAATCTAGCCAAAATGATTTCAAAAGACTGGCTGTAGAAGATATAGAACCAGAAACTCATTGAAACCGAGAATAAAAAAAATCATAGACTCTCTCGACACTGAGATTGAGAACTTAAGAAAATCCCAAACCGAAGCGGAAAAGAAGGCCGAAAAGGCCATTAAGCAATCAAAGACAAAGATCCAAGCATCTAAACGAAATCAAGCAAACGCATCATCGGAACCACAAGCTTGTCATGGAAAGGGATGCTTCCGAGGGAACAGAGCTGAATTGTAAACCAAGCTAGAGAATGAGACCAAGGGAAAAAATAAAGCACATAAATATGCTCAGGATGCATGCGACGAGCTGGTCGCCGTCAGGATAGAGAGGGACAATGCGCTCGAATAGGCTAGTGAAATTGATGCTCTTATCAAGAGAGAAGTCGAAGTTGTAGTAAAACAGGCTGAGAAGTAGGTAGAAGAGCAGATGATGAAGAAGTTTGTGCCACCGATCACTCGGTACAATGCCAATGTGCTCAAATTTTGGATTCTGGAGTGGTTTATAGAATATTACCCTTTGATGGTTGCCCATGCCTAGGAACGGTTTGTCATGGAAGAGAAAGAATTTCTTAAAAGTGATAACATTGATATGGAGTAGGTGAAAGAGGAGATTTTGAAGGGAAATGAGCCCAAAATCCTTCATGATAACCGGCAATTTATTCATCCAGAACTTGATACAATCGCTCAAAAAGAATCAGGCGAAGGTTTCAGCTCTGCCATCATGATGCTATAGCTGGTCAAACTCCTGGGACTCAGGCTGCTTCTAGTTCCACCGGTAATTCTTTTACCGACGATGGTTATGAGCTAGAGAACCCATAGCTCCAAAAATCCACTGTTCTCTTCCCTATTCCCGAGGAAACTCCAGACCGCACTCTAGCTTATACGGAAGCTCAAACTGAACAAGGTATCTCATTGACTTCTCTTATTTTCCAAAGAGTTGATGTGTCGCTAATCAACGTTACTAATCTTTTTTTTTTCCTTAGCTAGTGGCCAGCCAGGAATTGCTCCTCTTCCTCCCAAGGACTCTCAACTGGGGCATTAAATATCGACGAAGGAGTCAATAACTGTCACAACTTTCACATCAATTCCTAGCATCTCGGTTGGGGAGATCCTGAGCCTTGATGAGTGTATGATAGATGCTTTGTTGGAAGATGGAAACGATGAGAGTCGGGGGAGTAAAGTTGACGAGGATGTTATTATTACAAGGGTCTTCCAAACCCTATAGGTCCGTCCAAGAATGAGCTTGATCAAAAACTTAGGACGAATATCCTCCCTGCCAGTCAAATCAACTAGGAGTAAGTAGAAGTTGCCCTCCTCTATTATCAATCGCTTTAGCTAGGAATTTTTTCGGTCCAGTCTACAATCCTCCACCTAGAAATACTCAAAATACATCGACGGTATTATCACAAAGCGCTCCAACCTCCATTTCTCTGCCCGGGAGTGGTCAAAGTGCGTCTGCTGGATCTTCACAAGGCACTCCCTCCAAAGGCAAAGGCGGTAGAGAAAGAGGAGGAAAGAGGCAAAGAGAGAGCTCGAGTGAAGTCTCTCTTAGTTCTAAGAAGAAGAAGAAGAAGTCAAAGAAGCAATAGTTGCTACCTTATTTCTCCGTAGATAGACTCCTTTTATTTGTTGGTCATCTTTGTACGGGTTTGGCCCTGCTATCGCTTTTTTGCTTTTGGTGTGACCCATTTGTACTTAGATTTCTATGTTAAATGTTAATAGCAAAGAATTTTTGTTTTGTAAAATCTTTATTCGAATTTGTCTAAGTACTTAAGGCATACGCTTTCCATTCAATGTACTTGCGAATTTTCTTTTAGTGATCATTTTCGGATTAAGTCCTTATTCTACTTTGTGATTTGCTGACTCGCATCGTTCTACCGAATGTAAAGAACTCCTTAGGGCAAACCACTTAAATAGTGGCTTAAATATCCTTTTCTAGGATAATAAATCGCGACCACACCAAACTCTGGGCCTAAATTTAAGTTAACTACTTGGAATCATAGTTCATATATCCTTATCCAGGATATTAGCTTTCAATCACGCCTAACTCCGGTATTAATCATAAGCTTAAAAAATTGGATACCACTTTACTTCGACCGTGGATCTTCCGTTCTACCTACTCTGGGCAGGATATCAAGGATTAGGTGGACTTGTCATGCCTATTCCCATTTATACTCCTGCCTCGAATTCGGGGACGAGTGTTGAGTGAGTGATCACTCATTTCATGCCATTTTTGATTTATACTCCTACACTCATCCAAGGGTACGTGTTGGTGTACGGATAGCTGTGCATGTACGGTTTTAAGTTTGTGCTGTTGCTCCTTATCCGAAGGTAAGAGTCAGTTTGCGGATGATCGTGTTTCATCTGGCTTAAGTTTATACTTCGACACCTGCTCCGGTAATGAAAGTTAGGGTGCAGATGCTCGTATCACATCCAGTTGAATTTTATACTCCGAATCCTACTCCAAAAATGAGAGTTAGGGCATGGATGCTCATATCCCATCCGATTTAAGTTTATACTCTGGCTCCTACACAAGGAACAAGAGTTAGAATGTTGACAGTTGTTTCGTGTCTGGCTTATGTTTATACTCCCATCCTCAATCCGAAGGCAGGAGTTAGTTGATGTTGACCTCTGGATACTAAAGGGACTTCACGGGCCCGATCATGGGCCACCAAAGTTTGGTTGGCACCTATCGTCGGGTACCTGTACACCTACAGTAATCATATGCAGATTCATTCAAGTCGGTCAAGTTACAACTCTTAAGAAATGAACAGTCGGAAATTTGGGCTGAAGTGGCTATTTTATTCATAAAAGACGAAAAATGACAGAATCTGTCTTATTGCATGACTCTAGCCCATTATTTACAAGTTTATTCTAAATGATATAACTCGTAGGTGCTCGCTATTCCACACCTCGGAAGTGAAATCCTATCCATAGTTGCCGACTTGAAAGCGCCATCTCTTAGCTTTTTCTCTATTACATACGGACCTTCCTAGCTCGGGCCCAGTTCTTAGTGCCGGTGAAGATTCGTTTAAGGACCTAGTCACCGATTTCAAAATCCAACCCCTGATGTTGTTGTTATAATATTGAGATGCTTGGTGTTTGTGTGCAACTGCTCTCAACTCAGCTTCAATCCACTTCTCATCGATCATATCAAGAGACTCCAAAAGGAGTTGTTCGTTTGTTCATGGATCATAGTGAGTAACTCGATCAGAGGGCACTTCCATTTCGAATGAGATCATAGCCTCCCATCCATATGCCAAGGTTAATGGAGAGTGGCGAATTGCTGATATATGGGTGGTTCGATAAGCCATAGTGTTAATAGGAGTTCGTCGACCTACTTGCCTTTGGCCTTCTCTAATTGTTTCTTAAGAATGGATTAGATTAATTTATTTACAGCATTAACCCGTCTATTCGCCTTAGGACGTGCCACCACTGCAAATCTCTTCTCTATGCAGTATTATTGGTAGAAAAACTTAAACTCCTTACCATTGAATGAGGTCCCGTTATCAGTTACGATGGCATGCGGAACTCTAAAACGACAGATGATATTCTGAATAATATAGTTAATTATTTTATTCGTAGTAACTGTGGCTAAAGGCTCCTTCTTAGCTTATTTAGTAAAGTAATCAACCGCCATGATGGCGTACTTTGTGCCACCTTTAGATACCGGCAACACACCGATGATATCAATACCCTAAACCGCAAATGGTCAAGGATTGACCATTTGATTAATTTCCATCGGCGAGGCTCTCAGAATTTTAGCAAATCTCTAGCACTTGTCACATCTGCGGGTGTAGTTAGCCACATCTCGATAGACAGTTAGTCAAAAGTATCCATATCGAAGAATCTTTTTCGCTAAGGTTTGCCCTATAGTGTGGTCACCGCAAGCCCCTTCGTAGACTTCTCTAAGGACATTTTTGCCCTCATCGTGAGCGACACACCAAAGCATGGGGATAGCGAAACCCTTCTTGTGCAGCAGCCTTTCTTGCATGATGTATCTCGAAGCTTGGCAAAGGATTTTTCATCTTTCATTCATTCTCCTTTGAAGGATCCTTTTTTGCAAATAATCTCGAATCAGAGTCATCAATGACTCTCGTTTAAGCTTAGTCTTCAAGATCCAACCAACATCCATTTGGTTGATACTCGAAGCTAAAAGTACTTCCACTGGGACCAGACCTATGAGCTGCGCATCTTTGGAACTAGCCAACTTAGAAAGCGAGTCAGCTTTCTCATTTTCCTATCTAGGAATATGAGTGACCATGTAATATTCAAAGCCGTTGAGCAGCTCAAGAAGCTGGTTTAAACAAGGAGTCAGCCTTGCTCTTTCGCCTGATACTCTTTCCGAACTTACGTACCACTAACTGGGAGTCGTAGAAAATGTGTAAGGTCTTTATTCCAAGTTCCTTGGCGATTTTGATTCCTGCAACCAAGGCTTCGTATTCAACTTTATTTTTCATTACCGAGAAATTGAATTTCAAGGCGTAGATAATCGGATGTTCTTCAGGAGTGACAAGCACAAATCTAGCGCCAGAACACCGATCATTGGATGCACCATCTATGTACATCTTCCATCCAACTTCCTATTCTCCACTACACTCTGGAGAATCATCTCGTGTAGTGAATTTAGCTATGAAATTTTCTAAGGCCTGAGCCTGGATTCCTCTTTGAGAGTGATAGGTGATATCGTATTGAATCAATTCAATGTTCTATTTCAACAGTCTTCCAAAAGTCTCAGGTCATTGTAAGACTAGTTGTAAAGGCTAGTCGGTAGGGACATTGATCGGATGAGCCTGGAAATAGCGGTGAAGCCTTTTAGAAGTGATCAACAAGAAGCAAGCAAGCTTTTCCAGCTCGAGTAGTTTCTTTCTGCTCATGTTAGCCACTTGCTGACATAGCATACCAATCATTGGATGCAGGATTCATCGTGTACAAGTGCGGCACTTAGGGCATGCACCAACACTACCATATAAGCATAGATCGTCATCGTCCATCGATTTCGAGAGAATCAGGGGTCACTTCAGGTAATTAACCAGAGCATGGAATGCATCTTTACAATCCTGGTTCCATTCAAAGTATCTCTTTCCCCTTTTAATCACCGTAAAGAAAGGGATACATTTGTCAGTGGCTTTAGATATGAAACGACTCAAAGCGACGACCTTTCCATTTAAGCTTTGGACCTCCTTGATCATCTTCGAGGATTCGATCCCACTTAAATCCTTGATCTTCTTTGGGTTGGCGTCAATGCCATGAGAGTTCACAATAGAGCCCAAGAACTTCCCTGTTGCAGCAACGTAGGAGCATTTCAAGGGATCGAGCTTCATCCTGTATTGTCAGAGGACACGAAATATTTCTACCAGATCATCAACGTGATTTCTTGAACGCCGTGACTTCACGAGCATATCGTCCACATAATCGTCCAACATGGTCTTTAAACATTCGGCAAGTCTTTGGTAAATCGCTCCAAAGTTCTTTAATTTAAAAGGCATGATTAGATAGCAATAGAATCCGAGGTTGGTGACGAAGATGGTGTGTTCCTAATCCTAGACATGCACCAGGATTTGAATATATCTAGAGTATGAGTCCATGAATGAAAGTAGCACATATCCAGCAGTTGAGTCCACCAACTGATCTTTCCTTGGAAGCGGGAAGCTATCCTTCGAGCATACTTTATTCAAGTTTGAATGGTCGATGCATGTCCTCCACTTCCCATTCGCTTTCTCCACCAAAACAGGGTTAGATACCTAATCTGGGAATAAAGCATCATGGGCAAAGCCATTGTCCTTCAGCTTATCCACTTCCTTCTTGAGTGTAGTGGGTCTCTCCAAACCTAGGCTGCGGCGTTTCTGTTTCACAAGAAAACATTTGGGATTGATGTTTAATGCATGGCTCGCTATCCTGGGCGAGATCCCACATATATCTGAGTGTGTCTAGGAAAACACATCTGGATTTTTCCGAAGAAAACCGACCAACTCCCTCATCATACTAGTACCGAGTTGATCTAACCTTCAGGACTTTACTTAGGTCATCAGTGATGGCTGGAACAAAGATTGCCAACTCGACGGGAGCTGCTCATTCGCCCTTTGTCTCTTTTCTTCGGTCCATATCATCATAGAGCCTACTAATTTTCCCAAGCCCGGGCTTAGGCGGTAGTTGCTGTGCGTCCAAAGCCTTTATGTAGAGGACCCCCTCTACCCTATTTCCTTTCTTCTTACGCCTTGCTTCTTTTAGTTCAGTGACATAGCACTCGTGACTAGCCAACTGATCTTTGTCCACAATCCCCACTCCCTTATCTATATGGATTTTCATAGTTAGACCGCTTTAGATTCAGCTAGGGCCTATCAAACCAAGAATGTTTATTAAGCAGATAAATATCCAACACTAAAAGCGGCACGACCTGCACTCGCCTGCGGTTGCCCTTACCAAGTTCCACCGGTAATTCGAAAAATCCTATGTCTTCAATAGCCATCCCATTGACCCCTTGTATATGAGATCTATAAGGCTTCAAATCACTCTTCTCCAACATCATTAGACCGTAAGCTTTTTTGAACAAAATAATGAATAACTCCAACGGTCAACAAGCACCTTTCGTATAATACCAAGACCATTCATGGTTAAGATCATGAGTGGGTCAATTGTCGGAGCCTCCACTTTGTCAGCATCTCTGTTTCGAGAAACAATATCATCCATCATGATTCAAGATTGTTTTGTCGGAGCTCCATCTTCGAAAGCATTGCAATTTTCATTTCAACGTGATTTAAGGCTCCAATGTGTCTATCCAATTTCGAAAAATGCTTATCGACAGGATGAGGCCCACCAATGATTGTGTTAATCAATAATCGTTTTTCTGGCCACCTGAATGCGTCAGCACCAGCCTCAACATCACCCGCTAGGAAGACGACCCAGGGGTGCTAGAATCTCCTTGCCTGCCATCCTACGTGGCTTTCACATATTTTCGTAATTTCATTTTCCTTATTAAATCTTCAATCATGTCACATAAGCACCTGCACTCATTAGTATTATGACCATGATACCCATGGAATTTGTGGAACTTTTCTAACTTCCTCTCCTTCTCAGTTGACTCCCTAAGAGCCGGCTTTCTATATGGTTCAGTTTTTTGAGTAGCCAGATAGATATTCTTTATTGAGTTGTTCAATTCAGTGTAATTTTTGTACATGGGACTTCTATAACGAATCCTATTATCTAGCTTTCCCTTCTTTGCCTCATCATCGTTTTCCTCCTTTATTCCAATTACCAACTTTCACATCGACATTCCCAAAGCTTCCTCCGTATTGTTTTATACTAATATTACTTTGAATCGAGTCATTCAAACCTCCAACATCATTCCTTCGTGGATGTTTACATGTATCCTCCTGATGCAAATACTCGTTATCTTTCCTATAAAAAGCTTCCATTGTCGATGGTTGCTTTCTTTCTATCCAATTCCCAATCCGATTTGGGAAGAACACCTCTACAAACCACCATCGATACCATATCTTCATTTGGATCTGTTATCTACATTACAGCCATGTAGAACTGATTCAGATTATCCCTCAATGACTCCCTTCAGCTTGATGAACACTAGAAAATGACATCATGCATTTCAGACCTAAGGTGTCCACATGGAGTTGCTCTTCCATGACAACTCAGAAAAAAATTATATGGACCTCGGCAGAAGCCGAATGAACCACGTCGTAGCCACCCCTTCTAAGAAAATTAGGAAACAATGACACTTCACAACATTCGAAGCCTTAGTTGAAACATTATGTCATTCATATCACAATAAGTGTTGCCTAGTGTACGTCATTCCTCCACACAACGGCATTGTTGGCATGTTGAATCTCCAGGTGTATCTCACGTGAAGGATGCCCTCTGTAACAAATTCCAGCTAGCATAAGTTACCCAAACATCATTTGTTCTAGATTTGTTTTCACTAACCAACCTCCTAACTATATCCTCCAAATTGTCCGAATCAACAGTTGACTGAACGGTGGTAATCGGGTCCTTCCCAAGTGTTTAGCCCATCGAATGCTCTTGGGAAGATGCTCAATACCTAGGCTCTCTAAACTCAAAGTGACCCACTCATCCAACATTTCCCTTTGTTTGATTCCTGTAAGCAGCATCATAAGCAATGTTATGATTGTCTAGATTCAGACCATCAACAACATGCCCATGGATGACTTCCACGATGCCTCCCAAAGGATGGGGCTTGGACCTACCATTTTGGGGGCCAGTATAGAGTTCCAAGTGTAGGTCAGTACCGATCCCTGAATTCAAGCATAGGGCTTGTCTTCTTTCTTGTGTAGATATTCGAGCAGCGTATTGTGTTTTTTTCCTTTCTTCCCTCTGTGTTCGCTAGGGTTTTTCTATGATTCTTAGTTGGAATCCCTTCTACTCCGTCTGTGGCTGTTTTGAGTCAGTTCGTTCAGCAGCCTCAAGCTCTATTGTATTGTATTGTATTGTATTGTTCAACTCCTGTTAGCTAGCTTGGAATCTATCTTCCATCCGCTTCATCATCATGTCCATCTCCATTTCGATCACAATGTCAATTAGAGTCTCTGGCTGAGCTGGTTGGACAACTCCATCTCCTTGTTGAGGATTTTGATTCTCTGTGTCATTAGTGGTAGCTCTAGTAGTTATGATTCGAGTTTGGAGTTCCTTCCTTAATGGGGCCAATGTAGAAAGATTTTAGTGTATTTGTGGGAAATCTGAGTTGTAGAAGTCAGAAAGAAAGAGAATTTGGATCTGTCTCTTAGATATGGGGAAATCCAGTAGTAGATAATGGATCCAAATGGCCTGAGAATATGTCTCTCAATGAAAGCACCAAAATGTTTAAATAAAAAATGGCACAAACACCTGGAATTTTATGTAATAGAGCTTGAATGAAGAAAAGAAAATGAAAATATGGAAATAAATAAGACGTAATTTTTTATAGTTGTTTGACAAAGCAAGGCCTGCGTCCACTTTGAAGTTTTATTGCTTATGATTGTGTTTTGTTTATTTCCTCATTTTCATTTAATTTTCTTCATTTAATCTCTTTTACATAAAGTTCTATGTGTTTGTGCCGTTTTTGGCTTAAACAAATAAGTAAAATGTAGATAAGCATGTAATTATTCATTTCGGAAATTAGCCTAGAAACCTAATTTCAACTATAAGTATAGGCATAAGTCTCCGCTCTTCACTAAAAACACTAGCCTCCACCTATCTCTAATTCTTCTTCTTCTGGATCTAGACACACATTCTCTTCTTCTAATTTCTAAATCAAAAGTAAAACAAAACAAAGCAAAATTAAAGAAGTAATTAAAGATAGAGAATGCAAATTGACAAAAAGAATGGAGAAATCAAAATAACACAAAGCTAGGAAGGAAAGAGGAACGTGAAATGAAATCAGATTAGAAGGAGAGTTTCAAGAGAAGGAAAGCTAAAAAGGTGATAAGATCCTATCTATGAAATGAGCATGATGCGATTAAGCATTTGAATTTCAATTATATACCTTTAGTAATACAAATACGACTTATCTTCTTGAATCTATCATTATTATGAATATTTGAACTGAAATTAATTGGAAAGCCCTAGGAAATAATAGGTCTAATTATTGAATTTATAAAACTGCCTCTAATTCAATAGATTTAAACTGTAAAAAATATGTTAGGTTGATTTTCATAAGCTATAGATAACTTTTACGGATTTGATTAATATGAAAATCTAAAATGATTTTGGATAGGTAGAAATAGATAATCGATTTGAATGCATATAAAATACATGAAATATGTATACACATATATTAACTGAAAAATCATTTGTTTCATCAGGTAATTAATATGTATACACTCTTCACTAAGTTAATGAACATATGAACACATTAGAAACTAATTGGCACACTTTGCTTCATCAGGTAATTAGAATGTTTTAGAAGCTTTTAAAGGATAAGAGATATTTGAATGAAATGGGTAGTGTAGTCATTTGCTAAAGGTAAGAGGTGTAAAGGAGAAGTGATGGACATATGGATGGGTGCCTTCTATGGCATAATGAAGGGTTGAGAGTAAGGTTAGGGAGCGCCATTTGAAGCCTATAAAAGGAGGGAATACCCCTTGAATCCATTTCACAATTTTTACACAAAACTGATTACTCTTTCTCTTTGTTAATTTCCCAAGAAAATAAATTTCAAAATAACTCCAAATCAACTCAAACTTGGACAAGGGCCTTAGGACAACATCACAACACCTTCTACCAAGTTAGATTTAAATAACCAAAGCCAGTCTCCCCATCTTAAATAGCTTGTGAGCTATTTACTCCATTTTGGGAAAGATGACAAGTGTGAGCATGGTGAAGGTAGGAAGTTAAGTGGTTGTAAGGAAGAGGTAGGAAGTGTAGGCTTAGATCTTGCTTGTTTGTTTGCTTAAAAGTGAGCCACCTCATGACCTTGAATGGAAATAAATATATATGTGTTTTTCTTTGAATATATATGATGCGTGAATGAATATTGATATATGTTGCAATGTTAATATATGATTGTAATATTCTCTCAATTCTTGCTTTGAAAGAAAGTGTCATATGTAATCTGTATGCACAGACTTGAATGGATTTGTACGACTTATAGATTAGCCTTGTAAAAAATCACATAGGTTGTAGTTGAACATAGGTTTGTAGTGGACTTGGATTTGAAAGTGCTCTTATAGTGATAGTCGCTATGGATGCACTTAGGAATTGCCTTGTGTTTGGTAATTTGAATGGAAGTTTGTATAGAGATCCTTATAAGTTTCTCACTATATTTATGATTTTTTATATATATGCCTTCTTTCATGAAAATTTGAATATTTAAAAGGTTGAGTAGCATATCGAAAAGTGGAAAAACTTATGCTTGTGCAAAACTACCCGTTTTAGCCTTTGTTTTGGACTTTAAAGGTTTGAAATGAAATTTAAATTTAAGTATTTTTTTTATTCTTTTTCTAACTTTTTTCTAACTCTTATTAGAGTATTTCAAAAATGGTTTGAGATATTTATGAATTTTTAAGAATTAATTACGAATTTTTAAAGAAGAGGTTTAGTTTTAAAATATAAGGAAAACATGGTTTTCCAAGTTTCAAAGTATTTTATAAACCTGTTATTTGAAGTGATATTTTGGATATATGTTTTCAAATCCTATTATAAGTATTTAAAATTATTTTAAAAGCATTTTAAAGTATATATAGTTTTTATAAAAGTAGTTAAACATTTAATTAATATCTTATAAAAATCTTATCTTTAAATTTTTTATATTAAATATCCAAATTTATGAATAAATTACTATGCATATATCTATATATCTTTTTAAAGGGTTTCTAAATTATAAACAAAGGGTTTAGAAAGGGGTTTGCAATTGCTAAGTGGCTAAATTATGGTTTATGGGATTATTCGTTCGAAAAGTAATTAAATATGCTTAAAACTAAAAGTCGACGAGGTAGACTTCTCTATTTGTGAGAGTTAAGATTAATGTTTGAGTAGGGATAAAAGTAATAGTGGTTTAACCTAACGAATTCGCTCTTAGCCGAAGAACTGTTAAGTTGGAATGTTGCAAACGTATTAACCTTGTTTATTACTGACTCGTTTAGGGAAGTCATTAATACCATACTTAAAATTAAAACTGGCATGGTAGACTTTTTTACTTGTGAGAGTCAAGAATGAAGTGTCTAAGCATGGCTTTGATATGTAACCAGTGGTCTAACTTACATGGCTTCAGTCTTAACCAGGGGATAGTATAGTTTGGATATCGAAACGTGTTATGTATGCGAATCTTGATTTGTATATGCGAGTTTTTTACATGATCGTCGATTAGTCGAGTATCAAACTTAACCTAAAATTAACTTTAGAAGTATCTATATTCATGGCTTTATACCTTTCGACTGAAAGTAGGAGCATTAGTATGAAACATCTCTAGCTTTAAGAACTTACATATACAAGATCCCCAGGGAGGACTCCTCTTTATATAGTTCGCTTGCTTCAAAATGAATTCAATTTGCTGAAAATTAATCAAATTATTCTTAAAGGGAGCGTGATCGGTATGTGCTTTACTTAATGAATACCATTTCAAAACTAGCATAAAAATCCTATGCATTGGATGCCGTTGTGAAGTGTAATGCTATAGAGTTGAACTATCCATCCTAAGGTTATGTCTTAGGGAGAGATCAACATTAGAGCTGACTTATGCGGGAATCCATGGAGTGATTTGTGTTCCGTTCGAGTGATGAAGATTCATGTGAAAGATGTCGAACAGGACCTCGATATAAGTAATGGCAAAAAATAGCGTAGGAACATAGCTTAGGGTTCTGCTAACCCATGATAGGATATTATCAACTCCATATTTAGACAATGCTTATCGATATGTTAGTACCGGGAGTTGATGATATATGGGATCATGTCTTTATACATGGACCGGCCACATTTTCCTTAATGGTATATTTAATCTAGAGATATATGACGCTCGGAGGTAGTTTCTGACCCTTGTGCAGGAGATTGGAGTTCGGCCTAACCGAAGGGATGTTCATGGAAAATCCATTATGCAAACGTGTCTTAGCGGTTTTTATTCTACCCTAAATATGTTGTGGTGTGATCAATGTAAGCATCATAGCCATTTGAGATGATTTATAACCTACACCCAAGATATTGTCTAGTACATCACCATATTAGCTCAATGAATGTTTCCTTTGAGGGGAAAACCGTTATGGTAATCTATACGTCTCGTTGGTTACTTTTATATGTATCATGAATCTTGTGTTTTATCATACCACACTTATCTAACACTTGATTTTTATTTTTCCTAAATTCCTCATGTACTCTTTTGTGTAGGTCGAGTAAAACAGGTTTGACTTTTGATGCTTCAGAGTTGAAGGGATGAGTTAGAGGTTTCCGTTATCTATCTATTTCTATTGCACTGTATAATGTATGTATATATTAGCATTGTGAGGACAGGCAGTTATAACTATCTAGGCTAACAATAGTACTTAGGATTTGTAACTCTAAAATGTCTATATTCAGAGTAACCCTTTGTACTATTCTTTTAATATTATATATTATCATTCCACTATGAGATTCTGATGTTGTGTTCTTTCTTTCATGTTCTATTCCTTTTTATTTATTTTATAATAACAATTCGTCTTTCCAGCACTTGAGTGCTCGGCACATGAATACCATGGATGTATTAGTGTCGATACTTGTGGTCGAAATTGCGGATTGTTACATTTGGTATCATAGCCTAAGGTTGACAAAGAACTTTGGCTTTGGTTGGGTACGACTCATTGGAAATAAGGTAAGTGACACCCTAGAATGAGTCGAGTATATTATACATATGAGAGGGTATTTGTATTTTCAAAATTGGACTTTTAAATTGTTCTTTAGGAATATCTCTCTCATAGTAACCCTTTCTTTGAAGTAACTCTACCCTTTAGTTACCTTAATCTATTTTGCTGTGATTAGGTATTAATAACTATGAATACTAGGGCGTTTAATGTTAAGGGAAATGTAGTAGAAGAAGTGGTGTAGGATCGTACATAGGAAGACTTTGCTTTGATATGTCGCGAGGTTGAGGTGCTGGGCAGAAAGAGGTTCAATGGCACCTAGACTATCATTGAGGTTTAGGCTTGGATTAGTTTGTGCACCATGGTAGTAAAGACATGTTGAATCATATATAAGGAGAATGTAAGCATATAATATGTATGGCTTTTTAGTTCTAGGGCTCAGCTTCGAAGTCGTCTATACCAGCACTAATCAGGAACAAAAGGCATAAGTTTTAGTCATCAAAGAATAGGTCCAACTTTGTTTGCTACAAGTGTGGGAAGGAGGGACGCTTTGAAAGTAAGCGTAGGTCGAGTCAAGAAGGGAAAGTAGCTAGAGCGTGGCTAGTGAAAGCACCGATCGTGGCGACACCGAACCTTTATGCATAGTTTCCGATGAAGGGTTGTTACAATTACTGTCCATTGGGCCATATTGTTAGGTATTGTCTCGTGCTCAAGAAAGAGTAATAGCCTAGGACCTTTGCTATTTCTACAGTTGAGAAAGGGAAGTGGATTCTTTAAGGTATAGTTTCCGTTGAGGCTTTCCTATTCAAGTTTTGTTTGGGGCTAGTGCTTTTTATAGTTTTATATCCTGTAACCATGATAATCATTTAGTCACGCTCGGCATGTTAGGAAAATTGATTTTTGTTTGCTAATTGTGTTTATATCCACCAACTAATGAGTGGCTTGCCTTTTTACTACTTGGGTTGGGTAGGCGGTAATTGTAGATACAATGAACCGAACACCTGTGTATTAAGTTTTACAGTTTGATTATAAAGCATTCAGTGATAATGTTGGGTTAGTTGAATTTAGTAAAAGATGATAATTATAATCAAAGGAAAGGTAAGGTAATTTATAAATAAACATTTGTGGAAAGATTTTATGTAAAAAGTGATTTTATATAAGTACGGTTTATAAACGAAGAGAATTCAAATGAAGAAATTGAGAACGTGAATCCCGGTGATTTTGAAATTGGTTTTCTAAGATTTTAAAAGAAAACAATAGTAGTATTATTTGAAAGTTTTGTGGGCAATAATGTTTGAAAGAGTTTTATGATTTTTTCGAGTTCGAGGTTGCTTTCGGAGTCAACGAGTCAAATTCGAGAATAAAGATGTGTTCGGTTGGTAAGCACTACTCGTAGGCATTAACCTTGTTAGTAAGCAAATATATGGTATAACTTAGTAGAACCTAATATCATTTTTGTGTTACTCGTTCTATTTGTATATCTTCTATAGATTTGTAAAGTAAATATTAAGAAAGTAGTTTATGGAATTATACTTAGTACTATTATATGAAGTACTAGATACCGATTGAAAAACTATTTTTGGCTAAGTCCCAAAAAGCATGGACATGTATAATGAACTCACTTTAATCATCTGAAAATAATTTGGTGATGACTATAACATCATTGGCATTCATTTTTGGGTTTCAAATTGGGGAATGCTATAGAGAAGTTTTGGTAAAATAGATTTTGATTTAATCCTGAAAGTATGATTTGAAAAAAGGGTATAAATATTATTATTTCAAATGATTTGAAATAAAACCTGGGTTTTGGTTCTAAAGTTTCCTTTAAAGAAGTTGATATAAAATATAGATTCGTTTAATAAATATATTGAAATAAGCTTTCTATATGAAAAAGATTTGTACGTATGCTATGTAGATTACCAAAGTGATAAAGGCATAAACCGAATAAATATGAAACAATTTATTGTTTTCCATTTGTAGTAAGTGTGTTTAATAAATAAGTGAAAACTTTGTTACGTTATTATAGGCGCATGTATCCTATGCATTAGGACGATATGGTATGTGCATCATGTTATGATAAGTGATTAGGTAGTTTCATTTGTTAAAATGAAACAGAATTTTTGAGATTTTTCATAATGACCTATATTTTTAACGATTGGGTATTTAAATATTGGATCGTTAGTTAATTAATGGTTCTAAAATATGACTTTTCGCATGCGATCGAATTAGGACTCGAGAACACTTTCGTTGAGTTCGTATCGACATATAAACATCATTATATTTTAAGATCGGGCGATCCAATGGCTGAAATGGTCTCGAAAAGCATGAAATTATCCTCTTCGAGTGTTGTCTCTAATAGCGAGAAATTTATACCATTGGGACCAGAAAATATGATGATGCATGTAGATGAGTTTCTTGGCAATCGAACCACCGTTTGATTGTGCAAGCTTAGAAAGCACGACTGTTTATTTAAGAAATCAAATAAAAGAATTATTATATTATTTAAATATTATCCAAAACACTTCATTTTCATTGGCTGACTACTATTCTATTATCTCCAAGAAAAGTGTATGGCCGCCGCCCTTAATCGATCTTCAAAAATTAATATTCGGAAACCACTCAACGAAAAAAATCCCAAATCAGTTTCATTGAGCTCATATCGAAGATATCTTCGCTTTGACCATGGTGGGACCTCATATTGTGATGATTTTGGTAATGGCCATTAGAAACGTCGAGAATAGGGTTTCACTTTCTTATTAATTAGAGTGACGATATGCAAAACAAAGTGCACCATTGTTTTTCTCTTCGAGAGAGACACCCTCCCACCAAGTTTCATTGAGCTTAATTAAGGAATAAAAAATGAATTGTATAAAGAGAAAGCATGGCTCAACCATGTTGCATCCTCCTAGGTGCGATCGAGCTATATCTTTTCGGGTCCGGGGCAGAGCACACGCGAAATGGAGTATGTTGCAATCGACGACGAATTGATTCGTAGAGTATTGGCTAAGATATGGATGAGAGAAGGTAGTGGATTTTGGGTTCATTGTGCATGACATATACAGGCAATTTCTTGACTTAAGGAAGATTGAAACCAATGTGATTAGTCTAATTAATTGTTTCACTAAGTCTGTTAGTTATTTAAATAATTCGATTTTTTATTATGTATATCTTTTGCGTACGAGGTCTGTTTTGGACACATTTTCTTGCGTTGCACTCGTGATGGAGAGCTCTATGATATGGCAACGGTTTGGTCAAACTTGGTTGAGGTGAGTGATATTATCTCTCACCATACTATGATTGTTAGTATAGTATTAAAATGACGTTTTGAAAGGTTTTCTAACTTTAAAATGGGATTTCTATAATTTTTAAACCTACATTATATTTATAAGAAGTATTAAAAGTATTTTAAAATGGTTTAAATTAAATATCATATTTTTCTCATCAACGCACCATTTGATGTTATTGATAGATTTAGGCTACTTTTGACATTTATCCCACATTGGTTGCTTGGACGTATTATATTGTATTATTATAGACATACGTAGGGTATTATAGATATTGAATACTTGCTAGTTGCATGTATGCTAGTTTGTTTGTTAGTTGGTTGAAAAGGTCGTTTGAAGGCGATATTGGATTAGAATATATCCTATAGGATGGGACATCATGCATAAAGTATCATGCATGCTGGCTGATCTGAAGATAAAGCACGGTGGACTTGGAGACGCGCTTCAGACTTTAGGGAAGATTCTAAACGTTTTCATTTGGTTTATATTTAACTACTTTTTGGTTAAGTACGATACCAAAGTGGTTGTTATTGATTACTCTAGAGTGGTTGATATCTACCCCTACCGATGATGGCCTATTTAGCCAATTTTGACATGGACGGTGGAGATGCTTCAAGGAGCACGATGTGATGGTTCGTTCATCTGTTTGAAGTTCAGTTTTGATGATATGGATCTTCAACGAGTGGTTTTGGCGATGAAGCGAAGAAGTGACACTTTGATGCGATGGCATCATGATTCGATGATGATGATTCCATGACGGGAAGTAACAACTTCAATGTTGTATGTCTATACTTCTAAATCCAGAGTAGGCGATGACGAGTCGGATATAGGGACTATCGAACGAAGGTTATAGGATGCATGACAACACTCTATGACTTCTGATGTTTTTCTAGAGTTGTTCCCAACCACGATTACTTTAGAGGGGAGTTATAAGGAGAGTTCCAGGATGAACACTTCTCTGGACGACATGTGCAAAGGGATCATTAATATTCATAGGGTTCGATGTGTACTGGTAAAACCAAGGTATGTGAGGATGCTCGCTTAGGGTAGCGATAACCCTTAGATTGCATGACCTGGATCCATTGTACCCTGGACTATGGTGATGGTACTCTAGTTCCTGGCCTACTAAGTTGCATGGATTCGGGTACTGAGAGACTCGATCTTAAGTAGTCCTTGACTGGGCTATAAGGTCATACGAGTACCATATATCCAATGCACTGAGTAAGTAAATGTGAGGATGGATGATGGATGCTATGTTAGTTTGACTGTTTTTATCACCATAGGGATGTCACATGATGTAGATATTACCGGTGCTGATATCTAGACACTCTTAGTAATTTGATATACAATACACCCATGATGACTATCATAGAGTAGCATATCTACGTTATGTGCTAAATCTGTGGATGCAGGGACATGTCAGGGATGATTATCCGTATCCTCTGTTCCTTATACTATACTGACTTTTATAGTGTTTTAAGGTTATGTATTGCTCACACCATACTATTTTTGGGATTGAGGTTTAGTGCTTTGCTTCTTATTATATGGGGTGCTGTTAAATTAGTAGACTAGATAGCCGGTGTAAATAGCACTTGGAGCTGTGCAGATGGACTAGCAGATGGTGATGCTTTCTCATATTTATATTTTAATTTATTATTGTTTATTATACTATGTGACACTATGGACCCTTGATAGTATTGACTTACTATTATTAGAGATAGTTTATCAGTTGAGTTTATTTATCAACTGTATAAACTTTGTTGCTATTTTGTATAACGAATGAGCCTGCATACTCTGATTCTGTGGCTTATATAGTTATTACATTCTCACCTATTTTATATCTGATATGTTTACCATTATATTTTATCTGATGTGATGTGAGATATACGACAGGGTATGTGATTATGTGCTATTTTATTTCTTTATATTTTCTTCTATTCCCTTCCATTCTTTCCTATTCTTCTTCTCTGTTTCTTTTTCTTTCCCTTGACAATCAACTTATATCGGTTAGATGCTCCATTCGGGCATATTCGGTTATATAAGCATCGATGGTGTAGGGCGGTTGTCACATTTAGTATCAGAGCTTAAATTACGTGATTAACCTTATTTGATATCGTAATCCAGTAGTGAAAACATAGGAGTTGTCACCTTAGACTGGGTCGAGAGTATTCCTATATATGAGGGAGTGCGTATTTGTTACATATTTTGGTTTGCAAACCTATATAGAAATATATATAGTATATAAGTTATATTCCACACACGAGCACTATTGATGCCGTTTTTCTCTATGAGAGACCAATCGTTGTTATTATGTATTAAGAGTGATCCGGCATATGAGAAATGCTATTATTGACTCCATCTCTAGAGTTGAAAGGTGGGCAGGATCGGGGATCACTTTCCCTAAGTTACAGAATATGGTCGTTGAGATTGTGCGAACCATTATTCTATTATGCCCATGTTGCTCTAAATGATTATGGTGCCCAATTGCAAATTCCTAGAGTCGATTTTGTTGAGCCGTATAACGGCCATATGAGTCTAAGAGGTAGACTGTTACTTGGAATGGTGTGACGACCCATCCTTCTCGATCCTCAAAAATCACCACAAATACACTACTGTATAATATGCCGACGATAAGAGTGCTGGAAAAGAAAGATTGCAGAGGAAAGAAAGAAGGAGATAGAAGAAGAGAAAACAAACAACAGAATCTCATAATCGCAATGGAATAAAATATAATAGATAATAAATGATCTTTACACAAAAGAATTATATCTGTTTATACATTACATTATTAGAATACATCACAATCGGTACAATTACTGGATAGTTATATTAACATGTCCACAAAACAGCTGATTATACAGCTTATACAGCACAACGGAAAATTCATCAAGTATGAGTGATACGTCTCGCCTTCCAGCTCGAGTCCTGAGATCCACATCATACTATCCTGTATTTATAATACTCGGTCCGACCTGAACATTATAATAAATAACACCCGATCAGTCAGGAAAACCAGTGTTAGAAAAATACACTCAATTTAATTATTAAAGTTCCAAAATCCTTTGAAATCAAAGGTATCTCATAAGACCACACTACAAATAAACATGCTAGGTTTTTACCTTACGATAACCAAAACATTTTTTATAAAATCCTCTGATATTATAATAGTGTATAAGTACAAATACTTATTCAAATAGACGAAATTGTTACATTATTAAATTCCAGCAATACTAGGCTCTACAATCAAAACCGTAAAAGCAAGTAGGGAGAATGGATTTCCAACTACTAGGCACTAGGGTACCACCTATCACGGTACTTGGCCTAGATTAGCATACCGAGGACCCCTCCGTTCCCCTGCAACACAATACCGGACTACCCCTCACTAGATAACCCAAGTAAGATCACCCCACTGTTGGGATTAGCAACCGCCCACACGGCCGAATAAAAAAAAACCTCTAGACAATGATGACCTTAACCTAATTGGGTGCTACCCACTTAGCCTTGCTGTATAACCCCAGTTTTTCAATCATTCCCGGTTGATGAGGCTCGAGGCTAAGCGTTACCTTTTTAGAACACATCTCACTTCCTGACTATGATATGAAAGCATTCATTCATACAAGTCTGTTCCGGGTTCGAACGGAACCGAAGGCACTACTCCTACTACATCCATTTTGGAATCACCCTCAAGATTAGTAGCGATTAGCCCTTGCACTTCACAGCTCCATCTTCGACTCCAAGCTCTTGTCTTCATCACGAAAACATACTCGTTGGATCGAAGTGGTTTTCGGATCCCAAATCCGATCCCGGTCTCTTCGAAACAACGTTCGCTATTTTCCAGTAAACTCAACCCTGGTTCTTTAGAAATACTCAGACGAGAATAAGAACGGAGTTCATCTCCTAACCGTTTGTGGACGGACTAGAAGAACGAACGAGTTTATACGTATAGTATAGAACCTCGAATGGTAACTGTACCATATAATTCTCATACATCTTCTAGGTATTCCAAAGTTATATTTGGGTCCAAATTTGATAGTCGATTATTTTGACTATCAAATAAACAATCGATTCAACCAATTATTTTATTTCCACTGAAAAGCTCCAAATCCTATTAAATTATATTTTTAATTAATTTAAATCACTTTAACCAAAATTTTATTCTTAAAACATTTAAAAATAAAACTACTTAAAACACTTTATTCAAAATAATAGTTCTGAAAAATCTTTGAAATTTCCAGATACAACTTAAGCCAAAACTACCTTTTAAAAATAAATCTACTCTATAAAATATAACTATTTAATAATTTCTTTTTAATCATAATACCAGTTTAAGCTTTTTAAAATCATTACTACTATATCTAACTAAATAAATATTTACTTTAAATATTTTAAAACAATTTAAGAAAATAATTTCTCCAAAACATTCTTTTTAAAACCAACTTTAAAACTTTAATTTATACTTAAAGTTATTCTTGAAACATACTTGGCTTTTCAGGAAATACACTTCCATTTCAATATAGCCCATCTATTCCTCTATAAATCATGCTCGATTTATCCAAATTTAATTCACGTCCCAATCCCATAAATTCTTTCAATACTTTAATAAGTCACTTTTATTTTTAAAACACATTTCCATCTCCTTATAATCACTTTCGAAAATATTTACTTAAATTATTTAAAATAAGGCTACTAAAATCACTTAAATAAAAATAATACTCGAGCAATTCTATAAGAGTTCCCAAGTAAACTTAAACCAAAATTTCCCTTTAAAATAAAGTTGTTATATCAAATATTTTGTTAAAACTCTCCTTCAAAATCATAATACTAATCTACCTTTAAATATAATTAACTACCATAATTAACTTAAGTAAAAATTTACTTTTCACTTAAAAACAATTAAAATAATATATTTCTAAAAACATTCAAAAGCATTTTTCAACTTCTAATTTATACCTTGAAATCTTTTCTTTAAAATATACTTAGTTTTTCAGGAAAATATATTTTCCTACTTTTAGGTGAATTACAACTTTATAAATTCCCATCAGAGTCTATACTTACAAATTTATCCATTGATAAATATTCCACTTCATTTATAACCCAGTTTGCAAATTTCCATTCCCCATTTCCTTTTAAATCACCGTTTCTAAAACACCTAATCAATTCAAACCGATTTCCTAATTTAAATTCCCTTTAAATTTATTACTTGATTTATCCAATTCCCAATAATAATTCACTTAAATTTTTTCTTTCATTTCCTTTAAAACCCCATTTAATCTATTCTATATTTTAAAATACCAAATTATTTATTCATCCAAACCATAGCATCGAATAATTTAATTCCTATATAATCTATCACATAACATATCACAGATATGAAAAAATTACAATATCTTGAGGAATCCAGTTGGATCCCTCCAACCTGTCTTTCTGTATCCATAGATGTTAGCATAATATAAAAACACCAATTCCACTTCGAGGTGGAATATCACGGTATAAAGGGTCATCCGCTATTATGTGGGGCGCATAGGGTCTCATCCTCTATAAAATGTGGTTAATCAATCACTCTAATATATATATATATATATATATACCACTATATATAATATCATATCCAAACTGATAATAATATTCACATTCAACTAATCAATCAATTATTTAAATTTAAACTATTTAAATTAACTAGTCAACCAGATGTGAGTGAGATTAACTCACCTTGAGTCGGAGTTTCAATTTTAAGTTAAATCGAGCCCTTCGATTTAATCTAAAATTCTCATTTGCTCTAAAGGAATCCAAATCTACTGTAGCGCGTAGATCGCGTCGTTGCGATTCCGGCGCTTCTTGTTTCGTCGGAATCTGACCATGAATGCAAAAGTTATGGTATTTTAAACTTTTAAATATAATTTATATAAATAAATTTCTTTTATATTTTTTTATTACCCAACGAAATCACGGCCGACCCCTTATCTATTCCTTCTTCATTCACCCTAGGGTTTTAAAACCCATAGCCACATCCACCTTCAACTAACCGCGACCATCCCTCATCGCCGTATCACAATCCATCACCCACCGCACGAACGGCCATTGAGAGCTCCACCAATACCTTTGACCCTGATAAACTCGAGCTTTCCATCAACAAAGAAATCGGGATCGAACGACCCACTCAAACGAGTAGCCCAAACCTCCATCGTCCCCTCATACGCGATCTCGACCGTCGATCGGGTCGAGCTCGATGAGCTCTCCATCTTTCCAGTTGGTGACGTTCAATGACAAAGCTTGGATTGTGAGAAATCGAGGGAAAACGTGAGAGCATTTCGGCCATTGGTTATGTTGAGTGGCGGCCATGAATAATGACTTAGGTTTTACTGTAGAAGTGCCTTTATATATATGTTTATAAATTAATTTAATAATATTTCACAAATTAACTAACTTTCAAACGAATTCCAATTAAAATGTGCCGACAGACGTTTATAATGCTTTACCCACATTCCGAACACAATGGAACGTGTTTCGGGGCCCAATTCAATCATATGTGGAAGATAGCTTTTTGAATCGATTTAAAATATTAAATTTTGAATTCTAATTTCAACATGTTTCTCACCCGTACGAACAAACGGTAACTCCAAATGCTATGAATTTTGAAACCAATAATAATTAACTATTACGGATCCAAATGAACTGGTTTCGTCAAATTCTAAGACTGTGCCCCGGAAGGCTATTTTAACTCGTCGATTTATTCGAGCGATTTTCAAAATCATCGAAATCATTTGAAACTTCAGTTTTAAAACTTTTCTAACTTAATTATACATCATAAAGAATTTATATTCACATTACAAATCATTGCAATTTTTCTTAAAATCAAAATTTGATTACCATTATTAAATTAATATAAATATCCCAAATTTAACTTATCGACTTTGGATTTCATCCAAAGGTCCAATATTAAGATCCAAATTTAGGTAGACATTAAATAAATTTTAGAAACCATTTCCATAACTATATGCACCTACATTCACAAGTTATCCTAATTTCAAATACTAAATTATTATTATCCAAATCCAATTGAATTACCATATTTGAAATTATAACTAACCTTATTGATTTAACCGATATATCTTATTTCAAAATCAATTAACAATCCACATTCAACATTTAAAATAAATTAAATGTTCGAAATTAATGATCGAATTTTTCGGGTTGTTACCTCCCCTCCCCCTTATAAAAATTTCGTCCCCGAAATTTGCTAAGGTAGGAAAAATGCTCCTAGATCCATTAACTTACCCAAAACCCAATTAATTAAAAGCTTATGTTCACATCTCAAAGCCCTTTGGTTTAATGCAAAACCACTAGCTTCCATTCCTAACCCAAAAATTTAGATTTCTCACGTCGTTCCAAAAATCAACTTTCCAGTTGTCAAAAATTTCCAAAATTTCAAAAAATTTCTAACTTCCAAAATTTTAGAAATTTTTTGACAGCGTCTCCTTTGTACGGAGAGCCTTTTACAATGTCACGAATATGATAAATATATATACATCGACCCAAATGGTCGGAAAATAAAATATATTACAATATATTATCATTTCTTAATTTTTATAACGTAGGCGTACCTCACATATCGATATGTAGGCGAGCGGCCAATATATTATGCATTTACACGCTCCAAACTCTATCCGATTGCCTCCTGTACATATAGTTACTCAAACAAGCGCATCAATTTCAATAATATGAAATTTTTAACAACATTCCATTTACTTACTAGCCAAACACATCAATTACAAAGTCCGAACAAATAAACTTCAAAATCCAACATGTTAACCATATATTGTAAGCAATCACAAGATTTCAACATTATTTTAATTTCCTCTATAAATCCATATTTCATTTTATTCCACTCGAAAAGATTCACAACCAAGTTCACTACATTCAATTCACTTTTCCAGTTCCTAATTTATTTATTTGCATCATATTTATGATTCACTTCCATTTATATGCAATTCTACTTAATTGAATTTCAATCTATTCTAATTGATTCAAAACCAATTTTATTTACTTCTTTTACGACAAAACGACTAATTTTCTATGCAAGTTTGTTGTTATTCAAGAAAATAACAATGTCTTAAGCTTATAACCATTTTAAATTAATTCTAACTTAATTTATATAATTTTTATTCCATTCTGAATTATCCACAACCCAACATTCTCATTTTTATCACTTTATTAATTTAAATCCTTATTCTTGCATTTTAGTTTCATTATCCAAACAAGTTTTGTTCAACATTATTTCAATTAAATTAAATTTTCTTTCCGTTCGATTTCTTTTTCAACTTAATTCCAGTTCAACTAAATTTTACTTAACCAGCTCAAATCCACTCCTAATTTATACCTTGTAATCTTTTCTTTAAAATATACTTAATTTTCTAGGAAAATATATTTTCCTACTTTGAAAATAAAGTCACCTTTTCATTTCTAAAAGTGAATTACAATTTTTCTTATAAATTCCCAACGGAATCTATACTTTCAAGTTTATCCACCGATAAATATTCCACTTCATTTATAACCCAGTTTCAAATTTTCATTCCTCATTTCCTTTTAAATCACTGTTTCTAAAACACCTAATCAATTCAAACTGATTTCCTAATTTAAATTCCCTTTAAATTTATTACTCGATTTATCCAAATTCCCAATAAATATTTACTTAAAATTTTCTTTCATTTCCTTTAAAGCCCCATTTAATCTATTCTATATTTTAAAATACCAAATTATATATTCATCCAAACCATAGCATCGAATAATTTAATTACTATATAATCTATCGCATAACATATCACAGATATGAAAAAAATTACAATATTTTGAGGAATCCAGTTGGATCCCTCCAACCTGTCTTCCTGCATCCACAGATGTTTGCACAATATAAAAATACCAATTCCATTTCGACGTGGAATATTACGGTATAAAGGGTCATCCGCTATTATGTGGGGCACATTGGGTCTCATCCGCTATAAAATGCGGGAAATCAATCACTCCAATATATATATACTACTATACGTAATATCATATCCAAACCGATAATAATATTCACATTCAACCAATCAAACAATAATTTAAATTTAAACTATTTAAATTAACTAGTCAACCAGATGTGAGTGAGATTAACTCGCCTTCAGCCGGTGTTTCAATTTTAAATTAAATCGATCCCTTCGATTTAATCTAAAATTCTCATTTGCTCCAAATGCTTCCGAATCTGCTGCAGCACGTAGATCGCGTCACTGCGATTTCGGTGCTTCCTGTTTCGTCAGAATCTAACCATGCATGCAAAAGTTATAGTATTTTAAACTTTTGAATATAATTTATATAAACGAATTTCTTTTATATTTTTTTATTACCCTATGAAATCACGGCCGTCAAATCCCTTCAACAAATCCAAGCTGCCCCCTTATCTATTCCTTCTTCATTCGCCCTAGAGTTTTAAAACCCATAGCCGCATCCAACTTCAACTAACCGCGACCATCCCTCATCGCCGTACCACGATCCATCGGCACCGCACGAACGGCCATTGAGAGCTCCAACAACACCTTTGACATTGATAAACTCGAGCTTTCCATCAACGCAGAAATCGTGATCGAAAGGCCCACCAAAACAAGCAGCCCACGCCTCCATCAACCCTTCATACGCGATCTCGACTGTTGATCGGTTCGAGCTCGATGAGCTCTCCATCTTTCTAGTTGGTGACGTTCGATGATAAAGCTTGGATCGTGAGCAATCGAGGGAAAATGTGAGAGCATTTCTGCCATTGGTTATGTTGAGTGGCGGCCATGAATAATAACTTAGGTTTTACTGTAGAAGCATATATATATATAATTATATATATTTATATATTAATTTAATAATATTTTCACAAATTACCTAACTTTCAAACAAATTCCAATTAAAACATGCTGATAGGCTTTTATAAATTTTTACCTATATTTCGAATACAATGGAACATGTTTTAGGGCCCGATTCAATCATATGTGGAAGATAGCTTTTTAAATCGATTTAAATATTAAATTTTAAATTCTAATTTCAACGCGTTTTTCAACCGTACGAACAAACGGTAACTCCAAATGCTATGAAATTTGAAATTCGATAATAGTTAACTATTATGGATCTAGTGGAATAGGTTTCGTCGAATTCTGAGACTGTGCCCCGGAAGGCTATTTTAACTCATCGATTTATTCGAGCGATTTTCAAAATCATCGAAATCATTTAAAACTTCACTTTTAAAACTTTACTAACTTAATTATAAATCATATAGAATTTATATTCACATTAGAAATCATTCCAATTTGTTTTAAGTCAAAATCTGATTATTTGCATTATCACCATTATTAAATTAAATACATATCCCAAATTTAACTTATCAACTTTGGATTTAATCCAAAGGTCCAATATTAAGATCCAAATTCAGGTAGACTTTAAATAAATTTTAGAAACCATTTCCATAATTATGTACACCTAGATTCACAAATTATCCTAATTTCAAATATTAAATTATTATTATCCAAATCCAATTGAATTTCCATATTTGAAATTATAACTAACCTTATTGATTTAACCAAAATCTCTTATTTCAAAATCAATTAACAATCCACATTCAACATTTAAAATAAATTAAATGTTCAAAATTAATGATCAAATTTTTCGGGTTGTTACAAATGGAGTTGACTATTAAGGTGCAAGAAGGGATGAATATTTATGAAATGATCTTCGTTGACTTGGAGTTAGATGATGTAATGGGGTAGAAGTTAACCTCTAGATGACTCCAAAAATGAACAATGAACTAGTAGAGTACCCTTATTGCTTCGATACCCAATGATCATTTTACTTGGGATAAGTTCATAGTTCACTTTGAAGGAATTTTATCTTGACTTCTTAGAAGTCGATGTTGTTTGGGAAGTTCATCGACTTAAAGTTAGGCAATGTGTCTATGTTGGGGTATGTGGCTAAATTCGATGTGCTATCGAAGTACGGTCTATCTTTCATTGATACTTTATATAGAAAGGATAGAAAATTTATCATTGGGTTGAGCGATCAGCTTACGAAGCGATTGGTTGGTCACTTAATGAGAGCTTTGAGAAGTTGATCGAAAATGCTTTATGATGTGAGATCGTATACCTAACATAGAAGGATTTTCCTGAACTAGCTAAATAGCGACAAATCGAGGAAGCATATGTATTGGTTGTCGTTTCTATTTCATTGAGTGCTCCATCGACGAAAGAGAAGGGAACATGAATTACCACTTGAGGTATGCTTCCCACTTATGGTGATTCCATTTGTGTTTTATTTGACATTAAGGTTCCATATTCCTTCATATCTAGCGATCCATAGATAGATTGGAATTAAGTCCCAAAATAGTTAACTGGCCTTTAAATTATGACACCGTTGTTGAGGGCTCAACTAGACGATACATGTGTAACATCCCATATTTTGTCATTGGAAATTAATACTATGAATGAGTATAGCATTCGTAGCGCTTAGTTTCGGACCTTAAAATGCGAAATGTTATCACATGGTTTGTCTACACTTAGTTATATATGGTTTGTTGAAGCTTTGTCTTATCCTATCATGAATGTTTGTTTGTTTGTTTGTTATTGATTTGTTTAGTATTTAATTAGGTTTATATTAGAGTCTAGGAATTGACTGGCTGAAGGGGTATGGAATGTCATGGATTGCAAGAGGCCATTAGTAACGATAGGGACTGACGATGAGCGAAAGGTAGTGTTTGGTAGCCCATCGGACGACGTTAGCTTTCTATATTCACTTGATATCCCATACGATGAGCTATCGTTTGTGCCTATAGCTAGAGAGTGTCCGGACACATTCGATGAGGTGACTAGATTACCACATGTTGGGATTGAGTTCCGTATCGATCTGGTTAGAGGTTCCTGACCAATAGTTATGCCTTTGAGGCATATGATTCCCAGAGAGCATAGGAGACTACGAGTGTGAGTGGATCAACTATTGACACGAGTTTTCAATTGTAGGAGCACATTAAATGGGATGCACTATAGTGTTTGCCACTAGGGCGGATGGCTCTTTGCGGTTATATGTTGATCATTGTGAGCTAACTGAGCTGACGAACAAGTATCCACTCCCATTTATTGATGGCTTGCTCGATCATCTCTATAGCATGAAGGTGTTCTCTCAGTTAGATCTTATGATGAAGTTTCATTCACTGAGAGTATCTAGAGAAAGTGTGTCAATGATAGTGTTTTGTATGCTACTTTGATTGGGTGGTTATGATGTTCAGGCTAACCAATGCATCGGTATGCTTTGTCGATTTTTTGGATCATGTTTTAAGAAATCACTTGAGTGAGTCTGTGCTTGTGTTCGTTGATGATATTTTTGTTTACTCATAGATGAAAAAGAAGCATAACATATATTTGATGATTTTATTAGAGGTGTTGAGAAAACGTAGACTGATGATGAGAAGTTTACTTGGATTAGCGAGATGCTATATACGTTTACTAAGGACTTCTCAAAGGTAGCAGCACTGTAATCGATTTAACGAGAGAGAACCAAACTTTATTTGAGATACGAGGTGCAGACATGCGTTAGTGAGTCTGACCAAAGGGCTAATCAGTGCATCAATGTTACTCATTTCGTGTATGGATGAGGAGCCGATAGTACACATGCCTGTGTTACTTAACTAGGTGCGGTATTGATGCTAAAAGGTAGGGTTGTCGCATATGTTAGCCGACAGTCGAAATCGCATGTGGGGAAGTATCAGACTCTTGATTCGGAGTCGAGGATGATAGAGTTCGCTTTGGGGATTTGGAGGCACTATCCTTTAGGAGAGAGGTTCGAGTTGTTCATTGATCCTACATCATTGAAGTGTCTCTTCTTCGAAAAGGATCTCAATTTTCACCAGTATTGACGATTGAAATTTTTGACTTGCTACGATTTTGAGATTTCCTAGACGTTTGTAAAGGAAATGCAGTTATTGATGTTTTGAGTTGGAGACATACTAGTTTAGGAGCAATATTCCTAAAGTGGACCTTGCTAGAATTATTGATGGTTATGACTCCAGTGCTCGATGTGAGATAGTGCCAAAGATAATAGCTAGCCTGATTATCTAACCAACTTGAATTTATCGGATCGGTACGTGTCAGAGGCATGGAGCTAGACTAGTGGAGATCATGGCTAAATTAGAAGAACGAGCAGTGTGTGTTGAGGTAAGGCAGTACAGATTCGATTGAGACCACTAGTTCTGTAGAGATGATAGATTATTTGTTCTCTTGTAGTGGGAACATATATCTATAGACCTTAGATATGGAATGTTAAGAATTAGGAGTGAATACAATAGCATTTGGGTCATAATCGATAGAGTGATGAAAAATCTAGAATTATTTTACTTAAGTCCAGTAAAATGGCATTGAAATTTGTCGAGTTACATATGGAATGAATAGTGCGATTCCATTGTGTGCTAAGAACAATGTAAATGGCCGAAACTCATTGTAAACTAGTGGGTTTTGGAAAAAATTACCCGAGGCATTTGGGAATTTGGAACCAATTTGATTGGATGATATCAAAGCTGAACCAGGACTTCGAGACATCCTAGGCCTATCTGTACTGATAGACGTGATATGAAATAGGTTAGGAGGAAGGCAACAGACTAGTTAAGTTCAGTTCATTGAAAGCGAAGGCGGTTGCATATGGGAAATCGATGGGAGCATGAGGATCGCTTGTCCGAAGCTCTTCATTAGGAGACATCTCTATATAACACTTGAATTTTAAGCTAAGTGTTTTGTGAAAATATAAAGATGAGTTTATATAACACTTGAATTTAGAAGATTGTAGAATTTAAAAAAGTTGTGAATTTGTTGAACATTCATGATAAGTAAAACAAATTTGATGTTTTGATATGTACTCTTAAGATATAGTAGAGTATTATACGAGTATGAACTTAAGTTATAAAATGATTATAAACTTGAAGTTATGTTTTATAAAATGCTACATAAATGATTTTAGTATTTAAATAGATATACTATTAGTGTAAATGATTCATGCACATCGTATGGGCTTTAGTACATTTCTATGATATGTTTGTGGTTTATGGAGAGTTTAGGAAATAAATCTTCGTATTGTTCCAAGGTAACATGAATAATCGTCTGAGTAATAACATGAGGCGGTTTAGTGTAAGGTATGCTTAGCATATTGTCTATACTCCTTGGGTTGTGGGAGAGTTTTGAACGTGGGCATCCCGTCAGGCTTGTTTGCTAGTGATTGCGAATACTATTGGGTATTAGTATATGCTTGTTTCTTTGATAGGTTAGTTAAAGTGCGGTGGAGAAAGGATGCTCAGGATGCTTCAAGGACAACAAAAGGCATTTTTAGAGAGTTCTATCTAGTGTTGCATATAAATCAAGGGTTCCTTCTTACCTTATATCGTATGTCTTTTGTAGCGTTATCACCATTTGGGTGGAGTCACTTAGTATGCATCTAGTTTGCAGTTTAATTTGCATATAGTTTCAACAGTACTCTATATATGTATCTTGTTCTTCTAGCTTCTTTGATTATCATTTCCATTTGAATTTTGAGGATAAAATGTTATAAGCGGGGGAGAATGTAGCGACCCGTAATTTCGACACTTTGTCTTTGAATATCAAAACGTTTTGATATACAGTTAATTATTATTTTATAACCTTGTTAAACATCTTTTAATTAATGAATAATGATAAGAAACACATTTTTGAATTTTGTTTTCAAAAATATATACTTCGAAGAACGATAATGTGAACGAAAATTGGTTTATTGATAAACAGTTTTTCATTGATATAAGTTATTCAAACGCTTTTGTACTAAGATAATAAACATATGAACACAATAGGAACTAATTAACTCATTTTGCTTCATGGATTAATTATAACGTCCTAGAAGCTTCTAATGGATAAGAGATGTTTGAATAAAAGGGGTATCTTAGTGATTTGCTAAAGGTAAGAGGTGTAAAGAAGAAGTGATGGGCATGTGAAGGGATGAGCCTTCCATGGCATGATGGGGGATGTAAGCAAGGTTAGGGAGCAACATTTGAAGCTATAAAATGAGGGGCATACCCCTTGAATCCATTTCAAAAAATATACACAAAAGATTATTGCTCTTTCACTTTTTGTCTTGAATAATTTCCTAGAAAAATAAATTTCAAACAACTCCACATTAACTCAAACATAGATGAGGGCCTTAGGAAAACATCACAACACCTTCTACCAAGTTTAGGCTTATATCATGCTTGTTTGTTTGCTTAATGGTGATCTAACTCACAACCTTGAATGGAAATAAATACATATATGTGCTTGTGTTTGAATATGTAGAATGCGTGAATGGATATTAATATATGTTGTAATATTGATATATATTTGCAATATTCTTTCAACTCTTTCTTTGAAACCAAACAACATATGTACATATGTATGGATTTAAATGGACTTGTATAAATTGTAGTATAGCCTTGGAACAAAGCACATAGGTTATAGTTGAACATAGGTTTGAATTGTACTTGGATTTGAAAATGCTCTTATACCTATAATCGCTATTGATGCACTTAGGAAGTGCCTTATGTCCAACAGTTCTATGGAACTTTATAGATAGATCCTTTGGGGTTTATCACTATATTTGTGATGTTCTATATGTATCCTTGCTACCTTGAATAGTTTGAATGTTAAAACTTTGAGTAGCATATCAAAAAAGGGCCAAACTTACACTTGTGCAAAACTGCATGTTTTCGCCTTTATATTGGATTTTAAAAGTTTGAAATGATATTTGAATTGAAGTTTTTTGTTTCATTTTTATATGTATTTTCTAACTCTTATTAGAGTATTCTAAAAGTGGTTTGATATTTTGTGAATTTTTAAGAATTAGTTATGAATTTTAAAGGATAGGTTTGCTTTTAAAATATAAGGAAAAATTGTTTTCCAAGTTTCAAAGTATTTTTATAAACTTATTACTTTAAAGTAATATTTTGGATAAATGTTGTAAAACATACTATAAGTATTTTAAAGCATTTTTAGCATATTTATTTTTTTGAAAAGTAGTTAAATATTTTATTAATATCTTATGAAAATATATTATCTTTTAAATAGTTTTATCAAATATCTAGTTTTATAAGTAAACTACTATACATATATTTATATATCTTTTTTGAAGGGTTTTTGAATTATAAACCAAAGGTTTAGAAAGGGGTTGGTAATTGCTTAGTGGCCAAATCATTGTTAATTTGATTACTTTTTTGAAAAATAATTAACCATGCTTAACGCTAAAAGCCGACGAGGTATACTTCTCTATTTGTGAAAGTTAAGATTGATATTCGATTAGAGATAAAAAGCAATAGTGTTCTAACCTACTAAGTTCCTTCTTGACTGAGAATAGTTAAGTTGTATTGTTGGAAATATGTTAATCTTACTTTTTTATGGAAGTCATTAATAATATACTTAACATTAAATGCCGACGAAGTAGACTTGTCTACCTGTGAGAGTCAAAAATGAAGTGCATCAGCAAGGCTTTGTTATGAAACCATGCTCTAACTTACTTGGCTTCACTCTTGATGGAGGGATGGGTTGGAATGTCGCAAACATTTAAATGTACGAACCTTGATTTGTAAAAGTGATTATTTTTGGCTAGATAGTCGACTAGTAAACTTTTGAACTTAACCTAAAATTAACATATGGAGTATCTAAGAGCTTCATGGCTTCATACCCTTTGAAAACCCCCAAGGATGAGCATTGGTATAAAACATATCTAGCATTAAGGACTTATGTATGCGATATCCCCAAGGGAGGACTCCTCTTTCTATATTTTCTTGCTTATGAAAGAACTGGATTTGAGTTTATCGAAAATTTATCAAATTAGTCTTGAAGAGACCTAGATCGATAAGTGTTTTACTTATCGAATACCAACTTCAAAACTAGTATACGAATCTTATGTTTTAGAAGTGGTTGTTAAGTGGAATGCTATAGAGTTGAGCTATCTATCCTAAGATTAAGTCCAAGGAAGTGTTCAACGTTAGCATTTTTCGGATGACTTATGCGAGAATCTATGGAGTGATTTGTGTTCTGTTCGAGTGATGAAGACTCATGTGATAGATGCCAAATGGGACCTCAACATCAGAAATGGAAGAAAACAGAGTAAGGGAATTACTTGGGTTTTTCTAACCTTTGATAGGGTATTATCAACTCCATATCTAGAGTATTCTTATCGATATGTTGGTACTAGGAGCTGACGATTTTCGAGATCACGTGTTTAGACATGGACCGACCACGTTTTTCTTAATATTTAGTCTAGAGATATACGAAACTCGAAGGTAGTTTCTTACACTTGTGCAGGAGATTGGATTTCATCTTGACAGAAGGAATCTCCATGGAAAATCCAATATGTGAACATACCTTAGCGGCTTGTACTGTACCCTAAATATGTTGTGGTGTGATCAATGTAAAGCAGCATAGTTATTTAAGATGATTTATATTCTACACCTTAGTCATCATCTATTATATCACTATTTTAACTCAACGAATGGTTAGTTTCTTTTGAGGGGAAACTATTATGGTAATCCATATGGTCTCATTTTTTACTGTTACATGTATTCATGTATCATAAGTTTTCTCATACTAGACTTATATTTGACACTCGATGGTTTTTTCCCTTAAATTCCTCATGTATTCTTTTGAGTAGGTTGATTAAAGCGGGTTTCACTTGGATGCTTCAAAGTTTAGAAGACGAGCTAGAGGCTTCTGTTATCTATTTATTTCTATTTCTATTGCACTGTATTATATATGTATATATCCGCATTGTGAGGACAGACAGTTATAAGAGTCTAGGCTGATGATGGTACTTAGATTCGGTAATTATGAAATTTCTATATTAGGAGTAACCCTTTATACTGTCTTTTGATATTATTTACTATCATTCCGTTGTGAGATTATGATGTATGTTCTTTCTTTCTTTCTTTTTTATTCCTTTTTCTTTTATATTACCCTAACAATTCATCTTTCCGATACTTGAGCGCTCGACACATGAATACCATGGATGTATTAGTGTCGACATTTGGGGGTAAAAATAGCAGGTTGTTACACCATGAGTAAATGTTAGAATAAATCATTTGAAGTTGAACAGAAGTTACTAGAAATTTTATCTAGAATTCTAATAAACACAAACGCTACAACCCATGCTTGAATCGATAGAGAGACAGTAAAAATAAACAAGAGCAAAAAAACTTAGAAATCTAGAAAAACCCCAAGTTAGACGTCTGAATTAGGTGGTCAGATATCTGAATTAGATTAGAGATGATTGAATACGAACCAAGAGAGAAAATAGTTCAAAATAAGCTAGATTCAGATGTTTGGATAACCCAGCCAGACATCTGAGCTGAAGGGTCAAACTTTTGAGTTGAAGGTTTAGTCAACAGAAAGCTTGGAGTTCGAAACAGAAAGAAAATAATATAAACAGGCTCACGTCTGAGTACTAGAACCAGACGTTTAAGTTAAAACCAGATGTATGAGAGTAAGAGTCGGATGTTTGAATATTGAAAAATTATTATTATTTATATATATATATACCATGAGGTCAGATGTTTGACTAGTAGGATCAGAAGTCGGAGCTGAAGTAACATGCCAGATTGAACCTAGGCCTAGGCCTAGTATAGGCCATGTAGAATGGGTCAGGGGAAACTTGTTCCCACTTCTTAGTTATTCGAGAGTACGTAAAACTGAATGGAGTCAGGCAACAAGCTAGAAACATATCATTTTTTGGGTAGCATCCCAGGTTGTCGCTACATGGAGTTGGAATGCGGCATTCAACATGGTGGGAAATTATATCACAAATAGGATTTTGTGTCATCCATAGCCTGTCCTAGCCATAAATTCGTGGAATTTGGAAAGAGAGGACGAAGACGTCCGTCAGAAAAGGTCGGATCTACCCTTAATTTCTACTTATGTAATGACATAGAACTAAGGAAGCAGACTAGCGAGGGGATGTACTAATGCAAGAGGGCAAGAACCTATTGGACAGTGATTAAATGAATGGATTTGGCATTGAATGCATACCCAACTTAGAACACTACTATAAGATGGAAAAAACCATCAGATAGTGATTCTACAATGAGTCGGGCATTGGATGTATATTCAAATAGATGTAACCTAAGTAATTACTACTAAAGATGTTAGTTTATGTTTATCTATATATATATATATATATATATATATATAGTTTGGTTTACAGCCGTTGAGACCATATACTAAAGATGCATCTAGGAATTTTCCTATTCTAGTAAGCTCCACCTGTGAGTGGAACTTTCATGAATTATAACAGGAAATCTAGAGTAGTCAACTTAAAAATGTAAAATGACTAGATCCTTTTATATATAACACACTACAAACACCCTAGGTGTAGGATATAACTGAACTTGAGCAACTTATTTACACCATACCACTAGTGATATAATTCATTCATCGGACTTTTTCCAATCCCCTCCATTTCTCCCTCTTATTACCTATTACAGGAGGATACAGAAGTAATTGAGTTGATTTGATCCTAATGTGTGGAGAAGGTGACATGTCGATAGAGATTTATCTACTAGAGCCTCTCTTTATGTTTGTCATTTTATCTATTTGGCAAACTATTAATGTGGAGTTATTTGGGAGTTTTATCTATTATTTAGACCTATTGCTATTTATTAGACTTATGTTGTACTTACATTTGGAGACTTGCTATGTCATTTACTGCATGGACTACAGTTAATATGTGGCTGTGTTATTTGAAATACTTTCAGTACTTATATTTTATTTCCTTCCACTACGAGATCTAAAAGTGTAGAATTATGTAATTTATAATTGTCTTATGTATCATTGCAAATTACCTTTAAAACCTAACAAATTGTACTTCTTGACATGACGATGGTTTAGATGTCAGATTTGGGCTTTGAATCGGTGTATCCGAAGGTGCAGGTTGTTTTAGTTGGTATCAGAGCTTAGATTATGCAATTCCTACAAAATTAAAGCATATAAGAGATCATACTTGTAATTTTCTATTATCATATATACTAATTAATATGCCATAGCTTATATACTCTATCTCATAAGATATTTGTTGGCTTATCCCTTATATAAGTAGATAATTGTGGGTTAAAATGAATGTTAAGATTGTAACAATAAGGGTGAAAAATAAACCCATCATATTTACTCCACAATTAAGTGCTGATAGAAGTTCCATATACCAACGAATAGTAGCAAGCAAGTTAAGTATTTAAGGGTGAATATAAGAAGAGTTGTACCATTGGACCCATATAAAAAGTGTTATGTTGGTAAGGCAAAATAAAGGTATTAAAGAAGGACCCTTCAAGGTTAGAGTAAATCTTCCTAGTTAAAGTGGAAGCCCTATTCTTATGTTAAGAATAATTGCAAAAGAAAAAACCCCATTTGACTTAAATTTGTAGCTAAAGTGTTCCTACATTGGAGTTGGAAACTGTATTGGAGAATAAACTTGATTTGTGAAAGAGAGGGGTTGAAACCCTTATGCTTTTAAAGCATTATAAGATGTAGTTAGGCTTATGTAAATTAGGTTGTTCTTATTCGCTCCAATTTAAGTATTAAACCATTAGGAATGTGATCTAAAAGTTGGAAACGTTGAATATTTGCTAATTTTAAAGAAAAATAAATTGCTTTTTAATTTTCTATTAAATGATCATATAATCTTTATGAAAAATTATTAAATAGTAGAATTAAAAGAATTTGAGAAAAAGCTAGAAGCATTAGTGTTTGAGATTTTTAAAATATACACATATACACATATACATATATACATACATACGTACATGTATATATATGTGTGTGTGTGTGTACATATGTGTGTGTGTATTTGTTTGTGTGCGTGTAGGTAGAAGTTGAAGTTTAAACTCGTAATTTCTCATTTTAAGCTTCAAACATAGAAATAAATTAATAAGTAATTTTCCAAAACTTCTTCAAAGCTTTTATTTCTGCAAATGTGTAAGGCACAGGGTTGCACTTACCTTTGATTCATGCTCAGCTTTTGATAATGAAACTATAGGAAAGTAAATTGAAAAGTATGTAGAATTCAAATTTTTAGAATGCCATTGTTTTATTAATGTTTTAATAAACTTTGAAGAAAATAATATGTTATCATACTCTTTGGTAAAAGCTTCTTAATTATAAAAGTAAAAGTTCAAAAAATTAACTTTTACATGTTTGCTTTTCTATGGAACCGTTCGAATAAAAGGATGTATTTAGATTAAAGAAATATGTCAAGATTTTGGTCAAAAGGAAATGTTTGTTAAATTTTACAAAATATTTTACAGTTTTAGAAGCTTACTAGTTTTGCGTTATGGCCATCCAACTTGGATTTTTTTGGCTCTTGCGTTCCCTTATTCTAATTTCTTATAATCAAATGTAAGATTTGTACCAATTCGTAAGAACAACTTCCTTTAATATAGCGATCTAACCAATAAAATCACTAAATGGATTGAAGACAAGATTAACTGAACCATTTTAAATTACCATGTGTTCTTTTCTACAATTTTTAATTCACCTTTCTTCACTCTTTATTCTCCACTCAATCATTTGCGTGTTTGAGTCATTTTTGGTTCAAATATTTTGGTGCTTTCACTGAGAATTGCTTGAATTTATTGATTTGAGACTTGAAAAGATTCTAAATGACAAGATAATCAACTAGGAAGACCATTGTTGGAGGAAATCAACAATAGGGTAGCCAAAAGGCGTCCTCAGTAGCCAACGCCATTTCCATCTACATAACTAGGGATGAGATGGAAACCATGGTGAAACAATGCAGGAAAGGATGATGAATTGATAGGAAGATATGGCAGACAGTTTCTGCAGGAGAATGAGGCGAACAGGAGCAGCTGGAGTTGCGGAAAATCAAAAATAAAGACCGAAAGCTGAAGCAAAGCACCTGGGAGCCGAGTGGGACAAACTGGAGCGAACCTTGAACAAGTTGCATGGAATTCGAACAGATCTATTTGGATACGAAAGGACGAATCCCCTATCGTAAACCAATAAGGAGAGCGCCTACTAACCATGAGAGGACATCTAGAAAGTATTGCTTACTCCACGAGCTGGATGGGGACAACACAAATGATTGCAGACACTTGCATGATCTGATCGAGGAACTGGTCAAAAATAACTAACTACAACAGTACGTGAAAAGCCAAACCGTGGTAGTGGTGGAACAGGAGCAGCCGTCAACGGTAGCAAATGGAAGTAGCCTTGGATCTACGTCGAGGATAGTCCTCTCATGATCAGGATGACCGAGGGATAGGTTTGTTTCCCTACTTGGCCTTTCTGTTCCTAATAAACGATGCAATATCACAGTCAAACCACTTACCCATGTGCGAAATCTTGATCGGTCCCTAAGCACACTCTGAGTTGGATGCTAGATTGTGATGCCCGGTGAGGTGGTTATCTTAATGTTAGGTTTTTTGTTTGTTATGCTTTAAATTTGGATCCAGTAGATGGATCGCTGCTTATTAAAAAGCTACATAAATATAATAACCATAAGAATGCAGATCCCCTCGCCAGAGCCATCGGAGGGACTTGTACGATTTGGATTAAGCCCCCGACCATAGAGTGTGGGCCAAAGTAGAATATAAGTCCCCTCGTAGGAGAGTAATTGGATGAACTTGTATGATATTGACCGCTTTATGTCCCAACTAAAAAGTCAGGAATAAGAGTGTAGGGTGCATGTTCCCTTGCCGGAGAGAGACTGGTAGACTTGTATGATTTTGATTGCATTGTATCTGTTCGGAGAGATGGCATCAGAGTGTTAGGAGTAAGTCAATTCTTCAGAGAGTAGGTGGATGGACTACCTTATCATTGAACCCCCTCATCGGTGAGTGACCAGATTGGGTTAAGATAGGGTTCGTGGAGACCGTGTATATGATCGTGTTAAGTCACGATCATAGAGTTGGGATCGGAGTGTAGGAAGTAGGTCACTTCACCAGAGAGCGACTGGGTGGGATTATTTTTTTATTGAACTCGCTCACCAAAGAGTGAGCGGATTGGGCACAACAATGGTCCGGAGAGACCATGGATTTGATTATCGGCCTTTAACGGCTGTGAAGCCAATTAATGGTCCAAAGAGATTATGGATTAAACTATCGACCCTGAGTGGACATGTATTTGATTAATGATTTAGAGAGATCATAGGATTGAATATCGGTCTGGAGAGGCCCAATACTCCATTGAAGATCTAGAGAGATAAAGGTTCAGTTATCAGCTGGGAAAGGCTATGGATTTCACTAACGATCCGGAGAGATTGAGATTTCAATATATGACCACTAACTTTCGGATGAACATGGGATGATTCTGATTTATAGTATAATGAATGAAATAACAATCCCAATGGAACATAGAATGATTGTCCTTGACTGACATTCAAGCAAGGACTCAAGTCCATAGCTATTATGGCCTAGAACGACCTTAGATTTATAGGTGAAATGAAGGAAACAGATGATTCGCCACGGTTTGATCAGTAATAGCCAGAAAATTCAACCACTTATGGCTCATCGACTTTGATATTTTTTCTTGAGTAAAGCACACCTACCGTTCGTAAGGCGTGCTTTGAAGGGCAAGTGTTATGGTCGAATTTGTCGTAGTCTTTGAACAGAATTAAACGATCAAATCGTATGGGAAAACGATGGAGAAACAATCAAAGGACTTTGGGAATATCATAAAAAGACAAGAAAAATGAAATATAAAAAAATAAGCAAAAAAAGTTGAAAATTTGGAAGTTCAATTTTTTTAAGAGCCAATTCAGACCAAACCCATAAAATAACGAGGTTAGACTCAAAGATGGATAACCTAGAAATAACTCCAAGTGCTACCCAAAGCAATTTATGCAGAAACCCCAAGCATGACTCGAAGTTGGTTCAACACCGATTCAAGTGTTTGGATCGGTTACAATCCATAAGGACTTGGGTCGGACCCATAAAAGCCTTGGATCTGAACCTAAGCAAGCGAACTCAAGTCGAACACACAAATGTCTTGGGCCAATCTCACAAAAGTCTTGGGTCTGACTCCAAGCAAGTGAAGGCAAACTTAGAGCACAAAAATCTTAGAAAATCTTCAGGTTGAGCCCAAAGAAAACACTCAAAATTTTCAGGTCGAACACCAAGTCGGTTCATTTTATCAAAGATAGAAGCAAACACAAAATCCAAAGTTCAAAAATCTAGATAGTGTTGGATCAGTACCGATCCATAACAATTGACGAGGTGGCAACCATTTTTCCACAAGAATAGGCCTTGGGTGTGGAGAACGAGGTGGAGAAAATGGGCGAGTTTTCAGGCCATCTACTGCTATAAATAATAGGGCAGTGGCTCATTTTGAAGGATTATTTTCATTTCTTTACAAGTTTTCTATAATTCTCTTGCGTTTTCATGGATTTATAACAATCCATCATAGATTTATACTGATCCGCGAGAACAGAATAGTAAACATCGCTACAAACCAACAATAAAGTTAATGGACATAGGCCAAGATTAGCCAACCACTATAAAACACTGTTTGTTCTTTTCTTGCTCTTTTTAATTTACTTTTCTTAACCTTTTATTCTCTACTCAATGATTTGGGTATTTTTGATATTTTTGGTTCAAACACTTACTAGTTTTGTGGTAAACCAAAGATTTTTGATCTAAAAAGTAAACTGATAGTGTTATTATGATTATCACTTAAACTTAAAAATTTAAATTGGAGTCAGATGAATAAAGGTACGCAACCTAAAAAATTTGAATTGATTACGGTAATCTTGATATTGTACTTAAGATGCTAATGTGCTAAGGACTTTCTAGTATTGAAAATTATAGAATTACGAAGCAATGGAATATTTGTGGTAAATAAAAATGTTAATGCAAGGATTTAATGGCATTTTCAATCAACGTTCGAAAATGATGGGTAAGGTATCGATTACAATTATTTGTAATAGTAAAGAGTGAACACCACTTCATGTTTTTCTGCCCCAAATATGCTCTGAGTTTCTTAATCTTTGGGTAATGACCTGCATTTTCAACACTCGAAAGTCGATACTAATACATCCATGGTATTCACATATCGATCACCCAAGTGCTAAAAATATGGATTGTTGGGGTGAAAGAAAGGAAAAGACAAAATAGAATCTCACATCGTGACGAGTAATATATAATATCCAAATGATATTTACAAAATAAAAACTTTAATATAAATACAATAAAGTACGCTAACCTATCATCAGCTTGCATAGTTAAAACTGCCCGTCCTTACAAATACTGATAAATATAAACAAGAAATGCAATGGAAATATAAAATACACAAATAGGTCATAGAGGCATGCAGCTTGTTTGTTGAAGCTCCAAAGCATCTGGCTAGATCTGAAAATATACTCCCATGTGACACAAGAATCATAAGAAAATAACGCTCAGATCAGTGTGGCAAACCAGCATGAGAAACTCAAATCATATGGATTTTCTTTATTTATAAAACCCTTTAAAAATAAAGGTATCTTGTATGACCATGCCACATATAAACATTGATGGCATTTTGCCTTACGATAACCAAATCATTTTAATCAAAAATCTTATGATATTAATATAATGTTTAGGGTTTAAATTAAATATATAACATAGCCAAAATGCTAGCGTTCACATTCTAAGATATTTGGTATACAACTACGTAAGGCACGTATAGGAGAATGAATTTTACAATGACAAGGCTATTAGGGTACCGTCTACTATAGTACACCTCTAGAAAAATGTACCGAGATCCTTAGACTACTCCTTGCAAATCAAGACCAGCCTACACCTTCTTAGATAGTGCCAAATATGTCATCACTCCAGTTGTAGCTTTTGACCATACTGGGCTACTAGACAAACCTATAAATACCGATCTAGATCAGGCGATGACCATATCCTAATGGTAACGAACCACGTAGCCCTAAGAATATTCCATGTTTCAGTTATTACCAGGTGTGAAGCTTGAGGCTACTTTTTACCTTTTCTGCAAATCTCACTTGGAATGCTAACATTGTCCTCCAAGCAACAATGCAATGTCAGCATTCTTTCATACAAGTTGTTCAGGATATGAAAAACCTGAAGGTACTACTTCTACTACATCCTTTTTTGGAATCAGCCTCAGGATTAGTAGAAGATAACCCTTTCACTTCAAAGAACTCCATATTTGATTACACCATCTTCAAGATGTCTCCAATTCGAACGCTTATGCTAGTTCGAAGTGGTTTTCAGATAACTTATGCTTATCCGATCCCGGTCTCTCCTAACCAATAATCGATGGTTTTGATACTGGCCAAGATTTGATGTTCAGTTATTTAACTATTAAATAAGCAAACAATCCAATCCGAGATTTAATTTCATATGGAAACCAAGCGTGATTAAACACATAAGCAACCATTAAGACTCTTTTATTAATCCTTTTGTTGATTAACCTCAATTTGTAAATATTTGTATCAAAATACTTTTACAAAGATATACATATGTATACTACTCATTCATTATTCATTTATATTCTTTCAATGCTTGGAAAAATAACAATATACATATCTCATCAGTATAAGTATATGCACATGACACTACACTTTCAGTACTTAGAAAATGTAGCCAGATACTTATCTCAACGGTATAAGTAATAAAAAAGATTTCTTATTTCAAAAGCACACTTGATTGGTTAAAATAAACATCTCTTTTAAATATTATTTGCAATAAATCCAAACCACTTTCCTTTTGGTGTAAATAAATGAGTCATATGGAAATTAGACTAAATATACTTACCACCACTTCTCGATCGCTTTCCCTCGATTAGCAATGAAGTCAGACAAGATAGAAAACTATCATTACCTCGACATACATTCTTACTTCTCATAGATAGAGATAAGTTTCCATACCTTGGAATTTGGTGTTGAGTGTGAAAAGCATACTACATTTAATTTATAAAGATCATTTATGGAAAATGAATCTTCTATATTTGCTACATTTTCGAGATTTCGATTTACTCTATCCGTCGCCTAGAAACAATGCTAGGTAAGCCAGGGCACCGGTTACACCTAGCCTTGCCTTTGTTAAAACACTCTAATCTAGATCTCATAAATAAATGGTCAATCCTCATCGACTTTAAGTACCAAGTATAGGACTACTTAATTTCCATAAGTAACAGAATTTATATCTGAAAATAATACTTCATATACTTAACATCAATCTTTGTTTTCAAACTTAAACTATCATTTGCTTAATAACAACATTAATAACGTTGTTGTTAACGCTGTTGTTAATTATTACTGCAATAACGCTGTTCGGGTATTATTACTATAATAATGCTATTGTTAATTAACTAATTAGTTAATTTTAATTATGGACAATTAATTTATAATTATGATTTGTGAAACTAAATTTAGTGTTGAGAATTATTGATTAGATTTAATTAAGAAATGAGTTTCATTTATTAAATAGGATTTCAATTTAAAATTTTGAAATAATATTAAATCAATTATTTAAATTTGGTGTTTAGAGCAAAGTGTTAATATTGAGATTTTTTTGTTGAAATGTAATATTTGAAATTGTTAATTAGTTTTATAAATAGAGAAATTAATTTATGATTTTGTGTAACATTGCTAGAGTAGTTGTGTTGCATTAATGATAAAATAAAACAAATTAGCAACACTTGCTATTAGATGCTTACCCATACCCACTCGGCCCATGTACCTAATACTAGTGTGAAAAATGAGATACATTCAATTCATTTCTCATTTTTACTTCAGCCGAATCAAAATCATTCATCCTCTTTCCAATTGTAAACCCTAGAACCCCAAATCAAGTTGCAAACTAGGGCTTTTGTTTAATAATGATAGGTTAAGTGTTCTAAACCCTATCTCTATCTTTTAGAACAAAAATATATCTCGCGGAATAGGCAGCGCTTTCCTGATGTCCGTTCGCATTCGGAGGGTTCCCTCCTTGTCGGACTTCGATACGGAAGGAATCCTCGAGTATCCAAATATATCCATTCTAGGGTTTCTTTTAATTCCGAGTAAGAGGAGAATTTGGGTTTTCCCCTCTTCTTCTTCTTTAATCCACCAAAGCTATTGTCCATGTTCTGTATACCCTTGTCCCGTCTTGAGAATTCACTCGGCGGTTCTCCATCCAATATCGTATTAACTTACGTTGCCTCCCTATCATCTTTCGCATCTTCAGAAACCCTTTTGCTTCATGGTAGAATTGCCAAGATCCATTGGTGGATCCCGTATCAGTGATATCTTATAATCTGAATTATCTATAACCACTGACACTGCCGTCATCAAAACCATCGATTGATCTAGTCGATCCACCGAAACAACTGTCACATTGAACCCGGTTAAGGAATTCTTGAGTGATTCTCCTACCCATTGCTTTACTGATTTCAATGTCATCACATTCTTGGGTCTCGTATTGTGAACCTAAAATAGCTACATAAATCTTTTGACCAATTCCATCCATGTGCTAATAGAACTGCTTTCCAGCTATCTAAACCATAGTGCCGTTACATCCGTTAAGTAAAAGGGGAAGCGGTATGCTAAGATTTCTTCTGATCCACCTAATACTTACATTTTCCATGTATACATCATCATATGCATATTCCAATCTGACTTTCGATCATAAACTTCTAGTATTGTAGTTCAAATTCTGCTGGATTCCTAGCATTCCTGATATTAAGAGCGAATGGACTTCTATTTACATCCTCCAGTTATCCGTTTACCAATCCTCCACGCATAGTATGCCTAATCATCTTTACAAACCTGTCATTGTCTTCTACAGGTAGTCTTCCTTCATCATGTCCAAGCTGCCCTTAGTTTATGAGAGAATTCTGGAATGTATTCCTTTGGACGAGCATCCAAATTCTGATTTGCACCAAGCTTCATGGGATTGATCACAGATCCTCCAGCATCACGATCAACCAGACCCAGGGGCATGCCCATATCCTTTGGGGATCAGTGCCGATCCCTCTGAAGGGATCAGTGCAGATCCCTTTAAGATTGCCAGGGACTGCCCTTGGCTAATTTGTTCCATTCCTTTGTCTATTGGCTTCGTTTCCATGTTCACGGTTCTGATTTCTAGCGATTCCTGCTGCTTCAACTCTTTGATCTATGTTATCTTTAGCTCCTGCTGCTCTATTCCCTTGATTTTGTGCTACAACTTATGCAATTTGTTTGGGTAAATTTTGCATCATCTCTTTATCAGCATCCTCTCTTGCATACCATCCATCATCGTTTCTATTTCATCCCTGGTGATGTAGATAGATGCTTGATTAGCTCCAGCTCCTGAGGAAGCTTTCTGACTTCCTCCATGGTGGCTCCTATCTAGTAGCACTCTCCTTATTGATTGCCTAGTCATTACGTCCTATATCCAAGTATCAAAGCTTCTAAATTCACGGGTGCAAGCCCTCCCAGTGAAAGCACCAAATTGATGGCGTCAAATTGGCCACCAATACCCGGTTATGTGAAAGGATCAATATCCGGTCACAGATCTCAAATATTAGTAGAGAATATAATATGAAGAACAAACAAATTAACAATGAAATCAAGTAAAAAGAGGCAATATTTATAGTGGCTCAGCTAACTCTGGCCTACGTCTACCCCAGAATAATCCTTTTTATTACACTGTAGTTTGTTTACAGTTACAATCTGAAATCCAAGAATAAAACTGGCAGAGTGTAGCCTAGGTTGACGATAAAAAGAAGCAAAAAGAAGATCCTCTTTTTGATGCCATGCCTATTGTGTTTATAGGGGATGACATGTATAGATCGGGTTGAAATTTAGGCAGAAGAACCTCCAGGCCATGACGAGGCCACCCAAGAATTTTCATGCCCATTGGGGCCAACAATAGGGACCGGTAATGATCCTTTTTTTAGTGTCCAAATGGTTCATGATCTCTATGGGGGGTTCCTTATGATCTACTTGCCCTCCAAATTTCATGCCATTCCAACTTACGATTTGTGAGATATCGCGTTTTCCATGAAGTGGTGTTGCATATTTTCTGATTTCAGCAGATCCCTTTGAAGGGATAGGGGCCGATCCCTCCAAACTCCTCCAAATGACATGTGATCCCCATGAGAGCTTCTCCACGTTATACTATATATAATCTCCAAGCTTTATACCAATTGGATTAGTAGAACTTGAGTTATTGATTGATTATTATTGCAATGTAGTGCGAAGGCTGATTATAGTCGATCCCTATATAGGGATAAAGGCCATTCCCTCCAACTTGATCCAACTGATGTGCGATCCTTATAGGGTGTTCCAAATGTTGTAGTTAGCTTGTGCGCTATGTTTCATTTCAATTGGATGTGTATATGTTGAGATATTGACTATTTTCCATTGAGTTGTACTTGCTTGGCTGAAATATGCCGATCTCTTTTATACAGATCCCTTTATATACGATTCCTTTTATACCAATCCCTTTTTAGGTTAAGTAATTTTCCCATAACTTGAGCATACAAACTCTAACGACTTGAAATTTGAAACGAAGCCTTGTGGGTCCTTCCTTGTCACTTTATACTGGTATTACCCAGCTTGGAATAAAAATTGATGACATGTACTAATCCTCCAAGGGAAGGGATATGCACCAATCCCTTATCTGGAGGAGGTACTAATCCATACTCAAAATATTCTGGTGAGTTTATCTCTTAGTCTAGGTTGATCGTTGTTCATATCATTGCCTGCACTTGATTTGTAGACTTCATAGTCATCGTCCTGGGCTACTGGTCTTGATAATTGTGGGTCTATTGGGTTAAATCTGCCCATCTACTACCTTGGAAAAAGGTGGGTTAGCAACTATTTTTGCCAAAATTTCAGAGAATTCCCATTGATGTCCAAGGAGGACCATCGACTGCACGATCGATGTCCACAATCAATATAATGAATGGGAAAATCCAGCCAAAAAGATTTCAAAAGTTTCAAAAGACTGGCTGTACGAGATATAGAACCAAAAACTTATTGAAGCCGAGAATAAAAAAAATCATAGCCTCTCTCGACAATGAGATTGAGAACTTAAGAAAATCCCAAACCGAAGTGGAGAAGAAAGCCGCAAAGGCCATTAAAGCATTCGAAGACAAAAGATCCAAGCAACTAAACGAAATCGAGCAAGCGCATCATCGGAACCACAATCTTGTCATGGAAAGGGATGCTTCCAGGGGAGAGCAGCTGAATTGTAAACCAAGCTAGAGCGCGAGACCAAGATAAAAAATTAAGCACAGAAAATAGCTCAGGATGCATGCGACGAGCTGGTCGCCGTCAAGATAGAGAGGGACAATGCGCTCGAACAGGCTAGTGAAATTGATGCTCTTATCAAGAGAGAAGTTGAAGTTGTAGTAAAATAGGCTGAGAAGTAGGTAGAAGAGGAGATGATGAAGAAGTTTGAGCCACCGATCACTCGGTACAATGCCACTGTGCTCAAATTTTGGATTCTGGAGTGGTTTATAAAAGATTACCCTTTGACGGTTGCCCATGCCTAGGAATGGCTTGTCATGGAAGAGAAAGAAGTGATAACATTGATATGAAGTAGCTATAAGAGAAGATTTTGAAGGGAAATGAGCCCAAAGTCCTTCATGATAACTGGCAATTTATTCATCCTGAACTTGATGCAATCGCTCAAAAAGAATCAGGCGAAGGTTTCAGCTCTGCCATCATGATGCTACAGTTGGTAAAACTCATGAGACTCAGGCTGCTTCTAGTTCCACTAGTGATTCCTTCACCGACGATGGTTATGAGCCAGTGAACCCGTAGCTCTAAAAATCCACTGTTCTCTCCCCTATTCCCGAGGGAACTCCAGACTGGACTCTAGCTCATACGGAAGCTCAAACTGAAAGGTATCTCATTAACTTCCCTTATTTTCCAAACAGTTGATGTGTCACTAATCAATGTTACTAATCACTTTTTCAATTCCCTTAGCTAGTGGCCAACCAAGAATTGCTCCTCTTTCTCCTAAGGACTCTCAACTGGGGCATTAAATATCGGTGAAGGAGTCCATAACTATCACAACTTTCACATAAATTCCTAGCATCTCGGTTGGGGAGATCTTGAGCCTTGGTAAGTGTATGATAGACGCTTTGTTGGAAGATGGAAACGATGAGAGTCGGGGGACTAAAGTTGATGAGGATGTTATTATTACTAGTGTCTCCCAAACCTTATAGGTCCCTACATGAATAAGCTCGATCAAAATCTTGGGATGGATATCCTCCTTGCCAGTCAAATCAAGTAGGAGTAAGTAGAAGTTTCCCTCCTCTATTATCGATCGCTTTAGCTAGGAATTTTTTTCGGGTCCATTCTACAATCCTCCGCCCAGATGTACTCAAAATACATCGACAGTATTATCGTAAAGCGCTCTAGCCTGCATTTCTCTGCCCGGGAGTGGTCAGAGTGCGCCTGCTAGACCTTTACAAAGCACTCCCTCCAAAGGCGAAGGCAGTTGAGAAAGAGGTGGAAAGAGGCAAGGAGAGAGCTCGAGTGAAGTCTCTCTTAGTTCTTAGAAGAAGAAGAAGAAGTCAAAGACGCAATAGTTGCTACTTTATTTCTCCGTAGATAGACTCCTTTTATTTGTTGGTCAACTTTGTACGGGTTTGGCCCTGTTATCACTTTTTTGCTTCGGTGTGACCCATTTGTACTTAGATTTCTAGGTTTAATGTTAGTAGGAAAGACCTTTTGTTTTGTAAAATCTTTGTTCGAATTTGTCGAAGTACTTAAGAAATACGCTTTCCATTCAATGTACTTGATATTTTTCTTTTAATGTTCATTTTCGGATTAAGTCCTTAATCCATTTTGTGATTTGACGACTCGCATCGTTCTAGCGAATGTGAAGCACTCCTTAGGGCAAACCACTTAAAATAGTGTCTTAAATATCCTTTTCTAGGATAATAAGTCGCAACCGCACCAAACTCTGGGCGCAAATTTAAGTTAACTACTTAGAATCATAGTTCATATATCCTTATCTAGGATATTAGCATTCGATCACACCTAACTCCAGTTTTGATCATAAGCTTAGAAAATTGGATACCGCTTTACTCCGACCATGGATCTACTGTTCTACCTATTCTGGGCAGGATATTAAGGATTAGGTGGACTTGTCATGCCTAATTCCATTTATACTCTTGCCTCAAATTCGAGGATGGGAGTTGAGTGAGTGGTCAATCATTTCGTGCCCTTTTTGATTTATACTCCTACACTCATCCAACACTACAAGAAAATTACCTTTTTATAGCAATTAAAAAATGATGTAAAAGGATATGATGGCGTTTTTATAAACGATGTATATCAGCAAGTTGTAATATGTCAAGGATCTATAGTAGCAACCTCAGAATCGCTATAAAAAACATGCTATAAATGACGTTACTTATAGCGTTTATGAATTGCTATTAAATGGACGATATAGGACATACAAGTACCTTTCTATAGCGTTTTGGTGCTTGCTATAGAACTTTTACGCAGAGTTATTGTTTATGATGCTAATATTTATGACGTCATTTATTTGCTATTTATAGAAATTGTAAACCCTGTAGATATATCATTACCTGATTATTATAGCAATTATAAATGCTATAAAAATATCATTTCCTGATTATTATAGCAACTATAGATGCTGTAAAAATGCCATAGAATGTTTACTTTAGTCTTTCATAGCATTATTTACTTGCCATGAAAACTGTTTAATCATTGCAAAATATTTTTATTGCACTAGCATAACGCTATAATATGTATACCCATGACAATTTTTTTCCTAGCATTAATATAAGAAGGATGTAATATACGGTATTTCACACAGTATTAACAATTAAGCATAAAAAAATATATGAATAAAAGCATTTCATGCACAATATTAAGCATATAAATATTAGTAACAATTCATACAATCGTAGCTAACCAAAAAAATACATAATAAAAGTAACAATCCATACAACCATAGCTAACCAAAACGATACATAGTAAAAGTAAAGATGTAAGAACATCGACACAAAATACATTTGAAGGAGAATGAGTGTGGCAACATATTTTTTCATGCCTTCCACCATAGTGTAAACCCAGAGCATCATACACCACCTGTTAAAAAGCACATACGTCCATTAGTCATAAAAAGTAAACATAAATTATCATGAATACCGAAATATGGAAGAAAATATGTGCGACAAACAAAGAAAATAGAGCACCAAGATCTGGGCCAGAAGAGCCTGGTTGTATAGCAGGAAAGCAATATGAACAGTAAGCATTTTATATTTAATATATTTGGTGAAGGAAACAAATAAGATGTAATTTATTTGTCTCCGTCTTATTAACCTGCGTTAATGTGATTTGTTTATTGTTTTTGTCTATTTCTTCAACTTCTTGCATTATTAAACCAAGATGTTCAAACTATCTTTCTTGTTAATCATCTGCTCTTCTGCTATAATTGTATTGTTAACTCTAGTTTCCTTATTGAACTTGCATGCCACATACTTAGTTTGATTCTAGTGGATTTTTTTAACCCTTTTGACTCTAATGTATTTCCTCATTTTTCTAACTTTTGTTCTTTTTTTTTTCATTTTGAGGTAATAGCTAGAATAATATCATATGCAAACATCATATACCTTGATACATCCTTTTGATTATTTTTCCCTTTTTTCCCTTCATTTATTTTTTATCCCGGACCAATCAGGTAGATGGACTTAGAGTCGATCTTTGATGTAATCTTACTTTTACCAAAAACTCATTAGTCCCCCCGCACGTAAACCATACTTCATCTTAGAGTTTTCATTGATATGTTGATTGATTGCTTGATTGATTTTCCCAAAAGTCAGCCCATCTATCAGAAAACCAAGATGAGAATTAGGTGACAGGTTCTTCAAAGCTTAATGACAACATTAACCTTTTTGTTGGTTTCCTGAAATTTGGGGCTTTGACACATCTCCCTATGATTTTACAGGCCTAGCATGGTTTTCCTCAGTTCTACAAAAGCAATCATAGTGCTATATTGTAAATTCTAACCTTCCAGGTAGTAACTTGGCTATTTCTGCCCACTTGTTTTCGAGCACATCATGAGCATGGATTAGTGTATCTCGTCCTCTTGAGTTCATGGCTTATTGTTTATTGAAGGATTGAGATGATTATGCCACCTAAAGACACGTATAAGCAGATTGATAAAATTAAAATCGTCTAGTTCCAATTTGAAAAAAAGTTGAAGTAATAATAATGATATTATAATCAGGATAAACATTTATTTGTATTTGTACATAGTTAATAGATGCAGTTCAATGTTGCTTGACAAAGAATACTGAGGATGTTTTGATTCAGTAAGCAAAGAAATAATAATAGTACCAGCAAAGTTTAGTTGGTTGGTGTTTCGGACCAAAGATCACAAGTTCGGTCTCCAAAACCAACACCCATTGGCACTAGTTAACCGTGTTAATTTTTTTTTAAGAAGTACATCAATTTGTTCAAATCTTCAGAGTGGTTAAATTTTCTTTACTGATTTGTTTAATAATTGACGCATTTATAAGTACAGTGCGAATTTTGTAAATAAAAGAATTAGAACTCTGTAAATAGAACCAAGCATATGTAAAAACCTATATTACAGATAGACTCAATATGCAATTATACTAGTCAAGGTTTGAAATTCCGTCGTTAGTTTCCATTCCGGTCAGTGGAAAATTCCAAAATTTTGGTCCCATTTCGAAAATTCCCCTTTGACTCGGGTTTCTAAATTCTAGTACAAATTTTTCTAAACACGCAAACAAATATGCAATATTACTACTAAATAAAATTTATACAAATTATGTAAAATAAATTTATTGAAATGAACTAAAACTATAATTATTAACCAAATTTTAGGTCCTATTATGAAATAATAATAAATTTATTTTCTGTGTGTTTGTGTGTTTTTGTATTTATACACACACACACATATATACATACATATATATATATATACATATACATACATACATATATATACATACATAGATATATATCTGTACATATATATATATATATTTGTATGTATGTATCTATGTATGTATGTATGTGTACATATATATGTATGTATGTATATGTATGTTATGGTTTAGGTACCGGAGGGTTGCAAGGGCATATATGGTGGGGTCTAGAGGTTTTGAAGAATTAGCTATGTGGACTGCATTAGATTACTGCAGAAAGTTCTTACTCCTACTCAGGTTTTGTTTACTACCTACAGTTGACTGAGAGTTTTTATCTTGTACTTAAAACAAAAATAGTGCTTTGTTGTGGCATGAGTTAAAGTGTAGATACTCTAGTGATAGTTAGCTGACTAAGACAAATATCATCTAATTAGCGAATATGTTTTACTAAAAATTAAAGACGGTTGTTATAGGTGACCTATGGTGAGGTTGCTTTAGAGATCTTTATATACCATTCGTAAGAAGTGATCATAATCTAGAGGACGGTAGCAAGTAAACAAATAAGACATGTTCAGTATATAATATTCTCTTATGCCGATAGTTAATTTCCTACCCCAACTCTTGCGTATAGGTTCACATTTTCAATCCAAAATACATGAGTTGCATGTCCCTAAATGATCACAACTACTCCAAATCAATTAACTGATTAATTAAAATGGATGGTGGAGATCACACGAGGATACATGAAACAAACTACTTGGGCATAGATAATCTCATCCCCTCACATATGGTGGTTTCATGGCCCAAACATATTAATCAAACTATCAATGTCAACTCAAAAAAAATAAGACTTAAGAAGACTTGAATTGAAGTTCCTTAGCCAATTTCTACAGTTGCAGCAAATAGCAATTTTTACCTAAACCGGATAGATCTTAGAGGTAAGCCAGTTTGCACAGCTTTATTTCTATGCATGTTCTCCCAAATCTTGTTTCCAGTGCCCGCAAAGGCAATTTAATTTTTATAGATATCCTTTGGAAAAGGAACATAGTTTGTAGTTAGATTGGTAAAGCACAAATACTCGAACATAAAAAAACTAACATTTCCATTAATCCAGTAGTCAGGAAAAAAACTAACATTTCCATATAAGACCATCATAAACGATAAATAAATGTATTATTTTGTATTATAAAGTAAATACTGAAAAGAATAAATGTCCAACCATATAACATTTCAAATAAGAAATAATGAACCACTCTTTCTTTAAATAATAGTGAACATATCGTAATTACTGTTTCAAGTTGAACATATATATGCTTTTGACAAGGATGCATATAACAGAACAGTAAATGAAATGAGCACTTGCTATAATGTATTATGTACCATTTTTCCCAAGGTTATGATGTATTGCCGACGTAAATCAAGCAGCACACTCTAATTTGTTACCAAATAAGAATAAGGCTACAGATAGAAAATTATTAATACACTGAAGAAAGAAATCTCTTACTGAATTAAATAAAATAAAAAACCTTGCACCAATCTTACAAAAATTTGATAGGAACAAAAATCCTGAAAGGGCACATATTCCTTGGAATATAGTGAGATTTGAAAATATATTTATTGAATAGTCAAGTCCAGGAAGAGATATGATACACAAAATACTTCAAATGTCAATTTGAGCATTAAATGTATCTTTTTGTATTGCTCACATATTTGGAAAGAATAAATAAATAAAAATAAACAACAAAAGTTAATTAGATTTACACAGATTACTGATATGTAGTTAACTTTACAGCTGTAAATTTTTTCCTAAGCTAAGACATTAATGATTGTCTCAATGGGAGGGAAAAAAACAAGTAACTGAATTTTTTATGCAGCAACTAATGAAGTGAGAGGCGAAAATTGAATTGAGTTAAGTACAATTACCGAGTAGAACGCAGTTTGAAAGAAGATAGAGCATTAAACTAGTTGATTTTTATAAATGGAACTGGTATAAAAGTTGATTAGTCCCCTGTATATCTCCTTTCCTTGCCCCTCATATGGCAGTGAAAACTTTTAGATCAAAGAGTGATAGTGCTATTGCCCTATGAGCTATCAGTAAGCGCAACTTTATATCCATTTCTAAAATTGACCATCAAGGTCATTAGGTACCTGTTCTGATCCAAACCCAAATAAAATCCATCAAGACCATCTCAAGCAAGTGGTTGACATATATAGATTTCATATGTGCTTCCATTTTTGTAGTCCATGTCCGAGCAGTATTTTCAAACAAGTCAAAAGTGCATCTGGCTCGGCCAATGTCCAAAACATATAGCTACTGAATTGAAAATTTGATGCAAGAAAAAACAAATGAAGCAATGTACAAAACGATGTTAAATACGAAACTAACCTTCTCAATAAAATCACCCATCAGTAGGAGGAAACAATGACAATGCATATACACCTAAATATGTATTCATAATTATTGTATTAACGTTGGTAAAACGACAAGATGAACTAACTGCGTTATTTTTCAACAATAAAAAGTGCATTGATGACAGTAGAACTTCCAAGATTGAACTGCATAAAAAAAGAAAACTAAATCACCCTGGATTGCTGGATTCAAAATGGGAGAAAAGGACAGGTAATTTCTGCTTTTATATTCAAGTAATAGATTAAAAGCTAGCTCTAATAAAGGGATAAAAGGTAACTTGATACAGTAATGCTGACACACATCGATCTCACAGAACAATATGCAGACATGATTTGTTATATATAACAAACTCAAGTGGATAAGTATGTAAAGCTTAAACAATTCAGGATTGTTCCATGAAAATAATTTATGCAAATAAAAGCATTCAAAAGTGTATCTATGACAGCAGTATAACAGAAATATATGTCATCTGATGCATATTTCAAATAATGCACAAAAACACATCCTAAAACTAGAACGGGAATACAAAACACATTAACAACATTGTATAGATCCAATTAGTTTAACCATTCAAGTTTTGTACCAAACCTTTTCTTATCAAGTCTCTAGTTGTTATCATACCGAGTATATACTGAGGTAAAAACAAGTACTGCTAACTAATTACTCCGACCAAGGGAAGAAAAAAAAGCCATCACCAGTATTATATTGACTTTATAAACATTAGACATTCTGAAAGTCCAAAATTCAAATTTTCCACTACCAAAACTTAAAATTCAACTGACTTTGTAAACCGCAGAAGTAAAAATGTTGTTTCAAGGTAAAAAGATAAATCATACTTTTCAAGGCAAAAAGATAAATCGTACCTGGTTAAAAACTAGTTCATAGTAGTAGTTGAATAATATTGTGTGTCCACTTTAAAAGTCAAATACCCTACAAGAAAAAAGAAGCAATTAGAGCATGTCCTAGATTACTGCTTTAAATCAAATTAGAAAGTAAAATTAAAGCAATTAAATCAAATTAGATAAATTTGAATTGAAACCAGATTTAGACTGGAGTTCTCATCTTTGCTGATCTCGTCGTTGCTGATCTCGTCTTTGCTGATCCCCTTAAGTCACATCTTGTTGCGAGAATTGCTGCTTCGTTTATAAGATTTTGAAGGTCTGCCCCAGTAAAACCTTTAGTTCTCCTTGCGATTTTCTCAAAATCAACATTCTTTCCTACTGCTTTTCCTCTTAGATGCACCTAGTAAGAACAAAATCACATAAATCGGTGCTGTCAATCATTGAGAGATATGAAGAAGAAAGTTAATTAAAGGAAATATATTACAGAGAGACGACTTTGGAGTGTAGGATTCTAAAGATGCGATAATACCGAAAGACAGATTCGAACGCGTTAGGATTTTGATGAGGGATGAAAATGGGGAGTTTTCTGTGATTTAGGGTTTTGGACTTGGCAGTGAAAATGGAATTTCGTGGTAATGAAAATGGGAGGGAGGGAAATAATACGGACCGCCTAATTTTTCGTTTTGTTGTAGGAAACTTTAGCAGCATGGATAATGCGTTGCATTTAACGCTAAGCAACTAATAATTAAACAAAGACAGCAATTTATGTTTCAATGCTATCCATTCTTGCAATAAATATACCATTTTCTTGTAGTGCAAGGGTAAGTGTTGGTGTACGGACAATTGTACATGTACGGTTTTAAGTTTGTGTTGTTGCTCCCTATCCGAAGGTAAGAGTCACTTTGTGGATGATCATGTTTCATCCGGCTTAAGTTTATACTCCGACACCTACTCCGGTAATAAGAGTTAGGGTGCAGATGCTCATATCACATCCAGTTTAATTTTATACTCCGAATCCTACTCCAAGAATAAGAGTTAGGGCACGGATTCACATATCAAATCTGATTTAAGTTTATACTCTGGCTCCTACTCCAGGAACAAGAGTTAGAATGCTGACAGTTGTGTCATGTCTGGCTTATATTTGTACACTCGTCCTCAATTCGAAGGCAAGAGTTAGTTGATGTTGATCTCTGGACACCAAAGGGACTTCACGGGCTTGATCATGGGCCATCAAAGTTTGATTGGCACCTCTCTTAAGGTACCTGTACACTAGCAGTAATCATATGCAGATTCTTTCAAGTCGGTCAAGTTACAACTCTTAAGAAATGAACAGTCAGAAATTTGGGCCGAAATGGCTGTTTTATTCATAAAAGAAAAAAACTGACAGAATCTGTCTTATTACACGGTTCCAGCCCATTATTTACAAGTTTATTCTAAGTGATATAGCGTTGTAGGTGCTCACTATTCCATGCCCTCGGAAGTTAAATCCTATCCATAGTTGCCGACTTGAAAGTGCCATCTCTTAGCTTTTTCTCTATTACATACGGACCATCCTAACTCGGTCCAAGTTCGTAGGGCCGGTGAAGATTCATTTAAGGACCTAGTCACCGATTTCAAAAGTCCAACCCTTGACATTGTTGTTATAATATCGAGGGACTTGGTGTTCGTGTGCAACTGCTCTTAACTCGGCTTCAATTCGACTCTCATCGATCATATCAAGAGACTCCAAAAGGAGTTGTTCATTTGTTCATGAATCATAGTGAGTAACTCGATGAGAGGGCACTTCTAGTTTGACTGCGATCATAGGCTCCGATCCATATGCCAAGGCTAATGGAGAGTGGCCAATTGCTGACTTATTGGTGGTTCGATAAGCCATAGTGTTAATAGGAGTTCATCGACCTACTTGCCTTTGGCCTTCTCTAATTGTTTCTTAAGAATGGACTAGATAATTTTTTATACAGCTTTAACCCATCTATTCACTTGCCACCGCTGCAAATCTCTTCTCTATGCAGTATTATTGGTAGAAATACTTAAACTCCATACCATTTAATGAGGTCCCGTTATCAATTACGATGGCATGCGGAACTCCAAAACGACCGATGATATTCTGAATAATAAAGCTAATTACTTTCTTCGTAGTTATCATGGCCAAAGCTCCTTCTTAGCCTATTTAGTAAAGTAATCAACCGCCATGATGGCGTACTTTGTGCCACCTTTAGATATCGGCAGCACACCGATGATATCAATACCCTAAACCGCAAAAGGTCAAGGACTGACCATTTGAGTAATTTCCATCGGCGGGGCTCTTGGAATTTTAGCAAATCTCTGGTACTTGTCACATCTTCAGATGTAGTTAGCCACATCTCGATTGACAGTTAGTTAGAAGTATCCATATCGAAGAATCTTTTTCGCTAAGGTTTGCCCAACAGTGTGGTCACCACAAGCCCCTTCGCAGACTTCTATTAGGACTTTTTTGCCCTCATCGCGAGCGACACACCAAAGCGTCGGGATAGAGAAACCCTTCTCGTGCAGCAATCTTTCTTGCATGACATATCTCGAAGCTTGGCAAAGGATTTTTCATCTTTCATTCCTTCTCCCTTGAAGGATCCCTCTTTGCAAATAATCTTGAATCAAAGTCATCAATGACTCTCATTTAAGCTCAGTCTTCAAGATCCAATCAACATCTATTTGGTTGATACTCGAAGCTAAAAGTACTTCCACTGGGACCAGACCTATGAGCTGCGCATCTTTGAAACTAGCCAACATAGAAAGTGAGTCTGCTTTCTCATTTTCCTCTCTAGGAATATGAGTGATCGTGTAATATTCAAAGCCGTTGAGCAGCTCGAGAACTTGGTTTAAACAAGGAGTCAGCCTCGCTCCTTTCACGTGATACTCTTTCCAAACTTGTCCTACCACTAACTGGGAGTCCCAGAAAATGTGTAAGGTCTTTATTCCAGTTACTTGGCCATTTTGAGTCCTACAACCAAGACTTCATGTTCAACTTTATTTTTCGTTACCGGAAAATCGAATTTCAAGGCGTAGTTAATCGGGTGTTCTTCAGGAGTGACAAGCACAACTCCTGCACTAGAAACTGATCATTGGATGCACTATCTATGTACATCTTCCATCCAACTTCCTATTCTCCACTTCTCTCTGGAGAATCATCTCGTGCAGTGAATTTAGCTATGAAATTTTCTAAGGCCTGAACTTGGATTCCTCTTCGAGTGTGATAGGTGATATTGTATTGAATCAATTCAATGTTCTATTTCAAAAGCCTTCCAAAAGTCTCAGGTCATTGTAAGACTAGTTGTAAAGGCGAGTCGGTAAGGACATTGATCGGGTGAGCTAGGAAATTGCGATGAAGCTTTTTAGAAGTGATCAACAAAAAGTAAGCGGCTTTTTTAGCTCGAATATTTTCTTTATGCTCATGTTATCCACTTGTTGACATAGCATACCAATCGCTGGATGTAGGATTCCTCGTGTACAAGTACGGCACTTTGGGCATGCACCGACACTTCCATATATAAGAATAGATCGTCATCATCCATTAATTTCAAGAGAATTAGAGGTCACTTCAAGTAATTAACCAGAGCATGGATTGCATCTTTACAATCCTGGTTCTATTTAAAGTATACCTTTTCCCTTTTAATCACCATAAAGAAAGGGATACATTTGTCAGTGGCTCTAGAGATGAAATGACTCAAAGCGACGACCTTTCCGTTTAAGCTTTGGACCTCCTTGATGGGCTTCGAGGGTTCGATCCCACTTAAAGCCTTGATCTTCTTTGGATTGGCTTCAATGTCATGAGAGTTCACAATAGATCCCAAGAACATCCCTGATACAGCAACGTATGAGCATTTCAAGGGATCGAGCTTCATCCCGTGTTGTCAAAGGACATGGAATATTTCTACCAGATCATCAACGTGATTTCTCGAACGCCGTGACTTCACAAGCATATCTTCCACATAATCTTCCATCGATCATCCAATATGGTCTTTAAACATTCGGTTCACAAGTCTTTGGTAAGTCGCTCCAAAGTTCCTTAATCTAAAAGGCATGATTAGATGGCAATGGAGTCCAAGGTTGGTGTTGAAGTTGGTGTGTTCTTGATCCGAGACATGCACTAGGATTTGAATGTATCAGGAGTATGAGTCCATGAATGAAAGTAGCTCATATCCAGTAGTTGAGTCCACCAACTGATCTTTCCTTGTAAGCGGGAAGCTTTTCTTCGAGCATGCTTTATTCAAGTATGAATGCTCAATGCATGTCTCCACTTCCCATTCGCTTTCTCCACCAAAACAGAGTTAGATACCCAATCTGGGAATAAAGCATCATGGGTAAAGCCATTATCCTTCAGCTTATCCACTTCCTTCTTGAGTGTAGTAGGTCTCTCCAAACCTAGGCTGCGGCGTTTCTTTTTCACAAGAAAACATTTGGGATTGATGTTTAATGCATGGCTCGCTATCCTGGGCGAGATCCCACATATATCCAAGTGTGTCTAGGAAAACACATCTGGATTTTCTCGTAGAAAATCAACCAACTCCCTCATCATACTAGTACCAAGCTGAGATCTAACCTTCAGGACTTTACTTAGGTCATCCGTGATAGCGGGAACAGCGATTGTCAACTCGATAGGAGCTGCTCGTTCGCCCTTTGTCTCTTTTCTTCGGTCCATATCATCATAGAGCCTACTAGTTTGCCAAAGCCCGAGATTAGGCGGTAGTTGCTGTGCCTCCAAAGCCTTTATGTAGAGGACCCCCTCTACCCTATTTCCATTCTCATTATGCCTTGCTTCCTTCAGTTCAGTGACATAGCACTCGCGGCTAGCCAGCAGATCTTCATCCACAATCCCCACTCCCTTGTCTATATGGAATTTCATAGTTAAACACTAAGGAGTAATGACCGCTCTTGATTCAGCTAGGGCCTATCGACCTAAGAATGTGTAATAAGCAGATAAATATCCAACACTAAAAACGGCATGACCTGCACTCGCCTGCGGTTGCGCTTACCAAGTTCCACCGGTAATTTGACAAATCCTATGTCTTCAATAGCCATCCCATTGAACCCTTGTATATGAGATCTATAAGGCTTCGAATCTCTCTCCTCCAACATCATTAGATCGTAAGCTTTTTTAAACAAAATAATGAATAACTCCTATGGTAAACAAGCACCTTTCGTATAATAATAGGACCATTCATGGCTAAGATCACGAGTGGGTCAATTGTCGGAGCCTCCACTTTGTCAGCATCTCTGTTTCGAGAAACAATATCATCCATCATGATTCAAGATTGTTTTGTCGGAGCTCAATCTTCGAAAGCATTGCAATTTTCATTCTTAACATGCTTTAAGGCTCCAATGTGTCTATCCATTTTCGAAAAACGCTTATCGATGGGATGAGGCCCACCAATAATTGTGTTAATCAATAATCATTTTTCTGGCCACCTGAATGCATCAGCACCAGGCTAAATTTCACCCGCTAGGAAGACAACCCAGGGGTGCTAGAATTTCCTTGCTGCCATCCTACATGGCTTTCACATATTGTCGTAATTTCATTTTCCTTATTAAATCTTCAATCATGTCACACAAGTGCCTGCACTCATTAGTATTATGACCACGATACCCATGGAATTCGTGGAACTTTCCTAACTTCCTCACCTTCTCAGTTGACTCCCTAAGAGCCGGCTTTCTATATGGTTCAATTTTTTTAGCAGCCAGATAGATATTCTCTATCGAGTTGTTCAATTTAGTGTAATTTTCATACATGGGACCTCTATAATGACTCCTATTATCTTGCTTTCCCTTCTTTGCCTCATTATTGTTTTATTTTCCTCCTTTATTCCAATTACCAACTTTCACATCGACATTCTCAAAGCTTCCTCTGTATTGTTTATACCAATATTACTTTGAATCGACTCATTCAAACCTCCAACATCATTCCTCCGTGGATGTTTACATGTATCCTCCTGACGCAAATACTCATTATCTTTCCTATAAAAAGCTTCCATTGTCGATGGTTGCTTTCTTTCTATCCAATTCCTAGTCCGAGTTGAGAAGAACACCTCTACAAACCACCATCGATACCATATCTTCCTTTGGATCTATTATCTACATTACAGCCATGTTGAACTGATTCAGATTATCTCTTAATGACTCCCTTCAGCTTAATAAACATTAGACAATGACATCATGCATTTCAGACCTGAGGTGTCCACATGGAATTGCTCCATGAATTTCCATAACAACTCAGCAAAAGATTATATGGACCTCGGCAAAAGCCGAATGAACCACGTCGTAGCCACCCCTTCAAAGAAAATTTGGAAACAGTGGCACTTCACAGCATTTGAAGCCTTGGCTGAAACTATGTGCCATTCATATCACAATAAGTGTTGCTTAGGGTCCGTCATTCCTCCATACAACAACATTGTTGGCATGTTGAATCTCTGGGGGTATCTAACGTGAAGGATTCCCTCTGTAACGAATTCCAACTAGCATAAGTTCCCCAAACATCATTAGTTCTGGATTTGTTTTCACTAACCAACCTCCTAACTATATCCTCCAAATTGTCCGAATCAACAGGTTTGACTGAACGGTGGTAATCGGGTCCTTCCCAAGTGTTTGGCCCACCGAATGCTCTTGGGAAGGGATCCATACCTAGGCTCTCCAAACTCCAAGGGACCCATTCGTCCAACATTTCCCCTTGTTTGATTTCTGTAAGCAGCATCATAAGTAATGTTATGATTGTCTAGATTCAGACCATCAAAAACATGTTCAGGGATGACTTCCACGACGCCACCCAAAGGATGGGCCTTAGACCCACCATTTTAGGGGACAATATAGAGTCCCAAGTGTAGGTCAATATCGATCCCTGAATTCGAGCCTAGGGCTTATATGCTTTCTTGTATAGATATTCCAACAGTGTATTGTGTTTTTCTTTGCCTTCCTTCCCTCTGTGTTCGCTAGGGTTCTTCTATGATTCTTAGTTGGAATCCCTTCTACTCCGTTTGTGTCTGTTTTGAGTCAGTTCGCACTACAAGAAACTTTTCTTTTAGTTGCATTTATCGGTGGCGTTTCAAGGCTTATGCAACTGTTTGTCAAGTTAAGTCATAAAAATGTACAAATAAACGTGGTCAATTGGTTTCCGCCAAATATATATGAAATTTTTCCTAAAATTTTACGTGGCTGCTCCTTTTCTTTTTTAAACACTTAATTTTTTTTTCCACATCGCTGAAATTCCATGGCCGCTCCTTATAACCTATCTTTCTCATTTTCATTTTCTAAATCACCCGTCTTCGTCATCACAAAATCCCTCGACTTTGTCTTCCAAATCTTCCCTCTTTACCATCAATCTACTAATGAAAACCTAAATTGATTTTCACGATCTATTGGGCTACGAAGTACTGGAAATTACACTTGGAAAGCTAAATCATCATCTCACCAGCATTGGCGAGCTTTTTGATTGACCGACTCAACCTAGGTATTGATTTTAACTTTTTTTTCCTAATGATGGGTTATTGTTGTTAATAAGGAAACTAATAATTTATAATTGAAATTGAGTTGGGATTTGTAGGAGATATAGTTTTATTGCTCTCAAGGTTATGCGCTATTTTGAAATTCATTTCTATGTGTAGTTTATTATGTTTTCCTAAATTGGTTATCATCTGCTATTTGTTTCATTTTCGATCTTCCATTTTATTATCATAACATTATCTCATTGTCGAGAGCATGTGAGATTTCATGATATATTCAGTGTTCAGTTGAAGGAGCAAAGGTGTGAAGATGTTCCATTTAAGGAGCAAAGGGGTGAAGGTCTTCTGTTTAAATAAATTTTAATATCACATCTTCTATTTCGATTATATGTTGTATACCAGTTGTTAATTACCATTGTTTCGAATTTATAGCTCTTAGATCGAACCAGTTATGTAGGAGAAGATGATTGAAACTAATAATGGGTAGAATAAATAAACGAAGGCAATTTCTTCTTAACGTTATGCGCATTTAGTATCAATATAATGATCGTATTTTTAATCAAATGTTATCATATCATTGTTATTATATTTTCCTTAGTTTATTATTCTAATACGGTAAATTTTAACCCAACGCTTTGATTTTAGTTCCAGCTAAACATATCACTCTTCCAGTGATGGCTCACCCGAACCATTAATCCGAATCTTGTCTGCAATTTCCATCAAAGTATGTATTCTCTGCATATACAAAAAATCTCAAAGCAAATTTTAAATCAGTTAGTTCATTTTTTTGAGAAATAAGGAAAATGTTTAATGGATGTCTGAAACTTAGACGTCTATTAAATAATACTCTATCACTTGCTTAGATTTTTATGCTATTTGAACAAGAGCTTGTTTCGATATTTGTTTGAAACATACACAGATTATATTTTGTAATCCATGAAAATGAAATTTTGAAGATGTTTAATATTAGATATTTATGATGTGTAAGTGGAAGTTTATTGAAGATGCTGCTTACCAAATATATATTAGAATTTAGAAGTAACCGCTCATTATCTAAATCCTAATCAGCAAACCTATTCGACTATAGTTACTTATAGAAGAACATCTCATACCACTAGTAAACTACCAATAAAAAAATTGACATTAATATTATTTCAGATTTTATCATTAATTATTTGCTATAAAAAAATTATAGAAAAACATATACTATTCAGATGATTTTTCAAGCAATATCTATTCACATTTTGGTACTTGTTCAGTCGAAAATAATAATTTGATGAAAATCATTGTTTGAAAACAAGCTCGATTATTATTTTCTGTCTTTTGTCTTCACCTTCTATTTACATTTTTACAACCAAACAAAAAAACAGAAGCACTAAAGCCAAACCAAAACAAAAAACTTAACTGCCATTACGATTTCCAAAACCCAAAACAGCAAGAGCCGAACAGAAACCCGAAACAGGATCCGATAGCACCGAAAACCCTACGCATGCTAAAACCTCAACGCCTGCACGCCGCTTCGATCGTCGACGGCGTCGGCTGTAGGTAAGCGTACACCGCCTGCTTCACCAGACATTCGAGCTTTAGATTGGTAAGCAGATTAGTTGCATTGTATTTGCTACCTTACCTATCGGGATATATTGTTGGCCATGAGGGTGCATGATAAATACCCATATTTCATGCAAATTTGGATCTAATTATTACTGATAATTGGTTAGATTTCAGTACGTTGGTAACACTTAGTTCATTATAAATGTTTCTTGAATTGTTTCATTAGTTTGGACATCGTTAAATAGTTGATTTTTATACTAACTTATTTGGCATGTTGTTTTTTCATAGTTTATGGCCCTGAGGATAAATTATGTATTAGTAATAGCCGACATGATTCATACTTGTTTCATACTGAATATACCAACGCTCAGTGTTAACTAACCATTTCACAGTAATCATTGGGAATAAGCTATACGATCAAGGCTACTAAAATGAAGCTAAGAATTTGAACACCATAGAGCTAACTCTTCCATACTATTTGCAAATGAAATGTCATATAACCGCTAATAGTAACCATTAATGTATATTCGTTTAATAATATATATCAAATAATCTGTCAGCATGAACTTACTGGATGCCATCAATATCTATCTCTGCGTTTGACAATAAAGTGAAAGTGCTTATATGCCAAAACATAGATGAGCTGCTTAATACTTCAGACGTTGTAACTTCTATGGCACTCACAATTATATTCACAAATCAGTCAACTATCACCATAAATGCACACTGTCAACAAGGCGTATTATGGATAGTTAGCGAAGGGCTTGCTTTAATGATTATATATGTGCAAGCATTAGGTACTATTTTCAGTATATGATGTATATTATTTACAAAGCTTGACGTTGTTAATGTACAACAATTCTGTGTGTTATGTACGTAAATTCAATAGGAGTGTACGTTAAACATCAATAGGTAAATTAAATATATATTATACATGATTACAATGTTACCTTATATTTTGTAGATCACCTCCTACAACATCCCAACTCAATTCCAACTATACATGATGATTACAACGTTACCTTATATTTTATGCATCAGCTTCATTACAATTTTAGTCCACTTCTATACTTTTCTAAATGCAAATACTGTTTTTAGTCCAATACCAATCATAAATGATACGATTTCAATTTCCTCTTCTTTTATTAGCACATTGAGGTGAAAAAGCTTGTAAAAGGAAGGCCTCTTGATAATTTAGAGTTCACACATGTATGAAGAGATATTGCGACTCTGTCAGTGGTGGTGCACCGGGCAGGTAATATTTAGACTTTATTAGCTAAACTTGTTAGTTTATATGGAAAACATGTATTAAAAAAACAATATTTGTTTATAGATCTTTAGTTAGCATTCTTCTATTAATATGCATCCTACATATGCACTGCACTGTGTAAATAATATCCTACTCCACTTTTTCTCAAATGTTATAAAATGTGAGTTGTGTTCTTATCATGTTCTTCAAATTTCACCGTAAGCACTTATTTGAGCTTTACTTTGTTAGCTTATAATATTGGTAATGCTAAACAGGTGATATTGAATCTTTTGGATGCCCTATTTTGAGGTTCAGTTTTGGCTTCTTGGCTGCTTATCACAATTTTTTGCATAAATTTATTTTCCACATTTTTATATTTCTTATAGGATGGGCTTGTCTTATATCAAAAAGAAAAATATGGTTGAATTTGCTATTACGAGAAGCTACACTACCAAGTCTAGTGGTGCTATCAGTGGCAATGTTGATAATGGAACTCGAGGAATTTGGCTAGCTTGGGATGATGAGCATTCGAGTTCATGAAATTGACGTGGTGTTTAGTCATCCATGTTTACCTTTAAATGGAGATACTTTGCAAATACTGGAAACGCTGTGTCATTCTAAATTATTGACAACGAATCTGTTTGCCAATGATTCCGTTGTTCTTTTTTTTTGGAAAAAAGAATCGTGATGATGCTAATTCTTTTCTTTTGGAATTAGATAGATGTAGGTGCATCTGTACTCATACTTTTTACTTGGAAAAAAAACAAAGATGAAAGATGACTAGAGCCTTAGTACAACACTAAAACACCTTCCACTTAGTAATTTTTTATATCAACCATTTCACAGATGGGTTAGGGTAGATTATGTTTTGATTAACTGACTTCTGGGTTTGACAGAACAACTTTATTTTTTGTAAATATATATGTAGTTGCCAAATAAATTCCACTATACAGGGAATTGTTTTCTTCCCTTAATTTAGTCGTTTGCTTGAAGTTTTTCGATGGTAGGTTGTTCGAGATGTGAAGGATGAAGTTGTAGGAAGTATGGAGTTTGAAGTTGCTGATGGATTATGGACACAGAGGGGAGATGGTGATGAAGGTTCAGGCAGGTAACTTGCAGCTTCAATGAGGGGTAATGATTAATGAAGTTGCGGTTATGACGATTTGATGTTGCAAGTAGAGGTTGATTTGCTATAGTGTGGTTGAATGTGATGAAGCAGCAGTGGTATGGGGATATGCTGGTTGAGGGGTAAGTTGCGTGGGGTTGTTTGTAGACGGAGGTTGGATGAAGTACGATAGTGGATTTTGGCGGGGTTTGGAAAATGGTTGATGCAGAATTGGTCAGGGATGATTATTTAGGTGACTGGTGGCAGTTTTGATAGGTTGCGGGCTGCAAATGTTTGTGGTACGTAATTCGGTTGTGTAAACTTCTATGTACGGTTATCCTTTTATCTTGAAAGTACTATTCGATTGTGTAAACTTCTATGTATGGTTAACATATTGTTTATGTTAGTGCTTTTGTTTATGTATTTTTTGGTTTTTAAATGTGCTTATGTTTGAATGTATGTGTATATGTATATGTATTTTGCAGTTGTTTAACGTGTATGTGTTTATGTATTATGTTATAAGCTATGAACAAGATTGAACTGGAGGCAATTTATAGGCAGAGCTGGAATAATTTTAGTAGCATTTCGAAATGCCACAAAAATATTTTTGAGCACACTGAGTACATTTTGGTAGCATTTTATACATATTGCAAAACAAGAATTTAGTGGCGTTTCATAAATGCTGCAGTGAAACGATTTATGGTCGCGTTGAAATAAGTGCAACTAAAAATCAGGTATTTTCAGTCTCGGGCTTTATAACAGCGTTTATCAAAATGCTGCTAAAACTTTTAGTAGCGTTTTTTGTGCTATACTAAAAATCAAAATCTTGTAGTGTCTTTCAGCAGCCTCAATCTCTGTTGTATTGTATTGTTCAAATCCTGTTAGCTATCTTGGAATCTGTCTTCCATCCGCTTCATCATCATGTCCATCTCCATTTCAGTCACAATGTCAGTTAGAGTGTCTGGCTGAGCTGGTTGGACAACTCCATCTCCTTGTTGAGGATTTTGATTCTCTGTGTCACTAGTGGTAGCTCTAGTAGTTATGGTTCGAGTTTGGAGTTCCTTCCTTAATGGGGTTATGGTAGAAAGGATTTAGTAGATTTGTGGGAAATCTAAGTTATAGAAATCAAAAAGAAAGAGAAATTGGATCTATCTCTTGGATATGGGGAAATCCAGTAGTAGATAATGGATCCAAATGGCCTGAGAATATGTCTCTCAGTGAAAGCACCAAAATATTTAAATAAAAAATGGCACAAACACCTAGAATTTTAGGTAATAGAGATTAAATGAAGAAAAGCAAATGAAAATATGGAAATAAATAAGACATAATTTTTTTATAGTGGTTTGACAAAGCAAGGTCTACGTCCACTTTGAAGTTTTATTGCTTATGATTGTGTTTTGTTTATTTCCTCATTTTCATTTAATTTTCTTCATCTAATCTCTTTTACATAAAGTTCTATGTGTTTGTGCCATTTTTGGCTCAAACAAACAAGTAAAATGTGGATAAGCATGTAATTATTCATTTTGGAAATTAGCCTAGAAACCCTAGTTTCAACTATATGTATAGGCATAAGTCTCCACTCTTCACTAAAAACCCTAGCCTCCACCTATCTCTGTAACATTCCTGATTTTTAAGCTATATTTAAATTGGTAGTTAATTTAATCTTTGGAATTAAATTATGAAATTTTGGTAATTAATTTTATAATTTTAGATTTAAAAGTTGAATCAATTGGAAAATTTCTAGAATAAATAATGATATGCATTTTTAGATTGAATTTGGAGTTTGAAAATTCAAAAATAAATATTTTGAGAAATAAATTGGATTCTAGAGATAAATTGAATTTAATATTTTTATTTTTTAAGCTAATAAGAAATTATTTCTAATTTTATTTAAACTATGCATTATAATTTGAAAATGAAGTTTTGAATATGATTTTAAATTTTTAAAAAGGGTTAATTAAGAATAAAATTATTTATTCATGAGAAGTTAAATTGTAAAACCATCTTTTGCTTTAAAAAGATTATATAAATGATTAATAAAGACATGTATTTATTTAAATAAGAAATATAATATAAAGTTATATTCAAAATAGTATTTGGAATGTTTAAAATATAGTAAAGATTTTGAATGTTGTATAAAATAAAATAAAATAAAATATGGGAAATGTATATGTGAACAAATAAAGATAAAACAAGGTTTAAAAACAAAAGTATAAAATCAATTCAAGACAAGGTTTAAATACAAAATTCAAATTTAAACGAAAGATGGGTTTAAAAAAAATTTAGAAAAATATAAATATGTAAAATTTAATTGAATAATGGGTTTAAACAAAATTTATAAATTAACTAAAATGAAGGGCGTAAACCTAAAATGTTGTATGTGAACAAGTGTTTACAAATATAATAAGAAAATTACAAGTGTAACTCAAATTGTTTAACAAATAAACAAGTGTCATGTATTTTTTTTCATCTTTAAAATTAATAAGTAAAAGAAAAAGAAATGACAATGTTTTCTCAAAAACACAAACCTATAAAGTAAATTAGAAAAGTAACCAAAAGAAGAAAACAATGCATGTTTTCTCACATTTCAAAATCAGGTTCAACTCAGTAGGATAGGTCAATCAAATACAAATCAGAAGTGGTAGCATACAACTAAATCAAATTACACTGATCAACTCAGCAAAGTACAAATCAGGAATCTGAAGCATTCAGCAAATTTAAAAAATTCAAAACTGCAGATAAACATAGCTGTAGTTTGAACCAGAGATAGTGTAAAAATTTCTGGAGATAATCTAAGGTTTAACTTCAAGATTTAAAGGAAAAAAAAAGTCAGGCTCAAAAGGAAAATTCCTCTCTGTTTCCTGTACAACTCCAAGGTGAGCAAACTGTTTCTTTAAAGCCTAATTTTGTTGATCATTTGTGATGAATGTTTGATGGTGTGATGGAAAAATGTCTGAATGAATGCAAACTGGTGTGTACATGTTTATATATAAGCAAGTGTGAGGTTGCATGTCTGTATATATCAATATGCAGTCTCTGTTTTGGTTCAAAACTCATCTCCAAATTTTATTTTTGTTCTGATATCTAGAAAGAAAACTGGTTGTTTAACTCTAATATCCATTTAGAAGAAAAACTTGTTTAAGTTAAAATAACTTAGTATTGTTTTCTGGAAATTAAAAAAAACATAGTGTAAACTTATATTTTGGGTTTAACTTATATAACTCAGGAAAAGAAGTCTCAGTGTTATGTTTATTTGGAAACTGTTAAGCATCAATTTTTTTTAAGAAAATCAATATCTCTTTATGTGTTTTGTTTTAAGCCACGATTTCAAGATGAAAACTGATTGTTTCCTGATGAAGTTTAATCTAAAAATTGTACGAGATTTAGAATGAAGTATTTGGGAAGAGAGCCTCGTTTTACAGTGGAAACTTTAAAATTGACAAAACTCAAACATGGAAGTTGCAACCTTTACTTATGTTAATGGATTTGCCATGGAAAATGATGATTTTTAAATATGAATTCGAAAGGTTTCGTGAAGTATCGAGCAGGAAATTGTTAGTTGAACAGATATGGGTCAAAGGCCAAATTTCGACGTTGGGTTGGGTTTAGATGTTTGGCGATGGGTCGTGATGGAGCTTTGGACATAGTCGAAGTCTGGAAAAATAGTGAAGTGAACCCCGGTGGGGTGAGGCGTGGAATTCGCGAAATTCAGGGTTTAAAGCTTTGGTCGTGTGCTTATTAGTCTCGACCTGATGGTGGAATAAGGGCAATGGTAGGTTTGTGCGCATAGGGGAAAGAAGAAGGAGGAAGGTGCAGTGAAGCCTATGGTGAAGTGAGCTGAACTCCGGTGGTTGGAGCATTGCGATATGAGGAATTTTATGATGACGGTTCGATCTCTGAGTTGCAGCTGAAAGCTCGATTTTTTTGATGATTTGTTCGAGGTTTCCAAGTGGCTCGATGGTGTGATGACGTCGTTGCTGACTTGCTGGGCATCACGATGGTGGCCGGAACTCCAGCGTGGGGTCGTGCACGTTCACCATGCACATTTGGAGGTGCTGGAAATATTGATGTTTGGGAAGACGATGACGCACGCGGGTTTGACTCGAGGGAATTATGAAATTGCTCGAAGAAAGTTGTGTCGCGTGAAAAACCCGAAGTTGTGCTCTAGTTTTCCTGTGTTTGGCTTGGGTTAAACAAAGATTTGCTAGGGAAATTTTGGTGAATACCGTTAGAATATGATTAACGGTTTAAAACTTTGACTAAACAAGTCTTAAAAAGGTTAAACAACCTTTGGATTGATCCTAGTATAAAATAATCTGTTTATTTAAGTTTGGGCTTGGTCTAAAAGTTTTTAATAATGGGTTATTAAACAAATATTAAAGGATTTCAAACAAAGATTGATCAAATTTTCAATAAAACAAATTTTCAAAACATATAGATTATAAATGCGAGAGTTTTGTAAATAAAATTGTCTTGATTTGAAAATGTACTAAGATTTATGATTTGTCTTTGATTGATTAAATAATAATTAATTAATGTGATAAATTTATGGTTAATTAACTAATGATTATAACTAATTAAGATAATTAATTTAAGATAATTAATTTAAGATAATTAATTTGGTTATTTATTAAGGATGTTTTAAAATGGTTAATTAACTCAAAGTTTAAGTTAATATAGTTGTTAAAGGAAAATTAATATTTGAGGTAAATTGCTTAATGTAAGTAATTAGAGTAAATTAATTTGTAATTCAAGTTAATTTATCGAGTAATTAATGAATGATTTAATAAAAATAGTAATTACTTAGTGAAAGTAATTAAGAGAAGATAATTAAAGATTAATTACATAATGAAAGTAATTACAGGTCAATTGATTCGTTAATTAAAGGTTAACTAATTAAGAGGGATGATTAATTAAATAAAGGTGATTAAGACTTAATCAATTGTAATTAATGATAATTAATCATTGATTAAACATAATAAATGAAAGTAATTATGTGGTTAATTAATTTAAACCACACGATTCATTCATCATAATCGAAGATGTTTGATTGTTACTGAATGTTGTGTATTGGTTTGATATCTCTGATATGTAATTGTAATGCTATGAGATATGAATTGCTTTCTGGTGAATTGTGATATTTGTGATTTGTTTCTGTATGGATATGAAAACCCTTGGCCCGTAAAACGGCATTTGAATTTCGATGCGACAGGGAGTCGGATTCCAGTTGGTTATCTGAAACCCACATCGAATCGTATTAACGAATCTTTATGATTGATAAATTTATTTTATCTACGAATCTATGAATGAAGATAAGCGTTATGGGTTATACCGCTTATCGATATATTGAATCTGTGCTGATTGATGATGTTGTGCTCTAATGTGTTGAACCCCTGGACCACACCTATACGCACACAAATATGGGTTGCACGTTGAAATCAGTTTAGTCATAGATTTTTACCAATTTTAAAGATTAAATTCTTGAATCCAAAATAGTTTTTGAATTTGAAATGAAAGCTTTTGAAATAGTTTTCAAAAAAAATAAAAGTTATTTTAAATAACTTTTTAAATCTTGAAATTTAAATAATTGATTTAAATTTGAATTCAATATTTGAAATTAAATTCAAAAAGTTGGAAATTTTGATCTAGAAGATTTTACAAGTTATAAAGATGTTTATATGGGTTTTTCACCATTTAAAAGTATAGTTTGGGAAGTTTAAATTTAAATCCAAGTTTTATACTTGAATGGTTTAAACCGATGTAATTGTAATCATTTTTTCCCAAAAGAGAAACCTATTTGTTTTCAAATAATAATAGTTTTCATTTAAAGAAAGGATTTCCAAATTATGTTGAAAGGTTTCAAGTTTGAAATGGAATTGGAATGTTATGAAAGGCTGTGAATGAATCTTTGGAAACGAATTTTGTACGCTATAAGTTAAATCTTGATTTAAAGATTTAATGAGTTAATCCAGTTGAAATGGAAATTGTTTTGAAATCCATGAATGAATCTTTGTCAACGGTCTGAATTTTGTGAATTAAATCTTTCGTTTAAAAGATTAAAAGTGTGGAAATTGTTTAAACCATTGAAGGTTCTTGAAATAATTTTTTTTTTTCAAAAGATTGGAAATCGTAATTTATTTTAACCATTTGAATGGAAGGTTTTGAGCTTTAAGCTGTGATTTAACTGAGACCCCAATATCCATATGATTTTTAATATTGCGCTTGTTATTCGGTTTAGTTGGAAGAGGGCCTTTGTGCCATATAACCCATTCTGAATAGTGATACGATGTATATGGACAGCAATTGAAGACCGGTGGTGAAGACCGGATATTGTTGAAAACGAAAGGGTTTCTTGTCGAGACTCTGCATCGGCTGATCCCCGATATAGAGATTTGAGCACCCATTGTGATGGGAAGTCCGGACGTGATTAGAAATTATCCGGATTTGCAAGGACTTCATTTGAAGTGCCTTCGGTTCTGTTCGAACCCAGAACAGACTTGTATGGATGTGTGTCTGACGTTACACTTTGAGATGTAAAACCGGTTTCTATCAAATACATTTCTGTTTAGTGCGGAGATTTATTCTCTTAGCCTAACACCCTTCTCTGAGACGTACGTGCTCAAAGGTTATGTAGTTGATGGTTACTAGTGATACATTCCCAAAGTTGGTAATGTGGCATACAAAGTGCTGCTGATCATTTGTTGATCAAAGCATGGCTTTTGTGAAAAGCGTTGCTTTATGGACGAGACTTCGTCGAACCTCACAATCCGGAATGGTCGAAACAGGAAGAATGCGGCAAGGTTATTTAGGGGTAGCGTCCCCTGAGGGTATGTTCGTTTCCTTCTGGATAGAGGTGGTATCATGGTATAGAGCCCAGATACTTAACCTATGTGGTAGCTGCAAATTTATTACTTTGTGGTTGTTGGTGAATCCCGGGAAAAAGGTTGGTTATGACCGGGGGATGACATACTCGTGTAGTAGTTACCTAGTTATAGAGGTAACCCGGCCTTGTGTTGGCAGAGATCCGGTTAGGTTCTTGGGGCGTCCCTCCAGAAGCGTACCCATATGGAAATGGGAAGTTTCTTGGCCTGACCATTTGTTGGAAAATCCAAAGAAACAATACGCGCCCATTGCGGTTTTAGTTGTATAACCTGCCGTGGAATGTGGCGCTAACCTGCTATTGAACATGGTAGCTATAGTAGGCATACGACGAAATGTTGTATGCTGGCTAAAATTAATATTGTTCTTTCGAAATGTTTTCTACACTATGCATTAATAATAATATCAAATGGTTTTCGCGTATCAAGCATGTTTGACTACCATAAGGAGAAATCTTCTCCAATTCTGCGTTTGCATGGTGTGTGTGGCTGAAGGCCTTATGGTAGTTTCATTTTCCAAAAGACATTACAGATTTTAAATTTAAATTCTTTTGTTTGTTTTTAAAGATAAATTGTTTTTGTTTTCTCATACCAGTCCCACGACTGACGCGGAGTTTATTGTTCCCTTCCTAAACTCTGGTTGCCCACTATTTTCCACACAAGCAGTCTAGAGTTGAGTTTTTCTGATAGTAGATATAGAATCGATTCTGTAGCTTTTGGCTTTCTCTTTGGTATTCTTCGGAGATCCTGGATATTGGAGTCTTTGGATTCATGGATGACTGACCTTGCTTGTCTTAGTGAAATGTGATAGGGGGTTCTCGCTTCACGTTAGGTGGAGAACGGGAGACTCTTACCCCTATATGTCCTCTTTACGGGGTTGGTTAGCCGGTTAGGCGTGACAGTCGAAAGGCTGGCCGTAAAACCAAGTCTGGGGTACCGGTGGAAGCCACGGCGGGGCTGGATTGGTTGAAAAGCATACCAGTCGAGAGTGGTTGCTGTCAGACGGTCGAAGACCCACGACTATTTCATTTGGTATCAGAGCCGAGGGTTGAAACTTTAGCTCAGGAGTATAACACATTAGGTAACTCATTTGAGATGGGGTGAAGTATATCCCAGAATGAGTATATCCCTAAGATATCCGTTCGAATGCCTTAGTAAATTCTCTTACTATCCACTGATAGTGAGTATGAGTGCGAGAAGAGGACGAGATAGGGGACATGGAAGTACCACTTCATATGGTCAATGCCCTGTAACAACAGTAGAAACAACTTTCTCTATCAATCTCCTTTGATTCGTCTTTTCAATTCTTTGATGATTCGTGGCAACTCCGGGAAGAAGTTTTGATATATTTTGCATGGGACACAAACTCCAGATGGGTCAGAATTGTTTGTTTGGATGAATTGTTTGCTTTGGTTATTATGGTTGATAGGTATATTTTGGTTGTTTAAACTAAAGGATTTGGATTGCATCCATATATCTGTTTATTCTGTTGGATTCCGGTATATTCTACGAGTGGTTAGTTATCTTTTGAACTTATCAATATCTCTGTATATTCGTAGATCTGGTGAACGGAGTATCTTGATACATTATTGTATCTATTATTGATATTCTGATTTGGCAAGCAAAATGCAGAATAGATATTCAATTTTATCGGAAAGATATTTCTCCGTCTTTCATCTGTTCTTAATTGTCTCCCTTTCAAATTTCGAGGACGAAATTTCCCTAAGGGGGGAATCTATAACATTCCTGATTTTTAAGCTATATTTAAATTGGTAGTTAATTTAATCTTTGGAATTAAATTATGAAATTTTAGTAATTAATTTTATAATTTTAGATTTAAAAGTTGGATCAATTGGAAAATTTCTAGAATAAATAATGATATGCATTTTAGATTGAATTTGGAGTTTGAAAATTCAAAAATAAATATTTTGAGAAATAAATTGGATTCTAGAGATAAATTGAATTTAATATTATTATTTTTTAAGCTAATAAGAAATTGTTTCTAATTTTATTTAAACTATGCATTATAATTTGAAAATGAAGTTTTGAATATGATTTTAAATTTTTAAAAACGGTTAATTGAGAATAAAATTATTTATTCATGAGAAGTTAAATTGTAAAACCATCTTTTGCTTTAAAAAGATTATATAAATGATTAATAAAGAGATGTATTTATTTAAATAATAAATATAATATAAAGTTATATTCAAAATAGTATTTGAAATGTTTAAAATATAGTAAAGATTTTGAATGTTGTATAAAATAAAATAAAATAAAATATGGGAAATGTGTATATGAACAAATAAAGATAAAACAAGGTTTAAAAACAAAAGTTTAAAATCAATTCAAGACAAGGTGTAAATACAAAATTCAAATTTAAATGAAAGAAGGATTTAAAACAAATTTAGAAAAATATACATATGTAAAATTTAATTGAATAATGGGTTTAAATTTTTTTTATAAATTAACTAAAATGAAGGGCTTAAACCTAAAATGTTGTATGTGAACAAGTGTTTACAAATATAATAAGAAGATTACAAGTGTAATTTAAATAGTTTAACAAATAAACAAGTGTCATGTGTTTGCGCCTAAAATGGTCACAAACCCCAAGTATTGTGAAAGCACCAAACAATGAATATTCAGCAATATTCAAAAACAAGTCTCAGATCTAAGCAAGCAACAAACAGCAATCCAAAGATAACAATCAGAAACACAAGATTTATAGTGGTTCGGCTATCTCCGGCCTACGTCCACCTCAAAGTTTTATCTTTTATTGATGTTCTTTGCTGATTACAAGTGATTGCAGCAGTACAATGATTGAATTCGAATATAACAGCAATGGTAGGATGTAGAATCGAATCCGGCAGAGTCTCGATGTCAATTAGCCAAAAGATCCTCTTTCTGTAGGCTTCAGGGAGCTATTTATTGGCGTAGGAGGCTGAGATTGCGCTCAAACTTCGGGAGACTTCTTCTGGTACATGAGTGGGCCTACACAACCAATTCCAGAAAATTTCGACTCGACCTATGATCGATACGAATTCATTTCATATCGATCAAGATGATGTCCAATCGAGCTGAAATTTGGTAGAGACATTCCTTAGCGTGTACGCAAGCTTCTATGAAAATTTCTTAGCATTTGGGTCGATGAATTTCGAGAAACGATCGATGCAAAATGGGGTTTCCCGATGGTTGTTTGGTTCGAATCGATAGGTTCGAAACGATCCCTTCGATTCAATCACCCCAAGTGGTTTCATGATGATGTGGCACGCACACTTCGCCTCGATTCGAGTTTCACTCCTAGTTGACTATGTCGACTCCATAATTCTCGTCTTGTTCCTATCGAATTTGACACGTCACCTAGGTTTGTTGACTCGGTGGATACGAAGTAGTCATCAGCCATGGATTCGAAAAATAGTTACATCGATGGATATGAGCTAACGAAGGTCGATGGTAACGAACATGCCTTTACTCGATGGATAAGAGCCACATAGCTCCTTAATGGACACGAAGTCAATCGATGCAAACTGGAGTCTTTTGATGGATACGAAGTAAGGTAACCTGATGGATACGAATTGCTCTGTCCAGATGGATTCGAAGAGGGGTTTCCATGATGGATACGAAGCAGACATTTGGCCAATCGATACGAATCGTACTAGCTGTTGATGGGTACGAAGTCCATCGATACGATCTCAATGGATTCAAACATTGCTCACCTGATCGATACGAACGCATGGAATCCAACGATGCGAAGTGGGTGATGGATACGAACTGGATCGAGTCGAACGGTGGTTCACTAATGGATACGAACTTGATCGGTGCGAAGTTGATGGAAACGAATGGAGACGTGATGGTGAATACGGACTCCGTCGATACGAAGCTAATGCTGCTTGATGGATACGAAAATGTGACTTTTTTCATCAACTTGCATCGATCATATCTTGAGCATTTGAACTCGGATTGACTTGAAATTTGGAATTACAGGTTTCCATGGCTTTGCTTGTCATGTCTCGTCAATTGCAGCCCGATCCGGACTCGGACAAAATTCATCGATATCCATGGTTATCCTGCAATGTATAGTTGATATTATGACTTGTTATTATCGATTTTCAGTTAATTTTTGGATATCTCAGCTTTGCCAAAAGGTGGGATAACACTTTGCCCCCAAAAACATGCCTTTTGGTAAAAGGTGTATTTTGATCAGTCTCAAATCGAATGCAGTGTGTTCATGTTTATTCTGAGTTTATAGCATTTTCAATCAAGTCCATGGCTATTCGAAGCCAAATCGTTAACAATTTCTTCCAGTGGAAGTTAAGAATGAAATTCTACAGTCTCTCCGGACTGTCGATGGTCACTCCGCACCCTTGCGAAGCCCATTCTAGACTTAGCGTTTGGATAGAAAGTTCCCATTGCACTCCGGCGTTTCTCTCTAACCCTTGCACTCCAGCCCCAGCTAGGGCATATAGCGATGTCTTGGTTGTTCTGAACCGATCATAGCCTTTTTGGGCTCTTGCTGGATCCCATCCTGTCACTTTCCGGTGAAGGGGAAGCAGCGTTAAATGAGTCGATCCTGTCGCCACTACACCAGAAAAGACTTTTGGTAGCGTTGAAAAAACGCTACCATAACTTATGGTAGCGTTTTAGAGAACGCTACTATACGACATGCAACTAAAAGTCTAAAACTTTTTGTTGCGTTGTAGTAAACGCTACCAAAAGTCACTTTTAAATGCAACTATAGGTATTTTCTGTAGGATTCAAAAAACGCTACCAAAAGTCACTTTTAAATGCAGCTATATGTTTTTTCTGTAGGGTTAAAAAAACGCTACCATAAGTCTTCATTTTTTGGTTGCATTTTTTGTTTATATGCTTTTTTGATTTTCAGTAGCGTTTTTAAAATGCAACTGCATAATTTTTATATTAGTTTACATTTGTTTCTGTAGCATTTCTGAAACGCTACTAAAAGTCATTAGTTGTTTGGTAGCATGTTTTTTTTAAATGCTACTATTTACGGTTGATGGTTTACACCATTTCCAGCAATCGCTTATATACTATTCATATTAAAATGAACGATCAATCGCATAATTTTCATATATTCAAACAAACAATTAAATCATATAATTAGCATATAAAAACAATCAATCATATGATCATCATATTCAAATAATTGCAAAAACATGTTATTCTCACAATCAAATATAATATCCATAATCAATTCGATAGTAGTTTTTCAACAAAATAAGTCACATACTACAAGCATTCACATACAAGTTTCCACAAATGGTACTAACAAAATACGACAACATACATAATAATTAAATTCGTGTTCGTTGCTTAATTACCAATAGTTCTTTGTTGTCGACGGTCTTCGCTTCGAAATAGCTAATTACCTGCAAACGAGTTTAACAATCAACATATATAACAATTTAGAGTTATACTATACCAGGTCAGTTTGTCAACCCAGTACATCTTCATATCAAGGTTGCTTTATGTTCAGACTAAATACATTTAATTCAAATCATGGCCTGCATTTCAAAGCTAAAGCAATTCAGTTCTTCATCTATCTCAACAAGCCAGAACAACTACAATTTAACTTAGTACACTTCTCATCTCAGTACAGTCGAAGCATATATCAATTCTTCATCTAATTTAGGGTGTCTCAACCATTTTCGCACTTAAACAGATGTATATTTAATAGTTTTTCCATAGTTAAAGAGAGCATATAACAATGTAGCATTAGCTATTTTTTTGTCGCCTTATTATTAAGTTTGAAGATACCGTCGTTCTACGATCTAATAGTTTTAATTGCAGATTTAAACCTTGAACACAAACCACCTAGATGTCTATTTAATATATCAGGTAACAATAACTAGCTTTAGAAACCTCTTATAGTGTAAAATCTTATTCGCTGTTAAAATCACTGTGTACACAATATCATATCAAAGTTAAAAATCTACCAAATCTTAATGTTCTGAACTCTCTAACCCATTCTTTTGAAAAATAAACATGATTTATATCCTCTTCCATAACACAAGTTTAAAGTTACTGTTTAAGCTAAACTCACCATTATGGTTAAAAAAACAATGATGCATCTAGCTTATTCTAAGCAATAACCATATAACACAGCTAGCTTCAATATTCAAGGAAAAAGAAATCTCTTGATGGTTACCTGAATGATAAGAAGATGTGGCTCCTGAAGACTAGCCTTCAAATCTTCGACCAACCGCTCCATCCTTCCCTTATACAACACTGCATCCTCCTTCGCCAAAGTATTGCCCTCCCCTTGAGACCACAGAACTGCCTTAATAACCCCATTCTTCTTTTGCCTTCTTCCCTATCCTCACCATACTCTCGTATAGATCCATCCCTTTCTCCCACTCCAAATCCTTGTCCCACCTATGCGCATGGCACCAACTAGTCGCCACATACTATCACACTCCCTATATCGCCAAATAGCCCACACAATGTAGAAGAGCAGCAGCAACTCCATTTCTTCAACTCCACCATTGTACATCACCGTCCCACCTGAATCGAATACACACTCCACCAACTAGTCACTCCACTTTCATCACATTTCTGCCCTCCTACCCCATCACGGTGTCACAACAATTATCTCCCAACATCCTTCTCCCTTTACATCAGTGCATCACAAGCATTGCATAGAGCAATCTACTACATACCCATTCCTATATATCACTTCATCTTCATATCTCATATCTTAACTGACCAGCCATAACTTCACTGACCAGCCAACATAACAAATCACCACCATCATCAGTTCATACGAACCATCCTCCACATACCAATAACTTCCCCGCACATACAAATAACTTCACAACACAACCTCATTCACATGTTAACCAAATTCAACCAGCCACTACAACCTCACATACAAACCACCATACAGCTACACCGCCTCCACTTGACTGTTGCATAGACAACAGTACACATACCCCATGTACACCAACAACTTTCCAACAAACTTCATACATCAACCACTCTCCTATCTGCACTGCCATTCCCTCCTCTATCACACTCATCCTCCTCTTCCCATCATCCTCTGCCAACTACACAGCCACTTCCCCACCAGTCCATCCAACCTTCAACCTTAACTTGCCTTCAACCCCATCGAAACTACACACCTTCAAACTGCTACACATATCAACTTCACCACTTCACAACTTACTGCCTGCCAACTGCAGTGCCTTCCACATCTAGCCTCATCACCTTCCTCCAACAACATAATAGTGATCAATTCCACACTGCCACACATTAAAAAAACATCACACCCCTCTACATAGTGCTGCTAGCATCATAACCCTTCACAACTCCCTCCCTGTTACAAAACTGCTCCCCTACCTGTCAAACTTCATCAGCCACCTCCTTGCTTCTGCCCTTGCATTCACATCATCAAACTGCTACCTCGTTCCCTCTGGCCCTTTGGCATTCTGTCATCAAGTAACCACCATTCACCACCAGGGCTTACACCTCCCTGCCTCCATCACCTAAGCACGTCAATACAAACTAAAAAGCACATCAATATGACACTAAAAAGCACCTCCACATGCAAGATCATAAAATAAAACCTAGAAACATTATATTATATATTCTTTCAACCATCCAAGATAGATTAATAATAAATGGACTAATAATAGTTAAAGATAGACAAATTCAAATTCAAAGTAGTGTCAAATAAAATTGTATTCGGTGGAAAGCACGTATTAAATTGATGTCGGTAAAAAGCACTTATAATTTGAGCACAAAATTCTCTGGCTTATTAAATTGTTAGGTGACCACATTCGAACTTCTATCTACCAATCTGACAGTCAAACACGGAGCAGACTATTTCAATGATAAGAAAAGATAACTGTACGAGTAATGTTTTAAAAAAACCATAAATACCATAAATTCCGCTAAGGTGCTAAGCCTAAGTAAAAGTTTCTTTTGCTCTCTAGACCAGCTATTTTAGTACATTATGTGTGTGATACATAAGCATTGTGTTTGTTGTAACTATAAGAGAACAGAATTTTTAGATAATATCAAGTGGAGTAATTATTTCGAATGGAGTTGGAAATGGATATGAAGGAAGAATGACTCTATCTGTACTAGTAATTTGCTTAATAGTTGCTTCTGTTGGCCTTATTTTTGTTTATGACATTGGAATTTCAGGTTTATGTTGCGAATTCTCGTACTAACTGATGTTTTTTGTTTGTGCAGTTAGTTACTATATACATACCTTATGTATTGTAGGATGAGTTTCCACTATGGAGCCATTTCTGGAAGCATTTTCCCTAGTGTATTGAAGAGCGCTTCTGCAGCGAGCAAAGATCAGTACTGTGATTATAATAGCCAAGCATTAACTGCATTGACATCATCGTTGTACGTTGCTGTGTTGTCACTAGAAAGAATATGAAGATTAATAAGGAAACAGTGAGCTATCCTCTATAATGAAGTAATGTGCTCAAAATAGAATCACAAGTAAAAATTTCCCTAGAGTCGATGTGAAACACTGGATGAAACTTAACTTCTAGTTTTCACTAGAATAGAGGACAATATCCTTTAATTTGATTGATGAATCATTTAGTTTAAAACTATAACTGTATGTGCATGAGTTGATCATGTATATTTCACTGCTGCAGTATGTTATGTAGAATGTTTCATTTATCAATACAATTGATTTTATTTTTTATTGTATCAAACATATTAACTTGTTGGTTTATTATAGTCATGTTGATTTGCTGCCTCTGCTTTTACTTCAATTTGTTTTCCTTCTACTATATCAATCATGGTTCAAAACTTAAAAGGCTTTATAATTCATGCTCGTGTAGCTTGATAAAAGGAATTTTATGAAAAACTTTCCTTATGACTAGTGAGAACTCACTTAAATGAAAAGTTGCTTCTTTAGCCTAGAGTCTTGAGCATTGTACAAGGATATGGTTAGTTTTTAAAATAACAAGTAAATGAATCAATTATAGTAGGCATGAATCGGTAACCACTAAAAGGGAGTGCAATATAGTGGCTATGAACAGAAAATATAAGTTAGTGGGGCACATCCGGTGGTTATAAATATTGCTTGGCAAGTGCATGGTTTTCAACGATCTGTTTATAGGTAAATTTGCAGCATATAATTTAAACAGGAAGTATAACTTGTACTGTCACCTTACTGTTATGTATTGTCCTTTTGATGCTATATTTTTTGGTACATAACGAAGGTAGGTGAAATAATTATGTACTGTCATTTTGTAACTGAAACATAGTTGTTTTTGCAAGGATAAACTGCCACTATTCTCTTAAGTTTGACCATAATTGGTTTGCTGTTGTGTATAGTCAAAAGAAACAAATCAATAGTGAAAGAAAAAAATTCCATAAATTGGTGAGTACTAAGAAATGGAAGTATACATGTTTCTTGACCTCATTGGCAACTTCTACAAAAGCAGAACAAAATTTTGCATGCTCTTTATGTTAACCATTATCGAGTATTCTACGCCAGGAGTTTGAACCTGAACAAAAGGGTACACTCAATTAAAATAAATAAATAGATAAGAAAAAGAAAACATAAAAACTTAATCAAAACTCAGCTTGCCTTGATAGAAACAACCATTTTTGGTGATTGTAGCTTTCTTCCAAATCTTTGTCACCTTATACCAACTCCCTACCGCCATGATGTAATATAGTATCACCAACAACCTCATTGAACCATGTAAGGTGTATCCGGTGTATCTCAATCAAAACCAAGTCATGCACATGCGTATGATTGTAGTTTAAAGTTAGACCATGCATTAATGATCTGATACGTACCACGCTTCAGATCCGATATATTCTATTCATAATCAAACTCACCATACACAACCCCATCTTTATTAAAAACTAACATAGTATCAACCCTCAAATCCCACTCCTTATCACTACTAGCAATATGCTTTTTCCAAATTACCATCATCTTTCCCAGTAACATCAGAATTGCGCCGAGTGTTCTCCACTAACATCATTTCTATTGCATCACCTAAAGCAACTTACTATGCATGGTAACTAAAGCGTTATTTATATCATATTTATGTGCATCATTTTCTAACGATCACTTTTCCACATTCCCTTTAAATGGACCATCTAGAATTAAATTCATGCATTTAACTAGCTGAGTCAATGTCTCACCATCATCAAAATCTACTTTAGTACTTGCATATTCACATGGTTGTGTATGGTTAATTTCACCATTTAACAAAGTTGAAACAACAATCAAAACTCACCTTGCCTTGAGAGTAAAAAATCAGGCTTCAATGCAAATTTAGTTTTATCAATAATGCAAGAGCTTAAATTACTTTGGTAATGTATCAAGAAAAACTGAATATGTAGATAATTTGAAAATAACAAACTTTAAAACTAACAAGAGACAGGTTGCAGTGTGAGTATGTCAGCAATGGACAAAAATTGTCAAACTTGAACTATAAAGACATACATGTACATGTGTTTAGGGTGTGTTTGTTTTCCAGTTAAAAAAAGTTCTTAACATATGTACAGGGTGGGGTGTGTTTTTCTATTTTTTTTTTTTTTGCAGGTATTTAAGCACCTCAAATTCAGATTGTCAACAACAGTTCGCTAGCACCCCCAACCAGCACACTCCGTCTCACCTAAACCGAATTAACATATTTTGATCGTCAGCAACAACCCATCATCTCCTGATTGCCAATTAAGTCATAAAATACGATTTACCTGTATGCATAAAAATATGGCTTGGGTATAAACCTTACAGCTCATGTCTCATATGAATCATAGAAGGGTAATTTCATATCTCAATTGAATGGTTTCCAGCCCTGAGCCCCACATAATAACAATAATTAAGTTTGATAAAATAAATTATGATCAAGAAACTAGAAAATAAAGTAATCGATGATATTTTACTTGGAGCAATTTCATGCCATCACGACGTGAACTGCAGCAAATTCTCAGCAGAATTGCTAGAGGAACTATCTCAGCAAAATTGCCTGAACTCTCATTAGAGCTTGCATGCATCTTAATGTCATATGTGCTTGCTTTCTTACATTGTGTCGTCTTACCAGTGCTTGTAGTTTCACCAGTCCTTTTAATGGTCTCAGTGCTCGCTTCGCCTGTTGATTAAGGAAAGAAACACATATACGTAAATTTGAAGATTCAGAAAATCCAAAAACATGTGCTAGATTATTACTGGTTATCAATATAAATGAAGTTCAACTATTCAAATAGTGAACAATAGGCAAGGGACCTATACATATTTTCACCTTATATTTCTTATGTTTTACCCAATATGAGAATCAAACAAATAATGAACAAAGTGAACCATAGAAAGAAATTAACGGAGGTAGAAAAGAAAGAAAAAGACAGTACCATCAAGCATACGCTGCGTAGATCGAACTCAGTTCTTAACAGACATTGATTTAAACTTCCTCTTCCCCTTCTTGTTATCAACTTTTAACCCATACGGCTTCTATCCAATCGGTCATCGACCGTTGTGGTCTCTGTGCACCATTCTTGCCGACCAGTGTGGCCTCCACCCTAATACCAATTCAAATCCCCATTTAAATCAAACCTTTAAATACATTAGAAACCATATTTGCAAAAAATCGGCATAACCCAAATAGTAAAATCACAAAATCAGATCGAAATTGTCGATCCAGTTGAAATAGCTGATGAGGATGGAGAGGGCTAGCATAACGATGACGATGGAGAGCGCTAGCGTGACGATGATGATGGAGGAAACGGAGCACGAGTTATGTTGAAGTGAAAAAGGCAAAAGAAATTGAAGGGTTGAAGAGGAATAAAGGAAGTGTTGAATTTTTTCTATGTATTGATGATGGAGGGAAACGTGACAGAACAAAGGCCACAAAAAAATTTGGAGCGGTGAAAATTTTACAAGGCGGGATGGACGTGAAATTTTTGGTGGCATAAATAACGTAGGATAGAATATTATCAGTTGCACTTAGCAATAAATGCTACCACTTATTGCAACTAAAGGCAAATTTTCTTGTAGTTCTCCGACGAAGCAGCTCACTTCTTGCACTCTGGTTCAATGTATCTGACCATTAAGCGATGTCATGGCCTAAATTGTGGGCCGATCACGGCCTCTCCGGGCTCTTATCGAATCCCGATCCAATCACTCTCCGGTGAATGGGAAACGACGTTAAGTGAGTCGATTCTGTCGCTCTCCGGCGAAGCAACTCACTTCTTGCACTCCGGACCCTGCCTCTCCGGGTAGGGTCATAAAGCGATCAGTTTTATGTTGGTATTTAACGTTCATCCTTTAACTCTCCGGTCAAAGGCTAATTTCAAGAAATTCAAGTTTATTTATTAAATTCAGGTCCTAGATGTTCAATCTTAAACATCAGGAGAAAACTAAACATTGCCTCTCCGGGCAGATCGGTCTATCTCCATCTCAGAGCATGCCTAGGGATCTCTCCGGCTCCCGTACATGAGTTAGTGAAATAGACATTTATTTTTAAAATTAAATCTAAGAAAACTAATCGACCAAAGTCCACATCCCGAACTTGGCCCTTGCCATCATAATCAATTGATGACGAGTCGTGATCCCGATCCAGGATCAGTTCTGTTAGGTGGAGGCGGTAGTCGTTCGGGTCTTACGGCCGCAGTCCGTTCTCTGATATACTATGGCAATATGCCACTCCTGGCATCTTCTTTCACCTCATCATTTAGGTGACGGCATTCATCGGTAATATGCCCATCCAGCTCGTGGAATAGGCAATATTTTCCGGTTCTACGCTACCGCTCGGTGGGATCTCTCCTTGGTGGTTTTTGATAGGGGAGTTGCCCCCAAGTTTCAGTGTAAATCCGTTCCAGGCTTGCCGTTAGATCTCTGTATTTCCTGAATCTGGGCTCTCGGAATTTCTTCCATTTATCTAGACCATCACGTCTCGTCCAGCTTTCTCTTTCCCTTGTCCGCTCCAGACTGTTCCCTGGCGGTTCCTTCGCCCTGCACAACATTTATTTCTCGCCTTTCGGCTCGTGATTCTTCCAGCCGAATGATTCTTTCAGCTTCATGATAAAATTCTCCAAGATCTTGGGGTGGATCTCTTGCCAAAGAATTTTTGAATTCAGCGCCTTCCCCAACTCCTGCCACCGCCGCCATCAAAATCATCGATGGATCCGGGCGATCTGCAGAAGCCACCATTGCATTGAATCGCAGTAAGAAATCTTCTATGGACTCTCCGATCCTTTGCTTTATTGAAGCAAGGGTCATCACACTCTTGGGTCGCGTCAGATGGACCCTAAACTGTCTCATGAAGCAATCTATAAGCTCTCCCCATGTTTCGATTGATCCAGTCTCCAGCTGTCTAAACCAAAGCGCAGCTAAATCTGACAAGTATAGTGCGAAGCATCGAGCCATCACTTCCTCGGATGCCCCCAGCAATTCCATATGCCTGATGTATCATGTAATATGCATCGTTGGATCCGATTACTCGTCATATGGATCCAGCATAGGCAGTTTGAACTTTGGAGGGTTCCTAGCATTTCTGATATTCGGAGTGAACGGACTACGACTGACTTCTTCCAACCCTCCACTCGACAATCCTCCTCTCATGATTCGTCGCACTAGCCCAATCATTCTTTCATCTCCATCCGGGGGTTGCCCCCTTGTCATGTTTCTATTCTGCCCCTAGTCACGAAGGGAACTCTGGTACATACTCTTCATGTGGCTCAGTGACAGCAGCATTGATTCTAGCCTGCTGAGCTTCATCTAATGGTCTTCCAGTGTCTGATCTTTAGGGTCTGTCCCCAAGTCCTTGTTGATTGCTATCAAGTCCTGCACTACGATCTTGAACCTGACCATCATTGGCTTCCGCAATCCTGACTCCTTGTCCTGCACTTACAGCCGCTGTAGTTGGCCCAAGGTTCTACACGTTCGCTGCTCTCATCTGTTCAAAGAAATTCTGCAGCATCTCCTGTTGGCTTTTCATCATTCTTTCATGCATTAAATTAGCCATAGCCTCCATCTCATCCCGGGTGATGTAGATCGAAGCTTGTCCTTCTGCAGCTCTAGAGGATGCTTCCTGGCTTCCTCCTTGTTGGCTTCTCTCAGCTCTTTGTCTTGTCTGTCGAGTCATTTTCTCTAAGTTTGAACTCTTCAAGCTGTTCAAATCTGAACTTCTATCCGATGTAGCGGGTGCTAGTTCCTCTCCGTGAAATCACCAAAGTGTTTGCGCCAAAAATGGTCACAAACCTCAAGTATTGTGAAAGCACCAAACAATGAATATTCAGCAATATTCAAAAATAGGTCTTAGATCCAAGCAAGCAACAAACAGCAATCCAGAGATAACAATCAGAAACACAAGATTTATAGTGGTTCGGCTATCTCCGACCTACGTCCATTTCAAAGTTTTATCTTTTATTGATGTTCTTTGCTGATTACAAGCGATTGCAGCAGTTACAATGATTGAATTCGAATATAACAGCAATTTTAGGATGTAGAATTGAATCCGGCAGAGTCTCGATGTCGAATATCCAAAATATCCTCTTTCTGTAGGCTTCATGGAGCTATTTATAGGCATAGGAGGCTGAGATCGCGCTCAAACTTTCGAGAGACTTCTTTTGGCATGTGAGTGGACCCACACGACCAATTCCAGAAATTTCGACTCTATCTGCGATCGATACAAATTCATTTCGTATTGATCAAGATGATGTCCAGTCGAGCTGAAATTTGGTAGAGACATTCCTTAGCATGTACGCAAGCTTCTGTGAAAATTTCATAGCATTTGGATTGGTGGATTTCGAGAAATGGTTGATCCGAAATGGGGTTTTCCGGTGGCTGTTTGGTTCGAAACGATCCCTTCGATTCAATCACCCCACGTGGTTTCGTGATGATGTGGCACGCACACTTCGCCTCGATCTGAGTTTCACTCCTAGTTGACTGTGTCGACTCCATAATTCTCGCCTTGTTCGTATCGAATTTGACACGTCACCTAGGTTTGTTGACTCGGTGGATACGAAGTAGTCATCAGCCATGGATTCGAAAAACAGTTACATCGATGGATATGAGCTAATGAAGGTCGATGGTTACGAACATGCCTTTACACGATGGATAAGAGCCACATAGCTCCTTAATGGACACGAAGTCAATCGATGTGAACCGGAGTCTTTTGATGGATACGAAGTAAGGTAACCTGATGGATACGAATTGCTCTGTCCAGATGGATTCGAAGAGGGGTTTCCATGATGGATACGAAGCAAACATTTGGCCAATCGATATGAATCGTCCTAGCTGTTGATGGGCACGAAGTCCATCGATACGATCACAATGGATTCGAACATTGCTGACCTGATCGATACGAACCCATGGGAATCAACCGATGCGAGGTGGGTGATGGATACGAACTGTATCGAGTTGAACGGTGGTTTACTGATGGATACGAACTTGATCGGTGCGAAGTTGATGGATACGAATGGAGACGTGATGGTGAATACGGACTCCATCGATACGAAGCTAATGTTGCTTGATGGATACGGAAATGTAACTTTTTTCATCAACTTGCATCGATCATATCTTGAGCATATGAACTCAGATTGACTTGAAATTTGGAATACAGGTTTCCATGGCTTTGCTTTTCATGTCTCGTAAATTGCAGCCCGATCCGGACTCGGACAAAATTCATCGATATCCATGGTTATCCTGCAATGTATAGTTGATATTCATGACTTGTTATTATCGATTTTCAGTTAATTTTTGGATATCTCATCTTTGCCAAAAGGTGGGATAACACTTTGCCCCCCAAAAGATGCCTTTTGGTGAAATGTGTGTTTTGATAAGTCTCAAATCGAATGCAATGAGTTCATGTTTTATTCAGAGTTTATAGCATTTTCAATCAAGTCCATGGCTGTTCGAAGCCAAATCGTTATCAATTTCTTCCAGTGGAAGTTAAGAATGAAATTCTACAGTCTCTCCGGACTATCGATGGTCACTCCGGACCCTTGCCAAGCCCATTCTAGACTTAGCGATCAGATAGAAAGATCCCATTGCACTCCGGCGTTGCTCTCTATCCCTTGCACTCGGGCCCTAGCTAGGGCATATAGCGATGTCTTGGTTGTTCTAAACCGATCATAGCCACCTTGGGATCTTGCTGGTCCCATCTTGTCACTCTCCAGTGAAGGGGAAGCAGCGTTAAGTGTGTCGATCCTGTCGCTCTCCGACGAAGCAGCTCACTTCTTGTACTCTGGTTCAGTGTATCTGAACATTAAGCGATGTCATGGCCTAAATTGTGGGACGATCACAATCTCTCCGGGCTCTTATCTAATCCTGATCCAATCACTCTCCGATGAATGGAAACGACGTTAAGTGAGTCGATTCTGTCGCTCTCCGACGAAGCAAATTACTTCTTGCACACTGGACCCCGCCTCTCCGGATAGGGTCATAAAGCGATCAGTTTTATGTTGGTATTTAACATTCATCCTTTAACTCTCCGGTCAAAGGCTTATTTCAAGAAATTCAAGTTTATTTATTAAATTCAGGTCCTAGATGTTCAATCTCAAACATCAGGAGAAAACTAAACATTGCCTCTCATTGCAGATCGGTCTATATCCATCTCAAAGCATGCCTAGGGATCTCTCCGGTTCCCGTACATGAGTTAGTGGAATAGCCATTTATTTTTAAAATAAAATCTAAGAAAACTAAACGACCAAATTCCGCATCTCGAACTTGGCCCTTGCCATCATCATCAATTGATGATGAGTCATGATCCCGATCGAGGATCAGTTCTGTTAGGTGGAGGCGGCAGTTGTTCAGGTCTTACGTCCGCAGTGCGTTCTCTGATATACTATGGCAATCTGCCACTCCTGGCATCTTCTTCCACCTCATCTTTTAGGTGACGGCATTCATCGGTAGTATGCCCATCCAGCAGGTGGAATAGGCAATATTTTTTGGTTCTACGCTCACGCTCGGTGGGATCTCTCCTTGGTGGTTTTCAATAGCGGAGTTGCCCCCGAGTTTCAGTGTATATCCGTTGCAGGCTTGCCGTCAGATCTGTGTATTGCTTGAATCTGGGCTCTCGGAATTTCTTCCATTTATCTAGACCATCACGTCTACCATCCTGCTTTCTCTTTCCTTTGTCCGCTCCGAACTGTTCCCTGGCGGTTCCTTCGCCCTGCACAGCATTTATTTCTCGCCTTTCGGCTCGTGATTCTTCCAACCGAATGAATCTTTATCTTCATGATAAAATTCTCCAAGATCTTGGGGTGGATCTCCTGCCAAAGAATCTTTGAATTCAGTGCCTTCCCCAACTCCTGCCACCGTCGCCATCAAAATCATCGATGGATCCGGGCGATCTGCAGAAGCCATCGTTGCAATGAATCGCAGTTAGAAATCTTTTATGGACTCTCCGGTCCTTTGTTTTATTGAAGCTAAGGTCATCACGCTCTTGGGTCGCATCACGTGGACCCTGATCTGTCTCATGAAGCAATCTATAAGATCTCCCCATGTTCTGATTGATCCAGTCTCTAGCTGTCTAAACCAAAGCGCAGCTAAATCTGACAAGTATAGTGGGAAGCATCGAGCCATCACTTGCTCGGATGCCCCCAGCACTTCCATGTGCCTGATGTATCGTGTAATATGCATCGTTGGATCCGACTTCCCGTCATATGGATCCAGCATAGGCAGTTTGAACTTTGGAGGGTTCCTTGCATTTTTGATATTCGGGGTGAACGGACTATGACTGACTTCTTCCAACCCTCCACTCAACAATCCTCCTCTCATGATTCGTCGCAATAGACCAATCATTCTTTCATCTCCATCTGGGGGCTGCCCCCTTGTCATGTTTCTATTCTGCCCCTAGTCTCGAAGGGAACTCTTGTACATACGTGGCTCAGTGACAGCCGCATTGACTCTAGCTTGCTAAGCTTCATCTATAGATCTTCCAGTGTTTGATCCAGAGGGTCTGCCCCTAAGTCCTTGTTGATTGCTATCAGGTCCTGCACTACGGTCTTGAACCTGACCTTAATTGGCTTCCGCAATCCTGACTCCTTGCCTGCACTTGCAGCCGCTGTAGTTGGCCCAAGGTTCTGCACGTTCGCTGCTCTCATCTGTTCAAAGAAATTCTGCAGCATCTCCTGTTGGCTTTTCATCATTCTTTCATGCATTAAATTAGCCATAGCCTCCATCTCATCCCGGGTGATGTAGATCGAAGCTTGTCCTTCTGCAGCTCCAGAGGATGCTTCCTGGCTTCCTCCATGTTGGCTTCTCTTAGCTCTTTGTCTTGTCTGTCGAGTCGTTTTCTCTAAGTTTGAATTCTTCAAGCTGTTCAAATCTGAACTTCTATCCGATGTAGCGGGTGCTAGTTCCTCTCAGTGAAAGCACCAAAGTGTTTGCACCAAAAATGGTCACAAACCTCAAGTATTGTGAAAGCACCAAGCAATGAATATTCAGCAATATTCAAAAACAAGTCTCAGATCTAAGCAAGCAACAAACAACAATCTAGAGATAGCAATCAGAAACACAAGATTTATAGTGGTTCGGCTATCTCCGACCTATGTCCACTTCAAAATTTTATCTTTTATTGATGTTCTTTGCTGATTACAAGCGATTGCAGCAGTTACAATGATTGAATTCGAATATAACAGCAATGGTAGGATGTAGAATTGAATCCGGCAGAGTCTCGATGTCGAATAGCCAAAAGATCCACTTTCTGTAGGCTTCATGGAGCTATTTATAGGCGTAGGAGGCTGAGATCGTGCTCAAACTTCGGGAGACTTCTTTTGGCATATGAGTGGGCCCACACGACCAATTCTAGAAAGTTTCGACTCGATCTGTGATCGATACGAATTCATTTCGTATCGATCAAGATGATGTCCAATGGAGCTGAAATTTGGTAGAGACATTCCTTAGCGTGTACGCAAGCTTCTGTAAAAATTTCTTAGCATTTGGATCGGTGGATTTCGAGAAATGGTCGATCCGAAATGGGGTTTTCCGGTGGCTGTTTGGTTCGAATCGATCGGTTCGAAACGATCCCTTCGATTCGATCACCCCACGTGGTTTCGTGATGTTGTGGCATCCACACTTCGCCTCGATCCGAGTTTCACTCCTAGTTGGCCGTGTCGACTCTATAATTCTCGCCTTGTTCGTATCGAATTTGACATGTCACCCAGGTTTGTTGACTCGGTGGATACGAAGTAGTCAACAGCCATGGATTCAAACAATAGTTACATCGATGGATATGAGCTAAGGAAGGTCGATGGTTACGAATAGGCCTTTGCTCGATGGATACGAGCCACATAGCTCCTTAATGGACACGAAGTCAATCGATGCAAACCGGAGTCTTTTGATGGATACGAAATAAGGTAACCTGATGGATACGTATTGCTCTGCCCAGATGGATTCGAAGAGGGGTTTCCATGCTAGATACGAAGCAAACATTTGGCCAATCGATACGAACGTACTAGCTGTTGATGGGTACGAAGTCCATCGATACGATCTCGATGGATTCGAACATTGCTGACCTAATCGATACGAACCCATGGGAATCAACCGATGCCAAGTGGGTGATGGATACGAACTGGATCGATTCGAACGGTGGTTCACTAACGGATATGAACTTGATCGGTGCGAAGTTGATGGATACGAATGGAGACGTGATGGTGAATACGAACTCCATCGATACGAAGCTAATGCTGCTTGATGGATACGAAAATGCGACTTTTTTCATCAACTTGCATCGATCTTATCTTGAGCATATGATCGGATTGACTTGAAATTTGGAATACAGGTTTCAATGGCTTAGCTTGTCATATCTCGTCAATAGCAGCTCGATCCGGACTCGGACAAAATTCATCGATATCCATGGTTATCCTGCAATGTATAGTTGATATTCATGGCTTGTTTTTATTGATTTTCAGTTAATTTTTGGATATCTCAGCTTTGCCAAAAGGTGGGATAACATCATGTATTTTTTTCATCTTTAAAATTGATAAGTAATAGAAAAGAAACGACAAAGTTTTCTCAAAAACCTAAAGCTATAAAGTAAAATTAGAAAAGAAACCAAAAGAAGAACACAATGCATGTTTTCTCACATTTCAAAATCAGGTTCAACTCAGTAGGATAGTTCAATCAAATACAGATCAGAAGTGCTAGCATACAACTAAATCAAATTACACAGATCAACTCAGCAAAGTACAAATCAGGAATCTGAAGCATTCAGTAAATTTAACAAATTCAAAACTGCAGATAAACATAGCTGTAGTTTGAACCAGAGACAGTGCAAAAATTTCTAGAGATAATCTAAGGTTTAACTTCAAGATTTAAAGAAGAAAAACTCAGGCTCAAAAGGAAAATTCCTCTTTATTTCCTGTACAACTCCAAGGTGAGCAAACTGTTTCTTTAAAGCCTAATTTTGTTGATCATTTGTGATGAATGTTTGATGGTGTGATGGGAAAATGTTTGAATGAATGCAAACTGGTGTGTACATGTTTATAAGTAAGCAAGTATGAGGTTGCATGTTTGTATATATCTATATGCAGTCTCTGCTTTGGCCAAAACTCATCTCCAAATTTTATTTTGGTTCTGATATCTAGAAAGAAAACTGGTTGTTTAACTCTAATATCCATTTAGAAGAAAAACTTGTTTAAGTTAAAATAACTTAGTATTGTTTTCTGGAAAAAAAAAACATAGTGTAAACTTATATCTTGGGTTTAACTTATATAACTCTGGAAAAGAAGTCTCAGTGTTATGTTTATTTGGAAACTGTTAAGCATCAATTTTTTTAAGAAAATCAATATCTCTTTATGTGTTTTGTTTTAAGCCACGATTTCAAGATGAAAACTGTTTGTTTCCTGATGAAGTTTAATCTAAAAATTGTGTCGAGATTTAGAATGAAGTATTTGGGAAGAGAACCTTATTTTTACAGTGGAAACTTTAAAACTGACAAAACTAAAACATGGAAGTTGCGACCTTTACTTATATGAATGGATTTGCCATGGAAAATGATGATTTTTAAATATGAATTCGAAAGGTTAAGTGAAGTATCGAGCAGGAAATTGTTAGTTGAACAGATTTGGGTCAAAGGCCAAATTTCGACGTTGGGTTGGGCTTAGATGCAGGGTAATGGGCCGTGATGGAGCTTTGTACATAGTCAAAGTCTGGAAAAATGGTGAAGTGAACCCCGGTGGGATGAGGCATGGAATTCGGAGAAATTTAGGGTTTAAAGCTTTGGTTTTATGCTTATTAGTCTCGAGCTGGTGGTGGAATAAGGGTAATGGTAGGGTCGTGCGCATAGGGGAAAGAAGAAGGAGGAAGGTGCAGTAAAGCCTCTGGTGAAGTGAGCTGAACTCCGGTGGTCGGAGCATTGCGATATGAGGAATTTTCTGATGACGGTTCGATCTCTGAGTTGCAGCTGAAAGCTCGATTTGTTTTGTTGATTTGTTCGAGGTTACCGAGTGGCTTGATGGTGTGATGACGTCGTTGCCGACTTGCTGGGCATCACGATGGTGGCCGGAGCTCCAGCATGCGGTTGAGAACGTGCACCGTGCACATTTGTGGGTGCTGGAAATGTTGATGTTTGGGAAGACGATGACGCACGCGGGTTTGACTCGAGGAAATTACGAAATTGCTCAAAAAAATTTGTATCGTGTGAAAAACCCGAAGTTGTGCTCGAGTTTTCCTGTGTTTGGCTCGGGTTAAACAAAGATTTTCCTGGGAAATTTAGGTGAATACCTTTAGTATATGATTAACGGTTTAAAACTTTGACTAGACAAGTCTTAAAAAGGTTAAACAACCTTTGGATTAATCCTAGCATAAAATAATCAGTTTATTTAAGTTTGGGCTTGGTCTAAAAGTTTTTGATAATGGGTTATTAAAAAAATATTAAAGGATTTCAAACAAAGTTTGATCAAATTTAAAAAAAACAAAATTTCAAAATATATAGATTATAAATGCGAGAGTTTTGAAAATAAAATTGTCTTGATTTGAAAATGTACTAAGATTTATGATTTGTCTTTGATTGATTAAATAATAATTAATTAATGCGATTAATTTATGGTTAATTAACTAATGATTATAATTAATTAAGATAATTAATTTAAGAAAATTAATTTGGTGATTTATTAAGGATGTTTTAAAATGGTTAACTAACTCTTAAAGTTTAAGTTAATACATTTGTTAAAGGAAAATTATTATTTGAGGTAAATTACTTAATGCAAGTAATTAGAGTAAATTAATTAGTAATTCAAGTTAATTTATCGAGTAATTAATGAATGATTTAATAAAAATAGTAATTACTTTGTGAAAGTAATTAAGAGAAGATAATTAAAGATTAATTACCTAATGAAAGTAATTACAGGTCAACCGATTCGTTAATTAAAGGTTAACTAATTAAGAAAGATGAGTAATTAATAAAGGTGATTAAGACTTAATCAATTGTAATTAATGATATTTAATCATTGATTAAGGATAATAAATGAAAGTAATTATGTGGTTAATTAATTTAAACCACACGATTCATTCATCATAATCGAAGATGTTTGATTGTTACTGAATGTTGTGTATTGGATTGATATCTCTGATATGTAATTGTAATGCTATGAGATATGAATTGCTTTGTGTTGAATTGTGATATTTGTGATTTATTTCTGTATGGATATGAAAACCCTTGGCCCGTAAAATGACATTAGAATTTCGATGCAACAAGGAGTCGGATTCAAGTTGGTTATCTGAAACCCACATCGAATCGTACTAATGAATCTTTGTGATTGATAAATTTATTTTATCTATGAATCTACGAATGAAGATAAGCGTTATGGGTTATACCGCTTATCGATATATTGAATCTGTGCTGATTGATGATGTTGTGCACTATTGTGTTGAACCCCTGGACCACACCTATACACACACAAATACGGGTTGCGCGTGGAAATCGGTTAAGTCACATATTTTTACCAATTTTAAAGTTTAAATTCTTGAATCCAAAATAGTTTTGGAATTTGAATCGAAAGCTTTTGAAATAGTTTTCAAAAAATAAAAGTTATTTTAAATAACTTAATAAAACTTAAAATTTGAATAATTGATTTAATTTGAATTCAATATTTGAAATTGAATTCAAAAATTTGGAAATTTTAATCTAAAAGATTCTACAAGTTATAAAGATGGTTATATGGGTTTTTCACCATTTAAAAGTATGGTTCGGGAAATTCAAATTTAAATCCAAGTTTTATACTTGAATGGTTTTAACTGATGTAATTGTAATCAGTTTTTCACAAAAACGAAACCTATTTGTTTTCAAATAATAATAGTTATCATTTAAAGAAAGGATTTCCAAATTATGTTGAAAGGTTTCAAGTTTAAATTGAATTGGAATGTTTTGAAAGGCTATGAATGAATCTTTGGAAACGAATTTTGAAAGTTATAAGTTAAATCTTGATTTAAAAATTTAAGGAGTTAATCCAATTAAAATGGAAATTGTTTTGAAATCCATGAATGGATCTTTGTGAACGGGGTGAATTTTGTGAATTAGATCTTTCGTTTAAAAGATTAAAAGTGTGGAAATTGTTTAAACCATTGAAGGTTGTTGAAATAAACCGTTTTGTTCAAAAGATTGGAAATGGTAATTTGTTTTGACCATTTGAATGAAAGGTTTTGAACTTTAAGCTGTGATTTAACTGAGACTCATGATTTTTAATATTACGTTCGTTATTCGGTTTAGCCGGGAGAGGACCTTTGTGTCAAATAACCCATTCCGAATAGTGATACGACGTATATGGATAGCAATTGAAGACCGGTGGTGAAGACCGGATATGGTTGAAAACGAAAGGGTTTCTTGTCGAATGTCTCTGCATCGGCTGATCCCTGATATAGAGATTTGAGCATCCATTGTGATGGGAAGTCCGGATGTGATTAGAAATTATTCAGATTTGCAAGGACTTCTTTTGAAGTGCCTTCGATTCTGTTCGAACCCGGAACAGACTTGTATGGATGTGTCTCTGACGTTACACTTTGAGATGTAAAACCGATTTCTATCAAATACATTTCTGTTTGGTGGCGGAGATTTATTCTCTTAGCTTAACACCCTTCTCTGAGACGTACGAGCTTAGAGGTTATGTAGTTGATGGTTACTAGTGATACATTCCCAAAGTTGGTAATGTGGCATACGAAGTGCTGCTGATCATTTGTTGATCAAAGCATGGCTTTTGTGAAAAGCGTAGCTTTGTGGATGAGACTTCGTCGAACCTCACAACCCAGAATGGTTGAAACAGGAAGAACGCGGCAAGCTAATTTGGGGGTAGCGCCCCTTGAGGGTATGTTCATTTCCTTCTGGATTGAGGTGGTATCATGGTATGGAGCCCAGATACTTAACCCATGTGGTAGCTGCAAATTTATTACTTTGTGGTTGTTGGTGAATCCCGGGATAAAGGTTGGTTATGACTGGGGGATGGCATACTCGTGTAGTAGTTACCTAGTTATAGAGGTAACCCGGCCTTGTGTTGGTAGAGATCCGGTTAGGTTCTTGGGGTGTCCCTCCAAAGGCGTACCCATGTGGCAATGGGAAGTGCCTTGGCCTGACCATTTGTTGGAAAATCCAAAGAAACAATACGCGTCCAATATGGTTTTAGTTGTATAACCTGCCATGGAATGTGGCGGTAACCTGCTATTGAACATGGTAGCTATAGTAGGCACACGACGAAATGTTGTATGCTGGCTAAGATTAATATTATGCTTTCGAAATGCTTTTTGCACTATGCACTAATAATAATATCAAATGGTCTTCGCGTATCAAGAATGTTTGACTATTATATGGAGAAATCTCCTTCAATTCTGTGTTTGCATGGTGTGTGTGGTGGGAGGCCTTATGGTAGTTTCATTTTCCAAAGAATATTGCGGATTTTAAATTTAAATTCCTTTGTTAGTTTTTAAAGATAAATTATTTTTGTTTTCTCATACCAGTCCCACGACGGACCCGGAGTTTATTGTTCCCTTCCTAAACTCTGGGTGCCTACTATTTTCCACACGGGCAGTCTACAGTTGGGTTTTTCGGATAGTAGATATAGAATCGACTCTGTAGCTTTTGGCTTTCTCTTTGGTATTCTTCGGAGATCTTGGATATTGGAGTCTTTGGATTCATGGACGAGACTTGCTTGTCTTGGTGCAATGTGATGGCGATTCGAGCTATTTCTGGATTGGTGCTTTGGAGTTAAAGTCGCTGTTGTTGTTTTGGAATTTTTGTTTTCCGCTGCTAGTTCATTTGTTATTCCGCTGTAGCATTGTTATCTTGTATCTCTGATATTTATTCATATTGTATCATTGTTGTATCGAATGTTGTATATCAATGATATTCACTTCTTTTTCTTCCGCTATGTTGTTATACTTAATTGTGTTATAAGCTCCGGCGAACCAGATTCGACGTTTGGATCTGCGGCATTTGAATACGAGTGTCGTATTTGGTGCCTATTTTCGAAGGTCGAGTCAGGGTCGTTTCAATCTCTAATTCTTCTTCTTCTAGATCTTGGCACACATTCTCTTCTTCTAATTTCTAAATCAAAAGTAAAACAAAACAAAGCAAAATTAATGAAGTAATTAAAGATAGAGAATGCAAATTGAAAAAAAAGGAGAAATCAAAACAAAACAAAGCTAGGAAGGAGAAGAGGAACGTGAATTGAAATCAGATAAGAATGGGAGTTTCAAGAGAAGGAAAGCTAAAAAGGTGATAAGATCCTATCTATGAAATGAGCGTGATGCGATTAAGCAGTGGAATTTCAATTTTATACCTTTAGTAATCAAATATGATTTATCTTCTTGAATCTATCATTAATATGAATATTTGAACTGAAATTAATTGGAAAACCCTAGTAAATAATAGATCTAATTATTGAATTTATAAAACTACCTCTAATTCAATATATTTAAACTTTAAAACATGTCAGGTTGATATTCATAAGCTATAGATAGCTTTTACGGATTCGATTAATATGAAAATATAAAATGATTTTGGATAGGTAGAAATAGATAATTGATTTGAATGCATATAAAATACCCGGAATATGTATACGCATATATTAACTGAAAAATCATTTGCAGCGACCCGTGATTTCGGACACTTTGTCTTTGAATATAGAAACATTTTGAAATATAGTTAACTGTTGCAAATATGATATTATAACCTTTTAAAACGTCTTTTAATTAATTAATAATGACGATTTTCATAAGCTATAGATAGCTTTTACGGATTCGATTAATATGAAAATATAAAATGATTTTGGATAGGTGGAAATAGGTAATTGATTGAATGCATATAAAATACCCGGAATATGTATACACATATATTAACTGAAAAATCATTTACAGCGACCCGTAATTTCAGACACTTCGTCTTTAAATATAGAAACATTTTGAAATATAGTTAAGTGTTGCAAATATGATTTTATAACCTTTTAAATCATCTTTTAATTAATTAATAATGACAAAAAACATGTCAGGTTAATGAACTGGATAATCACTCAGTTATTCCCCCTTTGTATAACTTCACCATTGATTTGCTAGGTTGGCCAACTAACTTTGCCACCCATGTTCCTCATACTGTCTCACCACCTGTTCCCCCCTCCTCAAAACCTCCCTCCCTTGATCTGTCCTCGCCCACTTCTCTGCCATCACGACAAATGGAAACTAGATCTCTTTCAGCAAAGAGAGGAAATAAATCTCACTTATCACTTTAATTATCCCATGAATAAAATATTTGCCTCATGGAATGTAAGAGATGCACACTGCAACTTGAAATTTGATCAGGTGAAAGCCTTATTAACTTGTACGACATTTGTCTCTTTGGAATTCTTGAAACAAAACTCAATCTTCCCTTATCCATCAAAGCAGCATCATGTATTAATCCAACCTGAGCATACCATTACAATCTTGACACTGCTTCCTATGGTAGAATTCTTGTTCTTTATGATCCTGGTGTTTTAACATTATCCCCTATCCTATCTTCAAGACAATCCATACACTTCCATGTCCTTGTTTCTCAAACACAAATCTCCTTCTACATTACTTTTGTTTATGCTGATAATTCTTCTCCCTCTAGGAATCTTCTATTTAAATCTCTACCTCCACTTCGACAGAACACTCACCCTTAGGTTGTTCTTGGAGATTTTAACTCATATTATGACTTTGATGATAAGCATGGTGGATCTCCTCTCCTGCCTGGTGACCTTGCTCCACTTAATCTTGCTGTTTCTGACTCTGATCTCATTTTGGTCAACAAATCAGGAGCCAAATATTCATGGAATAATCGAAGCCGTAGTGGTGTTCGAACCTTCACAACAATTGACCAAGCTTTTTGTAATATCTCCTCCCTCAATTCCTGGCCATCTTTGTTAGTGTTTCTTCCTCTCCCTGTTCCCTTGATCACCATTTGAGAAGAGAAAAACGAAGTTTTTAATTTTTTAATGCTTGGGCTAAACATAATTATTTTCTTGTGTTAGTTTCTCAAGTTAACTCTACCTTTAATTGTTTTGGTAACTCCATGTTTAAGTTTTACAGGAAATTAAAAAGCATCAAGCAATCTCTTAAATTATGGCTTCTTCTACCTTTGGGCATGGCAGTTTGCTTTCTTCGTCCCTGTTGGAGCAACTCAAGGTCAAACAAGATTTCATGATGGATAATCCAGAGGATGAGAATGCAGCTGCTGAGGAAGGAAGATTATACATGGAGGTGAATAAAGCTCTTTTTTGGAAGATTGTATGAAAAGGCAGCAACTTCACAACAAATGGCTTGAAGAAGGAGATAAGAATTGTAAATTCTTCCATGATTCATTAAAAGTTAAGCATGCCAGAGAAAATATATTTAGCATTATGGATGATCAAGGTAACTTATTTTCTACTCCTGAATCTGTTGACAAAGCCTTCATTGACTACTTCTCTAATCTTCTTGGCAACTCTTCTGGGTTCACTCCTGACTTAAAACAAATATCATCCCTTTCCCTGCCTTGCCTTTCCTTCCATGAAGCCGATGCTTTAATTAAACCTGTTACTGATGAAGAAATTAAGACAGTCCTCTTTTCCGTGAACCAGCATTCTTCTAGTGGCCCTGATGGTCTTAATGTAACATTTTTCATTTCAACTTGGAATGTCCTTGGACATGAGTTCTGTCAGGCAATCCATAATTTCTTTAATAAATGTAAATTACTGGGGGAAGTCAATTCCACAAACATTGCCATAATTCCAAAACTTTCTCCTCCTTCCAGAGTTTCTTCATTCAGGCCAATTTCATGTTGTAATGTGGTTTACAAATGCATTTCCAAAATTCTTGCTTCTAGATTAGCATGTGTTCTGCCTTTTGTAGTGTCTCTCAATCAGGCAGCATTCATTCCATCTAGGAATATACTTGAAAATGTTCTTCTTGCCCAATAATTATTAAAAGGATATGGCAAAGGTAATGTCTCACCAGCTGCTGCTCTTAAAATTGACATATCCAAAGCCTATGATTATATTCATTGGGTTTCCATTGTGAGGGTTATGGCTATGATGGGTTTCCCAAAAATCTTTGTGTCGTGGGTTTACACTTGCATTTCCACTCCAACCTACTCTGTGCTTGTTAATGGAAGACCTGTTGGATATTTTAGAAGTCAAAAAAGGTATTAGACAAGGGGATCCCATCTCCACTTACTTATTTCTGTTGGTCATGGAAGTCTTCACAGTAATTCTCAAGACTAAATTTTCATAAAATCTCATAAAGTATCATCCAAAGTGCTCTCACCATCAAATTTCATCTATTATGTTTGCTGATGGTGTTATGATATTCACTAAACCTAAAGTAACCTCTTTGAGTGGTATCTTAAATGCACTGTAGTCCTTCTATATGATGGCAGGTCTCTCAATCAACCACTCCAAATCTATCTTGCTTGTTGCAGGAGTCAGTGATGTTCTTGCTTCTACTTTGTATCAGCTTATTGGTTTCTCTTGTATGCACACTGATATGAGGTATTTGGGTCTCCCCTTAATCACAAAAAGAATTACCAATGCAGATTTTCTTCCCCTTTTCAATAAGATAACTTCTGTCATGAATGCTTGGGATAATTGGACTTTGTCTCAAAGTGGTAGGCTTGTACTTATAAAATTTGTTGTGTTTCCTTCCCTTGTCTATTGGGCTCAGACTATTATTCCTACTGTAAGGCTTCTGCACCCTGTTCGGTCTGCCATGTATAGATATTTATGGACTGGTAGTATTCACAACAGGAAACTGTTTCCATGCCCTTTTTTAAAATTTGAGTCTACTTTAAAATTGGGTGGGCTTGGAATTATTAATGCTAAGAATTGGAACATTGCTGCTTTCAGCAGGCACTTTGATGACCTATTAAATAAGAAGGACAGTTTATGGGTCAAATGGTCTTGGCATTATAATATCAAGCATGGGAAGTTTTGGTGTATGAACATAGCACAACATAGTAGTTGGACTTGTAGGAATATTCTGAAACACAGGTATGTTTTTCTTCCTTTGATACAGTATCATGTCTAACCTAATTCTGATATTAGTTTTTGGGATGACCCATGGTGAGCAAAGGCAAGATTCTTTCTAGATTGATTGATCATGCCATGATAGTTTAGTCTGGTATTCACCGTGATGCTAAAGCAAATGGGTTCATCTCTGATGGCAGAATGTACCTTCCTTACAATAGTAGTCAGGTGATCAGGAAGCTATGGTGTATTATTCAGAGCTACTTCTTCAGTAATGATCACCCTATATCTGTGTCTTGGAACAAGAAGCCTAAAGTTTGTTTACCATCACTTAGCTGGTATCAATGTTTTGCGTGCTGCAAAATGGTGAACTGTTATTTGAACTAGTGATTCGGCCTCGAGAGAAAATCTGATGATGTGGAAGGTTGTTAGTAATGCCCTTCTGACCAGAGGTGTTTTGAATAAGTATGGTATTTTTTGTAGCCATGAGTGTGTGTTTTGTGAGCAGCATGAGGAAACTATTGAGCATCTCTTTTTTGATTGCCCATTACTTTATGATCTGGTGGAAAGAATTGGATGCAATATTGGTTGTTTTAATACCTCTGCAAATTCAAAAATTGACTGGAACATTATTTATAAAGCTACTAGGTGGAGGACACTCAAGTCAAGAGAATTAGTTATTTGCTTTAAAATTTACATGGATGTGATTTGGAGAGAAAGAAATGCAATTGTATTTGATAACCGAAGAAAGAGTTTTGCCTCTCTATGGTATGAGGTTAGGGAACGAATATTTATGCAATTGAAAAGGAGAGCCTGCCTTTTCCCTGATTTCATGATTAGTAGATGGGCTCATTGACTTCTAGTTTTATTTTTTCTTTTTTGTTCTGTTTCATGTTTGATTCAAAGCTTGTTTTGAATCATTATTTTATTGTATTGTTGTTGCAATAAAATCTAGTAGGGGTCCAGTTAACCCCGCTAGCTTTGCCAAAAAAATAGAAACATGTTCTTAAAATTTGTTTCAAAAATATATACTTTGAAGAAATATTGATAATGCGACTGAAAATCGGTTTATCGATAAGCAAATTTTTCATTGATATAATTTGTTCAAACTTTTTTATACTAAGTTAATGAACATATGAAACACATTAGGAAATAATTAACACACTTTGCTTCATCAGGTAATTAGAATGTTTTAGAAGCTTTTAATGGATAAGAGATATCTGAGTGAAATGGGTGGTGTAGTCATTTGCAAAAGATAAGAGGTGTAAAGGAGAAGTGATGGACATATGGATGGGTGCCTTCTATGGCATAATGAGGGGTTGAGAGTAAGGTTAGGGAGCACCTTTCGAAGCCTATAAAAGGAGGGAGTACCCCTTGAATCCATTTCACAATTTTTACACAAAAGTGATCGCTCTTTCTCTTTATTAATTTCCTAAGAAATTAAATTTCAAAATAACTCCAAATCAACTCAAACTTGGACAAGGGCCTTAGGACAACATCAACACCTTCTACCAAGTTATACTTAAATAACGAAAGCCAGTCTCCTCCATCTTAAATAGCTTGTGAGATATTTAGTCCATCTTGGGAAAGATGACAAGTGTGAGCATGGTGAAGGTAGGAAGTTAAGTGGTTGTAAGGAAGACGTAGGAAGTGTAGGCTTAGATCTTGCTTGTTTGTTTTCTTAAAAGTGATCTACCTCATGACATTGAATGGAAATAAATATTATTTGCTTTTCTTTGAATATATATGATGCGTGAATGAATATTGATATACGTTGCAATATTGATATATGATTGTAATATTCTCTCAATTCTTGCTTTGAAAGTAAATGTCATATGTAATCTGTATGTACATACTTGAGTGGATTTGTACGACCTATAGAATAGCCTTGGAAAAAAGAACATAGGTTGTAGTTGAACATATGATTGTAGTGGACTTGGATTTGAAAGTGCTCTTATAGCGATAGTCGCTATGGATGCACTTAGGAATTGCCTTGTGTTTGGCTATTTGAATGGAACTTTGTATAGATCCTTATGAGTTTCTCACTATATTTGTGATGTTTTATATGTATGCCTTCTTCCATGAAAAACTGAATATTTAAAAGGTCGAGTAGCTTATCGAAAAGTGGATAAACTTATGCTTGTGCAAAACTACCCGTTTTAGCCTTTGTTTTGGACTTTAAAGGTTTGAAATTAAATTTAAATTTAAGTATTTTGTTTCATTCTTTTTCTAACTTTTTGCTAACTCTTATTAGAGTATTTCAAAAATGGTTTGAGATATTTATGAATGTTTAAGAATTAGTTACGAATTTTTAAGGAAGAGGTTTAGTTTTAAAATATAAGGAAAACATGGTTTTCCAAGTTTCAAAGTATTTTATAAACCTGTCGTTTGAAGTGATATTTTGGATAAATGTTTTCAAATCCTATTATAAGTATTTAAACTTATTTTAAAAGAATTTTTAGTATATATAATTTTTATAAAAGTAGTTGAAAATTTAATTAATATCTTATAAAAAATCCTGTCTTTTAATTTTTATATTAAATATCCAAATTAATGAATAAATTACTATGAATATATCTATATATCTTTTTAAAGGGTTTTAAATTATAAACAAAGGGTTTAGAAAGGGGTTAGCAATTGCTAAGTAGCTAAATTATGGTTTATTTGATTATTCGTTCGAAAAGGAATTAAATATGCTTAACACTAGACGAGGTAGACTTCTCTATTTGTGAGAATTATGAATAATGTTTGAGGAAGGATAAAAGTAATAGTGGTTTAACCTAACGAATTTCGCTCTTAGCCGAAGAATTGTTAAGTTGGAATGTTGTAAACGGATTAATATTGTTGACTGCTGACTCGTTTATGGAAGTCGTTAATACTACACTTAACACTAAAACCGACATGGTAGACATTTCTACCTGTGAGAGTCAGGAATGAAGTGTCTAAGCATGGCTTTGATATGCAACCAGTGGTCTAACTTACATGGCTTCAGTCTTGACCGGGGGATAGTATAGTTTGGATATCGAAAACGTGTTACATATGCGAATCTTGATTTGTATATGCGAGTTTTTGACATGATGGTCGATTAGTCGAGTATCGAACTTGACCTAAAATTAACTTGAGAAGTATCTATATTCATGGCTTTATACCTTTCGATAACCTGAAAGTAGGAGCATTGGTATGAAACATATCTAGCTTTAAGAACTTATATATACAAGATCCCCAGGGAGGACTCCTCTTTATATAGTTCGCTTGCTTCAAAATGAATTCAATTTACTGAAAATTTGTCAAATTATTCTTGAAGGGAGCATGATCGGTGTGTGCTTTGCTTAACGAATACCATTTCAAAACTAGCGTACAAATCCTATGCTTTGGATGCCGTTGTGAAGTGTAATGTTATAGAATTGAACTATCCATCCTAAGGTTAAGTCCAAGGGAGAGATCAGCATTAGAGCTGACTTATGCGAGAATCCATGGAGGGATTTTTGTTCCGTTCAAGTGATGAAGATTCATGTAAAAGATGCAGAACGAGACCTCGATATCAGAAATGGCAAAAAATAGAGTAGGAACATAGCTTAGGGTTTTGCTAATCCATGACAGGATATTATCAACTCCATATCTGGACAATGCTTATCGATATATTAGTACCGAGAGTTGATGATATTTAGGATCATGTGTTTAGATGTGGACTGGCCATATTTTCCTTAATGGTATATTTAATCTAGAGATATATGACGCTCGTAGGTAGTTTCTGACCCTTGTGCAGGAGATTGGAGTTTGGCCCAGCCGAAGGGATCTTCATAGAAAATCCATTATGCAAACGTGTCTTAGTGGTTTTTATTCTTCCTTAAGTATATTGTGGTGTGATCAATGTAAGCATCATAGCCATTTGAGATGATTTATAATCTACACCCTAGACATTGTCTAGTACATCACCATATTAGCTCAATGAATGGTTTACTTTGAGCGGAAAACTGTTACGGTAATCTATACATCTCGTTGGTTACTATTATATGTATCATGTATCTTGTGTTTTCTCATACAACACTTATCTAACACTTATTTTTATTTTTCCTAAATTCCTCATGTACATTTTTGTGTAGGTCGAGTAAAACAGGTTTGACTTTTGACGTTTCAGAGTTGAAGGGATGAGTTAGTGGTTTCCGTTTTCTATCTATTTCCATTGCACTGTATAATGTATGCATATATTAGCATTGTGAGGACAGGCAGTTATAACATCCAGTCTAATGATAGTACTTAGGATTTGTAACTCTAAAATGTCTATATTCAGAGTAACCCTTTGTACTATTCTTTTAATATTATATATTATCATTCCACTGTGAGATTCTGAGGTTGTGTTCTTTCTTTCATGTTCTATTCCTTTTCATTTATTTTATAATAACAATTCGTCTTTCCAGCACTTGAGTGCTTGGCACATGAATACCATGGATGTGTTAGTGTCGATACTTTATGGTCGAAATTGCGGATCATTACATTTGGTATCACTGCCTAAGGTTGAGCAAGAACTTTGGTTTTGGTTGGGTACGGCTCATTGGAGATAAGGTAAGTGACACCCTAGAATGAGTCGAGTGTATTATACATATGAGAGGGTATTTGTATTTTCAAAATTAGACTTTTAAATTGTTCTTTAGGAATATCTCTTTCTTAGTAACCCTTTCTTTAAAGTAACTCTACCCTTTAGTTACTTAAATCTATTTTGCTATGATTAGGTATTAAGAACTACGAATACTAGGGCTTTTAGTGTTAAGGTAAATTTAGTAGAAGAAGTGGCGTAGGATCAACCATAGAAAGACTTTGCTTTGAAATGTCACGAGGTTGAGGTGCTGGGCAGAAAGAGGTTTAATGGCGCCTAGACTATCATCGAGGTTTAGGCTTGGATTAGTTGGTGCATCATGGTAGTAAAGACACGATGAATCATATACAAGGAGCATTTAAGCATATAATATGTATGAATTTTTAGTTCTAGGGCTCGGCTTCGAAGTCGTCTATAGCATCACTAATCAGGAACAAAATGCATAAGTTTTATTCATCAAAGAATAGGTCCAACCTTGTTTGCTACAAGTGTTGGAAGGAGGGCCGCTTTGAAAGTAAGCGTAGGTCGAGTCAAGGAGGGAAAGTAGCTAGAGCAAGGATAGTGAAAGCACCGATCGTGGAGGCTTCGAAGCTTGTTGCATAGTTGCGATGAAGGGTTGTTACAATTAGCGTCCATTGGGTCATATTGTTAGGTATTGTCTCATGCTCAAAAAAGGGGAACAGCCTAGGGTCTTTGCTATTTCTACAGCTGAGAAAGGGAAGTGGATTCTTTAGGGTATAGTTTCTGTTGATGGCTTTCCTATTCAAGTTTTGTTTAGGACTAGTGCTTTTTATAGTTTTATATCATGTAACCTTGATAATCATTTAGTCATGCTCGGCATGTTAAGAACATCGATTTTTGTTTGCTAATTGTGTTTTTATCCACCAATTAATGAGTGGCTTGCCTTTTTACTGCTTGGGTTGGGTAGGCGGTAATTGTAGATACAATGAACCGAATACCTTGTGTATTAAGTTTTATAGTTTGATTATAAGGCATTCAGTGATAATGTTGGGTTAGTTGAATTTAGTAAAAGATGATTATTATAATCAAAGGAAAGGAAAGGTAATTTATAAAAAACATTCGTGGAAAGATTTTATGTAAGAAAGTGATTTTACATAAGTACGGTTTATAAACGAAGAGGATTCAAACGAAGAAATTGAGAACTTGAATCCCGGTGATTTTGAAATTGGTTTTCTAAGATTTTAAAAGAAAATAATAGTAGAATTATTTGGAAGTTTTGTGGGTAATAATGTTTGAAAGAGTTTTATGAATTTTTCGAGTTCGAGGTTGCTTTCGGAGTCAACGAATCAAATTCGAGAATAAAGATATGTTCGGTTGGTAAGCACTACTCGTAGGCATTAACCTTCTTAGTAAGCGAATATATGGTATAACTTAGTAGAACCTAATATCATTTTTGTGTTACCCAGTCTATATGTATATCTTCTATAGTTTTGTAAAGTAAATATTTACGAAATTAGTTTATGGAATTATACTTAGTACTATTATATGAAGTATCTGATACCGATTGAAAAATAATTTTTGGCTAAGTCCTAAAAAGCATGGTTATGTATAATGAACTCACTTTAATCGTCTGAAAATTATTTGGTGATGACTACAACATCATTGGCATTCATTTTTGGGTTTCAAATTGGGGGAATGCTACGGAGAAGTTTTGGTAAAACAGATTTTGATTTAATCCTGAAAGTATGATTTGAAAAAAGGGTATAAATATTATTATTTCAAACGATTTGAAATAAAACCTGGGTTTTGGTTCTAAAGTTTTCTTTAAAGAAGTTGACATAAAATATGGAGTCGTTTAATAAAGATATTGAAATAAGCTTTCTATATGAAAAAGATTTGTACTATGCTATATAGGTTACCAAAGTGGTAGAGACATAACCCGAATAAATATGAAACAATTTATTGTTTTCCATTTGTAGTAAGTGTGTTTAAAAGATAAGTGAAAACTTTGTTACATTATTATAAGCGCATATATCCTATGCATTAGGACGGTATGGTATGTGCATCATGTTATGATCTGTTATTAGGTAGTTTCATTTGTTAAAATGAAAAAGAATTTTTGAAATTTTTTGTAACGACCTATATTTTTAACGATTGGTTATTTAAATATTAGATCGTTAATTAATTAATGGTTCTAAAATATGAATTTTCGCATGCGAACGAATTAGGACCTAAGAACACTTTTGTTGAGTTTGTATCGACGTATAAAGGTCATTATATTTTAAGAATGGGCGATCCGATGGCCAAAATGGTCTCGAAAAGCATGAAATTGTCATCTTGGAGCGTTGTCTCTAATAGCAAGAAATTTATACCATTGGGACCGTAAAATAGGATGATGCTTGTAGATGATTTTCTTGGCGATCGAACCACCGTTTGATTGTGCGAGCTTAGAAAGCACGATTGTTTTTTTGAGAAATCAAATAAAAAAAATATTATATTATTTAAATATTATCCAAAACACTTCATTTCCATTGGCCGACTACTATTCTATTATCTCCAAGAACAAAGTATGACCGCCGCCCTTAATTGATCTTCAAAAATTAATATTTGGAAACCACTCAATGAAAAAATCCCAAACCAGTTTCATTAAGCTCATATCAAAGATATCTTCGCTTTGACCATGGTGGGACCTCATATTGTGATGATTTTGGTAATGGCTTCTAGAAATGTCGAGAATCGGGTTTCACTTTCCCATTGATTAGAGTGTCAATACGCAAAACAGAGTGCACCATTTTTTTCTCCTCGCGAGAGACACCCTCCCACCAAGTTTCATTGAGCTCAATCAAGGAATGAAAAATGCACTGTATAAGGGGAAGCATGGCTCAACCATGTTGCATCCTCCTAGGTGCGATCGAGCTATATCTTTTCGGGTCAGGGGCAGAGCACACGCGAAATGGAGTCCGTTGCAATCGACGACGAATCGATTCATGGAGCATTGGCTAAGATATGGATGAGAGAATGTAGTGGATTTTGGGTTCATGATGCATGACATATACAGGAAATTTCTTGATTTAGTGAAGATAGATTAGCCAATGTGATTAGTCTAATTAATTGTTTAACCAGGTATATTAGTTATTTAAATAATTCAATATCTTTTATTATGTATATCTTTTGCGTACGAGGTCTGTTTTGGACACATTTTCTTGCGTTGCACTCGTGATGGAGAGCTCTATGACATGGCAATGGTTTGGTCAAACTTGGTTGAGGTGAGTGATATTATCTCTCACCATACTATGATTGTTTGTATAGTATTAAAATGACATTTTGAAAGGTTTTCTAACTTTAAAATGGGTTTTCTATAATTGTTAAACCTACATTATATTTATAAGAAATATTAAAAATATTTTAAAATGGTTTAAATTAAATATCACATTTTTCTCATTAACGCACTATTTGACGTTATTGATAGATTTAGGCTACTTATGACATTTATCCCACATTGGTTGCTTGGTTGTATTGTATTGTATTATTATAGACATACGTAGGGTATTATAGACGGTGAATACTTGTTAGTTGCATGTATGCTAGTTTGTTTGTTAGTTGGTTGAAAACGCCATTTGAAGGCAATATAGGATTAGAATATATCCCATAGGATAGGATATCATGCATAAAGTATCGTGCATGCTGACTGATCCGAAGATAAAGCACGGTGGACTTGGAGATGTGCTTCGGACTTTAGGGAAGATTCCAAATGTTTTCATTTGGTTTATATTTAACTAATTTTTGGTTAAGTACACTACCAAAGTGGTTGTTATTGATTAATCTAGAGTGGTTGATATCTACCCCTACCGATGATGGCCCATTTAGCCAATTTTGACATGGACGGTGGAGAGGCTTCAAGGAGCACAATGTGATGGTTCGTTCATCTGTTCGAAGTTCAATTTTTATGATATGGATCTTCAACGAGTGCTTTTGCCGACGAAGTGATACTTTGATGCATTGGCATCATGATTCGATGATGGTGATTCCATGATGGAAAGTAACAACTTTAATGTTGTATGTCTATAATTCTAAATCCAGAGTAGGCGATGACGAGTCGGATATAGGACTATCGAACGAAGGTTATAGGATACATGACAACACTCTATGACTTATGATGGTTGTCTAGAGTTGTTCCCAACCAAGATGACTTTAGAGGGGAGTTATAAGGAGAGTTCCAGGATGAACTTAGCTATGGATGACGTGTGCAAAGGGATCGTTGATATTCAAAGGGTTCGATGTGTACTCGTAAAACCAGGGTATGTGAGGATGCTCGCTTAGGGTAGCAATTACCCTTGGATTACATGATCTATATCCATTGTACCGTGGACTATGGCGATGGTACTCTAGTTCCTGACCTACTAAGCAGCATGGATACGAATACTGAGAGACTCGATCCTGAGTAGTCCTTGACTGGGCGATAAGGTCATACGAGTATCATATATCCAATGCACTGAGTGAGTAAATGTAAGGATGGATGATGGATGCTATGATTGTTTGACTGTTTTTATCACCATAGGGATGTCACATGATGTAAATATTATCGGTGTTGATATATAGACACTCTTAGTAATTTGATATACAATACACCCATGATGACTATCATAGAGTAGCATATCTACGTTATGTGCTAAATCTGTAGATGCAAGCACATGTCAGGGATGATTCTCCATACCCTCTATTCCTTATACTATACTGACTTTTATATTGTTTTGAGGTTGCTTATTGCTCACACCATACTATTTTCTGGCTCGAGGTTTAATGCTTTGCTTCTTATTATATCGGGTGCTGTTAAATTTTTAGACTAGACAGCCGATGTAAATAGCACTTGGAGCTGTGCAAATGGACTAGCAGATGGTGATGCTTTCTCATATTTATATTTTATTTTATTATTGTTTATTATACTGTGTGACACTATGGAGCCTTGATATTATTGACTTGCTATTATTAGAGACAGTTTATCAATTGAGTTTATTTATCAACTGTATAAACTCTGTTGCTATTTTATATAACGGTATGAGCCTGCATTTTTGATTCTGTGGCTTACGTAGTTATTACATTCTCACCTATTTTATATCTGATATGTTTACCATTATATTTTATCTGATGTGCTGTGAGAAATACGACAGGGTATGTGATTATGTGATGTTTTATTTCTCTCTTTTTCTTCTATTCCCTTCCATTCTTTCCTATTATTCTTCTCTATTTCTTTTTCTATCCCTTGTATTTCTTATATCGATTAGATGCTCTAGTAGGGCATATTCGGTTATATAAGCATCGATGGTGTAGGGCCGTTGTCACATTTGGTATCGGAGCTTAAGTTATGTGATTAACCTTAGTTGATATCATAATCCAGTAGTGAAAACATAGGATTTGTCACCTTAGACTGGATTGAGAGTATACTTATATACGAGAGAGTGCATATTTGCTACATATTTTGGTTTGCAAACCTATTTAGTAATATATATAGTATATAAGTTATATTCCATACACGAGCACATTGATGCAGTTTTTCTCTATGAGAGACTAATCGTTGTTATTATGTATTAAGAGTTGAGAAATGCTATTATTGACTCCATCTCTAGAGTTGAAAGGTAGGCAGGATCTGGGACCACTTTCCCCGAGTTATAGAATATGGTCGTTGAGATTGTGCGTACCATTATTCTATTATGCCCATGTTTCTTTAAATGATTATGGTGCTCAATTGCAAATGCCTAGAGTCAATTTTATTGAGCCGTATAATGACTATATGAGTCTAAGAGGTAGACTGTTACTTGGAATGGTGTGACGACCTGTCCTTCTCAATCCTCGAAAATCGTCACAAATACACTGCTGTATAATATGCTGATGATCGAGTGCCGAAAAACAGAATGCTGAGGAAAGAAAGTAGGAGGTAGAAGAAGAGAAAACAAACAACATCAGAATCTCACAATCGCAACGGAATATAATATAATAGATAATAACTGATCTTTACACAAAAGAAACTAAATCTCTTTATACATTACATTATTAGAATACATCACAATCAAAACAATTACTGGACAATTATATTAACACGTCCACACAACAGCTGATCGTATAGCTTATACAGCACAACGGAAAATTCATCAAGCACGAGTGATACGTCTCGCCTTCCAACTCGACGCTTGAGCTCTATAGCATCATATCTAGTATTTATAATACTCGGTCTGACTCGATCATTATAATAAATAACACCCGAGTCTGTCTGGAAAATCCGCATGAGAAAAATACACTCAATTTAATTATTAAAGTTCCAAAATCCTTTGAAATCAAAAGTATATCGTAGGAACACGCCACAGATAAACATGCTAGGTTTTAACCTTACGATAACCAAAACATTTCTTATAAAACCCTCTGATATTATAGTAGTATCTAACTACAAATACTTATTCAAATAGCCGAAATTGTTACATTATTAAATTCCAGCAATACTAGGCTCTACAATGAAAACCGTAAAAGGCACGTAGGGAGAATGGATTTCCAATTAATGACTAGGCACTAGGGTACCACCTATCATGGTACCTGGCCTAGATCAGCATACCGAGGACCCCTTCATTCCCATGCAGCACAATACCGGACTAACCCTTACTGGATAGCCCGAGTAAGATCACCCCACAGTTGGGATCAGCAACCGCCCACACAGCCGAATAAAAAGAGACCACTAGACAGGAATGACTATATCCTAATTGGGTGCTACCTACTTAGCCTTGCTTCATATCAATCATTCCAGGTTGATGAGGCTCGAGGCTAAGCATTACCTTTTTATAACACATCTCACTTCCTGACTATGATCTGAAAGCATTCATCCATACAAGTCCGTTCCGGGCTCGAACGGAACCGAAGGCACTACTCCTACCACATCCATTTTGGAATCACCCTCAAGATTAGTAGTGATTAGCCCTTGCACTTCACTTCTCCATCTTCGACTCCAAGCTCCTGTCTTCATCACGAAAACGTACTTGTTGGATCGAAGTGTTTTTCGAATCTCAAATCCGATCCCGATCTCTTTGAAACAACGTTCGCTATTTCCCGGTAAATTCAACCCTAGTTCTTTAGGAATACTTAGACGAGAATAAGATCGGAGTTCATCTCTTAACTGTTTGTGGACGGACTTCCTTATAAACGTCCTAGAAGAACGAACGAGTTTATACGTACAGTACAACACCTTGAACGGTAACTATACCATATAATTCTCATACCTCTTCTAGGTATTCCAAAGTTATATTTGGGTCCATATTTAATAGTCGGTCATTCAACTATCAAATAAACAATCATTTCAGCCAATTATTTTATTTCCATTGAAAAGCTCCAAATCCTATTAAATTAGATTTTTAATTAATTTAAATCATTTTACCCAAAATTTTACACAAAAAACATTTAAAATAAAACTACTTAAAACACTTTATACAAAATGATAGTTCAGAAAATCTTTAAAATTTACAGATACAGCTTAAGCCAAAACTACCTTTTAAAAATAAAGCTACTCTATAAAATATAACTATTTAATAATTTATTTTTAATCATAATACCAATTTAATCTTTTTAAAATCATTACTACTATATCTAACTAAATAAATATTTACTTTAAAGATTTTAAAACAATTTAAGAAAATAATTTTTCCAAAACATTCTTTTAAAACCAACTTTAAAACTTTAATTTATTCTTGAAAGTTATTTTTGAAACATACTTGGCTTTTAAAGTAATACACTTCCATTTCAATATAGCCCATCAAATACTTTATAAATCCTGCTCGATTTATCCCAATTTAATTCATGTCCCAATCCCGTAAATTCTTTCAATACTTTAAAAAAAAATCACTTTTATTTTTAAAACACATTTCCATCTCCTTATAATCACTTTCAAAATATATACTTAAATTATTTAAAATATGGCTATTAAAATTACTTAAATAAAAATAATACTTAAGAAATTCTATAAGAGTTCCCAAATAAACTTAAACCAAAATTTCCCTTGAAAATAAAGTTGTTATATCAAATATTTATGTTAAAACTCTCCTTTGAAATCATAATACTAATCTACCTTTAAATATAGTTAACTACCATAATTAACTTAAGTAAATATTTACATTTCACTTAAAATAAAAAAATAATAAATTTCCAAAAACATTCAAAAACATTTTTAAACTTCTAATTTATACCTTGAAATCATTTCTTTAAAATATACTAAGTTTTTCAGGAAAATATATTTTCCTACTTTTAAATTTAAAATCACCTTTTCATTTTTAAAAGTGAATTACAACTTTTCTTATAAATTCCCACCGGATGCTATACTTCCAAATTTATCCACTGATAAATATTCCACTTCATTTATAACCCATTTTGCAAATTTCCATTCCCCATTTTCTTTTAAATCACCATATCTAAAACACCTAATCAATTCAAACTGATTTCCAAATTTAAATTCCTTTTAAATTTATTATTCGAATTATCCAAGTTCCCAATAATTATTCACCTAAAATTTTTCTTTCATTTCCTTTAAAATCCCATTTAGTCTATTCTATATTTTAAAATACCTAATTATTTATTCATCCAAACTATAGCATCGAATAATTTAATTCCTATATAATCTATCACATAACATAACACAGATATGAAAAAAATTACAATATTTTGAGGAATCCAGTTGGATCCCTCCAACCTGTCTTCCTACATTCACAGATGTTAACACAATATAAAAATACCAATTCCACTTTGAGGTGGAATATCAGGTATAAAGGGTCATCTGCTGTTATGCCGGCTGCATAGGGTCTCATTCCCTATAAAATGCAGGAAATCAATCACTCCAATATATACCGAAACTGATAATAATATTCACATTCAACCAATCAATCCATAATTTAAATTTAAACTATTTAAATTAACTAGTCAACAAGATATGAGTGAGATTAACTCACATTGAGTCGGGGTTTCAAATTTAAATTAAATCGAGCCCTTCCATTTAATCTAAATTGTCATTTGCTCCAAAGGAATCCGAATCTGCTACAGCGCGTAAATCGCATCGCTGCGATTCCGACGCTTCCTGTTTCGTTGGAATCTGACCATGCATACAATAGTTATGGTATTTTAAACTTTTGAATATAATTTATATAAATAAATTTCTTTTATATTTTTTATTACCCTACGAAATCATGGCCATCAAACCTTCAATAAATCCAGGCCAACCCCTTATCTATTCCTTTTTCATTCGCCCTAGGGTTTTAAAACCAATAGCCGCATCCAACTTCAACTAACCGCGACCATCCCTCATCGCCTTACCACGATCCATCACCACCGCACGAACAACCATTGATGGCTCCACCAACGCCTTTGACCCTGATAAACTCAAGCTTTCCATCAACACAAAAATCGTGATCGAACAGCCTACCAAAAGGAGTAGTCCACGTCTTTATCGTCCCCTCATACGCGATCTCGACCGTTGATCGGGTCGAGCTCGATGAGCTCTCGGTCTTTCCAGTTGGTGACGTTCGACGATAAAGCTTGGATCGTGAGCAATCGAGGGAAAATTTGAGAGCATTTTGGCCATGGGTTATGTTGAGTGGCGGCCGTGAATAATGACTTAGGTTTTACTGCAGAAGCAAGTTTATATATATATATATATATGTTTATAAATTAATTTAATAATATTTTCACAAATTACCTAACTTTCAAACGTATTCCAATTAAAATGCATCGACAGGCATTTATAATGTTTTACCCATATTCCGAACACAAGGGAACGTGTTTCGGGGCCCAATTCAATCGTATGTGAAAGATAGCGTTTTGAATCGATTTAAAATATTAAATTTTAAATTCTAATTTCAACGTGTTTCTCACCCGTACGAACAAACGGTAACTCCAAATGTTATGAAATTTAAAATCCGCTAACAATTAACTATTACAGATCCAATGGAACTAGTTTCGTCGAATTTTGAGACTGTGCCCCGGAAGGCTATTTTAACTCGTTGATTTATTCGAGCGATTTTCAAAATCGTCGAAATCATTTAAAACTTCACTTTTAAAACTTTACTAACTTATTATAAATCATATAGAATTCATATTCATATTAGAGATCATTCCAATTTGTTTTAAAATCAAAAATCTAATTATTTGCGTTATCACGATTATTAAATTAATGTAAATATCCCAAATTTAACTTATCGACTTTGGATTTCATCCAAAGGTCCAATATTAAGATCCATATTCAGGTAGACTTTAAATAAATTTTAGAAACCATTTCCATAACTATATACACCTAGATTCACAAATTATCCTAATTTCAAATATTAAATTATTATTATCCAAATCCAATTGAATTGCCATATTCGAAATTATAACTAACCTTATTGATTTAACTGAAATCTCTTATTTCAAAATCAATTAAAAATCCACATTCAACATTTAAAATAAACTAAATATTCAAAATTAATGATCGAATTTTTCGGGTTGTTACATCCTTCCCCTTTATATAAATTTCGTCCCCGAAATTTGCTAAGGTAGGAAAAACGCTCCTCGACCCATAACTTACCCATAACCCACTTAATTAAAAGATTATGTTCACTACTCAAAACCCTTTAGTTTAATCCAAAACCACTAGCTTCCATTCCTAACCCAAAAATTTAGATTTCTCACATCGTTCCAAAAATCAACATTCTTGTTATCAAAAATTTCTAAAATTTCCAAAAAATTTCTTACTCCCAAAATTTTAGAATTTTTTTGACAACGTCTACTTTGTACGGAGAGCCTTTTACCATATCACAAATATGATAAATATATATACATCGACCCACACGGTCGGAAAACAAAATATATTACAATATATTATCATTTCTTAATTTTTATAGCGTAGGCGTACCTCACATATCGTTATGTAGGCGAGCGGCTAATATATTATGCATTTACGCGCTCCAAACTCTATCTGATTGCCTCCCATACCTGTACTTGCTCAAACAAGCACATCAGTTTCAATAATATTAAATTTTTAACAACATTTACCTACTAGCCAAACACATCAATTACGTAGCCCGAACAAATAAACTTCAAAATCCAACATGTTAACTATATATTGTAAGCAATCACAAGATTTCAACACCATTTTAATTTCCTCTATAAATCCATATTTAATTTTATTCCACTCAGAAAGATTCACAACCAAGTTCACTACATTCAATTCACTTTTCCAGTTCCAAATTTATTTATTTGCATCATATTTATGATTCACTTCCATTTATACGCAATTCTACTTAATTGAATTTCAATCTATTCTAAATGATTCAAAACCAATTTTATTTACTTCTTTTACAACAAAACGACTAATTTTCTATGCAAGTTTGTTGTTGTTCAAGAAAATAACAATGTCTTAAGCTTATAACCATTTTAAATTAATTCTAACTCAATTTACATAAATTTTATTCCATTTTGAATTATCCACAACCCAACATTCTCATTATTAAGTAAATCGCTACTCTTGCATTTCAGTTTCATTATCCAAACAAGTTTTATTCAATATTATTTCAATTAAATTAATTTTTCTTTCAGTTCAATTTCTTTTTCAACTTAATTCCAGTTCAACTAAATTTTACTTAACCAGCTCAAATCCACTCCATTTTAATTTGATTATTATCTAATCAAATTTATCAACTTTTATTTAATTCTTATTAAAGTTATTCACCACTTTGTTAGCTAATTTATTTATAAACCATTTTACAGAATTACTTCTAAGGTTTACTATCAGTATCTGTATCACTGCTTAGGTTATTACCATCTTAAGACGTAATTTCATTTCTAAATTCTATTCCAAATTCATATTTCCAACTATCTTCAATTCATCATTAATTTATTTACCCTTACATTAAATTCATTCTTGTTATCAATTACTTAACCATTAAATTTTGGGTATGCTTTTCACTTTTCCAGCTTAATAAGTCATATAAACTTATCTATTTACCATTTCTTTAATTTCCACTTAAGTTTATTCCCATTAAATATTTATATCATATAGTTACATAAATATTTCGCCATTCATTTTTATATTCAACTTACCCAAATCCAATTCACACTCTATTTACAAATTCAAATTTTACTTTCCCAATTCTTCTACTTTATTGCCAAACCATCCTCATCTTTTATATTTTACTTTATCTTATTTCAATTCACATTTCATTTAGAATTAAATTTTTTTAAATTTTCCATTTTCCTACTCATCAGTTCACAACTATTTATTTAAAATCTAATATTCATAATCTGGATTTTAAATTCACTTAAGTACTTAAGTGTATTAATCCCATTCAATAATTGTAACTTATACAATTGTCCTACCTTTCCACATAATATCCAATTTAATTTCAAACCAAACTTAAAATTTATTTAACTTATCTCAAATTAAATCCCAATATATCATATCCACTTTTATTACTCAAGTTAAATTTTAATTCCAGGATTAAAAATTTTCATTTTCCTTTCTTATTCATATCAACTTCACTTTATAAATTTAACACTAATTCCCTTTGACTTTTCACATCGTTAAAAAGAATTCCCAAAATTCAATTACCCAGTTTTATTTCAAAACTATTTTAAAATCATAAATATCATATACCCACTTGGTACATCAAATTATAACTCCGGATTTTTCAAAACAACTTGGTTTTACCAAAAATAAATTCCCTTTTGAAATTTCTAAAACAAACTTGTTTATCAAACAAGTCCAAACAAATATTCATATCTAACCACCCGGCAGCAATCCATTACTTTGAAACTTGAAAATGAATTCTGATGATGTGACCGTCATCGTCAGGATTATTTTCCAGCGACTAAAGTGAGTTCAGCACTTTCTTACTTTCCACGATTTATTTCATAAAATAATACTCCATTATTTCCTTTAAACACTTTGGAAAACATTTCAAAAATTCTCACGATTAAAAATTCATTTAAAAAACATTTTTCAAAATTCCCGGGATTTAAATTCTGGTTTAACTCAAATTTTGGTTATGTTCCATTATATTATTTCATACTTTCATAATTCTATTTGGTTATATATATATATATATAACCGTTTCGAATTTAAAATTCTTATTTGATTATAATATTAACAACCAAACATCCAAATATATATAATAATTTCAGAAAATTATTTCTTTGTATCAAAATATAATTTTTGGTAAAATTATTTCATTTACCCACTTTAAAAATAATACTATGTCGGTTTATCTTGTTTAATAGTTTAGAAACCTCTATCGATATGGTTGTACTTCCTATACTGACAAGAAATCATAAACACTCAACCGATAAGTCAACACAGTATAAAACAGTTTTTTATATTCACTAACAAATATGCGCTCATAGCTATTAATACTCTCAACTCATTCTAGAGTACTATTGACTCTATCATTAATGAGTAATTCCCACCAAAGCCAAGATTATCGCCAACCTAAGCTCTGATACCACTGTGACGACCCATCCTTCTCGACCCTCGAAAATCTTCACAAATACACTACTGTATAATATGCTAACAATCGAGTGCCTGAAAAACAGATTGCTAAGGAAAGAAAGAAGGAGGTAGAAGAAGAGAAAACAAACAACATTTGAAAATCACAATCGTAGAGGAATAAAATATAATAGATAATAAATGATCTTTACACAAAAGAAACTATATCTGTTTATACATTGCATTATCAGAATACATCACAATCAAAACAATTACTGGATAGTTATGTTAACACGTCCACACAACAACTAATTATATAGCTTATACAACACAACGGAAAATTCATCAAGTATGAGTGATACGTCTCGCCTTCCAGGTCGTCTCCTGAGCTCTACAACAACCTATCATGTATTTCTAATACTCGGTCTGACCCGAGCATTATAATAAATAACACCTGATTCAATCTGGAAAACCAGCGTGAGAAAAATACACTCAGTTTAATTATTAAATTCCAAAATCCTTTGAAATCAAAGATATCTCGTAAGACCATGCCACAAATAAACATGCTGGGTTTTTACCTTATGATAACCAAAACATTTCTTATAAAATCCTCTGATATTGTAGAAGTGTCTAAGTACAAATACTTATTCAAATAGCCGAAATTGTTACATTATTAAATTCCAGCAATGCTAAGGTTTATAATCAAAACCGTAAAAGGCACGTAGGGAGAATGGATTTTCAACTAATGACTAGGCACTGGGGTACCACCTATCATGGCACCTGGTCTAGATCAGCATACCAAGGACCCTTCCGTTCCCCTACAACACAAGATCGGACTACCCCTTACTGGATAGCCCGAGTAAGATCACCCCGCAGTTGGGATCAACAACCGTCCACACAGCCGAATAAAAAGGGACCTCTAGACAGGGATAACCTTACCCTAATTGGGTGCTACCCACTTAGCCTTGCTGCATAACCCCTGATTTTCAGTCATTCCTAGTTGATTAAGCTCGAGGATAAGTGTTACCTTTTTAGAACACATCTCACTTAGAATGCTCATAGTCCTCGTGACGATGTTCTGAAAGCATTCATCCATACAAGTCTATTAAGGGTTCGAACGGAACCGAATGCACTACTCCTACTACATCCATTTTGGAATCACCCTTAAGATTAGTTGCGATTAGCCCTTTCACTTCACGGCTCCATCTTCGATTCCAAGCTCTTGTCTTCATCACCAAAATGTACTCCTTGGATCAAAGTGGTTTTCGGATCTAAAATCCGATCCCGGTCTCTTCGAAACAACGTTAGCTGTTTCCCGGTAAACTCAACCCTGATTCTTTAGGAATGCTCAGACGAGAATAAGATCAAAGCTCACCTCCTAACCGTATGTGGACAGATTTCCTTATAAATGTCCTAGAAGAACGAAAGAGTTTATACGTATAGTATAGCACCTCGAAAGGTAGCTGTATCATATAATTCTCATACCTCTTCTAGGTATTCCAACGTTATATTTCGTTCTAGATTTGATAATCGGTTATTTAACTATCAAATAAACAATCAATTCAACCAATTATTTTATTTCCACTAAAAAGCTCCAAATCTTATTAAATTAGATTTTTAATTAATTTAAATCACTTTACCCAAAATTGTATACTTAAAACATTTAAAAATAAAATTACTTAAAACACTTTATTCAAAATGATAATTCTGAAAATCTTTAAAATTTCCAGACAAAACTTAAGCCAAAACTACCTTTTTAAAATAAAGCCACTCTGTAAAATACAACTATTTAATAATTTCTTTTTGATCATAATACCAATTTAATCTTTTTAAAATCATTACTACTATATCTAACTAAATAAATATTTACTTTAAAGATTTTAAAAAAATTTAAGAAAATAATTTCTCCGAAATATTCTTTTTAAAACAAACTTTAAAACTTTAACTTATGCTTAAAAGTTATTTTTGAAACATACTTGGCTTTTCAGGAAATACACTTCTATTTCTATATAGCCCATTTAATCCTTTATAAATCCTGCTCGATTTATCCCAATTTAATTCACGTCCCAATCCCATAAATTCTTTCAATACTTTAAAAATAAAATCAATTTTATTTCTGTAACACATTTCCATCTCCTTATAATCACTTCAAAAATATGTGCTTAAATTATTTAAAATAAGGCTACTAAAATTACTTAAATAAAAATAATACTCAAGAAATTCTATAAGAGTTCCCAAGTAAACTTAAACCAAAATTTCCCTTTAAAATAATGTTGTTTTATCAAATATCTATGTTAAAACTCTCCATTAAAATCATAATACTAATCTACCTTTAAATATAATTAACTACCATAATTAACTTTAGTAAATATTTACTTTTCACTTAAAAATTATTAAAATAATAAATTTCTAAAAACATTCAATAACATTTTTAAACTTCTAATTTATACCTTGAAATCTTTTCTTTAAAATATACTTAATTTTCCAAGAAAATATATTTTCCTACTTTTAAAAATAAAATCACCTTTTCATTTTAAAAGTGAATTACAACTTTTCTTATAAATTCCCACAAGAATCTATACTTTCAAATTTATCCACTGATAAATATTCCACTTCATTTATAATCCAGTTTGCAAATTTCCATTCCTCATTTCCTTTTAAATCACCGTTTCTAAAACACCTAATCAATTCAAACTGATTTCCTAATTTAAATTCCCTTTAAATTTATTTCTCGATTTATCCAAATTCCCAATAATTATTTACATAAAATTTCTTTCATTTCCTTTAAAACCCTATTTAATCTATTCTATATTTTAAAATACCAAATTATTTATTCATCCAAACCATAACATTGATAATTTAATTCCTATATAATCTATCACATAACATATCATAGATATGAAAAAATTTACAATATTTTGAGGAATCCAGATGGATCCCTCCAACCCGTCTTCTAGCATCCATAGATGTTAGCATAATATAAAAATACCAATTCCACTAAGAGGTGGAATATTGAGGTATAAAGTGTCATCCGCTATTATATGGGCACATATGGTCTCATCCGTTATAAAATGCAGGAAATCAATCACTCCAATATATATATATAGATAATTTCATATCCAAACTGATAATAATATTCATATTCAACCAATAAATCAATAATTTAAATCTAAACTATTTAAATTAACTAGTCAACCAGATATGAGTGAGACTAACTCACCTTTAGTTGGTGTTCCAATTTTAAATTAAATCGAGCCCTTCGATTTAATCTAAAATTCTCATTTGCACCAAACGCTTCTGAATCTACTGCAGCGCGTAGATCGCATTACTGCGATTCCGGGGCTTCCTGTTTCGTCGGAATCTAACCATGCATGCAAAAGTTATAGTATTTTAAACTTTCGAATATAATATATAGAAACAAGTTTCTTTTATATATTTTTTATAGGACTACGAAATCATGGACGTCAAATCCCTTCAACAAATCCAGGCTAACCCCTAATCTATTCCTTCTTCATTCGCCCTAGGGTTTCAAAACCCATAGCCGCATCTAACATCAGCTAACCGCGACCATCCATATTCACCGTACCACGATCCATCACCACCGCACGAACGGCCATTGAGAGCTCCACCAATGCCTTTGACCCTGATAAACTCGAGCTTCCTATCAACACACAAATCGTGATTGAACGGCCCACTAAAACGAGCAGCCCACGCCTCCATCGTCCCCTCATACGCGATCTCGACTGTTGATTGGGTCGAGCTCGATGAGCTCTCCATCTTTCCAGTTAGTGACGTTCGATGATAAAGCTTGGATCGTGAGAAATCGAAGGAAAACGTGAGAGCATTTCGGCCATTGGTTATGTTGAGTGGCGGCCGTGAATAATTACTTAGGTTTTACTGTATAAGCACACACACACACACGCACACACACACACACATATATATGTTTATAAATTAATTTAATAATATTTTCACAAATTACCAAACTTTCAAACGAATTCCAATTAAACATGCCGACAAGCGTTTAAAATGTTTTACCCATATTCCGAACACAATGAAACGTGTTTTGGGGCCCAATTCAATCATATGTGGAAGATAGCGTTTTGAATTGACTTAAAATATTCAATTTTAAATTCTAATTTCAATGTGTTTCTCACCCATACGAACAAACGATAACTTCAAATGCTATGAAATTTGAAATCCAATAAGAATTAAATATAATGGATCCAATGGAATTGGTTTCGTCGAATTTCAAGACTCTGTCCCGAAAGGCTATTTTAACTCGTCGATTTATTCGAGCGATTTTCAAAATCGTCAAAATCATTTAAAATTTCGCTTTTAAAACTTTACTGACTGAATTATAAATGATATATAATTTATATTCACATTAGAAATCATTCCAATTTATTTTAAATCAGAATCTAATTATTTGCATTATCACCATTATTAAATTAATATACATATCCCAAATTTAACCTATCGGCTTTGGATTTCATCCAAAGGTCCAATATTAAGATCCAAATTCAGGTAGACTTTAAATAAATTTTAGAAACCATTTCCACAACTATATACGCCTACATTCATAAATTATCCTAATTTCAAGTATTAAATTATTATTATCCAAATCTAATTGAATTTCCATATTTGAAATTATAGCTAACCTTATTGATTTAACCGAAATCTCTTATTTCAAAATCAATTAACAATCCACATTCAACTTTAAAATAAATTAAATGTTCAAACTTAATGATCAAAATTTCTGGGTTGTTACAAATAGATTTGACTATTAAGGTGCAAGAAGAGACGAATATTTGCGAAATGATCTTCGATGACTTGGAGTTAGATGATGTAATGAGGTAGAAGTTTACCTCTAGATTACTCCAGAGATGAACAATGAACTGGCAGAGTACCCTTATTGCTTTGATTCCCGAGGATCATTTTACTTGGGACAAGTTCATAGTTCACTTTGAAGGAAATTTATCTTGACTTCTTAGAAGTCGATGTTGTTTGGGAAGTTCACCAACTTAAAGTAAGGCGATCTGTCTATGTTGGAGTATGTGGCTAAATTCGATATGCTATCGAAGTATGGTCTATCTTTCATTGATATTTTATATAGAAAGGATGGAAAATTTATCGTTGGGTTGAGCGATCAGCTTACAAAGCTATTGGTTGGTCACTTAATGAGAGCTTTGTGAAATTGATCGAAAATGCTTTATGATGTGAGAGCCTATACCCAACGCAGAAGGATTGTCCTGAACTAGCTGAATAGGGACAAATCGAGGAAGCATATGTATTGGTTGTCGTTTCTATTTATTGAGTGCTCCATCGATGAAAGAGAAGGGAACAGGAATTACCACTTGAGGTATGCTTCCCACTTATGGCGATTCCATTTGTATTTTATTTGACATTGAGGTTCCATGTTCCTTCATATCATGTGATTTATAGATAGATTGGAATTAAGTCCCAAAATAGTTAACTGGCCTTTAAATTATGACACCGTTGTTGAGGTCTCAACTAGACGATACATGTGTAACATCCTATATTTTTTCATTGGAAATTAATACTATGGATGACTGCAGCATTCGTAGCGCTTAGTTTCGGACCTCAAAATGCAGAATGTTATCACATGGTTTGTCTACACTTAGTTATATATGGTTTGTTGAAGCTTTCTCTTATCCTATCATGAATGTTTTTTTTGTTTGTTATTGATTTTTTTTGGTGTTTAATTATGTTTATATTAGAGTCTAGGAATTGACTGGCCGAAGGGGTATGGAATAGTCATGGATTGCAAGAGGCCATTGGTGACGATTGGGACCGACGATGAGCGAAAGGTAGTGTTTGGCTTCTCATCGGACGAAGTTAGCTTTCTATATTCACTTGACATCCCACACGATGAGCTATTGTTTGTGCCTGTAGCGAGAGAGTTTATGGACACATTCGATGAGGTAACTAGATTACCACCTTGTTGGGATTGAGTTCCGTATCGATTTGTTTAGAGGTGCCTGACCAATAGTTATGCCTTTAAGGCATATGATCCCCATAGAGCATAGGAGACTAAGGGTGCGAGTGGATCACCTATTGACACGACTGTTCAATTGTAGGAGCACATTAAATGGGATGTACCATAGTGTTTGCCACTAGGGTGGATAGCTCTTTGAGGTTATATGTTGATTATTGTGAGCTAACTAAGCTGACGAACAAGTATCCAATCCATTTATTGACGGCTTGTTTGATCAGCTCCATAGCATGACGCGTTCTCTCAGTTGGATCTTATGATGAAGTTTCATTCACTGAGAGTATCTAGAGAAAGTGTGTCGTTGATAGTGTTTTGTATGCTACTTTGATTGGATGGTTATGATGTTCAGGCTATGCATCGGTATGCTTTGTCGATTTCTTGGATCATGTTTCAAGAAATTACTTGAGTGAGTCTGTGCTTGTGTTCGTTGATGATATTTTCAGTTACTCATAGATGAAAAAGGAGCATAGCATATGTTTGATGATTGTTTTAGAGGTGTTGAGAAAACATCGACTGATGATGAGAAGTTTACTTGGATTAGCGAGATGTTATATACGTTTATGAAGGACTTCTCAATGGTAGCAGCATTGTAATCGATTTAACGAGGGAGAATCAAACTTTTATTTAGGACACGAGGTGTAGACATGCGTTAGTGAGTCTAACCAAAGGGATAACGAGTGCATCAATGTTACACATTCCATGTAGGGATGAGGAGCCGATAGTACACACGCCTGTGTTAGTTAACTAGGTGCGGTATTGATGCTGAAAGGTAGGGTTGTCGCATATGTTAGTCGACAGTCGAAATCGCATGTGGGGAAGTATCTGACTCTTGATTCGGAGTCGAGGATGATAGAGTTCGCTTTAGGGATTTGGAGGAACTATCTATTAAGAGAGAGGTTCGAGTTGTTTATTGATCCTACATCATTGAAGTGTCTCTTCTTTGAAATGGATCTCGACTTTCACCAGTATTGTTGGTTGGAATTTTTGTCCTCTTATGATTTTGAAGTTTCCTAGACGTCTATAAAGGAAATGCAGTTATTGATGATTTGAGTTGGAGACATACCAGTTTAGGAGCAATATTCCTAAAGTGTACGTTGCTAGAGTTTATTGATGGTTATGACTCCAGTGCTAGATGTGAGATAGTGCCAAAGATAATGGCTAGCCTGACTATCAAACCAACTTGGATTTATCGGATCGGTACGTGTTAGAGGCATGGAGCTAGACTAGTGGAGATCATGGCTAAATTAGAAGAACGAGCAGTGTGTGTAGAGGTGAGGCAGCATAGATTCGACTGAGACTACTGGTTCTGTAGAGATGAGAGATAATTTGTTCTCTTATAGTGGGAACAGATACCTATAGACTTTAGATATGGAATGCTAAGGACTAGGAGTGAATACGATAACATCTGGGTCATAATCAATAGAGTGATGAAAAATCTAGAATTATTTTCGTTAAGTCCGGTAAAATGACATTGAAATTTGTTGAGTTACATGTGGAATAGATAGTGTGATTCCATTGTGTGCTAAGAACATTGTAAATGGCCGAAACCCATTGTAAACTAGTGGGTTTTGGAAAAACTTACACGAGGTAGTTGGTTATTTGGAACCAAATTTACTGGATGACATCAAAGCTGGGCCAGGACATTGAGACATCCTAGGCCTATTCGTACGGATAGACGTGATAAGAAATAGGTTAGGAGGAAGGCAATAGACTAGTAAAGTTCAGTGAAAGTGAAAGTGAAGGCGATTGCATATGGGAAATCGATGGAAGCATGAGGACAGCTTGTCCGAAGTACTTCATTATGAGAGATCTCTATATAACACTTGAATTTGAAGCTAAGTGTTTTGTGAAAATATAAAGCTGAGTTTATATAACACTTGAATTTAGAAGATTGTAGAATTTAAACAAGTTGTGAATTTGTTGAACGTTCATGATAAGTAAAACAAATTTGATGTTTTGGTATATACTCTTAAGATATAGTAGAGTATTATACGAGTATGAACTTAAGTTATAAAATGGTTAAAAACTTGAAGTTATGTTTTATAAAATGCTTCATAAATGATTTTAGTATTTAAAAAGATATACTATTAATGTAAATGAATATGACAAAAAGGTTATTGGTGTAGTTAAGAAACCAGTAGGATAAGTAAGGAAGTAATACATAGACCGTTTTATTCGCATGACTATCCTTGATCTAGGATTCAAGTACATAGTTCCAAGGTGATTTACACCGGACCAAATAAGGACTTTTCTGTCGATTCCTGATGGCAAACACTTGATAAGGATTTTTGGCATGAGCTCGATGTTTTCAATCATAGTATATGGATATGGGAGAGAATAAAGGTTTCTAATTAAGGAAGCAAGTCAGTGTCCGCACTAGAGAGGTTAAGTGGTTAATACTAGTTGAGAAGTGAAATTTATGTGATCAAGCAAGTGACCAGATTTGATATTGCGTACGGATGATTCATGCACATCGTATGCGCTTTAGTACATTTCTATAATATATTTGTGGTTTATAGAGAGTTTAGGAAATAAATCTTCAGATTGTTCTAAGGTAACGTGAATAATCGTCTAAGTAATAACCTGAGGCGGTTTAGGGTAAGGTATGCTTAGCAGAATGTTTATCCCCCTTGGGTTGTGGGAGAGTTTTGAAGCTGGGCATCCCGTGAGGCTTGTTTGCTAGCGATTGCGAATATTATTGGGTATTAGTATATGCTTGTTTCTTTGATAGCTTAGTTAAAGTGCGGTGAAGAAAGGATGCTCAGGATGCTACAAGGACAACGAAAGGAATTTTTAGAGAGTTCTATCTAGTGTTGCATATAGACTAAGGGTTCCTTCTTATCTTATATCGTATGTCTTTTGTAGTGTTATCACCATTTGGGTGGAGTCATTTAGTATGCATTTGGTTTGCAATTTAGTTTGCATATATTTTCAGCAGTACTCTATATATGTATCTCGTTCTTCTAGCTTCTTTGATTATCATTTCTATCTGAATTTCGAGGATAAAATGTTATAAGTGGGGGAGAATGTAGCGACCCGTAATTTCGAGACTTCGTCTATGAATATCGAAACGTTTTGATATACAGTTAATTATTATAAATATTATTTTATAACCTTGTTAAACATATTTTAATTAATGAATAATGATAAGAAACACATTTTTGAATTTTTTTTTCAAAATTATATAGTTCAAAGAACGATAATGTGTACGAAAATTGGTTTATCGATAAATAGTTTTTCATTGATATAAATTATTCAAACGCTATTGTACTAAGATAATAAACATATGAACATAGTAGGAACTAATTAACTCATTTTGCTTCATTGATTAATTAGAATGCCCTGGAAGCTTCTAATGGATAAGAGATGTTTGAATGAAAGGGGTAGCTTAGTGATTTGCTAAATGTAAGAGGTGTAAAGAAGAAGCGATGGGCATGTGGAGGGATGAGCCTTCCATGGCATGATGGAGGATGGGAGCAAGGTTAGGGAGCAACATTTGAAACTATAAAAGGAGGGGAATACCCCTTGAATCTATTTCAAAAAATATACATTAAAAGTTATCACTCTTTCACCTTTTGTTTTCAATAATTTCCTAGAAAAATAAATTTCAAACAACTCCACATTAACTCAAACTTAGATGAGGGCCTTAGGAAAACATCACAACACCTTCTACCAAGTTTAGGCTTATATCATGCTTGTTTGTTTGCTTAATGGTGAGCTAACTCACAACCTTGAATGGAAATAAATGCATATATGTGCTTGTGTTTGAATATATAGAATGCGTCAGTGGATATTGATATATGTTGTAATATTGATATATATATATTTGTAATATTCTTTCAACTCTTTCTTTGAAACCAATCAGCATATGTACATATGTATGGATTTAAATTGACTTGTATAACTTGTAGTATAGCTTTGGAACAAAGCATATAGGTTGTAGTTGAACATAGGTTTGAACTGTACTTGGATTTGAAAATGCTCTTATTGCTATAATCGCTATGGATGCACTTAGGAAGTGCCTTATGTTCAACAGTTTCTATGGAACTTTGTAGATGGATCCTTTGGGGTTTCTCACCGTATTTGTGATGTTCTATATGTATCCTTGCTACCTTGAATAGTTTGATTGTTAAATTTTGAGTAGCATATCAAAAAAGGGCCAAACTTACACTTGTGCAAAACTACATGTTTTCGCCTTTATATTGGATTTTAAAAGTTTGAAATGATATTTAAATTGAAGTACTTTGTTTCATTTTTTATATGTATTTTCTAACTCTTATTAGAGTATTCTAAAAGTGGTTTGATATTTTGTGAAATTTTTAGAATTAGTTATGAATTTTAAAGAATAGGTTTACTTTTAAAATATAAGGAAAAAATGGTTTTCCAAGTTTCAAAGTAATTTTATAAACTTATTACTTTAAAGTAATATTTTGGATAAATGTTTTAAAACCTATTATAAGTATTTTAAAGCATTTTAAGCGTATCTATTTTTTTGAAAAGTAGTTAAACATTTTATTAATATCTTATGAAAATATATTATCTTTTAAATAGTTTTATCAAATATCTAGTTTTATAAGTAAACTACTATACATATATTTATATATCCTTTTAAAGGTTTTTGCATTATAAACAAAAGGTTTAGAAAGGGGTTGGCAATTTCTTAGTGTCCAAATCATTGTTAGTTCGATTATTTGTTTGAAAAATAATTAACCATGCTTAACGCTAAAAGCCGACGAGGTAGATTTCTCTATTTATGAGAGTTAAAATTGATTTCGATTAGAGATAAAAGCAATAGTATTCTAACCTACTAAGTTCCTGCTTGACTGAGATTAACTAAGTTGTATTATTAGAAATATGTTAATCTTACTCGTTTATGGAAGTCATTAATAATATACTCAACATTAAATGCCGACGAAGTAGGCTTGTCTACATATGAGAGTCAAAAATTAAGTGCATCAGCAAGGCTTTGTTATGAAGCCATGCTCCAACTTACCTAGCTTCACTCTTGATGGAGGGATGGGTTGGAATGTCGAAAATGTTTTAAGTGTACGAACCTCGATTTGTAAAAGCGTATGTTTTTGGCTAGATAGTCGATTAGTAAACTTTTGAACTTGACCTAAATTTAACATATGGAGTATCTAAGAGCTTCATGACTTCATACCCTTTGAAAACTCCCAAGGATGAGCATTGGTATAAAACATCTCTAGCATTAAGGACTTATGTATGCGATATCCCTAGGGGATGACCCTTCTTTCTATAGTTTAATTGCTTATGAAAGAACATGATTTGAGTTTATCGAAAATTCATCGAATTAGTCTTGAAGAGACCTGGATCGATAAGTGTTTTACTTATCGAATACCACTTCAAAACTAGTATACGAATCTTATGTTTTAGAAGTGGTTGTTAAGTGGAAAGCTATAGAGTTGAGCTATCTATCCTAAGATTAAGTCCAAGGAAGTGTTCAGCGTTAGCATTCTTCGGATGACTTATGCGAGAATCCATGGAGTGATTTGTGTTCTGTTCGAGTGATGAAGACTCATGTGATAGATGCCAAATGGGACCTCAACATCAGAAATGGAAGAAAATAGAGTAAGGGAATTACTTGGGTTTTTCTAACCTTTGATAGGGTATTATCAACTCGATATCTAGAGTATGCTTACCGATATGTTGTTACTGGGAGTTGACGATTTTCGAGATCACGTGTTTAGACATGGACCGACCACGTTTTTCTTAATATTTAGTCTAGAGATATACGACGCTCGAAGGTAGTTTCTTACACTTGTGCAGGAGATTGGATTTCATGTTGACAGAAGGAATCTGCATGGAAAATCCAATATGCAAACATACCTTAGCGGTTTTTACTGTACCCTAAATATGTTGTGGTGTGATCAATGTAAAGCAGCATAGTTATTTAAGATAATTTATATTCTACACCTTAGTCATCATCTATTATATCACTATTTTAACTCAATGAATGGTTAGTTTCTTTTGAGGGGAAACTATTATGGTAATTCATAAGGTCTCGTTTTTTACTGTTACATGTATTCATATGCCACTAGTTTTCTCATACTAGACTTATATTTGACACTTGATGGTTTTTTTCCCTAAATTCCTCATGTATTCTTTTGAGTAGGTTTATTAAAGCAGGTTTCACTTGGATGCTTCATAGTTTGGAAGACGAGCTAGAGGCTTCTGTTATCTATCTATTTCTATTTCTATTGCATTGTATTATATATGTATATATCAGCACTGTGAGGACAGATGGTTATAATTTTCTAGGCTGATGATAGTACTTAGATTTTGTAATTAGGAAATTTAAATATTCAGATTAACTCTTTATACTGTCTTTTGATATTATTTACTATCATTCCGTTGTGATATTATGATGTCTTTTTCTTTCTTTCTTGTTTTATTCCTTTTTCTTTTATATTACCCTAATAATTCGTCTTTCTGACACTTGAGTGCTTGGCATATGAATACCATGGATGTATTAGTGTCAACATTTAGGGGTCAAAATTGTAGGTTGTTATACCATTAGTAAATGTTAGAATAAATCATTTGAAGTTGAACAGAAGTTACCAGAAATTTTATCTAGAACTCTGATAAACATAAACGCTGAAACCCATGCTTGAATCGATAGAGAGACAGTAAATATAAACAAGAAAAATAAAATTTAATAATCTGGAAAAACCACAAGTCAGATGTCGGAATTAGGCGGTCAGATGTCTGAATTAGATTAGAGATGATTGAATACAAACTAAGAGAGAAAATAGTACAACATAAGCTAGATTCAGATGTCTGAATAACCCAACCAGACATCTGAGCTGAAGGGTCAAACTTCTGAGTTGAAGGTTTAGTCAACAGAAAGCATGGAGTTCAAAACAGAAAGAAAATAATATAAACAGGCTCACGTCCGAGTACTAGAACCAGACGTTTAAGGTAAAACCAGATGTATGAGAGTAAGAGTCAGATGTTTGAATATGGAAAATTTATTTTTATTTATATATATATCATGAGGTCAGATGTTTGACTAGTAGGATCAGAAGTCTGAGCTAAAGTAACATGCCAGATTGAACCTAGACCTAGACCTAGTATAGGCCATGTAGAATGGGTCTGGGGAAACTTGTTCCCACTTCTTAGTTATTCGGGAGTACGTAAAACTGAATGGAGTGAGGCAGCAGGCTAGAAACATATCGTTTTTTGGGTAGCATCCTAGGTTGTCGCTATATGTAGTTGGAATGCAACATTCAACATGGTGGGAAACTATATCACAAATAGGAGTTTATATCATCCATATCCTGTCCTAGCCACAAATTCATGGAAGTTGGAAAGAGAGAATGAAGACGTCCGTCAGAGAAGGGCGGATCTACCCTTAATTGCTACTTATGTAATGATATAGAACTTAGGAAGCAGACTAGCAAGGGGATGTACTAATGCAAGAGGGCAAGAACCCATTAGATAGTGATTCAATGAATGGATCTGGCACTGAATGCATACCTATCTTAGAACACTACTATAAGATGGAAAAAACCATCAGATACCGATTCTACAATGAGTCGGGCATTGGATGTATATTCAAATAGATGTAACCTAAGTAATTACTACTAAAGATGTTAGTTTATGTTTTTATATATATATATATATATAGTTTGGTGGACAACCATTGAGACCATGTACTAAAGATGCCTCTAGGAATTTCCCTATTCTAGTATGCTCCACCTGTGAGTGGAACTTTCATGAATTATAACTGGAAATCTAGAGTGATCAACTTAAAAATGTAAAATGACTAGATCCTTTTATATATAACACACTGTAAACACCCTAGGTGTAGGATATAAATGAACTTGAGCAAATTATTTACACCATACCACTAGTGATATAATTCATTCACCGGACTTTTTCCAATCCCCTCCATTTCTTCCTCTTATTACCTATTACAGGAGGATACAGAAGTAAGTGAGTTGATTTGATCCTAGCGTGTGGAGAAGGTGACATTTCGATAGAGATTTATCTATTAGAGCCTCTCTTTATGTATCTCATTTTATCTATTTTGCATACTATTACTGTGGAGTTGTTTGGGAGTTTTATCTATTATTTAGACCTATTGCTATTTATCAGACATATGTTGTACTTACATTTGGAAACTTGCTATGTCGATTATTGCATGGACTACAGTTATTATGTGGCTGTGTTATTTGAATTACTTTCAGTAGTTATATTTTATTTCCTTCCACTACGAGATCTAAAAGTGTAGAATTATTTAATTTATAATTGTCTCTGTATCATTGTAAATTACCTTTAAAACCTAACAATTTGTACTTCTTGACATGACGATGGTGTCACATTTGGGCTTTGAATCAGTGTATCCAAAGGTTTAGGTTGTTTTAGTTGGTATTAGAACTTAGATTAAGCAATTCCTACAAAATTAGGGCATATAAGAGATCATACTTGTAATTTGCTATTATCACATATACTAATTAATATGCCATAGCTTATATACTCTACCTCATAAGATATTTGTTGGCTTATCCCTTATATAAGTAGACAACTGTGCGTTAAGATAAATGTTAAGATTGTAACAATAGGGGTGAAAAATAAACCCAACATGTTTACTCCACAAATAATTGCAGATAGAAGTTCCATATACCAACTAATAGTAGCAAGTAAGTTAAGAATTTAAGGGTGAATAGAAGAAGAGTTATACCATTGGACCCATATAAAAAGTGTTATGTTGGTAAGGCAAAATAAAGGTATTAAAGAAGCACCCTTTAAGGTTAGAGTAAATCTTCCTACTTAAAGTGGAAGCCCAATAATTGCAAAAGAAAAAAACCCCATTTGACTAAAATTTGTAGCTAAAGTGTCCCTACATTGGAGTTGGAAACTGTATTGGAGAATAAACTTGATTTGTGAAAGAGAGGGGTTGAAACCCTTATGCACTTAAAGCATTATAAGTTGTAGTTAGGCTTATGTAAATTAGGTTGTTTTTATTCGCTCCAATTTAAGTATTAAACCATTAGGAATGCAATCTAAAAGTTAGAAACATTGAATATTTGCTAATTTTAAAGAAAATATTTGCTAATTAGTGTTTGAGATTTTTAAAATATACACATATACATACAGACATACGCACGTACGTACATGTATACATATAAATATATGTGTGTGTGTCTATATATGTGTGTGTACCTGTTTGTGTGCGTGTGGGTAGAAGTTGAAGTTTAAACTCGTAATTCCTTTTTTAAGCTTCAAACATAGAAATAAATTAATAAGTAATTTTTTGAAACTGCTTCAAAGCTTTTATTTCTACAAATGTGTAAGGCACAGGGTTGCACTTACCTTTGACGCATACTCAACTTTTGACAATGAAACTATTGGAAAGTAAATTGAAAAGTATGTAGAATTCAAAATTTTACAATGTCATTGTTTTATAAATGTTTTTAATAAACTTTGAAAAAAATAATATGTTACCATACTCTTAGGTAAAAGCTTCTTAATTATAAAAGTAAAAGTTTAAAAAATTAACTTTTACATATTTGCTTTTCTATGGAACCGTTCAAATAAAAGGATGTATTTAGATTAAAGAAATATGTCAAGAATTTGGTCAAAAGGAAATGTTTGTTAAATTTTTCAAAATATTTTGGAGTTTTAGAAGCTTTCTAGTTTTGCATTATGCCTATCCAACTTTGATTTTTTTGGCTCTTGTTTTCCCTTACTCTAGTTTCTTATAATCAAATGTAAGATTTGTAGCAATTTGTAAGAACAACTGCCTTTAATATAGCGATCTAACCAATAAAATCACTAAATGGATTGAGGCCAAGATTAGCTGAACCATTCTAAATTACCATGTGTTCTTTTCTACACTTTTTAATTCACCTTTCTTCAGTCTTTATTCTCCACTCAATCATTTGCGTGTTTGAGTCGTTTTTGGTTCAAACATTTTGGTGCTTTCACTGAGAATTGCTTAAATTCATTGATTTGAGACTTGAAAAGATTCTAAATGACAAGACAATCAACTAGGAAGACCATTGTTGGAGGAAATCAACAAGGGGTAGCCAAAAGGCGTCCTTAGTAGCCAACCCCTTTCCATCTACATAACTAGGGATGAGATGGAAACCATGGTGAAACAATGCAGGAAAGGATGATGACTTGATAGGAAGATATGACGGACAGTTTCCTCAGGAGAATGAAACAAACAAGAGCATATGGAGTTGCGGAAAATCAAAAATAAAGACTGAAAGCTGAAGCAAAGCACCTGAGAGTCGAGTGGGACAAACTACTGCGAACCTTGAACAGGTTGCATGGAATTCGAACAGATCTACTTGGATACGAAAGGACAAATCCCCTATCGTAAGCCCTCAAGGAGAGCGCCTACCAACCCTGAGAGGACATTAGGAAAGTATTGTTTATTCCACGAGCTAGATGGGGACAACACAAATTATTGTAGACACTTGCATAATCTGATCGAGGAACTGGTCAGAAACAACTAATTACAACAGTACTTGAAAAGCCGAACCGTAGTAGTGGTGGAACATGAGCAGCCGCCAGCGGTAGAAAATGGAAGAAGCCTTAGATCTACGCCGAGGATAGTCATCTCATGATCAGGGTGACCGAGGGATAGGTTTGTTTCCCTACCTTGCCATTCTATTCCTAATAAACGATGCAATATCACAGTCAGACCACTTACCCATGTGCGAAATCTTGATCAATCCCTAAGCACACTCTGAGTTGGACGCAAGATTATGATGCCCGGTGGAGTGGTTATCTTAATGTTAGGTTTTTTGTTTGTTGTGCTTTGAATTTGGATCCAGTAGATGTATCCCTGCTTATTAAAAAGCTACATAAAGATAATAACCATAAAAATGCAAATCCTTTCGCCAAAGCCAGCGGAGGGACTTGTACGATTTGGATTAAGCCCCCGACCATAGAGTGTGGGCCAGAGTAGAATACAAGTCCCCTCGTCAGAGAGTAAGCGGATGAACTTGTATTATATTAACCGCTTTATGTCCCAACTAAAAAGTCGGGAATAAGAGTGTAGGTTCATGTTCCCTTGCCGAAGAGAGACTGATGGACTTGTATGATTTTGATTGTGTTGTATCTGTTCGAAGAGATGGCATCGGAGTGCTAGGAGTAAGTCAATTTATCGGAGAGTGGGTAAATGGGTTACCTTATCATTGAACCCCCTCATCGGTGAGTGACCAGATTGGGTTAAGGTAGGGTTCATGGAGACCATGGATATGATCGTGTTAAGTCACGATCATAGAGTAGGGACCGGAGTGCAGGAAGTAGGTCACTTCGCCAGAGAGCGACTGGATGGGATTATTTTTTATTGAACTCCCTCACCAAAGAGTGAGCGGATTGGGCACAAAAAGGGTCCGGAGAGACCATGGATTTGATTATTGGCCTCTAACGGCCGCGAAACCAATTAACGATCCAAAAGATTGTGGATTTAACTATCGGCCCTGAATGGACATGCATTTGACTAATGATTCAAAGAGATCATAGGATTGATTATCGATCCGGAGAGGCCCAATACTCCATTGACGATTTAGAGAGATCAAGGTTCAGAATCAGCTGGGAAAGGCTATGGATTTCACTAACGATCCGGAGAGATTGAGATTTCAATATATGACCACTAACTTTCGGATGAACATAGGATGATTCTAATTTACAGTATAATGAATGAAATAACAATCCCAGCGGAACATAGAATGATTATCTTTGACTGACATTCAAGCAAGGACTCAAGTCCACAGCTATCATGGCCTAGAACGACCTTAGATTTATAGGTGAACCAAAGGAAACAGATGATTTGCCACTGTTTGATCAGTTAATAGGCAGAAAATTGAACCACTTATGGCTCATCAACTTCGACATTTTTTCTTAAGTAAATCAAGCCTACCGTTCGTAAGGCATGCTTTAAAGGGCAAGTGTTACGGTTGAATTTGTCATAATCTTTGAACACAATTAAATGATCGAATCATATGGGCAAATGATGGAGAAAGGATCCAAGGACTTTGGGAATATCATAAAAATACAAGAAAAAATAAATATAAAAAATAAGAAATTTTTTTTGAAAATTTGGAAGTTCAATTTTTTTAAGAGCCAATTTAGACCAAACACAAAAAATAATGAGCTCAGACTCAAAGCAGGGTTCCCTAGAAATAACTCCAAGCGCTACCTAAAGCAATTTATGCAGAAATCCAAAGCACGGTTCGAAGTTGGTTCGACACTGATTCAAGTGTTTGGATCGGTTACAATCCATATGGACTTGGGTCGGACACACAAAAGCCTTGGATCTGACTCTAAGCAAGCAAACTCGAGTCGAACAAAAAAATGTCTTAGGTCGGACTCACAAAAGTCTTAGGTCTGACTCCAAGCAAGTGAAGGAAAACTTAGAGCACAAAAATCTTAGAAAATCTTTAGGTCGAGCCCAAAGAAAACACTAAAAATTTTCAGGTCGAACTCTAAGTCGGTTCATTTTAACAAAGATAGAAGCAAACACAAAATCCAAAGTTCAAAAATATAAAAAGTGTTGGATCAGTACCGATCCATAACGATTGATGAGGTGGCAACCATTTTTCCACGAGAATTGGTCTTTGGTGTGGAGAACGAGGTGGAGAAAATGGGCGGTTTTTCAGGTCATCTACTACTATAAATAGTTGGACAGCCTCATTTTGAAGGATTGTTTTCACTACTCTACAAGTTTTCTATAATTCTACTGTGTTATCACGGATTTATACCAATCCATTTTACATGTATACTGATCCGCAATAAGAGAATTGTAAACATCACTATAAACCAATAATAAAGTTAACTGGACATAGACCAAGATTAGCCAAACCACTATAAAACACTGTTTGTTCTTTTCTTCCCCTTTTTAATTTACTTTTCTTAACCTTTTATTCACTATTCATTCATTTGGGTATTTATGTCTTTTTTGGTTCAAACACTTACTAATTTTGTGGAAAATCAAAGATTTTTGATCTAAAAACTAAAATTAGTGTTACTATGATTATCACTTGAACTAAATTTTTTAGATTGGAGTCAGATGAATAAAGGTACGCAACCTAAAAAAATTGAATTGATTATTGTAATCTACATAGTGTAATCAAGATGCCAATGTGCTAAGGACTTACTACTATTGAAAATTATAGAATTATGAATCAATGGAATATTTTGGGTAAATAAAAAAGTTAAGTAAGGATTTAGTAGCATTTTCAATCAACATTCGAAATAGAATGGTAAGGTATCGATTGCGATTATTTGTAATAGTAAAGAGTGAACACCACTTCATGTTTTTCTACCCAATAGGCTCTAAGTTTCTTAATCTTTGTGTAATGACCTGCATTTTCAACACCCAAAAGTCGATATTAATACTTCCATGGTATTCACATGTCAATCACCCAAGTGCTAAAAATACGGATTGTTGGGGTGAAAGAAAAGAAAAGACAAAATAGAATCTCACATTGTGGCGAGTAATATATAATATCCAAGTTATATTTACAAAATGAAAACTTTAATATACATACAATATTAAGAGTACACTAACCTATCATCAACCTGCACAGTTATAACAGCCCGTCCTTACAAAATACTAATAAATATAAACAAGAAATGCAACGGAAATATAAAATATACAAATAGGTCATAGAGACATGCAGCTCATCTGTTGAAGCTCCAAAGCAACTGGCTAAATCTAGAAATATACTCGCATGTGACACGAGAATCATAAGAAAATAACACTCGGATCAGTGTGGCAAACCAGCTTGAGAAACTCAAATCATATGGATTTCTTTATTTATAAAACCCTTTAAAAATAAAGGTAATCTTGTAAGACCACGCCACATATCAACATCAATGGCATTTTGGCTTGCGGTAACCAAATCATTTTAATCAAAAATCTTATGATATTATAATAATGTTTAGGGTTTAAATTAAATATATAACATAGCCAAAATGCTAGCATTCACGTTCTAAAATATTTGGTATACAACTACGTAAGGCACGTATAGGAGAATGAATTCCACAATGACAAGGCTATTATGGTACCGTCTACTACACTACACCTCTAGAAAAATATACCGAGAGCCTTAGCCGACTCCTTACAAATCAAGACCAGCCTAACCCTTCTTAGATAGTACCAAATATGTCATCACTTCGGTTGTAGCTTTTAACCATACCGGGCTACTAGAAAACCCTATAAATACCGATCTAGATCGGGTGATGACTATACCCTAATGGTAACGAATCACATCGCCCTAAGAATATTCCTTGTCTCAGTCATTACCAGGTGTGAAGCTTAAGGCTACTTTTTATGTTTTCAACAAATCTCACTTAGAATGCTAACATTGTCCTCCAAGCAACAATGCAATGTCAGCATTCTTCCATACAAGTTGTTCAGGATATGAAAAAGCTGAACGTACTACTTCTACTACATCCTTTTTTGGAATCAGCCTCAGGATTAGCAGAAGATAACCCTTGCACTTCAAAGAACACCACATTTGATTACACCATCTTCAAGATGTCTCCAATTCGAACGCTTATGCTAGTTCGAAGTGGTTTTCGGATAACTTATGCTTATCTGATCCCGGTCACTCCGAACCAATAATTGATAGTTTTGATACTGGCCAAGATTTGATGTTTGGTTATTTAACTATTAAATAAGCAAACAATTCAATCCGAGATTTAATTTCATATGGAAACCAACCGCGATTAAACACATAAGCAACCATTAAGCCTCTTTTATTAATCCTTTTGTTGATTAACATCAATTTGTAAATATTTGAATCAAAATACTTTTACAAAGATATACATATGTATACTACTCATTCATTATTCATTTATATTCTTTCAATGCTTTGAAAAATATCGATATACATATCTCATCAGTATAAGTATATTCACATGACACTACACTTTCAATACTTAGAAAATGTAGCCAGATACTTATCTCAATGGTATAAGTACTAAAAAAGATTTCTTATTGCAAAAGCACACTTGATGGGTTAAAATAAACATCACTTTTAAATATTGTTTGCGACAAATCCAAACCACTTTCCTTTTGGTGTAAATAAATGAATCGCATGGAAATTAGACTAAATATACTTATCACTACTTCCCGATCGCTATCCCTCAATTAGCAAAGAAGTCAAACAAGATAGAAAACTATCATTACCTCGACATACATTCTTAATTCTCATAGATAGAGATAAGTTTCCATACCTTGGAATTTGGTGTTGAGTGTGAAAAGAATACTACATTTAATTTATAAAGATCATTTATGGAAAACAAATCTTCCACATTTGCTACATTTTTGAGATTTCGATTTACTCTATTTATCGCCTAGAAACGTAGCTAGGTAAGTCAGGGCACTAGTTACACCTGGCCTTGCCTTCGTTAAAACACTCTAATCTAGATCTCATAAATAAACGATCAATCCTCATCAACTTTAAGTACCAAGTATAGGACTACTTAATTTCCATAAGTAACAGAATTTATATCCAAAAATAATACTTCATATACTTGACATCAATCTTCGATTTCAAACTTAAACTATCATTTGCTTAACAACAACATTAATAACGCTGTTGTTAATTATTACTGTAATAACGCAGTTCGGGTATTATTACTGTAATACTGCTGTTGTTAATTAACTAATTAGTTAATTTTAATTATGGACAATTAATTTATAATTGCTATTTGTGAAACTAAATTTAGTGTTGAGAATTATTGATCAAATTTAATTATGAAATGAGTTTCATTTATTAAATAGGATTTCAATTTAAAATTTTGAAATAATATTAAATCAATTATTTAAATTTGGTGTTTAGTGTAAAGTGTTAATATTGAGATTTTTTTGTTGAAATATAATTTTTGAAATTTTTAATTAGTTTGATAAATAGAGAAATTAATTTATGATTTTTTGTAACATTGTTAGAGTAGTTGTGTTGCATTAATGATAAAATAAAACAAATTAGCAACACTTTCTATTAGATGCTTATCCATACCCACTCGGCCCATGTACCTAATACTAGTGTGAAAAATGAGATACATTCACTTCATTTCTCATTTTTACTTCAGCCGAATCAAAATCATTCATCCTCTTTCCAATTATAAACCCTAGAACCCTAAATCAAGTTGAAAACATAAGGCTTTTGTTTAATAATGATAGGGTAAGTGTTCTAAACCCTATATCTATCATTTAGAACAAAAATATAGTGATTTTTATATTATTTTAATTAGAATTGCTTGCTGGTTGAATTTTTGTTCTAGAGTTTTAGGTGATTTTGGTGAAGCTAAGGGCTTAGCAAGGATTATTTGGGGATCTAATAAGCTATAAGAAGTTAAAAGGTGGGTTGAATACTCACTCTACTAACTCACTCTGCTATCTCTAATTCATATATGTAATCGACTAGTTACTATTTAGACAGAATTAGATGCGAATTGATTTCAACAGCGAATTGATCACTTGAATTTGGGTGATTATTTGATTGCTTGCTGAAAATAAATTGTGAAAATCGCTGCAGCAAAACAGCGATATCTTATTGTAAATTGCCTCAAATTGACTTAAACTATTTATGGTAGAAATATAATTCAGTTATCTACAAGTTCACTATTAATCACCTATCGAAATTCTGTAGTTTAGAGGGCCCAAATTGAGTTTGAAACCGATGGTGTAGCTCTGCCATGTGCAATTTTTTTAAGTTGAAACTCGATATTGAAATTATCATACCGTTTGACTATTAGATCGAAATTGAGTGAAATTTTCTTCAATTGAATTTATTTTAATAAGGAACAACTTTTATGTTTACCACCTTTTGTAAATCCATAGTTTACTAAGATTTATGTGTGTTTGAAGAAGAGGTATCATCTCTGTCCTATGTTTAATCTTAGCATTGAAAAAAAGAAACTATTTTAGGCATAAATTTTTCATTACTTATTTGAATCTGATAATTTTGGAAGTTTCGGAAAGAATTAACTTTATGATACAACTTTCTTGTTTTGAGTTATGCATAGTTTTGAAGTCTAAACGGTCAAAAATTTGTTTCATTGTCGCTGCCCTGTCAATGAAGGACAGAGTTAATAGATTTAAATCCGAAAATCATTTCAGTCATAACTTTTAAACGGTAAATCCAAATTAGTTGATCTTTTCCTTATTTGAAATACAAGACTTTTTTCTACAACTTTTATGTTTTAAGTTTTGTAAAATTATGAGATTTAGATGGTCGAAAATGCAAACCTTTAAATAATAAATTTGAGTTAAACGAAGTAAATAGACAAGCTTCGTATACAAATAATTTCACGAAAGTGGACTATTTTTAGTTTACAAATCTTAGAATTATTTCAAAATTAACTTAGTAAATATTAATAATGATTTTTAGCAAGTTATTTTATATATTAAGCATGTTTAGTAAAATATTTATCGATCTGGAAATATGACTTTGGAAACACAAATCTAATCTATTTTTACATAAAAGTGATCATGGATTTGGAATATAAGTATTACGATTTATTAAATAAATAATATAGGATTCATAGAATTTGAAATGTAATTTTGAAATATATAAACGTAATATATTTTTAAATATAACGTTCTATTTTAATATGGATTTAGAAGAGTAATTAAATATGGTTTTGAAGTATAGTTTTGTGAATAATTCAACCATATGGAAATTTGAGACAAATTGGTGTATATAAGTAAAATCTTGGAATAATTCGGCGTTATGGAATATTTTAGCAAATCTATAAATATTTTTATAAAGTTAAATAATGAACGGATTTATGGAAAATTATAATGTTTTTTAAATAATAAACTCAAGAGAAAAAATGTTTTGAGAACCTTAATTCTATAATTTGAGGAGCACTAATAATCGACTTAGTGTCATCGACTGGTTTAAATGCTTTAGAAGAACACTTCGTCGAATATGATTTAACTTATTGAATAGAATGTTTGAGTGGAACCTACTAGCCCATTAGCAAATATTCGAATTTCACCGAGTAGTATGGGTTGCCTTGGTCAAATTCGTGTGATTGCTATAAGGAAGTATTTTACACTTTAGAGTTGTATTCTATTCTGGTATGCAACAAGTGGTTGCTAGATCATTAGGAGAATGTAGTTCAGGATTTCCAGTAGTATCCGTAACAAGTGATATTTTATAGCATTTAGTAAATACTTGGATTTCACCGTACCATATGGGACGTATTGGTTAAATTCTAGCGATAAGTGAAGGTGATAGTACCTGACACTTTAGAGTTTAATCTCTTTTGTTGTGCAGAAAGTGGCTGCTAGATCCTTAAGAAGTTTATTCCTAGATTTCTTTTCGAACATAATAATATAATAATATTAAATAAATGTAGATTTATCGAGTCTTGATTCCTACGATCACCTTGATCGCTATGGACTATCCTTGAGGTCATTATGTGATTCTGTGTTCCTAGGCTAAGTACCATCCTTGGTATCGGATTGGTTCGAGTGATACCAATTTGTTTGTTTGTTTGCCACGGGCTTTGAGTACAATCATTGTGATTGTTTTGGATGATCATTACGATTTGAATTAAGATCTATCCGATTTTGGATATTTGGATTCTGTGACTATTCTATGTCCGTGAAATAAATAAATAAATATATATATATATATATATGTCCTTGTGTCTTGTATTAGTGAAATAAATAAATATATTCTTGTGTCTTATATTAGTGAAATAAATATTTGTTCTTGTGTTTTGTGATAGATGTTAAGTTAATTATGTTATTCTGTGTTTATTGACTAATATGTGTTTGTGACTTCAATGTATAACCATGTGCCTTGTGATGAACTCTAAGTAAAATTAATTCCCATGACTTGTTATTTCATGGACATCTATATTTACTTATATGTTGTCTGTTATTGGGTTATATCTTGTTCTCACCCTATTGGATATTTAGAAGTAGTCTGACCCGGGTGTTATTTTGCTCGGGTCAGGCCGAGACTTCTCAGGTTATAGGATAGGTTGGCCTTTAAATGGTTATGCTAGCAGGGAGATAAACATTTGGACTTTTAGTTTATGCCATTTAGGAATTTGGTCCTTGTACATAAAATGTATAATTGAGATTAGAGAATTGTAAAACATGTATATTATGTGAGTTTACTGTTTTATTTTGTAGCTCACAATTTGTATATGTGTATAAGATTATTATTCTGATGTGATCTGTGATTGATGCTTATGTGATATATTGTTTGATCTTGAGAAATCGGTGTTTTTATTGCTTTGTACTAATATTGTACACATCAAATTTCAGTTTAGATACTAAGTAAAAAGGTATAAATGACGTGTCAGTGTTAGTATAAAGATACATTCACATTCGATCGCCTTTAACAAGTCGTATTCTCCTGATTAGCAGACAACATTATTTGTGATGTTCTTTGTTAATATGGGTATCGTGATGGGGTCGTTATAGCCGGTATCAGAGTTGTATCAGAACATTATAATATATAATATTTCAGATCTGAGACCTTGATGACTTAGAGTCATGTCCTTTGGGGTGTTTGGTAGATAATTATATGTCTAATTAGGGATAGGGATGTTAAATGATTATCAAAATAATCATTTGAGGCGCAAATTAATTTAAAAATTAAATTTAGTACATTATAATTTGTGATATTAAAACCTTTGGAGAATAATGAATAAAATCATTTTGAGTTGAGAAAATTTTGGAATTAAATTGGAGTGAATTATATTAAAGTGGACTATTTTCTTTAATAGAAAATTTGGGAAATTTGAGTGAATAAGTTTGCTTTTAAATGATCATGGAATAATTAGAGATGCACAACGCAATTTTAGCTGTAAGTGATTTTGTATGTTTTAGTTAATTGGTCGCTAGGAATTGATTGCTTGGTTGCATTTATTTAAAATTGGATGTATGCATGTTATTGATAAAAAAAATAGATGCATCTACACTTGTGATTATCTATTGTGTTAACTTATTTAGACAATGTTATTGATTGATATGAAAGACACACTCAGGAATCGATATGAAGAAGGCAACGGGAGTTAACAGATGGATGGTGGTCTATGGATACGAAGGGCATGGCCTCAGATGGATAAGAAGCAAGGACCTTGGCATCGATACGAAGGCAGGATATAGGGATCGGTAGAAGGGTTATGTGATGCCCCACCCGAGATCCACATTAACAAAGAGAATTACATAGTAATTCTGTCCGCTAATGCAAAGAATATGGTTGGATAAGGGCGACCATCATAGTCTTGCATTAGATAAGAGCTAAGTATGTCGGTTTTGGCACTTATTTTTTTCCATTTCATCTAGAGTATTCGACGTATTTAATTCCTATCTAATACACTACTATGATGGCCACACGATCGATTCAGAAACAAAATATAATAACTATAACAATAACAAGACACAGAATAGCATCACAGATGATATATACATACACATACATCAAATGTAATACAACCCGTCACAAGTGTATTCAACCACAATATATACGTAAATTCCCAATAAAAGAATATATGCGTCATAAGATTCCCAAACAAAAGACTACAACACAAAAACTAAGCCATATCTAAAGCGATGGTGAAATCCAAAAGTAAAGCAAGCATATGTCCAAAAGCTAACCAGCAACTCAGTCTGACCCGAGTAATAAATACATGGGTCACTCTAACTAGATCTTGATATTAGCAAAAGACAAAGGAATATGTGTGCATAAAGGAAACATTCCTTTAAAGATAAAGGAATGATGTAAGAAAGTCTATTTATACAACTAAGAATACTTACATAAAGGCTTAAAGTTAATCACATGATAAGGTTTAACAGGGCATAGATGTTTCACATTCAAGGGCTATACAATGTAAGTGAACATAAGCAACATATAAGCCATAAGTGAAATCATCAAAATCTCCAAATCAAAACTCATGAAACATAATAAGAGTTCATAATCCCAGTATCGAAATCACCATAAAAAAACATATATATAGACCTTTCTCTAGCTTAAGGTTATAAGTAAATTCATTATCCTAAATTGGTGAAATCGAAATCAAAACACATAAAAATTCCTCGGATTGGCCAAATCCCATTTGCATGCCGAAGCGATGCTGCACATGCTATCCCACCAGTAGTGTGTGTGTGTGTGTGTATATATATATATATATTAGGTAACTCTCCCAGATGATCGAAATTGTAAATCCTAGACGACCAAAGTCGTAAATCCTAGACGACCGAAGTCGTAATCCCAGATAAGCCAAAGGTCTATAGTATTGGTAATCCGAGAATGTGTCACAAACACATAGTAGGAATCCAAAAAGTGTTAACGAGCATCCCATACCACATGTTCGCATTTAACGGTTTGCTAACCGCTAGCCAATGCCACATTATAAACCAGAAATCATTATAAAATCTCAAACTCAGAAAACTCAAGACTTGCCTCATCTCATCGGCAAGTAAAACACTACATCGGGTTCTCATTGATCATACTTCTAGAATAGAATATCTCGAACCACAACTCGCCAAATATTGTCATTTCCTAGATAATTCCCAAAGATAGGAATTATAATATCAAAAACTTGACATAAATGGCAAAATAACTCAGAAACTAAATGCCCTAAATAGTTTCGATCGTACAAGCCTGAAATTAACCGGTAAAGTAAAATCACGTGTCCCATACCACGTGTTTTACATAATTGTTTAATTATTTTTCTCATACGTCCGAAAAGTATAAAAATAATGTATATTATTTATAAAATAATTTGTAGAGAAAACGGGATTTTAAAATAATTTTCAAAAACCATTTTGAAAGCAATTTAGTTAACTTTCTCCTTATTATGACAAATAATATATTTAAAATACTTTAAATAATTTAAAAATAATTTGAAAATATTTTATAATAATGATTTCAAATGTTAATAAATTTAGAAATTTTCCTAAATTTATTTGAAAGGAATAGTGCTTGAAAATCGAAAAAAATGTTGAAAATACACCCAAATATTCAAATTTAAATCGAATTTAAATTCCAAATTCCTTTAAATCTCGGCTAATCCATTGATGGATATCATAGCCCATAGTTATCATCAAACCATCTCAAAATTTGCATTCGAAATGTGCCATGAAAACATATAATAAGATAAGCATATAAGGCAAAAGGGGCTCGGACCAAAAGGTCTAACACTCATGTACCAGGCCAACAGGGGTCGGCCTAAGCCAGTGGCTAGGTCGACCACTAGGTCGATCGTCAGGCCAACCTGGACACTGCTTGGTCGACCTACCTATCGATCCAGGCTATGGAGTTTATTTCCTAGGAGATTTTTGCTTCGTATTGAACTTCCAAGGATCATTTCACATAGCAAACAGGTGAATTAAGGACTAAAATTTGACATGCAACAAGTTTAACAACAAAAAAAACACTTTGGAAAAGATCTGGCTGCAATTCAAGTGAAAATCAAAGAGATGTTAGTGCTCAAAGCAGCAACCGTAAATAAGAAATTAAAAGAACAACAATAGATAACAATATATATACATAACTTGTTTCCAGCAACCAATTTTTACAGGAAAAACGATTTTTAGCTAGCAACTGTGAGCTTTTACACTCACCTGATGATTTAGCAAAGATTTTGGTAGCGAGCTATGATCTTTGAGGCGATTTGAGGCTCCAGCAACCTATAGAAGCTTGAAACAGACATGCAAAACAAGCCAAAATAAACTACAGACAATTCATATCTTGATTCAAGGATTTTTGATGAAAACTTTTGGTATTGGATAGAGATAATCTTATTTATGTGGTTTATTTCTTTAATTTGCAGCAAATTGGAGTGGAAATTGATTTTTAGCAGAAGGCAACCATTGTTTTTCTTTGTTAAATATAATAATATATTCACAATTATTTAATTAAATTATTAAATTATATATTATTTTATAATATATAAATTTAATATTTATATAATTTAATAATTAATAATAATAATTATAATTATATTTTATAATTAATTAATATTAATAATAAATTATATAATATTAATATATAAAATTATAAATATATATTATTATAAATATTATTAATAATTAATATATTAATAATTAATATAATAATATATTATATAAATTTATTTAAATTAATATAAAAAATTAAATTTAATAATAATTTATATAAATTATAATTAATTATATAATTAAAATTATTATATAATATATAATATAAATTATTTATATAATAATTATATAATAATATAATTATAATAATATATAATAATATTAATTAAATAATATTAATAATTTATTAATTAAATAATATTATTATAATTATAAATTATAATAAATTATTAAATTTATATTATTAAATTATTAAATATAATTAATTTAATAATTTATAATAAATTATAATATATATATAATAATTATATAATATAATATTTTATTGCATTTACCCAAATAAAATTACAAATCGATTATTTTCACTCTAAATTCTCAAAATAAAGTTTTAAACTTTATTTCCATTACTCTAGATTTATTTTCAACAGTTTTCTGTTGAGGTCTATCCCATAGAGGTACTCAAATTGGATCAGTAATCGATTCCTAGATTTCATCGCAAACCTAATTGGTTACTTCCAATTACGTAAATTGATAGTTCAAACCACACTCAAAGGTAAGGCATTTCCCATTGATATAGGGACTCTGCATTAGAAATAATGGTATCGCCAATTGTAGCAACGACAATTTAACATTGAAATGCATCACTTAATTAGTTTATTAACTCACAACTAATAAATACCCAATATTTCAATTTATATAAACCAAATACATATCCAATCAATATTTAATCCTATATTTATATTCAAATAAACAAAATAAAGTTCCAAACTTTATTTTTCTCACTTTATTTACAAAATTCATTATTTATTCCAAATAAACAATTTATAATTTCAATTATATTTTAATTTACAATATTAAATTATAACTTCTATTATAATTTAATATATACAGGTAATCTCCAAAGCAGGGTTGTTACAAATCAAGATGGAATGCAAAGCAGGGAATCGATACGAACATCATGGACATTTGGGATCGATATGAAGAAGGGATGGATACGAAGGGCAGTGAGCGTTCAGGGAATACAAAATGATGGACACGAGGCAATGGAATGTGATGGATACGAAGCATTAGTGGATACGAAGTTACTAGCCTACACTGAAAAATACAAACTTGGATCAATCATAACCCTCATTCTACGAGTTCAAATGTTGTGAAATTTTCACACGATCTTGCTTATTCGCTCAAAAACGTCCATGATCGATCTCAGCTGCATAGAACTATTTTTGGATCGACACGAATTATACTTGGATCGATCAAGATCGATCCCAAATTACTCCAGATCGATTTGGTGGGCCCACCTGTGCATGAGAAGAGGTATTCCAGGTTTTGGGGTGGAAATTTTCAGATCTGCACCTATAAACAGTAGCTCAATGACAACTAAAAAAGGATCTTCTTCTACTTTTCTAGGCGAAACTCTACCATTTTATTTACTGATTTCAAAGGCTTGTAATTGTAATCTTAGTATAAAAGGAATAAAAGGATCAATTCATAGTGGACGTAGACTGGAGATAGCCGAACCACTTTAAATCTAGTGTTTTGTTCACTTTCTTTCATTTTAATTTTTTTATTTCTCCATTTTTATTCTCTACATCATCTGGATTTGAGATATGTGTTTGAATATTGAGGACTTGGGTGTAAACATTAATGCTTTCACTACTTTTGGGTTTTATGACCAATTTTAGCGCAAACACTTTAATGACTATCTCAGGGTTATCGATAGGGGTTCCTAAACATTGAACGTGACATTTAAACATAAATAATGATTAAAACTTGGAAATTTAAGTACAGACTTCTTTCATTATGGAATATTATGATGTCAAGTGTAATCATGAATTGTTGCTATCTTTTATATAACATGAATTTGATACTAAATACTAATATGAATTTTTCAGATTGGTGCATGTATCTGAAGTTAAATAGATATTGTTTAAAAGATTGTAAATTGTTTGCTTAAAGAATATTAGCAGACTTGCTAATATTTCAAATATAAGGTGCATATCTCGGATTACATATCACATTTTTGTATTTTTTCTTATGAGTTGCCTCATCCTTTAGATGAGATGTATATTATGTAATTATATTCATATTGGAAATTCTTGAAATGCAAGCCGCGCAAAGGAGAACCTGGCGAAATTTTCCGCAAATTTGAGGCGTTAGATTTTTTTTCTTTTGAGTATTTCGAGAAATTTTGAGAAGTAAAAAATTTAAGTTTAGTGTTATAATTTGGAGTGATATTAATTCAATGTTTTGGAAATAAAATTAGAAAGCAGTTAATAAAATAATTGTTTCAAGAGAAAATTTATATTATGGATTTCATTCATTAAAGAAATTACGGAGACATAATTTCTTTAATGGGGGAAGTTTGTAACAGTCTTGTTGTTAATTAAATAATTAATTAATTTTAATTATGGATAATTAATTTATAATTGTGATTTGTGAAAATAAATTTAGTATTGAGAATAATTGATTAAATTTAATAAAGAAATGCGTTTCATTTATTAAATAGGATTTCAATTTAAAATATTAAATAATATTAAATCAATTATTCAAATTTGGTGTTTAGAGTAAAGTGTTAATATTGAGATTTTTGTTCAAATGCAATTTTTTAAATTGTTAATTGGTTTAATAAATAGAGAAATTAATTTATGATTTTGTGTAACATTGTTAGAGTAATGGTGTTGCATTAGTAATTAAAAAAAAACAAATTAGCAACACTTTCTTTATAAAGAAATTAGCAACACTTGCTATTGGATACTTACCCATACCCACTTAGCCCATGTAGCTAATACTAGTGTGAGAAATGAGATACATTCTGTTAATCGTAAAATCTACTTGAAAACAGAAGTATGAAAGAAGGATAATAAGAATGAAGTTTGATGAAGAGGTAGGCCAAGTTATCTTGAAAAATTCAAAAGGGATGTTTCGAAGCTCCCACTACTTATACAGTGCAAAGGCCTTTGACTCGGATGAAGACAAATAAGACCTTCTGCCACGACCAACCTTTTGACGCGGATGGATAAGAAACTATGAATTTTGAATCCCTTTCGAAAGAAATCAATGGTGATCTCTCAACTATACATCATACCTTTCGAAGTCAAAGGTTTTTCCCTAGAGTGACCTTTCGAAAAGTAAGCAAGCCTCTCGAACCGGTTAGGTTACATCCAAGGTAACTTTTGACTGCATCGAAAGGTTTCTATGAAGAAAGAAACACTTAGAAGTCAATAAAATCAAAGGAATGAAAGAAAACCTTTCGATAACATTGAAGGAAAATATAGCTCTCAACAACAACAATGTGAAGGCCCGAATTTTCGTACCCTTTGAGCCGATAATAAACCATACGTCTCCAACTCAAATTGTATGAATAAACGAATCTTTAAGGGGTGAAAAAGAAAATAAAGACAGAACGGAATCTCACATGAGTGGAATAATATATAACATTGAAAAAATATCTTTACAATGGAAAACTTTTGAAATAGATATATCAGAGTCTAACCTAAATTCAGCTTGAACAGTTATAAACATCTGTCCTTACAATTGTTGACAATCAACAAACAACTGCACAAAGCGAATAATAGAATACATCCATACATAAATGAATGTCTCCAGCTCTCCTTTGGAAACTCCAACCGTATTCACTAAACCTGAAATTACTCAGATCTGACCCGAGTATTGAAAATACCCGGATCAGGCTTGATAAACCAGCGTGAGAAACTCAAACATAAATGACAGTGTCATATACCAACCATTGAATAAAATCCTTTGAAAAGAAAGACCATCTCATAAGACCATGTCCACATATAAACACGGATGGGTTTTTACCTTATGACAACTAAATCGCTTTTATATATTAAAACATTTGATATTATTTCTAATGAGTTATCTTTGAAAACATTGCAAATAAACTTATTAATCTTAGCCAAAATTGTTACATTATTAAATTCCAACATATTAGGTTCTACAATCAAGTCCGGAGGCACTTATTGAAGAATGGATTCCATACAAATGACAAGTTAAGGGACTACCTTCCGATAGTACACCTCTAGAGGGATGCACCTAGGGTCTATATACTGAATGCCTAAACCAACACAAGACCGGCCGACCCCTCACGTTGGATAGTACCGAATATGTCATCACCCTGATCGTTACCGACCTTTAATGGGTACCTGATTTTCACATTCACCACATACTAAGACATATGTAGAGTAAATCTAGAAGGATGATGACATCTCCTAATTGGGAGCGACCCAATTAACCTTGTTGCTTTTACCATGTTTCTGTGATTTTCGGGTGATGAGGCCTGAGGTAAGCGATTACCTTTTCACATAGCGCATCTTCTTTGAGTGCCACATTGCCATTTCCGTTGACTACTAATTACCTTCCATAAAATACAACCATTGAGCTCGTATGCCTCAAGGAAGGTGTTAAGCTAAGAGAATTTGCCGTCTCCGCCACCACTAATGTACGTTTGTAAAAACCAATGTACGTAATCTTTAGAAATACAATGTCAGAAAAATGTCCATACAAGTTGTCCGGGAATAGGACAAACCGAAGGCACTCTTTGACTACCAATAATAGCGAGTAGTCCTTGCAATCTGAAAAAATCTCCACGACGAGGAGACCACTACTACAAATAACTCTATAGTGGGAGCTACGCAGAGCATGTCAACAAGCAGTCCTCATGCCATGAAGATCCACGGCCTTCAATAATCATCATCTTCAACATGTCTTCACTTTCGAACATATATTAGTTTGAAGTGGTTTATTGATAGGAATCACCCAAATCCAACCCCGGTTCCTTCGAAATCCAATTATCGATTTAAAAGATGTTAAGTTCACATGCGGATATCAATCATCAATCAATTACTTCATCTTTTATAAAATATCTTTCTTAGATATATATTCTTTTCGATTTATTCCATTTTCTTTTCAAGAGTATATGGAATCATAAAGCCTCATTTATTAAATCATTTGATTTATTTAAACCTTTATTAAATCTTGTAACATTTCCAAATCATTTTCTCTTTTACTTAGGAAATTTTTTCCAAATCATTTATTAAATCTTAATCAAAGATTTCTTATACTCAGGCTATAACTTTTAACTTAGGGGAAATATTCCCAAATCATTTATTAAATCTTAATAAAAGATTTCTTTCTTAACTTCAAATAATATTCTTGTAAATCGAAGATTTTCATAATAGATTACTACTACCGCTTAAAATATGGTAAATTTCACCACCAAAGACTAATGACAAGTAATCCCACATCATGAATTTCTTTGTCTTCAACGATCTTTGTCTTCAACATGTTTTATTTCGAAAATTTGTTTGAAGGGGTTTTCTGTTGATTTCGAAATCACTTTATTTTTTCTTAAAGTAATTCTAAGCAATTCATTCTTTTTCTTTGGATAATATTTCAATTTCCCTCATTTAACTCTCGATTCAAATTCCTTAACTTTTTGGTCGGTCAAAAACAATATTGTTTAAGACATCGTTTACGATAAACCCTAAAATCAATCTTAGCAAACATTGTTGAGTAAATAGGATCATAGAAATCATTCTAATTTTACTCAACATCAATTTCCATATTCAAAAATTGTTATGGGCGGAATAACGGTGAAATCACCTTTTAAATTCCACGAATAGGATGAGTTCCGTCTCTGGATTAACATTATCTATATGCCATCCAAGTCGTAATTTATTCATTTTGTAGATCACTTAAATTTTGGATAATATTAATCTTCTTTTATTTTGCAAACTTAATACCATCTTTTTATTTTAGAGCATTCGGGATTTCCTTTCGATCTGTTCGACCCCTCGCCTAAGAAAAGAAAACATAGGCCAGGTAAGTTCGGGGCACTGGTTTCTCCATCCCTAACCTTAGTTAATCACCTTGTTTTATATTCCTAGATCTCACAGGTGGGACAAATGTACTAGTCGTTTCCGCATACTCAGTTATCAACTTTATTTTGGACTTGATTACAAAGAATTCAAATTATCTTTCAAATGCTTATTTTCCTTTTAAAAACATTCACAATTGATTTTGAGAAAAAATGTTACATTTAAACTTATATTCAAAAAGTAATACAATTCACAACATAAAAGTGCCGCGGAAAGTGCTATATAAGCTTATTTGATTTAATCAACTTTTTAATATTTGAAAATTCATATTTTCCTATTCAAATATCTTCTAAACTATTTAAATGGATTTATCAAATTTATTCCATATTTTTCCATAATTGAAAACGTTCATTTAGATTTTCTGTTATGGTTACTTAACTGCACTAAAAAGATTTTTTTGGGAAGTTGATTTGGACATATTTTAAAATATACAAGATAAAATCTAGTTTTCTTTTTTTATTCCTTTAAATATTTATAAAAAAATTTCTAAATCATTTTAAAACTATTTCCAAAAGGTATAAGCATTCCATATACGACATTTCATTTTAAAAAGGAAAGCGATTTCCTTTGTGCTGATCGACATATATTAACGTGACTTGGTAAAACAATTTAACATCATATCAAACAATCAATACTTGATGATTAAAGCATATATAAACATCCATAAAAATCATAACACATCATCAAACATGTATATATAAATAGAGACATTAAATAGAGTATCTCACCAGAAATCAAAGCGATAAACTTCCTACCACATGCTAGTCTACCAACACTTCACTAATTAATCCATACTCCATTCAAACACTAGAAAGAAACACCCTCTCCTTTCCAATAGGTTGGTCGAGGCTTGAGATAGAGGTTGGCTAAAAGTATAGAGAATAAGCGGTAGAGCTTTGAATTTGAATTCCCAAGATTTTGATCCGAAAATAGGTTATCTTGTATCTGGTTTTAGGCCCTCTAAATCTCAATATTTAGAAAAGTTGTAAACTATAAAGTTGTTGAAAATTCTTTTCTCTTCAATTTGAACAAAATAATAACTTTAATCCAAGTATTTTTGAGGTAGATATAATAGAATGAGAAGAGGTATTGTCGGATTGACAAAAATGAAGCCCGAAAATAAACTTCGAAGAATTAAGTTTCAGGTATAGAAAACCTCAAAAATGGAAAAAGCGATCAACATAAAAGTTGTGGCCACTGGAATTTTATATGGTTTAAAATAAATACTTTCTTAATTTGGATCATTTATGATCAGATTATAATCAAAATAAAATGTGTTATTCTCTAGCTTAAAAACTAGGCCAGAGAATGCACTGAAAAGAAGTGTATTTTTGACATAGTTACCTTTATAATTTGACAAAGTGGTCAAAATAAAAGTTGTAACCACTGGAAAACTACATGATTTGAAAAAAAAAGATTTTTTTTTCTGTTTTGAAGAAGTTATGGCCAAGAGAAGAGAGGTAAACTATGGAGAAAATAGAAGTTTGATATAAAGAGGACGAACATTGATTTCTTTCGGACATTTTAGAAATATTTTGGCATTATTTCTTTATAATTTTTTATATGGCATTGAGGCCAATAAAGAGGAGGGAAAGAAGATGAAGAAGCTTGAGAAAAGAAGAAGAAGAAGAAATATGAATGAAAGTGAAGAAGGAGGTGCGTATTTATAGAAAAAGAAAGAAGTGGTAAATTTACTAAAAAAACCTCTTACCAAATTACCAAACTAACCTTACTTCAACCAAAGTAATCTCCACTTTTTTAATACTTAACATCATCTTTAACATTTTTACTTTATATCTTAATCCCTTAAGTACTAAGCTAAGTAAAATAATAATTATGTTGGCTTTTGATTTGATAATGATTTGATGTTTACTTTTTCTTATTTTTGTTAATTCTTACTTACTTTTCTTACCGACTTCTGCAAGCTTTCAAATCTTATTTAGTAAAAGTAAACTTGATTAGTATTAAAATGTGTGCATTTATATGTTTCAAACATGTTAACAAAGGTGTGATAATGTTGCGGCAACTTTTGATCGACAAAACATAGATTTTCGACAAAGTGTTTTCCGGTCACATTTTGACGTTTTGTTAAACTATTTATTTATGTAAACCAGACTTCAAAATTGATTTGTTATTATATTTAAATAATTAAAGCAAGTATATTTGACTTATAATATAAAACTCTATTCAAATCTATTTATAAAAATACGACATCGATGTTCCGATATGTGATGAAATTTGTCAACTTTTATAGAACAAGTTTTATATATTTATCAAACCATTATAAATTAAATTACTATTATTATCAAATGAGCTTGATATCGATTATATATATATTTAAAATGAATTATTTATCCTTTAAAAAAATTTCATGAATATTTGTCCTACTTTATTGGAATCCGACTTTTATCAATTTTACAATGGAATTCAAAATCTTTATTCAATATCAAAAATAAGTTTATCATTCTTATTTATATACAAAACATGATTGTTTAAGTTTAAAAATTTTACATTTGAACGTTTAAAATAATTAAATATCCCATATTCAAAGTGTTAAAATTACGGTCGTTACATTCTCCATAATTTAGAGAATTTCGTCCCCAAAATTACCCTGAACCACAATCTTTTTTAACCAAAATCATTATTTCACAAACTTAAATTCATAAGATGTACCCAAATCATACGTACAATATATCTGATTTGATCTTATATTCAAATTCACAACTTTAATTCCGAACTAGTATCGATCCCCCGAACCTCTAGTGCGGACTCTGATTAAGCTTCTAGATCAGATACACTTGATTTCCGTTCATAGCTCTCAACTATGATAGAAAACTTGAGTAACTAACCATAAAACATCATCAATGCCCGCTATCAAGAAATCGAGTGATAATTCCTTTTCCATATTGGTGTAAACTACTCGAAGTTCCGTACTCAGATATTAGATCAAAGTCTTAGATAGATTTCATGGATGATATTATGTAATTGAGTCTATTGCAAGCAACCAAAAATCTCAAACCGGTCTTCCTAATGCCGAAATTAATAGTTGGTGTCTATGAATTTCAAATGATGGTTATTAGGCGTATAAGGGCATTGATACGCTGATCAACTACTGAACAAACATGTAAGTATGGTAGTAACAATGTACTTTTAATGTTGATTTTTGTAGGAAGGATACGAGGAGTAGGATAGCTATGAAAATATTGTCCTAAAGAACAAAAAGCTTCTTTCATACAACGGAGGGGGGCCTAATGTTAACCATCAAATCAACTTGAAAACAAAAATATGGAAGAAGGATAATAAGACGAGGTTTTGACGAAGAGACAGGCCAAGTCATCTTGAAAAATTCAAAATGGATGTTTCGAAGGTCCCACTACTTATACAGTGCAAAGGCTGTGATGACCCGAAATTTTTAACAATTTAAAATGGAACAATTAATTAATTTTAAATATTTAAAGGTTAATTTTAACTTGAATTCCAAATATTAATATTTACTTCATAATTAATTTATTCAATTATGTAATTCGAAATTGAGTAAGATGTTGAGCATGGAATTTCAAGCCTGTTAAAAATAATTTGAAGGCTTATAAAGTTTATAATGATGATGCTGAAGATAATAGAATGGTTGAAATTCAATTTAAAGGTGATTTGTTCAGTTTTAACAATATATCATTTAAATCGATATTTAAAAAAATAGCCTTCCGAGGCACAGTCTCGGAATTTGACGAAACTAGTTCCATTGGATCCATAATAGTTAGTTATTATCGGATTTAAATTTTCGTAGCGTTTGGATTTACCGTTTGCTAGTACGGGTGAGAAACGCGTCGAAATTAAAACCGATAATTTAATATTTTAAATCGATTTAATAAGCTAACTTCCACATACGATTAAATTAGCATCTGAAACACGTTCCATTGTGTTCGGAATACGGATAAAGCCTTATAAACGACTGGCGACATGTCTAATTAAGAGTTCGAAATTTCACGGTGCGACACGAGATATTTCAAATATTTAATTATATAATAGTTAAGCGTACGCCGGAAGCTATTTCCCCCCAATCGATATTTTATCTTCGTCCCTCTCTATCTTTCGGCAGAAATCAAACCTCACAAAAAAGAGGGACCGAAACAGTTCGTTCCCAAAATAAAAAAACGTAATTTATCAATTTCTCATGGCGACGCAGATCTGGATGCTCGAACTCATGCGTGCGCATGGCCTGGAGAGGGTGTAGGTGCGTTCAAGTGGTGACACGTTCGAGTGAGGGGGGGGCACGACTGCATAGTGGTCGACAGCGTATCTGGGTTTATTCGCGAAGGGTGGTAGGTTGCGCATGAGGAGGATTTCGTGATGCGGTTTGGTGATTGGGGTTGCTCGAGGCTAGCAGTTGGAGTCGCGACAGATACACAGTAGCGTGAGTGATTTGGGAGGTCGCGATTTCTTTCAAGGTGTGCGTGATGGAGGAGCAAGGTCGAGTTGTTGGAGTTTGGATCTGCGATGGTGGAGGCGTCGGCACTGAGGTATAAGCTCTGCAGTTTTCATATTTTCTTATATTTGTGTAAATCTCACTCTACTGAGTTTTTATTTAAATTTAAATAGTTAAATTTAAGTAATTGGTTGAATGATTAAGTTGATTGGATGTGCACTGATGACGATGTGACTTTGGGTTTGGTTGATTCTCGAGTTAATTGTGGTTTGACTCGAAGTATTGGGGTTTTAAGTTGTTTTAAACTTAAAACATAAATAAGAAAATGTTTAATTTTAAAGTTAATAAGGGCTTAATGATTTTTGATTCATTAAATTAGTAGGGTGATTAAAATGGATAATTAATTAATTCAATTAATTAATGATTTGGGTTAATTAATTTAGTAATTAAAGGTTTGAATTAATTAATAAATTAAGTTTTAAGTTAATTGTAAGTAATTCAGAATAATCATTTTATGTTTTGATAAATAATTACTTAATGAAATTAATAAAATATAAGTACTTTGTGAAATTAATCAAGAGATTAATTAAGATGATTAATTAAGGAGAAATTGATTTATTTAATGAAGTGAATAAATGGATAGTTAATTACAAGTTGAGATAAATCAAGAATGATTAATATTGTGGTTTAATTAATGTAATTAATTTAGATTAGGACAAACTAAAATATAATTGGAAATCGTTAATTTATATAATCAATGACGTAATTAAAGATTGATTAATTAAATGAATTAATTAGTAGTAAGTGACTTATGAGAAATTAATTAGTATAATAATTAAGGACTGACGTAATTAAAATAGTTAATTAATTCATGAAGTAATTAGATTACTTATTGATTCTGGTTAAGGAAAATTAATATCGTGAAATTAATTAAAGTTAATTACTTGGATGTAATTGAAGGATAATTAATCCAGGTTGATTAATCAAGATGAATGATGAAGGAAGATTGATTAAATGATTTGAAATTAATTAATGACAAGTGAAGAATTCTAAATGGTTGAGGTAAAAAATTCAATCCGAATTAATTTAATTAATATTGGTAGCGAACAAGTTTTGCTTATGGGTGATCGAATGGTATTGGATGCTTTGAATGAGTTGATATCTTTGATATGAAATGTTGTGTATTTCATTTGGATAATTTGGGTTAGGATGACATGAGATTCGAAGAGACCGGGTTTGGGTGTTAGGAAATGCCCGAAACCACTTTGAATTTTTATAGATTGATATGTGAAATCTAGAGGCTGGAATGAAGTGATTTAAAGGAATTCGGCTATTTAAATCTAAACTCTGGTACTTATAAAATGGATGTGTGGAATAAGTGATGTTTTGTAATAAATTGTGACTTTGTAAATTGATACGAGTTACCCCGGGTTTTAAATAAGTTGTATGCTTTGTATTCCATGTTGGATGGGTTTACTCACGCTGGTTTCCAGCCTGACCCGGGTGTTACTTTGGTGTAATACTCGGGTCAGACCGAGTATTACAGATTTTCAGGTAAGCATGTTGTGGAGCTCAGGAGGCGATCTGGATGGCAGGAACGTGTAGGGTATTTCTGCTGTATTATATTATTGTAAATTTAAGACATGTTGATTTGTATATGTCCAGTGTTTGAATATATATAAGTAACTCTGATGTATTAAAACGTAATCGGGAGCATATTATTCTTTGTAAACTGTTATTATCTATAGTTATATTTTATCCGCTGTGAATGTGAGATGTTGATGTTTCTGTTCTTCTTCTTCTTCTATCTCTTTCTTCTTTTCATAACTATTTGGAAATTTCAGGATCGGAAATTTCGGGTCATTATAGTTGGTATCAGAGCTAAAAGGTTAAGCGTGGCTCTGGTAGGGATTACTCATTAAATAGAGTCTGTAGTACTCTAGGATGAGTTGGGTGTATGTGTGTGTGTGTGTGTGTGTGTGTGTGTATATATGAGAACGTACTTGTTATGTTCTTATATAAATTTTTTAAATGATTTTATATAAAAAAATAAAATAAAAATATATTTTGATATATATAAAGCAATATTTCCTTCTAATAAATATTAAGGTGATTGGTTGTCAAAATATTGAAATTAAATTAAGAAGTAATATAATAAATCAAATTGAAATCTTGAATTGGAGTTAAATTAAGTGGTAACAGAAATACAACTAAATTAAAATTAAATTGATTGGAATGAAATTCTAGAATTTGAGCTCAGAAATTAAATTGTTTAAAAACATTAAATAAAGGGAAGTTTGAAATGGATTCAAACTGAAATTTAATCTTGAATTTATAGAAGTAAGAATAATAAAAAAGAAATTGGCATCTAGATATGATAACCTTGAGTATTATCATAAATAGTTATTGTGTTTAATAATGATATATTTGTTATTAAGTAAGCAAATGAAGTAAATTTATAAGATGAGTATAACTTCTAAATTAAAGTATGTTTTAAAATTGTGAAGTTTTAAAAACCTAAGTCTAGAAACAATTAATTATTTCAAAGAGTTAAAGAAAATAACAAATAATATAATTCAGACTATTTTGAATATAGTCTTTTTTTAAAACAAGAAATTTTTGGAAGATTTTTAAGGGATTTGTTTTGAAATTAAAACCAAGGGTGATTTAAAATTTAAAAGTAGACTGGTGTTTAAAGGAAATAAATATGAAATTAACTCTAAGGTTGAGTTTTGATTTTTCTTTGGAATGTGATGTGAAACCCAAAGTGAAGCAAGTTTTAAACTTAAGTGGAAAGGTTATTAATCTGAAGGTTTAAAATTTGAATGGGAATTGGGATTAAATTCAAGCAGGAATTGAAATGATTTGAAATTGAAGCGATTCAATTTGAAATTAGTCCAAATTTATTTGAATAAATTGGAACTGTAAATAAAGTTGAATAAGTAAGAATCAAATGGAATTTGATTTGAAGTTGAAAATAAATTGAGAATTAATTCAACTTGAATTGGGAATAAATTAAGTCCAATAGAAATCGAAGTTATTCAAGTTAGAATTGGGTCAATTAAATGGAAGTGAAAATTTAAGTTGAATTGTTGGGGAAGTGAACAGTTTGACTCTGGACTATTTTCAATATAAATTGTTTTAGTACAAATCTATTTTTCCAATTTATTTATTATATATATACAACCTTTCTTATTAAACCCAAAACTATTTTATACTTATTTTATAACTACTTTTGGAGTTATTTAACTATTTTGTAACTGTTTGTAAATTAATTACTGTTTTTCAACTGTTTTATAACTAATTACCATTTTTAACTATTTTGTGATTATCTAACTATTTGACTATTGTCCTACTATTTTATAATTATTTAATTATTTCATAGCTATTTTATAAACTATCAATTATTTTTAAACTACTTATCTATTTTTAAAATTTTCAAGCCATTTCTAAAAATAAACTGGTCGGAGTCCAAACTGTTATTGATTAAATACCCAACTGAGATAAGAATTGAAGTGATAATCCAAATGGGGATTAAGGCAAATGTGAATAAGGGAATAAAATTCAAAGTGAGGATGAATAGAAGAGAAATTGATTTGGCTAATAATCAATGAAGTTAAATACGTAGGGTGTACGTATATTATTCTATTCGCATAGTGATTTGATCCAAATTCGAGCACAGAATTTTGAGATAGTTATATCGATCCGAGTTGGGATTTTTCACTTGATTTTCGACAACGAACCTAGATATGGATTGTTGATTGGTTCTGGATATGCTCTATCATAGTTATGGCTATGCAAGGAGAATGACGGTTTCTAATCAAGAAACCAGATCAGTGTCCGCACTAGGAAGTCGGGTGGACGGTACTGGTTCGGAAGTGAAATTGTGCAGTCGAGCAAGCGATCAGATTGGTATAGCGTACGGATGATAAGTGTACTTCGTACAGTTTTGAATGAAATTGATATTTAAAGGAGTAATCAAATTGGAATATTTGATTTTGAATAAACAAAGTTATTTACCTTTGTTATATAAGATAAATCTCCCTTTGTTGTATCTATTGACGAAAGAAAAGGGTTTTGAAAGTGTTTGATGTATAAAAGGAGATTTATACAAGTTTGAAATGATCCAAAGTTTTAAAAAAATTATGTATATATCTCTGTGTGTGTGTGTGTGTACATATATATAAAGGATCGTATAAGGATTTTGGAAAAAGGTTTTGGGAACCTTTGGATTTGGAAAGGCTTTTGATTTTTGGGTAAAATCAATATTGAAATTTGAAAAGCCTAGTTTGAGAATTACTGATTTTTGGATAATCGATTTTGTGTAAAGGAGCCTTGTATGAGATCATACTAGGTGTATGATTTGAAAGATACTATATGTGTATAGAATAAAGTGTTTTGATGATGGCTCTGGGGAAAAAGGCGCTCCCTTGAAATGAACTTCTCAGGAGTGCCACCGGTGGTGCTTCCTTGATCCCCAAGGGGTGTTTCTAAAGTTAATCCTGTGAGGAGTCCGGACAAAACTAGTTCGTGAGGATTATGAGTAGGGTATACCATAGGCGAAAGTCGTGTGTGCCGCTGAGAGCCAACAGTCTGCGTTTGATTTTATATCGGTAGACTGCGACCTATGGTAACATAGCGAAAGTCATGTGTGCCGCTGAGGGCCAACAGTTTGCCTTTGATTTTACAAGGAGTGGACAAGTTTCATTTTGACAGCGAAAGTCGTGTGTGCCGCTGAGAGCCAACAGTTACATAGACTTTTATTGTGATGGCAACGTAACCCTGGAATGTAACTGCGATCTGTTGTGGGTTCCATGGCGTAATCGAGGGGAGCGGAGTGCCTACAGTTACATGGACTTTTGCTGCGATGGCAACGTAACCCAGGATGTAACTACGACCATGGATGGGGGTGATGATTTCCAGAGCATTCTCCCTAAAGATATTTCCTCTATTTTCAAAAACTGTTTTCGATATTTTTAATAAAATTATTTTCCAAGTATTTTCACTGGATGTGTGAAAATGGGTCTGCCAAGTACTTGTAGATTTTCAGTCCTACGCCTGATCAACGTATGACTGAATTTCTATGAGAATAAGGATGGACTGGTTGAGACATCGAGTTATAAGAAGTATTTTATAAAGAGCTATTTTAATAGTATTATGTGAATTTAAAAGCATTTTTAAAAAATTTTAAAATAAAAGTGTTGGAATTTTGGAAAATGAAAGAAAATCCAAACAGTAAATATGAAAATCAAAATTTGAACTCAGGAAAATTTAATGAAGTGATTTTTGTAATAAAATCGAATATTGATTTAAAAATTGGAAGTAAGCTAATTGGTTAAATAATTATTTGATTGAGTATGTTAATAAAATTTAACTTGGGTGAATAAATGGATTGTAAGTTAATAATGGAGTTTGGAAAATGAATTCGAATTGTAAATAGAATTCGACTTGGATTTGATAATGAATTAAATAAGTGGAGATGTTATGAAAAAAATAGAGTTGGATCGAAATAGTAATGGTTTGAACCACAAATAAAATTCAAGTGTGATATGAATAATATTTAACGGAAATTGCAAGTAAATTAGATATAAGAGAAGTGTTGTCGTATGAAATGAAAGTGAATTATAATAAACATGGTTTTAAATTGCAAACAAAACCCAGATGAATAGAAATAAATTGAGAATGGCTTTGTATTAATAAAATAAATTCCAAAATGAATTAAGTAGATGAACTTAAAATTTAAAATGGGGTGAATAAATTGGTTAATTGAATTAAATAAGAAATGGATGAAGTCTGATTAAATAAAAAAAAATCAAAGTTTTAATTGGAATTGGGTTATCAGAATGAACTTAATTTATGAGGCGTATTAAATTGAAGTAAAATTACTTAACTCAATGAAAGCTTGGTTTCAAAAAGAATGGAAGACAATTAAATATAGTTTGGGTTAAATTGATATGGAAAATGGATAGTAATAAGCATCGAATGTGACAAGCGCAATGAAATAGTTTTAAAATGAATCCAATGCGGAAATAAAATGAAACGAAATGTATGTTTGGTGAATAAAATAGAAATGAAATGAAATTGAATATAAAATGAGTTGAAATTAATTTGAAGTAGTTATAAACTAAAATGGACACTCTATTAAGCCAATATTGTCAAATTTGCATAGAATGAATTGTCGTTTGACGTAAGTGAAGGTAATTAAATTTTATGAGTTGATAAAGATTAAATAAATTGGTTTTAGAATTAATTGAAGTGAATATGAGCTTGTTTGGATTAAAAATAATTTGAATGTTAGAAAATTGAGTTGTAAACCATTAAAATTTAATGAATTGGCATATGAATTGGTTGGAAGCAATTGAATTAGCTTTAAAATTATATAAATCGCTTATGGAAAGTGTTTGGTGCTTGTTGCTTATGGAAGGCATGTGTGTAGCTATTGAAAGTAAGTGAAATACTAATAGATTTTCTATATATGGCACTTACATATTTAAATTTAGTAAATACAGGTACTTGAAGGCCATTTGGCTGGATTTGGATGCACTAATTGCTAAAATAAATAAGCCGCTTGCTTAAAATGCTAAATAAAGGTACGCTTACGCAATAAAAATAGGAAATATGAACTGTTTTTGCTTTTTCTGACCGTGTGGGTCGATGTATATATATTTATATCTCTTGTCAAATTGCAAAAGCTCCTCCGTACAAAGGAGACTGCCAAAATTTTCCGAAAACTTTGGGAGGTAGAAAATTTTTGGGAAATTTTTTTTGTTAACGATTAAACGATTTCAAATTGGAAATTGAAATAAATTAATGGATGAAACTAATTTAAAAAATGATATGAATCAGTTATAAATGAAAAATAAAATTCAATATTTAGATTTGAAGATAAATTGAATTCATATGGAAATGGAAAAACTAATTTGAATAGAAGTAGGTATGAAACTTATGTGAGGAAATGTATAAAATGATTTGAAAAATTACGATTGAATATTATTGTTAAGTAAGATATGTAGGTATTATAATGGGAAAAGAAAATTGGTTTTGATTTCAGAAGATGAATTTGAATTTGCCCGATAAAAGGTATGTGTTTAAATATCTGTATGAAATTGGATTGGGTTTTTGATCTAGCCACTTGGCTTTTGTTTTCTTTTGGAATTTGGGAGCCCGTAGAGGCCTTTTGTAGTTGTACCAAGCTAGCCGCGCAAAGGAGACGCTGGCAAAAAATTTCGGGAAATTTAGGAAGTTAGGAAAATTTTGAGAAATTTTGATAATCTAAATTTGGATTTAAATTTAGATTTGAATGGTTGAATAAGTAAAGTTATTTGAAAACTATGGAAGGTTCTGTAAGTTGGTTGAAGTAATAGTGAAACATTAATAAAGAATATATTGTGGCAAGTTGATAAAACTGTTGAATTGTGGGTTTTGGGGAAAAGTAAACGGGTATTGGACCATTCTACCTAACTAGTAATTTCGGGGACGAAATTCTTTTAAGGGGGGAGGAATGTGATGATCCAGAATTTTTAACAATTTAAAATGGAACAATTAATCAATTTTAAATATTTAAAGGTTAATTTTAACTTGAATTCCAAATATTAATATTTACTTGATAATTAAATTATTGAATTATATAATTCGAAATTAAGTAAGATGTTGAGTATGGAATTTTAAGCCTGTTAAAAATAATTTGAAGGCTTATAAAATTTATAATGATGATGCTGAAGATAATAGAATGGTTGAAATTTAATTTAAAGGTGATTTGTTCAGTTTTAATAATATATCTTTTAAATCGATATTTAAAAAAATAGCCTTCCGAGGCACAGTCTCGGAATTTGACAAAACTAGTTCCATTGGATCCGCAATAGTTAGTTATTATCGGATTTCAATTTTCGTAGCGTTTTGATTTACAGTTTGCTCGTACGGGTGAGAAACGCGTCGAAATTAAAACCGATAATTTAATATTTTATATCGATTTAATAAGCTAACTTCAACATACGATTAAATTAGCCTTCGAAACACGTTCCATTGTGTTCGGAATATGGGTAAAGCCTTATAAACGACCGGTGGCATGTCTAATTTCGAGTTTGAAATTTCACGGTGCGACACGAGATATTTTCAATATAAAATTATATAATAGTTAAGCGTACGCCGGAAGCTATTTCCCCCCAATCGATATTTTATCTTCGTCCCTCTCTATCTTTCGGCAGAAATCGAACCTCAAAAAAAGGGGGGTCGAATCAGTCGTTCCCAAAATAAAAAAACGTAATTTATCAATTTCTCATGGCGACGCAGATCTGGATGCTCGAACTCGTGCGCGCGCATCGCCTGGAGAGGGTGTAGGCGCGTTCAAGTGGTAACGCGTTCGAGTGGGGGGGCACGACTGCATAGGGGTCGACGGCGTGTCTGGGTTAGTTCACGAAGGGTGGCAGGTTGCGCGTGAGGAGGATTTCGTGATGGGGTTTGGTGATTGGGGTTGCTCGAGGCTAGCAGTTGGAGTCGCGACAGATACACGGTAGTGTGAGTGATTTGGGAGGTCGCGATTTCTGTCAAGGGGTGCGTGATGGAGGAGCAAGGTTGAGTTGTTGGAGTTTGGATCTGCGATGGTGGAGGCGTCGACGTTGAGGTATGAGCTCTGCAGTTTTTATATTTGCTAATATTTGTGTAAATATATAGAGAATAAATATTAAGATGCTATAAAAAAAAATAAGTGTAAAACAAAAATTTTATTTTTAACAGTAAGACTTAATAAGGAATTTTGTTTCAATAGATATAAATATATATATTTAGAATTTACAGTTTGTTTAAAAATTTACAGTTTTGTTATGAAATATTTTTTGCAATAAACTAGAAATTTTTACAGGAGTTTATATAAAATAAATTTTAATCTATATAGATTATTTCTTGTAAAAATATATAAATATACATTTTAAACTTGCAAGTTATTTTAAAATAAAGGATTAAGGAGATTAACTTGTTTAAAATTAGCTTATTTAATTATTTTAGCTACTAAGGAATTACTAAGGGAAAATTAGTTTAAATTAAATTTATTTAAAAATAAAATCAATTGTTCCATTATTTAAAATGTTAAAAAACCGTATAATATTTATACAAGGTCCAATACTGGGAGATAAGGGTCGAGATGGAATTGGATTGCCAAGCAAAAATCAAAGGTGAGTAAATCTCACTCTATTGGGTTTTTATTTAAATTTAAATAGTTAAATTTAAATAATTGGTTGAATGATTAAGTTGATTGGATGTGCATTGATGATGATATGACTTTGGGTTTGGTTGATTCTCGAGTTAATTGTGGTTTGACTCGAAGTATTGGGGTTTTAAGTTGTTTTAAACTTAAATCATAAATAAGAAAATGTTTTATTTTAAAGCTAATAAGGACTTAATGATTTGTGATTCATTAAATTAGTAGGGTAATTAAAATGGATAATTAATTAATTCAATTAATTAATGATTTAGGTTAATTAACTTAGTAATTAAAGCTTTGACATAATTAATAAATTAATTTTTAAGTTAATTAATTAAGTGTAAGTAATTCAGAATAATCATTTGATGGTTTGATAAATAATTACTTAATGAAATTAATAAAATATAATTACTTTGTGAAATTAATCAAGAGATTAATTAAGATGATTAATTAAGGAGAAATTGATTTATTTAGTGAAGTAAATAAATGGATAGTTAATTACAGGTTGAGATAAATCAAGAATGCTTAATATTGTGGTTTAATTAATGTAATTAATTTAGATTAGGATAAACTAAAATATAATTGGAAATCATTAATTTATATAATCAATGACGTAATTAAAGATTGATTAATTAAATTAATTAATCAGTAATAAGTGACTTATGATAAATTAATTAGTATAAGTAATTAAGGGTTAACGTAATTAAAATAGTTAATTAATTCATGAAGTAATTAAGATTACTCATTGATACTGGTTAAGAAAAATTAATATCGTGAAATTAATAAAAGTTAATTACTTGGATGTAATTGAAGGATAATTAATCCAGGTTGATTAATCAAGATGAATGATGAAGGAAGACTGATTAATTGATTTGAAATTAATTAATGACAAGTAAAGAATTCTAAATGGTTGAGGTTAGAAATTCAATCAGAATTAATCTAATTAATATTGGTAGCGAACAAGTTTTGCTTATGGGCGATCGAATGGTATTGGATGCATTGAATGAGTTGATATCTTTGATATGAAATGTTGTGTATTTCATTTGGATAATTTGGGTTAGGATGACATGAGATTAGAAGAGACCGGGTTCGGGTGTTAGGAAATGCCCGAAACCACTTCGTATTTTTATAAATTGATATGTGAAATCTAGATGTTGGAATGAAGTGATTTAAAGGAATTCGGCTATTTAAATCTAAACTCTGGTACTTATAAAATGGATGTGTGGAATAAATGACGTTTTGTAATAAATTGTGACTTTGTAAATTGATACGAGTTACCCTGGGTTTTAAATAATTTGTATGCTTTATATTCCATGTTGGATGGGTTTACTCACGCTGGTTTTCAGCATGACCCAGGTGTTACTTTGGTGTAATGCTCGGGTCAGACCGAGTATTACAGATTTTCAGGTAAGGACGTTCTGGAGCTCAGGACGCGGGCTGGATGGCAGGAATGTGTAGAGTATTTCCGCTGTATTATATTATTGTAAATCTGAGACATGTTGATTTGTATATGTCCAGTGTTTGAATATATGTGTAACTCTAATGTATTAAAATGTAATTGGCAGAATATTATTCTTTGTAAACTGTTATTATCTATTATTATATTTTATCCGCTGCGAATGTGAGATGTTGATGTTTCTGCTCTTCTTCTTCTTCTTCTATCACTTTGTTCTTTTCATAACTATTTGGGATTTTCGAGATTGGAAATTTCGGGTCGTTACAAAGACCTTCGACCCAGATGAAGACAAATAAGACCTTCCACCACGACTAACCTTTCGACACAGATGGATAAGCAACTATGAATTTGGAACCCCTTTCGAAAGCAATCAATGGCGATCTCTCAACTACACATCAAACCTTTTGAAATCGAAGGTTTTGCCCCAGAATGACCTTTTCGAAAGCATAGCAAACCTTTCGAACTGGTAAGGGCACATCCAAGATACCTTTCGACTGCGTCGAAAGGTACTATGAAGAAAGCAACACTCAGAAGTCAGCAAAAGAAAAGAAATGAAAGAATACCTTTTGATAACATTGAAGGAACATACAACTCTCAACAACAACAAGTAAGGGTAAACCTTTCGACAAGGTCGATCGGTTTATGAAGTTATGTAAAAAGCAAACCTGTCGACAAAGTCGAGAGGTCCATAAAGGCAAAAGAAAGGAAAACCTTTCGACAATGTCGAAAGGTTTAGAACAACATGTTGAAGACAAACCTTTCGATAATGTCAAAAGGTTTAGAAAAGCATACGGAACCTTTTGACAATGTCCAAAGGTTCACAACAACATACAAAGTGGAGACCTTTCGACAAGGTCGAAGACAAGGAGAAAAAAGGGATTAACTAAGGAGCATAAGAGACTCATAACCTTTCGACACATTCGAAGAGTTCATTACCTTTTGATGAAGTTGAAAGGTCTAAGGCATCATGTAAAAGGGGATCTTTTGACTCAGTCAAAAGCATGGAGTTGAAAGGAGGCCGCCTGCATCTATAAATAAGACCTAAGGGGTCCCATTTTGGGGGTAGAATTATAGCTACTGAATTCATCTTCTTTTCTTTACTTTCATAGACAAAATTGTACTTGTAGAAACCTTAAATTGAATTAGGGGGAGAGCTCAATTTCTTGAAATTCGTTTTGGATATGAATAATATGGAGATAGCTCGTTCATGATGGATATTGGCAATAAGGAAAATCATTTAGATCATTAGCTAGACTAATGATCCATTGCACATGATTTCAACCTTTTTCTCATAATCTCTTCTGGTCTGTGCTACGTATAAGAACGACTTTGTCATTCCCTATTGAAATATGTCATCATTGGAATCTATACTTAACTTGGATAGTTAAAGTAATGATGACGTATCGCGCATGTTGAATGCATGGATATGGGAATAACAAAATTGATCATATATAAGAAGAGTAAAGGGGTTGAAGATATAAAATGGGACTGCTTTGAAAGGAGGAAACCCTTTCGACTTAGTCGAGAGGTCTACTTCCAAATGGAATCTTGGGTTATATATCTTATAACCGACTCATGATGTACACCATTCGAAGGGAATCTACTTCCCTAAGCATTAGTAAACCCTTCAAATTGATTTCATAGAATAAAAATGGACATCAAAGGTGCTAAAAGAAGTTTGTGTTGGCAAATGAGCTATGCATCTCCTTACAACGATGTCGAGCGGTTTCACACATTATCTTTCGACATGATTAAAAATGAAGTGGTACAAATCAACCATAACTTCTTTTGAATCCAAGGGGAGATAGAGCTCAACAAACTACTGATTTCTGGAAGTTAAATGACTGAGAATTATATCAACCTAATCGAGAGGTCAGAATAGCCTTGTCATACCTTTTGACAAAGTCGAAAGGTTATGCAACTTACTTCCATTCCAACCTAGTCGAAAGGTTGAAGTGTCTTGTTAACAACCTTTCGCTTTAACCTTTCGACAATGTCGAAAGGATGAGATATCTCCTTCTACATCAACTTAAACGGAAGGTTAGGGTGGTCATGCTAATAACCTTTCAACAAGGTCGAAAGGTTTGACATTCTAGTATTTTAACAATCTAGTCGAAGGGTTGAAATAGCATCATTAACCTTTCGACAAGATCGAAAGGTATGGCCATTCACTATTCTTTTCATCCAGATCTACTTGATTATGACATTTTATCCAAAATTACGCTTTCAGAAATGAAAATCACATCAACTACATGGTTATGTTCAAACAAAATTATCTTATCAAAGCATTAGGGATGTTGATTAGGATATTTTTGACAAGATCGAAACTAAGTGAGGTTTTTTGCAATTTTTATAAGGAACAACTTTTATGTTTACCGCCTTTTCTAGATCCGTAGTTTACTAAGAGTTATGTGGGTTTGAAGAAGAGGTATCATCTCTGTCCCATGTTTAATCTTAGCATTGAAGAAAAAAACAGAAATTTTTTAGGCATAACTTTTTCGTTACTTATCGGAATTTGATAATATTAGAAGTTTTGGAAAGCATAGACTTTACGATACAACTTTCTTGTTTTGAGTTTTGCACAATTTTGAATTTTAAATGGTCAAAAATTCATTTCTTTGTCGCTGCCCTATCAATGAAGGACAGAGTTAATAAATTTAAATCTAAAAATTATTTCATTCATAACTTTTAAACCATACATCCAAATTAGATGACCTTTTTCTTGTTCGAAAGCTGAGACTTTTTTCTACAACTTTCAAGTTTTATGTTTTGTAAAATTATGTGATCTAGATAGTCAAAACTGCATATCATTAAATCATAAATTTGAGTCAAACAAAGTAAATAGACAAGCTTCATATACAAGTAATTTTACGAAAGAGAACTATTTTTAATTTATAAATCTTATAATTATTTCTAAATTAACTTAATAAATATTAAAAATGATTTTTTAGCAAGTTATTTTATATATTAAGCATATTTAGTAAATCGATTTGGAAATATGACTTTGGAAATACAAATCTAATCTATTTTAATATAAAAGTGATCATTGATTTGGAATATAAGTATTACAATTTATTAAATAAATAATATACGATTTATGGAAATTGGAAATGTAGTTTTAAAAATTATAAACTTAATTTATTTTTAAATAAAATAGTTATATTTTAATATGGATTTAGAAGAGTAATTAAATATGGTTTTAAAGTATATCTTGGTGAATAATTCAACCATATGGAAATTTCAGACAACTTGGTGCATATAAGTAAAATTTTGGAACAATTCGGCATTATAGAATATTTTAGCAAATCTGTAAATACTTTATAAAGTAAAATAATGAAAAAATTTATGGAAAATTATAATATGTGTTTTAAATAATAAAGTCAAAAGAAAAAAATGTTTTAAGAACCTTAACTCTATAATTTGAGGAGTACTAATAATCGACTTAGCGTCATCGATTGGTTTAAATGCTTTGAATAACGCTTCGTGGAATATGGTATAACTCATTGAATAGAATGTTTGGGTGGAACTTATTAGCCCATTAGCAAATATTAGAATTTCACGGATAGTATGAGTTGCCTTAGTTAAATTCGTGTGATTGCTATAAGGAAGTATTTTACACTTTAGAGTTATATTCTCTTCTGGTGTGCAACAAGTGGTTGCTAGATCCTTAAGAGAATGTAGTTCAGGTCTTCTAGTGGGATCTGTAATAAGTGATATTTAATAGCATTTAGTAAATACTTGAATTTTACCATACGGTATGGGACGTATTGGTTAAATTCTAGTGATTATTGAAGGTGATAGTATTTGACACTTTATAGTTTACTCTCTTTTGGTGTACGACAAGTGACTGCTAGATCATTAAGAAGTTTATTCCTGTATTTCTTTTCGAACATAATAATATAATAATATTAAATAAATGGAGATTTATTGAGTCATCGTTTCCATGATCAACTTGATCGGTATGGATTATCATTGAGGTCATTTTGTGATTTTGTGTTCTCGGTATGAGTAAGATCCTTTATATCAGATTGGTTCGAGTGAGACCAATTTGTTTGTTTGTTTGCCACAGGTTTTGTGTACAATCATTGCAATTGTTTTGGACGATCATTACAATCGATTTGGATTAAGATCTCCTGGATTCTGGATATTTGGATTCCGTGACTATTCTGTGTTCGTGAAATAAATATATATCATTGTGTCTTGTGTTAGTGAAATAAATATATATACTTGTGTCTTGTGTTAGTGAAATAAATATATATATTCTTATCTCTTGTGTTAGTGAAATAAATATTTGTTCTTGTATTTTCTGATAGATGTTAAGTAAATTATGTTATTCTGTGTTTAGTGACTAATATGTGTTTATGACTTAATGTATAACCATGTATCTTGTGATGAACTCTAAGTTAAATTAATTCCCATGACTTGTTATTTAATGGACATCTGTATTTACTTTAATGTTGTTTATTCTTTGGTTATATCTTGTTCTCACCCTATTGAATATTTAGAGATAGTCTGACCCGTGTGTTATTTTTTTGGGGTCCGGCCGAGACTTTTCAAGTTATAGGACAAGTTGACCTTTGAATGGTTATGCTATTAAGGAGATAAACTTCTAGACTTTTAGATTATCCTATTTAGGATTTTGACCTTGTATATAAAATATATAATTGAGATTAGAGAACTGTAAAACTTGTATATTATGTGAGTTTACTGTTTTATTTTGTAAACTCACAATTTGTGTATGTATATGAGTTTATTATTCCACTGTGATATATGATTGATGCTTATTTGATATATTGCTCTGATTTTGAGTATTCGGTGTGTATATTACTTTGTATTAATACTGTACATGTCAAATTTCAGTTTAAATACTAAGTAAAAAGGTATAAATGACGTTTCAATGTTAGTATAAAGATATATTCACATTCAATCTCCCTTTACTAGCCGTATTCTCCAAATTAGCAAACGACATTATTTGTAATGTTCATAACTTCCTTCTATTTTGTGAAAACCATTTAATAAAATATACAAAGGTCATAATTCCAGATTTTCTCTCTTCATTCTCCCTAAATCATTTAAAATAATTACAATATAATTCAAACTATTTATTTAAAACATCTCTTAAATATCACTACTTTAAAAAGAAAGTTTGACTTTGGAAATAAAAGAGTTTTCCTTTTTATAAAAGCGCCACTTTCTTTATTGTATCAAATAATCCTTGAAATCATTTACAAAATTTCAAACCCCTTTTAAACATTTTTAAACAAATTTTAAACTTCTATCAAAATCATAATTAAATACATCACTTTTAAAAACAATCCAATTTCGAAAATGTAAAGGGGTTTCTTTTAAATAAACCACTTGTTTAAATACTCAAAAAATATTTAAAACTTCAAACTCCTTTTAAAATACCTATATATTTTTTATAAAACACATTCAAAAAGAATTTATGTCTAAATAGATAATCTTCTTTTACTTTACTAAAATCATAGATTTCTAATGTGCATTCATATTGACTGTCATTATATGGACCGTAACTTTTCAAACTTTGTTTATAAATAAAATAAATTTAAACACAATTTCTTTCTATATTTAAACCACTCTAAGTATAAAAAAACACTTAACTTCAAAATAAAAGTTTGACGATTTAAAAATCCATAAGAATAAATTTTCAAATATGTAAAGAGGCTTAGCAACCACTATAGTACCTAAAATAAAGCTACCATTTATTTTCATATCAAAGGAGTCAATTTTCTGAATCATTTCCAAACCATATTCAATATTATCAAACCATAGCAAATAACCACTTCATATACACATATGTAAATGTAATGTAAATTGATGGGGCGAGGAATCCTTTTGGATCGCTCTATAAAATCTCTACTCTTCAAATTGCTTCCACAGTGACCTATTCGTTAAGAAGACACTTCGATTTCCAATCATTTTTGCTAGTCCTTTACTAATCCTTATGTGTTTTAGCCCAAGGATATACAATATAACTATAGTCACATTTATAGGTCATTTAAGTCCCCTGTAAAAATAGTTACATATGTCATCCACTTCCAAGCGGAAATAAAATTCAAACAATATATAAGAAATACACAATTATAAACAATCAAAGCAAGAAAATTATCACAATATATAGTTCTTGTTAAATGCCATTCAAAGTGAGTCTAACTCAGTTTGAAATCAAAGATGAAGCTATCAAACCAAGCAAGCCCACAGACCATCCTACCATTCAACCAAAACGACCCAAAAATCATCCCTAGCTTCCGTAAGCTAATGTCCAAACCTCATAGCCTCCCCAATAGCTTATGCCTAGCCTTCCTTCCCCTAAATTATTCTCGACCTTTGCTGGGTTCAAGGGCTTATGCTCCAAACATTCCATCTTTGACTTGGAAATATATGTTGTAGTGTTGTTTAGGAGATATGCAAGAGTTTAGTGGACAAATGATTTGTTTTTGATGTGATTTTTAATAAAATTATGGTGGAAGAGTAGTGAAGAAGAGTGGAGAAGGAGAGAGCTAAAGTGGGAAAATGAAGTAAATGGGAAAAAGAAGATGAGAAGGGGTTCTTTATAGAACTTGTAACAGGAAAATGACCAAACATACTACCTCCTATCTTATACCACACACTTACCATTTATCTTATGCCACACATTTCCACTTTAGCTTATTTGTATAAGTGTGTTCACATATGTAGACTAGCGTGCACAACATGTTTCAAAAACTTTTGGTCGAGAAAGTAAAAAATCCAAAAAAAAAAAGATTTTCGGTCATATTTTTGATTCTTTATCGAACTATTTAATTTTGTAAACAAACTTTCAAAAAGATTTCACCATCATTATAAATAATAATAAATGATTCATTTGAAATTTTAAAATTAATTATTTAAAATTAATTAAATATACAATCAAAACGAAAAATTTCCAGGTCGTTACATTCTTTCCTCCTTAAAAGAATTTCCACCCCGAAATTTCATCTTAATCAAACAAAGAAAGAAACAAGCAACAAAAAATCTTAACCCTTTTACTTAAGCCTGTATGATGTACATGAATCATTTGTACAAGGATACATAAATATTTTATCCAAACTTGTATGGATCACTTAATTTCTCCATTCCAGAACTCTAATCCAGTTCCTTGATCTGATACTTATTTTTCCTTACATAGTCCTAATCTATGGTAGAAAACATTCACATCATCCCAAAAATCCATCTTCAGTGCTTATTGTCGAGAATCAAGGGAAAATGCCTTGTTTTGACCGGTATATAACATCTAATAATCTTTTGCCTGAACTCTGGATCTAGAATGGTCATGCAAATAAAATTATCCTAGTCCAACTTACAGTTTATCCCTATAGGATATTTAATAATTATACTACTCCAATTACTTTACTTCCCAAATTTATTTATGAAAACATTGCATAAAATATAACTTAAGTTTTAAACTTTTATAACACCCTATTACATCCTTAAAGTATATACATATTTTTCCCTAGTATCGAGATGTAGGCCCAAAATAAATATGGGTCTTAAAACTAAGTCGACTTCTTTACCCATCCGGTCTAGTAAGTAGCTAAGAAGAGTAGGAGGCCGGTACCCAAACTTAGTCTTAGGGTCTACGTTTCCTTAGACACCTTTAAGGTAAAAATGTTCTATTACTCGGCCTAATAACATCAAATATATTACACAACTTAGATGTAAAAACAAAAGACACGGTTTCAATAAAACAAAGTTTATTAAAAACTTTTATTAAATCTTACCTATTTAAAAAATTATGTTAAATTATTTCTTCATTTACCAAAAGGGATATAAATCCATATCAAAAATTTCATTTATCAACGCACTCTTTTGTCAAAATACTTTTTTATTTTGAATCCGTTTTCTTTAAGGAAACTTAAGAACTAAATACCCGGTTTATTATTTCAAAACCCCTTTTGAAATGATAATATATATTTTTAATCCATTGAAAATATACATATAGATCGAGTAACACCAAAATGATACAAGGGAACTAGGTCTTACCAATTAGTATCATACATTCCCTTACCAAGAAGGGTAATACTTAAGAGAAGTGCTTTCCATCCGAATACATCTCTTCCCCATTGGTAGTCATTTTCGAGCAACCCAAACTCGTTAACATAAAAATACTTCTTTATTTTTCAATCCTACTTTGAAACAATATTATGTATATTTCTATTTAAATAGTTTTAACAAAATATCGATTACTAACTTGCTTTGGGTTCATTTGAATTCGAACTCCTTTCGATTGTACAATGACAGTAGGAATAATTTACATAGTGCACTACAATGTTCGCCTAAGAAAACATCCAATCATCACTTAGAAGATTATCCAGATTCCCTTAGAACTAGTCGAGACTCATTCCCCAAACTATCGAAAGAAATTGTTCTTTAAAATTCTCTTTGAAATATTTATACTTATAAATAATTTTAAGCAATACTACTATTACTTTTTCCAAAAAATCATTTGAAATCTTTTTCAGAGACACCGGGATTTAAATGCTAAAAAATCATCCTAATTTAGAAAACACATTTTATAAACCTGATTCCTAAAATCATCGTTATATAAAATCATTCCTTCTTGTATCAAAAACAAACTTTACAACTACTTAACAATTATAGTCAAATTGTGAAACTTAATCCATCAGGTGTTCATATTAAATTTAACTAAACAATAAATGCTCATAAATTAACTAAGCATACATATTAATAAAAAAACAATAGTGGATGCTCCTAAACTGGACAAGCATGGTTTATTAAAGAATAACTAATAATAATTGAATATTATCATTTCCTAATAAATAGACATATCATAAATAACTATATCAATTTTTGAAAAGTGATCTTTTATATAAAATATAATCCTAGGTAAAATAATTTCATTCACCAATTTCAAAACTTGTGTGTTGGTTCGCTTGCTCCAAGTGTTTAGAATTGCTATTGATAAAGTTGGTCAGGCGCATCAATCAGAATCCATAAGCACCCAACCGACTAATTAACACAATATGTTTTTATAGCAATAACAAATACTCTCTATATATACACTCAATCTTATTCTAAGGTGCCACTTACCCAATCCTTAGCGAGTTTACCCCACCAAAGCCTTGGTGTTTAATCAACTTGAGTATAACGACCTAGAATTTATTACTTTGATTTGTGAATATTTAATTTATTTTAAATATTCGATTAATTGTTTTAAATATTTAAATAGCTGCTCTTCTAATTTATAACTAATGATAGAAAATTCATTTTTGAATTTGGTTTACAAAAATAGTTTGTTTGAAGAAAAATAAATAACCTAATCAGAAACTGTTTTTTGAATTTTTTTTTCATCATCAAAAAGCTGTGCACATTTTAGTAAATATATACACATACATATAATAATAACATAAGTATGGCTAGTAATAATATATGGTAAAATATATTCACTTAAGTAAATATAATGAGAAATGTGACTTTTTTTCGAAATAATTTAAATAAAAATAAAAGAATATAATACCAAATTAACACATAACATCGTAGTGCATGAAACGGAAAAGCGTGATGGACAAAAGGGGGAAACAGGTTGTTGCATATAGAAGGAGTAAGAGGAAGAGGGTGGTGATGTGGCACATTTTGAATGGAGGGTATTTACTAAAGGAGTATTTTTGTGATTTGTTTATTACATTTTATATAAAAACAATTTCCACTTTCTCTCTCTCATTTTCATTGCATTTCTTATTTTTTTTAAACTCCGTCACCTTCTTCCTAAAACTCTTTAATGGCTTCTTATGATTTTCAAACCAAAACTTTATATTTTTTCCACTTAAAAACATTTTAAAGCATCTTTGAACCACTCTTTTCTACCCTACACCACCTCCTCCTTAAAACATAAGCCCTAACCACCCTCTATACCCCGAGGCCGAGCCCATCCTCCTCTAAGTCGAACCCAAAGCACACTTCCCAAGTCCAAATTCTAATTTTTTACTAAGGAAAATCTCAGAATTGGGTCGTATTCAAAACATAGTGGAAGTTCGATTTGTTACTTGTGCTTTTGGCGGGTAAAGCTTACGTTTTTAAGTAAGTTTAAAACTTTATGTTAATGCTAATAATTATGTTGATCTTTTTTTTTAAAGGCAAACGAGTATTATGTTGATCTTGGTTGAAAATATATTGTGTTGGTTGCTTTATATTTGTGAGATTATATATTATTTGGTTGTAAATATGGAAATATAGTTTGAATGTTAAGTAATAATTTTTAATTTATGTATGATGTTTGGCATGTGTATATAATTGTTTGAGCTTATGTGCTAGTTATTATATGCTAAAGGGGAGTTAGCACTTGATTTATGTTTGTTGTTGACATGTAGATGTCTTGATTTTAAACTTATTTACTTATGTATTTTCTAAAAACATGTTTAAAATAAGTTTCCAAAACTTTAGCCCTTGATTTCGAAAACATTTTACAAAGTTAATAAAATAATTTAAGATATAAAAGGGTAAGGTTTTAAAAGGAATCTTGTGTATAAAACTATTTTAAATTTATGGCATCCATAGGATAGTCGCTATGGAGGCAATTCGCAAATCGGCGATTTTCATGTGAACTAAAATGGGATTTTCACTTAGATATTTTTAAGTGTGATTAAAACTATATTATAAATATCAACAGGTTTAATTATTATTTAATAAATTTAATTAATTAAAGATTTAATGATTATTTAATTAATTGATTAAGTAAAGATAATCAGATTTTAATTAATTAAATAAGACAATTATAGTTAGTTAATTAAGAAAGGTTTATTTTTTTATTAATTAAGTAAAAGTTAATTAATTAATTATTATTCACGTAAGATTTAATTATTTATAAATTATTATTTAAGTGAGGTTTAATTTATAATTATTATTAATCAAGCAAGGTTTAAATTATTTCTTAATTATTAATTAAGTTAAGATTTAACTAAGATTAAATTAAAATTTAAATATTATTAAAAAATAATTTATTTTTAATTCTTTATTTTCAATGATCAGATTATTTAAAAAGCAACTTTCTTTTTTAAAGAATGGTTTAAATACAAGAGATCCTTTTTGTATGTGCCACTAAGTAGCAAAATAAATACGGAATAGATTATTTTGATGACTTATGTTTAACGAAATAAATCTCAATTCTAGTATAGCGAAATGAATCTCAATTCTAGTATAATTAAATGGAATAGATTATTGATGACATGTGTTTAGCAAAATAAATCATGGTTCTACTATTAAATTAATTTGGACATTTAGTTTTATGCTAGTTGTTTTATTTGAGATAAATGACACGTTAACTTTAGGTAGTTATTTATAGATTTGATTTACGTACATGTTCTCTATGCAAATACCTACTGTGCAGCTTAAAAAGTCAGATTGAATTTAATGTTAACTTGATTTAGTACCACTGTGGTCGCTAAGCCTCTTTCTTAATTTGCAAAGTTATAGATTTAAATAACCTCAATTATATAACAATTTGAGGTTAGAAGTTTATAAATGATGTTTTAAAGCAAGTTATTAAATTATTTTAATAAAGGTGTTTAAAGTTATTTAATTATACTAATAATGGTATTTCAGAGTTAATTAATTATCTCATTAGTATTGTTTAAAGTAAATTAATTATTTATTTATGACATTTAAAAGTAATTAATTAATTGAATAAAGGTGTTAATACACTACAAGAAAAGTATGTTTTTATAAAGGCAATAGATAACGCTTTATTTTGTAGTGTTATTATTTGCTTTAATTTGGTATCTGGAGTAGCCATTGTGTATGTAACGCTCTTACAAAGAGGGAATTATTTGTATGGCCGCGTCTTCCTCGAATTATTTCACTTTCCCTCTTTCTCAGTTATTTCCCTCCTCTTGAATCATTTACTCAAATTTTATTCTCTCTTTTCTTCAACTACCTACCTGTTCAGATAATTTCCTCTTCCTTCCAAGACTAGGGTTTCTAATCAAGAACAAGGTAAGTCGATTTTATCTTCCATCTTTTGAATACTGATAATACAATAACTCACTGCTTACTGCTAATTTCTTCTCCAACTTTGTTTTCTGAGGTCCCTAATTTGACAACTGTTGTCTTATTCTCCCTCACTAATATCATTAGCCATTTAAATATATAATTCTTACCGTACAAAGCAGTTAATAAGGATTATTGCTGAAAGAGACAAATCTACACCCGTAAAAACTGGTTCACGTACCTGCAATCGAAAATCCACGCAAATAACCTTAGATTCACAACTAGTGACTTCAATTTTTATCTTTTTTAAGAGGAAAAAAACAAAGGATCAGGAATACTAACTCTGGAAATCGGTTTTCAATTATTGACTTATGAATGTCTTTGCTTAAGCGTGATTGTAATTAGAAAATGATCCTTTAAGTATATATCTGTTAAATTCAGAAAGCTTGCTTGGTCTTGAAAAATCTTTGTACTGTTACATAGGATGAATTAGCAGTTTTTGTGTTTCATTTGATGTTTGACCAATTGCAACTATATGCAAATAGTATATTAGGAATCCTCAAGTTTAGAAATATGACTACTACTGTTATATTAACTTTTTGAATTCAATAAATAATCGTATCATATGCTTATATAAGTATTATTTTCAATTCTCTCTCATTATATAAAATAACATGAGTACAAATCCGACACTCAATATTTGTTAATCGCTAGATAACACATGTGGTAGTAATCATATTTCCATGATCACGTAGATGGTGGCCTAAGGATCTCGGAGTTTTAAGGACCTCATAATTAAGTAAAAATATATTTAACTGCACTACTTGCTTTATAGTGAAAGTTATATGTAACCCAGTGATAAGCGCTTACAATCTTCTGGTGCAGGTACAGAGTTGGATTTCTGCTAATGCTATTGATCTTTCTCTCTTTTACCGATTTTTTTCATGGGCCCAGAAATGTTTTAGACTTGGGCTTCAGCAGTGACGGGACCAGCTACATAGTGTGATTCATTGAATTTTACGCTGGCAACTTCAGGTAACTCATGGTTTTCTAAAAATCCAATTTTGCCTTTTAATAATATATCACAGGTTTTTTGAAATGACTCCAGATTCTTTTTTCATGTAATACATGTTTTTGGCAGAAAGCAAAAGTATCTTGCAATGAGCTATTTTTTTCCTTTCGAAAATTCGCTAACTTTTTTATACTTCATATCCTATAATGAGACATTGAGACTACTGCTTACAAAAGCAGCACTAGTTTAAACTGACATCTAAGGTACGAGGATACATACCCTCATTTGCTGCTATTGATTGACCTTTGTAAATACACTAATAAATGAACTTATCATTGGTTTTCAGACGTTCTACCTACCAGATAATATTAATGAATTTGCTTCAGGTTTTTCACATGCACCCATTAAGTCAAAAATCTGAAACTATATGTTGCCCAATTTGTTTGTATTCTATGAAGTTGAAACTTCAAAACTAAATTCACGAGTTGATGAAAGTTTTATCTATTTGTATATTGCTTTAGGTCTTGATTTTGTACGCTACTTCATTATTTTGCCATTACATTTTGAATATGCAGGCATATAAAAAAGCCAGAAGCCTTAGATTGGGAGATCTAATTTTTCAGCGGTCCATAAAGCTATTAAGACTACAAGTAGTTCAAATGGCGTTTGAATTTAATTCTTACTTGGTACTAAAACAAACATTGGAAATACATTCTTCAGCGAAGTACTATGAAATATATGCTTTCGGTGTTATTACAAACACTCTATTCCAGCATCCTAGGATAAAAATAGGTCACATGAATTAGACGTATCAAAGGCAGTGATGTACTTGTTATTCAACCTTTCTTGGTGTTGCCAAGAGGATGTTCATAACTGCCTTTTGTTTTTTATATTTGATGTGCTAAGAATAACAACAATTTTTCATTTATCCTTGGAACACATCGTCAGTGATAAGTGTTTGATAGGGTCGTATTATATAGTTTTGTGTAGAGGAGAATCTACATTGCGAGACAATTACGCAAGCAGAATGTGCATGCAAAGTACGTGAGTGGAATTATTGCATTTAAGATTACTTATTTTCATGTCTTTTGGTTGATGTAGTGATTTCCCATGACGGTTGAGCACATATTTCGTTTGCTGGTCAACAATAAACTATTTAGCTTGAGTTAAGTGCATACCGAGGAAAGTTTAATCATTCAAGCAACCACATGCAGACTTTTCGAATGTCACTTTATATTTTGAATTACTTAATTTCAAACTTAGCACTTAGTAAATCTTGCACCTCTATATTGATGTAATCATGTTGTTTGAGTAAATTAGGTGATAGTGAGCAGATTATTAAGTAGCGAGTAAATAAGTCATGTTGGCATACTTCTTAGATGGTTAATTTGGTCTAGTGTTCTTGGGGATGAACGTGTTGATATAGACATAAACTGTCGCTTCACCAAAAATTTTGCATTTTGGGTGGACCAAATTTTTTTGAAGCAATTTCTTTGAATTCTTATGAGCAGATTCCATGTACAGGAAGACTTGTAGAATAGATATCATAATGGAAGATATACCATGCATTGTAATTTTCACCTGCTTCAAGTAAACAACACCTTTACTACTAAAACATGTGATCTGTGCTATTTTTTTATGGACAACTTATCTAGATAGGTAAAAAAACAATTGTGTCATATATTGAAAAATCAAGCTGCTGACCACTTTATTTATTGATTTACCATGTGGCATTATCTTTCTATATAGGTTGTGGTTTTGCAGATGGTTCACAAGCTTCACGGCTATCGGGTTTCGTTTATTGTTCAGTGGATGTACCATCCTCATTGCTATGGTAAGAAGTTTGTTTTAGGATCCACTTCAGTTTAGAGATGTGTATTTTTTTGGCATGTCAAAAGCTCTTGCATTGAGAGTATTTTTGAGGGACATTGTCATATGTAATATAAAATACTTTGACTAATCCATTGTACATTCGACTATGAACTATTTTTGGCAAACTAGATTATAAATAAATTTGTACTAGAATTTTTGAAAAATATTTTGATTCGTTTTTCTGCTGTAATTTCATCTAGTGTAAGTGGCTTGCCAATACTACTTGCTAATCTTGACAGCGCATCAGTTGCCCATAACTCTATGTCAATTTTGTGTATTTTTACCCTAATATCAACAAAATCAATAGTTTTGTCAAGTGTCCATTCATTGACAGCAAGTAATTTTCCATAATATGTGTAATTTTTACATATCAATACTCTATGGAGGTTTGCAATTACATTAAATTAGAAAACGTACCTGTTTCTTCAGTATGAATTTGGAAACAATGCTTTGGTTTCATTACATTTGCAACGTAAGATCTGAGTTGATAGTAATTTAGTTTAAAACCTTTTGAGTTTCCAAAACCTAAGTCTACCCTTACATCCAACTAGCTCCATGCGCATTACTACATCTCCTAATGCATAACATAATAGATTTGACGTTTAATATTCTATTAAGGAGCTGGATTGCTTGGTTTTAGTTCACATATTGAAATTTCTATTACCTTTGAAACTTGGTTTGCTTAGTAAGAACATGTTGCAATCATTTTTCTATATATTAATAGGAACACTTAGATGTGCAGTGTGCGGTTATTGTCCCTGAATTGAATGCTTAAATTATGATGAAATGAATACATGAATTTAAAAATTATGATGCATTTAATCAATCATAGAATGGTGAAATGAATGGAATTATGTGCTTATTTTTTTACTTCTATTGAATGTCAATTTTCTACAAGTCAATGTTTTACATAGGAGATAGATGTTGATTTGCGGCAATTGGAAATGATTGATCATGGAAACACCATGATGTCTCATTTTAGTCCTTGTGCAATAGTGTTTAGTATGGATCTACAGTATTTGATTCAAACACTTCAAGACTTTAGAGGTAGAGAGTGTTAGATTTGTTATTTTACAATTACCATTTTACTGTGATTGAGTTTAGCTATTTTGACTAGGGAACTTTGTATTTACTGTTGGTATGTTGCTAAGTGCGGTAGCCCCATTTATTTTTAAAGAAATAACGTTGTTTGCTAATTAGCATATGGCGGGTGGGCGATGTGCTTACCGTTTCTCGTGTATTTGGTGATAAACTCTTGAAGCAATATGTTGTTGCTGAGTCTGAAAGTAAGGTATTTTCTTAATCATGTTATATTCTAGTTGTGCACATTTTTGCAATTAAAGTGCATATACTGCTTATTATCGAGTAATTCTTGTGAGTGCATGACTTTTATTGTGCTAATGTAGGAGGAGGTGGTTGATGGATCACTTGAATTCTTCATTCTTGCAAGTGATGATTTATTGGATGTGGTATCAAATGAGCTATTGTTTTTTTTTACTTTCTACTATTATGAGCTACCTAGTATAATCAATTACTACTATTAAAATGAATTTCACTACAAGAAAAGTTGTCTTAAACTTTTATAGACCGAACAATGCTCAGCCTTAAACTGAACGTTTTCTCTAATTTAAATCTTAATCACTTAAATATAGGATTTAATATTAAACTTATTTTACAAATTCAAATGCTCCTAAAAGTAGGATTTAACAATTAAACATGCTTTACAAATGCAAAACACTTCTAAAAATAGGATCTAAAATTAAACTTTCTTTACAAATTTAAAATACTTCTTTACAAATATACAAATCTTAATATCACTTGAAAGTAGAAAAAAATCATTTTTTCAACTGATTTAAACATATTCAATTTACAAGGACAACAATTCACGTGCGAAGCACGTGCTGTAACACTCGTTATAAATAATTTTAATATATTAACAATAAGTTTTATAAAAACTAAATAAGTTTGCAATAATTATAATAATAATGACGGCGACGACGAAGATAGCGATGATAAACTAAGTTTATAAAAATTAATTAAAGTTATATAATAATGATAATAAACTAAGCTATAAAAATTAACAAAATTTATATAATAATACAGTAATAACTTAGTTGATTTTCTGAATAACCTGCACATTTTAGCTAGTTGACTTACCTCCTGTCAAAAGACTAAATTTTTTAGCTATTAAAATCTCTCATACACAAAAGTTGGAGTTATAAAATGGTTATTTATCCAAATGTTATTTATTTAAAAAATAGACTCAATCTAATAAATCACATGTTCGGGTTGTGGCTTGAACGTAATCAACGCATTTTTAACAATATTTATAAGAACCCCACTTCTATTCCTTGTTCTACTGCTTGGTATATTTCTCAATGGATATGCATAGATCAAAGAAAAAAAATAGTGAACTCGTCTAGAAAGGATCAGGGATTCGATTGCCCTACAACCAACGTGCTCCAGTATTGGATCGACCGATCTTCTGATTGATAATATTCTTCTAAAAAATGTAAAATATATGATGATATAACTACTTCATGATTTTCCAGCTATTTTAGTTACCTTTTAGTAATTTGAAAAGATCATTTATTATTTTAAATCAAATATAAGTACAACTAGTTAATAAATTACTAATATTACCATAAAAACATTAGGCAATTTCATTTATATATGTATGTAGGTCTCTGTGTCTCTATGTACACTAATTTTTTTCTAGATTTAATATAAATATATCTTAACTATTTTTTATAATTTTTTAATAAATAATTATATACATGTATGTATGTATGTATGTATTCATTTAATAAATAACTTAAGGTATCTCTATGTGTGACAACCCGCAAATCCGTACCCCTAGAATCGACACTATTCTGCCTCTATTAACTCAAGTGGCATAGAATTACGAACCATTAGGGTTAAAGAAGAAGAGATAGAAGAAGAAGAAGAAACTAAACAATATCAGAATCTCACAGTCGTAGCGGAATAAAATATAATAATAAATATAGAACTTTACACAAAATGAAATCTATAACTGTTTTATACATCATATCATCAGAGTATCTCATACATCAAATTACCAATCAAGCATACCATACAATCACAGCAGCGGAATATATATATGTATAGTTAATACGTCTCGGCTCCAGCTCCTCTCCTGCTCCATAGCATCCTGTCCTGAACAAATAATACTTGGTCTGACCCGAGCATTATAATGAAATAACACCCGAGTCAGTCTGGAATACCAGCTGATAATAATAATGCATCCAATTTGATTATTAAAGTTTCAAAACCCTTTTGAAAACAAAAGCATCTCGTAAGACCACGCCACAAATAAACATGTCGGGTTTTTACCTTACGATAGCTAAAACACATTTTATAAAAATCCTCTGATATTATAATAGGGTCTATATACAAATACTTATCGAATAGCCGAAATTGTTACAACTATTAAATTCCAGCTACTAGCCACAAAAGTGGGTAATACAAACAAAATTCGTACAAGGCTCGTAGGGAGAATGGATTTCCATCAATGGCTGGGCTACTGGGGTACCGCCCGTCACAGTACCTGGCCTAGATCAGAGTACCGAGGAGTACGTCCGCACCCCTGCAACACAAGGCCGGGACCATTCCTTACTGAACAGTCCCGAACAAGATAACCCCGTGGTTGGCGTGACCAACCACCCACTAAGCCGAATATAAAGGGACATCTAGACAGGGGAAAATCTTGTCCTTCTTGGGCATGACCCACCTAACCTTGCTGCACCTCCCCTGTTTTAGCCATTCCCGGTTGATGAGGCATGAGGTTAAACGTTACCTTTTAAGAACGCATCACTTAGAATGCTCATCATCCACCTGACGATGTTCTGAAAGCATTCGTCCATACAAGTCCGTCCCGGGTTTGAACAGAACCACTACTCCTACTACATCCATTTTGGAAATATCCTCAGGATTAGTAGCGACTAGCCCTTGCACTTCACTGCTCCATCTTCGACTCCGAACACGTTTTCCCACGAAGTGAACAAACCGGATCGAAGTGGTTTTCGAGAAATAAATCTCGATCCCGGTCTCTTCGAAACGATCAATGCATTTGTCCAATATTGATAGTCGGTTATTTAACTATCAACTATTTTTCACAAACATCCATCACACAATAAATAATTTCCCACATTATTTATTTGCCTCAGATATCTTTAAAAGATATATTTTCAAATTTCAAAGCTCATTTGAAACAATTCCCAAAGATCTTCCCTTACAAGGTAAATCCTTTACCATTTATTTCCATTGGAAATAACCAAGTTCACAAACAATTTAGAATTTAAACAATTAAAACATTTTATACTGAAATATACTTTAAAATGTATAAATTTACTTCTAGTTACTTAATCAAAAATATAAATTTAAAATAAGTGAAGTAAAACTATTTATTTAGATCTAAACTTGGTTTTACATAAATGTTTAGTTAAACTAAATTTAAAAGTAGAGTTTTCAAAGGATTAATAATAATTTCAAATAACTTTGTTCGAATCTAGCCTTTAAATAAATCTATTTGTAAAAATAATTACTAAGGTATTCATAAAAATTTACTATTGCTAATTTATCAATAATTACTTTAAAATAATAATTTCCAAAACACTCTTTTAAATAATTTTGAATTTTTAAACTTTCTTTTAATACAATCTGTTTAAAACTCCAACTTGGTTTTTCCCAGGTAAACTCATTCCAACTCAAACAACCCAAAAAATCCATTTTATAAATTTTGTCGAATATATTTCAATTCAGATTTATGTTTAATAACATAGTTTTCCTTCCCAGGTTTAAAATAACTTCTTACGAAGCTTAACCGCAATTCCATTCCCGAAAATTCACTTCCAAAGTATAAGTTTAAGGCCTTTTTAAATAAACTATTATAAATTTATTTAATGAAATCGTACTTAAGGAATTGCTTAACTAAATACCTACTTATATTTTCAATGGTTTTAAATAATACTTCTGCAACATTCAATTTATTGGTAATTTAATTTGAAGGGTTTCTTTTGAAATCATATTTAATTTCCAGAGAACATTATTATCAAAATAACCCTATTGTTATTTTTTTTAATTTTTTTTACAATTTATAATTTCTTATTGCAATTATCACCAGAAATTCCTACTTCCTCATTTATCAACTAATAAATGTTCCACTTATTTTTATTTCCAACTTTGCAAATTTTCATTCTTCACTCAACCCAGATTCCAAATTTAATTCCCTTAAATTCTTTATTTATCAATTACTTTTATTTCTTTAACAATCCAATTTATTTTATTTTATGTTTTAAAATTCTGTATATATTCTTATCCAGCAATATCACGGTACAATTAAATTCAGAGTTATCAATCACAATATATAACAGGTTACAACATCAATTATAAAGATAATTACTATAGTGTGAGGAATCCAGTTGGATTCCTCCAACCTGTTTTCCTGCATCCACAAATATTAGCACAACAACATATATATCAATCCAGGCTGATATAAATAAACATTTCAACCAATCACACAATTATTAAATATTAACTACTTGAATCAGCTAACATTCCAGTTGTGAGTGAGATTAACTCACCTTGAGTTTTGGCGAGCGTTCGAAATTTAAATTAAACCGAACGACGTTCGATTTAACCTAAATTTCTACTTGCCCGGAATGACTCCGGTCTGCACCAACTCGTAGTATTCTTTCCTGCAATCCCGACGCCGTGAATTTCGTTAAGTTCTGATAACGTATGAATTTGTTAGGATTTTATGAAGTTTTGAATCGAACTTAAAACAATTTCCCTTTTAAATTAAATCCCCTTTACCCACAACCGTAGATCATGCAGTGAAAAATCGTGGCCACATAGGGCTTCTTCCTTCATCAACTCACGCACGCGACAACAGAGGGAGCCGAACCCAAACATTCGAACTAGGGTTCGAAATCGCCTTGCCTACGATCAATTTGAACGCGATCGAAACCCGGCACCTTGAAGTTCATCGCCACCTCTTCCCCCACCATGCGCGTGCGAGAACTCGGTGCTTCCCCCCGAGCACAAAATCACTTCGAACGGGCGGCTTCAAGCAAGAATTTCTGGCGATCCATCACGCTAAAACTCATCTCACCCGTTGGATTTGAAGTTCTCCTTGTCCTCTACGACATTCCAGTTGGACATTTGGAGATTTGGGAGGAAGAAAGATAATCGTTTTCGGCCATAGAAAGGGTAGAGCCGGCGGCTCTGAAGATAGCTAGGGTTTTGAGCAACAAATTGATATATATATATATAATATTATTTAATATTAATTTAATCTCGTTCCAATCAAATTTACCACTTACGCAAACGGACTTCAATTCTCACGTACCAACAGGCGTTCCTTGGGTTTTTCCGCGTTCCGGACACAATGGAACATGTTTCGTAAGCTAATTTGATCGTATGTGCGAGTTACGGAATTAAACGATCAATTTAAAATTAAATCGGTTAAATCGATTTCTATGCGTTTCGAGCTGCCACGGTCAAATGACAACTCCGATTGCTACGAAAATTAAAATCCAATAATAACTAACTATTACGGATCCAATGGAACTAGTTTCGTCAAATTCCGAGACTGTGCCCCGGAAGGCTATTTTGACTCGTCTATTAAATCGAGCGATTGTCAAAATTAACGAAAACGCTTAAAATTTCACTTTTGAAATTTTAGTAACTTAATAATAAATAATATAAAATTTATAAACACAAATAAAATCATTCTGGCTCATTCCGGACCAAAATCTGATTAAATTGCATTTTAATAATATTAAATTCATTTTTAAATTAATATCAAATCCTAAATATTAACTTATTGACTTTTAAGTCTGTCTAAAAATCCAACCACCCTATTTATATCCAAATAGACTTAAAAATAAATTTGAAAGTCATTTGTATAACTATTCACATCCACATTCACCACTTATTCCAATTTTGAATATTTAATTATTATTCTTCATTATTCAAAATCGAATGGAATCACTATAATTAAAAATGATAGCTTATTTTATTGATTGAACCCAAATCCATTCATTTCAAAATCAATTAAGAATCCACATTAAACATTTAAAACGAATTAAATGTTCAAATTCCATGGCTTAAAAATACGGGATGTTACGTTCTTCCCCCTTATAAAAATTTCGTCCCCAAAATTTGCTAGGGTAGAAAATACTCTCCAACCCATTTACTTACCCAATTTGCTTAGTTAAAAGCTTATATACACTTCCCAAAACCCTTTAGCTCAAATCCAAACTCATCTGCTTCATTTACTCTAAATCTTTAATTTTACGATTTACTTTCAAAATTCAATTTCTTAGCAAATCAAAATCCCAAAAATTTTCTAACTCCCAAAATTTTCGGAAAATTTTGGCAGAGTCTCCCCTGTACGGAGGAGCTTTCGCGATACAGCGATACAAATAAATATATATACATCGACCCACACGGTCGGAAACCAAAATATATCACAACAAATATATCATTTCCCAATTATATTTGCGTAGGCGTACCTTTTTAGCAAAATTTAAAGCAAGCGGCTAATATATAATACATATATGCGCTCCAACTCTATCGAACGCCTCCCATACCTGTACTTACTCAACAAACTCATCAGTTTTCAAAAGTATGAGCATTTTAACAACATTTCCAATATAAATGTAAGCCAAACATATCCATTTCATGACCTAACCAAGCAACTTCATTATTTAACAATGATAACCATATTTTATCAACAATTTAATGATTTCAATCACCTTTTAAATTTCTTATCCAAGTCAAAAATTCAATTTTATTTCACACAAATGAGTTACATACCAGTTTGCTATTTCAATTCATACTCTACCCAATCTTCAAATTGATTTACCAAGCAAAATTTTATTTCAATTTGTTACATGCATTTCTATTATAACTCACTTACATTTATACTCAAACCCATTTTTCTTTAAGATTTCAGCCCATTCTACTTTCATCCAAACCAACTTCATTTTATTTCACTTGAATGATTTACATTCAAGTTTACTATATGCCATTCATATTTATTAGAACCAATTCATTTTTATTTCAACAAGATTTACATATGCCTTACTTGCATTTCTTTACTCTAACTTGCATTCCCAATTTGATTGACAATCCAATTTTATTTTTTAAATTTGAAACATTTGCATTTCTTTTATGCTCCATTTCCATTTATATGCAAAATTGCTTAATTAGATTGCATTTATCTAACTCAATTATGAATACATGTAAATACCCATGTCATTCAAGCAAAAATAATCCCCATTTAAGCTCATAATTAAAATTAATTCTAGTTTAAATTTCTATTAATTTTATTCAATTTTGCCTAGTTCACAAGCCAAGTATTTTATTCCAATACAATTGTTAAATTAAATTTTCCTTACATTTTTATTTCATCAACCAATTCAGGTTTATATTAATTTCATTCCATCCTGGATTATTTACAATCCATACACCTTTAATTTATCACAATAATTAATTAACACCATTTCACTTTCAATTCAATTTTATTTTATTTCCATTTGATTCTCATTCAATCAAATTCCCATCCATTTACAAATTCGAATGCCCTTTGTTTACTTATTCAATCCATTTTAGATTTATTTTAATAACAAAGAAACCATTTAAATTATTTCACTCATTTGAATTTATTCACAATTCAAACTATCACCATTATAATCTAATTCCATCTTTCATTCACACTTCAATATTTGGTACCACAAATTTAAATCCCATGCCACAATTGGATTTTTATTTACTTTTCAAATTTTGACCAACCCATCAAAATGCTATTCATCTCATTACAAATTCCATTAAATTGTAATTCAATTTAGTCAATAACCTAATCCATATTAGGTTTTAATTCACTTCCTCAATTCACTCTGAATTTGTTTATAATATGGCCATTTTCCAATTATTTCATTTAGCAAATTTAAATTCCTACCTTTCCTTTTCACTCCTTTAAATAGAATCTAAATTTCTTTCAATATTATTTATTACACAACTGAAATTTAATTTCAATTTCATTATCAAACAAATTTCATTTTCCCCATACATAGGTTCAAGACTTATTTGCTAACTTAAGAACATTCACCTTTATATTCTCACTTGCTTCATTACACTTTACATTTCATTTATGGTCAAGTTTTGAATTTGCCACACCATTCAACTCTTTCTATTAATGTCTCACAATTTCATTTCCATTCAGAGTTTAGATTGCTTACTTAAGTCCATTTCCATTTTATAATCACAAATTCAAATTATAACACTTAATAACTTTAGAATATGAACTTCTTTATGCAATTATAAGAAATTTTACATTTCACCTTTATATCCAATTTATTTCTCCATAAATAAGTTCAAAACTTATTTTCTAACTTAAGTTCATTCACTTTTTTTTTCTCACTTTACCTTATCTTAGTTCATATTTCATTTGAGATTAAGTTTGAATCCACCCCACTATTCCACTATTTCCCATTTGTGATTATAACTCCATTTCTATTTTATATGTTCACCAACTTATTTATTTCAAAGCTCATATTGCTTATTTTCAACCCATCTACATCATATAATCAAAATTTTCAAATTTTATATATGTGTGTGTATATCTCTGACCTCTTAAAGGTACAAATTTTCTTTAATTTAATTCCTTTCACAATTTTAAATCCACAATTCCACATTACAAGTATAATACTTAATAGCTCAGGGATATAATTTATTATATAGTGACCCACAATTACGAAGTCATCTTACATTTCAATTTAATCTAAATCAATTTAATTCTAAACCCAATTTGTTTAACTTATCCAAGTTAAATTCCAATTTCCTACTCACTTCAATATATTTCATTCACTTCCAATTACTCAAATTAAATTTTAATTTAAAATTTACAATTCCTTCTTATTAGCATCATCTTTACCAAAATAAGTTCATTAGTTGATGCATTTTAACGTTACAATTTTACTTTTAACAGAATTTCCAGAATTCAATTACCCGGCTTTATTCCAAAACCATTTTGAAATAATAATCAATTCATACCCATTTGGTATATCAATCAAATCTCCAGATTTTCCAAAACAATTTGTTTTTGCCAAACAAAATTTTCCCTTATAAATTTCCAAAATACCTGTTATACCCAACAAGTCCAAACAATATCATCACCAACCATTTTGGTAGCAATCCTTCACTTTGGAAACTCGAAAATAAATTCTAATGATGTGGCCAGCATCATCAGGATTATTTTCCAGCGACTGAAGTGAGTTTAATGCTTTCTTATTTCCCAGATTCCTTTCAAAACAGTTCCCATTCAAAAATACTTCCCAAATCAATATTCCAATATACCCTTCAACACTTTATCAAACATTTCAAACTTTCCCAGGAATTTAAATCTCCAAACCTTTATTTCCATTAAATTTAAAATCCTTTCCAAAACTTTCGGGATTTAAATTCTGGTTCAATTCAAATTTAGTTATTCTTCCTTTTATATAATTTGTATTTGTAGAATTTTATTTTCATTATAACTATATCAAATTCCAGATTAAATTTTAGATTCTTATTTGATTTAGACATTAACAACCAATCATCCAAATATATATAATAATTTCAGAAAATTATTTCCTTTACATCAAAAATAATTTTGGGTAAAATCATTTCATTTACCCACTTTAAAAACAATGCTATGTCGGTTTATCTTGTTTAAGAGTTTAGAAACCCCTATCGATACGGTTGTACTTCCCGCACCGACCAGAATTCATAAACACTCAAACGATAAGTCAACACAGTATAAAAATAATTTTATATCCACTAACAAGTACGCTCTCATATCTATTAATACACTCAACTCATTATAGAGTACTATTGACTCTGTTTAATGAGTAATTTCCCCACCAAAACCTAGGTTGTCGCCAACCTAAGCTCTGATACCAAGTGTGACAGCCCGCAAATCCGTACCCCTTGAATTGACACTATTCTACCTCTATTAACTCAAGTGGCACAGAATTACGAACCATTAGGGTTAAAGAAGAAGAGATAGAAGAAGAAGAAACTAAACAATATCTGAATCTCACAGTCGCAGCGGAATAAAATATAATAATAAATATAGAACTTTACACAAAATGAAATCTATAACTGTTTTATACATCACATCATCAGAGTATCTCATACATCAAATTACCAATCAGGCATACCATACAATCACAGCAGTGGAATATATATATGTATAGTTAATACGTCTCGGCTCCAGCTCCTCTCCTGCTCCATAGCACCCTGTCCTGAACAAATAATACTCGGTCTGACCCGAGCATTATAATGAAATAACACCCGAGTCAGTCTGGAATACCGGCTGATAATAATAATGCATCCAATTTGATTATTAAAGTTTCAAAATCCTTTTGAAAACAAAAGCATCTCATAAGACCACGCCACAAATAAACATGTCGGGTTTTTACCTTACGATAGCTAAAACACTTTTTATAAAAATCCTCTGATATTATAATAGGGTCTATATACAAATACTTATCAAATAGCCGAAATTGTTACATCTATTAAATTCCAGCTACTAGCCACAAAAGTGGGTAATACAAACAAAACTCGTACAAGGCTCGTAGGGAGAATGGATTTCCATCAATGGCTGGGCTACTGGGGTACCGCCCGTCACAGTACCTGGCCTAGATCAGAGTACCGAGGAGTACGCCCGCTCCCTTGCAACACAAGGCCGGAACCATTCCTTACTGAACAGTCCCGAACAAGATAACCCCGTGGTTGGCGCGACCAACCACCCACTAAGCCGAATATAAAGGGACATCTAGACAGTAGAAAATCTTGTCCTGCTTGGGCATGACCCACCTAACCTGTAACAGCCGAGTTTTAGATATTTGTTTTATTTTAAATTATTTAATTTTGAAATTATATTTATATAAATGGTGTTTAACAATATAGTTTAAAGATTTAATTTGGAGATATATTTTATAAAATTGGTTGTGTCAATAAAATTAAATAACATCTGTGAAAATTTAAGCTAAGATTGAACGGTTAAATTTCGCGTTCAAAAGACGCGTCAATTATAGGGTATAAAGCAACGTAATAAAACGTGTGTTTTTAAAATGTTATTTTTGTGAAAATTTTTGATGTTTTAGACTGCGTCTGTTTAGCGTAGTGTAAAAATATTATTTTCAAACCTTTTGAAGAAAAAATATCAGTCAGTAATTTCATAGTAACCGTTACTTTGTTTAACGGACAGATCGGTTTTAAATAAACTTATATATGTTTTCTCTACATAAATATTTACCATTTGCGTTTAAATGTTTTCAAACTAATATCAAATGTTTAAAACAGAATAATTTTTACATGAGTAACATTGATATATGCAAGCTGATACGTTTCCCCTGATTTAGCTTTGCATTGAAAACTCTGAACATTCCCATAATTCAGAAGCAACATTATATTGTAACTGATAGATTTAATTCTCCACTTCCTCTGATCCCTTGCTAATCACGCATGCATTAAATCAAATTGTGTAACTGCCTAATTCTTGTATCACGCAAGAAAATTTTAAATCAATGCTTGCCATCCTCACGCAAGCTTAAATTTAGAGGTAACGTGCAAATTCTTTTCCTCTACCATTCATCAGTTATCAACTTAAATCACGCGCATATATCACACCAGATAACTGATGCTTTAAAATCTCTGGGCCGTTGCTTCCTTTCCTTTGATCTTTGCCACAGATCGAACCCTTAGAATTTGCAAACGGTTCAAATTTTCCCTCTGAACTGTCAAGGAATTCACGCATAATTGTTAAACAATTTTATTTTCATAACTGATACGTTTTGTTTCATTTACTTCCCTTGAAATCTCGCAAACTATGCCTATAAATTCTTGCCCCTGTGCATCATTTTTGCTCTGCATCTCTTGTATTCTGCCTTGCTTCCCCTCTATCCATCAGGTATATTCTCTGTTCTTCTTTGGTTTTCTTTTCCCTGATGCCTTGCTCAGCCATTCTATTTTATGTACCATGCTTTGCCATAAGACTGTTTGCATAGGGATCTAGAATTTGTATAAGTGAAAGATCTGTGGGTAGAGACATGGAAATACTTTGGGACTTATATAAAAACAGAAGGGATTTTTGCTTTCATATAAATATTGGCTGAGTCTTTGATGAGGGTGTGCAAATAACAAGCTTTGGCATATCAGTTGTCTGCATAAGTTCTAGCACATCAGTTGTCTGCATTTGTTGTAAAATTGGGTAGGTTTCATATGTGAAAGTACTGCAGATAGGCAGTAGTAGATGGAAGTTGAGATCTGAGTTGATGTTAGAATGAGGATAAGGGTGAGTCTGTGCCTGTTACAGTTCAAGTCTGGGAAGTCTAGTTCAAGCAACAGTTATATGAGTTGTTTATTAATTTCAGGAAGCCAAGAAGATATTGCAGGAAGCTAAGGAGATGGAGATGTTTTGGGTGTGTGCACGTGTACATATTGTATCACTATGTGCATGTGTTGATACTGACAGAAGTAGAGTTTTGTTTTAGGACTGGAAGTTGGGTATGGATTTGAGTGAGGGTCTGTTATCATGTAGCCTGGAAGTTCAGATTTTGGAATACCTAAGAAAGGATAGTGGCACATAGGTAGGCTGGAACTATAGTGGGGTATAGGCAGAGATTTGTTTTTTCCAGTTGCATTTTGTTTTGAGTAGGAGTCTGCATCTGTGTACATGTTTTAGTTGCATCTATGTACATGTTAAGCTGTTTCAGATTTGCCTTCATATCTATAGTCTGCATTTCAAAATAGATGAACATGGTTCAGTATCACCATGTGCACATATGTCCTAGATTGTCTGCATATTTTACCCAAAGTTTGGGCTATGAGTGCAAAGCCTGGTGGGGGATGGGATTGACTTGGCTGGAGTTTGTTGATGACAGTGATAGGATTAGATAGGAAGCTGCTGTTCGAAACATCAGTTGAGTGTATGGAAGAAGTTGTTTCCAGTATACAGAGAGAGAGATGAGGAAGTGAGTAGACTCGAAGTCGTTGCAGATTTTCTCAAAGCAACTGTGGGATTTCCTCGAAGTACAGTAGGGTGTGACTCAGAGTAGTGGTTGAAGGAAGGCCTGAGTTGCCTGGTGCAGTTTGAACTGGAAGTTTAAAAAGGTAATTTTGGAGATTGAATGTATGGACCAAATGCATAAGAAGGTATAATACATGAGCATGACAGAGGATGGGTTGGATCTAGTATAAATTGATGATGATTTTCTGTCTGAGGTTATATTGGTAAGTCTGGGAAAAGTTGAAGTAGCATGGCAACAAGGCATGGTTGAGTAGGTGGGTAGTGACTCATAATAGTTGATGCTCTGGTCTGTTGCCATTTTAGTTGGAAACTAGGATGTCTGTCAGAAAGAAATTTAGCTACAAAATGTTGCATGAGTTTTGTTTAAGTACAGATTGAACTAGGAAATTGGAAGTGGGTGAGCATGTGCAGGTGATCAAGTCTGTGCATGTTAAGTTGATGCATGAGTGCATGACTTGGCAGAGAAATGGTTAGTGAATAAGCTGAATAGGTGGATTATGGGTGGGGTTATGATGTGAACTGGAAAATGGTAATAGTGGCATCTGAGTTAATAATGAAGGCAATGTATTTTTGGATGCAATGAGATATTGGTTGAACATAACCAGATCTGAAATGAAATGGTAGGCATGTGTCACTGTGTGCACGTGTACATGGGTATCACGGCATATAGTAGGAAGAAATTTCACCATAGTGAGTCGGTCGGCCTTTAGGAAATTTTGTCGTAAATTTTTGTATTAGCCCGGTTCACATTTTTGAGTATGTTTTGGTCATTGTACACGGTGGAGTGGTCGAGCAAGTCAAACCAACTTTCGTTCTATTAAAATCTTTCTTTGACTGTAAATTCTAAAGTCGCGTTTCAATATTTGAATCTTGTTCTAGATTTGAATCTAGGCGACATCCGAAGAATTTTGATCGTTACACTCTGTCGTTCTTTTCCGGTGAATTGTCGTTTTGAAATTCAAATTTTTGCTGCAGCATTCAGGTGAGTATTTCTCACCAGACATATGTATTTATATTTTGGTAAATTATTGCAAGTGTATGTGTAAAATTGTATGTCACTATTATCTGTCTGTAGTATAATATAGAATGATAGACCCCGTTTAAATTGACACCACATCAGTTATTCATCTGTTGTATTATATCTGCAGTTATATTATGTTATGGGTTATTTACTGCTTAATCACACTGCAAGTTCCCTGTTATATGATTATTATTGTTAAATTATGTCGTTAACTGTTTAACTGATAACTTGGGATTGCGGGTTTGAAATGATAGAACCCGGAGTTTGTAAATTACGGGTTGAAATGATAAACATCCGTATCACTTGACCTAGGCTAGAAAACTATATACAGGCCCGTGGTCCTTATAATATTTTCTGAAATATTTAAAATTATTTTGGAAGTTAAATATTTGATTTAATATCTTTAAAGGATTTTATTTGATTTTTGGATAACTTATAAATGTTAATAAATAAATAAATATTTGAATAAAATTATGGAATATAACTTAATTTGGAAAATCGGGATTTTGAAAGAATAAGATTTCAATTAAGAAATATATATAAATAAATAAGTTATATTTGAAAATCTTTATTAAGTTAAACAATCTACTACAGCATTTAAATGCTGTCTTTGGGAATTGGACTAGTTTTACCCATAACTTTAGGTAGCATTTCCTAAGTGCTATGGAATCTAGAATTTGATTGCTTTAAAATTTATGGAATTTGATAGATTTTATTTTATATTTAAGTTTTGGAAAGCTTAAGACATAATATTTATAACTGGATTTTCTTTAATAAATTAAAGATGAATATTCTGGTATTAAGTAGATTTTGGAAAAATTTAATGGCTAAAAATTTGGAGTTTATGTATGGAAATTATGGGAATATTCAAGACTAAATAATAAAACATTGATTCGTTGAAAGAATAAAATCCAACCTTAGTTTTGAATAGTAATACTCCAATTGAATATATATATATAGGAATTGAAATGGTTTTGGGAACATGAAATGATATTTAAATTATGGTTTAAAATTTTAAATAAAGAAATATATTTGGGAAGCTATGAAAATTTTCTTCTTTACAAAGTAACCATAAAGTTAACCTATTTATTCTATATACCGTTAGATATCCGAACCATTTGTGTTTTTGGGAGTTATGGTTTAAAGTAAATTTCCAAGAATAATATGTTTTGAAGATATAACTCAAATGGTTTGATTCCAGATATTATAAATTTTAAGCAGTATAGTTTTGGAAAGAATGATATTTTGAATATAACGATATCATATTGTTTTGGGTTTTAAAATGATATCATATTTATAGTTTTGAAATGGAAATGTTTATTCTGGTTTAAAAGTATAAATTGCTTTTAAATGGCTATGGGTTATAATAACGATGGGTTGGCAAAGAGACCGGGATCGGATATGGACATACTCTCTGTCGATACCGAAAACCACTTTGACTAACCGTGTACGCGGTGGAGATTCCAGAATGAAGTAGGTTGGTGGTGACGGTTTCTTGAAAGGTATATACGTGGACCCGACTCCCGTGAGTTGGCATAAGGTGGCTAAAACAGGAGCGATTCTCGGATTAATGAGGTAGCTCCTCTGATCGAACGCACTTCTTCGTATACCATTCTATTGCTTATGTGATTGTTTGGGTGCACCCTTTGATTTGGGAGTGTTGTTCGAGGTGGGCGGTTGCTGCGGCTTCGCGTTACCACCGGTCCGGATAGCAATTGGTATATCTACCCTGGCATTGCCTAGTTGTGCCGTGTCACCTACCATATCGAGCCTTGTACGAGTTTGGTTTTTTCCCGTAGCCCGTGTGGTATCCTCTAGTTGCTTCCCGAGTAGGAGGAGCTATGATATTGGATGGACTACTGGGACTATTACGTGTTAAGGTGGAAAATGTAAAGCCTTAACGCTATTTAAAAGTATGTTTATTTTAATATAGACACTATTATAATAGCGCAATATACTACATAGTAAATAGTTAAACGGATCCTTAGAGGATGGGCGATCCCAAGCATCCTTTAAGTTACTTGCTATATATTACAGTACACTTGATTTAGCTTACATTATATAAGTATGTATGTCCTGACTCGAGTGTTTTGTTTTATTGTACGCTCGGGTCAGCCTGAGTTGCCGCTTCAGTTTCTTCTCCGTAGCTAGGACACTCAGTAGATCATTCGTGCTGTTGGAAGTTGATTCAGCCTTTATCCTTTTTGGAATTCAAGACTTTGAAGACTCTATCTCTATTTATGTCTTAACATTGTATTGAGTATTATAGACAATGTAAGTTCTGTTTTGTAAAAGTTATATCAGTGGCTTCATGAACCACTAAATTTTTAATTTCCGCTGCGAGATTCTGATATCTGTGTCTGCCACTGCACTCGGTGCAACATGATAGGGGGTTCTCGCTTCCTGGTTTGGGTAGCGAACGGTTGACTCTTACTCCTACATGTCCTCGTGGAGGTTGGTGGTGTAGTCGAGAGGCTAGCCGTAAAGGCAGAACAGAGGTACCGTTGTATGCTACGGTGGGTGTTACCCCACTGGCGCGGCCCGTTACAGTTGGTATCAGAGCTTTGGCTCTAGGCAAACTCAGAATATATGGTAAAATTGGATTTACAGAATCACCTTCATTTGAGATTGAATCTCTTCCTTTTCGAATTTGGAACATTCCCTGTGGTTCCAAAGTTCACTCGTGTCCCTCACTTTTCATCTACTCAAGATTCTGGAGTATCCCATAACTCCACTTCGGATGATCTTTATAGTGAATTGGCGGTCTCGCCATCGTTCTAATAAAGGGGTGGCTGAATCAACTGCTCCTCCAGAATGGCTGGTAATACCACTTAAAGGCGGATAGACCGTCCACCCAGTGCCGCTACCCACTTCTACTAAGGCGAGAAAGACTAATCCAATCCATAATGATGTACCGGAAAATACAACATTTTTGTTAAACTCCTTTACCATTAGCATTAAATTCACCGGAGATTTATATTTATCATCGGTTTATATGCCAGTATTTTTGATTATTCTGAACCCTATCTCTCCAGATCAAATGAGGATTTACCCAACCATATCGATCTGATTCTTTAAGTCACGGATGACTAGGTCAAGTTGTCCGCGATTGATATAAACTTGCCAGTTCCTTATTTTGTTAATCATCGGATCTTCTGATTTCAACTTATCTTGAATTCTATTTGATTTGAGTTCATCAAAATTTGAGTCCCTATCCTTGTTTTGAAATTTTATTTCTATATTTGAAAATAAAATCTATATATATATATATATATATATATATATATATATGAGTATAATTTTCAGAATTTTATAATAAATTTAACTATTTGTCTAGAGATGATAGTTTTGATTTATTTTTGATTTTAAAACCATGTGTTGTCTAATATATAATTAAATATAAAACAATGGTTATAAATTAATTTGGAATCAGAAATGAATTTAAAACTAGAACTTGAGAATTTAATTTCTAATGGTTTCAAACCTTGTGTTTAAATTTTAAAAGGATGTTATAAGTATTTTGTATAGAAATCTGTTTCCAAAGAATTTCAAAATTTGTGCTTTTCTCTTTGTCGCTGGAAAATAATTTCGGTGATGACTGCAGCACCATCGACATTCATTTTCGAGTTTCGAAGTGAAAAGACCATTTCTGTAGTCTGGCTACAGGGTTACTTTGAGATTTTAATTGATTTGAATTTCTAAAAATGACTTAATATATATAGATATATAATTTAAATCTGATTTGACATATTATGTATATATGTTTATCTATCTCTAAATGGTTTGAAGGAAAACAGAAATTTAATTCTTAAATTTTTATCTTAAGAAATTTCAATAAATGGAAAATAAAATTCTGAATAAGAAATTCCAACTGGAGATAATTGAATTTGAAAGTTTTAGTTGTATAATACTCAATTTCATTTCAAAATAACTTACCTTGATTTTCAAAAGTTAACAATGAAATTGGATAATATATAATATAAAAGATTTTATAAATAAAATTTGAGTGGTTATAATAAACGTTATACACTTAAATTTTAGTTATAAAAGATTAATAGAGGTAAATAAGGAAAAAGAAATTTAAGGAATCTTATTTATAATAACTTAACAATCAAATTTGATTTAATAAGGAACCTTAAATCTAACCAGTAAATCCTAATAATTCCTGAGAAGAATATGTTTGTAAAATATTGAAGAAATACTTTGTAGTAAGGATTTATAGTTTAATTGATATCTTAATGAATAGAGAAATTTGATTGTTATGATAAATATTTCATTCAGGAAATAGACATGTCTTGAAAAATGGATAATTATGATTAAGATGTATTTTAATATCACTAAAATTTGATAATTGAGAATTTGGTTTTCAAATGGAAATTTCAAGTGTAACTTATTAAAGGAATATCTTAATTATAAAATAGGTATTTTAAATAAAGTGTTAGGTTATTGCTAAATCAAGAGTTAAGTAGAATAATGAATTGATTTGAAAATACTATTATATCTACCGTAGCATATTATAAATGCTGCTGTTTTTAAAAATAAAATGTTTTGAAAATTTTATAATTGAATAAATGAACCTTAAAATATTTCAACTTTGAAATGAGTATTATTTGGCATTGAATTTAAAAGGTATAAATGAAGATTATTTTAAAAAGTGCTATGATTTTAGTAATATGATTTCCAGATGATGATATCTATAAATTTTAACGACCTTCAAAGTATTATAATCTCAAAAGCATTATGATTTCAAATTTATTATCTTATTTTGTTTATGAACTATTTTTAAGTGTCTTTGGTTTCCCTATCTGCTACAGAATGGGGAGGCGATTGCTTCTACCACCTATTTAGGAATCTTTCAATAATCTTTGAAACCTTTGTACTCATCGAGACCTAAGCACCGTTTATCACCCATGGACTGACGGTCAAACTGAAGAGTAGAACCGATTCTGGAGGATCTTCTTCGTGTTTCAAATACCGGAACTATTCGTTTACGGTACTGGTTTATCTAGCTTATCTTCCTTTTGTTTCTTTTCTTCGTTCCTTTTCGAGGACGAAAAGTTCTTAAGTGGGGGAGAGTGTAACAGCCGAGTTTTAGATATTTGTTTTATTTTAAATTATTTAATTTTGAAATTATATTTATATAAATGGTGTTTAACAATATAGTTTAAAGATTTAATTTGGAGATATATTTTATAAAATTGGTTGTGTCAATAAAATTAAATAACATCTGTGAAAATTTAAGCTAAGATTGAACGGTTAAATTTCGCGTTCAAAAGACGCGTCAATTATAGGGTATAAAGCAACGTAATAAAACGTGTGTTTTTAAAATGTTATTTTTGTGAAAATTTTTGATGTTTTAGACTGCGTCTGTTTAGCGTAGTGTAAAAATATTATTTTCAAACCTTTTGAAGAAAAAATATCAGTCAGTAATTTCATAGTAACCGTTACTTTGTTTAACGGACAGATCGGTTTTAAATAAACTTATATATGTTTTCTCTACATAAATATTTACCATTTGCGTTTAAATGTTTTCAAACTAATATCAAATGTTTAAAACAGAATAATTTTTACATGAGTAACATTGATATATGCAAGCTGATACGTTTCCCCTGATTTAGCTTTGCATTGAAAACTCTGAACATTCCCATAATTCAGAAGCAACATTATATTGTAACTGATAGATTTAATTCTCCACTTCCTCTGATCCCTTGCTAATCACGCATGCATTAAATCAAATTGTGTAACTGCCTAATTCTTGTATCACGCAAGAAAATTTTAAATCAATGCTTGCCATCCTCACGCAAGCTTAAATTTAGAGGTAACGTGCAAATTCTTTTCCTCTACCATTCATCAGTTATCAACTTAAATCACGCGCATATATCACACCAGATAACTGATGCTTTAAAATCTCTGGGCCGTTGCTTCCTTTCCTTTGATCTTTGCCACAGATCGAACCCTTAGAATTTGCAAACGGTTCAAATTTTCCCTCTGAACTGTCAAGGAATTCACGCATAATTGTTAAACAATTTTATTTTCATAACTGATACGTTTTGTTTCATTTACTTCCCTTGAAATCTCGCAAACTATGCCTATAAATTCTTGCCCCTGTGCATCATTTTTGCTCTGCATCTCTTGTATTCTGCCTTGCTTCCCCTCTATCCATCAGGTATATTCTCTGTTCTTCTTTGGTTTTCTTTTCCCTGATGCCTTGCTCAGCCATTCTATTTTATGTACCATGCTTTGCCATAAGACTGTTTGCATAGGGATCTAGAATTTGTATAAGTGAAAGATCTGTGGGTAGAGACATGGAAATACTTTGGGACTTATATAAAAACAGAAGGGATTTTTGCTTTCATATAAATATTGGCTGAGTCTTTGATGAGGGTGTGCAAATAACAAGCTTTGGCATATCAGTTGTCTGCATAAGTTCTAGCACATCAGTTGTCTGCATTTGTTGTAAAATTGGGTAGGTTTCATATGTGAAAGTACTGCAGATAGGCAGTAGTAGATGGAAGTTGAGATCTGAGTTGATGTTAGAATGAGGATAAGGGTGAGTCTGTGCCTGTTACAGTTCAAGTCTGGGAAGTCTAGTTCAAGCAACAGTTATATGAGTTGTTTATTAATTTCAGGAAGCCAAGAAGATATTGCAGGAAGCTAAGGAGATGGAGATGTTTTGGGTGTGTGCACGTGTACATATTGTATCACTATGTGCATGTGTTGATACTGACAGAAGTAGAGTTTTGTTTTAGGACTGGAAGTTGGGTATGGATTTGAGTGAGGGTCTGTTATCATGTAGCCTGGAAGTTCAGATTTTGGAATACCTAAGAAAGGATAGTGGCACATAGGTAGGCTGGAACTATAGTGGGGTATAGGCAGAGATTTGTTTTTTCCAGTTGCATTTTGTTTTGAGTAGGAGTCTGCATCTGTGTACATGTTTTAGTTGCATCTATGTACATGTTAAGCTGTTTCAGATTTGCCTTCATATCTATAGTCTGCATTTCAAAATAGATGAACATGGTTCAGTATCACCATGTGCACATATGTCCTAGATTGTCTGCATATTTTACCCAAAGTTTGGGCTATGAGTGCAAAGCCTGGTGGGGGATGGGATTGACTTGGCTGGAGTTTGTTGATGACAGTGATAGGATTAGATAGGAAGCTGCTGTTCGAAACATCAGTTGAGTGTATGGAAGAAGTTGTTTCCAGTATACAGAGAGAGAGATGAGGAAGTGAGTAGACTCGAAGTCGTTGCAGATTTTCTCAAAGCAACTGTGGGATTTCCTCGAAGTACAGTAGGGTGTGACTCAGAGTAGTGGTTGAAGGAAGGCCTGAGTTGCCTGGTGCAGTTTGAACTGGAAGTTTAAAAAGGTAATTTTGGAGATTGAATGTATGGACCAAATGCATAAGAAGGTATAATACATGAGCATGACAGAGGATGGGTTGGATCTAGTATAAATTGATGATGATTTTCTGTCTGAGGTTATATTGGTAAGTCTGGGAAAAGTTGAAGTAGCATGGCAACAAGGCATGGTTGAGTAGGTGGGTAGTGACTCATAATAGTTGATGCTCTGGTCTGTTGCCATTTTAGTTGGAAACTAGGATGTCTGTCAGAAAGAAATTTAGCTACAAAATGTTGCATGAGTTTTGTTTAAGTACAGATTGAACTAGGAAATTGGAAGTGGGTGAGCATGTGCAGGTGATCAAGTCTGTGCATGTTAAGTTGATGCATGAGTGCATGACTTGGCAGAGAAATGGTTAGTGAATAAGCTGAATAGGTGGATTATGGGTGGGGTTATGATGTGAACTGGAAAATGGTAATAGTGGCATCTGAGTTAATAATGAAGGCAATGTATTTTTGGATGCAATGAGATATTGGTTGAACATAACCAGATCTGAAATGAAATGGTAGGCATGTGTCACTGTGTGCACGTGTACATGGGTATCACGGCATATAGTAGGAAGAAATTTCACCATAGTGAGTCGGTCGGCCTTTAGGAAATTTTGTCGTAAATTTTTGTATTAGCCCGGTTCACATTTTTGAGTATGTTTTGGTCATTGTACACGGTGGAGTGGTCGAGCAAGTCAAACCAACTTTCGTTCTATTAAAATCTTTCTTTGACTGTAAATTCTAAAGTCGCGTTTCAATATTTGAATCTTGTTCTAGATTTGAATCTAGGCGACATCCGAAGAATTTTGATCGTTACACTCTGTCGTTCTTTTCCGGTGAATTGTCGTTTTGAAATTCAAATTTTTGCTGCAGCATTCAGGTGAGTATTTCTCACCAGACATATGTATTTATATTTTGGTAAATTATTGCAAGTGTATGTGTAAAATTGTATGTCACTATTATCTGTCTGTAGTATAATATAGAATGATAGACCCCGTTTAAATTGACACCACATCAGTTATTCATCTGTTGTATTATATCTGCAGTTATATTATGTTATGGGTTATTTACTGCTTAATCACACTGCAAGTTCCCTGTTATATGATTATTATTGTTAAATTATGTCGTTAACTGTTTAACTGATAACTTGGGATTGCGGGTTTGAAATGATAGAACCCGGAGTTTGTAAATTACGGGTTGAAATGATAAACATCCGTATCACTTGACCTAGGCTAGAAAACTATATACAGGCCCGTGGTCCTTATAATATTTTCTGAAATATTTAAAATTATTTTGGAAGTTAAATATTTGATTTAATATCTTTAAAGGATTTTATTTGATTTTTGGATAACTTATAAATGTTAATAAATAAATAAATATTTGAATAAAATTATGGAATATAACTTAATTTGGAAAATCGGGATTTTGAAAGAATAAGATTTCAATTAAGAAATATATATAAATAAATAAGTTATATTTGAAAATCTTTATTAAGTTAAACAATCTACTACAGCATTTAAATGCTGTCTTTGGGAATTGGACTAGTTTTACCCATAACTTTAGGTAGCATTTCCTAAGTGCTATGGAATCTAGAATTTGATTGCTTTAAAATTTATGGAATTTGATAGATTTTATTTTATATTTAAGTTTTGGAAAGCTTAAGACATAATATTTATAACTGGATTTTCTTTAATAAATTAAAGATGAATATTCTGGTATTAAGTAGATTTTGGAAAAATTTAATGGCTAAAAATTTGGAGTTTATGTATGGAAATTATGGGAATATTCAAGACTAAATAATAAAACATTGATTCGTTGAAAGAATAAAATCCAACCTTAGTTTTGAATAGTAATACTCCAATTGAATATATATATATAGGAATTGAAATGGTTTTGGGAACATGAAATGATATTTAAATTATGGTTTAAAATTTTAAATAAAGAAATATATTTGGGAAGCTATGAAAATTTTCTTCTTTACAAAGTAACCATAAAGTTAACCTATTTATTCTATATACCGTTAGATATCCGAACCATTTGTGTTTTTGGGAGTTATGGTTTAAAGTAAATTTCCAAGAATAATATGTTTTGAAGATATAACTCAAATGGTTTGATTCCAGATATTATAAATTTTAAGCAGTATAGTTTTGGAAAGAATGATATTTTGAATATAACGATATCATATTGTTTTGGGTTTTAAAATGATATCATATTTATAGTTTTGAAATGGAAATGTTTATTCTGGTTTAAAAGTATAAATTGCTTTTAAATGGCTATGGGTTATAATAACGATGGGTTGGCAAAGAGACCGGGATCGGATATGGACATACTCTCTGTCGATACCGAAAACCACTTTGACTAACCGTGTACGCGGTGGAGATTCCAGAATGAAGTAGGTTGGTGGTGACGGTTTCTTGAAAGGTATATACGTGGACCCGACTCCCGTGAGTTGGCATAAGGTGGCTAAAACAGGAGCGATTCTCGGATTAATGAGGTAGCTCCTCTGATCGAACGCACTTCTTCGTATACCATTCTATTGCTTATGTGATTGTTTGGGTGCACCCTTTGATTTGGGAGTGTTGTTCGAGGTGGGCGGTTGCTGCGGCTTCGCGTTACCACCGGTCCGGATAGCAATTGGTATATCTACCCTGGCATTGCCTAGTTGTGCCGTGTCACCTACCATATCGAGCCTTGTACGAGTTTGGTTTTTTCCCGTAGCCCGTGTGGTATCCTCTAGTTGCTTCCCGAGTAGGAGGAGCTATGATATTGGATGGACTACTGGGACTATTACGTGTTAAGGTGGAAAATGTAAAGCCTTAACGCTATTTAAAAGTATGTTTATTTTAATATAGACACTATTATAATAGCGCAATATACTACATAGTAAATAGTTAAACGGATCCTTAGAGGATGGGCGATCCCAAGCATCCTTTAAGTTACTTGCTATATATTACAGTACACTTGATTTAGCTTACATTATATAAGTATGTATGTCCTGACTCGAGTGTTTTGTTTTATTGTACGCTCGGGTCAGCCTGAGTTGCCGCTTCAGTTTCTTCTCCGTAGCTAGGACACTCAGTAGATCATTCGTGCTGTTGGAAGTTGATTCAGCCTTTATCCTTTTTGGAATTCAAGACTTTGAAGACTCTATCTCTATTTATGTCTTAACATTGTATTGAGTATTATAGACAATGTAAGTTCTGTTTTGTAAAAGTTATATCAGTGGCTTCATGAACCACTAAATTTTTAATTTCCGCTGCGAGATTCTGATATCTGTGTATGTGATTCTGTGATTTATTTATTGTATATTCTGAGTATTGCCAAATTTATTCTACAACGCAGTATTTTGAACAATTCAAGTCCGACATGCGAGGATGCGAAGGGTTGAAAATATTGGGTCGTTACATAACCTTGCTGCACCTCCCCTGTTTTAGCCATTCCCGGTTGATGAGGCTTGAGGTTAAACGTTACCTTTTAAGAATGCATCACTTAGAATGCTCATCGTCCACCTGACGATGTTCTGAAAGCATTCGTCCATACAAGTCCGTCCCGGGTTCGAACGGAACCGAAGGCACTACTCCTACTACATCCATTTTGGAAATATCCTCAGGATTAGGAGCGACTAGCCCTTGCACTTCACTGCTCCATCTTCGACTCCGAACACGTTTTTCCACGAAACGAACAAACCGGATCGAAGTGGTTTTCCAGAAATAAATCTCGATCCCGGTCTCTTCGAAACGATCAACGCATTTGTCCAATATTGATAGTCGGTGATTTAACTATCAATTATTTTTCACAAACATCCATCACACAATAAATAATTTCCCACATTATTTATTTGCCTCAGATGTATTTAAAAGATATATTTTCAAATTTCAAAGCTCATTTGAAACAATTCCCAAAGATATTCCCTTACAAGTTAAATCCTTTACCATTTATTTCCATTGGAAATAACGAAGTTCATAAACAAATTAGAATTTCAATAATTAAAACATTTTATACTGAAATATACTTTAAAATGCATAAATTTACTTCTAGTTACTTAATCAAAAATATAAATTTAAAATAAGTGAAGTAAAACTATTTATTTAGATCTAAACTTGGTTTTACATAAATGTTTAGTTAAACTAAATTTAAAAGTAGAGTTTTCAAAGGATTAATAACAATTTCAAATAACTTTGTTCGAATCTAGCCTTTAAATAAATCTATTTGTAAAAATAATTACTAAGGTATTCATAAAAATTTACTATTGCTAATTTTTCAATAATTACTTTAAAATAATAATTTCCAAAACACTCTTTTAAACAAGTTTGAATTTTTAAACTTTCTTTTAATACAATCTGTTTAAAACTCAAACTTGGTTTTTCCCAGGGAAACTCATTCCCACTCAAACAACCCAAAAAATCCATTTTATAAATTCTGTCGAATATATTTCAATTCAGATTTATGTTTAATAACACAGATTTCCTTCCCAGGTTTAAAATAACTTCTTACGAAGCTTGACCACATTTCCATTCCCAGAAATTCACTTCCAAAGTATAAGTTTAAGGCCTTTTTAAATAAACTATTATAAATTTATTTAATGAAATCATACTTAAGGATTTGCTTAACTAAATACCTACTTAAATTTTCAATGGTTTTAAATAATACTTCTGCAACATTCAATTTATTGCTAATTTAATTTGAAGGGTTTCTTTAGAAATCATATTTAATTTCCAGAGAACATTATTATCAAAATAACCCCATTGTTATTTTTATTTTTTTTACAATTTATAATTTCTTATTGCAATTATCACCAGAAATCCCTACTTCCTCATTTATCAACTAATAAATGTTCCACTTACTTTTATTTACAACTTTCCAAATTTTCATTCTTCACTCAACCCAAATTCCAAATTTAATTCCCTTAAATTCTTTATTTATCAATTACTTTTATTTCTTTAACAATCCAATTTATTTTATTTTATGTTTTAAAATTCTGTGTATATTCTTATCCAGCAATATCACAATACAATTAAATTCAGAGTTATCAATCACAATATATAACAGGTTACAACATCAATTATAAAGATAATTACTATAGTGTGAGGGATCCAGTTGGATTCCTCCAACCTGTTTTCCTGCATCCACAAATATTAGCACAACAACATATATATCAATCCAGGCTGATATAAATAAACATTTCAACCAATCACACAATTATTAAATATTAACTACTTGAATCAGCTAACATTCCAGATGTGAATGAGATTAACTCACCTTGAGTTCTGGCGAGCGTTCGAAATTTAAATTAAACCGAACGACGTTCGATTTAACCTAAATTTCTACTTGCCCGGAATGACTCCGGATCTGCACCAACTCGTAGTATTCTTTCCTGCGATCCCGATGCCGTGAATTTCATTAAATTCTGATAACGTATGAATTTGTTAGGATTTTATGAATTTTGAATCGAACTTAAAACAATTTCTCTTTTAAATTAAATCCCCTTTACCCTCAACCGTAGATCATGCAGTGAAAAATCGTGGCCACACAGGGCTTCTTCCTCCATCAACTCATGTACGCGACAACAGAGAGAGCCGAACCCAAACATTCGAACTAGGGTTCGAAATCGCCTTGCCTACGATCAATTTGAATGCGATCGGAACCCGGGACCTTGAAGTTCATCGCCACTTCTTCCCCCACAATCCACGCGCGAGAACTCGGTGCTTCCCCCCAAGCACAAAATCACTTCGAACGGCCGGCTTCAAACAAGAATTTTTGGCGATCCATCATGCTAAAACTCATCTCACCCATTGGATTTGAAGTTCTCCTTGTCCTCTGCGACATTCCAGTTGGAAGAATTTCGAATATATACGTGGATTTGGAGATTTGGGAGGAAGAAAGATAATCGTTTTTGGCCATAGAAAGGGTAGAGCCGGCGGCTCTGAAGATAGCTAGGATTTTGAGCAACAAATTGATATATATATATATATATATATATATATATAAAATATTATTTAATATTAATTTAATCTCGTTCCAATCAATTTACCACTTACGCAAACGGACTTCAATTCTCACGTACCAACAGGCGTTCCTAGGGTTTTTTCGCGTTTCGGACACAATGGAATAGGTTTCGTAAGCTAATTTGATCGTATGTGCGAGTTACAGAATTAAATGATCAATTTAAAATTAAATCGGTTAAATCGATTTCTATGCGTTTTGAGCTACCACGGTCAAACGCTACTCCGATTGCTATGAAAATTGAAATCCAATAATAACTAACTATTACGGATCCAACGGAACTGGTTTCGTCGAATTTCGAGACTGTGCCCCAGAAGGCTATTTTGACTCGTCTATTAAATCGAGCGATTGTCAAAATTGACGAAAACGCTTAAAATTTCACTTTTGAAATTTTAATAACTTAATAATAAATCATATAAAATTTATAAACACAAATAAAATCATTCTGGCTCATTCCGGACCAAAATCTGATTAAATTGCATTTTAATAATATTAAATTCATTTTTAAATTAATATAAAATCCTAAATATTAGCTTATTGACTTTTAAGTCCGTCTAAAAATCCAACCACCCTATTTATATCCAAATAGACTTAAAAATAAATTTGAAAACCATTTGTATAATTATTCACATCCAGATTCACCACTTTTTCCAATTTTGAATATTTAATTATTATTCTTCATTATTCAAAATCGAATGGAATCAGTATAATTAAAAATGATAGCTTATTTTATTGATTGAACCCGAATCCATTCATTTCAAAATCAACTAAGAATCCGCATTAAATATTTAAAATGAATTAAATGTTCAAATTCCATGGCTTAAAAATACGGGATGTTCACTATGTGTTTGTGTGTATACACAACTTTTTGTGCAGGTAGCAAGGCTAGTTGGGCACATCAGTTCACCGATCTAGTTCAAGCAATAGAACCACCAGTGTCTACATGCATCATTCAATTCAGCTTGGCGCACCACTAGTGTCTCACTACATTCATTTCAGTTCAACTATGGACCGCTATTAGATTGAGGCCCAAATTCAATTACCCTATGCAACTGCCTAGATATTTACACTTCAACTTAGACTTTTACACTTCAACATTTACAGCTCATGTGCTACTACCTAGATTCAATCACCAATTCAACTACTATCGAATTCTCATGCCTATTCTGTCTTAGATCCTATACCGAGCTTGGTCAGTCTTGTGCAAGTGTTTTGCATTTTTATTTTGCACATTTATCTTATGTTCAATATTTACACAAGGAAGTCTTGTTCATGCGCCCAGTGTTTACATCGGCTGAAGAAAAACTTCACATCCTTGCTTGGTCGCTCTTGCTTTAATACCTTATGCCTTTCATCTGCACAAGACCATTTATCACCAGTCTTCCATTTTAGTTGAAGCACAGCTCGAAGCAATTTTCCCTTGCTATCATGTTCCAAGCAATCCACTCCGTGTACACATAGTAAGCCTTACATTAAAGCATCCAACAATTTGACGCATTCTCCGGTTTTCATCAACACAATTAGACACACTATCTTGGTTACATATTTATGGCTTCCGCATCAATTCGTTTAGCAATTCACTGCAGCTCTTCCACTTATTAACATTACTGAATGATAATAGTTTAATTGTATTAGATTATGCTTGTACAAAACGTTATATGATCATCTATGTGATGATCTAATTTATGTATACGTATCTTTGTAAAATACTTGAGAATAATTTTTTGATTATATATTATAAAGCTAAAATAATTTAGCGGCATATATGAGCTGTAAAAGAATTTATCAATACTATAACATGTTGATTTAATAGCGTGAAATGACCGCTATTGAATAAATATTTTATAGCAGCAAAATGGTGTTATAAAGATTTCCAATTCCGTTGAGATTTAGCTGTATTATAGCGGCTACAATGAGCTATTGAATAAATATTTTATAACGGCAAAATGGTGTTATAAAGATTTCCAGTTCCGTTGAGATTTAGCTGTATTATAGCGCCTATAATGAGATATTGAATTAACGTACCATAGCGGCGAATTTGCGTTATAAAACTAAGCCCAACCATAGCGGCATATTTTGTGTTATAAATATTCAACAGTTTTTTATAACATGTCGATATACAGCGCTTATCAAACCTCTATGGTTGTGATTAATTGCGGCTATATGCCGCTATAAAAGACACTTTTTGTTGTAGTGATAAATGATAAATTTTTTATAAAAAGGATTTTCTTGGTATAAAGGATTTATTTTGTGAGATTTACAAACGATATTTTGTAAGGGAGGTTATAAATGATATTTTGGTAAAGGAGTTATATAAGGAGTTTATAAATCATTTTAAAGCTTTATAAAAGAAGTTTTATAAATTAATTTGAAGATTTATAAAATTGTTTATAAATATGAAATGGGCTTATAGAAAAGTGGATTTGATTAAAAGGAATAAGATTTGATTTTGATAATTAATCCTTCTTAATTATGGTGGGATGGAAACATTCTTTCCATACTTAAAACTGATGGATACATGATTTGGTTTATAGTAAGAAATGTTTTTATATGTTATTTGATTTGGCCCATTTAAATATGAATTTGGAAAAGAGGAAATCTACCTTAAGTTTTGTTAATATACTTATACCATTGAGATAAGTATATGGATATTTTCTAAGTAGTGAAAATATATAATGTTTTGAAATACACTTATACCATTGAGATAAGCATATGAATGTTTTCCCATGTATTGGAATTAGTATAAGGGGTTTATGCGTATATCTTTTATGAATGTATTTTGAATCAAATAATTGAAAGAGATTTTAATAATTGAAAGATTTATTTATAAAGGCTTAGTGAATCACAAATGGAATTAAATCTCTGATTGATTGCTCGTTATTCGATAGTTGAATAATCGACCATCAAATCTTGGTCAAAACATAAATTTGGAAATCTCGAGGAGAAACACAAGGGGTTATATGGCATAGTCATCTTCGACGATGTTGTACTGTGCTTATAAATCTCATTTTGTTCACCTAGGACAAATGATAAGGTAATCTGTCCGCCTAAATGATTAGGATGTGATCTCTGCTCTTGTGCATTATCTGATTATTTTCGAGAGAACCGAAATTGAGTTTACTAAAAACTATCAAATGCCAGTTTGAAGAGACCAGGATCGGTTAAGTACGAGTTATCAAAAAACCACTTCGATCCAACTCAAGCATCGTATTGAAGACATCTTGAAGATGATGGAATCGAAGACAGAGCTCTTTGAAGTGCGAGAGCTACTTACTACTAATCTTAAGGGTGATTCCAAAATGGATGTAGTATGAAGTAGTGCATTTGGTTTGTTCATATTCTGAGTAACTTGTGTGGATGAATGCTGGCATTGCATTATTGCTTGTAAGGCAGTGCTAGCATTACAAACGGGATTTTGTAAGAGAGGAAAAAGGTAATCGTAACCTCACAAGCCTCACAACCCAGTATTGATTAAATAGGGGATATGCTTTAGAGCTATGTAGTGGCTACCATTAGGAGTAGTCATTCCTCGATCTAGAATCGATATTTACGGATTTGGTATGCACGTAGAGGGGCCATGGTTGGTGCACATTGTTTTTTGAGCCTTAGTCCTAGAGAATGACATATAAGCCGACTCTGATTCGCAAGGGTTCCATATGAGGCCCTCGGTACATTTTTTGGAGGTGTACTATGACAGGCAGTACCCCAATAGCCTTGTCATCGATGGAAATCTAATCTTCAATACGTGCCACTACGGATTTTGTTGTATACCTATAATGTAACAACTCAGATATTTTAACGGTTTTAATTAATTTAATTAACTGAATTTGTGTGAAATTTTAACTAATAAAATTTCGAAATAAAAATTTAATATTTGAAATGCGTCTAGTTAAACATAGCAATTGGTAAATTTTCATCCAAAAATACGAAAGTTTATTTCGTATGTAATTTTATTTCAGTTTAATCAGTTAGAAATTGATGAATATAAAACGTATTCGAAACCCAAATATTTTATATAGAAAAATTGTAAATCATCTTCTGAATAAGGCATCATTTTTCGTTTTTTCAAATTCGGACTTCTTTAGTTCCGTCGATCTTATTTTCCTGCGTTTTGTTGCATTTTCCGTTAGTAGAAAATTCAAATTTTTATAATCCAACTGTACCACTGATCTCTGCATACCATTTTGATCGTCTCGTCGCGTGATCTTTACGGTATATTCGATTGTCAAATTCGACTTCCGTATCGGTTCCGCAACTTGACTTTTGATTTCGTGACTATTCAACTTTCCTCCGTATAAACACACCAGCCATCAACAAATATTATTTCAGCCTTTTGACTTCGTATCCTTTCGTTGTCAACATGTAAAGAAAAGTTGTCTACCATTAATATTCGCATTTGTTTACTTTTGGCATTCCCAATGGTTCCACTTTATTTTGCTTTCTCTGTTCATTCGGTTTTGCGTAAAATATATAAAGTCTATATACCAAGTTTACTGCTATTTTCTCGTTTGCAAAATTTGTGAATAGCCTCGTCCTCCTCAACTCGTGCCATCAACCGAGCATCCCGACACCGAGGCCAAACTACTGCCGAGTTTCACCACCCTTGCACCTCCGCCTGCACAACCTATCTCCGACCCTCACCAAGCCTTGCCGCCCTCCATGGCAGACGCCACATGAGCTAACACTACAACCTCGCCACCGCAACCCATGCCACCGCAACCCAGAGATCCGTACAACAACCTCACGCAACCCCTCCGTTGATCTTCCACGGCCGCCATCACCTTCGCCCCATACTCGGCCTCCTCTCTTCCCTTCTTAGCTTCAGCCCGAGCCGTCTCTACCCACCATCAACCCGACCCACCACCTCAAGCGAGCCCAGCAACCTCCGACTATTTGTGCCTCCTCCACCTACTGATCTAGCGGCTGTTGTCAGTCTCCTTTGTGCATCTATATAGGTGCGCATATATTCCTATATATGTATTAAGTTATATATGGTATATATTGTCCCTAAGTATATAAGTTAGTTCTAGATATTTGTTTTATAAAACTTTTAAGCGTGTTAATTATATAAGTAGCCTGCGAATGATTTCATGAGTATGTGTATTTGTGAAGTATACTTTAATAGGTCTGCATATCTTTGTTTCGATTTCTATTTTGTACCAATGAAAGAAAGTTTATATTATTGATTTTTTTTAAATGTTATGATTGTGTATAAGCTGCGTAGTTCTATCTGATCATATGCATATATACTATATTGATAATTGTTATTCGCCAACATGTTTATTTATACATATAATAATGTAAATTTATATATAAAGTAAACCATTTTTGTTTGAAAAATATATATCACGTTAGTAAGTCGTGTATATATTTTACGAGATGCTAGTTTATAATATAAGTTGAGTTAGTATTATATATTCTGTTAGTTATGCTATACATATTTAACCACATGAAAGTTATATAAGTATTTATTTTATATTATATACACATAAATTGTTTTCATGTGTTTGTATATAATTTATTGAAATACTTGCTTGGATTGTATTAATATCTTTAAAGTATGAAGTTGTGATAGTTTTAAGTATGCATATACTATGTTTAAAGATTTACTTGAATTTTTTTAGAGATTTTATTTTAAATATATATTTCTAAATTTGATTTTGAAATATGTGTAGATATATATATTAGTTTCAATTTATATCAAGGTACATCGATTTGTTCATCGATTCCTGTTATCAGCTCTTTTCATCGAATTTGGGCCAATTTTTCTTTGATTTGGAATTCATGCTTGGATTCTTAACTGATCTCATTCTCGTCCATCTCTAGCCTCGAAAGGTGAGAAATCACTCATGATTAATGTTCTTGTATTTATTAAATTTGATTTCAATTGAAACGACAATTGAAATATGCTGATGTAGTTATTTGCACTGTTATATATATTATTACCTGTAACAATTCACCTGTGATATCTGACACCATTATCTGTTAATTATTTATGCGATGATAATACAGTTGGCTGATAATTGATTGGTTGTTAATGTTTATATTGGACACTAAATTGTTAATGTTAAAGTGATAAATAGTATGCAATTGAATTTGATATGGGATAGTTAGGTGTTGAATTTTATTAGTTAAATTTGTATAATATGGCCCTTAAATGTTTAATTATTTGACACGTAGAAAATAATTAATTACTCTTGGACCATTTAATTTATGTTGTATTAATTGATGAAGTATGAAACTGAATAATTGATGTCAAGTGTAGAATTGCATAGAATAATAAGTGAATAATCTTTAACCTACATGAAATGATAGTGTAGATTCTAGAAATAATTATATTAATTTGCACAAATAACAATGTGGATTAATACGATTATTTCTTGATTATTGGAATTAATTATTGGATTGTTATTGTTTGTTGTTATTGCTTGTTTATTTACGTTGACACCATCCCAGTTATCACACTGCATGTTCCCTTTGCTATGCTTTGATTTTGAATTGAAATGGAATCGGGTTGAAAAGATAAATACCCAAATGAACTTGACTTAGGATAGAGAATTAAATAAACCCGATTGGCCAATAATTTGATTTAAATAAAATAAATTTTTTATTTGAATAATAATAAGGTTTTGAAATAAAATTGGAATATAAATTTTAATGGAAGGAAATTGTGAATATTTGAAATTTGAAATAAAATATTAATGTAGCAATTGATGAAAGAACATTGTTTAAAATTTAATTATTTAATAATTAAATTTGGAATTATTTAATAATTAAATTTAGAATTATTAATAATTAAGTTTTCAAATTATTAATAATTAAGTTTTGAAATTAGTAATGATTAAGATTCTAATTTATTTGATAATTTAATGAGATTGAATTGTTTAATAATTTAATTTAAATTGAATTCTTTAATTAGTGAAATTGAACCTCTTGAAGAAGTGAAACTAAGTTTCTTTATTAACTGAGTTTGAAATTTGTAACTAAATAAATAAATATATGAAATTGAATTTCTTTAACAAGAAATAAATGCGTTTTATTGAAACAAATGTAAGGCTTGTAATTTAAAGATTTTGATTTGATGAATTTAACTTAATTAAATTGTAAGCTTTGATATAATGAAGTTGAACGTAAGTGATTGATTTAATGAATTGAAATTAAATGGAAATTGTTTAAATGATAAATTAGCTTAATGAATATTGAATGAAATCAATAAATGAATTTAAAATTGATTTGAATGTTAAATTAAATAGATTTAACAATTTCAGAATGAAACTTATATATGAACTTGAATTAATATTTGAATTGTTTTAAATAAAAATTGAAATTGAATTGTAAGATTTTGAAATAGTAATTTCGAAGTTTTGAAAAGTAAAGTGTAGGAATTGTTTTAGAAAGACAAACGAAATGTTGATTTATAAACTCTAATTGAAATTGAATCTGATTTGGTTTTGAAATATATTAAATGAGCAATCGGTGTAATAATTATGAAAGTTATTAAAGAGACCGGAATCGGTTATGGATATACTCTCTATCTAAACCAAAAACCACTTTAATAACTATACGAGGAGTGTGATCCAGAATGAAGTGGTTGAAATGATGAACGTGATGACTGAAGGAAGAGAACGATAATGGATAGCCTTAGCACTTGTGTCAAATTGGAAATGACTAAAACAGGAGACGTGCCGGGCCAAATGGGGTTAGCCACCTCGAGCGAACACACTTATTCGTAACTACTACTCATTACTTGTTATTGATTGGTGCACCCTCATACTTTTGGGAGTGTTGTTTTGCGGTGTTGCGATCATTGCGGCGATGCGTTCTTACCAGTCCGGATCAGGTAAACGGTAATTTCACTACCTTGGGTATTGCCTCATGTGCCTTGTCATACTTGTATCCTTATATATGTGATCAATACGAATTTGTTTTGTGTTATTGCTGTGGAGTACTCCCTGATATGCCACTAGTTTACGGTGGAGTTTACAGTGCTGTATAGACTATGATGCTTATATAAAATGTGTTAAGGGGGATAATGGCAACGCCTTAACACTATTTTGATACTTTATATTACTGTTAGACATTATCTACTTAGCGTACATTACTACCTAGTAGATAGTTTAACGGATCCTTAAAAGATGGTTATTCCAAACATCCTTTGAGTTACTTGTATTTCAGTTGCTATTTCACTTGAGTTGGATTTATTGATATAAGAATGTTAATCCCGACTCGAGTGTTTTGTGTTTTTCTTTACACTCGGGTCAGACTGAGTGTACCGGTATTCGAGACTCACCTTTGGAGTTGGAGCTTCGCTTGGAGATCCACCTATCTATCCAGCTTTCAGATATTCAGTTGATTCCAGTGATGTATTCTGATTCTTGTATTTGACTATTGTGTTCGATACTTCTGTTGTAACTTATTTAACTCTTTTATATGTATAGTAGCTTCATGAACTACTATCTTTTGCTTCCGCTGCATATTATTACTCTGTGTCTGTGATTCTATGATTATTTATTTACTGTATATCTCAGTCTTGCCAAATTTAAATTAACAATTCGGTATTTTGAATTATTCAAGTCCGACATGTGCGGATGCGAATAGTCCAAAATAGCGGGTCGTTGAAGTTGGTATCGTAGCTTTGGTAGCTCTAGGCAAAACTTAGCATATAGGGTGAATGTATTTATAGAATCACTCTCATTCGAGTTTGAATCTCTTCCTTTTGACTCGATTCGTTTGAACTTTGGAACATTCCCTACGGTTCCAAAACCCATTCGTGTCCCTCACTATTCGTCTTCTTTTAATTGTGGAGTATTCCATAACTCCACTTCGAACGATATCTATAATGAATCGGCGGTCTCGCCAAACTTCGAATGATTTGTAAAGGGGTGAAACTCCTTTACAATAGGCATTGATTTACCGGAGATTTCTATATCCTTAGTTTACAATGCTATCTATCTCCTGCTATGCCTGAATTCTATCTCTTGCGATCGAATATGGATTTGCCTCGGAACTCTGCATCGATCTAATTCTTGAAGTCACAGTCGATCTGGTTAAGATTGACCACGTTTTATATAAGGTTATCCATCTTCCAATTTTGTTATTTAAAACATCTTATCTTTGTTTCGAACCTGTCTTCGAATCAAAATTTTCTTTGATTTGAGTCCATCAAAAATTTGAATCTCTATCCTTGCTTTGAATCCATTATTGTATCGTTGAGCGAGGAAGTGTATTTGTAAATTAATATTTAAAATATTTTAATATATATTCTGTTGTTTGAGTTGTTGATGCTGATTTGGGTTTCCGATCGATTCATCTGATCAACGTTATCGATAGGATTTCCAAAACACTTGAACAGAGCAAACTGACACAATATTGTTTTCAAATTTGGTAAACAAAATAGTTTTGTATGATTGTATTATATATAAGTATAAATTTCGCTGAAATTAAATTTGTTAATGGGTTTGTTGTCTGAAATAATAAAAAATTGAATTTATAAAACTTGTTATAATTTGATTTAGAATTCAAAAGGATTTAAATTAGAGTTTGAGAATTTAATTTCCGGTGATTTAAAACTTTGATTTGGAAGTTTTAAAATGTATATTATTTAAACATTTTCGAATAGAAATGGTTTTCAAAGAATTTTAAATGATTAAATTAGAGCTCTTCACTTTGGTTGTTGGAAAATAATTTCGGTGATGACGGTTGCATCATCGACATTCATTTTCGAGTTTCGAAAGAAAGAGATCAATTCGTAGCCATGCTACAGTTTTGTTTTGGAAATTAAATCGATTTAAATTTCTTAAGTATGATTTGACTTATATATATATAGGTATATTGTTTTAAATTTAATTTGATTTGATGTATAGTATATACATAATTATCTCTAAATTGTTTGAAGTTAATCGGAAATTTAATTCTTAAAATTTGGGTAAAAGATGATTTCAATTATAAATGAAACCAAATTTTGAATTAATATTTAAACTCGAGAGAATTGAATTAGAAACTTACTTGTATAATACTCAATTGCATTCAATATAACTTACCTAAATTGCTCAAAAAGTAAACTATGTAATTGGATAGTATATAATATAAATGATCTTTATAAATAAAATTTGTGTGCATATAAAAATGTTATACACTTAATTTTAATTATAAAATGTTTATAGGGATAAATAGAATAATAAGTTAAATAAATAATAGGTGTGATTAATAGAAGAAAAATTTGTTTTGAAAGTTAATAATTTGAAGTTAAATCAACTTAATGAGATATCCTGAATTAATTGAATTTTAATTGAATTTCGTTTTGAAAGAAACCTTTTGTATCTAACATTAATAAATGAGAAATTAAATTAATGGAAACCTTGAATTTAAAAACCAACTGTTGAATATAAATTTATTTAAATTGAAATTTATATGGTTTAAATTAATTGTTTATTTTGTTTTCAATCTATTTTCTTTCTGGTTGTTTCTATTCTCCTACCTCCTTCCTTTTCGGGGATGAAAAGTTTTGAGTGGGGGAGAGTGTAACAAGTCGGATATTTTAACGGTTTTAATTAATTTAATTAACTGAATTTGTGTGAAGTTTTACCTAATAAAATTTCGAAGTAAAATTTTAATATTTGAAATGCGTCTAGTTAAACATAGAAATTGGTAAATTTTCATCCAAAAATACAAAATTTTATTTCGTGTGTAATTCTATTTCAATCTAATCAGTCATAAATTGATGAAAATAAAATGTTTTTGTAACCCAAATATTTTATATAGAAAAATTGTAAATCATCTTCTGAACAAGACGTCATTTTTCATTTTTCCAAATTCGAACTTCTTTAGTTTCGTCGATCTTATTTTCATGCGTTTTGTCTCATTTTCCGCTAGTAGAAAATTCGAATTTTTATAATCCAATCGTACCACTGATCTCTGCATACCGTTTTGATCGTCTCGTCGTGCTGATCTCTACGGTATATTCGATTGTCAGATTCGACTTCCATATCGGTTTCACAACTTGACTTTTCATTTTGTGACTATTCAACTTTCCTCTGTATAAACCCACCAGCCATCAACAATTATCATTTCAGCCTTTTGACTTCTTATCCTTTCGTTGTCAACATGTAAAGAAAAGCTGTCTACCATTAATATTCGAAACTATTTACTTTTGGCATTCCCAATGGTTCCACTTTATTTTGCTTTCTCTGTTCATTCGGTTTTGAGAAAAATATATAAAGTCTATATACCAAGTTTCCTGTTGTTTTCTCGTTGCAAAATTTGTGAATAGCCTCATCCTCCTCAACTCGTGCCATCAACCGAGCATCCCGACACCAATGCCAAACTACTGTCGAGTTTCACCACCCTTGCACCTCCGCCTGCGCAACCTATCTCCGACCCTCACCAAGCCTTGCCGTCCTCCATGGCAGACGCCACGTGAGCTAAAACTACAACCTCGCCACCGCAACCCATGCCACCACAACCCAGAGATCTGTACAACACCCTCACGCAAGCCTTCCGTTGATCTTCCATGGCCGCCATCACCTCCGCCTTCGCCCCATACTCGACCTCCTCTCTTCCCCTCTTAGCTTTAGCCCGAGCCGTCTATACCCACCATCAACCCGACCCGCCACCTCAAGCGAGCCCAACAACCTTCGACTATTCGTGCCTTCTCCACCTGCTGATCGAGCGGCTGTTGTCGGTCTCCTTTGTGCATCTATATAGGTGCGCATATATTCCTACATATGTATTAAGTTATATAAGGTATATATTGTCTCTAAGTATAAAAGTTTGTTCTAGATATTTGTTTTATAAAACTTTTAAGCGTGTTAATTATATAAGTAGCCTGCGAATGATTTCATGAGTACGTGTATTTGTGAAGTATACTTTAATAGGTCTGCATATCTTTGTTTCGGCTTCTATTTTGTACCAATTAAAGAAAGTTTATATTATTGATTTTTTTTAAAAGTTATGAATGTGTATAGGCTGCATAGTATTATCTGATCATATGCATATATACTATATTGATAATTGTTATTCGCCAACGTGTTTATTTAGACATATAATAATGTAAATTTATATATAAAGTAAACCATTTTCACTTGAAAAATATATATATCACGTAAGTAAGTTGTGTATATATTTTACGAGATGCCAATTTATAATATAAGTTGAGTTAGTATTATATATTCTGTTATTTATGCTATACATATTTAACCACATGAAAGTTTAAGTATTTTTTTTGTATTATATACACATAAATTGTTGTCATGTGCTTGTATATAATTTATTGAAATACTTGCTTGGATTGTATTAATATCTTTAAAATATGAAGTTGTGATAGTTTTAAGTATGCATATACTATGTTTAAAGGTTTACTTGAATTTTTTTAGAGATTTTATTTTAAGTGTATATTTCTAAATTTGATTTTGAAATATTTGTAGATACATATATTAGTTTCAACTTATATCAAGCTAATTCGATTTGTTCATCGATTCCTGTTATCAGCTCTATTCATCGAATTCGGGCCAATTTTGCTTTGATTTGGAATTCGTGCTTGGATTCTTAACTGATCTTATTCTCGTCCATCTCTAGCCTCGAAAGGTGAGTAATCACTCACGATTAATGTTCTTGTATTTATTAAATTTGATTTCAATTGAAACGACAATTGAAATATGCTGTTGTAGTTATTTGCACTGCTATATATGTTATTACCTGTATCAGTTCCTGTGATATCTGACACCATTATTTGTTAATTATTTATGCGATGATAATACAGTTGGCTGATAATTGATTGATTGTTGATGTTTATATTGGACGTTAAATTGTTAATGTTAAAGTGATAAATAGTATGCAATTGAATTTGACATGGGATAGTTCGGTGTTGAATTTGACTAGTTAAATTTGTATAATATGACCCTTAAATGTTTAATTATTTGACACGTAGAAAATAGTTAATTACTCTTGAACCATTTAATTTATGTTGTATTAATTGATGAAGTATGAAATTGAATAATTGATGTCAAGTGTAGAATTGCATAGAATAATAAGTGAATAATCTTTAATCTACATGAAATGATAGGGTAGATTCTAGAAATAATTATATTAATTTGTACAAATAACAATGTGAATTAATACGATTATTTCAGGATTATTGGAATTAATTATTGGATTGTTATTGTTTGTTGTTATTGCTTGTTTATTTACTTTGACGCCATCCCAGTTATCACACTGCAGGTTCCCTTTGCTATGCTTTGATATTGAATTGAAATGGAATTGGGTTGAAATGATAAATACCCAAATGAACTTGACTTAGGATAGAGAATTAAATAAACCCGATTGGTCAATAATTTGATTTTAATAAAATAAAGATTTTATTTGAATAATAATAAGGTTTTGAAATAAAATTGGAATATAAATTTTAATGGAAGGAAAAGGCGAATATTTGAAATTTGCAATAAAATATTAATGTAGTAATTGATGAAAGAACATTGTTTAAAATTTAATTATTTAATAATTAAATTTGGAATTATTTAATAATTAAATTTAGAATTATTAATAATTAAGTTTTGAAATTATTAATAATTAAGTTTTGAAATTATTAATAATTAAGTTTTGAAATTTGTAATGATTAAGATTCGAATTTATTTGATAATTTAATGAGATTGAATTATTTAATAATTTAATTTAAATTGAACTTTAATTAGTGAAAGTGAACCTCTTGAAGAAGTGAAACTAAGATTCTTTATTAACTGAGTTTGAAATTTGTAACCAAGTAAATAAATATATGAAATTGAATTTCTTTAACAAGAAATAAATGCGTTTTATTGAAACAAATGTAAGGCTAGTAATTTAAAGAATTTGATTTGATGAATTTAACTTAATTAAATTGTAAGCTTTGATATAATGAAGTTGAGCGTAAGTGATTGATTTAATGAATTGGAAATCAAATGGTAATTGTTTAAATGATAAATTAGCTTAACGAATATTGAATGAAATCAATAAATGAATTTAAAATTGATTTGAATGTTAAATTAAATAAATTTAACAATTTCAGAATGAAACTTATATACGAACTTGAATCAATATTTGAATTGTTTTAAATAAAAACTGAAATTGAATTATAAGATTTTGAAATAGTAAGTTGGAAGTTTTGAAAAGTAAAGTATAGGAATTGTTTTAGAAAGACAAATGAAATGTTGATTTATAAACTCTAATTGAAATTGAATCTGATTTGGTTTTGAAATATATTAAATGACCAATCGATGTAATAATTACGAAAGTTATTAAAGAGACCGGAATCGGTTATGGATGCACTCTCTATCTAAACTGAAAACCACTTAATAACTGAACGAGGAGTGTGATCCAGAATGAAGTGGTTGGAATAATGTACGTGATGACTGAAGAAAGAGAACGATAATGGATTGCCTTGATACTTGTGTCAAATTGGAAATGACTAAAACAGGAGCCGTGCCGGGCCAAATGAGGTTAGCCACCTCGAGCGAACACACTTCTTCGTAACTACTACTCATTACTTGTTATTGATTGGTGCACCCTCGTACTTTTGGGAGTGTTGTTTCGCGGTGTTGCGATCGTTATGGCGATGCGTTCTCACTAGTCCGGATCAAGCAAACGGTAGTTTCACTACCTTGGGTATTGCCTCATGTGCCTTGTCATACTTGTATCCCTATATACGCGACTAATGCGAATTTGTTTTGTGTTATAGCTATGGAGTACTCCCTGATATCCCACTAGTTTACGGTGGAGTTTACAGTGTTGTATAGACTATGATGCTTATATAAAATGTGTTAAGGGGGATAATGGTAACGCCTTAACACTATTTTGATACTTTATATTACTGGTAGACATTATCTACTTAGTGTACATTACTACCTAGTAGATAGTTTGACGGATCCTTAAAGGATGGTTATTCCAAACATCCTTTGAGTTACTTGTATTTCAGTTGCTATTTCACTTGAGTTGGATTTATTGATATAAGAATGTTAATCCTGACTCGAGTGTTTTGTGTTTTGCTTTAGGCTCGGGTTAGACTGAGTGTGCCAGTATTCGAGACTCACCTTTGGAGTTGGAGCTTCGCCTGGAGATCCAGCTATCTATACAGCTTTCAGATATTCAGTTGATTCCAGCGATGTATTCTGATTCTTGTATTTGACTATTGTGTTTGAGACTTCTGTTGTAACTTATTTAACTCTGTTATATATATAGTAGCTTCATGAACTACTATCTTTTGCTTCCGATGCATATTATTACTCTATGTCTGTGATTTTATGATTATTTATTTACTGTATATCTCAGTCTTGCCAAATTTAAATTAACAATTCGGTATTTCGAATTATTCAAGTCCGACATGTGCGGATGCGAATAGTCCAAAATAGTGGGTCATTACATATAATGTTGGAATTTAATTAATGTAACAATTTCGGTTATGATTAATATTTATTTTATCCAAGATATTATTATAATACCATAAGATTTCCTATAAATAATTTGGTTACCATAATGTAAAAACCAGTTCGTGTTTATATGTGATGTGGTCTTATGAGATGCCTTTATTTCTAAAAGGTTTATAAAACATTAAGAATCCATTTGATTGTGTTTCTCACACTGGTTTTACCATACCGATCTAGACGTTATTTTTCTTCTAATGCTCGGGTTAGCTGGAGCATAATTTCATATTTAGCTGGACACTTTGGAGTTTTAGAAGATGAGCTAGATCCTCCAAGGTATTCACGTATTTTGTCTCCCATTGTTTGTTCTTGTTGTATTTATAAAAATTATAAGGATGGGTTTTTGCAACTGCCTAGGCAGATGATATATTAGTTACTTTGATTTTATATGTGCGTGTGTGTATGTGTTAAAGTTTAGTCTTATTTTTTGTAAAGATCATTAGAATATTATATATTACTTGTCACAATGTAAGATTCTATTCCATCTTTTGTTTTTATTTCATCCCAATAACCTATTTTTTTAGTACTTGGATGTCCGGCACATGAATAGCATTGATGTATTAGTGTCGACTTCTGAGGATCGAAAAGGCGGGTTATTACACTAAGCTCTGATACCATGTTGTAACGATCCACTTTTTGACCCTCAAAAGTAGACACTAACACATCCACGGTATTCATGTACCAAGCATCCAAGCATCGGAATGCCGGATTGTTGAGGCGAATGAAAAGAATAAGACAAAATAGAATCTCACATCATGACGAGCAATGTATAATATCAAAATGATCTTTGCAAAATGAAAACTTTAATATACATACAACAATCAAAATAACTAACCTATCAACAGCCTGGATAGTTATAACAGTCTGTCCTTACAAATGCTGATAAATACAAATAAGAATTGCAGTAGAAAAATAAAATACATGAATAGGTCTTAGAGGCATCTAGTTCGTCTCCTGAAGCTCCAAAGCATCCTGCTAAATCTGGAAAAATATTCATATGTTTATCTCTTCGATATAAGTATATTCACAAAACATTACCCTTTCACTACTTAGAAAATGTATCCATATACTTATCCCAATGTTACAAGTATTAAGAAAGATTTCATATTTCAAAAGCATACTTAATGGGTCAAAAAGAAATGTCACTTTAAAACATTGTTTACTATAAACCCAAACCACTTTCCTTAAGATGTAATTAAAATGGTCGTATGGAAATTAAACCAAATACACTTACTACCGCCTCCCGATTTCAAACTTGTGCTATCCCTCGATTAGCAATGAAGTCGGATAAGTTAGAAAGCTATCCTTGCCTCGACATACATTCTTAATTCTCACAGATAAAGACTAGTATCTACCTCAGAATTTGGTGTTAGTTATGAAAAGAATATTTCCTATACCACCATAAGTTATAAATATCATTTATGGAAAGCGAACCTCCTACACTTGTCACGTTTTTGATATTTCAAGTTTTTTCTATCCCCTGCTCAGAAACAAAGCTAGGTAAGTCAAGGCACTGGGTGCACTTGGCTTTACCTTATTTAAAACACTTCGATTCTAGATCTCACAAATAGAGGATCAATCAACTCATTGGCTTTTAGTGCTATGTACAAGATTACTTAATTTTCATAAGTAACCGAGTTCGTATTCAGAAATATTACTTCATATACTTAATATTAATCTTCAATTTCAAACTTAAACTATCCTTTAATTAATAATTACGTCGTTCAAGTTGGGGTATTATTACTTTTTAAACCTTGATTCGACGATATTTTTGTCTTTTAGGATAGGTAGAAGTTTACTATCTCAAAGCTTAATTATAACAACCCGTAAATTTTAGTGATTTTATTTATAATAATTAATTGAATTTTATGAAATTTTAAATATTTGAATTTGGAAATAAAAATATAATATTTGGACTATGTCTAATTAAACATAGCTAATGGTAAATTTTCAATTAATAATATTGAAGTTTATTTTTCTTGTGTGATTCTATTTCAATTTATATCAGTTAACGTTTGATGATAATAAAATAATTTCCAAACCTAAATATTATTATACAATAAATTTATAAATCAACTTCTAAGTGAAACATCATATTTCTTTTCGCCAAAATTTTAATGTTATTGCTCCATTTATCTTATTTCTGGCAAATTAACATCATTTTTAGTACCAATATCGACTTTTGATAGGATAATTGTACAACTGTTATCCATATACCATTTTGATCATCTTGTCGTGCTGATCTTCATAGTATATTCATTTGTGTGTAGCGGTGTCCAGCACGCTATGAAATCGGTGATCAATAGTCGAATCGATAATCATTTTTGTCTTTTGTTTTCCATAGGCCTTTCCATTTTCCAACGTATTAACCTAATAGCCATTTGTTATTATTATATTCCTAAATATTTAATATTGACGTTTTCTATTCCACCGGTTCCAATATATTCTCTGGCTCGTTTCTGCTTCCTGTTCATTCACACTTGCTTTCGAAATAATGAAATATAAAAATCGCTTTTGGTAGTACTGTACATCTTTTATTGGATTTGAAAGAAAAAAATTCATCATCTCAGCAAACAGCTTGCTCCCCTCACTCGTGCCTCGACTCATCTATCACTTGCTCTGCCAAGACTACGCCGCATCGTCGAACACCTCATCATCCCATCCGCCTTCTCCTCATTCCACACATCAGAGGACAGCCACACTGACCATACACCGAAGCACCGCCATCATCTCCCGACCATGCTCCAAACCTCCACATGCCAACACGCATCCCATCACTTCCACCTTCGCCTACCTTCCGCGTGACCGACCCACGCCCAACCTTTCCCTTCCACCACTATGCGCATCCTTTTTCAGCTTTATTGTTCTATGTTTACTGTATATGAAGGTACATGTATTCTGACGCTTTATATATATATATATATATATATATATATATGTATGATGCTTAAATTTATGTAAGTTTTTGTTTAAAGATTTCTTTCATAGTATAGATATTTGTATTGTTCCAGCTATAGTTATATATATTATGTTATAGTTTGGTCTATCAGTTTACAATATGTTAATTATATAATTTACTAGATGTTTATATATTTTGTTATGTAAGATATATATATATATATATATATATATATATATATATATATATAGACGTTATGTATTTATGAAAGATATTTTTTTAATATATATATGTGTTAATTTATTGTATATATATGTAGTTGTTTGTGTATGAGTTTATATCTATTTGAACTATAACAGAGCTTTCAAAGTCTGTTAGTTATTTAGGCTATATAGGTTTATATTTGTTTAAATTCTACAAACTGCCTATATATATATATACATATATATATATATATATATGATTAATAAACATTGGATTGTGGAATGTATATGTATATATTGATTTTATATGTGTAGTTAATTATGTGGTAACAAATCCCAGTGGACTTTCTTTCACAAATACTAACTTTCTCATGTTCAAAAAAGCATATATATTATATATTTTGCTGCAGTAGTACAAATTGGTTTATACTATTTAAAATTTATATATATTTGGTTTTAGAAAGATGCATGAGTACGGTGGGGTTTGTTTTCATGTAGTATGGGTATATATACTAGCTGGTATGTTGTATATATAATTATATAGTTATATTGTATAGTTATGTGCTATTTATATACGTTAATTTATAATCTTGTAATCTCTGAGTATATTTATATTTGATAGTATTTATAAATTAAGGTGTAATATATTGTAAGTGTTTATATATTGTGAGTTGAGTTGATAAGGTATATTTATATAAATATTTTATTTTATTGTTTGTATATGTAAGTCTATATAAGAGTTTCGTAATATATTTATATATAGATTTTTAAGTTATACAAGTTGTAGATAAGCTGTTTTCATTTTTTCTTAATTGATTTCAATCTATACTTTGTATGTCAATATTTGGTTATATGTGTTTAAATGTAAAAAATGGTTTTATACTATAAAAATATATATACATTTGTTTAATTAGTTTTCTTAGGTCAATAGTTGACTTTTATAATAATAGTATATATATATATATATATATTCCATTTATGTCAAGCTAATTCGATTTGTTTCATCAGTTCCTTGTTATCAGCTTGTCGGTCAAATTCGTGCCATTCTTGCCTTGCTTTGAAAATTTTCATTTGGATTGGTTATTTTCGTAATTCAAATCGTAGTCTGTTGGGTTGTCTATCTTCTCTCTAGCCTCGAAAGGTGAGCAATCACTCACGATTAATACTCTAATATTTAGTAAATTTTAATTCAATTGAAACGACAATTGAAATATGCTGTTGTTAGTTATTTACAATGCTATAAATATGCTATTATCTGTACCATCCACCTATGACATCTGACACCATTATCTGTTATTTAAACTAATGATATATGCCTGTTGTTATATTATTATCATATCTTTTATCACTCTGCAAGTTCCCTGCTAGTATAGAATTCACTATAGGTTGAAATGATACATACCCGAACGATCTGTAGAATAGGAGAAAATCGTTATGGGTTGAAATGATAAACTCATGTGATTTTCATTGAATTGAATTTGGGATCGTGGGTAGAAATGATATATACCTATACATATATTTACATTGCGGATTGAAATGATAAATATCCGTACCACTTGACCATAGGATAGAAAATTATATACAGACACTGTTGGTCTATATATAAATATTTTGGAAATGATTTCTATGGTTTTGGAAAAAATATATGGTTTAATAAATATTGATTTCAAGATACTATATATTAATGTATTTTATAAAGTTCAATTTTTGATTTTTAAATTTAATGTTTCGAAGAATTTTAAAATATAAGTTAGTTTTGAAATTTGAAAATTTAAGAATTTACTTATAGTTTTACTATTTTAAAATATGTATAACTAGTTTTATTATAAAATAAGTTTGATAATAAGATTTAATTTAATAAAGTTTGATTTAATTACTATAAAATATGTTTAAGTATTTATTTAAATTTATATTTTAAAATAGATTTTGTAATGTTTTTTTATAAGTTAAGGTTGGGAAGGTAAATTTGAATTTATTTGAAATTAGTTTATTTAATTAAATCGATTAGGAATTTATTGAACTTGAGATTTAAAGGATATGACTTTATAACTTGATTTCGGTTTATGATGATTAAATGAATATTTCAAGTTTAAATAAATTAAAGGAAATATTAGTTATTTGAAATTTGAGGTTTTATTTAAATAATAATGGATTTAGTAAGTAAATATTTCAAAATAAATAATAGTAAAGTGAATTTGATATATATATATATATATATATAGAATTACTAAATCTAGTTTTGAAATGTTTGAATATTTAAAGCTTTGAAACTATTGAAATTGGAGTGGTTTATTTGGTGGTTAAAAATCTGTATTTGAAATCGATATAATTTGAAATGATTTATTGAGAAACGGAAATAAATTGAAATTGATGATTTGAGATTTGGTTAAATTTGAATTTTTGGAATTCAAGTTGATTTGGAATTGATTTATGAAATTTGAGGAAACTATTTTATTATATAAAGTATTTTTAATTATTTTTAAAACTATTCAAATTTTACTTTATAAATTTAATATAAATTATTTTAATATAAATTATTTAAATATAAGTTATTTTAATATAAACTATTTTAACTTATATCTATTTTATATAAATTATTTTACTTTATGAACTATTTTATTATACATACTACTTTAATATCTAAACCGGTTAAGTGGGAAGTATTATGATTTCTAAAGTGTTATAATTTCAAGTGTTTCGGTTTCGAAGAGTTATAACTTTGAAGGGATATGATTTTTGGAAATGGTTATAATTGAAATGGAAACGATATCATATTTGGTTTTGAATTGGAAATGATATCGTATTGATAGGGTTTTGAAATGGCAATGATAACGTATTGATATGGTTTTGAAATGGCAATGATATTTTGGTTTTGAAGTATAAACTGTTTTAAAATGACCGCGGTGTTATAATAACGTTTGGTTGTTAAAGAGACCAGGATCGGAAGTTGTCATACTCTCTACCAACTCCGAAAACCACTTTAACAACCGTGTACGTTGTGGAGATTCCAAAATAAAGTAGGATGGTGGCGACGATCCTATATAAGGTATATAAGTGGACCCAACTCCCGTGAGTTGCATAAGGCGGCTAAAACAGGAGCAATCAACAAACCAAGATAGGTAGCTCCTCCGTGTTAGTTCTTGAGATGATGGTTTTAATGACAATAACCTTAGAATAGATTATAAAATATAAATACTAACATTATAAGTTTAGATATATATGTATATGCAGGATTTAACCATGCAGGTACCAAGAATGAAGACTGTATAGTATAGTGATTCAAGATATTGAGATAGAAGACTCGAGTATCAATATTATCAAGATTTTAAGATTTCAAGGTTAAGTATTTTTATTAGGAATTTTGTTACAACTGATAGAAAAGCACTGGAATCTTAAAATCCAATTTATTCGTGGAATGGAATCCATTACGAGCCTGTTAAAGGGATGGAACCCTAAGTAGGATGGAACCTACGAAAAATCTAGTGGAATATTGTTTTGTGTTCGCTAACTATTTATTCAAAATGATTTTTCAAAATTATATCTTGTTTTCAAAATGTTTTTCAAAACTTTCCTTTTAAAAGATTCAAAACCCTCTGTCCTAGTTTTAAATAATTTTAGCCTCAAAATTATCTTTAATTTCAAAGTCAAATTACTCCTGATTTTAAACTATCTTTTAATATAATATATTTAACTTTTAAATATTTATACTTAGATTTAAATATAAAATTATAGTTGAATTCTATATATATTATTCTCTATATTTACTTATGAATTTTAACTATAGTCAAGTATATTTATAAAGTTTAAAATAGTTTTAATATAATATAAAAGTTATTTTTAAAGAAAATCAAAACACAAAAAAATCCTTTGGGATGTCGACATGCCCAAGTACCCCATGTCGACATGGTGTCAGTTGAGTTCAAAATTTAAATTTCAAAAGAAGTGTCTATTCGCCATAACTCTTCATGAATGAACATGGTTGTTGTTCTTCTATAAATAGGGGTTAGTTTCAACGAATTTTACATTAGTTTTTCTAGTTTTTCACTCCTATTCTTCTTCCACATTTCTTAATACATATTCCTACCATTACTCTGCCGAAATCAACATTGAATCGAATTCGATTACTTCTAGTTTGATTCTCTATCACTATCTCTACAAGGTTCCCAGTGCTATTCAGAGTTATAGACTTCTTTGTAATCTATTAAGCGAGAAAAGGTGTGATTGTTTCCTTGGAGATCAATTAAGAGAGAAAAGGTGTGATTGTAGCCATGGTAAATCAATTGGGTAAACTTGTGGCCCAGAAATCAAGTATCTCTACCCAGAGGATAGAAATTCTGGAGGGTGTACCTCATTGCCTTGAAACCGAGGGTGTAATTGTACTATTGCTTTTGAAAGGAAATCCGTACTTATGTTGCGGGACTGGATGTAGGGTAACTCCGAACTAGTATAAAATCCGGTGTGTTCTTTCCTTAACTGCTTTTATTTTATTTCTGCATCTATGTTTGTTTCTGTGATCATATCTGTGTCTGTATATTGCATACATCGGTGTCTAAATTAACATAAACTTAAAAAGATTTAGTAATTCTTTATTAACACTATTCAACCCCCTCCATTGTTAATGCTAGCCTTAAGATCTGTAATCTACATTTCTTACAATTGGTATCAGAGCAAGGTTTTCAAAGTTTCATAATCTGATTTTTGAAAAAGTTTTAAAAATGGCTATATTTGTTAATACTAATTTAGAAGTATTCAAACCATCATTGTTTCTTGAGTCTGCATATAATCAATATTCAAATTCAAGTTGTCTACCAAGATTGTTTGATGTCAGGAATCATGCTTTATGGGTGTTGAGGAATCAATCCACAACGGAAAAATTGTGCAGACCATAAAGAACAAATGGATACTTGATAGTGGATGTTCTAGACACATGACTGGCAATCCAGATATATTGAATGATATAATATACAAAGACGGAGGACTGGTTAACTTTGGAGACAATTCAAAAGGATATGTGATTGGCATCGACAAAGTCGGTAATTCTAAAACTCCTACTATTATTAATGTTTTGCTAGTTAAGAATCTGAAACATAACATGCTAAGTCTATGTCAACTGTTTGATAAAGGATATAAAATTAAATTTGAAAAAGATAAATGTCACATTGAAGATAATAATTCAACCATTATATTTGAGGGAGTCAGGAGAAAGAATGTTTATATTCTTAGTACGAAAGTTTCAAATGATAACCCGTGCCTGTTGGTAAATACAAGTGACCCTTGGATTTGGCATAAGAGATTTGGGTATTTGAATTTTAAACTCTTATCTAGACTGCCAAAACATGATCTAGTAAGAGGTCTCCCTAAAATGAATTTTAAAGTAGATAGTTTATGTGATGCTTGTCAATTAGGAAAACTTAGGAAAAGTTCCTTCACGTTAAAAGATATGATTTCAACTTCAAAACCTATTGAATTACTTCATCTTTATTTATTTGGTCCATCTCAAATTCTTTCAATAAATCATAGTAAATATGTTTTTGTAATTGTAGATGAGTATTCTAGATTTACATGGACAATATTTTTGAAACATAAAAGTGATACTTTTGAATGTTTTAAGACATTTTCAAAAAGAATTCAAAATCAATTTTCTCTAGAAATTATAACTATTCGAAGTGATCACGGTGGTGAATTTGAAAATGAAAAGTTTGAGGAATTCTGCAATAAAAAGGGAATAAATCACAATTTTTCATTTCCAAGAACTCCACAACAAAACGGAGTAGTAGAACGTAAAAATAGGACGATTCAAGAGTGTGCGAGAACTATGCTTACAGATAGTAATTTACCATAGAATTTTTGGGCAGAAGCAGTTGCTACCGCCTATTATATTTAAATAGAATTTTAATTAGACCTCTAACTGATAAGACATCTTATGAACTTCTTTATTCAAAGAACCTAAGGTATCTTATTTTAGAATTTTTGGAAGTAAATGCTTTATTTTAAATACAAAAGGTAATTTAGGTAAATTTGATCCTAAATCCAACAAAGGTATCTTTATCGGATATTCTAATAGAAGCAAAGAGTACATAGTATTTAATTTAAAAACTAATTCCATTGAAGAAACAATGCATGTTTCATTTGATGAAAAATTTAAAATTTTTGAAGATACAAATGATGAAGAGGATTTAATCACTCAAAATCAAGAATCGATTGAAACTAATAATGAAATTAATCATCCAAATAAAAGGATAAAACTTTTAAAAGATCATCCTATGGAAAATATACCGAGAGATATGCAATCTGTTGTTAAAAATAGAAATCAACTAAGTCAACTGAGTAATGTAGCTTTTATATCAACTATTGAACCCAAAAATCCAAAAGAAGCATCGATTGATGATTCATGGATTTTGGCTATGCAAGAAGAATTAAATCAATTTACTAGAAATGATGTTTGAGAACTTGTTCCTAGACCAGAAAATAAAACTATAATTGGAACTAAATGGGTTTATAAAAATAAAATGAATGAACAATGATAGATAGTTGGAAATAAAGCTCGATTAGTCGCTCACGGTTATTGTCAAGAAGAAGGAATAGATTTTGATGAAATCTTTGCTCCCGTAGCAAGATTAGAAGCCATTAGGATTCTACTTGCTTTCGCAAATCATAATAATTTCAAATTATTTCAAATGGATGTTAAAAGTGCCTTTTTAAATGGATTTGTAAAAGAAGAAGTATATGTTGAACAACCACCACCTTTTGAAAATGATAAATTACCCAATCATGTTTACAAAATTAAGAAAACATTATATGGTCTAAGACAAGCTCCTAGAGCCTGGTATGATAGACTAAGATCTTATTTATTGCAATCTAATTTTGAAATTGGTAAAGTAGATAATACTCTTTTTATTAAAAGAAATAAAAATGATATTCAACTAGTATAAGTTTACGTAGATGATATCATTTTTGGTTCAACTAATTTTGAAATGAATAAAGAATTTTCTGAAATAATGACAAAAGAGTTTGAGATGAGTCATATGGTGAATTAGATTTCTTTTTAGGATTACAAATAAAAAAATTAGATAATGGTATCTTTATTAATCAAGAAAAATATGCTAAAGACCTAAATAGTAAATTTGGTTTGACTACTGCTAGTGGAAAACCAACTCCCATGGCAACCAATGAGTACCTTAGTAAAGATCTCTCGAGAGATGTAGATCAAAAACTATATAGAGGAATGATTGGATCACTACTCTATATTACTGCCAGTAGACCTGATATCATTCATAATGTTTGTCTCTGTGCCAGATATCAATCCCAACCTAAAGAGACCCACTTAAAAGCCGTAAAACAAATCATAAGATATGTTAAACACACATCTGATTATGGTTTATTCTACCCTAAAAATGATTCTTTTAACTTAATATCTTACTATGATGCTGACTATGCTGGTTGTAAATCAGACTGAAAAAGTACAAGTGGGACTTGTCACTTTTTTGGGGCATTCTCTGATTTCTTGGCTTAGTAAAAAGCACAACACAGTTTCTTTATCAACAACTGAAGCAGAGTATATTTCTGTTTCTTTGGCTTATTCTCAAGTAATATATATGCAACAAACCTTAAAAGATTTTGGTTTAAAATTTTCAAAATCATCAATTTATTGTGATAATACGAGTGCGATAAATTTATCCAAAAATACCACTCAACATGCTCGAACTAAACATATTGATATTAGATATCATTTTCTCAGAGATAATATAAGTAAGGAAGTAGTTACTCTCGATTATATCAATTCTGAAAATCAAATTGCTGATATTTTAACAAAACCCTTAAATGAATCAATTTTTACTAAATTAAGAAGAGAATTAGATATTTGTTCTATAACTGAAATATAAAATATAAATAACAAGTATAGTTAATAATTAATATTAAAATAAAATAGTAAAAATAAAAAGGACCACGTCGACATCCCCTATATACCCATGTCGACATGCAACGTTTTAAAAATTTTAAATTTTTTCCACCAAAATTCAAAATAATCGGTTATATATTCTTCACATTTTAAAAATTTTATTCATCCTTCCAGTCATCTCTCTGTTCTTCTCTCTGAAATCAAAAAATCAATGGCCTCCTCTTCCAAATCAAACATAAAATCAACCTTTTCATTCCCCTCTCCTACGTCTGGTCCATTTCAACGTACTACTCTCGCTCGTGTGACTAAAATAGAGGACTCTCTAAAGGATGCACTTCAGATGATGACTGAAATTCAAGTGACTCAACTTCGTAGAGCAAAGGAACAAGAGAGGCAAGGCAAGATTCTTAGGAATTTTCAAAAATTCCTAATGGATGACCAGGTCAACCCTATCTTGATTGATCAAGACTCTTCACTCAATCAAGAACAAGAGGCCAGCGAAGAAGAAGAACCCATGGTAGAAGCGCACGAGGAGGATGATGACCAAGTCGTGTGTGTTGGAGAAGTGTGTTTTGACAAGAATGGGAATCTTGTCGAATAACATGGAAATTTCTATTTCCACTATCCAAACTGTTCGATTCATAGATCTCCTATGTTTAAAAAAACACAATAGTTTCTTTTCTTTCTTTTCCATTGTTGTTTGTGTTTCTTTATGTTTTCTAAATGCTCATGTATATAAAACTTCATACGTAATAAATAATTCGTGTTCTTATGTGCATTTTAAGTATAAGTACTATCGTGAATTCTTAGTTAGGATAGTTAATACTTTAGGACTATGTTTTAGTATTAGATTTAAATGATGATTACTTATGATAACACTATCACTATAATCACATGTCATAGAGTGTTATTTTTAAGGGGAGTTATATAGTTTGGAGTGAGGTTTTTATTGATGACAAAGGAGGAGAAATATAATTATAAAATAGGGTAATTAGGAATTAATTAAGGAGGAGTTATTAGGACAGTTTTAAGGGGAGTTATTACGATAGAAATAATATTTTATAAACAAAGGTTGTCATCATCAAAAAGGGGGAGATTGTTAGTTCGTGAGATGATGGTTTTGATAACAACAACCTTAGAATAGATTATAAAATATAAATACTAACATTATAAGTTTAGATATATATGTATATGCAGGATTAACCATGCAGGTACCAAGAATAAAGACTGTACAGTATAGAGATTCAAGATATTGAGATAGAAGACTCATGAGTATCAAGATTATCAAGATTTCAAGATTTCAAGATTAAGTATTTTTATTAGGAATTTTGTTAAAACTCATAGAAAAGCACTGGCATCTTAAAATCCAATTTATTTGTTGGATGGAATCCACTTCGAGTCTGTTAAAGGGATGGAACCCTAAGTAGGATGGAACCTATGAAAAATCTAGTGGAACATTGTTTTGTGTCCCCTAACTTTTTATTCAAAATGATTTTTCAAAATTATATCCTATTTTCAAAATGTTTTTCAAAATTTTCCTTTTAAAAGATTCAAAACGCTCTATTCTAATTGTAAATAATTTTAGCTCAAAATTATCTTTAATTTCAAAGTCAAATTACTCCTGATTTTAAACTATCTTTTAATATAATATATTTAACTTTTAAATATTTATACTTAGATTTAAATATAAAATTATAGTTAAATTATATATATATTATTCTCTATATTTACTTATGAATTTTAACTATAGTCAAGTATATTTATAAGTTTAAAATAGTTTTAATATAAAATAAAAGTTATTTTCAAAGAAAATTAAAACACCAAAAAATCCTTTGGGATGTCGACATGCCCAAGTACCCCATGTCGACATGGTGTCAGTTGAGTTCAAAATTTAAATTTCAAAAGAAGTGTCTATTCGCCATAACTCTTCATGAATGGACATGGATGTTGTTCTTCTATAAATAGGGGTTAGTTTCAATGAATTTTACATCAGATTTTCTGGTTTTTCACTCCTCTTCTTCTTCCACATTTCTTAATACATATTCTTACCATTACTCTGCCGAAATCAACATTGAATCGAACTCGATTACTTCTAGTTTGGTTCTCTCTCACTATCTCTATAAGGTTCTCAGTGCTATTCAGAGTTATAGACTTCTTTGTAATATATTAAGCGAGAAAATGAGTGATTGTAGCCTTGGAAATCAATCCTGAGAGAAAAGGTGTGATTGTAGCCTTGGTAAATCAATTGGGTAAACTTGTGGCCCGGAAATCAAGTATCTCTACCTAGAGGATAGAAATTCTAGAGGGTGTACCTCGTAGCCTTGAAACCGAGGGTGTAATTGTACAATTGCTTTTGAAAGGAAATCCGTACTTGTGTTGCGGGACTGGATGTAGGTTAACTCCGAACCAGTATAAAATACGGTGCGTTCTTTCCTTTACTGCTTTTATTTTATTTATGCATCTGTGTTTGTTTCTGTGATCATATCTGTGTCAGTATATTGCATACATCGGTGTCTAAATAACATAAACTCAAAAAGATTTAGTAATTCTTTATTAACACTATTCACCCCCCTGTAGTGTTAATCCTAGCCTAAAGATCCGCAATCCGCATTTCTCACACTCCGATTCGACACACTCCTTCGATACTATATTCTAACTTTGTGATTGATTTGGTGACCAATTTTGATTTTTTTGATTTGGGAATGTGGCTCGAGGTGGGCGATAGTGGCTGTTATGCGTTACCACAAGCCCGGAAGTGCAATTGGTGTATCTACCCTCGCGTTGCCTTATTGTGCCGTGTCATCTACCATAGCGCTCATTCTACGAGTTTTGTTTTGTGCCGCCTATGGAGTATCCTCTGGTGGACTCCTGATCTGGAGGTATTACTGTACTGTATAGACTATTGGCACTATAAAATGTGTTAAGGTGGAAAATTTAAAGCCTTAACGCAATTTTTAAATAGTATATTTTACTATAGACATTATTATAATAGCGTATATTACGATAGTTTAATGGATCCATAGAGGATGGTTATCACAAACATCTTTTGAGTTATTTGTATTTCGGATGTTATTTCACTTGAGTTGGATTTACTGATATAAGAATTTTAATCCTGACTCGAGCGTTTTGTATTTTGCTCTACGCTCAGGTCAGATTGAGTGATACAACATTTGAGACTCACCTTTCGAGTTGGAGTTTCACTTGAAGATCCATCTATCTATTCATCTTTCAGTTATTCAGCATTGATGTAATCTGACCTTGTATTTGAAACTTCTGTTGTATCTTATTTAACTCTGTTATATATATAGTAGCTTCATGAACTACTATTCTTTTATTTCCGCTACATTATTGTTATATTACTCTGTGTCTATGATTCTATCATCTTATTTACCGTATATGATGAGTTTTGCCAAATATAAATTAACAATATGGTATTTTGAACAATTAAAATCCGGCATGTATGGATGCAAACGGTTGAAAACATCAGGCTGTTACATGCGATATTAGAGCTTTGGTTTTGGGAAAAACTTAGCATATAGAGAAAATTTAATTATAGATTTCGTTCAAGCTTGAGTCCTTCCTCTTTGATTCGGGTTCAAAGGGTTTCCTTTGAATTTTCGAACTCTCTCATTCATTCTGAAACCCATTCTTGTCTCTTCCAATTCGTATTCTTTTGATACTGGAGTATCCCATAACTCCACTTCGAATGATCTCTATAATAACTTGACGGTCTCCTCAATCTTCGAATGATTTGTAAAGAGGTAAAACTCCTTTACAACAGGCACTGATTCAACGGAGATTTCTATATCCTCGGTTTATGATGCTGCTATCTCTTGTTATGCCCGAATCCAATTCTTTGTGATCGGATGTCGATTTGCCTTAGAATTATTCATCGATTATTCTTGAAGTCTCGGTTGATCGGTTAAGGTTGCCCGCGACTAATATCAGTATATCCATCTTTCTCTTTTTTTATTTAACCATCACATCTTTGTTTCAAACCTATCTTTGAATTTAAAATTCTCTTTGGTTAGAGTCCCTTGTACTTGAATCTCTAGCTTTGTTTTGAAATCCATTCTAGAATCATCAAGTGAGGGAGCGTATTTGTAAATTTATATATAAAAAAGCGTTTTATATATTGTGTTTTTTGAGTTGTTGATGTTGATTTGGATTTTCGATCGATTCGTCTAATCAGCGCTATCGATAGGATTTCTAAAACACTTAAATAGAACAAACTGACACAATAATATTTTCAAAATTGGCAAATGAAATAGTTTGGTATGATTATACTGTATATAAATAACTTTTCTAAAATTGAATCGTTAACTATTTGGTTGTTAAAAATGATAATATTTTATTTTCAATTATTTTTTTGTAAATCATGGACTTTTGTCTCATAATATAAATAATTGAAACTATAAAACATGGTTTATAAATTGATTTGAATGTGAAACGAATTTAAATCAGGAATTTGATTTCAAACTTTGGTTTTAAAGTTTTAAAATGCATATTATTTAAATTATTTTCAAATATAAATTGTTTCCAAATAATTTTTAAATGTTTAAATTAGTGCTCTTCTCTTTTGACGCTTGAAAATAATTTCGGTGATGACGGCCGCATCATCGACGTTCATTTTCGAGTTTCAAAGTGGAGAGACCATTTGATGAAAGTATTTTTCTGCATTTTAAACCATTTGTTTCATATATTTTTATTGTAATAAAGTGGTATTATACGGGTATTTCGTTGTGCTTTTGTAGATTATAGATTCCAAAGTGCAACATTGAAATTAACCGGTCGTGCCGTCCAATGGTTCAAATGACACGCAAAAAAAAAGAGTGCAACATTTTGAGTACCGAATAATTCGAAGAGAAAGTACATAATGCTCATGAAGAAATGCATCTCACGTCACCAACATGTGTACTATTCATGCAAGAAAGCAAATGCAAATATTGAAAATACACTTTCAAAGTTTAGCCTGAAAATCTCTCAAAGCAAGGCCACTTGTTAATCAAATAACAAAGCAAAGACCAATTCAAAGTGAGGTGGCCTTATTTTTCTCCAAATATCAAGCACATGGACCTAAATAGTAGGGTTATTTGTGGAGGCTGAAGTCTTTAAATAGAGAGAGCAATGCAGATGGAAAATCAGCTCTTACCCCATCACTCTTCTTCAAGTTTAATTTTAAATTCAGCAGTGTTTTATTTTCGAACAGAATACGTAGGTTTATTGATTAGATTTAGCAATTTATTTATTCTTGTTCTTAGTTATTGCACTCTTTTCAGTAAGTTAATAAATATTTCAATTGAATTTTGATTGTAAAATGTAAAATGAATTTTGATTGGATTTTTGAAGTATGATTTGATTTATATATATATATATATATATATATATATATATATATATATATATATATGGGTACATGAATTTAAACATGACTTGATATATATGTGTGTGTGTGTGTGTGTGTGTGTGTTTTTAGATTTGATTTGGTATATATTATATGTGTATAATCATCTCTAAATTGTTTGAAATTAATTGAAAATTTAATTCTAAAATTCGTGTTGAGGAATGATTTCAATTATAAATGAAACTAAAATTTTTGAATAAATATTTAAACTTGAATAATTGAATTGGGAAAATACTATTGTATAATACTCAACTATCTTCTAATAAAACTTACCTAAATCATTCAAAAGTTAAATATGTAATTGAATAATTTACAATGTAAAATAATGTTAACTTATTTTTTAAATTAAATTTGAGTGTTTATAATAAATGTTACACACTTAATTTCTGATAATAAAAATATTAATAGAGATAAATTGAATAATAAGTTAATTGAATAATAAATAAGTTAAATAAAATAAATTTTTTTTTTGAGAGAAATGTGTGATCCTCTAAAAAACGAGGAGAGCACACATGGAGCAATATATATATAACAAATATAAAGGAGCTGCCAATATGCCTGGCAGGTAACAAGACTATCCTCTAAAAGAAATAGATACCCCTCAAATGAGCTCCGGCAAAGCCACCGCCCATTACACCTTAATACCGAGCTCCGGCAAGGCCACCGCCCGATAATAGAGAGTTAGAGGTATCTAAAACTAGAGAAACTAAAAAACAACACCCACAAAATAAGAGAAGATCCAAAAAAGAAGAACAAGAAGGGGCGAAATAAAAAGAAGAACTCCACTCTGAAGACACTGAGAAGCCACCAAGGAGAGCTAGACGCAGTCGGAATCCCTGAGAAAACAATCCTACCAACCAGAACAAAGCTGCAAGCTATCCTGAAAACCAGTCAAGAGAGAACTAGCAACCTATTAAAGCCAAACCTGAAACAAAACTAGGAAACCAAATTATAATGAATCACATATATGTATATAAATAGATTTTATATACATATATGTGAGATTAGAAACCAAAATTTAAATTAAAGCAAGGAAAAACTAGAACCAAAAGCAAACAATACTACAATACAAGAAACTACTTTAAGGGCAAATACTAGAAAGAAAATTATACTGCATCATGTGAACATTATTTAAATTAGTATAGGAATTAATAAAAATGTTATTAGGAACAAAATTATTAAATTTAAGTTTGAATATGTTAATATTATTTCTAACCTTGTTAAGATATTCCTTAACGCAATTTTTTTTAGCTAATTTATATTTGGGATTAGAAATCCAATTTAAGCAGAAAGATGAAATTAAAATTATCAAAGTATTATAGTGATTATATTTATTATTAAAAATCCTTTGATTTCTCTCAAACCAAATGCACCAACAAGAAATTGTAAATATTGTATCAAGCAAGTATCTAATATCCTTATTGAACTTAAATCTAAAAGAGTTCCAATAGAAAAAACAATCAGTAACTCTAGAACTAATCTTAAACTCAAAAATATTAAGGGTCTTAATAAGAATAAAATGAGTATCCATACATTCGTAATAAATATGATTAACATCTTCAGAGTATGTATTACAAAAATAACATTTATTATCAATAATAATATTTTTCTTTTTTAAAAGTTCAATAGTATTCAATTTACCATGAATAATGAGCCACATGTGGATCTTAGATTTTGGAGGAGCGTTAGATTTCCAAATAAATTTAAAACAGTTGTTTGAAACACCCGAAAAGTTAATAAATTTGTAAAAGGAATTCGAAGAATATTTCTTACTCTTATCCCACTGCCAACTAATATAATCATTATCATTGCCAATATTGTAGAGATTTAGCTTAGCATAAAGCAAATAAAGCTGTCTAAGGGTTGAGCCTACTAAAATACTATTAAAATTGAAAATCCAAGGAGGGTCACTATCAGAGTTAAAAACATCAGAAATAAAAGCAAATTTAAAGTTACAAATATCATATAAATCTTTAAACTCAATCTTAAGAGGAGTAGCGGAAATCCAACTATCATGCCAAAAAGAAGTATTATTACCAGAATGAACAATAATATTTACACCTAAGTTGAAAATATCATTACATTTTAAGATGGATTTCCAAAAATATGAAAGTTTATAATAAATCGAAGGACTAATTTGATAGAGACTATAACTACTATTATAGTAATTTTTAGATATAATCTCCTTCCAAATGGCATTATCACTCGTATCTCTGAATTTCCATAACCATTTAATAAGAAGAGACAAGTTCATATTACGTAAATTAATGACACCTAAACCACCCTCTTTTTTAGACTTACAGACAGTATCCCAATTAACTAAACATTTAATGCTACTGTTAGGATTATCACCACTCCAAAGGAAATCTCTTCTAATTTTATCTATTTTGTCTATCACCCAATCAGGAAAGAGGTGCATAGACATCCAATAGATAGGGAGAGCTGATAAAACAGAGTTAATCAAAACTAGTCTACCAGCTCTAGATAAGAATCTCCCATTCCAATTTGTAATCCTATTTTTAATTTTATCAATGATTAATAACCAATCTTCATGCTTAAGTTTTGAAGGCCTAATAACAAAACCAAGATAATTAAAAGGAAAACTCATAGTTTTACAATTTAAAGTATTTGCAACTAAATTTTCAACTTTGTCGAAATCATTTAAAACTAAAACCGAACTTTTATCAAAGTTTATTTTTAAACCTGATAAAAGTTCAAAACTATAAAGAATGAACTTAAGTGCAATGATGTGCCTAGGAAGATGAGAGGAAAAAAGCAAAGTATCATCAGCAAATTGAAGGACAGACAAACCAAAACTCGAAATATCATTACCAAAAAAACCCAAGAGATTATTATTAACTGCATTCTTAATAATCTTAGAAAAAACATCAGCCGCTAAATTAAACAGAAGGGGCGACAAAGGATCCCCTTGCCTCAAACCTCTCTTGGATTTAATTTTATTACCCAAAATTCCATTAACCATAATACTTGAGTTACCAGATTTAAGCAAGTTAATGATCCAGTTAATCCACCTATTACTAAAGCCTCTGGCAAGGAAAATATCAATAAGGAAATCCCAATCAACCGAGTCAAAGGCCTTAGCAAAATCTAGTTTTAAAATAGCACAAGTAATATTATTCTTACAACAAAGATTAATGTATTCTTGAACAACTACTACACTATCAGTGATATTTCTTCCCTTAATGAAAGCTGATTGAGAACAGTCAATTAAATCATTCATTTTTAAACTAAGTCTATTAGCTAAAACTTTAGAAATAATTTTTACAGAGCAGTTAATCAATGAAATGGGTCTAAAATCTTTTAAAATATTAGCACCAACTTTTTTATGTAATAAAATAACATTAGCAAAATTAAATCTACCTAATTGGAGACTTCCATTATAAAATTCATTAAACATATTAATTAAGTCTAATTTTAAAACCTCCCAAAAAGTTTTATAAAAGAGAATAGGAAATCCATCCGGACCCGGAGATTTATCTCCCGGTAAATCAAAAATGGCTTTACGGATTTCCTCTTCAGTAAAAGGAACATCTAAATCAGAAAGATTAATGTTAGAGACGGATGGGTAAAGATCATTCCATCTAACATTAACTCTATGCTTATTATTATTGCCAAAGATATCTTTATAATAATCAGTGAAAGCATTATTGAGATCACGTTGATCAATTAATTCCACATTATTAACTAAAATGGAATTAATTGTGTTGCTACATTTTCTACTGTTAGCTATATTATGAAAAAATTTGGTATTGTTATCACCTTCATTAATCCATTGAATTTTAGATCTTTGTTTCCACATAACTTCCTCTTTTTCGAGAATAGAATTAAGTTCCTCTTTTAAGTTATTAAGAACATTTTTCTCTCCTAAACTTAAATGTCTAGATTCTTCAATCTTATTAAGCTTAAGAAATTCATTAAGAATATTCTCTTTTTTAATTTTAATATTACCAAAAATGTTTTTATTCCAGTTTTTAAGAAAAATCCTAAGATTTCTAAGTTTGAGCACAAAAGCTTTAGCTGAATTATCACTATACTTAAAGCTATAGAAACTCATAGACAACCATTTACTAACAACTAAATTTGAAAAATATGGTTCAAGAAGCCACATTTTTTCAAATTTAAAGGAACGAAAAATAATTCTATGATGATCGCAAGATAGAATAATGGGACAATGATCTGAAAGGGTGTACGGAAGACCAGACACTTTACAGATGGTATATTTATCTTCTATTTCATCGCTAATGAAAAACCTATCTAAAAGAGCCAAGGAAGGATATTCCCTATTATTACTCCAAGTAAAATCTCTATTGGATAGAGGAATTTCAATCAAATTAGAGAGAATAATAAATTGATCGAATTCCTCCATGGCAGAATAATCTCCTTCTTGGGGAGAAAGCTCCCAAATAAAACGGGTAACATTAAAATCGCCCCCCAATATCCAAGATCCGGGGGCCAAAGATCTAAACTCGAGGCATTCATTCCAAAGGATCCTCCTATCAATTTTAGAATTAGGCCCATAAGCATTAGAAATATTTAAAATAGAATTGTCGGTTAAATTAAGTAAAATAATACGTAAAGAGTGCTGCTTAAGAATACATTGAAGTAATTTAAAGAGATTATCTCTCCAACCAATCATTAGACCTCCAGAAGAACCCACAGAAGGAAGGAAAACCCATTTACTAAAATGAGAGCCTCCTAATCTTCTAAAAAAACGAAAATCGGGACAATCGATTTTAGTTTCTTGCAAAGGAGCAATGTCAATAGAAAAGTCTTTAAAAAAGATTCTAACTTTATCACATTTATTGAGGTCATTCAAACCTCTAATGTTCCAACTAATGACTCTCATAAACCCATAGATCTAGCCCTATCAAGTTCTTTACTTCTAATAAACTCACGATCTAACTCAATATCAGAAAAAAATAAAAGCAGAGCTACTAGCTAACTGACTAAAATCAGAAGCAGATAAGTCACCCAAAGCATTAGACGAATAAGTGCTACCCAAATCTAAAAGCGTACCTGAGCCTGATTCCGTAGCACCGCTCGCGGTGCCCGAACCAGGAAACTCACCCAACAACTGAGAGCGACGGCCTCGAATCCTGACACTACGGCGAACCAACCCACTAGCAGCTGAAAACTTCCTACATTTACCTCTCTTCGAAGAAGAAAAAGAAGGCTCAGCAACACTATGGCTACCAGAACACCTATCCAAAGCTCCATAAGCAAGAGAATCAACAGATCCCTGACATGCCTCAATCTGCTTACTATTCATCCAAATGAACCACCAACGGAACTGCTATGACTTCGCCAATAAAACAATCTTTGTAACCATCTGATGCCGAGTCTGGGCCCACATGAGATGACCTAACTGATAAACTACATCGAGTCTCAAGCTCAGCAGCAAAAGCATCATCTTGTTGTTCGAAAGTCAATAACCAATCACGAACCAGAGCATCAGAAACAAAAAAGTCTTCAACTATTGGAAAAGAGTCAACACAAATATCTGCAACTGAAAAATCTTCTAAAACTTCCTCAACTGAAAAAGAACTCTGAAAAACATGCACACCATCATCAGCATGCTCAGCATCAAGATGAACCAAAGGTAAAGAAGAGCACAGACTAGAAAAATAGGATTCAAAGACAACTGGAAAAGCCTCAACCTTCTGCTGTTCAAAGAATAAAATCCAGTCTCGAAAATCAACTAAATCAAGCAATTGAACAACTTCAGAAAAAACTTCTTCATTTACACTCAACACAACGTCACTGTGCATCACACAAACCAACCTACCATTGAAGTCTTCTGGACGAACTGACATTGATAAAGGGACAGCCGAAACTTCTTCATTTCTAATAATAGAATCACCATTTTAACCAATATATTCTATTCTAATGTCAGTTAAGTCACCATTACAACCTATGTTAACCTATGATTTATCACAACTAACTCTTGTATCAACGGCACTTGAAGAGTTAAGAACAAGTGAGTCTGATTTTCCAAAACAATCTGAATCACCAAAAGCACTGTCACCATTAAACCCATCAATAAAGAGAACCGCAGCACTGTCCAGATTAACAACAGAAGATACTGAAAAACAATTATCGGATTCAATATCATCAGGAACTAACACCGTATTGTCGTTAGCATTCATCGACCCGAAACAATCCAATAAAGAAACATTGTCAGTAGTTAAGCTTAGAGACTTTCGATAAGAATACATCCGCATACGATCTGAATGGGGCAAAGTTACAGTTGAGCAGATTCTTTTGGATTAAAGATTGAGAAAAAGAGTTGGGTTGTAACAAGCGTGAATTAGAATTAATCGAATTAGATGAAGAAGATGGAAACTGAGAGCAAGAAGACGCCATTGCCGGTTATTTCTTGGTGAACATAATTTTCATCAATAATTACACCCGTAAACTTTGTTTTAAAGAAGTTAATAAAATTGAAATTTATATGGTTTGGATTAATTATTTTATTTTGTTTTTCAACCTATTTTTATCTTAATTGTTTTTATTCTCCCACCTCATTCCTTTTCGAGGACGAAAATTTTTGAGTGGGGGAGAGTGTAGCGACCCGTAAATTTTAGTGGTTTTATTTATAATAATTAATTAAATTTTATGAAATTTTAAATATTTGAATTTGAGAATAAAAATTTAATATTTGGACTACATCTAATTGAACATAGCTAATGGTAAATTTTCAATTAATAATATTGAAGTTTATTTTTCTTGTGTAATTCTATTTCAATTTAGAAAATTTAATATTTGATGATAATAAATTAATTTCCAAACCAGAATATTTTTATACAATAAATTTATAAATCGTCTTTTGAGTGAGACGTCATATTTCATTTCTCCATTTTAAATGCTATTGCTCCATTTATTTTAATTCTGGCAAATTAGCAGCATTTTAGGTACCGATATCGACTTTTGATAGGATAATCGTACCATTGATATGTGTATACCTTTTTTATCGTCTTGTCATGTTGATCTTCATAGTATATTCGTTAGTGTGTAGCGTTGTCCGGTACTTTGTGAAACTGGCGAACGCTAGCAGTACCGATAATCGTTTCGATCTCTTGTTTTCTCTAGGCCTTTCCTTTTTCCAACGTATTAACCTAATATCCATTTGTTATTATTATATTCCTAAATATTTAATATTGACCTTTTCTATTCCACCGGTTCCAATATATTCTCTGGTTCGTTTCTACTTCCTGTTCATTCACACTTGCGTTTGAAATAATAAAATATAAAAACGGATTTCGGTAGTACTGTACATCTTCTTTTATTGGATCTAAAAGAAGAAGAAAATTCATCATTTCGGCAAATAGCTTCCTCCCCTCACTTGAGCCTCGACCCACCTATCACTTGCCCTGCCCATACTGCGCCACATCGTTGAACACCTCTTCGTCCCATGTGCCTTCCCTCATTCCATACATCAGAGGACAGCCAAACTGACCATACACCGAAGCACCGGCATCATCTCCCAACCGTGCCCTAGACCTCCACATGCCAGTATGCATCCCACTTCTTCCACCTTTGCCTACCTTTCGCGTGACCGTCCGCGCTCAACCTTTCCCTTCCACCTCTGTGCGTATCCTTTTTCAGCTTAATTTTTCTGTGCTTGCTGTATATGAAGGTACATGTATTCCGTCGCTTTATATATATATGTATGATGCTTAAATTTATGTAAGTTTTGGTTTAAAGACTGCTTTCATAGTATTGATATTTGTATTGTTCCAGCTATAGTTATATATATTATATTATAGTTTGATGTGTCAGTTTACAATATGTTAATTATACAATTACTAAATGTTTATATATTTTGTTATGTAAGTTATATATATATATATATATATATATATATATATATATATATGAACGTTGTGTGTTTATGGAAGATATATATCTGGTTTTATATATATATATATATATGTTAATTTATTGTATATATATGTAGTTGTTTGTGTATGAGTTTATATTTGTTTGAAATATACCAGAGCATTCAAAGTCTACTAGTTATTTAGGCTATATAGGTTTATATTTGTTTAAATTCTACAAATTGCCTATATATATGACTAATAAAAATTGGCATTGTGGAATGTACATGTATATATTGATTTTATATGTGTAGTTAATTATGTGGTAACAAATCCGAATAGACTTTCTTTCACAAATACTAACTTGCTCATGTTTAGAAAAGCATATATAATATATATTTTGCTGCAGGAGTATAAATTGGTTTATACTATTTAAAATTTATATATGTGTGGTTTTAGAAAGATGCATGAGTATGGTTGGGTTTGTTTGCATGTAGTATGGGTATATATATTAGCTGGTATGCTGTATAAATAATTATATATTTATATTGTATAGTTATGTGCTGTTTCTATACGTTAATTTATAATCTTGTGATCTCTGAGTATATGTATATTTGATAGTATTTATATATTAAGGTGTAATATATTGTAGGTGTTTATGTATTATCAATTGAGTTGATAAGGTATATTTATATAAATTGTTTATTTTATTATTTGTATATGTAAGTCTATGTAAGAATTTTGTAATATATTTTATATACAGATTTTTAAGTTATACAAGTTGTAAATAAGCTGTTTTCATTTTTTTTCTTAATTGATTTGAAACTATACTTTGTATGTTAATACTTGGTTATATTTGTTTAAATGTGAACAATTGGTTTATAATATAATTTTTCTTAATTATTTTTCTTAATTAAATGGTTGATTTTATAATAATAGTATATATATTTTCCGTTTATATCAAGCTAATTCGATTTGTTTCATTCGTTCCTTGTTATCAGCTTGTCCGTCAAACTCGTGCCATTCTTGACTTGCTTTGAAAATCGTCATTTGGATTGGTCATTTTTGCAATTCAAATCATAGTCTGTTAGGTTGTCTATCTTCTCTCTAGCCTTGGAAGGTGAGCAGTCACTCACGATTAATGTTCTTATATTTATTAAATTTGATTTCAATTGAAACGACCATTGAAATATGCCGCTGCTAGTGATTTACATTGCTATATACATATATATGCTATTATCTGTATCAGTTCACCTGTGACATCTAACACCATCATGTGTTATTAATACTGATGATATATGCCTGTTGTTATATTATTATCATATCTGTTATCATCTGTAAATTCCCTATTAGTATAGAATTCACTATGGGTTGAAATGGTACATACCCGAATGATTTGTAGAATAGGAGAAAATCGTTATGAGTTGAAATGATAAACCCAAGGTTCGTTGAATTGAATTTTGGATCGTGGGTTGAAATGTTATATACCCATATATATATTTACATTACGGATTGAAATGATAAATATCCGTATGACATGACCATAGGATAGAAAATTATATATAGACACCGTTGGTCCATATATAAATATTTTTGAAATGATTTCTATGGTTTTGGAAAGAAATATATGGTTTAATAAATATTGATTTCAAGATATTACATATTAATGTATTTTATAAAGTTAAACTTTTGATTTCTAAATTTCATGTTTCGAAGAATTTTAAAATTATAAGTTAGTTTTGAAATTTAAAAATTTAAGAATTTACTAATAATTTTACTATTTTAAAATATGTGTAACTAGATTTATTATAAAATAATTTTGATAATTAGATTTAATTTAATAAAGTTTGATTTAATTAATATATAATATGTTTAAGTATTTATTTAAATTTATATTTTAAAATAAATTTTATAATGTTTTTTATAAGTTAAGGTTAAGAAATTAAATTTGTATTTATTTGAAATTATTTTATTTAATTAAATCGATTAGGAACTTATTGAATTTGAGAGTTAAAGGATATGACTTTATAACTTGATTTTGGTTTATGGTGATTAAATGAATATTTCAAGTTTGAATAAATTGAAGGAAATATTTAGTTATTTGAAATTTGAGGTTTTATTTAAATGATAATGGATTTAGTAAGTAAATATTTCAAAATAAATAATAGCAAAGTGAATTTGATATATATATATATATATATATATATATGGAATTATCAAATCTAGTTTTGAAATGTTTGAATATTTAAAGCTTTGAAACTATTGAAATTGGAGTGGTTTATTTGGTGGATAAAAATCTGTATTTGAAATCGATATAATTTGAAATGGTTTATCGAGAAACGAAAATAAATTGAAATTGATGATTTGAGATTTGGTTAAATTTGAATTTTTGGAATTCGAGTTGATTCGATTGATTTGGAATTGATTTGTGAAATTTGAGGAAACTATTTTATAAAGTATTTTTGATTATATTTAAGACTATTCTATATTTTACTTTATAAATTAAATTAATATAAAATATTTTAATATAAATCATTTTTAATATAAATTATTTAAATATAAACTATTTTAATATATACAATTTTAACTTATATCTATTTATATAAACTATTTTACTTTATAAACTATTTTATTATACATACTATTTTAATATCTAAACCGGTTAACTGGGAAGTATTATGATTTCTAAATTATGATTTCTAAAGTGTTATAATTTTAAGTGTTTTGGTTTCGAAGCGTTATAACTTTGAAGGGATATGATTTTTGGAAATGGGTATATTTGAAAGGAAATGATATCATATTTGGTTTTGAAATGGAAATGATATCGTATTGATATGGTTTTGAAATGGCAATGATAACGTATTGATATGGTTTTGAAATGGCAAAATAATTTGGTTTTGAAGTATAAACTATTTTGAAATGACCGCGGAGTTATAATAACGTTTGGTTGTTAAAGAGACCAGGATCCGAAGTTGGCATACTCTCTGCCAACTCCGAAAACCACTTTAATAGCCGTGTACGCTGTGGAGATTCCAAAATGAAGTAGGATGGTGGCGACGATCCTATATGAGTTATATATGTGGACCCAACTCCCATTAGTTGGCATAAGGTGGCTAAAACAGGAGCTATTGACGAGCCAAGTGAGGTAGCTCGTCCCATCGGACACACTCCTTCGATACTATATTCTGACTTTGTGATTGATTTGGCGGCCACTTTTGATTTTTTTGATTGAGGAGTGTGGCTCATGGTGGTCGGTAGTGGCTGCTATGCGTTACCACCAGCCTGGAAGTGCAATTGGTAGATCTACCTTGGCATTTCCTAGTTGTGCTGTGTCACCTACACTAGCGCGCCTTCTACGAGTTTGTTTTGTGTCGTGCCTATGTAGTATCCTATGGTAACCTCCCAATCTGGAGGTATTACGGTACTGTATAGACTATTGGCACTATTAAATGTGTTAAGGTGGAAAATGTAAAGCCTTAATGCTATTTTTAAATAGTGTACTTTACTTTTGACATTATTATAATAGCGTATATTACTACATAGTAGATAGTTTAATGGATCCTTAGAGGATGGTTATCCCAAACATCCTTTGAGTTATTTGTAATTCGGTTGTTATTTCACTTGAGTTGGATTTACTGATATAAGAATGTTAATCCTGACTCGAGTGTTATGTGTTTTGCTTTACGCTCGGGTCAGATTGAGTGATACAGCATTTGAGACTCACCTTTGGAGTTGGAGTTTCGCTTGGAGATCCATCTATCAATTCAGCTTTCAGTTATTCAGTTGATTTCCATGATGTAATCTGACCTTGTATTTGACTACTGTATTTGAGACTTATGTTGTATCTTATTTACCTCTGTTATATATATAGTAGCTTCATGAACTACTATTCTTTTATTTCCGCTACATTATTGTTATATTACTCTATGTCTGTGATTCTATGATCTTTATTTATTGTATATACTATGTTTTGCCAAATATAAATTAACAGTCTTGTATTTTGAGCAATTCAAATCCTGCAATGTGGATGGAATGGTTGAAAATATCAGGCTGTCACATTAATGGCAAATATGAGACCACATGAATTCTGTATACTCTTTATAATAATCTATCATTATAGCACAAACTTCCTTTTCCACTTTCCAAAATCTTTTACTATAACTAGAGTATTATAGTTCATAACTTCCTTCTATTTTTTGAAAACCATTTAATAAAACGCAAAGGTTATAATTCTAGACTTACCCTTTTCTTTCTCCCAAAATTATTTAAACACTTGCAATATAGTTCGAACTTTTTATTTAAAATATCTCTTAAATATCATTACTATTAAAAGAAAGTTTGACTTTGGAAATAAAAGGTTTCCCTTTAAATAAAAGTGCACTGGCTTTATTATATCAAATAATCCCTTAAAATCTTTTGAATAAATTTCAAACCTCTTTTAAACACTTTTAAACAGAGTTTAAACTTCCGTCCAAATCATAATTAAAAACCATCACTTTTAAAAGAATTCGACTTTGAAAATGTAAAAGGATTTCTTTTAAATAAACCGCTTGTTTAAATACTCAAAAAAATATTTAAAACTTCAAATTCCTTTTGAAATACTTATATAACTATTTTAAGCACATTCGAAAAGAACTTACAAAATATCTAAAATAGATAACCTCCTTTTACTTTACTAAAATCGTGGATTTTCAAAGTGCATCCATATCAGTTGTCGCTATTTGGACGGTAACTTCTCAAAACTATTTATAAATAAAATAACTTCTAAACACAATTTCTTTCTATATTTAAACCACTATAACTGTAGAAAATACTTTACTTTCAAAAAAAATTTAAGTCGACTTAAAAGTCCATAAAAATAACCTTTCAAATATGAAAAGGGTCCTAGCGACCACTACGGTATTTGAACAAAGTTTCCAATTATTTTCATATCAAAGGAGTCAACTACCAAATCATTTCCAAGACATATACAACATTACCAAACCATAGCATAAAAACACTTCATATACACATATATGAAATAAATATAAACCAATGGGGCATGGAATCCTTTTGGATCCCTCTATAATATTTCTATTCTTTGAAGTGCTTCCATACAACCTATTAGCTAAGATGGCACATCGACTTCCATTCATTTTTTTCTAGTCCCCTACTTATCCTTACGTCTTTTACCTCAAGGCTGTAGTACATGACTACAACCACGTTTATAATTCATTTAAGTCCCCAACAAAAATAGTTACGTTTGTCATACACTTCCAAGCAGGAATCAAATCAAACAACAACATATAAGCAATACACAATTATAAACAACTGAACCAAGAAAATAAAATTATCACAACATATAGTTCTAGTTAAATGTTATTCAAAGTGAGTTTAACTCACTTCCAATCAAAGATGAAGCTACCACAACCAAGCAAGCAAACAAACGTTCCTACCATTCAACCAAAACAACCACATGACCCCCTAGCCTTCCTAAGCTCATGACCAAGCCCAAACTCCCCCATAGCTCATGCCTAGCCTTCCTTCCCCTAAACTGCTCTCGGACTTTATTCTTTTCAAGGGTTTGTGCTCTAAACATTCCATCTTTGACTCTTAAGCATGTGCTATAATGTTGTTTTAAGAGATATACTAGAGTTTGCTAGAGAAATAATTTGTTTTTAATGTGATTTCTTTTATAAAACTATGGTGGAAGAGTAGTGAAGGAGAGTGGAGGAGAATAAAGTTAAAATGGGAAAATGTAGTAAAGGGAAAAAATGAAGACGTTCCTTTATGGAATTTGTAAATGTAAAATGACCAAATGTACTACCTCCTTATCATATGCCATACATTTCCTGTTTAACTTATTTGTATTAGTGTGTGCACATACATACACTTGTGTGCCCAATAAGTCTTAATAATTTTTGGTCGACGAAATGTCAAAAAACCAAAAAAACGATTTTCGACCATATTTTTGATTCTCCGCTGAACTATTTATTTTTGTACAAACTTTCAAAATGAGTTCACCATCATTATTAAATAATAAAAATGAGCTATTTAAGCTTTCAATCAATTATTTAAATATTTAAAATTAGTTAAATGTTCACAATCAAAGCGATTAAATTTTGGATCGTTACACTTAGTGTGAGAAGGTTTGGAAGATATGATTGGCTAAAACTTAAGTTTTAATGAAAGAAAAGAGTAAGCCAAGTTATCTTATTATATCAAAGAATGCTATAGGGATAAGGAGTTTTTTTGGTTTGACTAGCTGTTGTAAGAAGTTTATTAAAGAGTTTACAATGATTTATACACTGCTAACACACCCTACCAAGAAAATTTCAGTTTTCTCAAGGAAATTGAAATATGAGCATTCTTATATTAAGCCAACGGAGTTTTTTTATCGATCATAAGTCCTTAAAGTATTAGTTGTTTTTACATCGTCGGAAAAGATAGACAAATTGGATTATTTATGGATGGATGTCGTTGATTTGACATTTTGGATAACAGTATGCTATGCATGTTGCTATTGGTTTGTTAAGTTACAAATACTAGGCAAGTAGATTATTGTCCTTTTATTATGCGTTCTATGGCGATATTTCTAAAATATTGATACTTAAGTTGTCATCACAATTGCAAGTACATTATTTCAGGCTAAGGTGACATGAATTTTATATCATGTTCACTAAGCTAGGACATCACAATTTTGAATGTTTCTAGAGAAATTACGGCACTATTTAAGTAATGGATATTATGTCTATAAGACTAACATGGCAAGACATCATTCCATCTTGAGTTGTCTGGACCATAAAGCAATTATATATAATGGTGAGAAGTTATGTTTGGGAAAGGTTCCACTATGGAATTGCATCAACGAATGACAAATTTTTTGGGAATGAACTGGATGGCTATGTATGGAGTAGTAAAAGATAGTGATAGGAAGGTGGTTTGTTTGAGTATTTGCAGAGCACGCAGCCTAGAGGTTTATCGCGATCCTAAAAGTTCAATTTTGTTGAGTTATCAATATTCTCTTGACCTTTCACATTATGAGTTAGTTACTGTACATATAGTCCAAAATTATACTAGAAATGGTTATTTAAGAACTTGAATTCTCACTAAACGAAAGATATTACAGTTTGCATGCATCGAAAGTGCGAAGGCGATTTTCTTGGAAAATGAGATTTGGAAGTTTTGGGTAAATAGTTTGAGAAGAGGATAATAGGATTCTTTTCAATCATCCTCAGATTGGAGGAGACTATCTATTTGAGAAAGCTATCATGAAATATTGACTTTAGATACATAGTATGTGTTGCATGTATGTCACCCAATCGATTACCTTTAATGCTAAAAAACTTACTTTAGGATTTCTCTTAAATTTAGGACTCCACTTAGACTAAGGATTTTGGTTACTATGTTTGAATGGGTTGATTAATAGGGTTTCCTTACTTGAATGCTTAAATGATTACTGCTGGTACACTATAGAACTTTGCATAAAAATTATTGCAGACTGGAAATATGATGCATTAGTATCATAATTGTTGGAGGTTTGTAGAAGCAAAATCATAAGTGTTAACGCCAAAAGTTGCACAAGACCCAAAGATAACCTATTGTAAGAACAGATCTAGCAAAGTGCATGCAAAAAGTAAAGAGATACAAGAATTTTTTTAATTTTTTGGGAATCTCTAGCGTACGTGCACTTTAAATTTTATTTGTTAGATATTTGATAGAAATTAAGGTGACTTGGAGTCACTAGTACAAGGGATTTACTGAAGTAATGCCTAGAATATCAAATAGTAGGTTCCTAAATAACGAACATGATGATGAGATATTAGATGAAGAGGGAGAAATCCACCTGAAAGTCCATTGTTGGTTGCTATAGGGTTAATATTTATTGAGAAACTGCTCTGCAGATTCATAAGCTTGAGTTGTACCTAGTCCAAATGCAAGCCCATGAGTGGAGGAGAGTGCATGCTGACCCGTTTCCCAAGATAGACTTCCCGATATCAAGAGGTTGCTCTCGATGCCAAGATCTTTGGTTGGGTGAATACTCATCCTTTTCCCTATGTGATGTCTTCCTATCTCCTATTTGTTGTTTTCCAAACTCTTTTCCACAGAGGTTGAGTTGTTTTCGGCAATTTTCTTGATAATGCTTGTCTTGTCTTGCTTTCTTCTCATCAATCCTTAGAATTGATCGCCTATTATTCAAGAGAAGCACTTGAGGGTGGTCACTTGAGGTTGAACTTGAGATGTATGAAATTGGACTAAAATAGAATAAATACCTCTCGATACTGAGAAGTTCCTCCCTATACTAAAAGCTTTCCTTTGCTCCAACTTAAGTGAAACCTCTTAAGTTCCTTCCTTTAGCCCTCCTAAGTATGTTTCTAAGCTCGTGAGTCGTTTCGTCTTCGCTTTGGCCTTCTACTTTCAGTTGAAATATGCTCAGTTCAAAACTTGATTAACACTTGCTCTATATAGTATACATTCGTTGAAAATAAGGTGTGCTCTGGATTAAGACAAGTTTTGACTCGCTATCTCTTGTTTCCAGTTAATCATTCCAAAATTTCTTTGAAACTTTGCCTTCATGATTTTCCTCCAATTGCTTCGCTTGGCCTAAATTCCATTTTCTATGCCAAAGACAAGATCTATGCTCCGAAGATCGTTCCACGTCTTAGTCAAGCATGTTCTTTCTTTTGCCAAGCTTTTGCAAACTTTTAGGATGGAAACACCTCTTGGTACCAAGAGCTTTGTCTTGATACCAAATGCTTTTTATCATACCGAGTGCTATGTAACGGGACTTAAAAAGTTTTTACTTCACTTTTTATTTCCTTATTTTTGTACTCACGTTATGCCGAGTGCTTCCACCCCTACCCCTCATTCCTTTGCACTTCTCATGACATAACTTTCATTGCCATCAACCACTCGCTGGCGTCGACCTCATCTATTCATCATTAACCTTGTCATCATCGCTTTTTCTTGAGATTCAAATCATCTATGGTGGGTGGCTCATTTTTGGTAAGACAATGGTGACGGTAGTGATGAGGCCGATTACTTTTTCTTAGGGGAGAAGGTCAAAGTAAGGCTTTGGACTCGATCTAGGGTGAACTTAAGTTTGGCCTAGGTCGTGCATATATTGTAGCGACCCGACTTTCTACCACCAGAAAGACGCATCACTAATTAAGAAAGAAAGGGATAGAAGAAGAAAAGAAAGAGAAGAAAGAAAGACAACACATCAGAATCTCACAGCGGAACGAATGAAATATAATATATAACATATACATAGTATCATATACATCAGAGTATGCAATTATACATCTCAATTAGACAGTTATAACATTTCTGTCTAATATACAATACAAGAACATCAACACAGAATAACACACAGCGGAAATTCTAACTATATCTACACGCTGAAGCCTCCTGCTCCAAAGCTCCTCCAGATTTCGTCAAGAGATAACCTGAATCACTTGACTACTCATACATAATATGAGTACCCAAGAGTTTAATAAAACAGAAAATAAACACTCGGGTCAGATAGGGGTCTGGTGTGAGTAAACGGTTTAAGATTGATTAACTTTAGAAAATCCTTTGAAAAGAAAAGGTATCACGTAAGACTTCCGACACATAAACATGGAAAAGTTTTTACCTTACGCTAACCAAAACATTTGATAGGAAATCCAGTGATATTATAATAGTGTCTAGGGTTTTCAAATAAATAAGAAATAGCCGAAATGATTACATGATTAAATTCCAGCTACTAGCCACAAAAGTGGGTAATACCAACAAAACCGTAGGGTCTCGTAGGAAGAATGGGTTTCCAACAATGGCAGGGCTACTGGGGTACCGCCCGTCACAGTACGTGGCCTAGATCACCATACCAAGGAGTACGCCCGCTCCCCTGCAACACAAGGCCGGGACCATTCCTTACTGAACAGTCCTGAATAAGACCACCCCGGCAGTTGTTGCAATCAACTGTCCCACACAGCCGAATATAAAGGGACTTCTAGACAGGGATGAATCTCACTCTCCAGTGGGAGCTACCCATGAAGCCTTGCTGCAACTCCCCTGTTTTATCCATTCCCGGTTGATGAGGCTTAAGGCTGCGATTACCTTTATAGAAAACATCTATCTTAGAATGCTCATCGCCCACCTGACGATGTGCTGAAAGCATTCAATCCATACAAGTTCGTTCCGGGTTCGAACGAAACCGAAGGCACTATCTCGTTGCACTCATTTTGGAATCACCCTCAGAGTCAACGACCATAGCCCTTGCACTCTGAATCACCATCTCGAACCTATAAGTACTATTCCGTCAAACTCATTACGGAATCACCCACAGAGTTATACTGACGTATAGCCCTTACACCTCGAGTCTGCACTTGCTCCACTTGGATTCACGACCTAACGTTTATTTTGGATCGGTGTGGTTTTCGGATATCCAAATATGGAAACCCGATCCCGGTCTCATCGAATCCAAACGCCATCTTAATGTCCAAGTTGTACTTAAGGGATTTTAAGCAGTATATTCAGTATATCACTTAAACATAAATGGATGATTCACATTACATAGATAGATAATTCATAATTATCACATTCATCCATACATATCACAAAGCAGCATATATATCACACCTCAGATATATCACATTCATATCATCACATATCAACTAGTGACATATAATATCACCCTATAACATTAACTCATCCAATGATACCTATCAATCATTCATTCATCATCCATAAACAAGTTTGATTCAAATTTAATTTAATTAATCCCTAATTAAATTAATTCCTTACTTAATCACTTGGATTATCTTTAATCCATCTTACTTATTCATTAATAAATTACAAATTAATTAATTAAACACCACTCAATTATCCATTTAATTAATCAACCATGATTAATTATTACTTAATTAATTTAAGTAATTATTCCTTAATTACCGCTTTAATTAATCATCTTGATTAATTACTTATTAATTATACCAAGTAATTATCTCCTAATTACCTTTTTAATTAACCATCCTTGATTAATTATTATTTAATTACCCTGATAATTATTTCTTAATTATCCTTTAATCATACGTGATTAATTACCTTTAATTAATCACACTTGATTAATTATTTTTAATTAATCCTACTTAATTAAATACTTTTAATTAATCACATTTAATTAATTACTTTTAATTAATCACCTTTGATTAATTACTTTGATTACATTTAGTAATTAAAACTTAACTTTTAAATTAATTATTCTTTAAATTATTAATTAATAATTAATTAATTATTTCCATTAATTAATGATTACTTCCATTAATTAAATTTCTTTCTTACTTAATTACTTTAACAAGCAATTAATTCCTCTTAATTCTTTTATTAATTAATTATTAATTAAATAATTTAAACATTTAACTAATTATATTAATTAATTCCTAATTAATAACTCAAGTAATTAATCCTAATTCACATCCACTTAATTACTTTTCATAAAGTAATTGTCATTTACTTAATTACCTCCTGTAATTAACCACTTAATTACTTTAATTACTTTCCCAAGTAATTATATTGGATTAACCCATAAGTGATTATCTTAATAAATCACAAATTAATTATTTAATTAATTATTTAACTTAATCTTTTATGCTTAATTAAATGGTTCTTAATTTTTTATATTATAAAAAGTCTTAATTAAGAAAACATTATCTTAATTAAATCATTTATATTAACCAATAACACTTGATTATTAATAATAATTGAATTATCTCAATTACTCTCACAATTATTTATCTTTAAATAAATCAAAATTCTAATTTACATAAGTTAAATATTATAATTGATTATCCAATTCTTAATCATTAAACTTATTTAAAATAAATTATATTTGAAATCAATTATAATCAAAATAGTTTTAAACATTCAAATAAAAACTTTTGAAACTCCTCCAAAGTTATTAAAATAAAATATAATACTAACCTTGTTATAAAATTCACTTATTTTATTTTAAAACTTTACATTTCAAAATAAGAACTTGTTTAAAATTTTAACTTTAAAACAAATTTAGTTTTATAAGTAAAAACTTATTTTACTTTTGTTAAAACTTTAATTATTTATAAAAACAAATTTACTGCTATTAAATTTTAAAATCCTTAAAACTTAAACAGCACCAAAATCACACAATCCAGCATACTCGAGCGAAACTCCCAGATACTCAATTGAAATCCCGAGTTACCCCCAAACCTAACCCTGCTTCGAGTAAACTCAGCAAATACCCAAAGTACATCTCGAGCCTAACCATTCTTCTTGCAAATCCCAAACTCTACTGCACGACAACCGTGCACGTTCACGTGCACCGTTACGCCGGTCAACGGCGAACCCCATGCTTACCTCAGTCAAGTCGAACTCAACTACAACGACCTCATCGATCAATTAACTTCCACGATTCATTCAAGAATCGAGATTGGCCCTCTGAACCCATCATTCGAAAACAAACATCACCAGGAAACTTGACCACCACGGCAACCCCGACCTCGAGAAAACCCACCGTCACCACCATAGCTCTCTCACGTCCCCCTGAACCTTCGGCAATGCATGCGATCACCTCCGATAGCTACATGATGACGCAACACCCAAAAGAACAACATCGGCATTAACAGGTTGTTAAACCCTAACTCCCCGATTAACGATCAACACAAACACTAATAAAATTCCATGGCAATTTTCCCATGATCCCTGTTGCCCCCTCCACCTTTGAGTTCAACCACGTCGTCAATTACACAGCCATTTGCCGTGATTTGGCCAAAAAGCCCAAAGCAGATAAACCCAGGCATCTCCCAAATTACCCAATTAAAAATCGAGATAATCGCACTAAAATTCATGGTTTTCAATTGCTATTTCAATCTTGCAATCAAAACTTAAAATTGCTTTAATGAAATTTTGACCCAATTTACCATTTACTGTAATTTTGAAAATTTTCAGCCAATTATTCACTTTAAAAACTTACTATTATTTTTAGATAAATATTTACATGATTACAAACAACATTGGTTTACAAATCACAAGCAAATTCGAATGCAACATTGTATTCTTGAATTTATTATGACATTGGAAACCTGTTTATAAGGATACTGAGCATATATTCATGTATACATGCAACTCACAATCATAAATCACCCATACATTTACATGCATTAGTTTAAATCCATTAATCCAGACAAATCATTATAATTACACAAGAACAATATAAATTTTAAGATTCAAAACTGTTTTTAAAATTGCATTTACTCACCATTGTAATCAGAGGAAAGAGCAGAAGATAGATCTGATTCCAGGTTCTTGAATTAATTTTTCTTTGCATGTTCTTGAATTTTAATTTGAATCTTCCTTTGCATGTTGATGAATTAGTTCTTCTGCAGTTGATTACTTGTTTATTCGATTGAACTTTGGAGATCTTGCATTTGATTTGAATCTCCATATCTCTTTCTTGTTCGAGGTTTCTTCATATTTTTTTTCCAGATTTCTTTACAGTTTTCATTTCATTTTTTTTTTCAGATTTGTATTCATTTTGAATTGAAGAGAGTAAAGGAATTCTCTTCCTGAAAATAAACTAATCTTTTATTTTACAATTTAATTTTAAATTAAATTATTAAAGAGGAAGACATTTGTCAATATGAAACTCTAATTAACTTACACCTATACATATATGATTACAAGTGTCATTAACAATATTAATATACTTACATGTGGTTTTTAATGTTTTATAAATATCCTACAAATGTTATTATGTTTAATTCATATTTACAAAAGTTGTTTTTCTCAATGTTTATTAAATGTTTAAAATGTTATTTCCTTTTTAATAATCTATTTAAGCCATATATATATATTTATGTAATGTTTAGTTAATTATAAAAATGTTTTTATCATATAAAATTAAACTTTAGACTTTCATTATCTTAAAAGCAAATTCATATAGGCATTTTTAAATAACTTATATTTCAATCAATTTAATTTTATCATTTCTTTATAAATTGAGAAACTTAGTTTAACTCTTTATATAAATATTTTTAAAACAATTTTAACTTATTTAAAACAGAAGCCAAAATATATGTTTATAAAATAAGAAATTAACTTTGTTACTTAAAAATTTAAATTTCAAATATCATTTCAAAAGCATTAAATCAAATTAACATTTTAAATTACAAATTATATATTAAAGTTTGAAAACTCTTGTTAGATTCAAATCAATATTTTTTTTTCCTATTTCAAATATATATATAAATATATATACACATTTCAAATAGAAAAACATTTTAACATTAAATTTGAAAATTACTGTGTTGAATTTTAAAATACAAATCAAATCATAATATATACATATATTCATATATATTACAATTTGAATATAAAATTTTATTACATTAAAACTTCCTATTTACAAGATATATCAATATATATATTATAAATAGATTTTTGATTAACTTTTGGAAAATAAATCTTACCAAAAATAAATTGCCAAAATAGATATTTCCAAATTAAAATATTATAAATTTTCAAAAGAGTTAAATTTACCAATTTATACTTGTTAAGAAAATTGTTGATAGATATTAACAAACTATTATTATTAATCTTTTTAAAATAATTTTAACTTGTCAATTAATAATGTAAAATGATCAAATCAATTTAATTATTATCAAAGATTATTAGACTAATATTGCTCAAAATTCCGGGTCGTCACATATATAGTTCTAGAGATATGTCCAGCTTTACAATGTCGACTAATTCCTTTCAAAGCATGGCTAATCGTGCTCTGTCGTTCGAATTTTAGTAGGATGGTTCAATTTAAGATCAATCGTACTAGGTGATTCCATCGCCATACTTTTTCTATTGCTATACTTTTAGTGTTCCTGCTTCCACTTCTCTTCGAATGGCGATTACGTTGTCGATTATCCATTGGTAACGGCTAAGATCCAATGCATCATTCCATCATGCAGTGCAGCTAATTTTTATAGCACAAACGAGATTTCTATATAGGATGTTATGTACATCATGTATAGGACATAGGATTCATACTACATTGATTAACACTTTCACTTATCCCGATCAACGCTCGGAATATGATTGGTCAACACACACTAACATCCTTTGGATTCCAGATGTTGGTACGGGTTCAATATTTGAAATAAAACATACATGACCATGTTCAATGTCACATTTTTCTATCCAGAATGACTCATCAGTTGCCACGCTCCACACTGATGCTGGGACATCCATCCTACCTGAAGCCAGGCCCTCCATAACTCAAGCTTCATCTTTCATACCTATCAAGTATAGACACTCAATTAACATTGAGTTATAAGGCATGGTCGTTCGAGCGGGGCCATTGCAAAATCCACCTCTAAACAAGTGCATCGGTTTAAGGGTTCTGGATGACCCACCAGAACAGGTGTTGACTATCCTTACTCCGAAGATGCTTCAAAACATGTGTCGCTAACATGGGATTCCTAAAGCTTGTGGGTGCGATACTCTTATGTTATTCTTTTATATTTTCCTTTTGTTACAAACAGGCTATGCTTATGCTGGAGCGGTCCATGTGATCCTATGTTTATAATTTAATGCTTGTACTGCATTGTTATATATATACATGTCTTTGTGTAATGCCTTTATTTACTGCAACATTGTGCATATATATATTTAATTCCTATATTTGCACTTTTCTGGTACATTTTTGTGCTAGTTTAATATCAAATTTAAAAGGTAGAAAAATAATGATTTTACCCTTCGGTCAAAGTTATTAAATTTATTGGTTTTTAATTATTGAAAAATACGGGTTATTACAAAAGAAAAGTTTGATTCGTACACGGACCATAAGTCTCTTGAGTATTTATTCTCTCAAAAGGAGTTAAATATAAGGAAACACATGTGGTTGGACTCCTCGTTGACATATGAATTTGACAAAGAATATACGAAAGGGAAGGAGAATAAGGTCACTGAGGCATTAAGTATGAAGCTACAAACCGAAGTGTTGGCCATGATTATAGAAGGGAAGGCATTATAAGCATTAACTTCTTGTGAAGTGCATATTAGGATGAACGTAGGATTTTGTCAAGATCCTGGTACATTAGAAAGTTTGGAAGTTCGTTCAGAAATTATGGGTAGAGTTGCTGCATAACAAAGGGATAACCCAATACGAGATAAAGAATTTGGTGATTAGAGATAGATGTGGATGTAGTGGATTTAAGAGGATTTGAGATAGAATCTAAACGATGGCTCGAAAAGAAAGGATGATTTTGTATTCCAAATGTGGGAGATCTTCGAAAGGAATTCTTGGATGAGATTCATCTGTCCAAGTTTACGATTCATCCCAGAGGCATGAAGATGTGTCATGATATGAAGTGTGTATTGTTTTTGAAAGGGATCAAAAGAGATGTTAGTGAATTCATGAAGAAATGTTTCACTTGTTAATAAGTGTAACAACCCATTTTTCATATAATATTTTACCAGAACTTGTCGATATTTTTATTTAATTAAATATTGTAATTTTTTCATTCAATGCTTTCGATACGTTTGACAAAAAAATAGTTGATAAACTTAAATAAATCATGTAGAACCATAATCAGTGCAATGGGTTATGCAAACATCTAATTTTAATTTGATAAAGGAAGATCCAAAAACTATTGTCGCGTGCTCTGAACGGATCCGTGAATGAACCAAAATATAAATGTAATAAACGTATACACTTTATTTCCTTTATCAAACTCATACATACATACATATATATATATATTTGTATACACACACACACACATATATATATATGTGTGTGTGTGTGTGTGTGTATATATATGCTCTTGAATGAATCAAAGAAAACATTTGGTAATTTAAGATGACACTTGGCTTGATTTGTGACAAGTGGTAATATAAGTCGTTTGTTCAAATCCATGAAAAGGACATTAATGCAAAATGGAAACAATCTTCTTCGTAAGCGATCACTTTCATGAGTATAGTGAACCAATCTCCTTAACATATTCATTTATTTCTAAAATATAAGCCTTTTCAGGAATTAGAGTATCTAAGCAAATTTCAAGTAGAAAGATTGATGAATTTCTACTACTATTTTAACAAATCACTCTTAGTATTTTTTATAATATACTAAGATATGATGGAGATCGAGTTTCGTGAACTTAAGCTCTATATAAATAAACTTGGTATATATCACTTTTCCTTTCAATGCTTATGCAAACATAGAAGTTTACTAGCCAAAAGTTGGATAAAGTTGCACACATTTTTTGAAATATTGACGAAATCCTATCAGGTTAGTTGCTACAAAACCTTGGCACAATGTTAGTAATATTTTCTAGCCTGTTGCCATAACCTAATTCAAGAACCTTTCATTAGTCTATACATAACTTCTTATTATTTAATGGAGTTTGATAATTTTGGACTTTTTGGAAAGCTAATTAAAATACCTATAACTTTTGTTTGAACGATATTTACAAATTCAAAGGCTAATTGCTAATAAAATATTGACTCAATGTTAATAACGTTTTCCATTCTGTTGCCATAACTCATTTCAAGAACCTTTTAGTAATTTATACATAACTTCCCATGTACTTAACGGATTTTGATTATTTTGGTCTTATTGGAAAGCTAATTTAAATACCAATAACTTTTTTTTCATCACATTTACGAATTCCAAGTTTAATTTCTATTAAATATTGACATAATATGAATAATTTTATTTGGTTTGTTAGCACACCACAGTCCAAAAATCTTTTGGTAGTTTATACAGAACTTATCATGTCCTTAATGGATTTTGATAATTTTGGTCTTTTTGGGAATTACTTAAAATACCTATAACTTTTGTTTAAACATAATTACAAATTCAATGGAAAATTCCTATTTAATATAATACGGTGTCAATACTACTTTTTGTTGTCAGCACAACTCAGTTTAAACAACTTTTAGTAATTTATACGTAACTTCTTTCGTTCGTAGCGGGTTTTAATGATTTTTGTCTTGTTGTAAGTTTAAGTCAGAGTTATATATTTTTTGTGCATAACACGTTTTCTAATTTGAAGTTTTGATGCTCGAAAGTTTTCTATAGAGAACGATGCCCTACCATGATTGTACATGTGATATATTTCCATGTGAAATTATAATAATAGTGTTAACACTTTATTGTAACTAGTCAAACCACAGTTTTAACATTATGGTTCTTTTGATAAATTCCATCATGTTACTTTATGACAATTTTACATTTATCCCAAATATTGATAATAAATAATCGTTAGGTAATAGTTTAAATGTGAATTTACATTGGGACCAATTCATATTTAGCATATGACATTTCGATTAAGTTAACGAGGTTATTTACTTTTTCATTACCCGTAAACACTTATTTACTTCTATATGATGGAATATTTGTGTTGATCGGTAATATGATATATCATTTATAAAAGATTTATATAAATATATAAGTGGAACTAGACTTGTATATATAATAGAAACCTGCCCATACATATGGCTACCAGTATTCATAATTAGGATAAAAGTCTTGTAACATTCCTGAAATTTATCAAGTCTAATTTGGCAATTAATTTTTTTTTTGAGAACAAATTGTGAATTAATTAGAGATTTTTAGAATAAATAAATAATTTTTAATTATAAATAGAAATTTGAAATTAATAAGATTTCATAATAAAATGCATTAAAAATAAAGTAGGATTTAAAAGGCTAATGATAGTTTGTTTTCTAAAATATCAAATATATGTGGGAGATGTAATAAATTTCAAAAGATTATTTTTAAAGATTTAATTCTCTTATATAGATAAATATTACTATTGTTAACATGAAATTTAAAATTTTAAACCCTTCTTTTCTTTTAAAAGTTGTACAAGAATTAAAAAAAAAATGTATGAATAAAATATGAACATTCCTAATAACTTGAATATAAAATGCAAATAAGATTTGATAAAAGATTTAAAATTTGGACGATTTTTAAAACAAACATTTGTAAAATGTATAAACATGTTGAACAAAAAAAAATTAAATGTAAGAAAATAATTGGAATAAATTTTTGTTGTGTATAAATATGAAGGAAAATGTAAACAATGTTGAAAATAAAGGCATATGTATACATGTATATACCAATGAATAAAAGTTATGTTTATTTATAAAATAATTATGATATAAATTTATTTTTAAAATTCTTTTATCTTTGTATAATTACAAATGTAAACATACATAATGGAGATAAGTAAGCAAATCAACATGCATAGATTCCATAATCAATTTCTCTTTACACATGGCATTCAAGTTATTTAATTGAATAAGATAATGGATTTTAAAATTTTGAAAACTTTTCAGTTTCCCATATGAAATCATTAATTATCTCAGCAAAATCTGTAACTACAATAACAAGAGATTGTATATCTCAAAATCTCTACACATAAAGAAGAAAACAAAGCAGAAAGAAAGAAATCAGCAAAAAAAAGGCTGTCACTCTCTTTTAAAATCTGGAACAAGATCTGTTCAAAAGCTTCAATATTCAACTCAAACATAAAAGCTTCAGAAAAAAAATATACTTCCAGATCATGCAATCAAAACTTCAATCTGGAAGCAAATGCAAGTTCAAAAACAAATTCAATGCAACCTGAAAACAAAAGATAAGCAAAACCAGAAATCTGCAAATCAACATCAAGGAGTGGATTTGTATTCTATATCTCAGGTGAACTTTATATCTTATAGTTCAATAAATTATGACTTCAAAATCAAGTTTTAACATAACACAAATTACGAAAAATTTGCAGATTTGTTTTATAAAAGGAAAAAAGGAGTGGAGCTTAAGTTTTTCCAGTGAGCAGTTTTCTCTGGAATGAAGTTGAGGCAAGTAAATTTCTTTAAAGATTTGAAGATAATGTTGTCAATCAATAGTAAAGTAAGAAGCTAAAACAATAATATTAATCATTTACAGGAAGAAATCAAGATCAAAGAAGTTTAAAACCATTTCTGGTTTCAACTGCAGAGAAGCTTTCTCTGTTGTATAAGAATTTAAACTGTAAGTAAAAATCAGAAGTGTTTGTTATTGTTGAAGTAAGTTAGTAAATACAACAGGAAATTAAGCAAAGATCTGTATTTATGAATTTGCAGATCTAAACTCCAGGAATTAAAGATGACAAAAAAAAAGTTCAAGAGCAAAAGAAAAAAAAGGTCATCATTTTCAAATTTGTAACAACCCGCATATTTATCGATTTTATATTTAAATATTTTATTTAAATATTTTATCAATACTCGGAATTTAGTCCGAAAAGCTACTTTTTGCATACGGTCGAATTAGGACTCGGGACCACTCCCATTGAGTTTAAAATGCCGTTTGCGACCTTTTTGAGTATAAACTTTGATATATTTGGAGTTAGTCAAAAATTTGACCTTTTTCACTTTGGGTTTGAGTTTGGGTTCAGCCCACTAGCCAACTTATACTCAAAACTGCACCACTCTTCCCCATTCACCCTCACTTCTTCCTCTTTTCAGTTCTAAAGCATCAATGGTGGGAGAGATTGGAAATTAAAACTCCAAAACCCTAGTTCCTCTTGCAACCTCAAATTCCTAGCTCCAAATTCAAGAGAACCCATTGGTAAGCATTCTCTTCTTCTTCTCCAACTTATTCTCTTACCAATTTCAGAAATTCCTAAACCAAATTTTGGGAATGTTCTTGTTTTGAGCATAGTTTCAAGCTCATTTGGTTTGTGTTGAAGAGAGGTTGATTCTCCATTTGCTTTCAAGCTTCTTCTTGTTTGATTTTGTAAAAATGTGAGATTTTTATCTCACATCTTTGTCTATAATTATCTTCGATTGTTAGGTATGAATTCCTAACGTTTATTCGTGTGCAATTGATTTTGGTTTGGATCGGTTTCGTGTATATTCCAATTTTTGGTGTTTTGATCTAATTTATGAAAATCCTGTTATGGATATTTGGACATTGATATTTGAGGCGTATCGAAGAGCCGTTTAGGCTGGGTTGTCGTTCGACGTAATTCCTTAGTCATCGCCATTTGCTCGTTCGATCGTTTTCGATATTCGTTTGGCCATTTTTGGCCTAGGTTCAGGGAATGCCCTGAACCCCAGATTCAAACGTCTGAAATGTAATATTCAGACGTCTGAATATGGTTCTGGGAAGATTTCTATTCCCAGATTCAGACGTCTGAATATATGGTTTCAGACGTCTGAATTGGTTCATTTGGAACCAGAAAGGAAATAGGCTAAAATATGCCTATTTCAGACGTCTGAAACACTTGATTCAGACTTCTGAATTGTGTTCTGGAAATCTTTATATTTCCAGATTCAGACGTCTGAACCACTTGTTTCAGACGTCTGAAACTGCAGTGTTTTGCCCATTTTCCTATTCGCTTGAGAATTCCAATTTAAATCGATTCGTGATGATCCTATTTGTTGTTATCAATTATTATGACTTTGATGACTCCTTTTTAGGGATTTTTGAATATCCATTTTGATGGATTCTTTATCGGTTTCTTTGGATTTTATTCACGTCTTCGAGCGTGAATTTTAGTGATTGATTGTTCTTACAATCTTCTTTGTGATTTGTCACTTTAAAAATATAAAGGTTTTCTATACTAGTAGTAAATATCAAAACTCTTTCCTCAAACGATTTCAATACTATTTTAATACCAAATTCGTTTATAAAACCGTTTTCCAATCTATTAGTATATACAAACCTTTACCTCACTCGTATGAGAAATACAATTAAACGACTTAGTAAAACAAGTGGTATGAAACGCTTGCGTTTACTTCGTCGGTTAATTGTTAGACTTGTTCGATTGAATCTCTTGTGACAATTTTCTAGTGGAGATCTACAATTTGTTCGTAAATATTTAAGTTAAGCTAGTGGTTATGGGACATGATGCTAAGCTCATATATTTACTAGCTTAGTGTAATCGACACTTCTCGTTGATCATGACAATCATTTTTGTGATTTAGACTAGCAATGTGCGATGTCTCTTTGTCTACGAGGGAGACTAAACCCCGTTTTTTGGAGTTTCGACTCAAATTGGTGGGGTAGCAACCCATGGTCTTCGGGCCGTTTGTGGAGCTTCGGCTTAATTTGTGATGGTTAGCAACCATGGAATTAGCGTTCCGTTTGTGATACACATGTTGGTGGGCTTTATGCTCCCGTTTGTGATAGGCCTTCCCCCTTTTTGTGATTTCTGGATTTCTTGAGATGATTTCTAGAATTTGTGCTTCACCAATTTTCGTGATTTCCATTGATAAGTTTTATCAATATTTGTGCATTGGTGAATTTGTGTGTCACTGACTTTTGTGATTGGCATTGATATAATATGTCATTTATTGTGGTTTGGTGAACGAAATGAGGAGTATGACATTTCTTTGGTTCTTGTGTAGATTTGGTGATATTGATTAATCTCTCGTTGATTTTCAATTACTTATATATATCACAGCTTGGCATTGTGATTATTATGTGTTTAGTCATATCTCTTATTCTATATCGTTTCATCTGATATTTATAGTTAGACTGATCCGTTTATTATTTTCTTATTAAATAATACTCGGGTCAGACCGAGATGTTACAGGTGCTTCTGCTTGACTTCTCTCCTGGGATTGATTTCTCTGACTTTTGGTTAACTACTTAGATTAGTAGTTTTTGGTTTGTATACATTTGAGAGATAGACTCCATAATGTATACTTATTCTTTTGTGTAGTTCGTGTAACTATTCTTTTGTGATATTGTGGATCTTTCTGACCACTACTATGATGTACACTTTTATGTGTAATATTCATATCTTATTCCGCCTTTGTGATATGAATTCTCTGCGATGGATTTGTGTTATATTTATTTCTATATTTTTTTCTGAAGATATTACAGCCACTGTGTAGTAGCTTTGAGTTTGTGTCGGTATGTCGGATTTCCCTCTTGATAAAGAAATGCATGTTATACTATCTGACATATCGATGCTCGCGCAAAGCAATTACACGGATGGTCGCTCCTCAACAGCCTTATTCTCCGTGCTAGTTGATAGCATTCACCGTAATGTTCTTGGCTAGCGTGGGTATAGAGGTGGGGCGTCACAGCTTGGTATCAGAGCCAAACTTCGGAACAATATGGAATATTATAACAAGGATCATCGTCCTAAGTCTTTCTTAGGAGTCATGCTTTAGGATTTTATTCGAGTCTTCGTACCGATTCATCCTATTTTCTTTGATGATTCCTTATTTTATCTATCAAGAATTGCTTGATATTGAATTTGGTGAATAACCATTTTCTTCTTCTTCTTTCTTTCTTTCTTTCTAAAGGAAGAGAAATGTCTAGACCAGGCCGCCCCAGAGCCGTGCCATCTAGTATTCCACCCCAGGATGGAGTTTTTATGACTGCTCAATAGCTTCTTGATTTGGTAACTAATGCTCAAGCAGCTAGAGCTAACCCGGAACCTACTCACCCAAAGTCGGGATTTGCATGCTTGTGCAGCGATTACACTAATTTGGGTGGGGAGCCATTCAAAGGTTCCGAAACTATCATTGAAGTACAGGCTTGGCTAAGGTCATGCGATCGAATCTTTTCTCGCATGAATCTTATTGACCTTCACCGAGTTTAGGTGGCCTCTAGTATGCTCTGAGAAAGAGCATTGGACTGGTACGAGCTTCTTATTTCTAAGATTGATGAAGCGGATCTCACCTGGGGCCAATTCCGGGAACGCTTCGAGTTGAAATTTGTACCAGAAGCAGAGAAAGTGACATTGGCTCGACGATTTATAGACCTTGTTCAAGGTGAGTCCTCCGTGACTGATTACGTCGCCTCCTTCGAGTCGCTTTCCAAATATGGGGTTGAATATATCAACACCCCTTTAAAGAAGAACCAAAGGTTCGCCTATGGCTTAAACAAAAATCTCAAGAAGCCATTACTTCTAAAATTAGAAGTTTCTTTCGACCAACTCGTTGATATCGCTCTTCGCCTTGAAGAGGCGGATAGGGAGAATGATGTTGAAGTGGTGGGTTCCAAACCAAGCTTCAACAACAACAAGAAGAGGCCAAACAAATTCAAAGGCCCCTATCCTAATAAGAAAGGGAAGCAAGCAGCCTCCGTGGCAAAGACTTCTTCCTTTGGTCGTGGGGAATGCTATAATTGTGGTTCGAAGGACCATTACGCGAACAAGTGTCCAAAGTCTCTCTCTTGTCGCTACTGCAAAGGTCCCGGTCATGTTATATCCTCATGCCCTAAGCTTCAGGGCAGGAAAGAGGGAAAGCTTAATGTTGCTCAAGCCCCTGGCAACACATCTCATGGCCAAGGTATTTCTCATTCTATTCTGGATAGAATTATTTTATTTCGTGATCATCCTATTCGAGTTCTTTTTGATACGGGTGCGTCCCATTCTTTTATATCAAAAGAACTTGTTGACAATTTTTCTTTGGATGTTTTATGTTTAATGATTTCTTTGAGAATTGCGAATCTGGTTGGTGGATCCACGACAATCAGTTTATTGTGTAAAGATGTCGAGATTATTTTGTGTGATTTTTCTTTCCGAGCCGATTTGCATGTCATGCGTTATTTAGGCTTTGGAATGATTTTGGGAATGGATTGGCTTAACCGTTATGAAGCTCATATCCTATGTCCTGAGCGGACTATTCATCTTCGACATCCTCAATCTGTTAAGCAGATTTCTATTAATCTTAAAGATTCAGATTCCAGCTTGGTTGCATCTTTATATTCTTTAAATCCTCGTGATAACGATGATGATGATGAGGGTGATATTATTTCTCTTATTCACGTCGTTTGTGAATTTTCCGACATATTCGAGCCCGTTTTAGGATTAACACCTGAGCGAGCAATTGAGTTCAGAATTAATCTTATTCCTAGAGCTCAACCTATCACTCGTCCTCCGTATCGTATGTCCAATAAAGAAAACAAGGAGATGCGTAAACAATTATCTAAATTGGAGACGAAGCAATTTATTCGCTCTAGTTCCTCGCCTTGGGGAGCTTCAGCTATTTTTGTGAAGAAATCCGATGGAACACTTAGGCTTTGCGTTGACTACCGCAAGCTTAATGATCTTACTATCAAAAATAAATATCCTTTACCTCGGATTGATGATCTATTCGATCAGCTTAGTGGTGCTAAAGTCTTTTCACAATTAGACCTAGCTACTGGATTTCATCAGCTTCGTATTGCAGAGAATAGCATTCCTTTGACATCGTTCCGTACTCATTATGGATCTTATGAATGGCTTGTTATGCCATTTGGTCTAACGAATGCTCCGACCTATTTCGTTGACCTTATGAATAGAGTTTTCAAAGACTTCCTCGACTGGTTTGTTCTCATCTTTATTGATGATATTCTTGTGAATTCAAAAACCGAAGAGGAACATGTGAAGCATCTTCGGATTGTGTTGGAAACTCTTAGGAGTAATCAATTAAAGGCAAAATTTTCTAATGCCACTTTTGGCAATCTCGTGTGAAGTTTCTCGGTCATATTGTTTCCGAATCCGGAATTTCCGTGGATCCTTCAAAGATTGAAGCGATTCAAGATTGGAAGAGACCGGAGTGTGTGACAGAGATTCGTAGTTTTCTCGGATTGGCGGGCTATTACCGTCATTTTATCAAAGACTTTTCTAAGATTGCCGTGCCTCTCACTAGCTTGACGAAGAAAGGTGTTAAATACATTTGGTCGGACAAATGTGAAGCTTCTTTTCAGAAATTAAAAGAACTTCTTTCTGATGCTCCTATTCTCGTTATTCCCGAGGTGAATCAAGATTTCGTTGTTTATATCGATGCTAGTCGCGTTGGTTTAGGTGCCGTTCTTATGCAAGGAGAACGTGTTATTGCTTATGCTTCTAGGCAATTGAAGCCTGCTGAGACTAGATATGCCACTCATGATTTAGAGCTCGCGGCTATTGTTTTCGCCCTTCGTATTTGGCGTCATTATCTTTTAGGAGAAAAATTTGTTCTTTATACCGATCATAAGTCCTTGAAGTATTTATTCTCCCAAAAGGAATTTAATTTGCGTCAACAGCGTTGGCTCGAATTTCTTGCACCATATGATCTTGACATCCTTTATACTCCCGGAAAGGGAAATCGTGTTGCCGATGCACTTAGTCGCAAGCAACAAGCGGTTGTTTCTATGATGATATCCGAATGGAATGATCTCGAGATATTATCCTCTTGTGAGATTCAAGACCGTGTCTCCGATTTATGTTCATCACTTATGTTATGTAGCCTTGAGGCTCATCCTTCTCTTTTAGACCGCATTCTTGAAGCTCAAAGGATAGATCCCGAAATGGCTCTTCTTGGCCAAAATATTAGGGATAAAATTGATATTGAAGTATTGAAAGAATTTGATACCGATTCTCGTGGCGGCATTCGAAAATTTGGTAGACTTATCGTACCAAATATTGTTGATCTTCGTAAGGATATTTTAGAAGATTCTCATCGTTCTAAATTCACCATTCATCCCGGTAGTAGTAAAATGTACGCAGATATGAAGCGACTTTATTATTGGGAGGGAATGAAACTTGACATCGTTAACTTCGTTAAGCATTGCATGACTTGCCAACTCGTTAAGGCCGAACATCAAAGGCCCGGTGGGTTATTGCAACCTTTAGAAATTCCAATTTGGAAGTGGGACCAAATTTCCATGGATTTTATAGATGGCCTTCCCCGTTCTCGATCGGGTCATGATAGCTTATGGGTGATCGTTGATAGACTTACTAAATCAGCGCATTTTATTCCCGTTCGGTCTAACCGAACCGTTCCTCTTTTGGCCAAGCTCTTTAACAAAGAGATTATTAAATTGCATGGAGTTCCTACTTCTATTGTTAGTGATCGTGATCCATTGTTTACTAGTGGGTTTTGGAAGAGTCTTCAAAAAGCTTTGGGAACGAAGCTCAATTTTAGCACCGCTTATCATCCTCAGTCCGATGGACAAACTGAGCGTGTGAATCAAACTCTGGAAGATCTTCTTCGTGCATGTGTGCTTGATTTTGGGGGAAGTTGGGAAGATCATATTTCACTTGTTGAATTTTCCTATAATAATAGCTTCCAATCTAGTATTGGTATGGCACTTTTCGAGGCACTCTATGGAAGGCCATGCAGATCTCCTTCTTGTTGGCTTGAGGCCGGTGAGAAGCTGGTTTTAGGTCCAGATTTTATTCGTGATTCCACAGAAAAGATTGATCTTATTCGTCATAGTATGAAAGAAGCCCAGAGTAGACAAAAATCCTATGCCGATAACCGGAGAAGGAAGTTAGAATTTTCTGTGGGAGATCTTGTGTTCATTCGTGTTTCACCTATGAAAGGTGTTGTACGTTTCAGTCGATCGGGAAAATTGGCGCCTCGATATATTGGGCCATTTCCTATCACTGAACGTATTGGTTCCATGGCTTATCGCCTTTTATTACCGGCTCAATTTTCTGCTATTCATGACGTGTTTCACATTTCTCAATTACGGAAATGCCTTCGAGATTCCGATTCTATTCTTGAGCCCGGTGTTGTGGAAGAGATTGAAGTTTCGCCTAATTTAACTTATGAGCAGCATCCTATTCGAATTGTTGCTTCGGAGGTCAAATGACTTCGAAATAAAGATGTTCCGCTTGTTAAAGTTCAATGGTCTTCAAATCCTAAGGATTGTTCTTGGGAATCTAGAGAGTACATCGGGCGAACACATCCGGACTTACTTTCTCGTGCTCTTTGAGGTGAACTTCTTATTTCAAATTTCTTTTGTGTTGAATATGCTTTTATGGTTGTTACTACATATCTTCTTCTTAAATATTGCGAGGACGCAATTTCTTTAAGGAGGGGAGACTGTAACAACCCGCATATTTATCGATTTTATATTTAAATATTTTATTTAAATATTTTATCAATACTCGGAATTTAGTCCGAAAAGCTACTTTTTGCATACGGTCGAATTAGGACTCGGGACCACTCCCATTGAGTTTAAAATGTCGTTTGCGACCTTTTTGAGTATAAACTTTGATATATTTGGAGTTAGTCAAAAATTTGACCTTTTTCACTATGGGTTTGAGTTTGGGTTCAGCCCACTAGCCAACTTATACTCAAAACTGAACCACTCTTCCCCATTCACCCTCACTTCTAAAGCATCAATGGTGGGAGAGATTGGAAAATAAAACTCCAAAACCCTAGTTCCTCTTGCAACCTCAAATTCCTAGCTCCAAATTCAAGAGAACCCATTGGTAAGCATTCTCTTCTTCTTCTCCAACTTATCCTCTTACCAATTTCAGAAATTCCTAAACCAAATTTTGGGAATGTTCTTGTTTTGAGCATAGATTCAAGCTCACTTGGGTTGTGTTGAAGAGAGGTTGATTCTCCATTTGCTTTCAAGCTTCTTCTTGTTTGATTTTGTAAAAAGGTGAGATTTTTATCTCACATCTTTGTCTATAATTATCTTCGATTGTTAGGTATGAATTCCTCACGTTTATCCGTGTGCAATTGATTTTGGTTTGGATCGGTTTCGTGTATATTCCAATTTTTGGTGTTTTGATCTAATTTATGAAAATCCTATTATGGATATTTGGACACTGAGATTTGAGGCGTATCGGAGAGCCGTATAGGCTGGGTTGTCGTTCGACGTAATTCCTTAGTCATCGCCTTTTGCTCGTTCGATCGTTTTCGATATTCGTTTGGCCATTTTTGGCCTAGGTTCAGGGAATGCCCTGAACCCCAGATTCAGACGTCTGAAACATAATATTCAGACGTCTGAATATGGTTCTGGGAAGATTTCTATTCTCAGATTCAGACGTCTGAATATATGGTTTCAGACATCTGAATTGGTTCATTTGGAACCAGAAAGGAAATAGGCTAAAATATGCCTATTTCAGACGTCTGAAACACTTGATTCAGACTTCTGAATTGTGTTCTGGAAATCTTTATATTTCCAGATTCAGACGTCTGAACCACTTGTTTCAGACGTCTGAAACTGCAGTGTTTTGCCTATTTGCCTATTCGCTTGAGAATTCCAATTTAAATCGATTCGTGATGATCCTATTTGTTGTTATCAATTATTATGACTTTGATGACTCCTTTTTAGGGATTTTTGAATATCCATTTTGATGGATTCTTTATCGGTTTCTTTGGATTTTATTCACGTCTTCGAGCGTGAATTTTAGTGATTGATTGTTCTTACAATCTTCTTTGTGATTTGTCACTTTAAAAATATAAAGGTTTTCTATACTAGTAGTACATATCAAAACTCTTTCCTCAAACGATTTCATCACTATTTTAATACCAAATTCGTTTATAAAACCGTTTTCCAATCTATTAGTATATACAAACCTTTACCTCACTCGTATGAGAAATCCAATTAAACGACTTAGTAAAACAAGTGGTATGAAACGCTTGCGTTTACTTCGTCGGTTAATTCTTGGACTTGTTCGATTGAATCTCTTGTGACAATTTTCTAGTGGAGATCTACAATTTGTTCGTAAATATTTAAGTTAAGCTAGTGGTTATGGGACATGATGCTAAGCTCGTATATTTACTAGCTTACTGTAATCGACACTTCTCGTTGATCATGACGATCATTATTGTGATTCAGACTAGCAATGTGCGATGTCTCTTTGTCTACGAGGGAGACTAAACCCCATTTTGTGGAGTTTCGACTCAAATTGGTGGGGTAGCAACCCATGGTCTTCGGGCCGTTTGTGGAGCTTCGGCTCAATTTGTGATGGTTAGCAACCATGGAATTAGCGTTCCGTTTGTGATACACGTGTTGGTGGGCTTTATGCTCCCGTTTGTGATAGGCCTTCCCCCTTTTTTTGATTTCTGGATTTCTTGAGATGATTTCTAGAATTTGTGCTTCACCAATTTTCGTGATTTCCATTGATAAGTTTTATCAATATTTGTGCATTGGTGAATTTGTGTGTCACTAACTTTTGTGATTGGCATTGATATAATATGTCATTTATTGTGGTTTGGTGAACGAAATGAGGAGTATGACATTTCTTTGGTTCTTGTGTAGATTTGGTGATATTGATTAATCTCTCGTTGATTTTCAATTACTTATATATATCACAGCTTGGCATTGTGGTTATTATGTGAGTCATATCTCTTATTCTATATCGTTTCATCTGATATTTATAGTTAGACTGATCCGTTTATTATTTTCTTATTAAATAATACTCGGGTCAGACCGAGATGTTACAGGTGCTTCTGCTTGACTTCTCCCCTGGGATTGATTTCTCTGACTTTTGGTTAACTACTTAGATTAGTAGTTTTTGGTTTGTATACATTTGCGAGATAGACTCCATAATGTATACTTATTCTTTTGTGTAGTTCGTGTAACTATTCTTTTGTGATATTGTGGATCTTTCTGACCACTACTCTGATGTACACTTTTATGTGTAATATTCATATCTTATTCCGCCTTTGTGATATGAATTCTCTGCGACTGATTTGTGTTATATTTATTTCTATATTTGTTTCTGAAGATATTACAGCAACTGTGTAGTAGCTTTGAGTTTGTGTCGGTATGTCGGATTTCCCTCTTGATAAAGAAATGCATGTTATACTATCTGACATATCGATGCTCGCGCAAAGCAATTACACGGATGGTCGCTCCTCAATAGCCTTATTCTCCGTGCTAGTTGACAGCATTCACCGTAATGTTCTTGGCTAGCGTGGGTATAGAGGTGGGGCGTCACAAAATTTCTGTTCTTTGCCCTGCCTTTCTCTGTTCTTTCTAAACTCTAGGTGAGCAAACCTACCCAAATCTATGTTGTATGCAATGATAAATGTTGTTCCGTTGTTAAAATGCCTGCTTGCCTCTGTGTGTGAATATATATATACTGTGATGGATGCATGCTTGTGTATATGTATATATATACCCACCTCTGTTATGCTATACAGTTTCAAAAAAAAAACTGCGAGCAAATTTTCTTCTATCTACCCCTATGTCTTGATGTTATGGCTGATATAAAATTTTTGCCTCATTGTTAAAATTGCTTGTATGGTGTGAATATATATATATATATATATATATATATATATATATATATATATATATATATATATATATATATACATACATATATATAGAAACCTGCTCTCTGCCTTATAATAACAGTGAGTTGAACCTAGAATGTAAAACAGTTTTGAATCTAGACTTAATTCAAACCCTTTTGATTTTGTCATGATTTAAACTTAAGATTCAAAGCAAACAGGGTTGTCCCATCACAATCTTTAGTTTTAAATTTTACTTAAGTTAAAATCGCTTTGCACTATCTCTGGAAGTCATTAACAGCTGATCAAACTTCGAAATAGAGAAAATTTAAATATCATGATTTAATGTTTCAGGGTTACGGTCTGAAACAACATTCGAAAACGTGAATTTTAAAACTAAAATCAAGATTTTTAATATCGGACTGTTGAGAAATTCAAAGTTGAACAGTTTCGGGTTTTTCATCAAATTCTGGTGATCGCGTTGTCGATTCACCTCGTGATTGAATCTGAAGCTTGCTGGATGATCGTAGACTTAGGGAAAAATAGCAAGAAAATTTATCAAATCATGTTAGAGGGGTGCAAAGGGAATTTGGGTCGGCAACCCTGGTTTTACTAGATTGAACAGTTTATTTTTTTTTTCTTTTTTCCCAAGTGATCAGTGCTTTAAGATTTGGAGTAGTGGAAGTGTGGTCATTAACAAGGGCACGGCCTGAGTTGCGCAGTTTCAGATGATCGGAGACGTCGTCACGGTGAGGTTTTTAGGTGAACTATTGGTTCCAGATGGTGATCAGCATGCTCGATTTCAATTTCAGTGGTAAACAATGGTGATGGATGGTCGTTTGGGTCGAGGTGATCAACGTCGACATGTTGGAGACAACGAGGTCAGCTGGAGTTCGTCGGAGCATTGGTACATGTGCACAAGGAAGAGATGGTGTCAGTTGTCTGAGTTTGGGCTTTGTTGTGAGTTGCTCGAAGGGAAACTCGAGAAAATGTGCGATGGGATCGGGAAATACGCAGGTTAGTTCTGGGTATAAAAGACTTTAAAAAAAATATAGTTGAAAATGAAATTTGGGGTTGGCTTTGGAGAAACTCGAAACTGATAATGTTTTTATACAGGGCGAACTCGAAGGGGTTGGATTTACCTGTTACCAGTTTCAAGCCTAAAGGGAAAAAGATGTTTCCAAGTTTTGAATTGCAACAATTCTTTTAGATTACAAAAATAAATTTTAATTTAACAAGTTTTAAAACATATTTAAACTAAACAAGTTTCCAAAGGAAAATAAATGGAGTTTCAGAATTTTAAAACAAGTTTCAACATTTTAAATGTTAAAGTAAATATTTGAAATCGTTTTGTTTCTAGAAAAACCATATATCGGGTTGATTGTTTAATTTAAAATTTTTAAGTATTTTTTCAAATAAGATTTACGAGGTAATTGATTAATTAATTAGTTAGGGAAGATGATTAATTTAAGGCAAAAATTATCTATGATTAAAAGATAATTATTCAAAGATGATAAATTGAGGATTAATTGATTTTAGTGATAAATTAAGGAAGAAATTATTTTAGTAAATCAATTAAGGGTTAATTAATTTTAAATAATAACTAATTAATATGGTTAATTAATTAAGGTAATTAAATTAAGAAGAATTAATCAAGGTTAATTAACTTAACATGATTGAGGAATCATTATTAATTAAGGAGTAATCACTTATTGTAATTAATTAAAGGACGATGAATCTATAAATTTAACAATTAAGGATAATTAATTATAATTAAGATTTAATTAATAATTAGGGATTGATATATTGGATATGTGATGTGATGCTATGTGATGCTTTGTACTGAGCTGCTATATTTGTGATGAATATACTGTCGTACGAATATGAAAATCGCTTGACCCGTAAAACAACATTTGGATTTCGATGCGACAGGGAGCCGGATTCCAATTGGTTATCCGAAACCCACATCAAATTAAATTAGTAAAACTTTGTGATTGATAATCTACTTTTGTGTGAATATAGATAAGCGTTTTAGGTTATACCGCTTATCGATATGATTGAATCTACGATGATGTTGTGCACTATTGTGTTGAACCCCTGGACCACACTTACACACACACAAATATGGGTTGCACGTGGAAATTGGTTAAGTCACAGTTTTTTTAAATAGTTTAAAATTTGAATTTTTAAATTCAAATGATTTTGAAAATGAATTGGGTTTAAAGTAATAAGCTTTTGAAAAGGTGTTTTTCAAAGATAAAAGTTATTTTTTTGAATAACTTGGTTGAGTTTTGAAAGTCAAATAATTTGATTTAATTTTGAATTTAATATTTGGAATTAAATTCTATGATTTGGGAACTAGGGTTTAAAAAGGTTATTCAACTTATAAATGTGTTTATATGGGTTTTAAACCATTTTAAAAAGTGATGTTTTGGGAGTTTAAAAAATTAAACCCAAAGATTTTAACTTGTATAAATATAATTGAATCTTTCTGAAACGAAAACTATTCGTTTTCAAATAATAGAAGCTTTCACATAAGAAATGAATTTCTACATTGTGTAAGAAGGATTTCAAGTCTAAAATAAAGATGGTCTTCCAAGTTACAAATAAATCTTTGGAAACATGTTTTGAAAGCTATAAATTAAATCTTTAATTTAAATATTTAATGTGTTAATCCAATTGAAATGGAATTGTTTGAAATCTATGAATGATCTTTGTGAAACTAGATGAACTTTGTGAAATGAATCTTTTTATTTAAAGATTTAAAATGGTAATTTGTTTAACCATTTGAAAGAAAAGCTTTGGATTTTCAAGTTGTGACTTAACTAAAATCCCATATCCATATGTTTTAAACTATTGCGCTCATTATTCGGTTTAGCCGGGAGAGGACCTTGTGTCATATAGCCCATTCCGAATAGTGATACGACGTTATGGATTGCATTTGAAGACCGGTGTTGAAGACCGGGTGTCTTCGAGAACGTTAGGATAACCTATCGATTGTCTCTGCACCGAGTAGCTACGGTATAGAGATTCCCTAAGTGATGGGAAGTCCGATCGGGATTGGGGATACCCGGATTTGCAAGGGCTTTTTCGGAAGTGCCTTCGGTTCTGTTCGAACCCGGAACAGACTTGTATGGTTGTATGTCTGACACTACACTTTGAGATATTAAACTGATCTCTATCAAATACATTTCTGCTTGGTGGCGGAGAATTTATTCTCTTAGCTTAACACCCTTCTCTGAGACGTACGAGCTTAGAGGTTATGTAGTTGATATTTATCAGTGATATATTCCCAATTTGGTAGTGTGGCATGCTAAGTGCTGCTGTGTGTTGATGATCATTTGTGACCAAAGCATGGCTTTTTATAAAGCGTAGCTTTGTGGACGAGACTACATCAGGACCTCACACACCGGAAATGGTCGAAACAGGAAAGATGCGGCAAGGTTATGAGGGTCGCGCCCTTTAGGGTGTGTCATTCGCTTCTTGTAAAGGGTGGTATCATGGTATGTAGCCCAGATACTTACTCATGTGGATACTGCCGATCTATTACTTTGTTATTGCTTTGTGGTTTTGAGGTGCCTCGGATAAAGGTCCCAAAGGACCGGGGGATGGCATGCTCGAGTAGTAGTTACCTAGTTACAGAGGTAACCCGACCTTGTGTTGGCAGAGAGCCAGTTAGGTTCTCGGGATGTCCCGCCAGAGGCGATCCCATGGACAGTAGGAAGTTTCTTAGCCTGACCATTTGTTGGAAATCCAATCAAAACAATACGTTCCCTGTACGGTTTTAGTTGTATAATGGAATGTGGTGGTAACCTGCTACTGAACATGGTAGCTATAGCAGGCATAAGTGCGAAATGCCTATGCTGGCTAGGATTTATATTATACTTTCGAAAGGGTTTTTCTACACTGTGCACTTATAATAATAATATCAAAGAATTTTCTCGTATCAAGCATATTTGACTATCATAAGGAGAAATCTCCTCCAATTCTGCGTTTGCATTGTGTGTGTGGCGGGAGGCCTTATGGTAGTTTCATTTTCTAAAAAACATTGCGGATTTTTAAATTTAAATTCTTTGCTTGTTTTAAAAGACCAATTGCTTTTGTTTGCTCGTACCAGTCTCATGACTGACCTGGAGTTTATTGTTCCTATCCTAAACTCTGGGTGCCCACTATTTTCCTACTCAGGCAGTCTAGAGTTGGGTTTTTCAGATAGTCAGGTTTAATAGATTACCTGGAGCTAGTTCAGTCTTTGGATCTGAACTGCACTTGCTCATCGGTGTGCATCGTGATTGGGAGTTCGAGCTATTGTTGGATTGGTGTTTTGAAGATGGAGTTCTTCCTTGAAGGTCACCTTGGGGATTTTTGTTCCGCTGCTGATGTCATCTTTTCTTTCCGCTGCTATTGTCTTGTATCATATCTCTGATGTATATTCATTGTATCATTATGTTGTATCAGATATTGTATCATGTTTTATATCAAATGTATATTCTGTTTCTTCTGCTGCGTTGTACTTAATGTGTTATAAGCTCCGGCACGACTCGAATTTTAATGTTTGAATCTGCGGCATTCAAGTATAGTGGAGTACGGATGTTGATTCTCGAACGCTGGAATTTGGATCGTGACATTTTGGTATCAAAGCTGAGGGTTAAAACTTTAGCTCAGGAGTATAACACATTAAGTAGCTCATTAGAGATAGGGTGAAGTATACCCTAGAATGAGTAATCCCTAAGATATCCGTTCGAATGCCTCAATAAATTCTCTTACTATCCACTGATGGTAAGTATGAGTGCGAGAAGAGGACGAGATAGGGGACAGGGAAGTACCACTACAAATGGTCAATAACCTGCAACAGTGGAAACAACTTTCTTCTCAATCTCCTTTGATTCGATTCCCAATTCTTTTTATGGCTTCGTGACAACTCCAGAAAGAAGTTTCGATGTGATGGTAGCCTTACGAATCCTTGTAGAAAATCCTTACTTCGTATCTTCATCAGATTCTTATCAGCTTTTCAACTTTAATGAATATGAATTTGAATTTGAATTTGAAATTGGAAATTTTAAACTAAGTAAAATTGGTTAACAAATGTGAGGCTAAATTTGAATTATATCAATAAAATGATATTGATTAAAACCAAATTTGAAATTCTAAATTCTATTGTAATTTCTTGTTTATATCAAAGTCCGAAGAGGGACAAGTTATATATACTTTGGGGTATTCCGATCCGAATTTGGAATCCATACCTAGCGTTTGAGAAATTGTAGAGGATTAAATCCATCCATCCATCTATCTATCTATTCTATGGGATCCGATATATTCTACGAACGATTAGTTATCCCTTCGAACTAATCAACGCCCTTGCATATTCGTACACCGATGGACCCAAATCTCTTGTGAAATAATTGTATGAGTTTGTTCTTATATTGTTGATATTCTGATTTGGTAAACCGAATGCAGAATAAATATTTTGATCTATTTGATCAATCATTTCTTTATCTATCATCTATTATTTCTCGTCTCCGTAGCAAATTTCGAGGAAGAATTTTTTTTTAAAGGGGGAATCTGTAACATTCTTGGAATTTATCAAGTCTAATTTGGCAATTAATTTTTTTTTGAGAATAAATTGTGAATTAATTAGAGATTTTTAGAATAAGTAAATAATTTTTAATTATAAATAGAAATTTGAGATTAATAAGATTTCATAATAAAATGCATTAAAAATAAAGTAGGATTTAAAAAGGCTAATGATAGTTTGTTTTCTAAAATATCAAATATATGTGGGAGATGTAATAAATTTCAAAAGATTATTTTCAAAGATTTAATTCTCTTATATAGATAAATATGACCATTGTTAACATGAAATTTAAATTTTTAAACCCTTCTTTTCTTTTAAAAGTTGTACAAGAATAAAAAAATGTATGAATAAAATATGAACATTCCTAATAACTTGAATATAAAATGCAAAATAAGATTTGATAAAAGATTTAAAATTTGGAAGATTAATAAAATAAACATTTTTAAAATGTATAAAATTGTTGAACAAAAAAATTAAATGTAAGAAAATAATTGGAATAAAATTTTGTTGTGTATAAATATGATGGAAAATGTAAACAATGTTGAAAATAAAGGCATATTTATACATGTATATGCCAATGAATAAAAGTTATGTTTATTTATAAAATAAATATGATATAAATTTATTTTTAAAATTCTTTTATCTTTGTATAATTACAAATGTAAACATACATAATGGAGATAAGTAAGCAAATCAACATGCATAAATTCCATAATCAATTTCTCTTTACACATGGCATTTAAGTTATTTAATTGAATAAGATAATGGAATTTAAAATTTTGAAAACTTTTCAGTTTCCCATATGAAATCATTAAGTATCTCAGCAAAATCTGTAACTATAGTAATAAGAGATTGTATATCTCAAAATCTCAACACATAAAGAAGAAAATAAAGCAGAAAGAAAGAAATCAGAAAGAAAAAAAAGGCCGTCACTCTCTTTTAAAATCTGAAACAAGATCTGCTCAAAAGGTTCAATATTCAACTCAAACATAAAAGCTTCAGAAAAAAATATACTTCCAGATCATGCATTCAAAACTTCAATCTGGAAACAAATGCAAGTTCAAAAACAAATTCAATGCAACCTGAAAACAAAAGATAAGCAAAACCAAAAATCTGCAAATCAACATCAAGCAGTGGATTTGTATTCTATATCTCAGGCGAACTTTATATCTTATAGTTTAATAAATTATGACTTCAAAATCAAGTTTTGACATAAAACAAATTAAGAAAAATTTATAAATTTGTTTTATAAAAGGAAAAAAGGAGTGGAGCTCTAGTTTTTCCAGTGAGCAGTTTTCTCGGGAATGAAGTTGAGGCAAGTAAATTTCTTTAAAGATTTGAAGTTAATGTTGTCAATCAATAGTAAAGTAAGAAGCTAAAACAATAATATTAATCATTTACAGGAAGAAATCAAGATCAAAGAGTTTAAAACCATTTCTGGTTTCAACTGCAGAGAAGCTTTCTCTGTTGTATAAGAATTTAAACTGTTAGTAAAAATCAAAAGTGTTTGTTATTGTTGAAGTAAGTTAGTAAATACAACAGGAAATTAAGAAAAGATCTATATTTATGAATTTGCAGATCTAAACTCCAGGAATTAAAGAAAACAAAAATAAAAGTTCAAGAGCAAAAGAAAAAAAGGTCATCATTTTCAGATTTCTGTTCTTTGCCTCTACCTTTCTTTGTTCTTTCTAAACTCTAGGTGAGCAAACCTACCCAAATCTATGATATATGCAATGATAAATGTTGTTCCGTTGTTAAAATGCCTGCTTGCCTGTGTGTATGTGAATATGTATATACTGTGATGGATGCATGCTTGTGTATATGTATATATATACCCACCTCTGTTATGCTATACAGTTTCAAAAAAATAAAAAATTAACTGTGAGCAAATTTTCTTCTATCTACCCCTATGTCTTGATGTTATGGATGATATAAAATTGTTGCCTCGTTGTTAAAATTGCTTGTATGATGTGCATATATATATATACATATATATAGAAACCTGCTCTCTGCCTTATAATAACAGTGAATAGAACCTAGAATGTAAAAACAGTTTTGAATCTAGACTTAAATTCAAACCCTCTTGATTTTGTCATGATTTAAACTTAAGATTCAAAGCAAATTGGGTTGTCCCATCACAATCTTTAGTTTTAAATTTTACTTAAGTTAAAATCGCTTTGCATTATCTCTGCAAGTCATTAACAGCTGATCAAACTTCGAAATAGAGAAAATTTAAATATCATGATTTAATGTTTCAGGGTTAGGGTCTGAAACAACATTCGAAAACGTGAATTTTAAAACTAAAATCAAGATTTTTAATATCGTATCTGTTGAGAAATTCAAAGTTGAACAGTTTTGGGTTTTTTATCGTATCGATTCACCTCGTGATTGAATCTGAAGCTCGCTGGATGATCGTAGACTTAGGGAAAAATAGCAAGAAAATTTATCAAATCATGTTGGAGGGGTGCGAAGGGAATTTGGGTCGGCAACCCTAGTTTTACTGGGTTGAACATTTTTTTTCCCTGGTGATCGAGTGCTTTAAGATTTGGAGTAGTGGAAGTGTGGTCGTTAACGAGGGCATGGCCGGAGTTGCGCAGTTTCAGATGATCGGAGACATCGTCACGGTGAGATTTTTAGGTGAACTGTTGGTTCCAGATGGCGATCAGCATGCTCGATTTCAATTTCAGTGGTAAACAATGGTGACGGATGGTCGTTTGGGTCGAGGTGATCAACAGCGACATGTTGGAGACAACGAGGTCAGCTGGAGTTCGTCGGAGCATTGGTACATGTGCGCAAGGAAGAGATGGTGTCAGTTGTCTGGGTTTGGGCTTTGTTGTGAGTTGCTCGAAGGGAAACTCGAGAAAATGTGTGATGGGCTCGGGAAATACGCAGGTTAGTTCTGGGTATAAAAGATTTAAAAAAATATAGTTGAAAATGAAATTTGGGGTTGGCTTTGGAGAAACTCGAAGCTGATAATGTTTTTATACGGGGCAAACTCGAAGGGGTTGGATTTACCCGTTACCAGTTTCAAGCCTAAAAGGAAAATGATGTTTCCAAGTTTTGAATTGCAACAGTTCTTTTAGATTACAAAAATAAATTTGAATTTGACAAGTTTTAAAACATATTTAAACTAAACAAGTTTCCAAAGGAAAATAAATGGAGTTTCAGATTTTTAAACAAGTTTCAACATTTTAAATGTTAAAGTAAATATTTGAAATCGTTTTGTTTCTAGGAAAACCATATATCGGGTTGATTGTTTAATTTAAAATCTTTAAGTATTTTTCAAATATGATTTAGGAGGTAATTGATTAATTAATTAGTTAGGGAAGATGATTAATTTAAGGCAAAAATTATCTATGATTAAAAGATAATTATTCAAAGATGATAAATTGAGGACCAACTGATTTTAGTGATAAATTAAGGAAGAAATTGTTTTAGTAAATCAATTAAGGGTTAATTACTTTTAAATAATGACTAATTAATGTGGTTAATTAATTAAGGTAATTAAATTAAGAATAATTAATCAAGGTTAATTAACTTAACATGATTGAGGAATCATTATTAATTAAGGAGTAATAATTTATTCTAATTAATTAAGGGATGGTGAATCTATAAATTTAACAATTAAGGATAATTAATTATAATTAAGATTTAATTAATAATTAGGGATTGACATATGGATATGTGATGTGATGCTATGTGATGCTTTGTACTGAGCTGCTATATTTGTGATGAATATACTGTCGTATGAATATGAAAACCCCTTGACCCCTAAAAGAACATTTGGATTTCGATGCGACAGGGAGTCGGATTCCAATTGGTTATCCGAAACCCACATCGAATCATATTAGTGAATCTTTGTGATTAATAATCTACTTTTGTGTGAATATAGATAAGCGTTATGGGTTACACCGCTTATCGATACGATTGAGTCTATGATGATGTTGTGCACTATTGTGTTGAACCCCTGGACCACACTTACACACACACAAATATGGGTTGCATATGGAAATTGGTTGAGTCACAGTTTTTTTTAAATAGTTTAAACTTTGAATTTTAAATTCAAATGATTTTGAAAATGAATTGGGTTTAAAGTAATAAGCTTTCAAAAAGGTGTTTTTCAAAGATAAAAGTTATTTTTTTGAATAACTTGGTTGAGTTTTGAAAGTTAAATAATTTGATTTAATTTTGAATTTAATATTTGGAATTGAATTCTATGATTTGGGAACTAGGGTTTAAAAAGGTTATTCAACTTATAAATGTGTTTATATGGGTTTTAAACCATTTTAAAAAGTGATGTTTTGGGACTTTAAAAAAAATTAAACCCAAAGATTTTAACTTTTATAAATATAATTGAATCTTTCTGAAACGAAAACGATTAGTTTTGAAATAATAGAAGCTTTCACATAAGAAATGAATTTCTAAATTTTGTAAGAAGGATTTCAATTATAAAATAAAGATGGTCTTCCAAGTTACAAATAAATCTTTGGAAACGTGTTTTGAAAGCTATAAATTAAATATTTAATTTAAAGGTTTAATGTGTTAATCCAATTGAAATGGAATTGTTTGAAATCTATGAATGATCTTTGTGAAACTAGGTGAACTTTGTGAAATGAATCTTTTTATTTAAAGATTTAAAATGGTAATTTGTTTAACCATTTGAACGAAAAGCTTTGGATTTTCAAGTTATGACATAACTGAAATCCCATATCCATATGTTTTAAACTATTGCGCTCATTATTCGGTTTAGCCAGGAGAGGACCTTATGTCATATAGCCCATTCCGAATAGTGATACGACGTTATGGATTGCATTTGAAGACCGTTGTTGAAGACCGGGTGTCTTCGAGAACGTTAGGATAACCTATCGATTGTCTCTGCACCGAGTAGCTATGGTATAGAGATTCCCTAAGTGATGGGAAGTCCGATCGGGATTGTGGATACCCGGATTTGCAAGGGCTTTTTCGGAAGTGTCTTCGGTTCTGTTCGAACCCGGAACATACTTGTATGGTTGTATGTCTGACACACACTTTGAGATATTAAACTGATCTCTATCAAATACATTTCTGCTTGGTGGCGGAGAATTTATTCTCTTAGCTTAACACCCTTCTCTGAGACGTACGAGCTCAGATCTTATGTAGTTAATATTTATCAGTGATATATTTCCAATTTGGTAGTTGGCATGCTAAGTGCTGCTGTGTGTTGATGATCATTTATTGATCATTTGTGATCAAAGCATGGCTTTTTATAAAGCGTAGCTTTGTGGACGAGACTGCATCAGGACCTCACACCCTGGAAATGGTCGAAACAGGAAAGATGCGGCAAGGTTATGAGGGTCGCGCCCTTTAGGGTGTGTCATTCCCGTCTGGTAAAGGGTGGTATCATGGTATGGAGCCCAGATACTAACTCATGTGGATACTGCAGATCTATTACTTCGTTATTGCTTTGTGGTTTTGAGGCGCCTCGGATAAAGGTCCCAAAGGACGGGGGGATGGCATGCTTGAGTAGTAGTTACCTAGTTACAAAGGTAACACGGCCTTGTGTTGGTAGAGAGCCGGTTAGGTTCTCGGGACGTCCCGCCAGAGGCAATCCCATGGATAGCAGGAAGTTCCTTGGCCTGACCATTTGTTGGAAATCCAATCAAAACAATACGTGCCTTGTACGGTTTTAGTTGTATAACCTGCCATGGAATGTGGTGGTAACCTGCTACTGAACATGGTAGCTATAGTAGGCATAAGTGAGAAATGCCTATGCTGGCTAGGATTTATATTATACTTTCGAAAGGGTTTTTCTACACTGTGCACTTATAATAATAATATCAAAGAATTTTCTCGTATCAAGCATATTTGACTATCATAAGGAGAAATCTCCTCCAATTCTGCGTTTGCATTGTGTGTGTGGCGGGAGGCCTTGTGGTAGTTTCATTTTCTAAAAAGCATTGCAGATTTTCAAATTTCAATTCTTTGCTTGTTTTAAAAGACCAATTGCTTTTGTTTGCTCATACCAGTCCCATGACTGACCTGGAGTTTATTGTTCCTATCCAAAACTCTGGGTGCCCACTATTTTCCTACATGGGCAGTCTAGAGTTGGGTTTTTCAGATAGTAAGGTTTAGTAGATTATCTGGAGCTAGTTCAATTTTTGGATCTGAGCTGCACTTGCTCATCTGTGTGCATCGTGATTGGAGTTCGAGCTATTGCTGGATTGGTGTTTTGAAGATGGAGTCCTTCCTTGAAGATCACCTTGGGGATTTTTGTTCCGCTGCTGATGGTATCTTTTCTTTCCACTGCTATTGTCTTGTATCATATCTCTGATGTATATTCATTGTGTCATTCTGTTGTATCAGATATTGTATCATGTTTTATATCAAATGTATATTCTGTTTCTTCTACTGCGTTGTACTTAATGTGTTATAAGCTCCGGCACGACTCGAATTTCAACGTTTGAATCTACGGCATTCAAGTACAGTGGAGTACGGATGTCGATTCTCGAACGTTGGAATTTGGATCGTGCCCACTAATATGACTACCAGTAGTTACAAATTATTAGATTATCCCTTAATTGAATATTAAATTATAAATATTTAAGCAATCCTTTCAATATTTGAAGAAATATTATTCTGAGTAGTGAAAGACCACTTCCTACTTTTATAATAAATATAATAGTTATACATAGTGGTGGGTTTTATTATGTATAAATAATAGACAAGGTTATGAATAAATAATAAATAAGGTCAAGTAGACTTCACTAGTTTTATATTGTACAAATGATAGATAAGGATATGAACACATCACTAGTTTATTGTGTACATTCGGTAATTTCAGTATTGTACACATTTGATAGTTTTATGGTGTACAATTAATAGTTTTATACACATTGCTAATTTATTGTGTATATTATAGAGTTTGGAAAAGAATCAGAATTTTGAACATAAACATATTATTTTAATAAACTAATTGGATAGGCAATTGGATATTTGAATAAAGAATTTTGTAACATAAAATATAAGATACTATGTAAAGTGGCAGATATTCTTCTAAAATTAGATGGTATGGGGTATCTACATGCTAGTACTCAAACTACACTCTACTTTGTATTAGGATGATCAATCAATTATGAATTAAATGAGATGATATTGTTACGAGTAGTTAAATCCCGTAAGCTACTCTAGTTGTCTCATTTGTAGCATAAATATGGGTTTGGTAATGGTGATTGAATATATTTTAGTGATAAGCTACAAGCATAGATACCAATATTTACTTATTTGTGCATTATGGATAAGAATTATAATGACTATGATAATTGAATTAGTGCACACTTGAAAACGTTGAATGCGGTCCACGCTAGACTTTAAATATATGTGTCTTGCTTATAACCAAAATATACCGTGTTTTTATTGCTAACAAAAATGTTGTAGTAAAATACCTCATCTTTCTATTAAGGCACCATGGTATAATGCTATTTTATGCAGGTGCTCTATTTATTACCACATATTGATTATTAATTTATATTAACATGTTTATATGGTTATTTTCCCTTATGATAGGATTTGGCTTTTGATAGTGAGTACGATGAGATAGATTAGTGTGATTTAAATTGCACCCTATTGATCTTGTTTGATTCATTCGATGTGATGATGTTTTAGTGATATATTCTAGTGTAATACTAGAAAAGCTAATATCCATCTTAGCTGACTGACTATGGGATAGCGCCTCGGGTCTGTGATAAGTTATACCTATCGTCATTGGTTAAACAATACACTACCTAGGCTTTTCCTATATTTTAATCATAACTATTTGTGCAAAATACCTAATGGAGACATTTTTACATTTTGAGTGTTATTTAGGGTTGCAAAGAGATTGTGTATGTATGGAGATGCCCACCATTCGAGTTACTGAGTACTTTCTCTCATTTGCGTACTTAGCTTCTGGTATAGATTTATGGATTTCCAATAAATCTGATTTTGCACTAATTTTGGGAAAATGGAACTTTTGGAAATCTGCGAATTGCATTTTGAAAATCCTTTGGAAAATGATTTTTGAGATAATAGAGCAAACAAAATATGAAATCCAAATGAATAAGTATGGAGATTAGAGATAATAAATGAGTATGATGAGTCGTAGTGATTATTGTGTTATGTGACATTTATCTATGTACCCTAATAAATTAAATATGCAATGTTAATATTTGCATCATTAGAGTACCAAATATGTAACAACCCGCATCTTAATGAAAGGATATTTAAATAATTAATTTAAATATTGAATCGTTATTGAGTTGACGATACAAAATATGACTTTTTTCATATGGTCGAATTAGGACTCGAGATCCCCTTGTTCGAGTCTAGATCGACATCGCGAATCAAATGAGTATAAATATCGTTATATTTGGAATTTTGGTATTTTAATGATTATTACCCATGTATTTTGTAGAATGATTTGCATAGTCGGGTCCATTGAGATCTCCACTAACAACTTTGAGTTTTTTGGATGGGAACTTCGCTAAGAGACATACGGTTAAAGAATTTTTTGAATCGGGTGATCCGATGGCCAAAACAACCTCGAAATACATAAAGTTATCATTTCAAAGAATTATCTTAGATAGTAACGAAATTTATACCATTGGAGCCAAACAAAAATAAGGTAATGTGCATTGACGAGTTTCATGAATGATTTGATGTATTGTAGGATCGTACGAGCTTAAAACGTGTGACTATTTGTTTAAAGGATTTAAATATAATATATAATATATTATATATGTGCATCCTCTAAATTTCCCTCTCTGACTTTTCTTTTCCTTTTCCTCCATCTCAAATTGGAATCAAACATAAGCTCTCGTTCTTCCTTGAATTTATTCACAAGCTATAGAGATCTTGAGGACAAACCTAGAGGGGCACGACATTCCTTTAGGTAAGAAACATGCATTTGTACCTATCTATCCCGATGTGATGGTGATTTCACTTAGCCGACATTTTAGGGTTTCGTGTTTCTTAGCTTTGAGTGGAGCTAGAGACAGTGATTAGCAAAGGGATGGGCTTAGGGGACAGAGATGTAGTGAATGGAGGTGAACGGAGGCCGTGCGATCACCGTTGGGAGGCCGTGAAATTTGCCTAGACGCGAAATTGGGGAGGTGTAGCAATTTGCAGCAAATGGCCGGGGGTTGAGATGGTGGTATGGCCAAACTCAACTTAATAAGTGGTTAATATTGGAGGTAACCAAAGGTGCTCCGGTGGTCCGTGGTGGCCATGAAAAGGTAAGACACTAGCCAGCTTTGGTGCTTTGTGCATATTTTATGCATAGCTCGTTTAAGTGAAAATGATTAAATGGGAGAAGGTGATTAATTAATTAAATATGTTATTTAATTGTCTAAAGTATTTTCAATCCATATCTAATTCGTATCTCTTACATACGAGGTCTAATCGAGATGTGGCCTTCGTCGTTGCACTCATAATGAGACTATTATGACAAGATACGGGCTTGGACTAGATTTGGATATTTGAGAATTTACGATTTTCGTGGGCGGAATTATAACTCGGAATCATATTTCAGCATAGATCCTAATATTATATGTATATATATGCATATTTATATTAAAATATATTACCTACAAGAGGTAGAAAAATATATAAATAATTATTTCTTCATTTGATTAGATTAGGTTGAGTAGATATTCGGGATAATTGATTAAAATCCTATATATAAATATATTTTTCCATATTGAATAGGGATAGGTGGAGTTGATATTAATTTATAACATGGTTATAAATTAAATGAACTCCAAATTTCAGTTATGCTAACGATACAAATATCGTTATATATTTTATTGTAGTTATTCAGGATAATTGATTAAAAGCCCGTATATATAAATATTGTGTTTTATTTACATAAGAGGTGCCAAGAGGCCGACCTTAATTCAACATAGAAATATTGCGAGCAAACAAAGGATGGGCATCGTGTCATTTTAAATGACCTTTAGTTATTGTAAATTTTAGTATAGTATACTTAAGGCTGCTTGGGGTGCTTCGAGGGAGAATTTCTCAACTAGTTTTATGGAGATTTGGATAATCTTCTAAGTAACAAGATGATACTTGCCTACGAGAGCATCGTAGTGCACTTAGTATATTATCCTTATTGACATTATGTGGTTAGGATGAGTTTAAACCTGAGCAACCCAGGCGTTTGTTGATCGATATTGAATGAGAAGTTAATCCCTAGAGTTTTCTCCTTTGGGCAATGAGTTCTGTTCAGAAGAAAAGGAAAGTTAAGGCATTGATTGCTAGATTTATTCGAGGGTTATGAGACTCGACAATCCACCATATCGTGTAAGTTTTCATTTTCATAATGGGGGGTGTAATAGCTTTTCATGCATTGTATCCACAAAAGGAGTTACACCACTTAGGCATTTTGTTCGACTTGGATGTTGAATAATCTTAATGGTGTTTATAGTTTGACATGCACGTTTGACAATTGATTAGTTAACATGCACTTCAGTATACACTCGTTTTGAATTTCGCATTTTCTTTTTATATTTATTTTGTTTCTTGCTGATTGGTTGTTGTATGTTAATTGTATGCTACTTTATTGTTGATTGTTGATGGTTGTTGTTGCTTTTTTTTATTTACGTTACTCATGTTTTCTTGCTACTGTTTGATATTGTTTGTTGTTGTTTGATTTTGTTATTGGTTAATTTTGGTTATTGTTGATTTTTTTGCTTGTTTGCATGTTTGATGGTATGTATGCTATTTATAGTTGCTTATCTTTGTTTGCTATTGATTAATCATTGCTTGTTTCTTATTATTGCTTGTTGATTGCTTATTGTATGTTATTGTTTGATGGTTGCTTGTTTTTATTGTTGTTGATTGTTATTGATAAATTATGCTTATTTTGCTTGTTTGGTTGCTTGTAATACCGTTATAATTTCATGATTAAATTATGTTCGGAGTGCGATAGCGATGGCCATCTGAAATAGATCGCATATCATCCATGCCCACTATGGGGTGTAGTTGAGATCTATAAGAGTCTATTGCCTTTTGATGTAACTCGGAGTATATAGTAAATTAAGATGTTGACTTACTCTCCGAAGGATATTTATGTATGATTGTTGTGGTATTAGTTACTATGCTTTATTGTACATGTTTTAATATTGCATTGTTGCATATTTTGTTATGACAAGATGCTTATTGCATTAGATGTGCTTTTTGCATAGTTTATTGTGGCACGCTTGTTTGAGGTGCTCATTGTACAACTTGATATGGTATATTTATTTGAGATGGTTGATGTATGTGATTTAGCATGCTTAAATTCATGATAGAATGTTGCAATTATGTTTAATCATCTTTGTCAGTACATGTTTATTCACGTGGAAGCAGTTGTCGGCTACTTGGATGTTTACTTTCTTTTATTCAAATCTAAATTATATGATGTTATTATGAAAGAGGTATGAAAAATATGTTGTGTAAACTTTGGTATATATGCTTATATGTCCTTAGAAAGGAGACGCCTCAGATATGAGATGTGTGTGTGCGTCTATATGTTGTTTTGGGATTTTTCGATGCTAGCTGCCTAAAGAAGGTGCTGTCGAATTTTTCCAAAACTAGAAGGGCTTTGAAAGCTTAAGGGATGGAAGACATTTTCTTACTTTGGGAATTTCGAGGACAAAATCCTTTTAAGAAGGGAGAACACAACAACCCTCATCTTAATGATAGGATATTTAAATAATAAATTTAAGTATTGAATCGTTATTGAATTAAAGGTTCAAAATATGACTTTTCACATATGGTCAAACTAGAACTTGAGACCCCCTTGTTCGAGTCTTGATTGACATTGTGAAACAGAATAAGCATAAATATCATGATATTTGGAATTTCGATATTTTTACGACTTACATATTGTTACATGTATTTTATAAAAATACGTGCACAGTCAGGTCTAGTGAGATCTGGACCGATGGCTCATGGTTTTGGGATGAGGATTTCACCAAGAAATGTACGATTGAATAATATTTGGAATCGGATGATTTGATGACCAAAACAACCTCAAAATCCATGAAGTTATCATTTCGGAGAGCTGCCTCGGAGAGTGATGAAATTTGTACCATCGGAACAAGAATAATAAGTAATGCGCACTGACGAATTTCATGATGATCTGATGTACTATGGGATCGTATGAGCTTAACACATGTGACTATTTGTTTGAAGGATTTAAATATATTATGTTATATAATATATATGTACATCCTCTAAATTTCTCTCTTCGATTTTTCTTTTTCTTCTCCTCCATCTCAAATTGAAAACAAACATAAGCTCCCCTCTTTCTTGAATTAATTCACAAACTATGGAGATATTATGGACAAACCGAGAGGGGCACAATATTCCTCTAGGTGAGACACATCCTGATGCGGTGCTGATTTCACATGGCCACCATTTTAGGGTTTTGGGTTTCTTGACTTTGGGCGGAGTTAAAGGCCGTGTTAGCAAAATGGAGAGTGGGAATGGTCTTAGGGGATAGAGATACAGTGAATGGAGGAGAGCAGAGGCTATGTGATTATGGTTGGGGCCGTGACATATGCTTGGACGCGACATTAGGGAGGTGCCGCGATTTGTAGCAAACGGCCGACACTTGGGATGGCGGCATGGCTAGGCATGGCTCGAGAAGAGGATCGCGTTGGAGGTGACCAAAGGTGCTTTGGTGGTCCCTGGTTGCGGTGACATGGTGAGGCATTGGGTTGCTTTCATGGTGTGTGCATGTTTTGTGCACAAGTCATTTAAGGTTTAAAGGAAGGAAGGATCATTAAATAATTATGTGATTTGATTATCTAAATTAACCTCGGTTTGTATTTAATTCATATCACTTGCATACGAGGTCCAATTGAAACATTGTCTTCACCTTTGCACTCCTTGTGAGATTATCTATGGCTTGGTAAGGGCTTGGATTAGATTTGATAACTTGAGAATTTACTACTCAGGTGAGTAAATTTATAACTTTGAATCCATATTTCAGTATAAATTACCATAATTACATATATATTGAAAAATATTACCTCGAAGAGGTATAATAATATATAAATAATTATTTCTCATTTAATTCGATTGATTTGGGTCGATATCTGAATAATTGAAATCCCCTATATATATATTGTTCTATTCATATTGAATAGAGATAGATGGAGTTGATATTAATTTATAACATGGTTATAAATTAATTAAACTATAAATTATAATCGCATTAAAATCTTTTATTGCAGATATTCAGGATAATTGTTTAAAATCTTTTATTGTGGATATTAAACTACAGCATAATTATATAATTTATTATAGATATTTAGGATAATCGTTTAAAATCTTTTATATATAAATATTGTGTTCTATCTGTATTGAATAGAGTTAATTGTAGTTGATATTAATTTAAAGTTATGTCAGTAATAGAAATATTAATGTATATATTATTACTAATTGGAAGACAAAAGCATGGCCTTCAGAACAAACAGTAAGGCTTGATGAAGCTTATTTAGTACTTATAAATGTTATTCGAAGTAAAGGGATAACTTTTATGAGTGAATGGTTTATTTATAAATATTTATTTACGTGAAGGAATAATTTCATTAAAAAATTGATTTTATAAAATAGTATGAGATTTTATAATATAATTAAAAAGATATATTTTATAAAATAGTATGAGATTTTATAAAATGGTATAAAAGAGTTATTTTATAAAATAGTATAAAAGAGTAACTTTATAAAATAGTATGTGATTTTATAAATGGTATAGAAGATATAATTTATAAATAGTACGAGATTATGTAAAATAGTATAAAAGAGTTATTTATAAAATAGTATGAGATTTTATAAAATACTATAAAAGAAACATTTTATAAAATAGTATGACATTTTACAAAATAGTGTGAAAGAGATGTTTTATAAAAGAGTATATATTTTTTTTAAATAATCCGAAGAAGACATTTTATAAAATAGATTTGTAAGGACTTAAATGGATTTCTAAGCTAATAATGTATTTTATAAAATAGTATTGGATTTTATAAAATAGTATAAAAGGTATTAGACTTTTATTAAATAGATTTTAGTGAATAAAAGTAAGATATTGTTTAGTAATCTTAAATTCTTATTTAAATATTTATGTTTTGAGTAATGGTATCGGTCTTATATTAGTGACCATGCCCAGTATTGATCTTATATTAGTGAACATATATCGTATTAGCCTCATATTAGTGGCCATGCATTTTACTAGTCTTTCAGTAGTGACCATACGTATAGATAGATGATGACATTATGTTGGTCTTCGTTCGTGATATATGTATTTTAGTACATGACATTATATTTGATGTGTATGTATCTATACGACGTCTGTGTTCCTTTGTTGTCCCAATAGCGTATTATATGGGATGACCTTCGTTCTCTTTTGTGAGATATGCATGATAGTTGTGAGGGAGATGATGATGATCATCTATGAGTGGATCATATATCAATTCTGCTTACTGAGGATTATCGTGAGATCCATAGAGGTTTTGAGCAAAATAAAATAGATCATATATCACTTATTCTCACTGAGGGGTGCGATGAGATCTACTGAGTTCAGTTATTATAATCTGGCTTAGGGTCTATGGTACACTAAGGTACAAGCTCCACTTATTTTGGACACCCAATAGGAATCATTGAATTACGATATCTAACCATCATCTTGTCACGCCAATCATCGGGATACACTCCTCTCGGTCCCCTTTACAAAACTGTACCTATGATTCGACGATCAGGCCATGATGATCAAGTATGACGAAAGTACGTGACTTATTCGCCTAGTTTCGGCCACATAGCAATCCAGATCGAAAAACAAACTACAAATCTGAATTGCGCTCGTTGAGAGCCCCAAATTGATATATAATATGATATAGTTTGAGGAGTTTGAATTTTTGATTTGATTTTGAATTTGAATTTGAGGGTTTGAGAATTTGAGTTTGTTTATGCCATTGGAGAGAGGAACCATAGAGAATTGTACGTGCTGAAATGTGGAATAATAAACAATTAGGGTTTATAACGAGGTATTTATAGGCAGATCAGAAAAATAGAATGAACGGATAAGATTGAATTGGAAATTGGACGATGAACGACCTGAAAAGCCCGTTTCATTCCTGAAGCGGAAATGGGCCATTCCATCTATTAATATGGGTGTTTTCGATAATTTTAAACTCAATGGAATAGGTTTCAAGTCCAAATTTCATTGTATGAAGAAGTCATGGTGAAATTAGCTTATTTCAAATTGATTTCAATTGAATTTAATTAAATTGATTTCTAGGCGTTTTGAGCTCGTACGATAAAACGTTAAGTCCGATCGCTATGAAACTTAAAATTCTACAATAATTCACTGTTACGGATCCGATGAATCTAGTTTTGTCGAAATCTTAGACAGTGGCAAAATGGCTATCTTCACATTAATTAAATAAATAAATATTAAATTAATTAATCGCTTTTTAATTCAAAATTTATAAACTAACCAATTTCATCATTTTTAATCACTTAGACACTTATAATAATTCAAAACAAGTTTACACATCAATTCAATGTTAATTATTTCAATAATTACATTGTACAATTTCTATTGTAATCAAATCCAATAAATTATGATTAATTTCAATAAATGGATTTTGAATCAATTCCAATATTTTTGTTAAATCCATTATTACCCTATAAACATAGTTAACATTTGTTTTATATTTCATACATTAATATACTCCAATTCCATCTTCTATTTTTATTAACTATTATATTTCAATTTTATTGTCATTTTTTAAATTTTACACATTAATTAAAATTGAAATCCCAATTTAATTTTATTTATCTTGATTCCTATCTTTTATTAAATTAATCGTTTCCTTATGAACAATAATTTACATTTATATGTTTAACTACATTACAAATTGCGGTTATTGTCTAAATTATCATAAATGTAATGTCTAATTACATTTAAATCGATTTACTATAACGTAAATTCTAAAAAGTAAATCAGCCTTGATTTCAATTCTTCTTATTCACTCAATTATCATATTATGAATAGAATTTACATTGGTTACATCTTATTGAATTAACCTTCTTCAATGATCAACTAAATCTACATTAACTGCATTACTTAAGTGAATTAGTTGCAATTGATTTTTAATTAAATTTAATAGACCAATAATTAGATAGGTAACATATTTTTTTGTCACCATTCCTTAAATCACGCCAATAAGTTTATTACTTACAACAAATGTTACAATTACTTTCATAACACTAATTTCATTCAATTTCCATTAATAATATATTATTTCATTAATGAATTAAATATTCACATTCTTTTCCCTATGGTCGCTTTATAACCAAGTATAACCTTACACTATTTCAATTAATTGGAATTCCATTCAAATTGTTAATAATTAGCTTTAATTAACATCGTTGCATTTAATTTTAGTATTCATTTCATTATTAAGTTACAAATTTTTATTTCTTCCAATTATTAGCACACAAAACCTTATTAAATCAATAAAATTTAGTTAGCAAAATTTACAGGTCGTTACATGTAAAGGCTCACCCTTCAATCCGTAATAAGGATAACCAGTATCTCTATGATGAAAGTTACATGATGGCACTCATGCATGTAATGCTACTTATATATTATACGTATGAATATGATATAGTTTTGAACATCAATATATATAACAAGCATACCCTCTTGCATACTCTTGATCCATTTTAGAGCAATAACTCATATCCATCTCCAAAAGGCCATGGTATCACTTAGGTTAATTACGCGACCTAAGCAATGATACCATATGTGATGGTCGTCCTATAATTTTGGTACCCACTACACATGTATAATGCATTGTAGTCATACCCGACTGATATAAAGAAATAGTTAAGGTTGTAAGGTAAGAAAATAACCACTGAATCTGTCATATATATAACATCATAACACAAAATATATTAATGTGACTATTGGTTTATACAATACAAAAAAAGCATACAAGTATATGGCCAGCCAGGGGTAGTTCACGATTGACGATCGGCACCCACGCTAGCCGGCTACAGTAAATCGAATAATACCCACGATTACGGGCCATAATGGCTCGCGTAGTTACTGTGCGCGATCTCGGCTCCGATATGTCTTAAGTGCGGCTGTGGTAAAAAAGATAAACTCCCCACGGAGGCGTAAGATGGGTGACAAATGTCTCCAAGACCCACAGCTAGGGAAAGTGACTACAAAACCCGTTTGCCACGAACTTAAGCATATCGACGACCTTCCGTGATTGGAAGTTTTACTGTTTCTCATATTTCCATTTCATTCAAAAACTTTCCTCCTATCCTATATAACAATCCTTAAAGTACAGGTCGCAAAATAGGGAAACTCTCGCTTGTGGAAATATGAGGTCACATCCGGATGACGGAACACTTGGCTACATTCCATACTCAGTCACGCAAGACATTCAAAGCAACCCTCTACAACTAAAACACGAAGGGCGGTACTATCTTCTCTTTTATACAAATATGTAGCTTTAATTTATTCACACATCATATTGGCATTACAAGACATGAGATAATATTTTAAGCAAAAACTTAGCATTAAATACGATTAAGTCACATGCATAAACACGCAGTTGTGTTTCTTATGCAACATATCAAAATGACAACAGCATTCAAACATGACAAAATCAGCTTATGTTATAAAATTACATAAAGTCATTCTTTACAAATAATATAATTACAGGTTACATTAATGTTTCGGACTAACATAGACAGCAACCAAAATATGTACAAGTCAAGTCAAAGAATCAGGGCTTCGCCTCCATCCCGCTAGCCCTCGGGAACTACTTAACTGCAGGATCGGAACTCCCATCATGTGCTACTGAGGTCCCGCCTGCATAATTCAGAAGAGAATCCGTCAATAATAATCCATGCATAATTTAGAAGAGAATCCGTCAATAATTCAGAATCGGGATCTACTTAATTACAAGTTACCTCATCCGCGGCAAGCAGCCACATGCCCTCCTTAACCGCCACCCTCTCTTCCTTAGTGAATTGGGCCGTAACCACATCCATCCTGAAAGCCGCACCACCTTCCTTATCCGCATCGGCCTTAGCTTCCTCCAAAGCCCGGAATATATCCTAGCCATAACCCTGGGATAATCGTCCATCCAGGACAGGTTGCCCTGCCTCCAAGTACGGAGATACATGTCCTGGAGCATCTCGTCTATCATCCCCTTGTTCTCCTCAAACTCTTTCATCCAGGCTTCAGAAGCCGACAGTCGTGCGATAGCAGCATCTCTCTCCAATCGGTATCTCGAGCAGTCAGGCTGAAGGGACTTCCGCATCACTTCCATCTCCTCCTTCAGCTTGGCCTGAGCAAGCTCTGCGGCCTCAAGCCTCCCAGACAACTCTTCTACCTGCTCAAGATCCGCTCTCTGAACCTCATCCACCGTTGCGATGGCCATGTCAATCCTTTCCTTGCAGGCAGCCTCCATCTTTCGTAGTTCTTCCTTACTAGCCTCTTCCATAATCTTCTTCAACCGCCTGGAGGCTGCCTCATGCTGAGAAATCTGAATGGCTTGATCGGCAAGCTGTTTGGCCTGATCAGCAATCTTCAACCGCAACCGAATATTAGCACTTCCGATTTCCTCCCCAGCCTTGGCCAGTCGAGCGTGATGCTCCATTAGCCTCTTGGTCTCCTCAGCCACCCGATCGATGTTTGCCTTGGCCTCATTCCCTATGGCCACAATCCGAGTAGTTAGCAAATCGAGGTCTAAGGACTTAGCCTCATCAAGCACTCGTATCATGGGATTGCGGGGAAGAAGATGCTCACCCGTGGCCTCGTCAAAAGTGATGTCCTGAAAACTCGGGTCCAGATCCGGGTGGCCGGTAAATGGGTTGCGAACCAAACAAAGATGGTCTATCGGCGTGACGGTTGGATTTTCGGACGGATGTGGGGAAGGCATAAGCTCTGTATCCTCCTCAGTAATATCATGGATAGGCTGGACTGGTGGGCTGAGGGCCAGGTGAAGGTTCAAACGAAGATCGGCCCCTCTTTCTCTTTTGCATATCTTCTTCAATAACTCCGAGTAGAGGGCGATATCTAACCGCATCTCCAAGACGACTAGTTGACGGCTTTGGTTTGGCAGAAGCTTTGAGTAGTTTGTACTGTTCAAGGCGGTGCCGAATATCTGATGTCTTGGCCACCTTACCTGCTCCTGGAATAAAAACCAGGTGTTACAAGCATGCATGAAACTATGATCCGAGAAATATGTTAAGTAGGAAAACGCGCTTATTTTACAAACCCTGAGGGGGAGTGGGATACTGCAATAAGTCCTGAATTTCATTCCAGGACGGGAGCTGGCCGTAAAATATTCCTAAGTCCTTATCATAAAAGGAGTCTGCAGAAATCAAGAATTCACCTTGAGTTACCCTAGATGGAGGACCCTTAGAAGATGAATCGGCACCAGTCCCAGCCTTGTCAGCCTTCTTCACCTTCTCCACCGAGGCGGATCCTTCCTCCAACCCCTCAAAAGCCTGGCGGAAGGCATCATCCGTCCACTCTTGGATCTCCCCCGCCTGCTCAGAAGACAAAGCGCTGACACCACTACCACCCTGTCCTTCACCTTCTCCATCTCCTCCGCTCTCCTCCTCGCCTCTTTCCTCCTCTCCACCTTCCTCCTCCGGAATATCTGGGCATGTGCTAGGGGAGGGTCCGTCAGACTTCTTAAGCTTCTTTCCCCCGACCACTGGAGGTACCGAGAAAGGTCTCCTCTTGCTACTCTTCGCAGTGGCCCCATCTTTAGCTTTAGCAGCCCTCTCCTCAGCTGTATCTCTCTGCTTAACCACATATTGACGTGGCAGAATCAAGTTGTGCTCCAGGAGAGTGGCATACCTGATCAGGTAAGAAGCCGACCTGTCCCTTCCAGAGATAGCCTCTATCTCCGCGGCCATCTGTACCAGGCGATCATTCTCCATGACCGCAAAGCCACCTGTCGCTAGCAAGAAATAAAAGCATATAAGAGGAAGCATTGCAGTCGGGACAAAGAAATTACAAATGGAATTCAACTTACAGCCAGAAGTGAAAAGGCGAAAAGAAACGGAGTCGTCCTTGACCATTCCTTCTTAAACATGGTAAACTTCGAGTCTAAGTCCAAGACCGGCATGAAGGACACAGCCGACTCTAAACTAATGTATGGAGATCCCTTCTTGTAGCCCCTCAGATTATATAAATATCAGATTTCCCGGTTAGAAGGGGGCACCCATATCTCCTCTGGAAGATATCGAATAGACACACTATGATGGCATAGGAGTTGGGCTGAAGCTGAAAAGGAGCCACTTTCAGGTAAGTAATGAAGCTAACTATCCACGCATAGATCGGAGGAATGACCCCATACATGCAATGGTATCGGCTATACGCGAAGTATCCTTCAGGGGGATTATATGGCATGACCCCCTCCCCGACAATAGCATGCATTCTCTATCAATCCTAAAGGAGCGGGAGATAACGTCAAGTTGTTCCTCTCTGAGAGAGCTCGGAAAGCAATCAGGAGGAGAATTCAGAAGCTCTTGGGGACCATACCCGTCTACTAGGGACCTCGGGGTGGGTCCACGACGTTCCGATCCTGGCTGGGCTGGGGGCACAACGGGGGACTCTCGTCTATCCGTAGATTTTCTTTTTTCTGATCGAGTTTCCACTTTGCGAGACATTTTCCTGCAAAAAGAAAAACATATTGTTAGAACAGAGGATATAAACAGTATATATAGTCTGAAATTTCACTCATAAATCAGAACGCTCAAACTCCTAGTGTCATTCGGTAAAGCAAATGTAAAATTTCGTTCGGTATTTAGAGTCTCAGGGTTCATCCGGTGATTCAAGAATGAGTTCATTCGGCATTTCCCGTTCCCATTCGATGGTTCGAACACGAGTCCCATTCGGCATTCCCAATACCAGGATTCATTCGGCATTCTCAGTATAAGGTCCATCTGGTATTAAATCTTTAAGTTCATTCGGTAAAGAGAAGTAAAACGAAGAAGCCATTTGGCAGTCACCTGATTCAGTAGCTAAGGGTTGGCTCGGCAAAGTGATTGATTCGGCAGGAAATTCTGGTCCGGCTATCTCGTTCGGTAGGGAATAACGAAAGCCCTAGGCCCATACTTATATGGGAAGGTTGAATAACCGGACCAGCCGGTTCGACTCTCGGGCCGAATATGGTTGTCCAATTAAAACAAAGCATGATCTGTGTTAAACATATGCCCTACTTTGGGGGGCAAGTGTTGGGATTATTTCGACCGGCTCAACATCGCCGAACCAACTCACTTCCTACGCACCACCGACCCAACCACCTCTCCCATGCCTGCCGAACCACTTCACCACCGGACCAACTGCCACCGGTCCAAAGCCTCGCCGAACCAGGATCTCATCGAACCAGAGCCGCCCCACACCAATGCTGAACCAACCTACCTCACAAGCATCATCGGACCAACGTGCCACCAGACCATCGAACCAGATGGAGAAGGACCACTATCGGACCAAGCTACACCCTCGACTGAACCAAAAGCCTCTCCAACTCCACATCACCGATCCAAGGCACCATCGGACAACATACCACTCTCCACCGAACCAAGACGTTCCATATCAACTCTATCAGGCCAGATTGCTTCAGCCCAGGCCCACCAGCGGCTATATACCTCCAGGACCCCTGCCTCCAGCCTCACTCTATAAATAGAGGGGCGGGCGACAACAATGACAGACAAGTTTGAGAGATCAAGCACGGAAGGAACTTTCAAACAACTATCATATACTTGTATACAAAGCTTTGTACTTGTAATCTGAAAGAAAAAGGAGAATAACATATAAAGTGGACGTAGGCACGTTCTGGCCGAACCACTATAAATGTGTGTGTCTTTTATAGTTTAGTCCATCTATTTTATATGTTTGCGTAAATCACCCAAACCATCCAGATCAGCATAAAATCAAATAATTCATACGACTCGGAGGTGTTTGCCCATTTTTTGCGCAAACAATTATCATTTATCCTTAAAACTATGCTAGCCTCAACCTTTACTCGATCCCAAACTAATTTTCCGCGAGCTACTTACAAACTTGCATGTGTATGACCTTCCTCTAGTTAAGCACGAGAAAAACTCGAGCAAGAACCTACGCCCTCCTTCTTCCCCGAAGAATCAATTTCTACTGGACATTATCGTGCATGCGTGCACGTGTACGTCAGAATCTCGCCATTCCAATCATCGACAACAACTCCGACATGCCAACGCTCACCTCCTCTAACGGTACAACTGCCCAGATCTCTGAATTCGCCAGAGAAACAAAAATCAATCCCATGACCAGACTCAGGAACCCACCACCATCAGAAAAATTGACTCCCTCCCCCCAAATCGTTCACCGGAAAGTCTACCTTTCCAACCAAAGGTGCATCACAAGCCCATCTTCAATTTCCCCAAAAGAGATTAAGTTCGACACCTTGTCGAGGTTGTATTAAACTCAATTCCAGTATCAATCTGGATAGCGTTTGAAACCCTAATATTTCATCCCCAAATCCCTCCGTCGATCAGAAAAATACCAGGCTATTTTTCTCATGATCCCTGGCCCTCAACCTTCTTCTGACCAGAATCCCTATGCCCCCGACCAAAGAGATTGCCAAAATTCGGCAAAAAAAACGATTTCCGTTCAAATCGCTATATCTCGATAACCACAAGTTTAAAAATCCTGAATTCTATTTTAAAAATCACGATCTTCTAGATCGTACTCGATGATGTAGGTGAATCAAGCGATTATGATACTCGAATTTAAAACATTGTTTTGAATTTTTCTAGTATTTCTTCTTCCCTGACCAATTTGTCAATATTTTTATATTAAATATATTTTAGTAGTTAAAACTTGATTGTACAAACGTAATTCATTTAGATCCTAAAGCCTAACATGGATTCAAGAAGAAGAATCTTGTTTTCAAATAGGTTTTGAAATCTGGAACTAGAACAGAGGGATATCCATACATGCACACAGATAATACTTCCTATCATATACATTAATTTTTATTTATTTCATCATACAAACATATATCATATTATTCTTCACAGATTTACCACATGCTAACACAAGATATAGCAAGTTAAAGAGTTACTCACCTGTTTATGAAGAAACAGAAAATAGTTTTCGACGATGATCTGAAGCCTGATTTGTTAGATGTTGAAGCTGATGTTTGATCCCGACTTGATTGCATAATGAATTGAACAGAATTTTGATTTGCACTTTGAATTTTGCTTCAAGTTTTGTTGAGATGAATTGAACTTGATTTTCATCTTTGCTTTAGTTTTTTTTTCTGGTTTGAAATTTTTTTTAAACACTCATTTACATAATTTAATTTTAAGAGAAAAAATGTTGCCATTTGTATTATGCATTCTACTTTAACTTACACATGTCAATACATGTTTTTATTACCTTACGGCTGTCAAAAAAACCCTTTATTTATATCACTTTTACACTTATATATATAATTTTTCTACTATATTTATATTTCTTTTATGCTTAATACCTTTATATATATACAACTTATATATATATTTAAGGAAAGTATGCACCCTTATTAAATCCCACTTTGCTCCATTTTATTTTAAATACCTTTTTGAAAATCATTAGATTAAATTGAAACAAAGCGTCCTATTCACAATGTACATATATATCTATAAAAATGAGAAATGTTGTTTTAAATCCAATTTATTTTGAGATATTATCTTTTGAATTTAAATCTCAAATTCAAATTTTAATTTTAAATTGACTCATATATATATATATATATATATATATATATATATATAATTACACATTAAATAATAATTTTGCCAATTTTAAATAATTATACTAGGAGAATTATCACATTCAACTTATAATTCAATGTTTAATAGATTAAATCCTGTTAATTTCTAATTAACAAATATTTGAAAAATCAAGGTTATCACGCAATGTCATCTCTATGTGCCATGCCAAGCCACCATGCTTGGAATGCTATACCGACCCATAAAGTGCTAGTCCATCTTGACTATGTTGATTTGGAGCACTCCTTGAGGCCGATCCACCTTTTACCGAACCACCCCGGTATGATCGAACCACCATCCTATCGACCTACTTCTCCACTGATCCCGAAAGCATCAAACGCTGACTCGAAGCAAGTGCCCCTCTATCTCGAAGTAACGATTCCGAGGACCTGAAGAATGTCGAATGCTGACCTGAAGCTAGGCCTTCTTTGACTTGAAGTAGCTACTATGAAACTCGAAGCAAACCTAAATACGACTCGAAGCAAACTCCAGGCAATTCACGACAACTTGACTTTTTTTTCGAAACTCGTATTTCAAGTATCCCAAGTCTCCTGTCCCTCTACTATGCCGAATCCCGGCTTCATAACCATGTTTATCATCAGTTATTGATTATTTATCCATCCAGTTGATCCAAACCCATCGAATTCCAGTCTCGACAAACGAGTAGTCGATTTAGTTAAACCTGTTTGTCTACGGCCTTGCCAAAAGGTAGGCTAACACTACCTCCCCGAAACATGCCTTGTGGTAGGAAGGCGTGTTTTGAATAGGTTCAAGTCCAATATCTAAGATCTATGTTCCGTTCATAACCATACCATTATATCCATGATGCAAGTCATCCTACCCAAATGCCGTATCCTTATCCGAATCTGCGACTGCTCTAAGTCGATATCCGATTCTGAGTCCAGTAACCAAATACTTAGCCAATTCCCCAGCCATCCGAACCCGTAGATCGAGTTTTAATCCATCCATATCCAATAACGAAACCTATGACCATTCCGGGTTTAAATTTAAATCCATAAACCTCGCCGGGTTGCTTTATCCTATTCCGGCCTCGACTCTCCGATCAAGGACTTTTATGTTCTCTGACTATGGCTCTTTGACCAAAAAAATTTATATTCTCCGGCCTCGGCTCTCCGGTCGATGACTTTTATATTCTCCAGTCTCGGCTCTGTGGCCGAGGACTTTCATATTCTCCGGCCTCGGCTCTCCGACCAAGGACTTTTATATTCTCCGGCCTTGGCTCTCCGACCAAAGACTTTTTATATTCTCCGACCGAGGACTTTTTATATTCTCCAGTCTCAGCTCTCCGACCGATGACTTTTATATTCTCCAGCCTCGGCTCTCCAGCCGATGAATTTTATATTCTCCAGCCTCGGCTCTCCGACCAAAGATTTTTATATTCTCCAGCTTCAACTCTCCGGTCGAGGACTTTTATATTCTCCAGCCTCGGCTCTTCGTTGAGGGCTTTCATATTCTCCGGCCTCAGCTCTCCGGCCAAGGACATTTATATTCTCCGGCCTTGATTCTCCGGCCGAGGACTTTTATATTCTTCGACCTCGGCTCTCCGGCCGAGGAGTTTTTATATTCTCCAGCCTTGGCTCTCCAATCGAGGGCTTTTATATTCTCTGTCCTCGACTCTCTAGCCGATGACTTTTTATATTCTCCGGCCTTGGCTCTCTGGCCAAGGACTTTTATATTCTCCGGCCTCAGCTCTCCAGCCAAGTACTTTCTATATTCTCCGTTTTCGGCTCTCCAGCTGATGACTTTCATATTTTCGGCCTCGGCTCTCCAACCAAGGACTTTTTATAATGTGTTCGAGTCCATTCAATCGCTCTTCGACGAAGGGACACGTAACTTGCGATCACTACCCCATCTCTCCAATCGGAACCATAATCGCGAGACCTCTATTGTTTATTACATTGACACAAATTCAATCACTCAAAATAAAAAATTTCACATCCAGAGAAAGTCAAATAAATATCTGTACATCCAAAGGAGAAACCAAAGTTTTCAAAAAAATGAAAAGAAAAACAGGACTTCATAGACTCGAGCAACATAGTTTATCATCATCTTAGAGCATGGCTAGGGTCCATTCTCGATCCCTTACATGCGTAAGTGATTTAGCCATATTACTTTGAATTCTATTATTTATCCAAAGCCATAAATCTATTTAGTTGATAATAAGCCGACGTTGCCTAGATCCAATGCCATCTTCGTTCGAGGTGGGCGGTGGCTGCTCCTGTTCCACTGCCACAGCTCGATTACTTAAATACTATTGTAGATGACCATTCCTTACATGCTTCTCAAATATATATTTCAAATTCCTACAGTCGTTTATGTTGTGCCCATCTAGCTCATGGAATAGGCAATGTTTTTTTGATGCCCGCTCGTATTCAAAAGGTTCCCTCCTTTTCGGCCTTCAATACTAGGGGCGTCCTTGAGTATTAAAGTAAATCCTTTCTAGAGTCTCAGTTAAATATGTGTAAGAATAAAACTTTGACTCCCTCCGAGGCCTTTTGGAAGTGCTACCGCTTTTATTCGTTTTCCTTTATCATTTTTATTTGGATCCTCCCTGGGTGGAGTTTCACCCTTTGCTACATAAGCTTCAGCCTCTCTCCCTTCTCTCTCATCCTGTGCATCCTCCTGCCTTAAAAACCTCTCCGTTTCGTGGTATAACTTCCCGAGATCCATTGGTGGGTCCCATTTTAATGATATCTTGAAATCCGAATTATCTGCAAGTCCTGAACTACCGCCATCAAAACCATCGATGGATCAGGTCGATCCACTGAAGCCACTACCGCATTGAATCTGGTTAAGAAATCCCAAAGCGACTCTCCTTTCCATTGTTTCATCGATGTCAAATTCATCATGTTCTTGGGTCTAACTATATGGACCCGAAACTGTCTCATAAACCTTTCAATTTCATCCATGTGCCGATAGAGCCACTCTCCAGCTGTCTGAACCACAATGCTACTATATCCGTCAAATGCAAAGGGAAGCATCATGCGATGACCTCCTCCGATTCCCCTAATATTTCCATACACCTCATGTACCTTGTCAAGTGAACAGCATGACCCGTTCTCCCTTCATATATCTCTAGTGTTGGTAGTTTGAAATCCGATGGGTTCCTAGATTGCTTGATCGAGGAGCAAAGGGACTCCTATTCGCATCCTCCCAATCTCTATTCATCAATTCGCCTCTCATGGCTCGCCTAATCATCTTCGCCAACCTATCATTGTCACCAAGCTGTAGTCCTTGTCCATTGCCACCAATCTACATCCCAAGTCCACGCGGGAATTCTGGAATCTTCTCTCACGAAAGAGTAGCCATTCCTCTATCAACGCTGTGTTGCACAGCTCCACCTGGTACTCTACCCGGGATTGGATCAACATGCTATGGGGGAGTGCTCCTAGCTCTGGTGTTGCTTTCGATGGTCCCGCTCTATTCTGAATTCTGGTTGCTCCGTGCTTCTGACCCCTATTTCAGCATCTCCTGTAGTTTCCATACCTTGACTCTACACTCCAACTTGTGCAACTTATCGAAATAGGTTCTGCATCATCTCCTCTTGTCTTTTCAACATCATTTCCATCTCGTCTCGGGTGATGTAAATCGAGGCCTGATTAGCTCCCGACAAAGCCTCCTAAGTCCATTCATGCTGACTCCTTTCTATCCTCTATCTCCGAGTTGATTGCTTCGCCATAGTATACAAAATCCAAGTTCTTAAGCTTTTAAGTCCAAAATCCTAGTTTTCCAATCCCTGAGTTCAATTCTCAACGAAAGTACTAAAATGTTAGCACCAAAATTGGTCACTAACGCCTAAATCCGGATGAAAGCACCAAATCAGAGTCACAGATAATAGATATGATGATGCAGAGAGGATAAATATGAAGAACAGTAAAAATTAAAAGGAAAGCAATAATAACATAGGATTTATAGCAGTTCGGCTGACTCCAGCCTACGTCCACTCCAGAAATTACCTTTTTATTGATATGAGGAATAATTACAGTTACAATCAAGTGTTCTTGAAACAATAATGGTAGAGTTGCCTTAGTAGAGACTAGGAAAGGGAACAGAGTCTAGATCCCCTTTTCTGAAGCCCCACATGCTGTTTTTATAGGCAAAACCAGGGTTATTGGGCATCCTCGGTGATACTAGCCCAGTAAGAGCATAGCCGAGCCCACACCTTTCGTCACGACCGATCCCAGTCCTCAATAAGCCAACCCAAAGTAGCCAGGGTATTGACCCGAAGTGACCCTAACCTCGACTCGAAGTAAAGTGCTCGGGGACTCGAAGCCACTTGCTTGCCAACCCGGAGTTAGATGAGTGTCGATCCTGATCCACTCCATTACGACTGAACCACCTTTATGCTGACCCAAAGCCTTCACAACACCGACCCAGTGCCTATGCCCGACCGACCCAAAGCATGCCGAACTACCATCTTATGCCGACGCACTCGTGATCTTCAGCATGCCGAACCACTCAACCACGCCAGTCCACACCATCCTGCCGAACCACCTCAGTCCAACTACCTTGGCCGACCAACACATGGCCGATGCACTATGGCTGAACCACATATGCCAAACCACCAATGCCAAACCATATCTGGCCGAGCCACTCCTTTGTCGACCCAATGCCATCTCTGCGTGACATGCCAAGCCACCATGCTTGGAGTGCTATGCCGACCCATAAAGTGCTAGTCCATCTTGACTATGCTGACCTAGAGCACTCCTCGAGGCCGATCCCCTACTAACGAACCAGCCCAATATGACCGAAACACCTTCCTACCGATCAGCTTCTCCGCCGACCCCCAAACCATCAAACGCTGACTCGAAGCAAATGCCATTCTAACTCAAAGTAACCATCCCGAGGATCCGAAGAATGTCGAATGCCGACCTAAAGCTAGGCCTTCTTTGACTCGAAGTAACTACCATGAAAACTCGAAGCAAACCCAAATTTGACTCGAAGCAAAAACAAGGCAATTCACGACAACTTGACTTTTTGTCGAAACTTTTATTTTAAGTATCCCAAGTCTCATGTCCCTCTACTATGCCGGATCCTGACTTCATAACCATGTTTATTATCTGTTATTGATTATTTATCCTTCCAGTTAAACCAAACCCATTGAATTCCAGTCTCGACAAACAAGTAATCGATTTGGTTAAACCTGTCTGTCTACGGCCTTGCTAAAAGGCATGTTAACAGTTGGGGAGCTGCTAATCCTAATTTACGAAATATTTTTACCGAGATGGTGCAAAACATGGTCCAAAATGCTCAAGTTGCTCCTAATCCTGGTGGTGCCAACATTGCTAAACTGAATAAGGTCTACTTGAGTTCGAGAAGAAAACCGTTTGTGAAAATGGATTCTGCTACGGAAGTCTAGGATTGGATTGATGCTCATGAAAGAATCTTTAGGGACTTAGAGTTAGAGATGCCATGAAGGGGAAGCTAGCCTTTAGAAAGATTCAAAAGGAAGCAATGGGGTGGTGTTACACCACCAAGGTTACTACTCTAGAGGATCAGGTTACTTAGTGCATTTTAAGCTGAGTTTCAAGGTGAAATTCATTATAGCTTCCATTAATTTGATGTTGTTTTTAGTTTGCTGATTTAAGATAGGGAGATATGACTATCTCAAAATAAGTAACCGAGTTTGATATGCTTTCGAAGTATAACTTATCTTTTTGTTGATACTCCGCTAAACAAATTGAGAAATTTATCATGGGCATAGATGGTTATCTTAGGGAATGGCTTGATGAACCCTTTGAAAAGCTAGCTGAGAAGGCTCTTCGACATAAGAGCCGGCATTTGAAATCTAAATCTGCTATTGCTATTGCTAAAGAGAAGCCAAAGCTACAAGTAGGTGACGGAGTCAACAAGAAGTGGAATAATAACAACAAGAGGAAGAAGTGTCAGAATAAAAGTGGTTATAAAATGGGGAAGTGGGACCCTAAATGCTACCTGTGCAAAAAGAGGAAATGCTTCAACTACGCCAAAACCGGGTACATAAAAAGGGATTTATCAGAATCACTGAAGAATAATATGTTTGTATCTGCTTAATCTTTGAATGGCATTCCTACGTCGTCAAGTGCTCCGCCAATGAAGAATGTCCTTACTTAAGGTATTCTGTATTTATGATATACCTGTTCATATTTTATTTGATACTATTACATCACATTCTTTTATATCTAGTGACATTGCAGATCATTTAAGGTAAAATCCTGACCAGATGGACAAACCTTTTAGTGAGGTGAAACCTTTAGGGGGTTCGGCATATTTGAGTATAGTCTATCGTCATGTTCAATTATCGAGTCATTGATGTGTTTTTGTAACACCCAGTAAAATTTAAAAAAAATAATTTAGAGGAATTAATTAATAGTAATAAATATAAAAATAGAAATTGAGAAAATATTAGAATTTCTCAATGAAACCTGCGCCATTGTGTTCATGGCAATCTCCTGAGAAACTTTCATATATAAAGCTTCGCGATTAGAGGTCAAACGAAAAAGTTATCGATGTTTGAAGATTTCAATTCAGAAATAATTCAGAATGAAAATCTAGGTAATAAATATTAATAGACTTAACGCTAAAGTAAACATTAATAATAAATATTAGTACACTTTTTAAGTTAACTTGAAAATAAGATACTGGGACCACCCACTGTTCGACTACTTATAAGCAATGGCCAATTGGTAAACATTGTGACGGCTAGGATTTTCCCTAGCCTGAACAACCCAGATTCAGAACTATTAAAAGATTCTTGATTCAATGGTCCTATGGTATACAAGCAACTATACATAAGAGGGTAGCCGCCACATTCTTTTCATACAAATCTACACCTGGTAAAGACACTCTGCCTAATTCTCTATATCTAATTGTTATATAATATAAAATAAAAGGGATATAAATCGAAGGAAGAGATGGGCAATAATATGAAAGGAAAATCCAAGGAGATTGCAATTGGGATTGTCTATGAGTGGAAATCTTAATTTTTCTTAGTAATATCTTGTCAAGCTTGTTTTTGGATTTGTATAGGGTTTTCGAAATTCTGAATATGAAAACCTGTCAATTCAAACCCCCAAATTTCCCAATAATATGAAAGCAGCGAAATTTTTTAGAATTATAATTATGTTATCTTAATATAATACAATTGGGATTATTATTATAATAATAGGAATGTTTTGTGATCCATTTGAGTCCACTTTTCAAATTTTGATTGTAATGACAAAGAATTCGAAACACGAAAAGTAGAAATGGGTATGTAAAGTAGGGAAAATGTGATTTTTCCTCTTATATGTTATTTGTAATGCATTTTTCTAGAATTAAAACTAACTATGCTTTCTTTGTCATTTCTGTAGGATTTAGATTAACCTTAGAGGGGGGTTGAATAGGGTTATAGCAAATTTTCTCGATTTAAACACAGAAACAAACTGCAGAAATAAATATGCTGAAAAGTAAATCACGCACAAAATTTACCCAGCTTCGGCAACCCCTGCCCACTGCTGTATTCCCAGATTTCTATTAGAAGTAAACAGTATCCCGCTTACAAACACTCTAGCAGACTCGCAAACCCTGCTCCCGCTTACAAACACTCTAATAGACTCACACCCCCTACTCCCGCCTATAGAGTTTTGCAAACCCTTGCTCTTGCCTATAGAGTTTTGCAAACTCACACACCCTGCTCACTGAACTAATTCTAACTAGACAATCTGACACTACCTACAACCTAGGTGGTGATTTACCAAGACTTGATTCAAAAAAGAAAATTTAAAAAAAACTAGAAAAAATAGTTTGAAACTTAAAAACCCTATTTGAAATAAAACTAATTCCCCTTTATAAAACAAAGCCTTTTAAAAATTAACAAGGCCGACTCTCTTGTTTTCTTTCACCCGATCCACTTCTATTTTCTTTGAGAAAATGATGGCGGCTCGTTCGATCTGAATTAGGGCTTTTGTACTTCGATCCAAATTGGGGCTTTCTTCAAATATTATTCTCTAGTGTTGCTCTTGCTCGCGGCTTCTCTGATGATCGATGGTTTGCGTTATTTCTCTGTTGATCGATGGTTGTTGCTTCGGTATGTAATTTGTGCTTTTGCTTCTTCTAATTTTTCGTACTCGAACTCGATCATTCTTTTTGCACACGATGTCGATGATGAATTTGGATTTTAATACTACGACTTGGTACCAATTGCCGATGATGAATTTGGGTTTTATATTTGGATTTGATTCGATCTTTTTCCCACTTTGATGATGATTTTCGGTTTGGTATTTATATGAATTTCGAAACCATAATCACTTCGATACTTTCCTAAATTATGATTGCCTGATGCGCACGGCTTTCCTGATATGTTTTCAACTTGATCGATAAGGCAGAAAAAAACTTTCCACTTTTTCTTTTGTGACTTTTTCAAAGATATGTTTTTGATTTTTGAATTTCCAATTTACGCACACTTGATTTTCTTGACTGTATACATTCACAAATCTGCATTACTTTGACCATCACTGTTTTCATCACTGTGAGCTTCGTCTCTGGTCCTTGTTACGTTTAATTCTGGCCATTCTTTCTTTTGCACTTGAACCTTAGTGTTCTTCATACTATGCATACATGCTTCATTTGATCTATGAACTTGATTACTCGCTGCTGCATATTGCTGCTGTATAGTTCCATTGTTGATTTTTTTTGCATGTTGCTGTTCTCTGTTGCACTTGCTCATTTGCACTGCTTCATCATGTTGTATTCATCCCTGTACTTGTAGTTGTGTTGTTCTTCTAGCTTCACATGTGCACAGAGTTGTTTGCTGCTTGAACTGCTGTTGACATGTGTGTACTTCATTCAGTCTTCATGCACTTGGTTTCTTCACTATGTTGCATTGACCATAACATTTTCATCATTATGGTTTCACTTGTGTACACTCTCGAGTTGCACACTGCTTGTTAACTACTGCTTCAACTTGTCACTTGATCTGTTTCATTTGACTTGACTGTGTTGATCCAATTCACCATGCATTGTTTCACTTGTAGTCTCTGGCCTTGCATCATGATGCAGTCTTCATTAGCTCGTGTACCTGAACTTGATTCACTTGGTCATCTTGTATTTGTGCATTGCCTTACTGAACTTGATTCACTTCACTGTTGACACACTTGAACTTGAGCTTTGGACTGTCGATTTTTGTAGCATGCACTCTGTTTACTTGTAACTTCTTCCTTGTACCCATAGTTTTGTCTTTGGTTTTGCTTCATGTAGCTGTTGGTCTGACTTGAACTTCAATTGATGTTGTTTATGTCTTTGGTGCCTGCATCATGTTGCCTTCAGTTGATGTTGACTGCATCACCATATATACTCTCCATTTTGATTTGCATTGGTGCAGTTTCCATATTTTGTGCTCGAGCTTGCATGTGTACCACTGATCATACTTGTGATATTCATTTGGGTTTGTTGTTGGTCACTTGTGCATTGTTGTACTTCATGCTAGCGTTCTTGGTTTCATATGCATTGAGTTTCATTGTGTATCTTCACTGTGGTCTTGTTTACTTGTGGTCTTCATTCTGGTTGGCACTTGCATGCATTGCTGGTTGCTTTGGGATTGAACTTGAGCTTTGTACAACCATGTTGCAGCTGGTCTTTGCATCCATTCATGTTGATGTTTGAAATTTCACTTGTGTTGAATCCAGTTTCAAAAACTCGGGTGTGACCATGTGCTCATGTCGTGATTTTAAGTATATTGCACGTGAGTTGAACCCGGTTTTTCATTTGGGTTTGACCTGTGCTCACCTGTCCCTGTAGCATTATCAAGTGTATATCGATGTGCATGGCCTTGTGGCATGTACAGTGATACGCTGTGCATGTCACATTGTTCGTGTGTGATGAATTCAAATGTGAATGATGACGAGCAACCCAAATAACTGAGGCAAATCATATTTTCAAAAATCATATTTCATTTTATATTGCAACATTATTTCTTTTTCAATTTTACTGTGTTAGTGAATATTTTTGCAGATTTCTCAGATGCTGGATTCTAACTAGAATGCAGTTGAAGACAAAATATGAGTGTGAGTGATATGTAGTGAGGTTATTAATGTAAATTGAATTATGATGTAATTGTGATGTAATCAAAAATGTATATGTATAGTGAGAGCTTGAATTTGTACTATTCAAGATTGTAATAAATATTTGTTTGAATAAAATTTCTGTTTGAATTCAAATTCCATTCAAATTCTGTGCAATTTATTTTATTCAACAAATATTTATTTAATCTATGAAAAATAAAATAGTACATTAACAAATACATTTAAACGAATGTATATATATGTTTATTATCATCAAACAAAAACATATAAGCGCATATTCATACAATCTCCCCCTTTTGATGATAGCAAACATATATTTAAGATTTTGACTAAATGTATTTGATCAATGATATACACTAATTGCTATTCCTATTTAAATGCTTCCTCTCTACATGATGCTCCCCCTACATATATGCATATAAATAGAAATTTATAAATGAGCCTAGATGAAAATTATTTGACCTTTGCTTGATTTTATTTGACAAAATCTTAACTTTTCTCTCCCCCTTTTGTTATCAGCAAAAGAATAATAGTGTTAGAGAAAAATAGAGATAAAGTGATCAATATTAATCTAACATTAAACTCAAATTGAATATAAATATTAAACTTCAATAAAAATCAAACAAAAATCATAGCTACCCTTGTTAGGCGTATATTCCACTTTTAGAAAGAATGGTAATGATGTTCTCCTATAAAATCATTCAGTTGTATCTACTTGTGGTACATTTATATCAGGAATTTGAATATCTACTAATCATGCATAATCGTTAGGACTTTTAAATGAGATTAGTAGTATTCCAATTTAATTTTAAAAATAAAATCAAGTATCTTCTAACCACGCATGACCGTGAGGACTTTTAAATGGGATTAGAATCAACTTGTCTATTTAATCAATTAATTTTGATATGTGTTCCATGCATGCATAACCGTAAGGACTTTTAAATGAGCATGGAAGCACATAATCAAAAATCCAAGTAATTCACCCATGCATAACCATGAGGACTTTTAAATGAGAGCGAATACTTTGGATATTTATTTATTTTAAAATGTGAAATGAAAAAAAAAATGATTCCTGATTATATTACCACATATCGACAAACTATATTTAAGATTTGATAAACAATGGTTGATAGAAATAGATATAGAAATGGTCATGGAATCTTTACCCAACAAAAAGTTTTATAACTCTTGTTTGAATTCCCAAAGAAATTTTCCAAATATACTCTCGTGGGTAATGTATGTTAAATATCAACACTTATCACCTTTTCAATCACTATTTATCTTTTTGATAATTAGTATGGAGTTGGATTAGTCAAATTTTGTCATTTAAAATCAAATAAAAATGACTAATCTGAAAATATGGTCAAAAATGATTTTCTTGAAGGGGTTATATGAGGAAAAATTTCTGCTAATTGAAAATTATTTGTAATGAAAAATATGCAGATATTTTCTTTGCAAAACGATGCAGTTACTAAATGTCTCACCATAAATCACGTTCAACTAGTAATTTTTCTATCAACTAGATCACCAGTGTAATCTGCATCTGAATTTCTCTTTCAACTCAAAAACATCACTAATTAAATTTGACAGACCAGATCATGAAGTGTGCATGAAAACTCAAACAGCATTTTAAATGGCATTCTCTTGAATTTGGATTGAAGCCGTGTAAATAATCAGAAAACCGTGAATATAGAGTTAGCCGAAAAAAATATTATCATCCAACAAAACACTATTTTAATCCAAACATATATGTATGAAGTAATTCAAATAATAGTGTTTTTGGCATAAATATAATTGGCCAACTATGTCGAACAAGTCAGAATCATCATCTTATTATTGGCTGATTTAATCCAGAATATGGTGCAGATTATCACATTTAATATGTCGTTCAAAACATACCATTACCTGTATTACCTTTACGATATGTTTTCGTTATTGTCTATTGTGATTCACTCACCTTTATACTACGCTAAGGAACTTTGCTTTGTTGCTCAGTGTGCTTTTGGAACAGCCAGAATCCAAGTAGCACTATTGTTGTTCCTTAGCCTGCCACCACATCTACACGGAAAAAGATTTATGTGACCTATTTGTTTTTATAGGTCCATGGTTGTTAGTGGCAGAATATTTTGAAAATTACTTTTGTGGAGACCCAAAACTATTTATAATTGCTCCCTTCGGCACCCAAATTTGTTTTACTTTGAGAGATTTTATATTTGTGCCTTTTGGAACCCAAGTTGGTATGGTTTTCACATGTTTGGGTCTATACCAACAATTATTTTGATTGTGTCCAAATTTTCTACAAATTGTGCACACTGAATTTTCTTGATTAATCTTGCTTTCAACATTTTCAAATTTATTATATCCAAGTCCTTGTCTAACCGTATTAACAGTTTTCTTTCCTAATAGCATATTCAATGATTTTTCACTTTTTGAGAATTTATCTAACGTCATTGACAATTTTTGGACTTGTGTTTTGAGAGATTCATTTTCGTTCAATAATTGTGTGCACTTTTTGATAGAATTTTCTCACCTAGTATTTTCATTTTCTTTCAAAATCAGAATTTCATTTTCAAGTGATTTTATATTAATTTCTGATTTTTTAATTTCTTCCTCGAATGTTGGACACATATCACACTTAGGGATCCTACTTTGATAGGTTTTAACTAATTGGTCAAGTTGTTCATTTAATTCTATCAAAGTGTCTTTTTGTGATTCAAGTTTGGCATACTTCTCCCTAAGTTATTCAAAATAGTCGTTCACTTCGTGGAAATAAATAAGTAATTCAGAGTGAGTGAGTTTTGATACCTCGCTTGGCTTCATATTCTGCTCTCTGTTTTTTAATTTTTGATTTAGTGCTGGATTTCCGTATTTGTGATTCCTCCTTTTGAATTTCTTTATTAGTAATGCCAGCTCGGCTGCTCCATCATCACCATCCTCATCACAACTGCTATTTACCACTCCTGTTAAGCACATTTATTTAACTGAGTCGGTTGTGGAGGACATCTCATTGCTGTTGACTTTTGCTCCATATATTGCATCAAAAGTATTCCAGATTTTCTGTGCATTTTCACAATGAGAGACGAAATAAAAATTATCACGATTAATATGAGAATATAATATATGCATAGCAAGAGCATTAATCGAGATAATTTCCTTATTTGTTATATCACACCCATTTTCAATAATATCCCAACATTTAATATTAACAGATTTTAAATAGAATTCCATTCTCAATTTCCACTTCAAAAAATCTGTTCCATCGAAAATAGAAGGAATAATATTGGAATGACCCTCAACAAAAGTATTATTTGGTGGATTCATGACTCTAGAGTTAAAGAAAAATATCGTGCTCTAATAACACTTGTAGGATCTAGATTAACCCTAGAGGGGGGGGGGGGTGAATAGGGTTATATCAAAATTTCTCGATTTAAACACAGAAACAAACTGTAGAAATAAATATGCTGAAAAGTAAATCACACACAAAATTTACCCAGCTTCGACAACCCCTGCTTACTGCTGCATTCCCAGATTTCTATTAGAATTAAACAGTATCCTGCTTACAAACACTCTAACAGACTTGCAAACCCTGCTTCCGCTTACAAACGCTCTAATAGACTCGCACCCCCCGCTCCCGACTATAGAGTTTTGCAAACTCGCAAACCCTTGCTCCCGCCTATAGAGTTTTGCAAACTCGCATACCTGCTCACTGAACTAATTCTAACTAGACAATCTGACACTACCTACAACCTAGGTGGTGATTTACCAAGACTTGATTCAAAAAAGAAAATTTAAAAAAAAAACTAGAAAAAACAGTTTAAAACTTAAAACCCTATTTGAAATAAAAACTAATTCCCCTTTATAAAACAAAGCCTTTTTAAAATTAACAGGGCCGGCTCTCTTGTTTTCTTTCACCCGATCCACTTCTATTTTCTTTGAGAAAATGATGGCGGCTTGTTCGATCTGAATTAGGGCTTTTGTTCTTCGATCCAAATTAGGGCTTTCTTCAAATATTATTCTCTGGTATTGCTCTTGCTCGCGGCTTCTCTGATGATCGATGGTTTGCGTTGCTTCTCTGATGATCGATGGTTGTTGCTTTGGTATGTAATTTGTACTTTTGCTTCTTCTGATTTTTCGTACTTGAACTCGATCATTCTTTTTGCACACGATGTCGATGATGAATTTGGATTTTAATACTTCGACTTGGTACCAATTGCCGATGATGAATTTGGGTTTTATATTTGGAATTGATTCGATCTTTTTCCCACTCTGATGATGATTTTCGGTTTGGTATTTATATGAATTTCGAGACCTTAATCACTTCGATACTTTCCTAAATTATGATTTCCTGATGCGTACGGCTTTCCTAATATGTTTTCAACTTGATCGATACGGAAGAAAAAAACTTTCCTCGTTTTTGTTTGTGACTTTTTCAAAGATACATTTTGATTTTTGAATTTCCAATTTACACACACTTGATTTTCTTGACTGTATACATTCACGAATCTGCATTACTTCGACCATCACTGTTTTCATCACTGTGAGCTTCGTCTCTGGTCCTTGTTACATTTAGTTCTGGCCATTCTTTCTTTTGCACTTGAACCTTCGTGTTCTTCATACTATGCATACGTGCTTCATTTGATCTATGAACTTGATTACTTGCGGCTGCATATTGCTGCTGTATAGTGCCATTGTTGATTTTGTTTGCATGTTGCACTTGCTCATTTGCACTGCTTCATCATGTTGTATTCATCCCTGTACTTGTAGTTGTGTAGTTCTTCTGGCTTCACATGTGCACAGAGTTGTTTACTGCTTGAACTACTGTTGACATGTGTGTACTTCATTCAGTCTTCATGCACTTGGTTTCTTCACTGTGTTGCATTGACCATAACATTTTCATCATTATGGTTTCACTTGTGTACACTCTCGAGTTGCACACTGCTTGTTAACTACTGCTTCAACTTGTCACTTGATTTGTTTCATTTGACTTGACTGTGTTGATCCAATTCACCATGCATTGTTTCACTTGTAGTCTCTGGCCTTGCATCATGATGTAGTCTTCATTAGCTCATGTACCTGAACTTGATTCACTTGGTCATCTTGTATTTGTGCATTGCCTTACTGAACTTGATTCACTTCACTGTTGACACACTTGAACTTGAGCTTTGGACTGTCGTTTTTTGTAGCATGCACTCTGTTTACTTGTAACTACTGCCTTGTACCTGTAGTTTTGTCTTTGGTTTTGCTTCATGTAGCTGTTGGTCTGACTTGAACTTCAGTTGATGTTGTTTATGTCTCTGGTGCCTGCATCATGTTGCCTTCAGTTGATGTTGACTGCATCACCATATATACTCTCTGTTTTGATTTGCATTGGTGTAGTTTCCATATTTTGTGCTCGAGCTTGCATGTGTACCACTGATCATACTTGTGATATTCATTTGGGTTTGTTGTTGGTCACTTGTGCATTGTTGTACTTCATGCTAGCGTTCTTGGTTTCATGTGCATTGAGTTTCATTGTGTATCTTCACTGTGGTCTTGTTTACTTGTGGTCTTCATTCTGGTTGGCACTTGCATGCATTGCTGGTTGCTTTGGGATTGAACTTGAGCTTTGTACAACCATGTTGCAGCTGGTCTTTGCATCCATTCATGTTGATTTTTGAAATTTCACTTACGTTGAATCCAGTTTCAAAAACTCGGGTTTGACCTTATGCTCGTGTCGTGATTTTGAGTATATTGCACGTGAGTTGAACCCTGCTTTTCATTTGGGTTTGACCTGTGCTCACCTGTCCCTGTAGCATTATAAAGTGTATATCGATGTGCACGGCCTTATGGCATGTACAGTGATACACTGTGCATGTCACATTGTTCATGTGTGATGAATTCAAATGTGAATGATGACGAACAACCCAAATAACTGAGGCAAATCATATTTTCAAAAATCATATTTCATTTTATATTGCAAAAATATTTCTTTTTCAATTTTATCGTGTTAGTGAATATTTTTGCAGATTTCTCAGATGCTTGATTCTAACTGGAATGCAGTTGAAGACAAAATACGAGTGTGAGTGATATGTAGTGAGGTTATTAATGTAAATTGAATTGTGATGTAATTGTGATGTATTCAAAAATGTATATGTATAGTGAGAGCTTGAATTTGTACTATTCAAGATTGTAATAAATATTTGTTTGAATAAAATTTCTGTTTGAATTCAAATTCCATTCAAATTCTGTGTAATTTATTTTATTCAACAAATATTTATTTAATCTATGAAAAACAAAATAGTACATTAACAAATACATTTAAAAAAATGTATATATATATGTTTATTATCATCAAACAAAAACATATAAGCGCATATACATACAATGTCAATGATATAAACTTAAAAAGTTGAATGGAATATAAAAGGTTTAAATTGTAAATTTGCTTGTTTAGATAAGGAGGCCGTAGTTCTACTATATTAATGTAAAATGAAATGCATGTTTTGGGATTTAAATTTGAATATGTACAAGTTTATTTTGTGTAGCTAATTTATTGATGATGTTAGCTACTATGTAATTTGTTGTAAAAGACTAGGACTTGTATAGAAATTGTAGATGTCGATACGTTAAAATAATTTATCACCCGAATAACAAATGGATATATTACTTGAACATAGGTAGAAATAATTTTACCACAAATTAAAGTTAGACATAAATGTATTAATAACATATTCTTTTGAATTTTGAATTGACCAACCAAATTTACAAACTTATAACATGTGTAATAAATAAGGCATTTAATAAAGAAACCGATAAATAAATGACAATTAACAATCAGCAATAGAACTAATAAAATAAGTTAAGTAAAATTTTGGAATTTCAATCCATACGCAAAGGTGAAATAAGGAGTTTCCCTTATAAGGCCTTTATATGCGTAAATACGAGTGAGGTGTGTATATATTATATATACATATACATATACATATACATATATAAATATATATGTATATATGTATGTATGTATGTATATGTATATGTATATGTATATATGTTTGTGTTGGCATGGTTCAAAAATTAGTTTTAGGAATTGGGAATATGGTTAAGTTATGGAGATGGGAGGTCGGTTGAAAGCACATTGATGTATTCCCGGTTGATCTGGCTAGTAGTAGTGTTATTTTTGTAAATGATGTGGACATCGTTTATAATAAGTACCTACGGTGGACATAAGATTAGTCCCAATTTTATTGGGTAAGTCTGCCCAACTGATCTGTCCACCACCACATATAAATAGTTGAACTAATATGGGATATCATAGTTGGGTTACGAGCCATAAGGATAGGGAAATTCCAAGAGGGGTCTTCTTCGTTGTTGAGATATTAAATGGCTAGTTTAGGGTCTGCCTCCTTTGTATTAAGAAGTACTAAATGACTTGGGGAATTTCTCGTAAATAATGTTGGGTAATCTTAGGACGAGCCTACTTCAGGGTTTAGGTATTAAATGGTTGTTGGTTTGCCTCTTCTCTATTTAATAAGTAATAAATGGTCAGGATTTCTTTTTTGGTGTGGTGTAATTCTAGGATGGATCTGCATCAGGATTGAGTTATTAAATGGTTGTTGGGGTCTGTCTCTTCCCTGTTTAAGAAGTAGTAATTGGTTTGAATTATCTTTTAGGTGCGTTAATTGAAATCTCTTATGGAGGGATTCTCTTCGTGGTTGAGGTATTAAATGGTCGAAGGGTCTGCCTCTCCCCTATCTAAGAAGTATTAAGTGGACTTAAGAGATATGCTACGGTATCAGCTAAGAAGTAACTAGAGGGGTTTCGCCTTTGGTCTATGTATTAAATGACTAGAGAGTCTTCATATTCCCTATTTAAAGCACTTAAGTGGCCCACGTAATTTTTCTTGCGTCATTAGGATATGATTGAATGGGAAATGGGTTGTTGAACTCAATATGCTCCATAGTTATGTTGCATCTACTTTTTAGTCATGGAGTTGTATTTGTAGGAACATTGACCTACAGATAGAGATATGCTTGCGAAAGCATAATAAATTCGTAAAACAAAATAGTTTTTCAATTATTTACCGCTTAGATACTGTTATTGTGAAAATTGTGGTTTTCATTTACCAGAAATTGTTGTTTTGATTCCCTTCTCATTACAACCTACAATTAGATATAGTGATGAGTGTGGAGAAGATGGTGGAGACTTAGTGGGCAGCTATCTGTTATAGCCATCTATTATGTTGTTATAATATACCTAGACTATGTCAGACATGTTTTATGCACTAACATGACATTGTACTTATTTGATTTGATTTTATGTGATGTGTATTTTATCTTATTATTATATTGTTCTATTCACTATGACACTCTGAAAGCTCATATAGGTAGCATTGCATATTTTTTTTGATCTATTATACCAATCGACACCTAACTCCGGAATGGACCTAAGATTCATTGGGCTTTTATTGGGTCGAAAATTAGGTCCGTTTTGAAGAGGGTTATTACATTTGGTATTAGAGCTTTGGTTATTCGATCATAAGAATTAGGTTATACTAAGTGAACGTATTTATATTTTTACTTAAATTTTTTTATATGTATAATATGCCAACTCTACAAATTCTGACTATATAAGTAGTTGCGATCATATTATGAAAAGATGGGTATGGAAACTATGTGGAACAATAAATTTAGTTATATTTGTACCCCTTCCCTGATTATCCCTACGAGTTGTAGGATATATCATAAGATGTTGACTTAAGAAGAGCATGAGCTTGATATTTAGAAGGGTCCTTGAATCTGGATGGTAATCGACTCTTTTGCTAGGCCTAGACTGCCTTATGATGGTGGATTTCACTAGATTGTCAATTGATTATGAACATTTCATCCAAACAAATGGTATATAAGAACCTATATGTTGCAAATATCCGAAGGTAAGGTATAAATAGGAATGAGCAATGATTGAACCAAAAATGGCACAAACGCCTAAAAGTTTATGTAAAGAATAAAATATGACGAAATGTAAATTAAAACGAGAGATAAACAAGACACAATCATTTATAGTGGTTCGAAAAAGCTTGGCCTAAGTCCACTTTAAGATTTTATTGATTATATTCTAATTAGGGCTAGAAGTTCTTATGGGTTGATACAACTCCGACGCTTATATTTTCAAAATTACAAGGGTATAAAGTAGGGAAGAACTAGAGCCAAAAGATTCTCAAAAATGAGCCCTACCCTCCTATTTATAGAGGTCGGGATCCTAATATGTCGCTCAAACTATCTCTGGGCCGTTGTATACGATTTAGACTAAATCTCCCAAAAGAAAGTAGATGCCACTTCACCAAGAAATAGAGTCGGTACCAATACATAGGTAGGGGTCGTTACCGATCCTTAAGCTAGCCAAAATGGATTCTTTATCCTGGCTCGTCTTGTGGTTAGCTTCGTGATTCCATAACTGTATACACCAATATTAGCTTGCTTCTAGATCCAAATGATGGAGTTGTGAACGAAACGAGCTGCAGCTTCAAGTGTTGACGGAGATCGATGAAGAATTACATTGAATCAACAAATAGACATTGTAAATAGGATTTTGGCATCGAACAAGGCATGTAGGAAGAATACGGGGCCCACATGAGGTGGAGATAGGACTCGGTACCGACCCATAAGGTGGGGTCGGTACCTGCCCCTAATTTGGGTGAATTTCATATTTCCTTGGTTTGGGTAGTTTTGGCATTTTCCTTGCGATTATGTCTGTGCTTGGTATTTGGAATAATGGACTATCTCTCTGGGCATCTTGCGTTAATACCTTAAGTTCGATTCATCTAGTCTGTCCAAACATTGCTTGGTTAAAAAGCTGGATAACACTTGACCTCCAAAGCACATCTCATTTCAAATTGGGTGTGGCTTGAATCGAGACTAGTTAGAGTTGCTATAAAGGATTCAACTCTATATTATGAACGGTCATTATCCTTCCTACGAATCTTTGCTGTGAAAAGGTATGTCTGTAGTCATTTGTCGCGATGCTTTATCAACTTTTAGGATTGTAAATCTAGAATGTATCCTCATAATCTGTCATTCTGAACTTTATGATTTGAAAGCGACTCCTTTCATGGATTTCTTAGGTTTGAATTTGATTTCCACTGATTTTGATTGTTGGGTTTTGGATATACATGCTCACACACACATATATCCACTTTTTTTATTTTGGGACTCAGTACCGACCAAATAAGTGGGATCCATATTGACTCCAGGCTTGGAGTTTTACGAAGTCATATTGCAAAACTTAGGTTCTAGGTCGAGGTTACAAAACCAATCCCACCTGTAATCCATTCTCTCACTCGCTCATTTTCTACCTAGCCCAAAACTCAAAATCACCATTGCTAACCTTTTGCATGCGAAACTTCACCGACGTCCACCCTTAAGAATGCCGTCACCACCTCACACCACTCAAACTCAGCCTTAGTCACCTCATCGTAAATAAATTCCAGCCATCCTCCAACACCGACCTATACGCATGAACTTCATATTGCAATTGAAACCGATCCAAGCCTTGAAACCATAAATCACATAGAGTTCAGCAAGTGGTGGATGAACTTGAACGTGATTGTATGGCTACGGTTGAACTTGGACATGGGCGGGAACTAATGTCGCGACCATGTTTGGGAAGTGGTGAAGGCGGAAGAAGAAGAACAAGGATGGAAATTTCTTTAAGCGACGGAGTTGTACAACTCCAACACTTAGGAAAATTTCTAACACTTGGTTCGCATGAGAATCCCGCTTTGCAAACCAATAACTTCTTCTTGATCTTGAGCCTTTTCCAAAGCATGACTAATGGTGTAAAACTTGTCGAGATGGTCAGAGATGATGGTCACGTCGAGTGACTTTCAAAAATTTAAAACTATATAATATCGGAAATCCAAGCCACATGACACCGCACTAGAATACACTCTAGCATATGGGATATGGCTTATAATTTTTCTAATGTTTACTATCTATTGAATTTTTATAGAAATGGATCAGAGATGTTCCAAACATCTTACTATTGAAGCCACGGGTACATCAACTTCCAAATATGTTGAATCCGTTGCTAAGTCATGTTCAACTACTACTCCACATGCACAACAAGAAAATCCACAATCAGAATAGAAAATTCCAAAAAATCCATTTGAGCGGGCAAACGGGCCAGATCCCGCACCCAACACCTTTGACGATGATGTAATTTTAAATGATCCTATCGATTATATTTCCTATAAATTGATGAAGGATCTCTTCGGAGAACAAGAAATAAGAAAGGAATTCCATTATATGGCACCTTTGTGCCATCTCATGATCAAAGAGCTCACAATCCGTTGCTAAATAGCTCTATGTCCGTTGGCCACCAGTGTTTGCACGTTGATGGCTGTCCGGACTTAAGTTACTCTCCATGTGCATTATATGAATTTTTTTAATAGTATGTAGACTTAACTCATATCCTTGCTTTACTTCCAAATGTTCCAGCAAGACCGAGTAGCTCGGTGCTTTCAGATGTCGTTAACACTCTTATAGTAATTTTGGCAGGAGACAGAGATATTAGAACTCTCCTGTTAGATGAAATTCTTCTTTCCTACGGCTTGTTAGAATAGGGCCGCAGTACTAGAATCATCTAAATAGCTTCTAGTGATGACGACAATGACGATGATGATAACAACCCACTCAGAGGAGGCGAGGTTGATCTAGATTTTTACCAGTCCCAAGCTCTGAGGCTAGATTTAAAGAAAATATTGAACAAGTATCAAAAGACATCGAGGAAGGCGAAATTATTGGTGAAAGTGGAGAGGCTAACCAAGGTAACATCGATGCGGGTCATGAGTCTCGGCCGGAACAATCTAGGGAACCGCATGCTCTTAAGAAGAGGTTAATCGTGAAATTTCTAAGGTGTAGACTTCTACCTAGCCCCTGTTAGTTAGAATGCAAAGAAAACTCCATCTCTTCCTTCAGTATGCACATTTACAGGCTTAGGGCCAATTCCTACCGAGTTTGGCTCTTTTAATGTCGATAATATTAGTATCGAGGGAATCGATTCCCCTATTCACATTGATAAGGACTTCATCCCTACTAGTATGAGAGAGGTTACTCCCCTTGAGTAAAGCTCCAGCTCAAGGTCCATTGGGGGGACACTAGGACACTCATGCACATATGCACTTCACAGCATTCACAATTGACCTGTGTCCTTGCTATTGGATCATACGTGTTCTTGTTTCCCTTCAATGATCCATGGAGAAAAGGAAATACATATATCGATCTTTGTAGGAGTAAGCATCCTAAGCACAAAGGCCTAGGTTGAGATTGAACCATCAAGAAAGTGGCTGAGATTTTAAGTAAGCTTATTGGTCTAGCCGTGATAGGATCAATCGAGAAAGGAGCAGCAATAACAGAGTCTGGTCCTTGCATGACTTCACTTCTTAGCATCGCTCCAGGTCTAGGTCATCTCCTCCTAGAGGTCTAGACGGGCCTTCTGATCATCATGATGATATTCCATCAGGCGGTACATCTCGTGTTCCACCTCTAGCTTCTATCCGTGTACAACTCTGGTGCATTCTCACTGTAGTTGATCCTTCGACCACGGGCATCATAAAAGTGGCTCCGAAACTTCCCAGCACAGGCTTGGTAAAGTAATTGCTATAGCCACCACCTATCTCTATAAAGGAACAACTTGCGGTAATGCTCGAATAGCTAAACTAAAGGAATAATTTCCAAACATTTTCTTTGATAGATTTATGTTTGTGCCTAAATTGAAAAGAATCCATATTGACGTCCAAAAGATGACCATTAGTTGCGTGGTCGATGTCCATAATTAGTTTAATGAATGGACGAATGTAGTTGAGAAAATTTCCAAAATCTCGAGGGATAGGAAGCTAGAGATGTCAGAAGCTCATCAAAGATGACAATAAGAGAATCATTGCTAATTTTGATGCCAAGGTTAAGAAACTGAAAATATCCTAGGCGAAAGCCGAGAAGAAAGCCGAGGAGGCCATCAAGGCACTCGAAGAAGAGCTGATTAAGCATCGGGATGAAATGAAGAAGGCTTTCCACCAAAATTATGCTCTGGTAGTGGAGAGGGATACCATAACTAGAAACGTGGCTAAGCTAAAAGGCAATCTAAAGTGTGAAAAAAAAGAAAATGATGACGCATTCCAACAAGCTCAGACTTATTGTGATGAGTTGCTCGATTCTAGGGAGGAAAAAGATAAAGCGCTCGAACGCATTAGAGACGTTGATGCACTTGTCAAAAAGAGGTTGAGGTCGTGGAATAGTAGGTAGAAGAACGTGTGATGGAGAAGTTTGAACTATTATTGTACCAGTACAATGCTAATGTGCTCAAATTCTAAACTCTGGAGTGGTTCAAACATGATTTTCCCAAAATCCTCGCCCCTCCCTAGAAGCGGATTGTTGAGGAAGAGAAAGCTTTCCTCGAAGGAGGCATGATGGATTTGGAGTAACCGAAGAAAGAATTATTGGTAGGAGATGAGCCCATGATTTTGAAGGATGATTGGTGTATTCACCATCCGAAGTTGGTCACAACAGCACAAAAATACTTTGGCGAAGTCTCCGGGTTGACGCTAGAAGTTGTCGCCACTGTCAGCCAAACACTTGGGCCCAAGCTACTAATGATTCAACCTTCGATCCCCGGTATGATCCGCAACATCCTCAAAGGCACAAGCCCGCCATTCTTCCACAGATTTCTGAGTGGAGCAACGGCGGTACTCCAGCCTGTATAAAACCCCAAACCAAAGAATGTATCTCATTGACTTTCCCTATATTCCAAAAAGTTAACCTGTTGTCGATTAACATACCAAATCTCTCTCTCTCACTATTTGTTTCTCAAGCTTCAAGTCAACCCCATATTGCTCCGCTTCCATCAAGGACTCTCGGTCGGGACTACAAGTGCTTGTAATAAAAACAGTTATTGTTAGCACCTCAATAATTATTCTAACCATCTCGGTTGAAGATACTCCTGGCCTTGACGAGCAGATGATTAATGCTTTGTTAGATGAAGGAGCCGGTGGGACTTAGGAAACTCAGATTGATGAAGATGTTGTTATTACTTGGGTCCCTGAGCCCCTATCAGGTCACACCACGCATGAGCTTAAGCAGAAACCTGGGAAAGAGATCTTCCTTGCTACAGAGATCAAGTAGGAGAAGATGGAAGCCATCCCTCCTCCAATATCCATCGCCTTCCCCAAGCATACTATCTTTTCTCAAGTCCATATTCCTCTGCCTGCGAGTGCTCAAAGCACACCCATAGGATCCTCATAAAGCATTCTACCCTCCATTCCTCCACCTGGGAGTGCTCAAACTGTGCATATTGGATCATCACAGAGCACTCCACCCAAAGGCAAAGGAAGCAAGGGAAAAAGAGGAAAGTGAAAAGATGAGGGCTCTAATGATGTATCTTTAAGTGCTAAGAAGAAGCAAAGAAGAACGAAGTCAAAAAAATGAGTGTCAGTTTGTTTTTTGCATATAGAATCTTTTTGGTTTTTGGCTGGCTTCGTTTAGGTTCGTCCATCCATTTTCTTTTCATTTTTAGTGTCAATAACACTTGTACTTAGTTCTCCAAATTTCATGTGAATAGTAAAGTTTTTTGTTTCATTAACTCCTTGTATGGATTTGTCTAAGTACTTAAGATTCCATTCGATGTACTTGCGATCTATTTCTTCTAGTTATTATTGCCAGACCAAATCCTTAGTTTGCTATGTTATTTTCTGGCCTTTCATCGCTTTTGCAAACGTAAAGTAATTGTTGAAGTGTCAAAATCTGGGCATTAGTTGGAGTTAACCACTTAGTATAATAGTTCAGTCATCCTTTTCCAAGATCATAATATCTGATGCACCGAACTTCATGCATAAATCTTAATTAACTCATTGAATTTCACACATCCTCGTCTAGAGTGCACAATTTTAATCGTCGTAACTCTAGGCATTAATTTAAATTTCATAAGCAAGATCTAGCCTTACGACGAGCATGGATCTTTGATTTAGCCTATTCTGAGCAAAGCACTAAGAGTTAGATGGTCTAGTCACATCCACTTTAGTTTATACTACATCCCAAATCCGAGGGCTAGAGTTGAGAGAGTGAATGGTTGTATCACGTTTATTTCGATTCACACTCCTACCCTGACATTAGGGGTGGAAGTTTATGCACGTACTATCATGTCACATCTGGTTTGAGTTTATACTCCTGCCCCTAATCTAAGGACAAGATTTGGCCAATTTACGGTCGGGTCAAGTCTATTTAGTTTATACTCCTGCCCTTAGTCTGAGCACAAGAGTTAGCAGATGGACAGTCGGATCACGTTCCATGATTTTATACTCCCACCCTTGATCCGAGGACAAGAGTCAGCAGATGGTGTTTGGATCACGTCCATTGAGTTTATACTCCTGCCCCTAATCCTAGGACAAGAGTTGGCCGGTATCTATCCCCAAATAGCAAGAAGAACTTTAGGGGTTCGATTATTAATCGAAGAAGTTTTGTTTGGCACCTAACTCTAGGTACCTGCACACCTACATTATTCATATACAGATTCATTTGAGTCTGTCAAGTCACAACTCTTAAGTAATGAAAAGACAGAGTCTTCGACTCGAAAAGCCGTTAAATGATTGAATCTGTCTTATTACACAAATCTTGCTAATTATAATTTATTTCTATGTGAAATAGTGTTGTAAGTGCTCGCTATTCCACGATCTCGAAAGCGGAATCCCATCTATCTTCGCTAGCTTAAAAGTTCCTCTTCCAAGCTTCTGCTCTTTTGCATCCGGACCTTCCTAAGTCGGATAAAAGTTTCCAGGGCTAGGGAAGATTTATGTCAGAGCCATGTTGCCAGCTTCGAAGGTCCGATTACTGACCTTAGTGTCATAATATCATGTGATTTGGTGTCGATGTGTAGTTTCCCTCAACTCAGCTATGTCGTGCTTCTCATCAATCATATCAAAGACTTTAGTTGGAGTTTGTCATTAGTCCATGGATTATAGTGAATCACTCAATGAGATGTTACTTCCATTTCAACCGAAATCATAGCCTCTGATTCATAGGCTATGGCAAATGGAGAGTGAACAGTTGTTGAGTAATGAGTTATTCGATAGCCTATTGTACCAATGGAAGTTCATCAGCCCACTTCCCTTTGGCCTTTTCCAACCTCTTCCTAAGAATGGACTTAGTAGTCTTATTCCCAGCTTTAATTTATCCATTCACCTGAGGATGTGCCACCATAGTAAATCTCTTCTCTATGCGGAGCTAGCGGTAGAAATCATTGAACCTGGTACTGTCAAATTGGGTCCCATTATCGGTAACTATTTCCTATAGAACTACAAAATGACAGATGATATTTCGGATAACAAAGTTGATCACTTTCTTTGTGGTGATCGTGCTCAACAGCTCTGCCTCAGCCCATTTGGTGAAGTAATAAATTGCAAGGATTGCGTACTTCGAACCGCCTTTAGATATCAGAAACACACTAATGATATCCATTCCTTGGACTGGAAATGACCAAGGACTAGCCATTTAAGTAATCTCTATTAGCAAGGCTCTTAAAACTTTAGCAAATCTCTGGCACATTGCATTTACGAGGGTAATTAGTTGTGTCTTGGTTGATAATCTTCCAAAAGTATCTATAGTAGAGGATTTTCTTAGCTAGGGTTTGCCCCCTAGTGTGGTCGCAACAGGCCCCTTCGTGAACCTGTTTCAAAACTCACGTGGCCTTGATGTGAGAAACACACCGAAGCATAGGAACAGAGAAACCTTTCCTGTAAAACGGTCCTTCTTGCATGGTATATCTCGAAGCTTGTCGAAGGAGTTTTTATTGTTCATTCCCTTTCCCTGAAAGGATTCATTTCTGCAAACAATATCCTATTAGAGCAATCCATGACTCCCTTTCTAGTTCAACTTCCAAGATACGATCGACATCCATCTGTTCGATGCTCAGAGTTGATAGTACATCCAAAAGGACTAGGCCTATGAGCTGCATATCTTTGGAACTAGCCAATTTAGCCAGTGGGTCGGCCTTCTTATTTTCCACTCTAGGAATATAAGTGATCATGTAATATTCAATGTTAGTGAGCAACTCAAGGACTCAATTCAGATAAGGAGCTATCCTCACCCCTTTTGCTTAAAACTCTTACTGAACTTGGCAAGCCTCCAGTTGGGAGTTGTAGAAAATATGCAAAATCTTTATTCCTAGTTCTTTGATGACTTTGAGTCCCAAAATCAAGGCCTCATATTCATCTTCGTTATTCGTCGGTGGGAAGTGGGTTTTAAGGTGTAACAGATTGCGTGTTCTTCGCGAGTGACAAGTACCACTCAGCATCGGAACACCATTCATTAGATGCACCATCCATGTACATCTTCTATCTAACATCTTTCTAGCCACTTCTCTCTAGAGGATCATCTCGTGCAGTGAATTCAACTATGAAATCCGCCAAGGACTAACCTTGGATTACTCTCCAAGGATGATAAGTTATGTCATACTGGCTCAATTAAATGTTCCATCTCAACATTCTTCCAAAATACTCAGGTCATTGCAAGGCTTGTCCCAAATGTTGGTTGGTAAGAACTTTGATCGGATGAGCTTGGAAATAAAGGCGGAGCTTTCTTGAAGCGATCAAAAGTCAATATGCGAGCTTTTCCGGCTTTGGATAGTTTTTTTTCAACGCCTACAACTGCTTACTGATGTAATAGATCGGTCGTTGGATGCGAGATTTCTCGCGTACAAGTGCCCTGCTGAAAGCATGCACTAATACTGCTAAGTATATAAACAAGTCCTCAACATCCACTGACTTTGAAAGGATGGGGTGTCTCTCCTAGTTATTCACTAAAGCTTGGAATGTGTCTTTACACTTGCGATTCCATTCGAAGTTACTTTTTCCTTTATTAATCACCTCAAAGAAAGGGATGCATTCATCTGTGGCTTTGGAAATGAACTAACTCGGTGCAGCAACCTTCCCATTCAAAATTTGGATCTCCTTAATCGTCTTCAGGGAATTGATCTACCTTAATGCCTCGATTTTCTTTGGATTGGCTTTCATCCTATGAGAGTTCACAATGAAGCCCAAGAATTTCCCTAATGCAATCTCGAAAGAGCATTTCAAGGGATTGAGCCTCATCATGTACGGAGGACAACAAACACATCCAACAGATCATCAACATGGTTTATTTAATGACGTGACTTTTCAAGCATGTCATCCATGTAAACTTCCACCAAGCATCCATTCTAATCTTTGAACATCTGGTTCACAAGCCTCTGGTAAGTAGCTCCTGCATTCTTCAGTCCAAAGGGTATAACCAGATAGCAATACAGTCCAAGGTCGGTAATGAAGCTGGTGCGTTCTTAATTTGGGACGTGCAATGAGATTTGGTTGTATCTAGAGTAAGCATCCATGAATAACCAGCTATCAAATCCAACAACTGATCAATCCTTGGGAGTAGGAAGCTTTCTTTGGGCACATCTTATTCAATGCAGAATAGTCAATGCATGTTCTCCACTTCCTTCTTGCTTTCCGTGCCAATACAGGTTTAGATACCCACTTCGAGTATAGGGCATCACGGATGAAACCATTGTCCTTCAGCTTATCCACCTCTTCTTTGAGTGCGGCGGATCTCTCCAAACACAATTGTGTCGTATCTATTTCATAGGAACACCTTTAGGATTTATATTCAGTGCATGGCTCACTATCTTAGACGAGATCCCATATATATCTGACTGTGTTCAGGCAAACACATACAGATTTGCCTAGATAAAACCAACTAACTCCATCATCACTCTTGCACCAAGCTGCGATCCAACCTTTAGGTCCCTATTCGGATCATCTTGTATGATTGGAATAGTGATTGTCAACTCGGCATGAGCTGCTCTTCTGCATTCTGGCTCTTTACGTTGGTCTATGTCATTGTGGAATTGACTGGACTGCCCAAGCTAGGGCTTGGGCTGTAGTTTCTGTGCATCCAAAGCCTTAATCTAGAGGGTCCCTTCTATATTTTTTCCTTTCTCTATTCGCCATGCCTCCTTTTTCTCAATGGCGTAGCATTCACGCCAGCCACTTGATCTCCTTGGCTAATCCCTACACATTCTCTATAGGAAACTTCAGAATCAGACACCAAGGTGTATAGCTGCTCTGAACTCAACCAAGGCTGATCGGCCAAGTAATGCATTGTAAGCTGAGTAAATATCCAACACCAAAAAAGGCATGACTCGCACTCGCTTGCGGTCACCCTCGCCAAGTACCATCGGTAATTCTACATATCCAATTAGCTCAATAGCCGTCCCGAGATTTCACATCCTTCTCTTCCAGCATCATTGGACCATAAGCTCTCTTGAATAAGATATTAATTGAACTCTCATAGTTAACCAACATCTTTCAAACAATAGCAGGACCAACTGTGGCTGTGACCACGAGTGGATCAATAGTTGGAGCTTCCGCTGCATTAGCATCTCTATTCCAAAAACAATATCATCAGTCATTATTCTTCTTTGTTACCGGAGCTCCATCCTAAATAGCATAGAAAATTTCAATCTCTTCATGTTTAATAGCACCAACATATCTGTCCATCTCTGCTAGATTTCTATCAGCAGGATGTGGCTAACCGATGATGGTATAACGACCCATCGTTTTTCTTGCTGCCTGAATGCATCAGCACCTGGCATAGCTTGCCCGCATTGGGAAGACGGCCCAGAGGCATTTGATTTTCCTTGCCTTCCATCCTACGGGGCTTTCACATATCAGTGTAATTTTTTCTTGTGTATCAACTCCAATCATATCCCATAAGTGTCTGCACTTGTTGGTAATGTGACCGCGAGTTTCATGGAATCTGTAGAACTTGCCAGACTTTTGATCCCAGTCGATTCTCTTGGGGCCGACTTTCTCTACTCCTTAGTGTTTTGTGTTGCCAGATAGATATTCTCTACCGGGTCTTTTAGTTCAATATAGCTATCGTACATAGGAGTCCTATACGATTTCTGTTATCTAGCTTCTCATTCTTAGCCTTATCATTATTTTATTTTCGATTAGTTTTTTGATTACCAACATTCATCCACACTCATAGAGTTTCCTCCAGATTTCTTTATGGAAACATTGCTTTGTATCACTTCATTCGAATTTCCAACACCGGTCCTCCGTGGATGTTTCTTTGCTTCCACTATGCGTAAGTATTCATTAGCCTTTCTATAGAAAGAATCCATCATTGATAGGGGCTTCTTTTCCAACCATCCCCAAACTCCATATCGGGGGTAAACCCATTAATCGACGCCATCAATACTATTTTATCCTTAGGATCTGTAACTTCTATCAAGGCCATGTAAAATCGATTCAAGAAATCGTTTAGCGACTCTCCCTTAACCTCAAAGGGGTTTGACAAAGATATCACATTCTTTGGACGTGCAATATGTAAAATGAATTATTCTATAAACTTCTTCAATAACTTAGCGAAAGATGATATGGACTTCATCAGAAGTCGAGTGAACCACATTATAGCTTCTCCTTCTAAGAAAATCGAAAAAAACAACATTTCATGGCATCGGAAACTCCGGCCAAATCCATGTGCCATTCATATCTCATGAAGTGCTTCTTAGGATCCGTCGTTCCTACGTACAACGACATTGTTGGCATTGTGAGTCTCCAAGGATATCTCCTACATTGAATGTTCTCTGTAAATGGATTTCGATTGGGAGAAATACACCATTCATCGTTACTCCTAAAATGATTTTTGCTAACAAGCCTCTTGATCATATCGTCCATGTAGTTTGTGTCATTAGGTTCGACTGAACGGTGGTAATCGGGCTCTGCTTCGTGTGTTCGTCTTGACGACCCTCTTGGTTTGGCTCTCGATACCTTGGTTCTTCAGCCTTTAAGAAATCCATTCATCCAATAGTCCCTATGTTTGATTTGCATGTGCAATGTCCTCAGCAACATCATGATTCTGTAGATTCTGACCACCACCAGTGCATCCTAAAGCCAATTCCATGCCGCCTTCCAAAGGATGGGCTATGGACCCATCATTGGAGGGATCATTACCGACCCTACCCCAAACTTGAGCCTGGGGCTTGTCCTTTTCCTTGGTACGATGTTTTAACGTTGTTCTAAGTCCTCCTCTACTTCCTATCCCTCCATCTTTGCCAGATGAGAAGGAACTTTCAAATGAAGAACTAGAGCCCCTTCTACTCGTTTTACAGCTATTTTGAGTTAGCGCATTCAACAATCTCAAGCTTTGTTGCATCATCTCATTCATCTCGTTCCAACTAGCTTGGAATCGATCTTCCATCTGCTTTATAATCCTATCCATCTCCATTCTGGTCACGATGTCAATTGGAGTCTAGATCTCCATTTGAGTTGGTTGAACAGCTCCATCTCCTTGTTGAGGATTCTGATGTTTAGCTTCAGTGGTAGCTTTGGAATTGGTAGAACGGTCTCTTGTTAAAGGGGCTATAGTAGAAAGTTTCTAGTAGATCTTTCCAAATCTAAGTTGTTGAATTAAAAGGTATAGAAATTGAATCTATCTCTTGGATATAGGAAACTCAATGTAGATGATTTATCCAAGTAGCCTAAGAATTTGAGTTTCTCAGTGAAAGCACCAAAATGTTTGAATAAAAATTAGGACAAACATCCATAAGCTTATGTAGGGAGTAAAATGTGGAGAAATAAATGAAAATGAGAAATAAATAAGACATAGTGGTTAATAGTGGTTCATCAAAGCTTGGCCTATGTCCACTTTAAGATTTTATTGATTATACTCTAATTAGAGACAGAAGTTCTTAGGGGCCGATATAACCATGACATTTAGATTTTTAGAATTACAAGAATATATAGTAGGGAAGAACTAGAGCCAAAAGATCTTCAAAAATGAACCTTATCCATTTATTTATAGAGGTTGGGAGCCTAATATCTTGCATAAAATACCTAATATCTTGCATAAAATATCTCCAAGCCGTTGACCAAATCTCCTACGAACATAAGGCCACATCACTAGGAAATAGGAGTAGATACTGATCTATAGGTAGGCCAAAATGTTTGCCCTTATCTCTTCATCTTGGCTCATCTTATTATTAGCTTTGTGAATCCATAGCTATCTGCACCGTATTAGCATGCTTCTAGGTCCAAATGGTAGAGTTCTGAAAGAACATAGTTGCAGCTTCAAGTGTTCATGGAGATCATGGAGAATTGCATTGAATCAACAAATCGATGGAAATAGGATTTCGGCATCAAGCAAGGTATGTAAGGAGAAGATGGGACCCATTTAAGGAGGAAATAGGACTTGGTACCGACCCATAGGGTAGGGCTAGTACCGACCCCTAACTTGGGTGAATTTGCTTTTGCCTTATTTTAGGTTATTTCGACTTTTGCCTTACGATTATGTCTAATGCTTGGTCTTTTGAAACTTGGGCTATCTCATTGGGCTTTCTGCCTTGATACCCCCAAGTTCAATTCATCCAGTCTATCCAAACATTACCTGGTCAAAAGGCTGGATAACAAGCAAGTTCCTACAAGAAGGTATGCATTGACCACCACAAGACGATAGCCGGATTTTAATATGTTCTTAATGAAGATGATTGAAGAATAGCGGAAAAAGAACTAAAGTTCAAAAGAAATGGCAAACAAAATCCATTTCTAAGTGGTCTTATGAGAAAGAATTTAATAAAAGATTTTAAATTTTCTTAAAATATTTGAAATGGTTTTCAAAGAATTTATTTAAAAATAAAAGAATTCCATCACTAAAAAGTTGTCATTCTTGAAAAACAAGTAAGTTCTAAATTTTTCACCACATAAAATATCTTTTAAAAATAGATTCTTGAAAAACTAAGAAATTTAGGAAATTTTAATCAAATGGGTTATTTAGAAAATTTTTAAGGGGAGCTAAAATCGATTGAACTAAATTTCCATGTAAACGGTTTTTGATAAAGAGTAGGCAGAAAGCAATAATCTCTCTCTATTTAAAGTAGATAGAAACTATGGCATGTGTTTGGCTCAATGATTTTTCAGTTTCTGTAAATTTCAATGTTTTAAAATTCATTTTAATGGTGGAAATGGAAATAGTGATTGTTTTAAATGGGGTAAGAGAATGGAAGGGTAAGAATACCCAATAGTGAAAATAGAAAGAATATTCCCGTATAAGGAAAATACGAAGAAGAATAATTGAAATAGATTTATACACAAAAATTAAATAGTTTCGTATTAATGGAGAAAATCCTAGCCACTAAAGCAGTAGAAAACACCCTATAATGATCAAATTAAGAAAACGACCAAATAAACGAGAAAAGGGCTATATAAGGAGAAGCAATTTTAGCAAAAGCAATTTAGATAGAAGAAATTTAAATAGTTGCAACAATAGGAAATTTAAATAGAAGTAACGTTAGAAATTTATATTAAAACAATCTAATTAGAAACAATGTAATAAATTAAATGAAAAACAAAGGAATAAGTATAGCTTCAATAAACATATGTAGTAGTTGCATGTATATTTTAAAAGTCCCTCTCATCTGCTATTGGAGTCTATACTAAGGTTGAAAGTGGAAATAGCATGATTAATAGGAAAACAATATATGAAAGTTGTCCTTGTCTACTCCAGTTTCTATTCTTTAAAGTTATAAAATACATTGTGAAATCATTATAACAATGCACGTTTGAAAATTGGTTGGCATAACAATTGAGTTTTTAATGCAGAACTTAATAAATGGTTGAGTTAAAAATCCTACCTTTTAAGAAGTAAATCTCTGTTGTAAAAAAAGGCCTTAAACAGAAAATTGATTTGATGACTGCTCAAGCCAAAAAACATGACTCTTGCTGTATAAAAAGAAGGAAATAATGTGTTGTTAAAAGAAGGGATCTTTTCAAACTAAACTTTTAACATTGACTTTTGAACATAATAAATACTAAATTATAGTTTTAAAAGTTATGACACTTACAGTTAAAGTTGGTTAAAATGAGAAGTTTCCATCGCTCTCTTTGGAGACCAAGCAATTGTTGAATTTATTAAAAAGTTTCTAACTTTATATTTTTAAAGATAAAAATTGGGTTAATTACTTCATGAATATTAAAATTAATGATTTTATAAAAAGAAGTAAAGGCCAAACAAAAATGATATGGACTAGATTGGGACGACAAGTTAGGGAAGAGAAGGGCTAAAATTATGAGAATAGTTACAATTGTTATAGTGATAGGAAGTGGAAACCTTAGGAAGGTTCTGAAATATCACATTTTGTTTGAGGAGGTTAATATTAAGGTAAAGTGATCTAAAAAGGGAAAGCTAAGAGACATCGACCTTACTTTATAAAGCAAGCCCCTGCTAAAGGAAATGAGCCATTGTTAATAAAGTTCTATATGTAGGCAACACATTAAGTCTAAACCACATGAATATCTTTTCCCACCATTAAAATTAGAATTTGGATATTTCTATAAACATATTAAAAATAGGGTCTATTACATGACATAAGTTATGAAATTGTAATTTTGAGGCTAAAAGACGATTTTAAAAAAGTAACGGTTGGTGAAATTCGAAATATTTACCTTACTAAAATAAACAGTAAAAATTTTTTTGTACATCTTCCATTAATTATGAGTAAGTTGAACCCTTTAAACTTTCTAAATAAAGCAGAGTAAGGTAAAAAAAGAGTACGTGGGTGGATAGTCAAGGTTTGACATTTGAGTTTCACAAATTGTACCTAATTAAAACTTTTTCTAAACTTTTAAATCTTTCTACTCTAGAAGGTTTAATTAAATGACTAATTTTAAAACTCACTTTTTTGGATACCAGTCAAGTCATGGTTCATACTAAAAAAAGAACAAATGGATTTTCTTTTGGAAAATTCTAATTTTTGGAAAGATATAATCAATTGCTATCTAAATGGTTTAGGAGTGTTGGTAAACATAATGCTTATAGTTAAAGGTTTTTTGAAAGGTCATATAAAAAAGAGATTACTAGTAAACATTTCAAGAATATTATAGATAGTTATCTTAAAACAATAAGACGATCTGTAAGTATATCATCAGATAAGTTAAGGCAACGAAAGGAATGACATCATTAGCAAAGAGTGGATATATTATACGAAGAAAGTTCTTACGATATTTAGCCAATTGTAACGACCCAGAATTTGACAACTTTAAATATAATATATAAAGTTATTTTAAATGTAAAATAGGTAAGGTTTATTATTCAAATGATATTAGATAGGATTTGGAAAGAGAAGTATACACAAAAATAGTAACATTTGCCTATATCGACAAAAGTGACAAAATGCTGATTTCAGAAAAGTACGTTTCAATGGTTAAATAAATTATCTTAATTAATTTATAATGTTTTTATATTTTTAAATAGCATAATACAAATTTATTTTTAAATTTTATTTACATAAATAAATAGTTTAGGTAAACGTCAAAATGTGACCATAAAACATTTTCTAGAAAAACGATGTTTTGACGATTAAAAGTTGTCGCAACGTCGTCGCACCTTTATTTTCTTATATAGGAATATATATTTAAATAGTGTAACTATTAATTAATTCACTAAATATGTTTACTTTCACTAAATAAGATTAGAAAACTTCTAGAAGTCATTAGTAAAAGTAAGTAAGAATTTACAAGAGAAGTAAACATCAAATCACATCAAATCAAATCCAACACAATTATGATATTCTTTACTTAATCTTTGAGTGACTAAAACATAAAGTAAGGATGTGAAAGATTATGTTAAATATTTAAAAAATATAAATTACTTTAGGTTAAAGTAATGTTAGTTTGGTAATTTAGTAAGAGGATATTTTGATAAATTCACCACTTCTTTCTTTTTCTATAAATACCCACCTCCTTATCTCATTTCATTCAAATTTTATTCTTCTTCTTTTCTCAAGCTTCTTCATCTTCTTCCTCTTCTCTTTAATTACTTCCAAGCCATACAAAAAAAATTAGAAAGAAATAATTTCAAAATATTTTCAAAATATTCAAAAGAAATCAATGTTCATCATCTTCAAATCAAACTCCTCTTTCCTTCATATTTTACCTCTTCTTCTCTCGGCCATAATTTCTTAAAAACCGAATAAAAATGAAAAATTATTTTTCAAATCATGTAGTTTTCCATTGGCTACAACTTTCATGTTGACCGCTTTATCTCATTCTAAAGTTAACTATGTCAAAAATACTTTTCTTTCCAGTGCATTTTCTGGTCCAGTTTTTTAGCCAGAGAATAGGTTATTTTGTTTTGATCATAACTTGATCGTAAAGATCAAAATTAAGAAATTATTTTATTGAAACCATATAAAATTCTAGTAGCTACAACTTTAATGTTGATAACTTTTTCCAGTTTTGAAGTTTGCTATACCTAAAACTCAATTCTTTGAAGTGTATTTTCGGGCTTCATTTTTGTCAATCCAACAATACCTCTTCTTCATTCTGTCATGTCTTCCTCAAAAATACTTGGATTCAAATGATTATTTTTTTAAAATTCAATAGAAAATAATTTACAACAACTTTTCAGTTAACAAGTTTTTCAAATTTTATGCGTAAGAGAGTCAAAAACAAGAGAGAAATGACCCATTTTTCGGATCTAAATCTTGGGAATTCAAGTTTAAAGCTCTATCGCTTCTTCTCTATATTTTTGGCCAACCTCCATCTTAAGCCCCGGCCAAGCTATTGGAAAGGAGAGGGTGTTGTTTGCTAGTGTTTAATGGAGTAAAACTTATTATGAAGTGTTGGTTGATTAGAATTTTGGTAGGAAGTAAATCGCTTTGGTTTATGGTGTGAAACTCTATTTAGCATCTCTATTTATATATGTACATGTTTGATGATGTGTTATGATTACTATGAATGTTTATATATGTTTTGATGATCAAGTATTAATTGTTTGATGTGATTGTTAAATTGTTTTACCAAATCACGTTAATACACATCGATAAGCACAAAGGAAATTACTTTCCTTTTGAAAATGAAATGGTGTATATGGAATGCTCAAACCTTTTGAAAATAGTTTAAAATGATTTAGAAACGTTTTATAAACATTTAAATGTGTTTTCAAGAAGTTTAAAAAGAAATTGAAAAACAAGTCAAAACTATGCGCGTCGTGCAACGGCAGTTCGCGATTTCGCGCCATAAAAGTTAAATGTGTGTACAAAGTGAAATATAACTCGGAATTTTTTGAGATAAGAATTCTGGTCTATTATATTCATAGGTTTTCAATGAAGAAATAAAATCAAGATTTCAACGAGTAGATTTTGAAATATGTCCAAAATAATTTTCTAAAAACATCGCGGTTTTGTTGTTCGAAATCCAAAATGGGATTTATTTATAAATAATATTTTTAAATGATGAAAAATATGAAATAAATTTGATAAATCTATTAAAATGGTTTAAAAGATATTTGGAATGAAAATATGAATTTTCAAATATTAAAAAGTTGTTTAAATCAAATAAACTTATATAGCGCTCTCTGTAGTACTTTTATGCTGCGAATTCTATAGCATTTTGAATATGAGTTTAAACATAATGATATTTTCTATAATTAGGTATGAATTTTTTAGAAGAAGAATTAAGTGTTTTAAATGATTATTTGGAAGTTTAATTAATCATTTCTAAAATGAAGATTAATAACTGAGTATGCAGAAATGACTAGTACATTTGTCCCGCCTGTGAGACCTGGGAATGTAAACAAGGTGTTTAACTATGGTTAGGGATGGAGCAACCAGTGCCTTGAACTTACCTGGCCTAAATTTTCTCTTCTTAGGCGATGGATGGAACATATCGAAAGGAAAGCCCGGATGCTCTAAATTCTAAGATAAAGGAAAAGAAATAAATACTTTGAATTTATTATAAATGGTCTATATATAAGATTTATAAAATTGATATTTTATAAATAAAAGTTATCGAATTATAAAAGTATTTTATAAATATTAAATGGGATTGTAATCAAATTTATATATGGGTTTGCAATTGAAATTTAGAAAAGAATTTATAATGGATTTTATAAATAATAAGATTTGAAAGGAATGAATTTGTAAATAAGAGTTTTATAAGTAATTAAATTATAATTGGATTTTGACTTATAAGTGAGATATAAATGGAATTTGTTAGTAAAGAAATTTTATATACGGAAGTTTATAAATATAAAGGGAATTTATAAACACTGTTTTGTAAATCTAAAATCAATTTAATTTGATAAGTTAAATGTGGAAGTTTATTAAAGGAATTATATTCGTGATTTTGGACAATGAATAATCCTTTAAATTAAATGGATGTTTTGGAAAGTGATATTATAAAAGGGAAAAATTTCCCTGAATTAAAAGTTAAGAAAGAAAATATTTGATTAAGATTTAATGAATGATTTGGAAAGGTTTTCCTAAGTAAAAGAGAAAATGATTTGGAATTATTCCAGTATTGATGAAAAGTTTAAATAAACCAAATGATTAGATAAATGAGGCTTAATTATTCCATATACATGTGAAAATAAAATGGAATAACTTGAAAATAATATATCTAAGAAAGATATTTGATTTGAGAAAAGATGAAGTAATTGATTGATGATTGATATCCACGTATGAACTTAATGTCTTTTAAAGCGATGATTGGCTTCAAAGGAACCAGAGTCGGATTTGGATGATTCCTATCCAAAAATCACTTCGAACCAATGTATACATTCGAAAGTGAAGACATGTTGCAGATGATGATTATTGAAGACCGTGGATCTTCATAGCGTAAGGACTGCTTGTTGAACATGCTCTGCGTCGCTCCCATTATAGAGTTATTTATAGCAGTGGTCTCCCCGTTGTGGAGATTTTTCGGATTGCAAGGACTACTCGCTACTAGTGGTAGTAGAAGAGTGCCTTTGGTTTTGTTCAGTACCAGAACGAACTTTTATGGATGTTTATCTGACATTGTATTCTAAATCACATTTGAGTGGTTTCTATAAGTGTATATTAGTTGGTGGCGGAGAAGACAACTTCTTCTTGCTTAACACCCTTTCCCGAGACATATGAGCTCAGGTAGTTATAAAAATCAGTCATGTGACATGGAATGACATTGTGACATTCAAAGTGGAACTTATTATGATCAAAGCGTGGTTTTGTATGAAAAGCGTGGCTTTGAAGAAATTGATCGTAGCTTCGCGAGCTTCACACCCCGGTTATGATGGGATACTATGTGGTCTAACAGACACAAATTTAGAATAAGTGAGTATGTATGGTGGTTTCAAATACGTTTGGCCCTTTAGGGGATACGTCCCTCAAGGCATTATTGCCCCCATTTTGATAAAGTGGTTAGCTTGAGAAAAGCAGGGAACTACCGGTTATCAGTGGTAGTATAGCAAGTATAGTTCCAAGTGACTAGTTTAAGAAAAGCAATTAAGGCACCATGGGAACTATGTTTGTTATGCGTGGATCAGAGAAAAGGTCACTAGTTCCCTATCATGTTGGAAATCCAATCCCAATACGAGATTTATGGTTTTGATTGTATTCCCAAAATAGTTGTAATGACTTGAAAACATTTCAGCTACCCCCCTTTTGGTATCATATATTCCGTTCATTATATTCCGTTGACCCAGTCTAGATACATTACCTTAGACTTAGTCCACATATTGATACCTTATTTGAATAAGTTTATTTGCAAATGTTTTCAAAGAGACGCCATTAGAAATAATATCGAAGGTTTTGATATAAAAGTGTTTTGGTTATCATAAGGTAAAAACCCGTCTGTGTTTTTGTATGGGTGTGGTCTTATGAGATACCCTTCTTTTCAAGATTTTGATGGCAACGTCATTTTAAATTTCGAGTATCTCACGTTGGTTTATCAAGCCTGATCCGGGTATTTTCAATACTCGGGTCAGATCCGAGTAGTTACAGGTTGAGTTGAAGACGGTTGGAGTTTCCAGAGGAGAGCTGGAGATCTTCATCATCGTATGGATGTATTCTATTATCCGCTACATCTAGTGCATTTGTTTTGTTGTTTGTCAGCATTTGTAAGGGCAGTTGTTATAACTATCCAAGCTAAATCTAGGTTAGACTTTGATATTGTATTAAAAAATTTCCGCTGTAAAGATTATTGTTGAAGTAATATATGTTATTCCATTCATGCGAGATTCTGTTCTGTCTTTATTTTTCTTTCTATCCTTAATAATCTGCTTATTCGTACAATTTGAGTTGGACATGTGTTGTTTATTGTCGATTCAAAGGGTATGGAAAAATAGGCCATTAAATTTGGTATCAAAGCTGAAGGTTAAGCGAGAACCTTGGCTTTGGTTGGGTAAAGACTCATCAGATATAGGGTTAGTAATACCCAGGATGAGTAACTCATTAGAGATAGGGTTAGTAACACCCTAGAATGAGTTTGAGTGCATTATATATGAGCGCGTATTTGTTAGTGACTAATAAATTATTTTGTGTCGATTTATCTATTGAGTGATTTATGGATTCTGATCGATGCGTCTGATCACCGTTATCGATGAGGGTTCCTAAACATTTAAACAAGGTGAACCGACACACTGATTTTGAAAAGATTGGTAAATGAAATAATTCACGTAGGATTATATTTTGAATATGATGTATATATTTTGAAAAGTTATATAGTTAGAAATCAAGATTAATGAAATTTAAATATGAACATCTTGTGATTAGAATTTCACAGTTTGACTATACGGTGTTTCATAAAGATAATAGATAAGCAAGAAATCTGATAAGGGAATTAAGATCTTTAATACCTATTCCAAAATAATAAATTAAGAAATGATAATTTAAATTCGAGTAAAAGAATTGTGGAAATTAAATGAAGTTACTTAATATAAGATAAAATGAATTTATAAGATAGGCTTTACAAAGTAATCTCTAAAGGATTTTGAAAATGGTATTATTTCAAATATAAAAAGGTATTTTATGATAACTAATTCGGTTGGCTCGAAAATAAACTAAAAATGGGCAAGAGATGTGTTCGGATGGTAAACACTTCTCTTAAGTATTACACTTCTTGTTAAGAGGATATATGACACTATTGGTAGTACCCAGTTCCTTAGATTATTTTGGAGTTACTCGATCTATATAATTTTCTTAAGTTAGAAGAAATAATGTGAATCATTGATTAGTAATCTTTATAAAAGTGTCTAAACTAAGGATAAATTGGAATCACTAATTGATAAGATAAAGCGGAATTCTCGACGATTATGGACAGTCGAAAATTTCTGAGTCATACATAGCTCAGAGCTAAGAAATTAAGGAAAACTTTTGGTAAAAGATTGTGAAACATTCTGAGTAAATGAAATTGGATTAGTATAATTTATAAATATAATTACAAACAAAAAGGAAATTATAACCTAAAAAATATTTTATTAATGCGTTCCGCCATTAATTAAGGATTTGGACTTAAGTCTTTAAAATATGATTGATTTGCATAAGTTATAAGATGTAATAAACTTAAGTAATAGTTTTACGAATGATTTATAAATAACAATAGTATTAACGGAAATATACCGAGTTAAAAGATTGTGGGAATTTTTTTTTTGTACAGATAAATTATCTTTTGAGTGAAAATGGTTTCTTTAGGATATTTTCCTTTAATAAAAATATTTGGAAATAAATAATTAAAGGGATTATATAAAGAAGCACATTTATAAAGTGTTTGAGCTTAAGATAAAGTTTTTATTAAAGTTTTGAGAGGTAATAAATACATATATGTAGATCATTTCGTCACACAAATGTTGATTTAATATTCGAGTATAGAACTTCAAGGGTGTTTACACTGGTCCGAAAAAGGATTTATCACTCGATTTCATGACGACAAACATTGATGATGATGTTGGTTAGGTACTTTATTATTCTATCATAGTTTAGCACTACGCAAGGAAAGCAAAGGTTTCTGAGCAAAGAGCCTAATTAAAGTCCGCTAGAGGATCGAAGGAATACTAGTTCAAAAATGAAGTTGTGTATTCGAATAAGATATTTCATATGGATGTTCTGTGTATATTATATGGAATTAAATTTAAAGATATGTTTTAGGTAAACTTTTGTTTGGGTAATTTCGAGGACCAAATTCTTTTAAGTGGGGGAGAATGTAACGACCCAGAATTTGACCACTTTAAAATATAATATATAAAGTGATCTTAAATGTAAAATAGGTCAGGTTTTATTATTCAAACAATATAAGATAGGATTTGGAAAGAGAAGTATACACAAAAATAGTAACATTTACGTATATCGACAAAAGTGACAAAACGCTGATTTCAGAAAAGTATGTTTCAATGGTTAAATAAATTATATTAATTAATTTATGAGTGTTTATATTTTTAAATAGCATTATACAAATATATTTTTAAATTTGTTTTACATAAATAAATAGTTTAACTAAAACGTCAAAATGTGACCGTAAAATATTTTGTCGAAAAACGACGTTTTGTCGATTAAAAGTTGTCGCAACATCATCGCACCTTTATTTTATTATATAGAAACATATATTTAAATAGTGTAAGTATTAATTAATTCACTAAACATGTTTACTTTTACTAAATAAGATTAGAAAACTTCTAGAAGTTATTAGTAAAAGTAAGTAAGAATTTACAAAAGTAAGAAAAAGTAAACATCAAATCACATCAAATCAAAGCCAGCATAATTATGGTATTCTACTTAATCTTTAAGTGACTAAGACAAAAAGGAAGGATGTGAAAGATGATGTTAAGTATTGAAAAAGTGTAGATTGTTTTAGGTTAAAGTAAGGTTAGTTTGGTAATTTAGTAAGAGGTTATTTTGGTAAATTTACCACTTCTTTCTTTTTCTATAAATACCCACCTCCTTCTCTCATTTCGTTCAAATTTTCATCTTCTTCTTTTCTCAATCCCTTCATCTTCTTCCTCTTCTCTTTAATAAATTTCAAGCCATAGAAAAAATTAGAAATAAATAATGTCAAAATATTTCCAAAATATTCAAAGGAAATCAATGTTCATCATCTTCAAATCAAACTCTTCCTTCATATTTTACCTCTTCTTCTCTCAATCATAATTTCTTAAAAACCGAATCAAAATTAAAATTTCATTTTTCAAATCATTTATTTTTCCATTGGCTACATCTTTCATGTTGACCACTTTATCTCATTCTAAAGTAAACTATGTCAAAAATACATTTCTTTCCAGTGCATTTTCTGGCCCAATTTTTAAGCCAGAAGGTCATTATGTTTTGATCATAACTTGAACAAAAAAGATCCAGATTAAGAAATTAATTTTTTGAAAGCATATAAAATTCCAGTGGCTACAATTTTATTGTTGATTATGTTTTCCTGTTTGGATGTTTTCTTTACCTGAAACTCAATTCTTTGAAGTGTATTTTCAGGCTTTATTTTTGTCAATCCAACGATACCTCTTCTTCATTCTATCATATCTCCCTCAAAACCACTTGGATTTATTCTTTTTTTCAAATTCAATAGAAAAGAAATTGCAACAAATTTTGAGTTAACAGGTTTTTCAATTTTTGTGAGTAAGAGAGTCAAAAACAAGAGAGAAAATGACCCATTCTTCGGATCTAAATCTTGGGAATTCAAGTTTAAAGCTCTATCGCTTCTTCTCTATATTTTCGGCCAAGCTCCATCTTAAGCCTCGGCCAAGCTATTGCAAGGGAGAGGGTGTTGTTTTCTAGTGTTTAATGGAGTAGGAATTTACTTGTGAAATGTTGGTTATTAGAATGTTGGTAGGAAGTTAATCGCTTTGGTTTATGGTGAGAAACTCTATTTAGCATCTCTGTTTATATATATACATGTTTGACGATGTGTTAAGATTGCTATGAATATTTGTATATGTTTTGATCATCAAGTGTTGATTGTTTGATGTGATTGTTAAATTGTTTTACCAAGTCACGTTGATACATGTCGATAAGTACAAAGGACATTACTTTCCTTTTGAAAATGAAATGGTGTATATGTGTAACGACCCGTAAATTTTCGATAATTAAAATAGCTAATTTAATAAGATTTCGTGATTTAATGTTAGAAAAACAAAATTTGTAATTCGTTTAGAATAATAATAACTGGAATGAATTGCAACAATAATTATCCAAGTAATTATTTATAGATTGAATGGAGTTCCAATCTAATTGAATTGACTCAAATGTTATAACTTGGTTATAAGAGAATATATGGAAAAACAAATGTAAATAAGTGAATAAGAATTGTGAATTATTTAGGTAGAAATACAAATTTAATAGATGGGTTTCGAAGATTTGAATAGTAATAAGTATTGAAAAATAAATGCTACTTAGTGAATTCCTCTGCAATCAATAGTTGGATAGGATAATAAACGTTGAATGCATTGGATATAATAGAGTAATTGATTGATAAGTAAAATCTATTTTAAATCAAATAATTGAATATTGAACATGTAAATTGTTTAAAGTAAATATTTAAAACTTATTGAATAATTGAATAACTGTAAAATGGAAATAGTGTTCTAAGATGTGAATTGGTTTTAAAAGTTGAATCTTATAAGTTCAATTTCAAATATTTCAAAGGATAATGAATTATTGGATAATCAAAAATTGTTTAAATTTAATATTTGGAATTTATTGAATAATGGAATAACGAGTTTAATATGATTAAAAATGATTTGTGAAATTTTATTTTATCATATTAAAGTTAGAATGATGTTGTAGAACTTTTAAAATCGAATTAAAAGTAAATTTGTGAAAATTGAATATTTTAATATTTAATTGACGAGTTAAAATAGTGATTTTTCAAACAGTCTCAGATTTCGACGAAACCAGTTTCATCGGATCCGTAATGTCATATTATTATAAGATTTCAAATTTCATGTCAATCGGATTTGCCGTTTGTCCGGGGCAAGCCAAAACGCATAGAAATTTGTTTAATCGGTTTAATTTAAATTTGATCGTTTATAACTCGCACATAATATCGAATTAGCCTCCGAAACCCATTCCATTATGTTCGGAACGCGGGGTAAACCTTAGAAACGCCTGTCGGCACGCTTCGTTTGGAGCTCAGAAAATTTTCGGTGAATAGTGTTTTTGCAATTTTCTATATAAGGACCTCTCTACTTCACTTTTGCAACCAAACCAAACCCTAACCCTGGTTTCTGAAGCCAGCCGCCACTATCATTTTCAATGGCCAGTAATTGTCGAACTTCCTCCTCTATTATCTCCAAATCTACAAACAATTAGCAAAAGCCATCAACAACAAAGTTGTAGAGGGCATCAAGATCTAGCTATCCAACGGTGGACATCGGAAACGGAGCCACGGATCGACGGGAAATCATGGTCAAAGCTGCTGCGTTTTTCACGCAATTCGAGGCAGAGGGGGCCGGGTCTGGCCGCACTCACGGCATAGGTGGCTCTGGTAATGGGCTTCGTGGTGGCGCTAGCTGATCGTTCTGGAAGTCGACGAGGTGGTCGTGATAATTGCTTGAAAATCAACGGCTAATGGGTTTGCATATGTGAATTGTCACGTTGAGGAACAAGTGATGAGGGATGGCTCAGATCTGAAGATGCTGAAATCAATGGCCAGGATGGAGTTGAGGGTTTGATATTTAAAATAAAAGCTGAAATTGTATATTAAAATTCGTATAAACTTTAAAATAGCATAACTTTTTCATACGAGGTCGAAAACGCACGAAACTTTTTGCGTTGGAATCGTATTGACGAGCACTATGCTATGAAATTTGATTGGAGTCATTTGGAGATAGTGAAAATTTTGGGTAAAATTAAACGCTCGTTTAATTTTATTTGAAATAAAACGCTGGAACTGCATTGAAATCAAGGTGAGTGTTTATAACGCTCACAACGTACTGAATATCTTTATGCTAGTTAAATTTGACATTATGAAGTGTTATGAATTTTATTTGTCGTTGTTTGATAAAACTTAATTGTCGTATAGATTGTCATTTGAATTAACCGTTGAAATTTAAATTGACAGTTAGATTGAAATTAAAATTAAATTGCGATTGAATTACCTGACATTGATAACTATGAAATTAGCATGAATTATATTGTCTATTGGATGATGTATTTCGATGGATGCTATTGGTTGATATTTATATGTTTGGATGTTTATTTGCTTATATATATCCTGTTATGCATACATATGAAACTGTGATTTGATTTAAGTGATATATATTCATCCCTGACATTTAATTGAAATAAATAATTACTTGGCCATAGGATAGAAAATTATATACGGACACTGAATTGGCTAAATTAATAATTTTTAAAATCGTTGATTTGAAATTTATTTAAATGTTTTGATTTAAAAGTTATGAATAGAAATCAATTTATAGAAATCGAATTTATCGAAAATTGAGTTTAGAATGTTGAAATAAATTTTGGTTAAAAGAAATTGTTAAATAATTTAAGTTGAGACTTTGAAATTAAAAATTGGGATATGATTGAATTTCTAAAATTTATTTGTTTTAAAGATTGAACATTATTTCGCGCTTCGAGTATTACTAAGTAAAAGCGATATAAAAATGATATTTTGAAATTGAGCTAGAAATTGAATCATATTGAAATTTGGATTTAAACTTGAATATCGTTGGATAATTTTATTAAGTGTTATAAATCGATATTTTGAAAAATCAAGCTCCAAATCGATATAAATTGAAATTGAATTAATTGAAAGTAAATATAAAATTGAATAAATTTAAAGCCAAAGTTGACGTTGATTGAATCGAAATCGAAATTGAATCAGTAGAAGGGAAATTGAAATTATTTTAAATTGGGAAGTTATCGAAATGGTTTGGTTTTGAAGCTGTTTTATTTTGTTTTCCAAATTACTCGGTTATATAAACCATTTTTGAATACTTAAACTATTTTAATCTATTTTAAATCTACTTAACCCAATTTAAATTATTTTAAACTAATTTATCTATTTTAAATCCATTTTAAGACTTTAAGTATTTTTAACTACTTTAATTATTTAAACTGCTTTTAAACTACTTAAAACTATTTTCTAAAATTCTAAGCTGGTCAATAAGGTGAAATGTTTATATTTAAATCTTGAATTTAAATACGAATTGGGTTAAATGAAGTTGCAACCTAAATTGAAATTCGAAATGATTTTGAAATCGAAATGAGATATTGATGCGAAAAATGATTTTTTTGAAACGGAATCTTACATTTGAATAGATACGATGATATTTGAAATGGATTTGATTTTTGAAGCGAATATGATGTTTTGATATCAATTATGAATCGATTTGAAATGTAAAAGAGCCAACGGTGTAATGATACGTAGTTATTAAAGAGACCGGGATCGGATATGGACATACACTCTATCGATACTGAAAACCACTTTAATAACTTGTATACGCGGAGTGTTGATCCAGAATGAAGTGGATGGTTTGGTGAACGCGTTGATTGAAGAAAGAGAGCGATATTGGATGACCCCTGACATGACTAAAACAGGAGCCGTGCCGGGCCATTAAGGTTCGCCATCTCTAGCGGACACACTTCTTCGATACCATATCTATTACATTTGTGATTCGATTTGGGTGCACCCCTTGATTTGAGAGTGTTGTTTCGCGGTGTTGGGGTAGCTGCTGGCTATGCTCAACATCAGTCCGGATCACGCAACTACTAGTATCCTAGTTAGTATTGCCTCATGTACCTTGTCATACTGATTATCCTATTCATGACCACTACGTTATGTTTTGTGTTATACCTATGGGGTACCCTCTGATAACCACCAGTTTACGGGGGGGCTTACGGTGCTATATAGACTATGGCATTATAAAAATGTGTTAAGGGGGATTATGGTAATGCCTTATCACTATTTTGATACTTTATATTACTGATAGGCATTATCTACTTAGCGTACATTACTACATAGTAGATAGTTTAATGGATCCTTAAGAGATGGAAAATCCCGTAACACCTCTTAAGTTATTGCACGCACTTTTGACACTGGATATGAGATGTCAAACCCCGTAAACATCTCTAACGCCGTTACACTCATATTTATTTACGATTGATTTAACTTTCATAAGGATATTTTAGTCTTGACTCGAGTGTTTTGTTTTTTATTACGCTCGGGTCAGTCCTGAGTTTTTCAAATTTTTGAAGATCTATTCTGGAGGATGAAGGCGAAGATTTGGTATACTATTACTCTTATTACCCTTGCATCATGCTATCTGCCGCATTATTTTAATTGTTCTGTTGTATATGTATAACTCTGATAAATGTTGTATAAATAATTTTCAAGGTATAGTAAACAGCTTCATGAACTGTTTATTTGACTATTATATTTTATCGTTCCGCTGCGAGATTCTGTGTTGTTTCATTTCCTTTATTTCTCTTTCTTTTCTTTTATTATTTACCCCAATAACCATCTGCCCTTTTGAATGGTTTGAAATCGGCATGTGTATTTGATCGTCGGTTTAAACTGTCCAAAAGGCGGGTCGTTACAGTTGGTATCAGAGCTTTGGTTTAGCGATAACCTTAGCTTTGTGGGTCTGACTCTTTATAAATAGGGTAGTAATACCCTATGATGAGTCGTTGAGTGTATACATATGAGAGAGCGTATTTGTTAGTGATATAAAATGTTTTATATTGTGTCGGTTGATTTGTTGAGTGGCTTATGGATTCTGGTCAATACGAGTAATTAACGTCATTGATAGGGATCTCTAAACACTTAAACAGAATAATTCGACATAGTATTGTTTTGAAATTGGGTAAATAAAATAATTTTGCTAAAATTATATTTTGTATATAAAGAAAAATTTCAGAAATTAGTGTGACTTATCTAGCTTACCTGGTTGTTAGGAATGATAATATGTGTTATTATCATAAATTGGATAGTGTAATTTAATAAATAAGGTGAATTACAAAATGAACAATGATAAAAAACTTCGAGATTGTTTTAAGAAAGAAAATCCTATAAGAATATTTTATAAAGGTGACTTATAAATTAAAATAGATTTAAATTGGAAATATTGAATTTAAGACCTGGAGATTTTGAAAAATGGTTTTAAAAGCTTTGAAGAAATATATAGTAATATTAGTTGGAAATTGTTTATGGAAGTATTTTTAAAGGATTTTAAAAAGGAATAAAATTCAGTACTCCACTCTTATGTCGCTGGAAGATAAATTTCGGTGATGACTGCGCAGCATCATCAACGTTCATTTTCGAGTCTCAAAGTGGGAAGACTTCTAAGAAGCTTTTCTTTTCTTCGAAATTATTTTGGGTAAATGAGTTTTGGTTCAAACTCCAAAGGTATGATTTGATACATTAAAGATATAAGTGTACATGTTTATTTCAAATGATTTGAAAAGAACCGGGCATTTAAATTTCTAAGTTATGTTAATTAGTAATTTTCAAATTATTTGAATGAAATGTGAATAACCTGAATTTATAAAATAAGAGGATTAAGATATCTAAGCTATTGTTTGGGAAAACTTTAAAGTTGAAAGGTAAAGAGGATTTAAACAAATTAAATTTGTGAACATTGTAATTAAGTAAAATGAAATTCTATAAATTTGTATAATAACAAATTGGCATTCTCAGAACATATAATATGACTTGCCAAATATTAAGAAGTTGAAATGATGTTTTGGATATGTAATGAGATACTGTACAAGTAAACAGAACTTGGAAATAATTTAAGTATACAAGTAAGGAAAACTCAGAAGGAATTAAAATGTATATAAATGGAAAATTTGGTTGTGATAAAAATTATAAAAACTTAAATATAGCATGAAATGATGAATGGATAAACGGAACAAGTAAGTGAACTTAAGAAAAGGCCATTGAGTCAAGCAATGTCTTTGTAAACTGGTTGTAAAATTAAATATAAATTTGCAACAAAAAAGAAAAATATGTGAAAATAAATTTATAACTTTTGAGATAACTATAAACTAAGAAAAGTCATATATAAGAAGATTATACTTTTATGGAATGACTATAAATTAAAGTGATGATTAATAAAATGTTCCGCAAATAAATTGGTTATTAACTGAAACTGAATATGAAGTAAATGTAAACAAGAGAATTTGGTATGGCTAAGAATCAATTGGAATTGAAAGAGATAAACCAAATCGAATGTAAAATTAATAATTTGGTTATGTTGGGAATGATTTGGTTGTTATATGATTGTTAGTTGATTGTATATAATTCATTAAGTGTTAATGAAATTGAAAGCTATAAATCATTGAAATCAAATTGGAAGTTAAATGAATTTAAATAGAATTTAATTTGATTCAAATTGGAAGTGAACTAATGTAAATATAAATTAGTGAATGTTAACTAATTGAATTGAGAACGAATGTTAGTAAAATCCAACATTAATGAATCAACTGAGATTAAAAATTTAAAACCAAGTCAATAAATATTAATGAGAAGTGAATTTGTATTGATTGGTTATGGATTTGTAGGATGATTGTTGGATGCATTTGTTGTTTTGTTTCATTTGCTATGTTGACACATGTAGTTGTTATGTTGCTATATGATGTATATTGATATTATTTTCATATATGCATATTTCTCATGGTTTGTTGAGTGTTTAGTAGGTGCGGATTGCGCTTGCTTCGCATTTGGAGCTCGCTTTGGCGCTATATTAGCCGTATATGCTCGCTAATAATATATAAGGTACATATCTCGGATTACATACCGTACTTTTACACTTTTTTCCCTGCGGGATGCCTCATCACTTGATGAGATGTATATTTGTGATATATACACTGTCATTTTCTTTTTCGATCGAGCGGCGCAACGGAGACTCTGCCGATTTTTTTCGTAAATTCGGGTGTTAGAAAATTTTCGAGTTTTAAAATTTTTTATAACTTGTTTCGATAACTAACTTTTAAAGTTAGAAAGCCGTTCAGAGTAACTTAGTGGAAGCGTAGTTATGACTTTATAAATGGAATTTCATTGTTTTATAAGTTGGTAACTTTGAATAAAATATATCTAATGTTGAATTCTATACTTAGTTCCTTTTCCATTCTTTTTTCCTTTTCGGGGACGAAAAGTTTTGAGTGGGGGAGAGTGTAACGACCCGTAAATTTTCGATAATTAAAATAGCTAATTTAATAAGATTTCGTGATTTAATGTTAGAAGAAAAAAAATTTGTAATTCGTTTGGAATAATAATAACTGGAATGAGTTGCAACAATAATTATCCAAGTAATTATTTATAGATTGAATGGAGTTCCAATCTAATTGAATTGACTCAAATGTTATAACTTGGTTATAAGGGAATATATGGAAAAACAAATGTAAATAAGTGAATAAGAATTGTGAATTATTTAGGTAGAAATACAAATTTAATAGATGGGTTTCGAAGATTTGAATAGTAATAAGTATTGGAAAATAAATGCTACTTAGTGAATGCCTTTGCAATCAATAGTTGGATAGGATAATAAATGTTGAATGCATTGGGTATAATAGAGTAATTGATTGATAAGTAAAATCTATTTAAAATCAAATAATTGAATATTGAACAGGTAAATTGTTTAAAGTAAATATTTAAAACTTATTGAATAATTGAATAACTGTAAAATAGAAATAGTGTTCTAAGATGTGAATTGGTTTTAAAAGTTGAATCTTATAAGTTCAATTTCAAATATTTCAAAGGATAATGAATTATTGGATAATCAAAAATTGTTTAAATTTAATATTTGGAATTTATTGAATAATGGAATAACAAGTTTAATATGATTAAAAATGATTTGTGAAATTTTATTTTATCATATTAAAGTTAGAATGATGTTGTAGAACTTTTAAAATCGAATTAAAAGTAAATTTGTGAAAATTGAATATTTTAATATTTAATTGACGAGTTAAAATAGTCATTTTTCAAACAGTCTCAGATTTCGATGAAACCAGTTTCATCGGATCCGTAATGTCATATTATTGTAAGATTTCAAATTCATGTCAATCGGATTTACCGTTTGTCCGGGACAAGCCAAAACGCATAGAAATTTGTTTAATCGGTTTAATTTAAATTTGATTGTTTATTTCAGTAACTCGCACATATGATCGAATTAGCCTCCGAAACCTATTCCATTGTGTTCGGAACGCGGGGTAAACCTTAGAAACGCCTGCCAGCACGCTTCGTTTGGAGTTCGAAAAATTTTCGGTGAATAGTGTTTTTCCAATTTTCTATATAAGGACCTCTCTACTTCACTTTTGCAACCAAACCAAACCCTAACCCTAGTTTCTGAAGCCAACCGCAACTATCATTTTCAATGGCCAGAAATTTTCGAACTTTCTCCTCTATTATCTCCAAATCTACAAACAATTAGCAAAAGTCATCAACTACAAAGTTGTAGAGGGCATCAAGTTCTAGCTATCCAACGGTGGAGATCGGAAATGGAGCCACGGATCCACGGGAAATCATTGTCAAAGATGCTGCGTTTTTCACGCAATTCGAGGTAGAGGGGGGCCGGGTCTGGCTGCACTCACGGCGTAGGTGGCTCTGGTGATGGGCTTCGTGGTGGCGCTAGCTGATCGTTCTGGAAGTCGACAAGGTGGTCGTGATAATTGCTTGAAAATCGACGGCTAATGGGTTTGCATATGTGAATTGTCACGTTGAGGAAGAAGTGATGAAGGATGGCTCAGATCTGAAGATGCAGAAATCAATGGCCAGGATGGAGTTGAGGGTTTGATATTTAAAATAAAAGCTGAAATTGTATATTTAAATTCGTATAAACTTTAAAATAGCATAACATTTTCATACGAGGTCGAAAACGCACGAAACTTTTTGCGTTGGAATCATATCGACGAGCACTACGCTATGGAAATGAATTGTAGTCATTTGGAGCTAGTGAAAATTTCGGGTAAAATTAAACGCTCATTTAATTTTATTCGAAATAAAACGCTGGAACTGCATTGAAATCAATGTGAGTGTTTATAACGCTCACGACGCACTGAATATCTTTATGCTAGTTAAATTCGACATTATGAAGTGTTATGAATTTTATTTGTCGTTGTTTGATAAAATTTAATTGTCATATAGATTGTCATTTGAATTAACCGTTGAAATTTAAATTGACAGTTAGATTGAAATTAAAATTGAATTGCGATTGAATTACCTGACATTGATAACTATGAAATTGTCATGAATTGTATTGTCTATTGGATGATGTATTTCGATGGATGCTATTGGTTGATATTTATATGTTTGGATGTTTATTTGCTTATATATATCCTGTTATGCATACATATGAAACTGTGATTTAATTTAAGTGATATATATTCATCCCTGACATTTAATTGAAATAAATAATTACTTGGCCATAGGTTAGAAAATTATATACGGACATCGAATTGGCTAAATTAATAATTTTTAAAATCGTCGGTTTGAAATTTATTTAAATGTTTTGATTTAAAGTTATAAATAGAAATCAATTTATGGAAATCGAATTTATCGAAAATTGAGTTTGAAATGTTGAAATAAATTTTGGTTAAAAGAAATTGTTAAATAATTTAAGTTGAGACTTTGAAATTAAAAATTGGGATATGATTGAATTTCTAAAATTTATTTGTTTTAAAGATTGAACATTATTTCGAGTTTCGAGTATTACTAAGTAAAAGCGATATAAAAATGATATTTTGAAATTGAGCTTGAAATTGAATCATATTGAAATTTGGATTTAAACTTGAATATCGATGGATAATTTTGTTAAGTGTTATAAATGGATATTTTGGAAAATCAAGCTCCAAATCGATATAAATTGAAATTGAATTAATTGAAAGTGAATATAAAATTGAATAAATTTGAAGTCAAAGTTGACGTTGATTGAATCGAAATCGAAATTGAATCGGTAGAAGGGAAATTGAAATTGTTTTGAATTGGGAAGTTATAATTGAAATGGTTGGTTTTGAAGCTGTTTTATTTTGGTTTCCAAATTACTCGGTTATATAAACCATTTTTGAATACTTAAACTATTTTAATCTATTTTAAATCTACTTAACCCAATTTAAATTATTTTAAACTAATTTATCTATTTTAAATCCATTTTAAGACTTTAAGTATTTTTAACTACTTTAATTATTTAAACTGCTTTTAAACTACTTAAAACTATTTTCTAAAATTCTAAGCTGGTCAATAAGGTGAAATGTTTATATTTAACTCTTGAATTTAAATACGAATTGGGTTAAATGAAGTTGCAACCTAAATTGAAATTCGAAATGATTTTGAAATCGAAATGAGATATTGATGCGAAAAATGATTTTTTTGAAACGGAATCTTACATTTGAATAGATACGATGATATTTGAAATGGATTTGATTTTTGAAGAGAATATGATATTTTGATATCAATTATGAATCGATTTGAAATGTAAAAGAGCCAACGGTGTAATAATACGTAGTTATTAAAGAGACCGGGATCAGATATGGACATACTCTCTGTGGATACTGAAAACCACTTTAATAACTTGTATACACGGAGTGTTGATCCAGAATGAAGTGGATGGTTTGGTGAACGCGTTGATTGAAGAAAGAGAACGATATTGGATGACCCCTGACATGACTAAAACATGAGCCGCGCTGGGCCATTGAGGTTCGCCATCTCTAGCGGACACACTTCTTCGATACCATATCTATTACATTTGTGATTCGATTTGGGTGCACCCCTTGATTTGGGAGTGTTGTTTCACGGTGTTGGGATAGCTGCTGGCTATGCTCAACATCAGTCCGGATCACGCAACTACTAGCATCCTAGTTGGTATTGCCTCATATACCTTGTCATACTGATTATCCTATTCGCGACCACTACGTTATGTTTTGTGTTATACCTATGGGGTACCCTCTGATAACCACTAGTTTACGGTGGGGCTTACGGTGCTGTATAGACTATGGCATTATAAAAATGTGTTAAGGGGGATTATGGTAACGCCTTAACGCTATTTTGATACTTTATATTACTGATAGGCATTATCTACTTCGCGTACATTACTACATAGTAGATAGTTTAACGGATCCTTAAGAGATGGAAAATCCCGTAACACCTCTTAAGTTATTGCACGCACGTTGACACTGGATATGAGATGTCAAACCCCGTAAACTTCTCTCGCGCCGTTACACTCATATTTATTAACGATTGAGTTAACTTTCATAAGGATATTTTAGTCCTGACTCGAGTGTTTTGTCTTTTCGTTACGCTCGGGTCAGTCTTGAGTTTTTCAAATTTTTGAAGATCTATTCTGGAGGATGAAGACGAAGATTTGGTATACTATTACTATTATTACCCTTGCATCATGCTATCTGCTGCATTATTTTAAATGTTCTGTTGTATATGTATAACTCTGATAAATGTTGTATAAATAATTGTCAAAGTATAGTAAACAGCTTCATGAACTGTTTATTTGACTATTATATTTTATCGTTCCGCTGCGAGATTCTGTGTTGTTTCATTTCCTTTATTTCTCTTTCTTTTATTTTCTTATTTACCCCAATAACCATCTGCCCTTTTGAATGGTTTGAAATGGGCATGTGTATTCGATCGTCGGTTTAAACTGTCCAAAAGGTGGGTCGTTACAATATGGAATGCTTAAACCTTTTGGAAATAGTTTTAAAATGATTTAGAAACATTTTATAAACATTTAAATGTGTTTCCAAAAAGTTTGAAAAGAAATTGAAAAACAAGTCAAAGCTATATGCGTCGCGTAAAGGTAGTTCGCGATTTCGCGCCATAAAATTTAAATGTGTGTACAAAGTGAAATATAGCTCAGAATTCTTCGAGATACGAATTTTCCTGTCTATTATATCCATAGTTTTCCAATGAAGAAATAAAATCAAGATTTCATCGAGTAGATTTTGAAATATGTCCAAAATAATTTTCTGAAAACATCGCGATTTTGCAGTTCGGAATCCAAAATGGGGTTTATTTATAAATAATATTTTTAAATGATTAAAAATATGAAATAAATTTGGTAAATCTATTGAAATGGTTGAAAAGAGATTTGGAATGAAAATATGAATTTCCAAATATTAAAAAGTTGTTTAAATCAAATAAACTTATATAGCGCTCTCTGTAGTACTTTTATGTTGCGAAGTCTATAGCATTTTGAATATGAGTTTAATATAACAATATTTTCTAGAATCAGTTATGAATGTTTTTAAAAGAATAATTAAGTGTTTTAAATGATTATTTGGAAGTTTAAAAAATCATTTCTAAAATGAAGATTAATAACTGAGTATGCGGAAACGACTAGTACATTTGTCCCGCCTGTGAGATCTGGGATGGTAAACAAGGTGTTTAACTAAGGTTAGGGATGGAGCAACCAGTGCCCTGAACTTACCTGGCCTATATTTTCTCTACTTAGGCGAGGGGTGGAACATATCGAAAGGAAAGCCCGGATGCTCTAAAAGATCATAATTAAGTTGTAATGTCCTAGAATTTCTAGTCGTTAATTTTGAAATTTTAATTCATTTTAAATGTTAAATGTGAATTTTAATTGATTTTGAAGTAAAAAGATTTTGGTTAAATTAATAGAATTAGTTAAATTTCAAATACGGGAATTTAATTGAAATTTGATTAATATTGGAATTGGGATAATTGGTGATTCTGGGTGTAAATAGATATAAAAATAGATTCTAAAATTTATTTTAAGTCAATTTGGATTTGAATTATAATATTGGACTGTTGGATGAAATTAAAAGTCGATAGGTTGAATTTGGAATTTTATATTAATTTAATAATAATATAATAATGCAAATAATCAAATTTTGGTTTGAAATGAATCAGAATGATTTCTGATGAGAATATAAATTCTATATGGTTTATTATTAAGTCAGTAAAGTTTTAAAGTAAAATTTTAGACGATTTCGACAATTTCGGAAATCGCTCGATTTAATCGACGAGTTAAAATAGCCTTCCGGGGCATAGTCACATAATTTGACGAAACTAGTTCCATTGGATCCATAATAGTTAGTTATTGTCGGATTTCAATTGTCATAGCAATCGGAGTTGTCGTTTGACCTTGACAGCTCAAAACGCATAGAAACTATTTTAATCGATTTAATTTAAAATTGAGTGTTTATTTACGTAACTCACGCACATGACCAAATTAGCCTCCAAAACACGTTCCATTGTGCTCGAAATGCAGGTAAAACATTATAATTGCATGTCGGCATGCATCATTTGGAGATCGTGTGGAAAAGTTGCTTTAAAATGGATTTAATATTAAAATATTGTTTATATACATATATATACACGTTTTAGGCTAAACCTGGCCCTAATTCACGTGCCGTCGTTGTATATTATTCAATGGCCGTAAACGAACGACTTTTCTCCTTCAATATCTCTCTATCCATCGATTTTCTTTGAAAACCATCAACTTGAAAATCGGAGAGCTTGACGAGGGCTTTCAATCCATATGGTCGCGATCAAGATTTGCGAATCATAGAGGGCGGTAGCCCACTGCGTTCGTCGCGCGTACGTGCTCAGATCTTGGAGCCATGGGTGAACCGACCTTCACCTCGTTTTGGCCGTAGGTGGAGTTTTCGAGGGGCTTCAGCGTGGAGGCGTTGGATCATCGCCGATTGAGGTGAAGAGGGAGCGACGATCAACCCTAGGGGACGACAAAGGGTTCGGCAACAACTAGTTGCGCATGAGGAAGAAGAAAGGAATGGCTTTGATGGGAATGAACGACTAGATTTGATTACGACGAAACTGGCGACGCTGGAATCACACGACGAGTACTACGCAGTGGACCAATTCGGGAGTCATTCTAGGCGAATGAAAATTTTGCACTAAATCGAACGTGCTCGGTTTAATGTAGAATTTAAACGCTCGGCGTTTCGGAATGCAAGGTGAGTTAATCTCACTCAAATCTGAATACCAGTTAATTTATATAGCTAATATTTAAATGTTTGATTGGTTGTTTAGCTGAATATGATAATTATTATCAGATTGAATCGATATTTATTTGTTGTGCTAATATCTGTGGATGCAGGGAAAAACAAGTTGGAGGGATCCAACCGGATTCCTCACAAATAGCAATTTTATTTATATCCTATGATAAATTGATTTAGATCTTGTTATGTTGTGTTTTGTTTGTATATTGGGATAGATTAATTCGAAAATTTAAATTGTGTTGTGCTATGATTGGGTGAATACAATCTGGGAAGTTAAATATAAATAAAATAATTTGGGTTTAAAAGGAAATAAAAGAAATTCTTAAGTAAAGAATTTAAAGGAATTAAATTCAAGAAATTGGTTGAAAATTTGAAGTGTCTGAAATTGTGATTTAAAAGGGAAAGGTGAATTGTTCAAAATAATAGCGAGAATTATTTTAAAGGATGGGAAGTGTATTTTCTTGGAAACTAAGCGTGTTTCAAAGAAAGATTTTCGATGTATAATCTGGAAAGTTTTGCAAAGGTATTTCAAAAATATTTTAGAAAATTATTATTATTTTTAATTGTTTTTAAGTGAAAGTAAATATTTTTTAAGTAATTATGGTATTTAATTATTTTAAAAAGTAAAGTAGTATTAAGTTTCCAAAAGAAAATTTTAATATAAATATTTAATTTAATAACATTATTTAAAAGTTAAATTGGCTTAAATTACTTAGAAAATTTCTATATATTTCTCTAAGTATTATTTTCGATTAAGAAATTTCAAGAAGCTTATTTAAGTATCTTAAACATATATTTTGAAAGTGATTTCCAGGAAGTAGCAATGTGTTCAAAATTAAAAGAAGTTTATTTTTCAAGCATGGAATGGAATTTACGGGATGAACGTAAAATTGAATTGGGGTAAATCGTGTAGGATTTATAAAAAGAATTCTTTGGGTTATCCTAAAATGGAAGCATATTTCCCTGAAAAGCCAAGTATGTTTTTTTTTATAGCTGATTTTTGAAAAAAAAAAGTTAGAAGTTTTGAAGTTGTATAAAAGAATGGTTTCAAGAAATTATTTAGGTTGTAAGAATTTTAAAAGTGAACATTTATCAAATTAGTTATAGAAGTAATTATTTAAAAGGGGTAATTAGTATTATGTTTTAAAGAATATTATTAATATTTATACTCTATAGAATGGTTTTATTTTAAAGATAATTAATTTAAAGTTTTTATTTGAAAACTTATATAGGGCTTCTTAACTTTATTTTGAAATTTAGTATGACTTAACTTTATTTTGAAGAAAATAGTTTATATTTTATAAAGCAGTTTTATTCGAAATATTTTTAAAAGTATATATATATTAAATTAAGTATGTAAGAAGTTTTAAATATAAATGTTTAAATATATTTTCAAGAATAAAGAATTTAAATTATTTTAAATCTTAAGTGTGGGTACTTAGATGTTTTCAAAGGAAGTAAAGATTTGAGAATTTATTCCATGAGAAGAGTTGGGTTTGAAAACTGTTTCAAAAGGACATGAAAATGGAAATATATGTTGCAAAGATATTTTTGAGGAAAATAAATAATGTGGGAAATTATTTATTGTGTGATGGATGTTTGTGAATGTTAATTGATAGTTAAATCACCGACTATTAATATTGGCCAAAGCGTTGATCATTTCGAAGAGACCGGGATCGAGATTAATTTCTCAAAACCACTTTGATCCGGTTTGTACGTTTTCGTGGGAAAACGAGTTCGGAGTCGAAGATGGAGCAATGAAGTGCAAGGGCTAGTCGCTACTAATCCTGAGGATATTTCCAAAATGGATGTAGGAGGAGTAGTGCCTTCGGTTCCGTTCGAACCCTGGACGGACTTGTATGGATGAATGCTTTCGAAACATCGTCAGGTGGACGATGGGCATTCTAAGTGAAACGCTCTAAATGGTAACACTTAGCCTCAAGCCTCATCAACCGGGAATGACTGAAAATCAGGGGTTATGCTGCAAGGCTAGGTGGGTAGCACCCATTTCAGGGCGAGGTCATCCATGTCTAGGTGTCCCTTTTATTTCGGCTTAGTGGTGCGGTTGCTGATCCAAACCGTGGGGTGATCTTACTCGGGATTATCCAGCAAGGGGTGGTCCCGGCCTTGTGTTGCAGGGGATCTAGAGTGGTCCTCGGTACACTGATCTAGACCAGGTACTGTGACAGGTGGTACCCCCATGCCTATTCATTAGTAGGAAATCCATTCTCCCTATGCGCCTTTTACAAGTTTTGTTTGTATTACCCACGATTGTGGCTAGTAGCTAGAATTTAATCATGTAACAATTTCGGCTATTTTAATAAGTATTTTTATATAGACCCTATTATAATATCAGAGGATTTTGATAAGAAATGTTTTTGCTATCGTAAGATAAAAACTCGACATGTTTATTTGTGGCGTGGTCTTACGAAATGCTTTTGTTTTCAAAAGGATTTTTGAAACTTTAATAATCAATTTGGGTGTAACTAAGCTGGTATTCCTGACTGACTCGGGTGTTATTTAATTATAATGCTTGGGTCAGACCTAGTATTATATGTTCAGGATAGGATGCTATGGAGCAGGAGAGGAGCTGGAGTCCGAGACGTATTATCAGTACTTGTTTATATCCGCTGCTGCGCTCGTTTGATGTTGTCGGACTGGTAATTGTTGTTTGTTTGTGATACTCTGATGATATATTGTATAAAACAGATATAGTTTTCATTTTGTGTAAAGATCTGTTATTATGTATTATATTTTGTTCCACTGCGATTGCGAGATTCTGTTATTGTTTAGTTCCTTCTTTCTTCCACCTTCTTTCATTTTCCTCAACAATCTGTCTTTTTCGGCACTTGATCGTCGACATATTATACTGTGGGGTATTTTGTGTCAATTTTCAAGGGTCGAGAAGTGCGGGTCATCACACTTGGTATCAGAGCTTATGTTGGCGACAACCTAGGCTTTGGTGGGGAAATTCCTCATTAGATATAGAGTCAATAGTACTCTATAATGAGTTGAGTGTAATAATAGATATGAGAGCGCACTTGTTAGTAAATATAAAATTGTTTTTATACCGTGTTGACTTATCAGTTGCGTGTTTATGAATTCTGGTCCTACGGGAAGTACAACCGTATCGATAGGGGTTTCTGAACTCTTTAACAAGATAAACTGACATAGTATTGTTTTAAAATGGGTAAATGAAATAATTTATCCAAAGTTATATTTGGATGATTAGTTGTTAATACTATAATCAAATAAGAATTTAAAATTTGATCTAAAATTTGAAATGGTTATAACCAAATAGAATTCTATAAGTATGATTATACAAAAGAAGAATAACTCAGTTTAAATTAAACTAGAATTTAAATCTTGGAAATTTTGAAAAGTGTTTTAAATGTAATGAAAACAAAAGTTTGGAAATTTAAAATCTTGAGAATGTTGGAAATGTTTTCCAAAGTGTTTGAAGGCAATAATGGAATATTATTTTGGGTAATATGTTTGAATGGAAACTGTTTTGGAATGAATTTGGGAAAGTAAGGAAGCACTGAACTCACTTCAGTCGCTGGAAAATAATCCTGATGATGATGGCCACATCATTAGAATTCATTTTCTAGTTTCTAAAGTGATGGGTTGCTTCCATGGTAATTGGGTATGATATCTGTTTAGGTTTGTTTGATATACAAGGTGTTATAGAAATTTCAAAGGGGAAATTTGTTTTGGTATAAACAAGTTATTTGGAATCTGAAGATTTGATTTGATACACCAAGTAGGTATGAGTTGATTATTATTTCAAAATGGTTTTGGAATAAAACTGGGTAATTGAATTTTGGTAAATTCTATTTAAATAATGTGTAAAGTTAAATGAATCAACTTTTGAACTTATTAAGTGAAGTTGATATTAAGAAGAAGGAAATGAAAATTTTAATCCTGGAATTAAAATTTAACTTGAGTATATGAAAGTGAATAGGAAATTTGAATTTAACATGGGATAAGTTAAATAAATTGGACTTAGAATAAAATTGATTTGGGTTAAATTGAAATGTAAAATGACTTTGTAATTGTGGGTCATTGTGTAATGAATTCTACCCATAAGCTATTAAGTGTTATACTTATAATCTGAAATTATGGATCTAAAATTGTGCAAAGAATTAAATTGAAAGAAAATTTGTATCCTTATGAATTCAATGATACATAGATATACAATTTGGAATTGTGATTATAAGATGTAAATGGATTAAAATGAGCAATATAAGCTTTTAAATAAATAAGTTGGTGAACTTAAGAATAGAAAATCAGATTGTAAACCCAAGTAAAATGGAATTATAATTACAAATGGGAAATAGTTAAATGGTATGGTGAATTCAAACTTAATCCTAAATGAAATGTAAACTGAAATAAGGTAAAGTGAGATATAAAAGATGAATGGACTTAGGTTAATAAATAAGTTTTTGAACTTATATATTAGAGAGTAAAAATCTAAATTGAATGGAGAATTAAAATTGGATCGAACTGGATTTCATTTAAATTAAAGAAATTGAGTTAAATTTGGATTCAATTGAAATTCAAAATTCAGTTGCACTATAAATAACATTGAATGGAATTCAATTCTTATATAAGTAGTAAAGGAAGTGGAATGAATTTAAGTTGGCTAAATTAAATTTAGTTAAACTTGAATTAAATTTGGGAAAAGAATTGAATTAAATGGAATTTAAATTAAGTAAGAATGATATTGAATGAATTAAATTCTCACTCAACTAAATTCAAAAAGGATTGTTTAGAAATGAATTTAGTGTAAGCTAAATTAAATGGAAATTGTATTGGATTGAATAAGAAAATCAATTTAAAATGGATAGGGTCAAAAATGCTAGTAAAATTCAGTTTGGGTATAAGATAATTGAAAATGGTCATATTATTAATAAAATTCAGAATGAATCGGGGAGATGAATTAAAATTTAAAATGGAGTGAATAAGTAAACAAATTGAATTAAAATTTGTAAATGAATTGGAATTTGATTGGATGAAAACCAAATTAAAATAAAATAAAATTGATATAAGAAATGGAAATATTGTGTAATTGAAACAACTTAAGCAAATTGAAAAATGATTGTGGTCGAGCTTTATATGTTCTCTTTGATAAAATTTGTTTAGATAATAAAATTAAATTGCAAGTGAAAGAATTTTAATTAATTATTATGATGAAATAAGAACGTATGAGTTGTAAATAATATAGAATGGAATGATATTAATATAAACTTAAGTTGGATGATGAACTTGAAGTGAGAATAAAGATTTGATTTAAAATCGCAAGGAAATAAGAATATTTGGGATTGTGGAAAATTCCGAATGAAATAAAATTATTATAAATCTAAGTTGGAATTAACTTTAAATGGTTATAAGCTTAAGTGATGGTTATTTGCTTGGATAACTTTAAATTTGAATAGAAATTTGTCGATTGTTGTAAACGGGAGTGGATTGATTTGAAGAAGTAAATAAAGTTGGTTTTGATTCAATTGAAATAAGTGTAATATAATTAAGTAGTTTGCATAAAAATGAAAGTAGGTCATAAAAGAAATGCAAAGGTATCAAATTGAAAATAAGAATTTGTTTGTGAATCAATTTGGAATTGGACTGGAATAAATTGATGTAAGTAAAGCATATGTTAATCATATTGAAGAGAGAGTGAATTGGTTGTAGTAAACCTGAATTGTGAAAAGTAAACTTGAATTTGAATCATTCGAGGAGATTAAAAATGAAGTTTGGATTTGTCAGGAAATTAAAATGGTGATTGAAATCTTTGGATTGCTGATAAAATATGGTTAACATGTTAAATTATGAAGTATACTTGTTTAATCTATGAAATTGATGTGTTTGGCTAGTTTAATGAATAGAACGTTAATAATTCTCATATTATTTAAAACTCATGTTTTTGTTTAAGTAAGTACAGGTACGGGAGGCAATGGATAGAGTTGGAGCACGTATATGCATAATATATTAGCCGCCTGCTTTTAAAATGCTAATAAAAGGTTCGCCGACGCAATAAAATTGGAAAAACGATATATATATATTGTGATATATTTGGTTTTTTGACTGTGTGGGTCGATTTATATATATTCATATCTATTGCGATATTGCAAAAGCTCCTCCGTACAAGGGAGACTCTGCTAAAATTTTCCGAAAATTTTGGAGTCGGAATTTTTTTGAAACGTTTCTTAACGACAAATTGATTTCAAATTAAAATTTAAATAAAAGGATTTTGGAATTGGAATCGAAACTAGCAGTTCTTATTTGAAACTAAAGAATTTAGGCAAAGTGAAATTGAGATTTTCACTAAGTAGGTTTTGCTATTGGGTTTGGAGCATTCTTCTACCTTAGTAAATTTCGAGGACGAAATTTTTATAAGGGTGGTGGAATGTAACGACCCAGAATTTCTAGTCGTTAATTTTGAACATTTAATTCATTTTAAATGTTAAATGTGAATTTTGAATTGATTTTGAAGTAAAAAGATTTAGGTTAAATTGATAGAATTAGTTAAATTTCAAATACGGGAATTTAATTGAAATTTGAATAATAATAATTTAATATTGGAATTGCGATAATTGGTGATTCTTGGTGTAAATAGATATAAAAATAGATTCTAAAATTTATTTTAAGTCTATTTGGATTTGAATTATAATATTGGACTGTTGGATGGAATTAAAAGTCGATGGGTTGAATTTTGAATTTTATATTAATTTAATAATATAATAATGCAGATAATCAAATTTGGTTTGAAATGAATCAGAATGATTTCTGATGATAATATAAATTCTATATGATTTGTTATTAAGTCAGTAAAGTTTTAAAGTTAAATTTTAAATGATTTCGACAATTTCGAAAATCGCTCGATTTAATCAACGAGTTAAAATGGCCTTGCAGGGCACAGTCACGGAATTCGATGAAACTAGTTCCATTTGATCCATAATAGTTAGTTATTGTCGGATTTCAATTATTATAGCAATCGGAGTTGTCGTTTGACCCTGGCAGCTCAAAACGCATAGAAACTATTTTAATCAATTTAATTTAAAATTGAGTGTTTATTTCCGTAACTCACGCATATGATCGAATTAGCCCCCGAATCACGTTCCACTGTGTTCGGAATGCGGGTAAAACATTATAATCGCCTGTAAGCAAGCGTCGTTTGGAGATCGTGCGGAAAAGTTGCTTTAAAATGGATTTAATATTAAAATATTGTTTATATACGTATATATATACACGTTTTAGGCTAAACCCTAGCCGTAGTTCGCGAGCCGCCATTGTATATTATTGAATGGCCATAAACGAATGACTTTTCCCCTTCAATATCTCTCTATCCATCGACTTTCTTCGAAAATCATCACTGGAAGATCGGAGAGCTTGACGAGGGCTTTCAATCCATATGGTCATGATCGAGATTTGCGAATCATGGAAGGCGGTAGGCCGCTGCGTTCGTCGCGCGTACGTGCTCAGATCTTGGAGCCATGGGTGAACCGAGCTTCACCTCATTTTGGCCGTAGGTAGAATTTTCGAGGGGCTTCAGCGTAGAGGTGTTGGATCGTCGCCGATTGAGGTGAAGAGGGAGCGACGATCAACCCTAGGGGACGACAATGGGTTCGGCAACAACCTGTTGCACGTGAGGAAGAAGAAAGGAACGGCTTTGATGGGAATGAACGGCTAGATTTGATTTCGACGAAACTGGCGGCGCCGGAATCGCAGCGACGAGTACTACGCAGTGGAGCAATTCTAGAGTCATTCTGCCGAATGAAAATTTTGCATTAAATCGAACGTGCTCGATTTAATGCAGAATTTAAACGCTCGGCGTTTCGGAATGCAAGGTGAGTTAATCTCACTCACATCTGGATACCAGTTAATTTAAATAGCTAATATTTAAATGTTTGATTGGTTGTTTAGGTGAATATGATAATTATTATCAGATTGAATCGATATTTATCTGTTGTGCTAATATCTGTGGATGCAGGGAAAAACAGGTTGGAGGGATCCAACAGGATTCCTCACAAATAGAAATTTTATTTATATCCTATGATAAATTGATTTAGATCTTGTTATGTTGTGTTATGTTTGTATATTGGGATAGATTAATTCGAAAATTTAAATTGTGATGTGCTATGATTGGGTGAATACAATATGGGAGGTTAAATATAAATAAAATAAATTGGGTTTAAAAGGAAATAAAAGAAATTCTTAAGTAAAGAATTTAAAGGAATTAAATTCAGGAAATTGGTTGAAAATTTGAAGTGTTTGAAATTTTGATTTAAAAGGGAAAGGTGAATTGTTTAAAGTAACAGAGAGTATTATTTTTAAAGGATGGGAAGTGTATTTTCGTGGAAACTAAGCATGTTTCAAAGAAAGATTTTCGAAGTATAAACTAGAATGTTTTGCAAAGGTGTTTTAAAAATATTTTAGAAAATTATTATTATTATTAATTGTTTTTAAGTGAAAGTAAATATTTGTTTAAGTAATTATGGTATTTAATTATTTTAAAAAGTAAAGTAGTATTAAGTTTTCAGAAGAAAATTTTAATATAAATATTTAATTTAGTAACTTTATTTAAAAGTTAAATTGGGTTAAATTACTTAGAAAACTTCTATATATTTCCCTAAGTATTATTTTCAATTAGTAAATTTCTAGAAGCTTATTTTAAATATTTTAAACATATATTTTGAAAGTGATTTCCAGGAAGTAGCAATGTGTTTAAAAGTAAAAGGAGTTTATTTTTCAGGTGTGGAAAGGAATTTACGGGATGAACGTAAAATTGAATTGGGGTAAATCGTGTATGATTTATAAAAAGAATTCTTTGGGTTATCCTAATGGAAGTGTATTTCCCTGAAAAGCCAAGTATGCTTTTAAAGCTGATTTTTGAAGGAAAAAAAAGTTAGAATTTGTTTTAAAGAATGGTTTCAAGAAATTATTTAAGTTGTAAGAAATTTAAAAGTGAAGGTTTATCAAATTAGTTATAGAAGTGATTATTTAAAAGGGGTAATTAGTATTATCTTTTAATGAATATTATTAATATTTATACTCTATAAAATGGTTTTATTTTAAAGATAATTAATTTAAAGTTTATATTTGAAAACTTATATAGGGTTTCTTAACTTTATTTTGAAATTTAGTATGACTTAACTTTATTTTGAATAAAATAGTTTATATTTTATAAAGCAATTTTGTTCGAAATATTTTTAAAAGTATATATGTATATATATATATATATTAAATTAAGTATGTAAGAAGTTTTAAATATAAATGTTTTAATGTATTTTCAAGAATAAAAAATTTAAATTATTTTAAATCTTAAGTATGGGTACTTGGATGTTTTCAGAGGAAGTAAAGGTTTGAGAATTTATTCCATGAGAAGAGTTGGGTTTGAAAACTGTTTCAAAAGGATATGAAAATGGAAATATATCTTGCAAAGATATTTTTGAGGAAAATAAATAATGTGGGAAATTATTTATTGTGTGATGGATGTTTGTGAATGTTAATTGATAGTTAAATCACCGACTATCAATATTGGCCAATGCATTGATCGTTTTGAAGAGACCGGGGTCGAGATTAATTTCTCGAAAACCACTTCGATCCGGTTTGTACGTTTTTGTGGGAAAACGAGTTCGGAGTCGAAGATGGGCAGTGAAGTGCAAGGGATAGTCGCTACTAATCCTGATGATATTTCCAAAATGGACGTAGGAGGAGTAGTGCCTTCGGTTCCGTTCGAACCCGGGACGGACTTGTATGGATGAATGCTTTCGGAACATCGTCAGGTGGACGATGGGCATTCAAAGTTAAACGTTCTAAAAGGTAACGCTAAGCCTCATCAACCGGGAATGACTGAAAATCAGGGGTTATGCAGCAAGGCTAGGTGGGTAGCACCCATTTCAGGGTGAGATCATCCCTGTCTAGATGTCCTTTTATTTTGGCTTAGTGTTGCGGTTGCTAATCCCAACCATGGGGTGATCTTACTCGGAATTATCCAGCAAGGGGTAGTCCCGGCCTTGTATTGCAGGGGATTGGGAGTGGTCCTCGGTACACTGATCTAGACCAGGTATTGTGACAGGTGGTACCCCAGTGCCTAGTCATTAGTTGGAAATCCATTCTCTCTACGCGCATTTTACAAGTTTTGTTTGTATTATCCATGATTATGGCTAGTAGCTGGAATTTAATCATGTAACAATTTCGTCTATTTTAATAAGTATTTGTATATAGACTCTATTATAATATCAGAGGATTTTGATAAGAAATGTTTTAGCTATCGTAAGGTAAAAACCCGACATGTTTATTTGTGGCGTGGTCTTACGAGATGCTTTTGTTTTCAAAAGGATTTTTGAAACTTTAACAATCAATTTGGGTGTAACTCAGCTGGTAATCCAGACTAACTCGGGTGTTATTTCATTATAATGCTCAAGTCAGACCGAGTATTATATGTTCAGGATAGGATGCTATGGAGCAGGAGAGGAGCTGGAGTCCAAGACGCATTATCTATACTTGTTTATATCCACTGCCGCGCTCGTTTGATGTTGTCAGAATGGAAATTGTTGTTTGTTTGTGACACACTAATGATATATTGTATAAAATAGATATAGTTTTCATTTTGTGTAAAGATATGTTATTATGTATTATATTTTATTCCACGGCGATTGTGAGATTCTGTTATTGTCTAGTTCCTTCTTTCTTCCACCTTCTTCTTTTATTCTCAACAATCTGTCTTTTTGGGCATACTGTGGGGTATTTTGTGTCTATTTTCGAGGATAGAGAAGGGCGGGTCGTCACATAAGTTTTTCTAAGATAAAAGAAAAGAAATAAATTCTTTGAATTTATTATGAATAGTCTATATATAAGATTTGTAAAATTGATTTCTTATAAATAAAAGTTATGGAATTGTAAAAGTATTTTATAAATATTAAATGGGATTTTAATCAAATTTATATATGGGTTTGCAATTGAAATTTAGAAAATAATTTATAATGGATTTTATAAATAATAAGATTTGAAAGGAATGAATTTGCAAATAAGAGTTTTATAAGTAATTAAATTATAATTGGATTTTGACTTATAAGTGAGATATAAATGGAATTTGTTAGTAAAGAAATTTTATATATGGAAGTTTATAAAATATAAATGGAATTTGTAACAACTCGTATATTTGTACCATTTAAATTGACAATATTCCACACATGTCAACTTAAATAATACAAAACACGAATTATTAATGGAGTATATATATATATAAATGAGAATCATCACAGAATCACAGAAATATAACATCACAGAATAGTGCAGCGGAGTTACAACATAGTCATAAGAGTAGTTCATGAAGCTACCCATAAACACAACAATGTCTCAAATAAAAGTAAATAGAAGAACATAGAATTCCAATAGTCCAAATAGAAAGAACAATACTGATAAGGAAAGATAATGATAGTCTTCGGTCTTCAGCTCCGAGTAGAACAGCAACAGCAATCCTCAGTCCGATCAGAGCATAAGCATAAACAAATACTCGAATCAGGACATATATTCTTATACAGATAATGTGGTTCAAATTCAAAATAGCAATAACTCAAAGATGAATGGAATAACATCTTTCAGGATCCGTTAAACTATTTATACATAGTAGTGTTCGACAAATAGATAATGTCTAACAGTAAAGTAAAATATCAAAATAGCATTTAGGCGTTACCATTGTTTCCCTTAACACATTTTATATGGCATTATAGACTATACAGCACTATAAACTCCACTGTAAACTAGTGGGATATCAGGGAGTACTCCATAGGCATAATACAAAACAAATTCGTAGTGGTCGCGTATATGGGAATACAAGTATGACAAGGCACATGAGGCAATACCCAAAGGTAGTGAAACTGCTGTTTGCCTGAATCGGACTGGTGAGAACGCATCGCCGCAACGATCGCAACACCGCGAAACAGCTCTCCAAATTCAAGGGTGCGCACCAATCAATAAAAAGTAATGAGTAGTTTACGAAGAAGTGTGTTCGCTCAAGGTAGCTAACCCTATTTGGCCCGGCATGGCTCCTGTTTTAGTCATTTCCAATTTGACACAAGTGCCAAGGCTACCCATTATTGTTCTCTTTCTTCAGTCATCGTGTACATCAATCCAACCACTTCATTCTGGACCACACTCCGCATATAGTTATTAAAGTGGTTTTCGGTTTAGACAGTGAGTATGTCCCTAACCAATTCCGATCTCTTTAATAACCTTTGTATATCCACCGATTGGTCGCTTAATAAATTTCAAAAATCAAATTAAACTCAATTTCAGTTAGAATTTGAAATTCAAGATCTCATTTGTCTTTTCAAAACAATTTTTGGAATTTACGTTTCATAACTTCCAAATTTCCATTTCAGAATTCTATAATTCAATTTCAAATTTTAAATTTAAACAATTCAAATATACACTTAATTTCGTTAATAAGTTTCATTCCATAATCTTTAAAATAAACTTAAATTAACGTTCAAATCGATTTAAGCTCATTTATCGATTTCATTCAATACTCATTAAACTAATTTATCATTAAAACAACTTCAATTAAATTTCCAATTCAACAAAATTTATTATTTAAGTTCAACTTCATTATATCAAAGCTTACAATTAAATTTGTCAAATCCAATATTATAAATTTCAAGTCTTACATTTGTTTCAATAAAATGCACTTTTATTTCTTGTAAAGAAATTCAATTTCTTTTATTTATTACCTTAGCTACAATTTCAAACTCAATTAATAAAGAAACTTAGTTTCACTTATTCAAGAGGTTCCATTCACTCAATAAAGAATTCAATTTAAATTAATTATTAAACAATTCAAACTCATTAAATTATCCATAATTTCAATTTCTTAATTATTATTAATTTCAAAACTTAATTATTAATAATTTCAACTTAATTATTAATGATTTCAAAACTTAGTTATTAATAACTTCAATTTAATTATTAATAATTCCAATTTAATTATTACTAATTTCAAACTTAATTATTAATAATTTCAAAACTTAATTATTAATAATTTCAAAACTTAGTTATTATTAATTTCAAAACTTAATTATTAATAATTTTAAAACTTAATTATTGATCAAGTAAATTTTAACAATGTTCTTCCGTCAATTACTACGTTAATATTTGGTTAAATTTCAAATATCCACATTTTCCTTTCATTTAAATTTAAATTCAAACTTTATCTCTAAACCTTATTATTATTCAAATAAAATCTTTATTTTATTTAAATCAAATTATTGACCAATCAAGTTTAATTTAATTTTCTATCCTAAGTCAAGTTATTTGGGTATTTATCATTTCAACCCGATTCCATTTCAATTCAAAAATCAAAACATAGCAAAGGGAACTTGCAGTGTGATAACTGGGATGGTGTCAATGTAAATAAACAAGCAATAGCATCCATACATAACAATTCAATAATTTATTTAAATAATTCCGAAATAATCGTATTAATTTACATTTATTATTTATGCAAATTTATATAATTATTTCTAGAATCTACACTATCATTTCATGTAGATTAAAGATTATTTTACTAATTATTCATACGGTTTTTCACTTGTCATTCAATTTAATTTTTATACTACAACAATTAATCCCATATACATCCAATGGTTTAAAAGGTGTAGTTATCACTATTCTACGTGTCGGTTTATTTAACATTTAAAGGGGGTCAATTTAACTAATCAATATTGAACATAAAAATCAGTTGGAAATTATTAACTATCCTATATCAATTTCAATTTTGCGTATTATCTATCACTATAACAACACAAATAACATCCAATTTCAACGTCACATGGCAATCATTCATCAGCCAAACTTGTATAAGAATATAAGTCGTGAAAATCAATTCACCTTTCGTGTATAAAGAAATTGACACAAAGCAAGAAGAAGCACGAATGAAGTCGGTACAATACGAACAACGGACACTGCAAATATCGACAAAAGAGAGACGATATTAATTCAATGTACGTTCATATATAATTTGTAAATTTATATCGAAGCGCTTACCGATGACAGAGGAAAGGACGAAAGCTGAAAATCGATGCTGCTGCAAAAAGCTTAATCGGTCACTTCTTCACACAACAAGCAAAGAAAAGTGGTTATTAATTTCAGCAACCAAAAATAGATATTTTCGTAAATATGCTTCTACAATATCTAAAAGCTATTTTCTAATCACATATATATATATATATATATATATTTTATAAACAATCAACCCAAAATGAATTTCTTCCCAACTCCACCGTACGCTTTCATCAACCTCCCACCTCCCCTCAACAAGACATACAACACGCAACTCTCCTTCCTTATATTTTTTTTCTTTTTTTTTTTCACATGCAAACCCCCCTTAACTCACTCACGTATCGCACTCAGCTTCAATCCGCACACGCTTCAATAAACATGCACACACACGATTCACGGCCCAACACCAAACGCAAGTTGCCTTCACTATGCACGCATCCACAGCTTCATCATCCTCTCCCCCTCAACAATGCTGCACCTTCCCACTCTTTAACGCATGGATTTCCTTTTGCTCTTTTTTTTCTCTTTTTCTGTACAAACCAAAGTTGTACATACTCACTCAAGCATGCACAGCCACCCAGTTTCATCTTCCCAATGATTCGGCAACACCACCCATAAATTTATACGCAACCTCACCACATTGTACATGCACACGACCTCCCTTCCCAAATCATATACTCGCACACCATTTATCTACATGCACGCGCGTGCATGTATGGCCTTGCATCGGCAGGGAGATGGGGACGGAGTGATGACTGTGTTCAGGTGCTAGCTGGAGGTGCTCGACTACTCGCCAAGTGGAGGAAACTCGGATTCGGCAACGGGTTGAGAGGAGGTGGCGAAGTGGGGTGTTGAAGTGGTGGGGTGGGTGGAGTTTACGGTGGTGCGGGTTCTTTGGTTTCGGCCGATGGTGGCGGGCAATCGATGGTCCGACGTGAGGTAAAGTGGAGTTGGTTGTTTTCGGCCTTGGTGGATGAAGAGGGAGAATAAGTGAGGGGTGCGGTGTTCATTCCTGGGAGGAGAAGTTCTGCGTGAGGTGGAGTGGCATCGGTGGTGAATCGAGAGGAGAAAGGTGTGTGCGTGCTTCTTTGCCTCGGCCAACTTTTGTTTTTATTTTATTTTATAAATTTCCAGTAAAAAGAAATGGAGAGAAGAAGGAGGGGGTTGTTTACCTGAAGAAATGAATTGAATTGGTGGAAAGTTTTCGTTATCTTAACTTTATAAATTTTGTAAACAGTAAATATTTTATTGAACTCCCAAACGTCATGTTCATTCCCAAACTAACCACTAGCTCCCAACCACCATCATAAATGCACCACAGCTATCATTTTATTTCATATTTTCTTTTGGATACGGCTAAAGAATTTGGGCTGATTGTAGTTTAGCCAGTCCGTTCGAAACAGTTAAATTAACAAGACGATTCCCATCTGACTCCGATTAGCACGAGCAAATATACTGTTTTGATCAGTGCGACGAGGCTTTTCCAACGGTACACAGATATTTGAGATACGATAGTTTTATAAAAACTCGAATTTATGCCGCATAAATTGTACAATTTGCAAAACATTTTAAACGAAACAGGCGAAGACTGTTTTTTACGAAATGAATTACATCAACTTGATCAGAATAATTTTTACAACATAACTGTGTAAAAATATTTGGATTTGAAAGATAAATTTTTACGCGGCTTTATATGAATCGATATACAGTAAAACACGAACGAAATTTACTGTAATATTTTGCGACGAAACTTTTCCTATATTCATATCTAACTAGACGCATCCTATAAATAATGTTTGGATGTTAATCGAGATCATTTATAAATTTCAAAATTTTATATTGAACGATGGATTTAACATTTAAATTGGGTCGGAAATTCAGGGTCGTTACAATCTCCCCCACTCAAAACTTTTCGTCCTCGAAAAGGAACGAGACGAGTGAAGTAGAAATGAAGTAAGCAAAAAAGTCAAGATAGGTCTTAAGAAATTTGAATTATACCTAAAATTAGTAACTCGGAGTTGAATCCCGAATACTATCCTCAGTTTCCAATGTGCAATCTCGCTCATCTGCACTCCGTTGGAGTTTGGCGACATTTACCGACTTTCCCCTAAGTTGCTTTGTCTCACGATCGACTATCCGAAGTGACTTTCGATCAATAGTCAAGTCAGGCTCGATAACTATCTCTTCCAATTGAGCAATGGGGATTGTCATAGATGGATCCTGCACAACTTTGCGAAGATGTAGGATGTGGAACACATTGTGCACATTGTCGAACTTCTTTGGTAATGCAACTCTATATGTCAATGTTCCAACTCTTTATGTAATCTCAAACGGACCAACAAATCCGGGAGCTAGCTTCCCTTGTCTTCCAAATCGAACTATATTCTTCAAAGGTGACACCATCAGAAATAGTTTATCTCCTACACTGAATTCAAGATCTCTCCTCCTTCTGTCAGCGTAGCTTTTCTGTCTATCCTGTGCCGTCTTTATCTTCTTCCTGATTTCTTTAACTTTCTCGAAATCTTCCATGATTATTTCTGGACCAAGCACTAGTCGATCTCCAGACTCAATCCAACAAGCTGGCGATTTGCATGGCCATCCATATAAGGCTTCGAATGGTGCCATACCAATGCTTGCCTGATTTATTTAAAGATGATTAATTCAAATTCAAATATACTTATTCAAATTTGAAATTCAATTTCTTTACCTGGTAACTATTATTATAAGTGAATTCGACCAAATGAAGATGGTCTTCCTAGGATCCACCAAAGTCTATAATACAAGCTCGGAGAAGGTCTTCCAAAATCTGATTCACCCTCTTAGTTTGGCTACCTGTCTGAGGATGATAAGTTGTGCTCAGATTCAGTTTGTGCACAAAGTATCCTGAAATGCTTTCCATAATTTAATAGTGAAAATAATATCTCGATCGCATATAATACTAGATCATACACCATGAAGTTTAACAACTTCTCTCATGTATAGATCGGCCAAACCCGAAGCAGTACGAGTGGACTTGACTGGAATAAAGTGAGAGGATTTCGTCAGTCTATCGACAATCACCCAAATGCTTTCTTTACCCCTTTCTAGTCCCTGGCAGCCCATCAATAAAGTCGATAGAAATCTGCTCCCACTTCTAACTGAATCTCTAGTGGTTGAAGCAAGCCTGCTTTCTTTTTGTGATCAGCTTTAACTTGTTGGCAAGTTGTGCGTCTGCTAACGTAGGTAAAAATATCGCGCTTCATCCCACTCCACCAATATAACTTCTTCATATTCTAGTACATTTTAGTGACACCGGGATGATATGAAAGCGAAGATTAATGGTTTTCTTTCAGCACTTCCAGTCTTAGACCATCAACATTAGGAACACAAATTCGACTATCAATTCTCAAGACTCCATTACTATCAACATGTGCACCCAATTTATTGTCAGCATTTCCAACTCTTCCGAGAACTATTTCTTTGATGTGATAAAGCAAAGTGTCCTCGTATTGCTTGGCTATAATGCGATCCATAAGAGCCGGGAAGACGACGAGCTGGAATAACATTCCTTCAACCATATTACAACATGCCATTGCTTGGTTTCTGCTCAAAGCATCAGCTACGACATTTGCTTTCCCTGGAGTATAATTAATATCAAGACCATATGCAGCTAAAAATTCGAGCCATAGGACTTGTCTTTGATTCAAATCCTTTTGTGAGAAGATATATCTCAATGACTTATGCTCAGTGAATAACACGAATTTGGTTCCCAATAGATAGTGCCTCCATAGCTTAAGAGCAAATACAACCGCAAGAAGCTCTAAATCGTGAGTTGCATAATTTGCTTCATGGGTCTTTAATTGACGAACCGCATAGGCAATAACCTTTCCTTTCTTCATTAAAACTGCTCCTAATCCATCATGGCAGGCATCAGTGTAGACGGTCAATCCTTCACTACCGTCAATAACTGTAAGAACTGGGGCAGATGTCAATCTTCGCTTCTTCTCATTGAAAGCTACTTCGCACTTTTTACTCCAAATAAATTTTACATTCTTTCTGGTCAGTGCGGTAGGTGGGGTAGCAATACGAGCAAAATTTTCAATAAATCTGCGATAATAGCCGGCCAAACCCAAGAAACTGCGGATATCTGTAGGAGTTTTGGGAGTCTCCCAATCCTGTAAATTCCAAGGATTCGAATTTTGATATTGATAAGTTGTTTAGATAGAATTGACAAGTAAGAATAGAACTTACATTGATTACAGCGATCTTAGCTGGATCGACCGAAATCTCATTCTCCGAGAAAATATGGCCAAGAAAACAAACTTCATCTCTCCAAAAGTGGCATTTCGAAAACTTGGCTTTAAGCTGATGTTTGCGAAGAGTCTCAAGAACAAAAGCCAAATGTGACCTATGCTCTTTCTCATCTTTAGAGAAGACGAGAATATCATCGATGAAAACAAGAACGAACTTGTTAAGAACATCCCAGAAAACTCTATTCATCAAGTCGACGAAATAAGCTGGAGAATTAGTGAGACTGAACGGCATAACTAGCCATTCATAAAATCCATTTTCAGTGCGGAATGCTGTTTTAGGAACGCTATCCTCAGCGATCCTGAGTTGGTGAAATCCGGTAGCCAAATCGAGTTGGGAGAAGTCCTTAGCTCCATGAAGCTGGTCGAAAAGATCGTTGATGCGGGGCATCGGATACATGTTCTTGTGTGTGAGCTTGTTTAGCTCTCTATAGTCCACACACATTCTGAGAGAGCCATCATATTGTTTGACAAATACAACTGCAGCGCCCCATTCTGAATGACTGCGCCGAATCAAGCTTTTAGAAAATAAATCTTCAATTTGAACATTCAACTCTGCCTTTTCTTTAGGAGCCATTCTCCTGGGAGGAAGAACTACTGGTCGTGCACCAGGAATAAGGTCAATGCGAAATTCGATTTCCCTTGGAGGTGGTAGAGAATTGACTTCTACAAACACATCAGAAAAGAATTGAAAACTGGAGTGGAGCTAAGTTCACTTGGATGAGAGTCAAGAGAGAATATAAAACTCCCAGCACATTCTTGAGGCGATTTGCCTTTAATAACTAAAGGCAAGCTCTTGTCGTCGATAAGAGAGACGGTTCGAGCTTTGCATGAGATAACGGCTTCGAACTTTTGCAACCAATCAATACCTAATAGGATGTCGAATGCCTCGAATCCAAGTACAAAGAAATCCAAAGTAAAACGATGCATTCCATACATAAGTGTGATATATTTGCAAACCCTTTTGTGGTTAGCGGGCCCTCCAATAGGGTTAGATACACATAAGAAGGTAGATGCAAGAATAGGTTCCAATCCAAGTTTGTTACATAAATCAATAGATTGAAACTATGTGTTGCTCCAGTGTCAAATAGAACTCTAACAGGTGAAGAGTGCAACATAAAAGTACTCTGTAAAGTACCATGATTATCTGGAACATCTGGGGCAGTTGTGGAAATAGAAAAAACTCCAGATGGGGTACCTCTCTTCTGTGTTGGGCAGTCTTTCTTAAAGTGTCTTGGATGTAAGCAAATGTGACAGACATCTCTCTTGGTCATCTGAGCCGGTGGCGGAAAAGCTGCACCCTTTGGGGATGGGCAACTACTGGCATAGTGACCTTTCTGGCTGCAGTTAAAGCAGGTGATAGAGGAGATGTCCATGGGCTTCTTCTGAGAATAACCAAGCTCGGATTTCTTCTGCCAGTTCTTCTTCTGTTGCTCAAAATTTGGCTTCCTCTTCCCAGTCTAACTAGAGGATGGCTGAGTAGCTGGAGCCATAGTGACTAATGTTCCCTTCGGCTTTCCCTCATATCTAAGAGAAAAATCCATCAACTCAGTGAAAGCTCCATGGACATGAGCTGTGAGGAGTTCGTAATACTCTGGACGTGCTCCATGGATGAATTTCTCATTCTTCAGCAGAGTTGTATCAATCAAGCCAGGTCTGAACATAGAGAGTTCGTTAAACTTCCTTTCATACTCAAAGAAAGTCATATTTCCCTGCTTGAGGTCCATAAAATATCGATAAAGCTAGGCCTTTCCGGCTGCTGGCAACCACTGAGCCGTATAGGAATCCCTGTTTACAAGTGACAATAGGATGAGTCAAAATTTGACGAGATAAAGGAATTTTATTTAGATGTAATTTAGATAAACTACTACCTAAACTGAGCCCAAGTGATGGTTTCCTCGTCAGTACGAGAAGTGACTGACTCCCACCAATCCTGTGCAGCATCCTGAAGCTGCCAAGCGACCAACTTACGCTTCTGATCGTCTGTGATCTCCAAGCCAGTAAAGATCCTCTCCAAACTCTTTAGCCATTACTGAGCTTCGATGGTACTCTTGGAGCCAGTGAATTTGACTCCGCCAAGCTGAGTGTATTCCTTGCTAAGAGTGGAGAACTTGACTACAGGAGCTGGGGCACGTGGTTCGGGAGCGTTTCCTCTACCCTCGCTCTAGCATTTCTTCTGGCAGCCATCCTAGAATACCAACAGTGATTTTAGAATCAAAGATAGGGATTTATGGAATCTTAAAGAAATTCAAATCAAATGAATTCAATAAGAAGAATGGAATCAAAGGATATTGATTCTGAAATGATTCTCCTCATTCTAGGTGTGGTTACCCTATCTCTAATGAGCTTTAAAACTCCACAGGCTAAGCTTTTCGGAAACCAAAGCTCTGATACCAACTGTAACAACCCGTATATTTGTACCATTTAAATTGACAATATTCCACACATGCCAACTTAAATAATACAAAATACGAATTATTAATGAAGTATATATATAAATGAGAATCATCACAGAAGCACAGAAATATAACATCACAGAATAGTGCAGCGGAATTACGACATAGTCATAAGAGTAGTTCATGAAGCTACCCATAAACACAATAATGTCTCAAATAAAAGAAAATAGAACCACATAGAAGTCCAATAGTCCAAATAGAAAGAAAAATACTGATAAGGAAAGATAATGATAGCCTTCGGTCTTCAGCTCCGAGTAGAACAGCAACAACAATCCTCAATCTGATCCGGGCATAAGCATAGACAAACATTCGAATCAGGACATATATTCTTATACAGATAATATGGTTCAAATTCAAAATAGCAATAACTCAAAGATGAATGGAATAACATCTTTCAGGATCAGTTAAACTATTTATGCATAGTAGTGTACGATAAATAGATAATGTCTAACAATAAAGTAAAATATCAAAATAGTGTTAAGGCGTTACCATTGTTCCCCTTAACACATTTTATATAGCATTATAGACTATACAGCACTGCAAACTCCACTGTAAACTAGTGGGATATCAGGAAGTACTCCATAGGTATAATACAAAAGAAATTCGTAGTGGTCGCGTATATTGGAATACAAGTATGATCCGGACTGGTGAGAACGAAAAGCCGCAACGATTGGCAACACCGCGAAACAACACTCCAAATTTAAGGGTGCGCACCAATCAATATTAAAGTAATGAGTAGTTTACGAAGAAGTGTGTTCGCTCGAGGTAGCTAACCCCATTTGGCCTGGCACGACTACTGTTTTAGTCATTTCCAATTCGACACAAGTGTCAAGGCTGTCCATTATCGTTTTCTTTCTTCAGTCATCGCGTGCATCAATCCAACCACTTCATTCTGAATCACACTCCGCGTATAGTTATTAAAGTGGTTTTCGGTTTAGATAGTGAGTATGTTCCTAACCGATTCTGGCCTCTTTAATAAACTTCATAATTATCCACTGATTGGTCGCTTAATAAATTTCAAAAATCAAATCAAATTCAATTTCGATTAGAATTTGAAATTCAAGATTTCATTTGTCTTCTCAAAACAATTTCCGGAATTTACGTTTCATAACTTCCAAATTTCCATTTCAGAATTCTATAATTTAATTTCAAAATTTAAATTTAAACAATTCAAATATACAGTTAATTTCGTATATAAGTTTCATTCCATAATCTTTAAAATAAACTTAAATTAACGTTCAAATCGATTTAAGCTCATTTATCGATTTCATTCAATACTCGTTAAACTAATTTATCATTAAAACAACTTAAATTAAATTTCTTCATTAAATTAATTAATTAAGTTCAACTTCATTATATCAAAGCTTACAAATTTAATTTCAATTAAATTTGTCAAATCCAATACTATAAATTTCAAGTCTTACATTTGTTTCGATAAAATGCACTTTTATTTCTTGTAAAGAAATTCAGTTTCTTTTATTTATTACCTTAGTTACAATTTCAAACTCAATTAATAAAGAAACTTAGTTTCACTTATTCAAGAGGTTCCATTCACTTAATAGAGAATTCAATTTAAATTAATTATTAAACAATTCAAACTCATTAAATTATCCATAATTTCAATTTCTTAATTATTATTAATTTCAAAACTTAATTATTAATAATTTCAACTTAATTATTAATGATTTCAAAACTTAATTATTAATAACTTCAATTTAATTATTAATAATTCCAATTTAATTATTACTAATTTCAAACTTAATTATTAATAATTTCAAAACTTAATTATTAATAATTTCAAAACTTAATTATTATTAATTTCAAAACTTAATTATTAATAATTTCCAAACTTAATTATTAATCAGTTAAATTTTAACAATGTTCTTCCGTCAATTACTACGTTAATATTTGGTTAAATTTCAAATATCCACATTTTCCTTTCATTTAAATTTAAATTTAAATTTTATTTCAAAACCTTTTTATTATTCAAATAAAATCTTTATTTTATTTAGATCAAATTATTGACCAATCGGGTTTATCTTAATTTTCTATCCTAAGTCAAGTTATTTGGGTATTTATCATTTCAACCTGATTCCATTTCAATTCAAAAATCAAAACATAGCAAAGGGAACTTGTAGTGTGATAACTAGGATGGCGTCAAAGTAAATAAACAAGCAATAGCATTCATACATAACAATTCAATAATTTATTTAAATAATCCTGAAATAATCGTATTAATTTACATTTGTTGTTTATGCAAATTTATATAATTATTTCTAGAATCTACACTATCATTTCATGTAGATTAAAGATTATTTTACTAATTATTCATACGGTTTTTCACTTGTCATTCAATTTAAATTTTATACTACAATAGTTAATCCAATATACATCCAATGGTTCAAAATGTGTAGTTATCACTATTCTCCGTGTCGGTTTATTTAACATTTAAAGGGGGTCAATATAACTAATCAATATTCAACATAAAAATCAGTTTAAAATTAGTAACTATCCTATATCAATTTCAATTTTGCATATTATCTATCACTTTAACAATACAAATAACATCCAATTTCAACATCACATAGCAATCATTCATCAGCCAAATTTGTATAATAATATAAGTCGTGAAAATCAATTCTCCTTTCGTGGAAAAAGAAATTGACACAAAGCAAGAAGAAGCACGAATGAAGTCGGTACAATACGAACAACGGACACTGCAAATATCGACAAAAGAGAGACGATATTAATTCAACGTACGTTTATATATAATTTATAAATTTATATCGATGCGCTTACCGATGACAGGAAAGGACGAAAGATGAAAATTGATGCTGCTGTAAAAAGCTTAATCGGTCGCTTCTGCGCACAACAAGCAAAGAAAAGTGGTTATTAATTTCAGCAACCAAAAATAGATATTTTCGTAAATACACTTCTGTAATATCTAAAAGCTATTTGCTAATCACAGTTTCATTTTTTTTTAATAAACAGCCGAGCCAAAATGAATTTCTTTCCAACTCCACCGTACGCTTTCATCAACCTCCCACCTCCCCTCAGCAAGACATACAACACGCAACTCTCCTTCCTTATATTTCTTTTTTCTTTCTTTTTTTTCACATGCAAACCCCTCTTAACTCACTCACGTATCACACTCAGCTTCAATCCACACACGCTTCAATAAACATGCACACACATGATTCACGGCCCAACACAAATGCAAGTTGCCTTCACCATGCACGCACCCACAGCTTCATCATCCTCTTCGCCTCAACAATGCTACACCTTCCCACTCTTTAACGCACGCATTTCCTTTTGCTCTTTTTTTGTACAAACCAAAGTTGTACATACTCACTCAAGCATGCACAGCCACCCAGTTTCATCTTCCCAATGATTCGGCAACACCACCCATACATTTATACGCAACCTCACCACTGTACATGCACACGACCTCCCTTCCTGAAGCATATACTTGCACACCATTTATCTACATGCACGCGCGTGCATGTAGTGGCCATGCATCGGCAGAGGGATGGGGACGGAGTGATGGCTTTGTTCAGGTGCTAGCTAGAGGTGCTCGACTACTCGCCTAGTGGAGAAAACTCGGGTTCGGCAGCGGGTTGAGAGGAGGTGGCGAAGTGGGGCTGTTGAAGTGGTGGAGTGGGTGGAGTTAACAGTGGTGCGGGTTCTTTGGTTTCGTCTGATGGTGGCGGGCAATGGATGGTCTGGCGTGAGGTGAAGTGGAGTTGGTTGTTTTTAGCCTTGGTGGATGAAGAGGGAGAATAAGTTAGGGGTGCGGTGTTCATTCTTGGGAGGAGAAGTTGTGCGTGAGGTGGGTGGCATCGGTGGTGAATGGAGAGGAGAAGGGTGCGTGCATGCTTCTTTGCTTCGGCCAACTTTTGTTTTTATTTTATTTTATAAATTTCCAGTAAAAAGAAATGGAGAGAAGAAGGAGGGAGTTGTTTACCTGAAGAGATGAATTGAATTCGTGGAAAGTTTACGTTATCTTAACTTTATAAATTTTGTAAACAGTAAATATTTTATTGAACTCCCAAACGTCATGTTCATTCCCAAACTAACCACTAGCTCCCAACCACCACCATAAATGCACCACAGCTATCATTTTATTTCATATTTTCTTTTGGATACGGCTAAAGAATTTGGGCTGATTGTAGTTTAACTGGTCCGTTCGAAACAGTTAAATTAACGCGACAATTCCCGTCTGACTCCGATTAGCATGAGTAAATATACCGTTTTGATCAGTACGATGAGGCTCTTCCAACGATATACAGATAATTGAGATACGATAGTTTTATAAAAACTTGAGTTTACGCCGCTTAAATTATACGATTTGTAAAACAATTTAAACGAAACAGGCAATGATAGTTTTTGACGAAATGAAATACATCATCTTGATCAGAATAATTTTTAACATAACTGTGTAAAAATATTTGGATTTGAAAGATAAATTTTTACGCAGCTTTATATGAACTGATATATAGTAAAATGCGAACGAAATTTACTATAATATTTTTCTACGAAACTTTTCCTATATTCATATCTAACTGGATGCATCCTAGAAATAAAGTTTAGACGTTAATCGAGATCGTTTATAAATTTCAAAATTTTATATTGAACGACGGATTGAAAATTTAAATTGTGTCAGAAATTCAGGGTCGTTACAGAATTTAAGAACACCGTTTTGTAAATCTGAAATCAATTTAATTTGATAAGTTAAATGTGGAAGTTTATTAAAGGAATTATATTCGCGATTTTGGACAGTGAATAATCTTTCAAATTAAATGGATGTTTTGGAAAGTGATATTATAAAAGGGAAAATTTTCCCTGAATTAAAAGTTAAGAACAAAATTTTTTGATTAAAATTTAATGAATGATTTGAAAAGGTTTTCCTCAGTAAATAGAAAATAATTTGGAATTATTTCAGGATATAAGAAAAGTTTAAATAAACCAAATGATTTGTTAAATGAGGCTTAATGATTTCATATACATTTGAAAAGAAAATGGAATAACTCGAAAAGAATATATCTAAGTAAGATATTTGATTTGACAAAAGATGAAGTAATTGATTGATGATTGGTATCCACGCATGAACTTAACATCTTTTAAAGCGATGATTGGCTTCGAACGATCCGGAGTCGGATTTGGATGATTCCTATCCGAAATCCACTTCAAACCAATGTATAATTCGAAAGTGAAGACATGATGAATATGATGATTATTGAAGACCGTGGATATTCATAGCATGAGGACTGCTTGTTGAACATGCTCTGGGTCACTCCCATTATGGAGTTATTTATAGCAGTGGTCACCTTGTTGTGGGGATTTTTCGGATTGCAAGGATTACTCGCTACTAGTGGTAGTAGGAGAGTGCCTTTGGTTTCGTTCAGTCCCAGAATGAACTTTTATGGATATTTGTCTGACATTGTATTCTAAATCACATTTGAGTGGTTTCTATAAATGTATATCAGTTGGTAGCGGAGAAGGCAACTTCTTTTAGTTTAACACCCTTTCCCGAGACATATGAGCTCAAGAAGTTCTACTTTTCTAGAAATCAGTCATATGACGTGGAATGACAATGTGGCATTCAAAGTGGAACTTGTTATGATCAAAGCGTGGTTTTGTATGAAAAGTGTGGCTTTGAAGAAATTGATTATAGCTTCACGAGCCTCACACCCCGGTTACGATGGGATACTATGTGATCTAACAGACGCAAATTTGGAATAAGTGAGTTTGTATGGTGGTGTCAAATACGTTTGGCCCTTTGGGAGATACGTCCCTCAAGGCATTTATTGCCCCATTTTGATAAAGCGGTTAGCTTGAGAAAAGCAGGGAACTACCGGTTATCAGTGATAGTATAGCAAGTATAGTTCCAAGTGACTAGTTTGAGAAAATCGATTAAGGCACCGTGGGAACTATGTTTGTTATGTGTGGATCGGAGAAAAGGTCACTAGTTCCCTATCATGTTGGAAATCCGATCCCAATACGAGATTTACGGTTTTGATTGTATTCCCAAAATAGCTGTAATGACTTGCAAACATTTAAGCTACCCCCTTTCTGATATCATATATTTCGTTCCGTATATTCCATTGACCCAGTCCGGATATATTACCTTAGACTTAGTCCAGATATTGATACCTTATTTGAATAAGTTTGTTTGTTTTCAAAGAGATGTCATTAGAAATAATATCAAAGGTTTTGATATAAAAGTGTTTTGGTTATCATGAGGTAAAAACGCGTCCGTGTTTACGTGTAGGCGTGGTCTTATGAGATACCCTTCTTTTCAAGATTTTGATGGCAACGTCGTTTTAGATTTCGAGTAGCTCACACTGGTTTATCAAGCCTGATTCGGGTATTTACAATACTCGGGTCAGATTCGAGTAGTTGTAGGTTGAGTTGAAGACGGTTGGAGTTTCCAAAGGAGAGCTGGAGATCATCATCATCGTATGGACGTATTCTATTATCTGCTACATCTAGTGCATTTGTTTTGTTGTTTGTCAATATTTGTAAGGGCAGGTGTTATAAATGTCCAAGCTGAATCAAGGTCAGACTCTGATATTTTATTTAAAATTTTCCGCTGTAAAGATTATTATTGAAATAATTTATGTTATTCCATTCGTATGAGGTTCTGTTCTGTCTTTATTTTTCTTTCTACCCTTAATGATCCGCTTATTCGTACAATTTGAGTTGGACATGTGTGGTTTATTGTCGATTCAAAGGGTATGGAAAAAAGGGGCATTACACCAATGAAGGTGAACGATCATGATCTTTTGTGCATGTGCATTGACATTCAGACATTTGGGTCATTATAGGGCCATATACATTTATCCACTTATGGATTTGTTCTTTACCATGCTAGTAAGATGTCGTCTCACCATATGTATTTTTGGATTATGGCTATACATATGGTAGCACTAGAGTTGTAACTACAACCTTAAGATAGTTGTTTGAGATTGCATTTAGGTTAACATAGAGATTCCCAAATATAGGGCAGCATACCAATTGGCTCCCAAGGGTTATTATCTTAGGCATTACCATAGCAGGATGAACCAAAGGTCATCAAAATAGATTAGGGGAAGTTTGAACTCATCCATTTGGGATAACACTAAATAGAGCTTATTGATAAAAGATGAGAAAACTATATGTCAATTTCAAAGTCAACAATATTAAAGTACGAGATATAATGTGTTGTATGGAAAAGCATGGACGATGATTAGATGTAAAGGCGATTCCCATCAGAAATAATATTTAGAACTCAAAAGTATGTCAATAGGAAAATTATAAGTGTCCTTCCAATCAACCCTTGGACTAAAGGGGATAAACTATTCAATGAAACTTAATTATAAAATACGCTTTTAGGCATCCAGGAAACCTCATAAATTTTAGGATTAGGTAGTATAAAAATTTAAGATTACAAGCGATGCTTATTCACTTTAGGATAGGAAATTAATAACTTCTCCTAGGTTTGGGTGAATAATACCTTTGAGTCATGATTAGTTGAAGTTGAGTAAGAAATGACATATGACATCACACCACTTAAGTGGAACTTAAAAAAATCTGGAATGAAAGATTACATACCACTGTGGAGATAGACAAATGGGAGTTCACAATGCCTTCAATATGTCACACATGGAAAAGTATAGAAATGGTGTAGTCAATAAGATAAATCCTGATCAGTTGGGGATGTACGAGCAAAGATAGTCCAACTTAAAACATCTAGGAAATAGAAGAAAAGATTAAGGCTCCTCATCCATCTTTTCTCCGAAAATCTCTATACTTTTTATTCAATAAGTTTTCGTTGTATTATGGTTTCTATATTGGTTGGTAGGGGATGGTTGCCACACTTTTTCCTATTGCTTTTGCAGTCATATAGAATTTCATCCATATTTATGTTGTCTGCACACATGTCTATATGTCACGATCGTGCATTCATGTTAGAGTAAAGCTCACATATAGATATGTTGCATGCATATTCACATTACACTTTTGATTGAGTATAAGATGTGTAGATGAATTGGTTACACAACATTTGCAGAGTTCACATTACACCATTTGTCCCATAGGACCTTCAGAGACAAAATTCTTTTAGGGGGAGAACACAATTGTAGAATACAATAGCCTAAGATTTTTGTTTGATGATAATAAACATGTATGTATGTATGTATGTATTTGTTTAAATGTATTTTTAATTGTATAATTTTATTTTCCACATAATTAAATAAATATTTGTTGAATAAAATGAATAACTCAGAATTCACGTTTAAATAAATATTTTATTCAAAAAAATATTTTATTACAAATTCAAATAGCACAAATTTGAGCTCTCACTATATTTACACATTTTCAATTACAATACATTTTCAATTACAACACAATTTTCAATTTACAATTTCCACCTCACTACATATTCACTCTCACTCGTATTTGATCTTCAACTCTGTTCCATCTTGTATCCAGCATCTTAACTATCTGAAAAATAAACACTAACGTAGTAAAATTAAAAAGAATTTTTTTTACAGTGCGTAATAAAGTCTGTATTTTCAAAATATTATTTGCCTCAGTTATTTGGGTTGTTCCTCATCATTTATTTTTAATTCATCTTATAAGAGCAACTTGTGACATGCACAATGTATCACTGTACATGCTACAAGGTTGTGTACACCGATATACACTTGCTTGTTAAAATTGTAGGGACAGGCGAGCACAAGGTCAAACCCAAGTCTAGGCTGGATTCAACTCAGGTGCAAACAAAAACAAGACTTCAAAAATGGGTCAACTTTAATGCAAAACAACACATAACTAGACTTTAATGGTTTGAAGAAAAACACATGAAAACATGTAAACAAACAAGACCAGGAACACAAAGGCTATAACAAAAAACCAAACCGGACTCCAAAATGCAAAGCAAAGACATGAGACCGGATTAGTTTAACTCGAGTACACATGAAGTATCAACCAAACCAGAATATAAGAAACCAGACTCAAGTGGAACCACAGACCAGACTTAACAAGCCAGTGCAACAAGAACAGACCGGCATAAATATATACATGCTTGAATACACATATATACATATATCTGTATACGAAGTAACAACCAGATAGTATCATCCAAACCAAGGCAACCCAGTTCAATGAAAAGCAACATGAAGACTCCAAATATATAAAGATGTAAAGAAACAACATTAATCTTCAAACAAGCTCAGGAACAACACATGTGACTCATTTCATCATGTAAAAATGGAGCTATGACTACAAAAACATGAAACAGAGGCAACACAACAGTGGTCAGAGCGATGCAGACTAACCCAGTGCAACATAACATCAAAACTCATCGGTGCAGACTAACCCAGTGCAACATAACATCAAAACTCATTGGTGCAGACCTATGCAAGCTCAATTTCAACATACAGCATGAGGAACCACTCAGACATGCTCAAACTTTAGAGATCACACAAACATTAATGTAAAGCAACCTCAATGAGACCAGAATTCACACCAGACTTCAAATCAAAACAATACAACCTCAACACAATTATACACATGAAGTCTCATCTAAAAAAAATGAAACTACCACTACAACCAGACTTCATAAGCACAGTGACATACGCAAAAACACATGGATAAACTTGAAGCAACTGGACAAAGTGCATTATACACATATACATACTTCAATAGAAGCAGACAATCATAACTCAAAGCAATGCAAGGCTACCAAGTCCAGATAAATGAAATAAGAAGAACTCAGACAAAGCATATAAAAGAATAAAATCGAATTTATCAATAGTAGTTCGAACAAGTCAAGCAGGAGTTTCAAAAAGTAATGGTCAATGTAAAACATCAGTGAATAGTTCAAAAATTCGAATACTGCCAGCAAAGAGAATAAAACAACAGTTTGGATAAAGTCGCAATGAATTTCATGATGAATCAATCAATTTTCAAGAGGTCAATACTATCTCAAATTCAAGTATCAAGCCTTAAGCAAACGATGAACAGGTCGTAGAAGTAAAATATGGAACAATGCAAATGTGCTTAAACAATTACAAATATATTAGAAACATATTCAACCGAGGATCAAATGAACGAGTCAAAAATCATCTCAACTAAATAGAAAATCGCATAGCTGAGCAAAGAAATGGATGGATTCAAACCAAAATATGCTGACAACAAAGTAGGGTTTCACGCCCTATAAATTCCCATTATCATCATCGGCAGAAAAAACAAGTCGTGCAAAATCAAAAGGAAAATCATGTATCAATTAAAACAGTACTCGAGCTCGACATTTGAAGCGGCCGCAAGCTATCAAAGTTAGAGAATCGATTGACGAAGCAAATTGAAGTGAATTCATTATCACAATCGATCAATTTTTGAATTGGCGTCTTCAAATTAAAGGAACCCTAATTCCAGAACGAAGAGAAACATGGTGGAAGCATAAAATAAATAGGGGAAACATTTGTTTAACTTCGTTTATCTCTTTTGGACTGCACTGTTTTCTTTGGGTCGATATTTTGCATTGGGCTGTATAGTTTATTAAGGTTTCTGTTTATTTTTAGCTTGTTTATTAATTTTATTTGACTCAAACACTAGTTTAAGTGGTTTAAGAACTACAATTTTGTAATTCGATAATTCGTAACTCAGTGGTTGAGTTGTGGTAGGGTTTTGAGCTTAGAGTTAGGTTAATCAAGTAGCGGGCATCATAAGTTTTCGTGTGTTTGTAAGCATCTGATTACTTAATTTCTAATAGAAACCTTAGGGGCAGCACGTAGGCTGGTTTTTGCCGAAGCTTGGTAAATATGCATGTGATCTCTACTGCATTACTTTCTGTGTTTATTTTTATTTCTGCACTAATTTTTAGCACACCCTATTCAACCCCCTCTAGAGTAAAAACGAACCTACAGTAATACCCCATAAATCTAACAAGAGATCAACTTAGAGGAATTAATTTATTAACAAAGATAAAAATAGAAATTGAAAAAACGTCAGGATTTTGCTATGAAACTTGCAGTATTGTGTTCGTGGCGATCATTGAGCAACTTTCATATATAAAGCTTTGGGAACGGAGTTCAATTGAAGAAGTTATCGAAGTTCTAAGATTTTTGATTGAAAATAGTTCAAAAAAAATTAAGGTAATAAATATTAATAAACATAATGTTAATAATAAATATAATAAACTTAACGATTACGTTAACATTTAAATAAGCGGTCATTACCATACACCGGTCGATCGCTTATAGGTACCGTACAACCAGTAAATGTTGTGACAGCTAGGGTTTTCTCTCACCTAAACGGCCAGTTTCTGAATTATTAAAATCTTCTCGATCCAACGGTCCTACTACCTCCAAGCAACTATAAATAAGCGGCTAGTTCCCTCATTCTTTTCATGCAAACCTAAAGCTGGCAACGACACTCTGCCTAATTCTCTATATCTGATTATTATATAATATCAAATAAAAAGGAGATAAATCAGAGGAAGAGATAGAAAATAGCACGGAAGGAAAATTTAAGGAGATTGTAGTTATGATTATCTATGAGTGGAAATCTTAAATTTTCCTTACTATTATCTTGTGCATCTCATTTATGGAATTAAACTATACCTTGGGAAAATTTTAGATACGAAAACATGCCAATTCAATACTCCAAAATTTCCCAATAAAAAAAAGTTATGAAATTTGTTGGAATTCAAATTTTTTATTTTAATATAGTAGAATTAGGTTTATTATTATTATAATAAAAATATTTTTTTTCTATTTGATTCCATTTCTCAAATGTTGATTGTAACGACAAATAATTCAAAACATGAAAAGTAAAATAGGCATGTAAAGCAGGGAAAAAGTGATTATTTGAAGTTTGCAGTACGTATTTCAACAATTAAAATAAATATACTTTCTTTGTCGTTTCAACAATATGCACTTAAAAAGTTTAATGGAATATAAAAGATTGGAATCATAAATTTGTTTCTTTGGAAAAAGAGGCCATTGTTTTACTATATTAATATAAAAGAATTACATGTTTTGGGATTCCAGTTTGAATGTATACAAGTCTATTTAGTATAGCTAATTTATTGATGATGTCAACTATTATGCATTTTCCTGTAACAAATTGGGACTTGTACAGAAATTGCAATTATTGGCACATTAAAATAATTTATCAGCTCAAATAAGAAATGAATAAATTACTTGAATAGAAATAGAAACAAATTGATCACAAATTAAAGTTTGATATAAACGTAATAATAATGTATTCTTTTAAATTTTGAATTGACCAACCAAAATTACAAACTTGTAATTTATATAATAAGTAATCATCTAATAAAAAACTGATATATAAATGGCAATTAACAATCAGCAATAAATCTAATAAAATGAGTTAAGAACAATTATGAAATTTAATCCATAAGTAATGGTGAAATAAAGAGTTTCCCTTATATGGCCTTTAAATGCGTAAATAAGGTTAAGGTGTGTATCTTATATATATCTGTGTGTGTGTGTGTGTGTGTGTGTGTGTGTGTGTTTATATATATGTATGTATGTATGTTTATATATATATATATATATATATGTATGTATGTATGTATGTATGTATGTATGTATGTATGTATGTATGTATGTATGTATGTATGTATGTATGTATAACTATATGTGTAAGTGTATATAAACACACATATGTATATACAAACACATGCATATACATATTGACTTATTTTGGGGAGTGGGAATATGTCTAAGTTATAGGGATGCAAGGTCCGTTAAAAGCACGTGGAAGTATGCCCGGATTATCTGGCTAGTAGCAGTGTGACTTTTGTAATGATGTGGGATATCTTCTATAATAAGTACCTACGGTAGACGCGAGATCAATCCCAATTTTGTAAGATAGGTCTATCCAACTAATATGGCTAGCAGCACCTACAAATAGTCAAACTAGTGTGAGACTTCATAGTCGGGTTACGGGCCATAAGGACGGGGATATTCAACAAGGAGTATGCTTTGGGGTTGTGGTATTAAATCGTTGATTTAGGATCTACCTCCTCCTTATTAAGAAGTATGAAATGACTTAGGGAATTTCTCATAAATCACGTTGGATAATCCCAAGACATGTATGCTTTCGGGATGAGGTATTAAATTTATGTTAGGTCTGCTTCTTCCTTAATTAGGAACTATTAAATGATTGGGATTTCCTTTTTTGTACGAGGTAATTCCTGGATAGGAATGCTTCTGGGTTGATGTATTAAATGGCAGTTGGGGTCTGCATCTTTCCTATTTATGAACTATTAAATGGTAAGAATCATCTTTAAGGTGTGTTTGTGGAAATCTCTGGTAGAGGGGTCCACTTCGAGGTTGAGGTACTAAATAACCGGAGGGTCTGCATCATTTAAGAAGCATTAATTAACCTTAAGAGGTTTTCTACAATGTTAGCTGAGGCATAGTAAGAGGGGTTCGCCTTGGTTCAACGTATTAAATGACTAGAGAGTTTGCATGTAACACCCCATAAAAAAAAAGGAAACTAATTAATAAGTAATTATTAAAGTCCAAAAGTAAAAGTTTTATGTAACAATCCAGAATTTAACCACTTTGAAATATTTAAAATAATTTTAAATAATTAATTTATGAAATATATAACGTAAACAAAATTCTTTTAAATGATAACTAATGATGGTAAATGGTTTTTAGATTTTGTTTACAAAAATAATTAGTTTGAAGAAAAGTTAAATATGATCGAAAATCGTTTTTCGTAATTTCAATTTTTCGTCATGTAAAAGTTGTAGAAAATGTTATAAACACTTTAATATACATATACATACACATATATTTATAACATATGTATGGATAAGTAATAATATGGTAAATATGTATTTACTTAAGTATAAGAATGAGATGTGATGTCCTTTCAAAAAATATTAAATAAAATAAATTGAAAAGTTAACGTCGCATTTCACCTAATATCATGGTACAAAGGAACAGAAAAATATGTTGGACAAAGAGGGGCTCCTTGGTGACTGTGTGTGTAGGAAGGGATGGAGGTGGATGGTGGTGTGGCAAAATATGGATGAAGCGTATCAAAGTATGGATGACGTTTTTTCTCTCTCATTCTTATCTCATTTATTATTATTCAAACTTCATTGCCTTCTACCTGAAACACTTTATTCGCCTCTTTATGATTTTCAAAACATATGGTTATCTTTTCTACTTTTAAGACACTTCAAAACTTGTTCAAAAACCGCTCTTTTCCTTTCTACTCCACTCTTCCTTCAAAATTAAGCCCACAACATCCTTTTCCATCTTAGGTCGAGCCTCTGCACCTATATGCTGAGCAAAAAAATTCGACTTTCCAAACCAAAATCAAGTTTTAGCTAAGGTGAATCCAAGATCTAGGATGATTCGGAGTTTAGTAGAAGTTTGGTTTGGATTTTTGAGCTTTAGGTGAGTAAGCTCATTTTTTACAAATAAAATTGTAAACTTTATATGTGTAAATGTATATAATGGTTGTTTGAATGTAAATAGTGTAGCTTGTGCTTACATACTTGTGTTTATTGTTTATGGTTGTTTAGACATGGAAAATAAGTTGAAATGTTTAGTTTTGGTTGCTAGTTGTAATTTTATTTATGTATGTTTCTTATGGCATATGTTTGGATATATGAACTTATGTACGAGTGTAGTAATCTAAAAGGAAAGTTGGTAGTTGATTTAAGTTGTTGTTGACATTGAGATCCCATGTTTTCAAACTTGTTTTACTTATATATTTCCTGAAATTTTTATATATTTCAAACTTTACTTTTAGTTTTCCAAAAAATTATTCAAAGGTTTAAGTTAAATAAAAGGATAAATTCTTGAAGGCTTTAAGCAAGTATACTAGTTTATAAGTTATGGTGTCCATAGCCATAATCGCTATGGATGCAGTTCGTAAAAAACGAACACTTGCTGCAAACTTAAAGTGTTTTCCCATTAAGTACTTTTGAAATTATTCTCAAAGAATATTTTAAGTATAAAAACGTAATTATTACTTATTAATTAAGTATTTTTTAATGATTATTTAATTAATTAAGTTAACTTAATTAGTATAAATTTAGTAATTAAGTAAAGCTAGTCAATACCTAAGTACTAATTAAGTAAGATAATTATAATTAGTTAATTAAGAGAGTTCTAATTTAATTATTAATTCAGTAAAGGGTTAATTAAGTATTAATTATTAATTAATTAAGGTTTAATTAATTAATTAGGGTTTAATTATTAATTAATTGCTAATTACGTAGGGTTTAACTGTTAATTAATTAATTAAGATTTAATTAAGGTTATATTAAGATTTAATTATTATTAAATAAAGTTTTTTTTTAATACATTATTTATAAGGATCAATTTTATTTAAAGGCATCTTTCTTTTATAAGTGAATGTATTTTAAACAAGGGATTCTTTTTGTCTGTGTGATTAAGTAGCCAAAAAAATATGAATAATGTTAATTTGAAATGTTGACATCTTTTATTGCATGTAAGTCATCTTGTATTTAACATTGAAAGCCGATGCGTAGACTTTCCTCTATCTATAAGATCTAGAACCTCGATTTTCTAGGCGAGGGATAGAAAAATCAAAGTGTCATAAACATCGTAAAGATAAGGGAGTTAGTTTCAATAAATGGGTCATGATATATAAAGTATATGAATGATATTTCATTGCATACTTAACACAAAATTCCAGGGTGAGGAAACTTGTCCCTATCCGGAGAAGTAAGAACTTATGCCAAGTCAAGGTTAGTTTATCTAACTTGTCCAACTGCATTGTTAATCAAGGGATAGCACTGTTTGAAATCAAAAAGTAGGGATAAGTATAGGATGTTTTATTTTCATGTGAAAAATTATACACACCCCAGATAGTGGATTTATCCACTATCAATAACTGGACCCTTCTAAAATTATCGAATGTTGGTTCGAAGATATCGAGATCGGATCTAGTTGGTGAAGTTCATGCATGATAGGGGGTTCTGGCTTTATGAACTGCGACGAAGCTTAAACTTTTACCCCTACATGTCCCTTTACTGGTTGGTTCATGAGTCAAGAGGTTGTTACATAAAATCAAATTCAAAGTTATCACAGTATAGTTGGCACCCCAAAATGTGTAAACGATAGACGTTGTGTCAGAGCTAGATTGAGCAAACACCTAGGCTTTGGGTTGGGGTCAATTATTTGGGAGCACATAACTGTAAATTTTATTCTTATATGTAATTCGAGTTAATTAGGTAAGCTTTGGTAGGTTTTACTATTTCCCTTTTCCTTAAGATTATATCATCTATGTATTCTAAGTGTTATGTTACTATATCCAAGTAGTGGGAATGAGCAACAGGAACAGATGAGATAGAGGAGCTAGTAGCAACATAACCACCAATGGTCAAGCTTTGAATGCTGAATGAGTTAGGTTTGTTGAAGCGGCCGCACTAGCGTAGTCCATGGTGAACTTTGCAACATTGTGCAAGGATTATACATATCCATGAGGAAAACCATTCAAGGGAACATAATCCATTATCGAAGTTCAGGTTTGGCTGCACTCTTATGAAAAACATTAAAAGGGTCTTGAACTTTTAGATGACCAGAAGAGGGTTCTACTATCTTCGCAGTTGCAAGATGGAGCTGTAGCTTGGTGGGACTTGCTTACACCTAATGTTTCAGAGGATGATTTCTCATGTGTCGGATTTAAGGAGGTATTTGAGGATCAGTTCATGCCCACAACTAGAAAGACTCGATGTATAGGAATTTTTTAGAGCTTAAGCAACGTGACCTATTAGTGGTTGAGTATGAGACAAAGTTTAATGATCTATCTCGTTACATACTAGAGTTAATCGATATGCTTCCTAAGAAGAATGATATATTCATCATGGAAATGAGAGAAAGTTTCTAAGAAAAAATAATTGTCCATCTTAAGCTTTCTTTTGTGGATTTGGTAGATATGGCTCTTAGATATGAAGTTTTGAAGAAGAAGAAGCCAACAACAACACCTAGTGGAAATTCCAATAACCCAAACAAGAGAAAGTTTAACTTAAACTAGAAGAAACAATTGAATGGAAAGTCAGTCGGAGATCAAGGAAACAAGTTTAAGGATTATATTTGTAATAAGCACAATTAGAAGGGGTATATCGCTAAGTGTTGCAAGAATTTTGAAACCTCGAAGCAACAGGCATGACCTATCCCCCCAATGGCTCAGAGGATGCTTTGCTACAATTGTCAACAACCATGGCACATGATAAAGGATTGTTCACTGATGAAGAAGGGTCAACAAATTAAATTCTATGTCATCAAGAACGAACCAACGACCTCAGTAGATGTAAATGGAAACGGAGTTCTAGAAGGTATTTTAGTTGTTAATGGCGTCTTTGCCTAAATATTGTTTGATAAAGAGGCTTTCCATAAAGTATTGATAGATAGATTGCGACTTTGTCCTAAATTCATTGAAAACCCTATCAGTGTCACTTACCCTATAGAAAGTACGACCAACCTATTGATCTATAAGGATATGCAAATTACCTACCTTACCCACCGTTTTCTTATAACCTATTTGTTTGTATTTTAAAGGTTTGATGTTATACTTGGTATGGATTAGCTGTTAGGGAATGGAGTTGTTTTGGACTGTGTAATATCCTTTATATGTTGGAGTCATCTCAATAAGAGTTACAATCTATTTTAGTTGTTAAATATTTCCTCTATATTTTTGAGCCAGTTATTAGTCTACCTCCACATCGGGAGATTGAGTTTTGCATGGACTTAATTCCCGATGCGAGACTAGTTATTCAACTTATGCATAAATGACGCTGAGAGAGAGGAAGGAGCTAATAGATCAAATCGATGATTTGTTGAGAAGAATACTATTAAGACCAAGCCGTTCGAGTTAGGGATCAGTTGTAGTTTTCAAGGCTAGGTCGGATGGTTCTTAAAACTATGTGTGCATTATAAGGAGTTAAATAAGCAGACTACTCGAAATAAGTACCTCTTACCCCCACATAGATGACCTTTTTGACCAGTTTCATGGAGCTAGAGTATTTACCTAGATGGACCAACCTACTGGATTCCACCAGTTAATGGTAGTCAAAGATAGTATACCCTTAACCGTGTCTAAAGGTTCAGCTATTTCTTTACGTGGTTGGTTATGCTTTTTTGGCTAACCAATGCTCCTGCATATATCATAGATCTTATGAATCGTGTTTTCATAAGCTGTCTTAATATGTTTGTGATAGTCTTCATTGGTGATATCCTTATCTATTATAAGAGTAAAGAAGAGCACAAACGCCATTTAGAAGCGGTGTTAGAAATGTTAAGGAAACATGTTCTAACGGAAAATTTTCCTAAGTGTCACTTTTGGTAGTAAGAAGTAAGGTACTTAGGATATGTTGTGTCTGGAGATGGCATTTCGGTGGATATAGCGAACGTAGCAACCGTCTAAGAATGGAAGGCAACTAAGACTCCCACTAAAGTCGGATGTTTCTTAGCCCTGGCTGGATTCTATAGGAGATTCATTTAGGATTACTCCAAGATCGCCTCACATTTGACTAAGCTGGTAAAGAAGGACGAGAAGTTTGTTTGGACTCTAACGTGTGAGGAAACATTTATGAAATTGAAGAAAAGATTAACTAAGGCGCCCTTCTTAGCTATGCCGGATGGTAGTGAAGGATGGATTGTTTTAACTGATGCTTATAGATTAGGGTTTGGTGTAGTTCTAATGCAGTATGATAAGGTGATTGGTTATTCTTGTAGGTAGCTAAAGCCCCAAATAAGAATTATGCTACACATAATTTGGAATTATTAGCTGCCATGTTATCTTTAAAGATGTGGAGACATTACCTGCTGGGTGAGAAGCTTGAGCTTTTTATGGATCATAAGTCCTTAAAGTATTTTTTCACACAAAAGGACATGAACTTGTGGCAATAGAGGTGCTTAGAATTTCTAGCAGCTTACGATTTGGATATTCTATATACGCCAAGGAAAGCAAATGTAGTGGAAGATGCTCTAAGAAGGAACGTGGTTTGGCTGCCTTAGAAGTTACTTCTACGCTTTTGAGAGGATATCGAGCAAACAAAGGGACGATAATCACTTAATGGAAATCATCAAGGATGTAGAGGAGGCAATTGTTCGAGATTTGAGATTGACCATCGGTGTGGATTGTGTATAAATTGGAGGATATTTGTTTCGAATATCGATGGTCTTAGGCAGGATGTTTAAGGGAATGTCTTCGATCCAAATTGAGTACCCACCTGGGAGTTTCGCAGATGCATCATGATATGAAGGGGATATTCTAGTGGCAGGTGAAGAAGGGGATATCTCTATCTTTGTGAGCAAGTGTGCGAATAGTCAGCAGATCGAAGGTGATCGCTAAAGAACTTCTGGGCTACTCCAACCCCTAAAGATTCCAAATTGGAAATGGGAACGGATATCAATTGATTTTAATGATGGGTTCCTCAGATCTAGGGAAGGAATGAAGATGTGTGGATCATTATGGATCAGCTAACTAAGAGTGCTTATTTTATTCCAGTTAAGCTAACGAGGACTCGAGGTTCATTGGCAGAGATTTATATATGGGAGATCGTTCGACTACACGGAATTCCGGTTAGTAATGTGAGTGATCGTGGTCCCATCTTTAATAACCAGTTTTGGGAAGCGTTACAGGTAGCTTTAGGAACAAATATAAATTTGAGCATAGCATACCACCCTCAAACTGATAGTCAAACGGAGATGGATAATTGAACCTTAGAAGATCTGTTGAGAGCATGCATCTTGGACTTTAGAAGATTGTGGAAAGATCATCTACACTTGATTGAATTCTCTTACAACAATAATTATCAAGCATGCACTGGCATGGCTCCCTATGAAGCTCTTTATGGACGGCTTTGCAAGTCACGAACTTATTAGACAGAGACTAGGGATCGACTAGTGCTTGGACCTGATATGATTCGGGAAGCTACAGAAAAGGTTGTGGTGATCAAGAGGAGGATGAAAGAAGCCCATGATCGAAAGAATAGTTATGCATATGAGAGGCGAGGGGATTTGGAATTTGTAGTGGAGATTTTGTGTTAGTAATGATTTCTCCATTTAGAGGAATTGTTCGATTTGGGAGAGCTAGGAAGTTGGTGCAAGGAATGTTGGACCTTTTCGAATTCTTGAGTGGATTGGGCCATTTACCAATAGAGTTGAGTTGCCGGAGAGGTTTTCGAGGGTCCATAATGTTCTCCATGTGTCCCATCTAAAGAATTACATGCATGGCCCATTGTTGATTGTGGAGCCACCTATGCAATAGGATTTGAAGGTAGAACTAAACTTTACCATGGTCAGACATCCAGTTCATATTACGGATCGGGGTGAGAAAAGACTATGTAATAAGGTAGTGAGATTGGTTAAGATTCAGTGGAATGAAGATCCCAGATATGGTACCTAGGAGATAGATGATAGTAAAAGGGAAGCTTGTCTTGAGTTGTTTCTAGATAGTTGTTTGCTTGTTGTATGGATTGTGTATGCACTATCGTGATATGGTTGGTTAGTATGTAACTTTTTCATGGGTTTCATGATATATAATATATGTCCTATTGAGTTGTTTTGAGTTATCTTCTTGTGTACTAATTTCAGGACGAAATTATTTTAATGGGAGAGAATGTAATGACACATAACTCAATCATTTTAAAATATAGGTATTTGATATAATTTTAAATAATTAATTTATGAAATAGATAACTCGAACAAAACTCTTTTAAATAATATCTAGTGACGACAAAACTGGTTTTAGAATTTGTTTATAAAAATAATTAGTTAAATAGAAAGTGTGACCGAAAACCGTTTTCGAATTTTCAATTTTTCACCATATAAAAGTTGTCGGAAATGTTTCTAACACTTTAGTGTATATATACGCACGTATATTTATAGCATATGTATGAATAAGGTATAATATGGTAAATATCTATTTACTTAAGTAAAAAAATTAAATGTGACATCTTTTCAAAAAAATTAAATAAAACTGAATTAAAAAGGTAATGTCACATTTCACTTAACATCATGGGACAAAGGAATGGAAAAACATGTTGGACAAATGGGTTATGATAAATTAAGTATATGAATGATATTTCATTGTATACTTAACACCAAATTCCAAGGTATGGAAACTCGTCTCTATCCCAAGAAGTAAGAACATACGTCAAGTTAAGATTAGGTTTTCTAACTTGCCTGATTGTATTATTAATCAAGGGATAGTACTATTTGAAATCAAAAAGTGGGGATAAGTATAGGATGTCTTATTTTCACATGAAAAATTATACACGCCCTAGATAGTGGATTTATCCACTATCGATAAATTGATTCTTTTAAAATTATCGAATAAATGTTCGATGAGACCGAGATCATATAGCATGAGTTATTCGAAAACCACTTCGAACCAACATAAGCGTTCGAATTGGTAATATCTGGAAGATGATGGAATCAAAGACGACGACCTTTGAAGTGCAAGGGCTACTTGCTACTAATCCTAATGGTGATTTCAAAATGGTACAAGTAGTGCCTTCGGTTTATTCATATCCTGAACAACCTGTATGGACGAATGGTAGTATTGCATTATCACCTAGCGGGCACTATTGGCATTCCAAGTGGGAATCGCTAAAGGAAGGTAAAGTGTAGCCTCAAGCCTCACAACCAAGAATGACTAAATCATGGGATATGCAGCAAAGCTATGTGGATCTCTCTCATTAGGGTATAGTCATCTCTGATCTAGATCGATATATCATTTGAATGTATGTTTCAGGGCCTTGTGCGGTTATGGATCACAACTGAGGGATGATCATATTCAATACTATCTAGCAAGGAGTATCCTGTCTTATTTAGCAGGGTGCAAGATGTTCTTGTTGACCTTGGTACAGTTATTTAAAGGTATACCATGACAATTTGTACCCCAGTAGTTTTTTCATTATATGATATCCAATTTCCAATAAGTGCCCTTATAGTCATAGTTGCATACCTATAATGTTGAAATTTAAATAATGTAAAAATTTCGGCTATGATTCAGTATTTACTTTAAACGCTAGACATTATCGTAATATCACTTGGTTTTCTATAGAAATGTTTTGGTTATCGTAAGGTAAAAACTCGTTCGTGTTTATATGCAGTGTGGTCTTACAAGATACCTTTTTTTAAAAGAGTTATATGAGCTTAATAATTTAGTTATATAGAGTTTACTAACACCAGACCTATGTCTGACCTAGAGTTTTTCTTTCTATCCTTAAAACTCTTGGATACTCGAATTTGTATGAGTAGCCAAGTATTCTAGGTTTCTACGGATGCATTTTGGAGGAGTATGGAGCAGGCGGCTTCGTCGATATCTAATTATCTTATTTATTTTTTCACGGTGTACGTGTATATTTTTTGTTAGCATTTGTGGGGATAGACGATTATAACCGCTCTTGGCCAAAATTTGTAAATATGTGATTCTGATATATTATTGTGGAAGTGATAATGTATTATCTTATGATTGACTATTATATGTAATTACCTTACATTGTGAGATTCTATGATTCTTTCTTCTTACCTTTCATTTTCTTTTATGAAAGTATGCTATGGATCGTGTAATATGAATATAAAATGATACAGATTAAAGTGATGATAGTAATAATGTAAATAGTGCGGAATATAAAAGCAGTATAGTAAAATGACACCAGAGGTTTTTATACTAGTTCGGAGCACCGTCCTACGTCCAGTCCCAGAATCCTTCTGGAATTTCAATAAAACAACAACCCTCACTTAACTTGGAGGAACAGGTCTATACACCCCTGAGCAGCCGAACAGGGACCTGAGCAGCAGAACAAGATTTTGCCATAACAGCCGAAGAGGACTTCACTCGCCTAAGCAGCAGAACGGGACTTCACCAAATACAGAAAATAGTTTTGACTTTTGTGTGTTCTGATAACATGGATTTGTCACTTGTAGTACACCCTTCTTATAATCTTCTCCTCGAGTATAAGTATTTATATTTGAAGTATATCAAGAATAGAAAGGTATAATATTGCTTTAATGCAGAATAATTGAAAATATGATAGCAAATAGATTTCAGAAAGTTAGATCAGAGAATAAGAGAGATCGATTATAATTAAGGGAATTGAAATCAAGTTGAAGTTTGTATTTATAAAGGTTAAAAAACAGCGACTGTTGGTGAAAAGTTTCAATCGAAGTGTTGTGTCCGAATATTTTCGTTAAAGGTTCGCACCTCTTCGTAAAAGTCGTGTCTTTTCGGAAAGTGGCTGTTATAGAAATTCAGTCAACTGAGCCTTTGTGTCAGTCGACAGAATATTCAAAGTGATTTTTAAATTCAAAATTCGTATATTTATGTAACTGTGCATGCTGCACAAAATACCCAGTGTCAGTCGACTGTCTCAAGTGGTCAGTCGATTGACCTAGTTAATTTTGTGCAGTAAGCACAATTTACATATGTTTATGAATTTCTATAATTTTAAAACACTTTTCTAATTTAAATATATTCTTATATATGTATAAAATATTTGGTAAATATAATAAATATATAAGCTAATGTAGACATAATCGAGGAGAGATTTTAATAATATTGACCTAAGACTTAAAAACAAAATACATAGTTGATGCACCGGTTTTTAAAGTCTCGTCTCGTTGTCTCTATTTATCATAGCAGTCGTCAAATCTGTATGTCGTAGTGGTAGCTTCGTGTCATGAATCAAAACCAAGTCTCAACATTCTCCCCTTTTTTGATTGATGACAACCTATAAATAGATATATATTTCGATTGTATATATATAACATAAATACTTACTCCCCCTGATTCTTTACGCTCTATATCTTGCATTCTTATTAGTAGCAATAATATTTCTCCCCTTTGTCATCGACAAAAAGGAATAAGTAATATGAAATTATAAGGTGAAAGATAATATGCGATAAAAACAAGAACAATCATCCACACATTTAACTTCCATAGTCAAGAGTGTTCAAAATAAATAAACTAGAATGGCCATTTAGTACAAGCTATACGAATTGAAAAAAAATGTTTTAGATAAAAAGAAAGATAACATCTTACCCCATCGGTAGCCTACCCCTACCACTATCACCTTCATCTCCATCACTGCTACTTGCTTCATCGTCATCAGAAGAAGACCATGTAAAGAAGGATTGCTTACTCGGATCGCCTATAGTAGCCGTAGATGTCCCGGAAGAGCATGATATCGCTTGCCATAATTTGGTGAAAAATCCTTTGACCTTATCGAGCTTCTTATCAACTTTGATGATGCTGGATTGTAGAATTTGTTGATTACGGCAAATTATATTGGTGGATTCACATAGTTGTAGACCTTCATTTAGAATTATAATTTCTTCTTGTTGATAACGAGTCGATCTTTGACGAGATGGTTGTTGAGATGGCTCGCCATGTTGTTGTGGCTGGTCTTAAGCTGTTTGCCTTTGGGTCCATTCTTCAAAAGATATGATATGAGGGGTCGGGCAACCGGTAATTTCATTAAGGCTAAAGTCTGAGTCTTCAAACATCCAATGGTAGAAACTGGTGAATCCGGTTCCAAAACTTCACAAGCTTTTGGAAGACGTATAATATATTCGCCGTAGTAAATTATAATCATTCTATCGTTGTTGAAGCTTAAAAATTATTCAAGAATTAAACGGGGCCAGTTTACTTTGATGTTCCCAAAGATAGCATACAAAGCTTTAAAATTATTTTCGTAGACAAGTTCATAACTCCCGGTTCTAGGAATTACAGTTTTCATTAGAGCGCGATGAATAATTCGTGCCTTTGGTCTTAAAGACATCGATTTTAGTTGATGCATGTCGTCTTCTAGAAACAAATGGCTTACATTATTTCGAACAACCAAGTCACAATCAATAGTAGCTAATTCCACACTATCATTTTCTGTTTGTAAAATATGAGCTATGCGATCTAGAGAGAAAAAGATGGGTTTCCCACATACGAAACTCCATATACAGTCTTGTTGATTTGGAACGTCTTGGTGACCCAAATTTAGGTTTGCGTAGAACAATTTCACATAATTTGGTTGATTTTGTGTTTGTTATCGTCAATGTTAATTAATGATTCTAAATTGCTCCTTCTAGTTAACTCTTGGATGTGATATGGAGAAAAATCAGGGAATTTGACAGATAAACCTTCGAAAATCCTTGAGTCTTGCATTCGTCTCCACCTCTTCATCACGGTGTCATCAAATAGCCAACTTTGAATTTGTTCATTCGACGGAGGTTGAGATGATGAGGAAGCTTGTCCCTTTCGTTTATGAGCCATTTAATTTTAATTTTGAAGAATAAAAATTGAGTTTTGGAGAGCCTAGGGTTTTTGAAAATTTGGGAATCTGAAATGGTAATGAGGAGAGAAGGTAAAGTGAAAGATAAAAGGAGTGAATTGGGTAGGTAGAAGTTAAAAAGTAACTCTGATCTACGGCTTAGTTGACCGGCTCAGGGATTTAGTCGACTGAAGCTGAAGATTGAAATTTTTCGATCTTTTGGTCCAGTCGAGTGAGGCTTTGAGACAGTCGACTGGCCATGTTATATAAAAATTTATATTGGTGTGTTAGTCGACTGGCTCAGGGCTTCAGTCGACTGAAGTTGAAGGTCGAAAATATTCAACCTTCTGGTCCATTCGACTAAGGCTCTGGGATAGTCGACTAGACATGCATATAAAAAAATTTAACTTGTTGTGTTAGTCGACTGACCATCTGAGACAGTCGACTGACCTGTAAGTTTTTCTGTCATGAATTTTGTTTGAATGTTGTAAGTTAAATATTATATATGTTGTTAATTCTATTATTACAAATAGTTTTTCTTTTGATGAATGATACAGAAATAAATTTAATTAGTTGTGAAATATTAATATTTTCTATTTAGTGCACTAGAATTATTATTCCAAAAAGAAACGTACATTGTTGCGACTTTTCTATTGATTAGAAAAGCACAAATTTTAATAAATTCTGCAAGCACACAAGCGTGTAGTATGCAGGTCGAACACAGGGAATTGTGTTTTAAAATATTTGAAATCCCTATTTAAATCTTAGGCGTTTTAAACAAATTCGATGGTGGATCTTGAACAGAAAATAAAAACAATAATATACTCCGAATCGATTCCGAAACTAATCGAAATTGCAACCAAATTATAAAATTGTAAAACTCAGAACAGAAATTGAAATTGCGGAAAATAACAGAGCAAACAATTGAAATATTTATTAACTAAATGAAAAGAGTGCAATAACTAAGAACAAGAATAAATAAATTGCTAAATCTAATCAACAATCTTAAGTATTCTGATCGAAAATAAAACATTGCTGAATTTAAAATAAAACTTGAAGAAGAGTAATGGGGTAAGAGCTGATTTTCCATCTGCATTGCTCTCTCTCTATTTAAAGATTATAGCCTCAAAAAATAACCCTACTATTTAGGTCCATGTGCTTGATATTTGGAGAAAAATATGGCCACCTCACTTTGAATTGGTCTTTGCTTTGTTATTTGATTAACAAGTGGCCTTGCTTTGAGAGATTTTCAGGCTAAACTTTGAAAGTGTATTTTCATTATTTGCATTTGCTTTCTTGCATGAATAGTACACATGTTGGTGACGTGAGATGCATTTCTTCATGAACGATATGTACTTTCTCTTCGAATTATTCGGTACTCAAAATGTTGCACTCTTTTTTTTTGCGTGTCATTTGAACCATAGGATGGCACAACCGATTAATTTCAACGTTGCACTTTGGAATTCTATAATCTACAAAACCACAACAAAATACCCATATAATACCGCTTTATTAAAATAAAAATATATGAAACAATGGTTTAAAATGTAGAAAAATACGTTCATCATACATATATAGAGAATTTATTCGAAAATACAACGAAAGATAATGAAAACTATGATTATTTCGAGGGGCTAGGCGTCTTGAATTCTTTCAGTTGCTTACGACGAACATTCGATTCTTTGTTGCGATCCCATGAATTCGGTGAGTATGATGGTCCGGTGGAGACGAAGTCGATGGTCGTCTGATAGGCGAAACAACATGTCCGTTTATCGGATGTGACGATGCCCCCACAAAACTTCATAGCGATGTGCTCAATGATTCCTATCCGTCTGGAGTTTATTTTTTGTTCGTAATACATCTCCCCTTGTAGCATTAGAGATTCTTGCTGATAATGGTGGAGATCGTCGATCTTTTGTTTTGTGTTCGGAGAAATATCAATAGTCTTCTCCCCCTTTTTCTTGTCCGGAGTATATCTGGTGTGATAGATGGACGATGGTGAATTTTTATGATCTAGAGTTTTTGGAGAGTTGTTCGAGGCAATGATTTCGATAGACTCTATGGAGGAGTTTGACATTGTTGAAATATAGTTTGTTGGAATGACGAACGAATGATAGCTTTAGAGTTAAATTCGGTTTGATTTTAAGAAAATAGAGTATGTAACTATTTATAACCTAATTCTAGGAAAAATTGGATGGAATTTGGTGGATTATACTAATTCTATCCAAGAAGTATGGTGAAACATTAGCTTTTCTGTTGGCTGAGCTATTTTGTATAATTTTAATATTTATAAAATTAGTAATGTAAATTATAGAATTAAATGTGACATGTATTGTAGTATATTTTAATGTCACCGTAAAATAAGTTGCCCATGCTAGACTACAATAGAAAAAATCAATAGCTCAATTGGTTAAGGCACTTGGACTATTCACAGCAGGTCACGGGTTCGAGTCTCAACATGCTCAGAAAGAATTTTTGCAAAAAAAATTATTTTTGAGTTTTTAGTTAATTTTTTTATATTTTTTTATATATCTTTAATTGACATTATACCAAGCTCACATCATTATTTTATAAACGTATTTTCTAATAGTGGTTTAGTAAAAATATCGGCTAATTGATTTTCTGATGGTACGTAGTCCAGATTTATCACTTCATTTTCTATATTATCACGTAAAAAATGATGTCTAATATCTATGTTTTTAGTTCTTGAGTGGTTTACTGGATTTTTAGATAGATTTATTGCACTTGAGTTACAATAGTAAATTGTTGATTTTGATAGTTGATTTCAAAATCTTTAAGTGTTTGTTGCATATAAATTATTTGTGTACAAGCTAGTGTCACAGAAATATATTATGCTTCAAAACTTGATAAGGAGACACAGTTTTGTTTCTTACTAAACCATGATATTAAAGATTTACCAATGAAGTGACATGCACCGCTTGTACTTTTTCTATCTGTTCGTGATCCTCCGAAATCAGCATCACTATATGATACTAATTCGAACGAACACTCTTTCGGATAGAAAAGTCTGAAATTTGTAGTTTTAGTAAAACAGCGTAGCATACGTTTTACAGAACATAAATGTGATTCTTTTGGGTCAGATTGCAATCGTGTACATAAGCAAACACTCATAATTTCTGGTCTACTTGCTGTTAAATAAAGTAGTGATCCTATCATACTACGATATGTTTTTGGTCTACACTTTTTCCGTTTTCATCTTTATCAAGATGTGCTGTTGTGCTATAGGTGTTGGTTTGGCAGAAGTATTTTCCATTCTAAAATGTTTGATAAGATTATTACAGTATTTTTCTTGATTAATAAAAATTCCATTTGAAACTTGTTTTATTTAAAGTCCTAGAAAATGTAATAATTCTTCCATATGGGACATTTCTAATTCTCTAGTCATTATTTCAGAAAATTCATTACATAATTCATTGTTAGTTGATCCAAAGATAATGTCGTCGAAATATATTTGAAATATTAATATATCATTTTTCGAGTGTTTTATAAATAAGTTTTGATCCACTTTTCCTATTTCAAATCCAGAATTAATTAGATAACTTTTTAGTCGTTCATACCAAGCACGTGGTGCTTATTTTAAGCAATATAAAACTTTCTAAAGTTTATATACATGATCTGGATATTTTTCATGAATAAATAAAGGAGGTTGTTCAACATAAACGTTTTCTTTAATATAGCCGTTTAAAAAAGCACTTTTAACATCCATTTGATAGAGTTTAAAGTTATTAAAACATGCGTACGCCAATAAGATTCGTATTGTGTCTAGTCTACCAACTGGAGCAAACGTTTCTTTGTAGTCTATTCCTTCTTCTTAGTTATATCCTTACGCTACTAATATTGCTTTGTTTCTAGTTATATTTGCTAATTCTTCTGTTTTATTTTTATAAACCCATTTAGTTCCTATAACATCTGATCGGTCGGTCTACGTACTAGTTCCCAAACTTCATTTCGTTCAAACTGATTTAATTCTTCTTGCATAGCAATAATCCAATTTTCATCGAATGATGCTTCCTTGGTATTTTTAGGCGCTATAGTAGAGAGCAAAGCTACATTACCCATTAAATATAATTGAGTTCTAGTTCGAACATTTGAATTTATTTCTCTAATTATATTTTTTGTAGGATGATTTCGTAAAACTCTTCGAGGAGATCTTATTGTATTAGTATTATTTATGTTTTCTAAATTATTAACAATGTTTTCATCTTCTCTAGAATTATAAATTATATCATCATCATTTATTGAATTGTTTGTTATATTTGTTTTATTATTACTAAGTAAGTCATTGTCATTAATTTTATTATAAAAAAGTTTAGAGTTCTCATCAAAAGATACATGGAGTGATTCTTCTATAGTATTAGTTCGTTTATTAAAAATTCGATAAGCTTTGCTTCGATTTGAATATCCAAGAGATGTTCCTTCGTCACATTTTGAATCAAATTTGCCAAGCTGATCTTTGGTATTTGATATAAAACATTTTGATCCAAATATTTTAAAATAAGATATTCTTGGTTTTCTACCGTTAAAAAGTTCGTAAGGAGTATTTTTGGTGAGAGGTTTAATAGAAATACGATTCAAAACATAACAAGCAGTTGCTACAGCTTCTGTCCAAAATAGTTTTGGTAACATGCTTTCATTTAGTAAAGTTCTTGCACATTCTTGTAGAGTTCGATTCCTTCGTTCTACAACTCAATTTTGTTGTGGGGTTCTCGAAAACGAAAAGTTATGAAATATTCCTTTCTTTTTACAATAGTTATCAAATTGTATATTTTCAAACTCACCTCCGTGATCACTTCTAATATTTTTAATTTTAATACCTTTTAAATTTTGAATTTGTTTAACAAATGTTTTGAAATTCTCAAAGGTATCACTTTTATTTTTCATTAAGATAGTCCATGTATATCTAAAAAAATCATCAACTATTACAAATACATATTTATTATGATTTATGGATTGAATTTGGGTAGGGCCATATAAATCCATGTGAAGTAACCTGAGCGGTTGTAATGTCGAAATAGCTTTCTTAGATTTAAACGAAGATTTAGTTAATTTACCTAATTGACATGAGTCACATATATTATTAACTTTATAATTCATATTCGGTAATCCTTTCACAAGGTTATTTTTAGAAATTTTATTTATGATTTTTAAATTTATATGACAGAATCGTTTGTGCCATATCCAGGAATTATTTTCTTCAGCTGTTAAACACAAATCTGAGTTATGATTAACTTTCATATTCAAAACGTAAATATTTTTATCTCTATTTCCTACGAAAATAAGATTTTGATTCTGATTAAGAATACTGCATTTATTTTCAAAAAATGACATTTTAAAACCTTTATCACATAATTGACTTATACTTAACAAATTATGTTTTAAATTCTTAACTAATAAAACGTTTGTAATAAGAGGTAAATTAGATGTACCGTAATTGCTCACATTGCCTTTGTTGATGATATATCGCTTGGAATTATCTACAAAAGCGACAAAACGTCCATCTGAGTATATAATATTTATCAGCATATCTTTGTTTCCTGTCATGTGTTTTGAGCAACCATTTTCGAATATCCATTTTCCTCTTTTCTTGAGTGGGACCTGCAAAAAATATAAGATAACATTGGTACCCACTTTTTAATAGGGCCCTGAGAGTTAGATATTAGGAAACCAAATCCAAGAGGGCTTAGTATCCCTTTTATAAATATAACTTTTATTATTATGAACGTATTCTATGAATGAACTAATGTACTTTCTCCTTATTAACTTGTTATTAGTTTTGGGTACCCATATATTTATAGTTTTAGAAACTAGTTTGTTTGAATATGTGGGTGTTTTATCATTTTTAACTTTTTTTAAATTACTAGATTATGACTCTTTAATTTTCTTCTTATATCCTAAACCATTTTTACTACTAACAGATTGTGAATTCTCAATAATTCTAGATAAATTTTCTCTTCCTTTATTGAAATTTGAAACATTTTTAGTGATTCCATCTATTAATCTTTAGGCTTGAATTTTCTAGTTCTACCATTTTAATATTAGTTTCTAAAACATGATTTTCAGAAACAAGACTGTCATTCTTTTCATTTTGAGTTTCAATTTCTTGACTTAATAATATAAGTTGAGAATTAACATTTGAAAGAGATTCTTGAGTTTTCTAAAGTTCTTCTTCCAATATTTTCTTCCCTTTTTGAGCTTGTCTCTTTCGAATTCTGCCTTGTTCTGATTTTCTACAGCCTCTTTATATTTTTGTTTGAGACTTTTTAAAGTATCTAATAATTCAGAGTTTATTTCTATCATATCATCAAAAGTAAAATCACTAACCTCATTAGCTTTAGCCTTAAAACATACGTTGGTTTGTTCATTATCGCTATCACTTTCACTTCTCGAAGAAGAAGATGAGGAATCTGAATCATCCCATGTGACTGAAAATGCTTTTATTTTGAATTTGTCCTTTTTATTTCAATATCCTTTCTTTTGATCTAAACAGTCCTTCTGCATATGCCCCTTTTTGTGATAATTAAAACATTCTATAACTGATAAAGACGGTGGTTTATTGCTGTTTGAGCTTCTCTTGCCATCATTTCTGTTTCCTTTTCCATATTTCAAGAATTTCTTGAAGTTCTTGGCAATAAAGGCTAAGTCGTCTTTGTCTAAGTCTGATTCTTCTTGTTCTGCATGAAATGCTATATTCTTTTTATCTTGAGCATGAACTCTTTTTGCCTGCAAATTCACTTCATATGACATTAGATTTCATATTAACTCTTTCGGATTTATTTTGGAAATATCGTTCGCTTCATCAATAGCGAGAATTTTTCTTTCCATTCTTCTGTTAAAGAGTTAAGGATTTTGGATACAATATCAAAGTCTGCATACTTTTCTCCTAGTCCTACTAATGAATGATAGATATCCTGAAATCTTGAGTACATGTCAATTATAGATTCATTTTCTTTCATTCTAAAGTTTTGAAACTGACTCTTAAGCATGGATATTTTGCTTTGTTTGACCTTGTTAGTTCCTTCGTGCGTAACTTTGAGTGTACGCCATATTTGATATGCAGTATTGCACATACTAACACGGTTAAACTCATTTTTATCTAAGGCACAAAACAACATATTCATGGCTTTTGCATTAGCTGTGGCATCTAGTTTCTGTGTGTTTGACCAAGTGGAATATTCTTCAGTAGGAATAGTATATTCTGTCTGAGTTATATTCCATGAATCAAAACTATTTTCTTGCATATATATTCTCATTCGTGTTGCCCAATAGTTATAATTCATGCCATTAAATAGTGTTGGATTATAGTGGATTGTCCTTCAATGAAGCTAGTGTTAATGCTATTGCTACTATTGGTGTCCATATTGTTAGACTACCAGATAACTATGTTACGGTTATATGATGACCTTGCTTTGATACCAAATGAAAGTGTGCCATGGATCGTGTAATATGGATACATAATGATACAGAGTAAAGTAATGATAGTAATACTGTAAATAGTGCAGAATATAAAAGCAGTATAGTAAAATGACACTAGAGATTTTTATTCTGGTTCGGAGCACCGTCCTACGTCCAGTCCCAGAATCCTTCTGAAATTTCACTAAAACAACAACCCTGACTTAACCCAGAGGAACAAGTCTGTACACTCTTGAGCAGCCGAACAAGAACCTGAGCAGCAAAATAGGATTTTGCCTCAACAACCGAAGAGGACTTCACTCGCTTGAGCAGTAGAACCGGACTTCAACAAATACAGAAAATTGTTTTGACTTTTGTGTATTCTGATAACATAGATTTGTCACTTGTAGTACACCCTTACTAAATTCTTCTCCTCGAGTGTGTGTGTGTGTGTATATATATATATGTGAAGAATAGGAAGGTATAATATTGCTTTAATGTAGAATAATTGAAAGTATGATAGATCGGAGAATAAGAGAAATCGATTGTGATTAAGTGATTTGAAATCAAGTTGAAGTTTGTATTTATAAAGGTTAGAAAGCAGCGACTGTTGGCAAAGAGTTTCGATCGAAGTGTTGTGTCTAAATCTTTTGGTTAAATGTTAGCAACTCTTCGCAAAAGTCATGTCTTTTCGAAAAGTGGCTGTTATAGAAATTCAGTCAACAGAGCATCTAGGTCAGTCGACTGAATATTCAAAGTGATTTTTAAATTTAAAATTCGTATATTTATGTAACTGTGCATGCTGCACAAAATACCTAGTGTCGGTCGACTGCCTCAGGTGGTCAGTCAACTGACCTAGTTAATTTTGTGTAGTAAGCACAGTTTACATATGCATACAAATTTCTATAATTTTAAAACACTTTTCTAATTTCTATAAGTTAATATAAACATAACCGAGGAGAGATTTTAACAATATTAACCTAAGACTTAAAAACAAAATACCATAGTTGATGCACCGGTTTTTAAAGTCTCGTCTCCTTGTCTCTATTTGTCGTAGCAGTCATCAAATCTGCATGTCGCAGTGATAGCTTCATGTCATGAATCAAAACCAAGTCTCAACACTTTTTATCCCAAAGGCTCATCATTTGGAGTAAGAAAGGCAGATCGTTACATTTTGTAAATGTTAGAATTTAGCTATGAACTTTCACCGTTAGGTTCATGGCGATCAATTTCGTGCATAAAGTTTCCTGACCAGAGTTCAAACGAAAAAGTTATTAACGTTTGAAGTTTTTGGATCGGAAACAATTTAGAACCAATCAAGGAAGTAAATGTTAATAACTTAGCATTAGCATAGGCATTATGTATAAATGTTAACGTTAAATATAAACGTTAATCAAGGGCACTCAATCAAATTTAATTCAATCAAGACAGTATCTAAGTAAATAAATTGGATGTAGAAGTAAATAAGCATCAATAACTTACATTAATACAAACATTAGATGTAAATCATATCATTTAAGTAATTGACTATGTTAAATCTGATCAAATGAGAGATTAGAAGGAAACAAATAAATAAATGAGAATTAATTAACATTGAAACAAACATTAATAAATAAAAAGTGTTAACGTAGAACGAAACAAAATCATGAAATAAGTGGTAATAAATTAGTGTTAACTAAGCTAGTGGATACTTAATGTATAAGAAAGATTGCATTAATCAGATTAGAGAAAAAATGTTATGAAATAAATGTAATTGGTTAACGTTAACTACACTTAACGTTTAGTTAATGTGGAAAATAAATTAACACTTATCAATCTGATGATAATGAAATTAAATGATGTATAAAAGAAATTAAATTAATGCATAATATAAATGGTTGACCCCTTATTGCAACCGAATTGTGTACTGGCGGCTGTAGGTTGAACCTAGACCGAATTAAAATCTAATGAATGGAATTGTCATGCGCCTATAAATACAGGCCTAACCCTTCACTTTTCTTCTCATATTTTCTAAATCAAAGAGCAAAGCTCTACCATTTTCTTTTCTCCCTAAATTCTAGGAAATATAGAAATAATAAATTAGTCTATTACAAATATACATACATACATATCTATGTGCGGACAATAATGGAAATAAAAGAGAAGAAGAATAAAGGCAAAATCAATTCTGTGAAGAAAAGGTAAATCTAGATACAAATCTAAATTAAAATCAAATCTCTTCTAGGATCTAAATTTCAAATAAATATGTGTATTCTAGCGATACATATTTCAATAGGGAGAAAAAAGGAGTCGAACAAAAATCATAGGGTTTAGATATGGAGATTTGGAAAGCTTGAAACTGAGTGGAAAATTATATTTTTTTATATAAAATTGCTTTTATATCATTGTAAATCTATTCCTATAAGCCTAAATGTAATTTTGGAGTTGTAGGCCTAATTGTATACATATTATGAATTTACAAACCTTGCCTACATATTTTTTGTTTGATAACTAAGATTTAATATTGCATGTACTTGACTTTAGAAAGTATTGTGTACTATCAGTCCCAGAATTTGATAAATTATATAGTAGTTCCAGAATTTTTGATTAAATGATTTATGCAAGTAAATGTAAATTCAAAGTTATCATAATAAGGTATTGGGTTTTAAATAGTATTTTAATTCATTGGAATATAGCGCGATGCAATGTAAGTTTCTGTAAATTATCAAGTTAAGATCTATGAATAGAAGTGTATCGTTTGAATAATAAGGAATATGCCTAATAAAAGAGATGTATAAAGTTGGGATATTTATTTTATTTTGTACTGTTTATTTCAATAACTACGAAAAGATAGTTCATTGTAATTCCAAGCTATACAAATTTCCTTTTTAGATAAGTTATAGAAATTTACGGTGTTAATCTTTCCTTTTGAAGAAAACGCAATTTTAATGCATTAAAATACAAAAATTTCTGAATTTGAATTAAAGAATTGCAATGGTGATATTATACCCCAAACTCCCTAATTTCTCATTGTAGAAGTAGTTGCAACCATATTTTGAAAACATGGATAATGTGGCTATGAGTTAGAACAATAGATAAACTTGAAGGTATACACATATTCCAATTACCATACGGGAAATAGTTCATATTAGAAGTCGTTGACTTAAAAACACCCTGAGTGCACCATATAGAAGGGTCCTTAAAGCTGGATGTACCTGACTCCCTTGTAGTGCACAGATTACTCTATGGTTGTTGATTCCCACAAGATTGCTGATTGAAGATGTACAATGGATCTAGAGAAACGAGGAAGTGATAATCCATTTTTTGCAGATATCCAAAAGTAAGTATTCAGCTAGCTCCCAGAGGAAGGTGTGTAGTAATCAGTCCAAGATGATAGCCAGATTTTAGTATTCTACAAAAAGATAAGTAGGTAAATAAATGGAAAAGAAGAAAAGTCCAAAATAAAGGATAAGTAGAACCACTAAGAGTCCGACCTCACATAAAAGAGTTTAATATAAAATATAATTGAGAAAATATTTAAATAATGTATTTGAAACAATTTTCAAGAAACTTATTTAAATGTTTGAAAAAATATATTATAAATGGGGTATTAACAAAAAGTTAATTTTGAAAAAAAAATTAGAGCGTATATTGTTCGTTGATTTTTCTAAGACGAAAATTTTAAGTTGTAAAGTTCTTTCTAAGGGTGAATAGTAGGAAGTAATACAAGTTTAAAACAGGGTAAATATAATGGGGAAAGAAGATTAGAAGCCAAAAATAAAGCAGTAGGCGAACGCATTGCAATGGTTCATGTAATGACTCACAAATTCATCACTTATAAAAATATGATTGAGTTTAAAATTTTAGTTTAAAGAATAATAACGATTTTTAAAACAAATTTCAAAGCTCTTTATTTAAAAATAATAATAGAAATATTATTTTCAAACTTTGTTTACAAATATATATTAATATATAGTAAAGAAGAAATGAAAATATGACCAGAAATCGAAATTCATAATGATTCAACATATAGAAGTTGTAGAATGTTGTGAATTTTATGTGACATCCAAATGAACACATTTATATACCTATCCAAGAAAACATGTGCGTATGTACATAAAAAATTATATACACACACACACAAACACAAAAATGTATATATACATATATCCTACATATATAAACATATAAATAACTCCTTCTCACTTAAGCAACTAACCCTTACCATCAAACATCACATCGATACAAGCTTAGGCCTTGATGTGACATGGACAAGCAAGGAGGTAATGGAGGTGACATAGTCATGCTAAGGTGGTGGTGGAAGGAGGTATCCATGCATAGGGTAATGATGAACAGAGGTGGAGCATGTGGTGGTGGAGTAAGAATCTAAGCTAATTATCACAAATTGTCACCATCAAACATCAAATTAAAGAGGCACATGGCCTTGCCCCTATATGATGTTAACACAGTCGTACTTTGGGGGAGTGGTGGCCAGCGCATGGTGATGGTAGGAGAAGGTGGCATGGTGATGTATAGGGATGTAAAAAGGGGATGTTTACACTCTTCCATTTGCCTATAAATACCACTTCACTTCATTCATTCATCTTCTTCATTTTTCTAAAAGCATCTTTCCCATTTTAATAGCTTCCATCTTAGAACAAATATATAGAAAATTGTAGCAAATTATATCTGAATTTATATAGTGTGTATACACATACATATAACACTTCAAAATTCAGATAAACCCTTCCTCTTTCTCTTCAAACCCACGTCCATCCACCCTAGCCAAGCCCTATAGGAGCTTCGGATCAAGTGTTCGTGAGCTTCGGTTCGAGTTAGAAAAGCTAATCCATTTTCTAGTTAATCGTTTTATTCCATGGTGAGAAAACTCTATTTAATATATACATATATACGCATGCGCACACGTATATATATGGGATTAAATGAAATGATTGCCATGGATGCTTATTTATATGTTGTACATCAAGTATTAATTATTGAATATGGTTGTTTAACAAGTCATGTTAAATGCACGTCGATATTACGCAAGAAAATCACTTTCCGAATCAAGTTATAAAAGTAAATATGGAATCATTAAACCCTTTGAAAATGATTAGAATGTTTTATAAATGGTTTATAACCATTTAAACTTGCCTCAACAACTTCTGAATGAAAATTGAAAAATTGAGTCAAAACTAGGCGTGTCGCATAATGGTAGTTCACGATTTCGCGCCGTAGAATTCAAATGAGTATATAAAATGGAAGAAATTTTTTTCTCACTATTATATCCATAGTTTTCAATCAAACAAAGAAAATCAAGTTTTCATTTTAAAGATTTCCAAATAAGTTCAAAGCAAGTTTTCAAAATAATCGCGGTTTTGCACCTAGAAATCCAAAAAGGAATTTCTTAAATTTTAGTACTTTCAAATGTTTTAAACATAAAGAGAAATCTTATAAATCTGTTTAAATATTTTTAAAAGATAAGAAGTTATATATATAAATTTTCAAATGATATAAAAGTCGTTTTAATCAATATAGCTTTTAAAACACTTTTTGCAGCACTTTTTACATCAATTTTTCAATAATTTTTAAATTATGATTTCAAACTTCACAATTCTTTTCCAGAACTTTTATAAATATTTTACAATAAATTAACAAGTGTTTTAAAAATGATTTAAAGGTTTTTTAATTTATTTAAAAGAGTTTAAATCAATTAATTCGAAGACAAGCTATTATAAGCAAAAGTTTTAATCTTGGCTCTAACAAGCCGACAAGTATACCTGATTTTTCTATTCGTGAGATCTGTTTGAGTTGCTTAAACTAAGAAGATGTTCAGGAGCAACCAGTGCCCTAGCTTCCCTGGCCTCCCCTAGACGAGGGATTGATAAGGTCGAAATGTTGGAAACGAGTTAAGTAAAAAGGTTACACTTTTCAAATTTAAACAACTTAGATCGTATAGAAATAATCTTCTTATAGTTAGTGCGAGGAAGGAACTCATATTGTTCGTGGAATTTAAAAGGTGATTTAATCGTTATTCTGCCTATAGTATTTTTCTCAATAATATTTTCTTAAGTAACTTATGAAAATGATTTAGTAAATTTTCATAAGGAGTTCCCTATATACTGAAAAAATAGTTTTCAAAAGGATAAAAAACTCTAAAAGATATTTTTGGATAAAATAGTAAACAAATAAATGGTTTCCATTTATTATCCACCCACTTAACATCTTTTATCGATGACTTGTTCATCGAAATCGGAGTCAAATTTGGGTAATACCTATCCAAAAACTGTTGAGACTTGGTTTTGATTCATGACACAGAGCTTTCATCTACAAAACATAGATTTGACGACTGCTACAAAAAGAGAATATATACTACAAGGAGACAAGACTTCAAAATTGGTGCATTAATTTTATATTTTGAATGTTTGAGTCTTAGATTTGTTAAAATCACTCCTCGGTTAAAGTATATATATTAGTTTATATAAGCATATAATTAATTTATAAAAGTCTTAAAAATAATAATAATAATAATATACAAAACTATGCATATTGCATAAAATATACCAGGTCAATCGACTGACCCTGTAGTCCAATCGGCTGACACTGGGTAAAATATGCAACATGCACAATGCTCGTATATTTAAATTTGAATATTTAAATTCGTTTGAGTATTCAGTCGACTGAATTTCTACAACAACAATATTTTTGAACAGACGCAACTTTTGTGAAGGGTTGCGAACATTCAACGAAAGGGTTCAGGTGCAACACTTCGATCGAAACTCTTCACCAATAGTTGTAGCTTTCTATCACTTATAAATAAAAACTTCAAACTCATTTCAAATCATCGAATTACAATCGATTTCTCTTATTCTCTGATCTAACTTTCTGAAATCTATTTGCAATCATACTCTCGATTATTCTGCATAAAAGCAATTTATACCTTTCTGTTCTTCATATACTTCAAATATAAACATTTATACTCGAGGAGAAGATTATAGGAAGGGTGTACTACAAGTGACAAATCCGTGTTATCAGAATACATAAGTCGAAACTATTGTCTGTAATTGTTGAAGTCCTGTTCTGCTGCTCAGGCAAGTGAACTCCTCTTCAGCTGTTGAGGCGAAATCCTGTTCTGCTGCTCAGGTCCCTGTTCGGCTGCTCAGGGGTGTATAAACCTATTCCTACGGGTTAAGTGAGGGTTATTGTTTAGTGAAATTCCAAAAGGAGTCTGGGACTGGACATAGGACAGTGCTCTGAACCAGTATAAAAATCTCTGCTGTCATTTTACTATAATTCTTTTATAATCCGCACTATTTACAGTATTATTATCATCAGTATACTCCGCATTATCATATATCCATATTATACGATCCACACTCCACTTTCATTTGGTATTAGAGCGAGGCATCTTATAACCGTTACACAGTTATCTGATATCCTGTTAATATGGAAAACAACACCAAAACTATCACTAGTACTAGTTTTATTGAAGGTCAATCCACTGCATGACCTCCATTTTTTAATGGTTTAAACTATAATTATTGGTCTACCCATATGAGAATCTATATGCAATCAAATACTTTTGAATCTTGGAATATCACATAGAATGAATACGCTCTTCCTATTGAAGAATATTCTACTTGGTCAAACACACAAAAATTAGATGCTACCGCTAATGCTAAAGCTATGAACATGTTATTTTCTTCCAGCAGATAGAAATGAATTTAATCTTTTTATCATGTGTCAAATTGCTTATGAAATATGGAGAACGCTGAAAATCACTCATGAAGGAACTAACAAAGTCAAATAAAGAAAAATCTCTATGCTCAAAAAACAATTTCAAAACTTTAGAATGAAACAAGATGAATCCATCAATGATATGTATTCTAGATTTCAAGATATCTATCATTCACTATTAGGATTAGGAGAAAAGTACACTGATTTTGATATTGTATGAAAAATTCTAAACTCTTTAACGGACGAATGGGAAAGAAAAGTCTTGGCTATTGAAGAAGCTAATGACCTCTCTACCATAAAACCTGAAGAGTTAATCGGAAATCTAATGTCTTATGAAGTAAATTTGCAGGCTAAAAGAGTTCAGGCTTAAGATAAAAAGAATATAGCATTTCACGCAGAACAAGAAGAATCAGATTCGGGCAAAGACGATCAAGCCTTTATTGCCAAGAACTTCAAGAAATTTTTGAAATACAGGAAAGGAAACAGAAACAATGGGAAGAGAAGTTCAAACAGCAATAAACCACCATCTTTATCAGTTATGGAATGTTATAACTGTCACAAAAAGAGGCACATGCAGAAAGAATGTCCAGATCAAAAGAAAGAACATCGAAATAGAAGGAAGGACAAATTCGAAAGAAAAGCCTTTTCAAACACTTGGGATGATTCCGATTCCTCATCATCTTCTTCAGGAAGTGAAAGTGAAAGCGATAATGAACAAGCTAACGTATGTTTTATGGCTAAAGCTAATGAGGTTAGTGATTTTACTTTTGATGCTATGATAAAAATAAACTCTGAATTATTAGACACCTTAAAAAGTCTTAAAAAGAAATACAAAGAAGCTGTAGAAAATCAGAAAATGGCTGAATTCGGAAGAGATATGCTCAAGGATGGAAAGAAAATATTGGAAGAAGAACTTGATAAAACTCAAGAATCTCTCTCTAATGTTAATTCTCGACTACTATTATTGAGTCAAGAAATTAAAACTCAAAAAGAAAAGAATAATTGTCTTGTTTCTGAGAATCATTAAGACGACCCGACTTTTTCTCCACAAAATGTCATATCATCCTTAAGAAAGAAAGGGGTAGAAAAGAGAAAAGAAAGAAGAGAAAGAAGAAACAACCCAAGAATCTCAACAGCAGAATGAATAAATTATATTAGTAACATAAATATTTCATTGTATACATCAATTATCAGAATTACACAGAAAATACAACACATACTAGACAGTTATAAACATCTGTCTAGTTATTACAACTCAATACATTACAGAAAACACTCAGAGATGCCAACACAGCGGAAAATTATATAACTATACGCAGAAGCCTCCTGCTCCATTTTCTCCTCCACAATTCGTCAAAGCTAACCTGAATCCTAACCTGAATTCCCTTGGCTACTCATAAAAATTTGAGTACCCAAGAGTTAAAGAAAAGAGAAATAACTCCGGGTCAGACATGGGTCTGGTGTGAGTAATAGGTTAAAGTTGCTTAACTTTGAAAAACCTTTGAAAAGAAAGGTTTCATGTAAGACTTCCTACACATAAACATGAAAAAAAAATTACCTTACGCTAACCAAAACATTTAATAGGAAATCCGATGATATTATAATAGTGTCTAGGGTTTTCAAATAAATAAGAAATAGCGAAATTGTTACATGATTAAATTCCAGCTACTAGCCACAAAAGTGGGTAATACAATCAAAACCGTTGGCACTTATTGGATTTTGGATTCCACCAATGGCTGGGCTACTGGGGCACCACCAGTCACAGTAGGTGGCCTAGATCACCGTATCGAGGAGTACGCCCGCTCCCCGGCAACACAAAGCCGGAACCATTCCTTACTGAACAGTTCTGAACAAGACCACCCCGTAGTTGTGATCAGCAACCGCACCACTAAGCTAAAATAAAGGGACATCTAGACAGGGGTAAATCTTGCTCTCAAGTGGGGGCTACCCCCGAAGCTTTAATGCACCTCCCCTGTTTTAGCCATTCCTGGTTGATGAGGCTTGAGGCTACGATTACCTTATAGGACATAACACTTAGAATGCTCATCGTCCACCCGACGATGTTATGAAAGCATTCAATCCATACAAGTTCGTTCCGGGTTCGGACGAAATCGAAGGCATTATCTCGTTACACTCATTTTGGAATCACCCTCAGAGTTAACGACAATAACCCTTGCGCTCTGTATCTTCATCTTTACTTCAGATTCATGACCTAACGTTAATTTGGATCGATGTGGTTTTCAGATATCCAAATATGGAAACCCGATCCCGGTCTCATCGAAATCCAAAGCGTGTCTTTTAGGTCCAAGTTGTTTTAAGTTTAAAATAATTCAATTCATTATCTAAATACACACAGATAGATAATTCACAACACAATAGATAATCAACATTATCATTACCAATAGATAATTCATATCATAATCTATATTATCATCCAAAGCAACCAATACATCCATATCGCATAACATTACTCATCTCATAACTGAGATTACAAACCATACATGGCAATTAATACCAATCATCAAACATAAGCAATGATCTAATGATCACACCATTTATAATTAATTTAAAATAAATTAAATTAATTACTTAATCTCTAATTAATTTAAAATAAATTAAATTAATTACTTCATCATTAAAATCCTACTTAACATAACCATCAATTGATTACAAATCAATTTATAAATCATCATCTCATTATTCTTCCAACTAAATAATTTCATATTAACAATTCCCTAATTACAATAAATAATTAGCCTTTAATATTAATTCCACAAGTTAATTATACTTAACTCTTAACATATAATTAACTTATAATTAATTAATTAATTAATTAACTAAAATTAATTACATTAATCCATTTTTAATTAATTACTTCATTTAATGATTATTTCTTAATTAATCAATTCTAAATTACATCATTAATTAATTAATTAATGATTTCTGATTACATTTAATCAATCTCTAAATATAAATTAATTACATAAGTAATTAATCTTCAATTTAAACCATACATATTAATCACCCATGATTAATAACCATTCAGTAATTAACTACTTTAATTGCTCATCCCATAAATTAATCACTCTTAATTCATTATCTAAATTAATCTCTTGATTAATTCTAAAGTAATTTAAATTACTTCCATAATAAATATCTTTAATTACATCCAGTAATTATTTAATTAATTACTTCCCTAAGTAATTATAAATCCACAAATTACATAAAGTAATTATCAACAATCCACAAATGTTTAAATTAATTTAACTTAATTAACCTAAACTAATCACATAAATCCAATTGATTACACCAAGTAATTAATTCATTAATTACTTTCAATAAGTAATTAAACATAAACAATTGATTATTATTAATTAATTAATTAAATTAATTATCAAAAATTAATCACATTAATTAATTGTTAAATAATCTTAAGTTGATGACCTCCATTAACATTTCTTAATTACTTAATTAAGAATTTAACTTATACAAATCATTATTAATTATCAATTAATTAATATTTAATTACAATTTAATTAATCTCTAATTATTACTTAATTAAGTGTTAATTAAAATCTAAATTATCTTTAATCACGTGATTAAATAAATCTTAATCATTAATTAAAATTTAATTAACCATCCTTAATTATATATTAATTAACCTTAATTAATTAATCTCAAATCTTGATTAATTAACTAAAAAAATTATTAATTACTTAATTAAATATCCACATTATTCATTAATTAATATTCCATTTAAATTAATTTAAATAATTAAAGTGAAACCAATTTCTTAAGTTCTAAATTAAGAAACATTCTTCTTATATAAAGTATTTTAAACAATTTGTTCCAAATAAATTTTAAACATCACTTTAAATTTCATTTTAAAATTTTAAGATTTTAAAATGAATACAATTTTGTTTAAACAAGGTTTAAACAAATTAAAAAACCCTTTTTATCTAACATGTTTACAAACTTACCCTTTATAAACTAAAAGTTTATAAGATTATAAAACAAATTTATTTCAAAAAAATTCAATTTAAAATTTCTTTTTAAATTTCAAACTGAATTACAGTTAAATCTTTATTCCAAATTTAAACTTAGAACTTTAAAGCTTTACTTACATTTCCATCTTCATTTTTAAATTCAAATTATTTAAACTTTTCTAAAATAGTTAAAGCAAATTTAAATTTAAAAACTTATTTTAAAAAAAACTGACATTAAAATAAAATTTCAGGATTTTAAAAACATAATTTAAACTTATTTTAAATTCTTATTCAAAATTTAATACTCATAGTTTTAAAATTCAAAACCAATGTTCCTTTATACTTTAAAAAGTTTAAAAACTAAATTTGAATTCCCTGATTTAAATTCAAACTCATATTCATCTATTCTAAATTTTCATTTTTCAGATTTAACTTTGTTTTAAATTTACAGTTGCGTTATAAAATTTACTTTTAAATTTAAAACAGAAAACAGTTTCCTGTTTTAGTTTAAAACATCTTACATTTTTGAATTCAAAAATAAATTCAAAATCCAAGATTTAAATTATTGAATTCATAATTAAATTACAGGTTTAAAAGTTCCAGTTTGAACTTCCTCTTACAATTCGAAACTTTACTTTTAAATTTTAAAAACAGAACACAATTTTCTGATTTTAGATTTAAAATCCAAACTAAAATTTAAAAAACTGAATAATTACAAATACCAAGATTTAAATTATTTGAATTTATAAATAAATTCAGGTTCCAAACTAGTTTCAAAATTTTAGTTTGCATTTCTACTTTTCACTTCAATTTTATAAAACCTAGAAACAAGTTTCTGATCAAACTCTAAAACCTGAAACACTTACACAAACCCTAGTTACCATAAATTTACTTCGAGTAAAAGACCTTACTGCTTCGAGTTCAAACTTGAGTTGCTTCGAGTCAAATAGAAGATCTACTTGAGCAACCCCTCTGTTCCAAAACCCAACCCAGACATCACCTGACAACACTCCACCGTGCATATGCGCAGCGACGCCGGCCCTCCTTGACCACCAGTGACGATCTTCACAAGTCGCCAAACACCATATCACCTCACCACGATCATCACAACGCCCAGAATTCAACTCGATTTGAATTCATGTTAAAAACCAAAACCTGAAATAGCATTCCCCCCTTTCAAGCTTGACCTGCCAACGGCGAGACCTCCCAACCCCGGCCACTATCACCCTTGAAACTCCGTCAACAACTCCATCAATCCCTCATCTAACAATACCCTAAATATCTTAGAACTCGATCCATAGTTGATGCCGAAGCACTCAAATTCTTAAACCCAGTAAAATTAGGGTTCATAACTAAAAATCCCAAATTATATCACCAAAATTTAATTTCAACTCAATCTAAGAATTTTCCTATAATCTCTGATAGTTACACTATCTTCAGAAGTTCACCCAAATCAAATGCAAGCATCAACTGTACTTAACCAAAATGTAAAATACAGTAAATTCAAAACTGCACTTTGTTTAAAACACTATAAATTGTAATATTTGATTTAAAATTCATGAATTCACTTGATGTTTCTATTAATAAACCTGAAACAATAAATTATAAAGTTTGAATTGTCACTCTATGCTAATTTTCTCTGTATAACTTAATTTCCAGGTTACAGCCAATTCTATTTAATTTCTATAAAATTTAAACTTACCATATTCTAAAATAAACAGATTTTATTCAAAAGTTTAAGTCATAACAGTAAACAAGTCAAAGAAAAGAATTCAGGGATCAAACATGAGTTTGGAATTTTGAAGAACAGACATGCAACATTCATCATCATGTATACAGGCATATATTACAGGTATAATATTCACAGCCATTTCATATAAGTTCATTTCAAATTTTAAAGAGCATGAACAAATTTACCTATTTAATAAATTTATAAATGAGTTACTCACCTTAATTATGTAGACATAGCATATCCCCTCTAATTATGCATGCAGAATATCCATTGCAAATGTCTAGAATGTCTTTAAACTTTGAGCTTTAATTGATTGATGCTTTTAAAACTTGCTTCCAATTTTATGCCTTTAAACTTGTTTTTAAAAGATGCTTCCAGATTTAAAGAATTGAATGCCTATTTGCTTGCTTGAATGGAATGCAGAACAATTTGAAGTTGCAGTTTCATCCCAGATTGTTTTGAAAACATGCAGGCTTCATTACATGATTAATGTATGCATGCAAATTCTTTTCCCAAATTTAAAAGAAATGCAGATTTGCATAATGTAAAAGATTTGAGGAAATGTGCTTACATGAGTTTGCCTATGAAGAGTGATTTATATTTTGAAAAGATGGAAAAAGGTTTCTGCAGATTTCTTTGAAGAGATGGAAAAAAATTTCTCAGCTGAAAGAAATTTTGATTTAGAATGAAAAATGAAAAAAGAAAGAGAAAAGAAAACATGCAAGTTTAAATAACAATATTTTGATTTAAATTAATATTAAAGAAAAATTAAAACTAAAATTTGACACATGTCTTTAGTATGAACACTTGTAAATTCTCTTGCTTAAACTCTTAACACATGTTAACTTGTGTCTTAAATTACTTACACATGTCTATTTAAATGTTTTGTTATTTTAATTAAGTGTTAAAGAAAACTAAACTTAATTAATTAGTTCCATTAACACCTAGTTATGTATATAATTAACTTCTAAAGAATAAAGCAAAGTGTTATAATAAATAAAACAATATACAAATAAATCATTTGTCAAAGATACTTTTAAACAATTAAAATAGAATTATAAAAGAGGTTGTAACTTACTTAAATACATGTTTCATATTTTAAATTGTATTTTAAATTTTATTTTAAATTTCATATTAAATTAAGAAATCACATTTTATAAATCAATATTTTAAAAAGAATAACAGAAACATTTTTGTAGCTTATTCTAATATTCAAACTTAAGTTAAAATGAATTTGAAACAAATAAAACATTTATCTCATATTTAAAATCATTTAGTTATTTTATTAAATATTTTTGAAAAGCTTAAATAAAAAATAAATCACAATTCCCAATTCCAAAATATTAAAATTATGCTATACCAATTTAACAACTTATCTATTTAAAATATATAGAAATACATATACATTATTAAATAGAAAATAAATTCATTAATTTATTAAAAATAAATTCACAAATTAAATATTTAAATAAAGAAGATTACAGAATCAAATCAAATTTATTAACAAAATTATCAATTTAATTTAAATTTAAACACAGATTATTAAATTTGTATTGTCCAAAATTCTGGGATATTAAAATCCTTCCACCTTAAAAGAATTTCGTCCCCGAAATTTAAAACAAAGGTAATTTAATAATCTATTAAAAGATTTTACTTTAAAATATAGCATATGTTAATCATATGCTGACAACCAAAGCAACCAATTCACACAATCAGAACAAATCTAATTATCCAAAAGAATTTTAGATAAAACTTTCACGAGTTTCCCCGGTATATATGTATATCGGGATACTCGCTCTATAGAATCAATCAATACTACTAAGCTATAGAGCTCCTATCAATAATTCTATATAGAATATCAGACTACAAACGAGTCTGACTCAACAATCAATCCTAAACTGCTGGTCCTACAACCAGAAATATCAAACACGTACTCCCTCATAGATACGTGAAACACCATGAATCACAGTTATCCAAACTGGCAATTCAACTCTAGAAAACCAAGCACTGATCTAACCCATCACAGAAGAAACCAAAACACAGAAAAACCCAAAACACTTCGGAGCTGGCTTCGCAAACTTATAGCTCCTTGGATCAGAGAAAACTTATTCAAAACCAAATCTCCGACTCCAAAATCCAAATTCCTTCGTCTCTTATCCATAAAAAACTCTTCGGATGATCCTGGGCTTCCAATATCCCTCCTAATCAGCTTAACTCTATGATGATGCTTCTAGAACAGACTGGATCAAAACAATCCAACGATCTCCTCAAGATCACTCAAAAACCAAGAACACAAACCCTGCTTCTCAACAACAGAAGACAGAACAAACTTCTCCACATCCAGAAAAGACAAAACAGAAACACCCCCAAACTGCTTCCGCTGCACAACTCTGATCCGAAACAGAAGAAAATGCTGACGGAGAGCACAAGCACAGACTAGACAACCCATCACAGAAATACGGTTCCACGTATCCATAAAGAAAACTCAGATGTTTGTCCGAAACCCGAGCTGCTTCACCAACTTCTATCTCATGGAACCATCCATCTACTAACTGAACCACCTGTTCCATTCCTGGAAAGAAAACTCGATCTCCAGATGTGGACAAACCTCTAACTTCTTGGAAGAAATCCAGACAATCTCCAAAAATCAAAAGAACATACTATCGCAAGTCACTTTTGCGATCAACTCAGCCTATATCCAAAGAAACTGCTCTCTCTAAACCAAACAGAACAACTTATGCTGGCCTAGCCAACTTACCAGAGAAATGAGTCCACTCTACAGCTTCTGATTCCCACTTCAGAGAAACTACTCAGCCAGAAGTCTCCCTACCAACTCAGAATACTCTGCTAAACTCAGCTACATCACCGAGCAATCTCACTTCTTACTATTGTTCCAAAGAAACATCTTTGGAAATATCCATAGTCACTGCATCTCATCACGCAGCTACTACTTCCTGAGATATCAAGATACCATCATTCGCTTGCTTTAGCCTTATCGACAGATCAAAACTCAATTCTGCACTTCAAATATGAACTCTGAACCTTTAGAAGGTTTCCTTCAGAGATCGATGAAGTCCTTACACCAAGCAAAACTTACTCGAGACGGTATTAGGTCTATATTCTCGACAAATACACTTCCAACCTCATTCATTCAAACTCCAACCAATGGTAGTCGTGTTACACACACTTCTACCTCATCTACCTTTATAACTTACATTGGAAAAACCTGAACGGGTAATCCAACAAATAGGTAGAACCTTAAATATATATATATATATATATATATATATATCAAAAATACAAATACGCTCTCTCAAGATAGACACCACTACAGAGCCTAGGTATTCGCTCAATCCAGCGCTCTGATACCAACTGAGACGACCCGACTTTTTCTCCACAAAAAGTCGTATCATCCTTAAAAAAGAAAGGGATAGAAAAGAGAAAAGAAAGAAGAGAAAGAAGAAACAACCCAAGAATCTCAACAGCGGAATGAATAAATTATATTAGTAACATAAATATTTCATAGTATACATCAATTATCAGAATTACACAGACAATACAACACATACTAGACAGTTATAAACATCTGTCTAGTTATTACAACTCAATACATTACAGAAAACACTCAGAGATACCAACACAGCGGAAAATTATATAACTATGCGCAGAAGCCTCCTGCTCCATTCGCTCCTCCACAATTTGTCAAAGCTAACCTGAATCCTAACATGAATTCCCTTGCTACTCATAAAAATTTGAGTACCCAAGAGTTAAAGAAAACAGAAATAACTCCGGGTTAGACATGGGTCTGGTGTGAGTAACAGGTTAAAGTTGCTTAACTTTGAAAAACCTTTGAAAAGAAAGGTATCACGTAAGACTTCCCACACATAAACATGAAAAAAAATTACATTACGCTAACCAAAACATTTGATAGGAAATCCGATGATATTATAATAGTGTCTAGGGGTTTCAAGTAAATAAGAAATAGCTGAAATTGTTACATGATTAAATTCCAGCTACTAGCCACAAAAGTGGGTAATACAATCAAAACCGTTGGCACTTATTGGATTTTGGATTCCATCAATGGCTAGGCTACTGGGGTACCGCCCGTCACAGTACGTGGCCTAGATCACCTTACCGAGGAGTACACCCGCTCCCCTGCAACACAAAGCCGGAACCATTCCTTACTGAACAGTTCCGAACAAGACCACCCCGCAGTTGTGATCAGCAACCGCACCACTAAGCCGAAATAAAGGGACATCTAGACAGGGGTAAATCTTGCTCTCAAGTGGGGGCTACCCACGAAGCTTTGCTGCACCTCCCCTGTTTTGGCCATTCCCGGTTGATGAGGCTTGAGGTTACGATTACCTTATGTCACGACCCGCAAATCCGTACCCCTTGAGTCGACACTATTCTACAACAATCAACTCAAGTTGCACAGAAATACGAACCATTTGGGTTTAAGGAGAAGAGGTAGAAGAAGAGAAAACGAAATCAACATCAGATCTAACCATCGCAGCGGAATAAAATATAATAGATAGTAAATAATCTTTACTCAAAATCAAATATATCTGTTTACATACATTACACCATCAGAGTACATCAGTCACAGCTCACATCAATAACATACAATGGGTACACAACAACTCAACTCAGCGGAAATATATATATATACAAGTACGAGAATACGTATCGTCATCCAGCTCGTCTCCTGAGCTCCACAGCATCATATCCTGTATTCTATAATACTCGGTCTGACCCGAGCATTACAGTTAAATAATACCCGAGTCAGTCTGGAATACCAGCGTGAGAAAATCACACCCAATTGATTATTAGAGTTTCAAAATCCTTTGAAAACAAAAGCATCTCGTAAGACCACGCCACAAATAAACATGCCGGGTTTTTACCTTACGATAGCTAAAACAATTTTTATAGAAATCCTGTGATATTATAATAGGGTCTATATACAAATACTTATAAAATAGCCGAAATTGTTACATTCATTAAATTCCAGCTACTAGCCACCGAAGTGGGTAATACAAACAAAACTCGTACAAGGCTCGTAGGGAGAATGGATTTCCAACAATGACTAGGCACTGGGGTACCACCTGTCACAGTACGGGGCCTAGATCACCGTACCGAGGACTACTCCCTTCATCCCCTGCAACATAAGGCCGGAACCATTCCTTACTGAACAGTCCCGAACAAGATAAACCCCGTGGTTGACGCGACCAACCACCCACTAAGCCGAAATATATATAAGGGACATCTAGACAGGGGAATTATCTTGTCCTGCTTGGGCATGACCCACCTAACCTTGCTGCATATCCCTTGATTTTCAGTCATTCCCATTTGATGAGGCTTGAGGCTAAACGTTACCTTTTAGAACGTTTCACTTAGAATGCCCATCGCCCACCTGACGATGTTTCGCAAGCATTCGTCCATACAAGTCCGTCCTGGGTTCGAACGGAACCGAAGGCACTATTCCTACTACATCCATTTTGGAAATATCCTCAGGATTAGTAGCGACTAGCCCTTGCACTTCACTGCTCCATCTTCGACTCCGAACACGTTTTTCGCACGAAACGTACAAATCGGATCGAAGTGGTTTTCGAGAAAAAAATTCTCGATTCCGGTCTCTTCGAAACGATTAACGCATGGTCCAATATTGATAGTCGGTTATTTAACTATCAATTATATTCACAAAACAACCATCAAACAATAATTAATTTCCCCAAATTATTTATTTATCTCAAAAATATCTTCACAAGATATATTTCTATTTTCAACCTTTTGAAAACAGTTTTCAAATCATTCTTTCTTCCCAGTATAAACTTTCCTAAGTATTTTCTATCTCCTCTGAAATTACCAAGCACAAAACTAGATTTTAAAAATAATTTAAAACATTTTACTTTGAAATATATACCTTCAAAACATTTGAATTAAACTATTTCAATAATTTGTTAAAAACACATATTAAATGAATATTTGAAAATAAGGTCACTTACTAAATATAAAACTAGATTTATACTTTCAAAAACATAATATTAAGGCATTCTTTGAATAATTACTACTATAATTGGTAAAAAGAAAATACTTACTTAAGAACTTAAATATTAGAAGTAATAAATTTTTAAAAAAACTTGCTTTTTACAACAACTTTAAAACCTTTAAATTTATTTAAGAATTTACTTTAAAAATGTACTTGGATATCCAGAGAAAAATCTCAACTTCAATCACTTAAATCAATTTCCCAAATTGATTTCAAATTTATCCCCTTTTAATTCAGAATCTAGTAATTTCAGATCTCATTTCTTGATTATGATTTTAAGAAACACTTTAACTAAAAATTCCAATTTTTTTTTTAGATTTCTCAAATAATTCTCTATTCTTTTAAATAGATTTAGACTTTGAATTTTAAAATAATTCTTTATTCCTTTAATTGATATAACTTAAGTTTTCAATTCATCAATTTCCTTTTATTAAAAATTACTTTGCTCTTCATACTCGAAGTTATTATTATTTGCATATTCCTTCTATTTCTTTCCAATTCATTCTTAATTTATTCAAACTTTTTATAATTATTTCGCTTACAAATTTACCTCCTTTTAATTTCTTTTCAACAATCCAATTCATATATTTTGGTAATTCATTATACCCGAATATCCAATCAAACCATACATTCAATATTCCAATATAGCTCATCATAGGATATCAAATAATCAAAACAGAGAATATTGAATAACTTAAATAAATGTGAGGGGTCCAGTTGGATCCCTCCAACCTGTTTCCCTGCATCCACAGATGTTAGCACAACATAATATCCATTCCAAAATATACCAGACTAAAGCACATCAATCAATTCAACCATTCAAGCAATTATTTAAATTTAATCATTTAAATTTAAATTTTAAACTGAGTGAGATTAACTCACCTTCGATGTTGCATTTGCCATTCACTTCAATATTCCCTTGGTTTTCTCGATTTCTGACCTTGAATAAACATTATGGTTTATTAATACTTGAATTGATCGAGCAACTCTATTATTATTTGTTCCTTTAATTTAAACCTTGTATAAATATTGATACCATTTGTAAATAGTTGAACTAATCGAACAATTTATCCCCTTTTTTAAAAAAAACACTTAACTAATGATTTAATTTAAACAATTTAAATTGTAAACTAAATTTCCTTTTTAAAGATCTTTTATTAACCAAGATAACGTTTCTTTCCCCCATATCCATTATTTAAAATAACTAGCAGGTTGAAATAGGTAAATGTATATTTGTTTATTTATTTGGAACTATAATTATAGAAACCAAATTCCAAACCTTATTTCTTATAAAATTCTTCAACATTTAAAATTACTGTTTCTTTTCCAGCTTTATGTCTATAAATAAATTTCTGTTTTTCCCCAGGCTTTGTATTAAAATAGAACTTTTGCATATATTCTACTGTAAAGAAAATTCTATTTTAACAATATATATACCTTTCGTCTGTTCTAATTTTATATACACATATGTATAAAATATATTTATACCTTCCTTAATAAATAAACAAAACATAATTTTTCATTACTGAAATTATTATTTTTCTAAAACAGCATATACCTGAAAACTGTGTGAATCCAACTTATAAAAATTTTCTACAAATCAATTTAGATCTAAAACAGAGGGTTGAGATATTATATGGTCTAAATCTATTTAGCTATAAATATAGAATTAAGATCAAAATAAAAAGAAATTACCCTACTGCTTCTCTCCACTCGGCAGCTCCACTGCGACAAGCCTAAGCCGTGAACCCACAACCCTAATCCCTGCGAAAACCCTAGCTCGTCACCTCTGCACCCGAGCCTTGTCGAAACAGCGCCCTGCTCACGAATCCTTACACAATTCCTTCAGCTATGAACTCAAGCCCTAGCCATCGCATGATGACATACCATAGCAAATCGCGACAATCCTATCTCCCCAGGTGCCGATGAAATCGAGTGACTGCTCGAGCTCGAATTGAGATTTCTGAATCGTTATTATTATTATTTTTATACGAACGAGTTTGATAGCGAGCGGTCATTAAATCGTGACTGGTTTCGAAAGAGGAAAGCAAGATTCTGAGAGAAGCAAGAAAGAATAGAATACGAACTCGGTTACAATTTGGGGAGAAAAATTGGCTTCGACCATTATTCATATTATGTTTTTAACTGAGTGATTTAGGGTTTTGAATAGAGAAAAGGGGTTCGACCCCTGTAGTGTTACTCTCTTCCTTTATTATATGCGGCTTACAGCTTCCCCTTGAAGCTTCCTTTATTTATCTATTTATCATATATATATATATATATATATATATATATATTTTATTCACTATTTTATTTTATTATTATTATTATTATTCCGATTTTATTTATTTTCATAAGGAGTCGCACTTGCCTGTCCTTCTATAAGGGGAAGGGAAACACGGATTTAAGTTAAAAGAAGTGGCGTATAAGATACGCTTGACTAAGTAAATTTCATTAAATTTTATCAATTAAGTTTTCAGCTCGTTATTATATCGTACACTCACACACTAACTCCAATTGATACGAAATTTGAAATCCGATAATAATTCAATATTACGGACCCAATGGAACTGATTTCATCGAATTCCGAGACTGTGCCTCGGAAGGCTCTTTTTAAATTCAATTTAAACGATTAAATTTCAAAACTGACCAATTCAGTGTTAGATTCCATTTTAACACTTCTATTATATTCTTAGTGTTGTCAATATAAATTTTATAAGCCTTCAAATCATTTAAACAGGCTTCAAAATTTCAGATTCAACGTTTTACCCAACTTCACCTATTTAATTCAATAATTTAATTATCAGATAAATAGTGATATTCATAATTCAAATTAAAATTACTCTATTGAATATTTAAAATCAATTAAATATTCCGATTTAAATGCCCGAAAATTCCGGGTCGTCACATTCCTTCCCCCTTAAAAGAATTTCGTCCTCGAAATTACTAGTTAGGAAGAATGGTCCAATACCCGTTTACTTTTTCCTAAAAACCAAACAGTTTCTAACAATTCAACATCTTTACCAATTATCTTTTTACAAAAGACCCATTATTATTCTTATTAACTGTCCAAACCTTTCCCTAGATTGCAAACAATCTCATTTGCCCAACCATTCAAGTTTTAATCATAAAACCAATTTTGAATTATCAAAATTTCCTCAAAATTTTTCTAACTCCCTAAATTCCCGAAAAATTTCGCCAGCGTCTCCTTTGCGCGGCTGACTCGGTACAACTACAAAATGGCTCTACGGCCTCCCAAATCTCAAAAGAAAACAAAAGGCCAAGTGGCTCAATCCAAATCCCAATCAAATTCCATACCAAATTTAAATACATACCTTTTTGTCGAGCATTTCAAATTTCCCATCTGAAATCAAAATCAATTCTCTTTTCTCTTTATAATATCTGCATATCATGCTTAGCACTAATATCCAAACACAATTTAACATTTTATTGACTTTCTTACCAATGTCAATATTTATTAATCCAAATATCAACTTAGAATGTATTTGTAATATTCCATTTCCAATTAAGAATGCACCATTTCATACTTAAGTTAGTATAAGTATTTTATGTGTTTCTTATATTTATTTCACTCCGACTTTAGTTTATACCTATTTCTATTCAAATCGGTTCTTTCATTTCCATACGAATTCAATTTATTTTCAACTCTAAACTTTAAATTTTATTTTTCATTTATAACTCATTCACGTCATTATTTTAATTAGCTCCATTTACTAACTTATTTCAATTCTTAGTTTGAAATTGTTTTGTCGTTAATAAATTTTCCAAAAATTTTCTAACTCCCAAAATTTCTGAAAATTTTTGGCAGAGTCTCCTTTGTACGGAGGAGCTTTTGCAATTTGACAAAAGAGATAAATATATATACATCGACCCACACGGTCGGAAAACCCAAAAACAGTTCATATTTCCTATTTTTATTGCGTAGGCGTACCTTATTTAGCATTTTTAAGCAAGCAGCTTATAATTTTAGCAATTAGCGCAACCCAATCCAGCCACACGGCTTCCATGTACCTGTACTTACTCAATTTAAACATGTAAGTGCCAAATATATGCAGTTCAACTATATTTCACTTAGTTGCAATGGTTAAAACATATGGATTCTAAAGAAATGCACATCCAACATTTTCCTTAAGAAATTTTTACAACTTTCATACTAATTCGACTGTTTCAATTCATTTATAAACTATTTTCATTCAATTTGAATGGTTTTCAATCCATTCGTATACAACTCCACCAATTTGAATGGTTTAAAACTCAATCATTTACATTTAATTTATTTTTAAGCAAACTGAACTTATATTTAATTCAATTGCTTTCAAAATCAATTTATTTCACTCCTATTAATTCATAGAATTTTAATTACCTCCATTTACATCCAATGATATTTATTCTATGCAAATTTGACAAGATCTATGTGAACAAACAAATATTTATGTTTTATAATCAATTTAAATGGATTTCAACTCGATTTATACTTAATTCTATTTCATTCTCAAATTTATTCTCAATCTATATATTCTCATTTCATTGCATATCAAATTTGAATACATTCACTTGCATTTCATTTCATTAACCAAACTAGTTCATCCAAACCATTTACAATCCATTTATTTACATGTCATTCCATATTTGTTTATTCCAACTATTTTATTTGGCTTAAAACAACCAAGTCATATCATTCAATAACCATTTCTCAACTTATTTAAGCCATACTCCATTTGGTTCTTATTTATCACATCCATTCATTTATTCAATATAATTAGTTTATCCACTCAATCCATTGTGAATTTTTATTTCTTTAAATATTATTTACAACCCACCAAATTTTATTCCATTAAATATTATCGGCAACACACCGAATTTTATTTCAATTAAAATTTATTTTTACTTGATTTAAATCCAATCCACTATTATTGAACTTAATTTTAAGTTGAATGCAATTCAATTCATTTCCATTTTTTTTATAGCTTAAGTTTATTCACTCCAATTTTATACTTAAGCCCATTTTATTTTCAAGTAGATCACCCCCCCCCCCTTTTTTTTTAATTCTTAAGCTCGTTTCATTTTAAAAATAAATATTTTCTCTTCCATTCAACTTCATTCTATCTCAGTTAAATCTCATTTTAAAAACAATTTACAATTTCATTTGATGAGTTATTATAAAATTTAACTATCCAGACTCAATTCATTTTATTAATTACAAGGCTATTTCCAATTTATTTCCCATTCGTTCAGGTAAGAATTTAATTCCATTCATTAATTCAATTGAATTCTCATTCCACTTCAATTTTACTTTAACTCAGATTTATTTAACTCAATTCGATTTCAACTTAATTCAAGTACAACTGGATATTACTCCATCCTAATTCAATCAATTCCAATCCAATTAAATTTTTATTTCCCAATCCAAGTTAATTTCATTTTCATTTTGAATATAAATTCCATTATTCAAAGCTTATATTTCTTTCATGATTTATAAAATTATCTCAATTTATAAGCTTACAATTTATCTCATCAGGATTTTTAAACACCCGACCTTTGGTTTCAAATCATTTTAAAATCTTCAACATCTCAAATCACATTTCTCAAAAGTTAAACCAATCCTGTTTTAATCCCAACAAATTTCTTTTGAGACTTTCAAAAATAACTAGCTTTTCTGAACAAATCAATTTGGTAGCAATCCGTCACTTAGAAATTCAAAAATGAATGCTGATGATGCGGCCGTCATCATCAAGATTATTTTCCAATAATCCAAGTGATTTCAATGCTATATCACTTTCAAAATCCATTTAAAACGGATTTCTTTTCAAAAACATCACCAAAACAATTGTGCTATTATTTATCTTCAAAACACTTCCAAAATCTCCGGGTTTTAAATTTTCAAATCCTACTTAAATCAATTTTAATATAATTCATTTACATTCATTTTATAATGAATTTATTTCTTCAAAATTTGGTTATATTTTCAATTTCTAGTTAATTTTTTTTTTTTTTTACACACCGATGATAATAATTTAAGATCATCATTTCTAACATCCAAACAACCATATATTAGCTAAATAGTTTGCAAAAACTTTTCTTTATATCAAAATATATTCTGGGTAAAATTATTTCATTTACCCGCACTTCAAACAATATCGTGTCGATTATTCTATTCAAGTGTTTAGAAACCCCTTCGATACAGTTGTCCAGACTGTGCCGACGAAGGTTTATATTCCACTCAATAAACCAATCAACACAATATTAAAACAATTTATATTCACTAACAAATACGCGCTCATATTTATTAATACGCTCAAACTCATTATAGAGTACTACAGACTCTATTTGACTAATTTCCCACCAGAGCCAAGGTTATCACCAACCTAAGCTCTGATACCAAGTGTCACGACCCGCAAATCTGTACCCCTTGAGTCGACACTATTCTACAACAATCAACTCAAGTTGCACAGAAATACGAACCATTTGGGTTTAAGGAGAAGAGGTAGAAGAAGAGAAAACAAAATCAACATCAGATCTAACCATCGCAGCGGAATAAAATATAATAGATAGTAAATAATCTTTACTCAAAATCAAATATATCTGTTTACATACATTACACCATCAGAGTACATCAGTCACAGCTCACATCAATAACATACAATGGGTACACAACAACTCAACTTAGCGGAAATATATATATATATATATATACAAGTACGAGAATACGTATCGTCATCCAGCTCGTCTCCTGAGCTCCACAGCATCATATCCTGTATTCTATAATACTCGGTCTGACCCGAGCATTACAGTTAAATAATACCCGAGTCAGTCTGGAATACCAGCGTGAGAAAATCACACCCAATTGATTATTAGAGTTTCAAAATCCTTTGAAAACAAAAGCATCTCGTAAGACCACGCCACAAATAAACATGTCGGGTTTTTACCTTACGATAGCTAAAACAATTTTTATAGAAATCCTGTGATATTATAATAGGGTCTATATACAAATACTTATAAAATATCCGAAATTGTTACATTCATTAAATTCCAGTTACTAGCCACCGAAGTGGGTAATACAAACAAAACTCGTACAAGGCTCGTAGGGAGAATGGATTTCCAACAATGACTAGGCACTGGGGTACCACCTGTCACAGTACGGGGCCTAGATCACCGTACCGAGGACTACTCCCTTCATCCCCTGCAACACAAGGCCGGAACCATTCCTTACTGAACAGTCCCGAACAAGATAAACCCCGTGGTTGACCCGACCAACCACCCACTAAGCCGAAATATATATAAGGGACATCTAGACAGGGGAATTATCTTGTCCTGCTTGGGCATGACCCAGCTAACCTTGCTACATATCCCTTGATTTTCAGTCATTCCCATTTGATGAGGCTTGAGGCTAAACGTTACCTTTTAGAACGTTTCACTTAGAATGCCCATCGCCCACCTGACGATGTTTCGCAAGCATTCGTCCATACAAGTCCATCCCGGGTTCGAACGGAACCGAAGGCACTATTCCTACTACATCCATTTTGGAAATATCCTCAGGATTAGTAGCGACTAGCCCTTGCACTTCACTGCTCCATCTTCGACTCCGAACACGTTTTTCGCACGAAACGTACAAATCGGATCGAAGTGGTTTTCGAGAAAAAAATTCTCGATTCCGGTCTCTCTGAAACGATCAACGCATGGTCCAATATTGATAGTCGGTTATTTAACTATCAATTATATTCACAAAACAACCATCAAACAATAATTAATTTCCCCAAATTATTTATTTATCTCAAAAATATCTTCACAAGATATATTTCTATTTTCAACCTTTTGAAAACATTTTTCAAATCATTCTTTCTTCCCAGTATAAACTTTCCCAAGTATTTTCTATCTCCTCTGAAATTACCAAGCACAAAACTAGATTTTAAAAATAATTTAAAACATTTTACTTTGAAATATATACCTTCAAAACATTTGAATTAAACTATTTCAATAATTTGTTAAAAACACATATTAAATGAATATTTGAAAATAAGGTTACTTACTAAATATAAAACTAGATTTATACTTTCGAAAACATAATATTAAGGCATTCTTTGAATAATTACTACTATAATAGGTAAAAAGAAAATACTTACTTAAGAACTTAAATATTAGAAGTAATAAATTTTCAAAAAAACTTGCTTTTTACAACAACTTTAAAACCTTTAAATTTATTTAAGAATTTACTTTAAAAATGTACTTGGATATCCAGAGAAAAATCTCAACTTCAATCACTTAAATCAATTTCCCAAATTGATTTCAAATTTATCCCCTTTTAATTCAGAATCTAGTAATTTCAGATCTCATTTCTTGATTATGATTTTAAGAAACACTTTAACTAAAAATTCCAATTTTTTTTTTTAGATTTCTCAAATACTTCTCTATTCTTTTAAATAGATTTAGACTTTGAATTTTAAAATAATTCTTTATTCCTTTAATTGATATAACTTAAGTTTTCAATTCATCAATTTCCTTTTATTAAAAATTACTTTGCTCTTCATACTCGAAGTTATTATTATTTGCATATTCCTTCTATTTCTTTCCAATTCATTCTTAATTTATTCAAACTTTTTATAATTATTTCGCTTACAAATTTACCTCCTTTTAATTTCTTTTCAACAATCCAATTCATATATTTTGGTAATTCATTATACCCGAATATCCAATCAAACCATACATTCAATATTCCAATATAGCTCATCATAGGATATCAAATAATCAAAACAGAGAATATTGAATAACTTAAATAAATGTGAGGGGTCCAGTTGGATCCCTCCAACCTGTTTCCCTGCATCCACAGATGTTAGCACAACATAATATCCATTCCAAAATATACCAGACTAAAGCACATCAATCAATTCAACCATTCAAGCAATTATTTAAATTTAATCATTTAAATTTAAATTTTAAACTGAGTGAGATTAACTCACCTTCGATGTTGCATTTGCCATTCACTTCAATATTCCCTTGGTTTTCTCGATTTCTGACCTTGAATAAACATTATGGTTTATTAATACTTGAATTGATCGAGCAACTCTATTATTATTTGTTCCTTTAATTTAAACCTTGTATAAATATTGATACCATTTGTAAATAGTTGAACTAATCGAACAATTTATCCCCTTTTTAAAAAAAACACTTAACTAATGATTTAATTTAAACAATTTAAATTGTAAACTAAATTTCCTTTTTAAAGATCTTTTATTAACCAAGATAACGTTTCTTTCCCCCATATCCATTATTTAAAATAACTAGCAGGTTGAAATAGGTAAATGTATATTTGTTTATTTATTTGGAACTATAATTATAGAAACCAAATTCCAAACCTTATTTCTTATAAAATTCTTCAACATTTAAAATTACTGTTTCTTTTCCAGCTTTATGTCTATAAATAAATTTCTGTTTTTCCCCAGGCTTTGTATTAAAATAGAACTTTTGCATATATTCTACTGTAAAGAAAATTCTATTTTAACAATATATATACCTTTCGTCTGTTCTAATTTTATATACACATATGTATAAAATATATTTATACCTTCCTTAATAAATAAACAAAACATAATTTTTCTTTACTGAAATTATTATTATTCTAAAACAGCATATACCTGAAAACTGTGTGAATCCAACTTATAAAAATTTTCTACAAATCAATTTAGATCTAAAACAGAGGGTTGAGATATTATATGGTCTAAATCTATTTGGCTATAAATATAGAATTAAGATCAAAATAAAAAGAAATTACCCTACTGCTTCTCTCCACTCGGCAGCTCCACTGCGACAAGCCTAAGCCGTGAACCTACAACCCTAATCCCTGCGAAAACCCTAGCTCGTCACCTCTGCACCCGAGCCTTGTCGAAACAGCGCCCTGCTCACGAATCCTTACACAATTCCTTCAGCTATGAACTCAAGCCCTAGCCATCGCATGATGAAATACCATAGCAAATCGCGACAATCCTATCTCCCCCAGGTGCCGATGAAATCGAGTGACTGCTCGAGCTCGAATTGAGATTTCTGAATCGTTATTTTTTTTTTATACGAACGAGTTTGATAGCGAGCGGCCATTAAATCGTGACTGGTTTCGAAAGAGGAAAGCAAGATTCTGAGAGAAGCAAGAAAGAATAGAATACGAACTCGGTTACAATTTGGGGAGAAAAATTGGCTTCGGCCATTATTCATATTATTTTTTTAACTGAGTGATTTAGGGTTTTGAATAGAGAAAAGGGGTTCGACCCCTGTAGTGTTACTCTCTTCCTTTATTATATGCGGCTTACAGCTTCCCCTTGAAGCTTCCTTTATTTATCTATTTATCATATATATATATATATTTTATTCACTATTTTATTTTATTATTATTATTATTATTCCGATTTTATTTTTTTTCATAAGGAGTCGCACTTGCCTGTCCTTTTAGAAGGGGAAGGGAAACACGGATTTAAGTTAAAAGAAGTGGCGTATAAGATAAGCTTGACTAAGTAAATTTCATTAAATTTTATCAATTAAGTTTTCAGCTCGTTATTATATCGTACACTCACACACTAACTCCAATTGATACGAAATTTGAAATCCGATAATAATTCAATATTACGGACCCAATGGAACTGATTTCATCGAATTCCGAGACTGTGCCTCGGAAGGCTCTTTTTAAATTCAATTTAAACGATTAAATTTCAAAACTGACCAATTCAGTGTTAGATTCCATTTTAACACTTCTATTATATTCTTAGTGTTGTCAATATAAATTTTATAAGCCTTCAAATCATTTAAACAGGCTTCAAAATTTCAGATTCAACGTTTTACCCAACTTCACCTATTTAATTCAATAATTTAATTATCAGATAAATAGTGATATTCATAATTCAAATTAAAATTACTCTATTGAATATTTAAAATCAATTAAATATTCCAATTTAAATGCTCGAAAATTCCGGGTCGTCACACCTTAATAGGACATAACACTTAGAATGCTCATCGTCCACCTGACGATGTTTTGAAAGCATTCAATCCATACAAGTTTGTTCCGGGTTCGGACGAAGCCGAAGGCATTATCTCGTTACACTCATTTTGGAATCACCCTCAGAGTTAACGACAATAACCCTTGCACTCTGAATCTTCATCTTTACTTCAGATTCACGACCTAACGTTAATTTGGATCGATGTGGTTTTCGGATATCCAAATATGGAAACCCGATCCCGCTCTCATCGAAATCCAAAGCGTGTCTTTTAGGTCCAAGTTGTTTTAAGTTTAAAACAATTCAATTCATTATCTAAATACACACAAATAGATAATTCACAACACAATAGATAATCAACATTATCATTACCAATAGATAACTCATATCATAATCAGATAATCTATATTATCATCCAAAGCAACCAATACATCCATATCACATAACATTACTCATCTCATAACTGAGATTACAAACCATACATGGCAATTAATACCAATCATCAAACATAAGCAATGATCTAATGATCACACCATTTATAATTAATTTAAAATGAATTAAATTAATTACTTAATCTCTAATTAATTTAAAATAAATTAAATTAACTACTTCATCATTAAAATCCTGCTTAACTTAACCATCAATTGATTACAAATCAATTTATAAATCATCATCTCATTATTCTTCCAATTAATCATTTCAGATTAACAATTCCCTAATTACAATAAATAATTAGCCTTTAATATTAATTCCATAAGTTAATTATACTTAACTCTTAATACATAATTAACTTATAATTACTTGATTAATTAATTAACTAAAATTTATTACATTAATCCATTTTTAATGAATTACTTCATTTATTGATTATTTCTTAATTAATCAATTCTAAATTACATCATTAATTAATTAATTAATGATTTCTGATTACATTTAATCAATCTCTAAATACAAATTAATTACATAAGTAATTAATCTTCAATTTAAACCATATATATATTATTCACCCATGATTAATAACCATTCAGTAATTAACTACTTTAATTGCTCATCCCATAAATTAATCACTCTTAATTCATTATCTAAATTAATCTCTTGATTAATTCTAAAGTAATTTAAATTACTTCCATAATAAATATCTTTAATTACATCCAGTAATTATTTAATTAATTACTTCCCTAAGTAATTATAAATCCATAAATTACATAAAGTAATCATCAACGATCCACAAATGTTTAAATTAATTTAACTTAATTGACCTAAACTAATCACATAAATCAAATTGATTACACCAAGTAATTAATTCATTAATTACTTTCATTAAGTAAATAAACATAAACAATTGATTATTATTAATTAATCAATTAAATTAATTATCAAAAATTAATCACATTAATTAATTGTTAAATAATCTTTAGTTAATGACCTCCATTAACATTTCTTAATTACTTAATTAAGAATTTAACTTATACAAATCATTATTAATTATCAATTAATTAATATTTAATTACAATTTAATTAATCTTTAATTATTAATTAATTAAGTGTTAATTAAAATCTAAATTATCTTTAATCGCTTGATTAAATAAATCTTAATCATTAATTAAAATTTAATTAACCATCCTTAATTATATATTAATTAACCTTAATTAATTAATCTCAAATCTTGATTAATTAACTAAATTTATTTTATTAATTACTTAATTAAATATCCACATTGTTCATTAATTAATATTCCGTTTAAATTAATTTAAATAATTTAAGTGAAACCTATTTCTTAAGTTCTAAATTAAGAAACATTCTTCTTATATAAAGTATTTTAAACAATTTGTTCCAAATAAATTTTGAACATCGCTTTAAATTTCATTTAAAAAATTTACGATTTTAAAATGAATACAATTTTATTTAAACAAGGTTTTAAACAAATTTAAAAACCCTTTTTATCTAACATGTTTACAAACATACCTTTTATAAACTAAAGGTTTATAAGATTATAAAACAAATTTATTTCAAACAAATTCAATTTAAAATTTCTTTTTAAATTTCAAACTGAATTACAGTTAAATCTTTATTCCAAATTTAAACTTAGAACTTTAAAACTTTACTTACATTTCCATCTTCATTTTTAAATTCAAATTATTTAAACTTTTCTAAAATAGTTAAAGCAAATTTAAATTTAAAAACTTATTTTTAAAAAAACTGGCATCAAAATAAAATTTCAGGTTTTTAAAAACTGAATTTAAACTTATTTTAAATTCTTATTCGAAATTTAATACTCATAGGTTTAAAATTCAAAACCAATGTTCCTTTATACTTAAAAAAGTTTAAAAACTAAATTTGAATTCCCAGATTTAAATTCAAATACAAATTCATCTATTCTAAATTTTCATTTTCCAGATTTAACTTTGTTTTAAATTTACAGTTGGATTATAAAATTTACTTTTAAATTTAAAACAGAAAACAGTTTCCTGTTTTAGTTTAAAACATCTTACATTTTTGAATTCAAAAATGATTCAAAATCCAAGATTTAAATTATTGAATTCATAATTAAATTACAGGTTTAAAAGTTCCAGTTTGAACTTCCTCTTACAATTTGAAACTTTACTTTTAAATTTTAAAAACAGAACACAGTTTTCTGATTTTAGATTTAAAATCCAAACTAAAATTTAAAAAAAACTGAATAATTACAAATACCAAGATTTAAATTATTTGAATTTATAACTAAATTCAGGTTCCAAACTAGTTTCAAAATTTTAGTTTGCATTTCTACTTTTCACTTCAATTTTATAAAACCTGGAAACAAGTTTCTGATCAAACTCTAAAACCTGAAACACTTACATAAACCCGAGCTACCATAAATTTACTTCGAGTAAAAGACTTTACTGCTTCGAGTTCAAACCTGAGTTGCTTCGAGTCAAACAGAAGATCTACTCGAGCAACCACTCTATTCCAAAACCCAACCCAGACATCACCTGACAACACTCCACCGTGCATATGCACAGCGGCGTCGGCCCTCCTTGACCACTAGTGACGATCTCCACAATTCGCCAAACACCATATCACCTTACCACGATCATCAAATCGCCTAGAATTCTACTCGAATTTGAATTCATGTTAAAAATCAAAACCTGAAACAGCATTCCCCCTTTCAAGCTTGACCTGTCAACGGCGAGACCTCCCAACTCCGGCCACTATCACCCTTGAAACTCCGTCAACAACTCCATCAATCCCTCATCTAACAATACCCTAAATATCTTAGAACTCGATCCATAGTTGATGACGAAGCACTCAAATTCTTAAACCCAGTAAAATTAGGGTTCATAACTAAAAATCCCAAATTATATCACCAAAATTTAATTTCAACTCAATCTAAGAATTTTCCTATAATCTCTGATAGTTACACTATCTTCAGAAGCAAATTCACCCAAATCAAATGCAAGCATCAACTGTACTTAACCAAAATGTAAAATACAGTAAATTCAAAACCTCACTTTGTTTAAAACACTATAAATTGTAATATTTGATTTAAAATTCATGAATTCACTTGATGTTTCTATTAATAAACCTGAAACATTAAATTATAAAGTTTGAATTTTCACTCTATGCTAATTTGCTCTGTATAACTTAATTTCCAGGTTACAGACAATTCTATTTAATTTCTATAAAATTTAAACTTACCATATTCTAAAATAAACGGATTTTATTCAAAAGTTTAAGTCATAACAGCAAACAAGTCAAAGAAAAGAATTCAGGGATCAAACATGAGTTTGGAATTTTAAAGAACAGACATGCAACATTCATCATCATGTATACAGGCATATATTAAAGGTATAATATTCACAGCCATTTCATATAAGTTCATTTCAAAATTTAAAAAGCATGAACAACTTTACCTATTTAATAAATTTATAAATGAGTTACTCACCTTAATTATGCAGACAGAGCATATCCCCTTTATTTATGCATGCAGAATATCCATTGCAAATGTCTAGAATGTCTTTAAACTTTGAGTTTTAATTGATTGATGCTTTTAAAACTTGCTTCCAATTTGATGCCTTTAAACTTGTTTTTAAAAGATGCTTCCAGATTTAAAGAATTGAATGCCTATTTGCTTGCTTGAATGGAATGCAGAACAATTTGAAGTTGCAGTTTCATCCCAGATTGTTTTGAAAACATGCAGGCTTCATTACTTGATTAATGTATGCATGCAAATTCTTTTCCCAGATTTAAAAGAAATGCATATTTGCATAATGTTACAGATTTGAGGAAATGTGCTTACATGAGTTTGACTATGAAGAGTGATTTATATTTTGAAAAGATGGAAAAAGGTTTCTACAGATTTCTTTGAAGAGATGGAAAAAATTTCTCAGCTGAAAGAAATTTTGATTTAGAACGAAAAATGAAAAAAGAAAGAGAAAAGAAAAAATGCAAGTTTAAATAACAATATTTTGATTTAAATTAATATTAAAGAAAAATTAAAACTAAAATTTGACACATGTCTTTAGTATGAACACTTGTAAATTCTCTTGCTTAAACTCTTAACACATGTTAACTTGCGTCTTAAATTACTTACACATGTCTATTTAAATGTATTGTTATTTTAATTAAGTGTTAAAGAAAATTAAAATTAATTAATTAGTTTATTAACACCTAGTTATTTATGTAATTAATTTCTAAAGAATAAAGCAAAGTGTTATAATAAATAAAACAATATACAAATAAATCATTTGTCAAAGATACTTTTAAACAATTAAAATAGAATTATAAAAGAGGTTGTAACTTACTTAAATACATGTTTCATATTTTAAATTGTATTTTAAATTTCATATTAAATTAAGAAATCACATTTTATAAATCAATATTTTAAAAAGAATAACACAAACATTTTTGTAGCTTATTCTAATATTCAAACTTAAGTTAAAATAAATTTGAAACCAATAAAACATTTATCTCATATTTAAAATCATTTAGTTATTTTATTAAATATTTTTGAAAAGCTTAAATCAAAAATAAATCACAATTCCCAATTCCAAAATATTAAAATTATGCTATACCAATTTAACAACTTATCTATTTAAAATATATATAAATACATATACATTATTAAATAGAAAATAACTTCTTTAGTTTATTAAAAATATATTCACAAATTAAATATTTAAATAAAGAAGATTATAGAATCAAATCAAATTTATTAACAATATTATCAATTTAATTTAAATTTAAACACAGACTATTAAATTTATATTGTCCAAAATTCCGAGATATTACAATCATGCTTTAAAAACTAATATTAAAATGGTAGAACTAGAAAATTCAAGTCTAAAGACTAAACTAAATGGAATTACTAAAAATGTTTCAAATTTTAATAAAGGCAGAGAAAATTTATCTATAATTATTGAGAATTCACAATCTTTTATTAATAAACATGGTTTAGGATATAAGAAGGAAGTTAAAAAGTCTCAAGCTAGTAATTTGAATAAAGTTAAATCTAATAAAGCATCCATGTCTTTAAATAGACCAATTTCTAAAGCCATAAGTATATGGATACCTAAAACCAATAACAAACTAATAAGAAAGAAATATATTAGTTCATTCATAGAAGATGTACATTATAACCAAAATTATATTATAAAAGGGATACTAAACCCTCTTGGGTTTGGTTTCCTAAGATCTAACTCTTAGAACCCTATTAAAAAGTGGGTACCAACGATAATCACATATTTTTTGTAGGTCCCACTCAAGAAAAGAGGAAAATGGATACTCGATAGTGGTTGCTCAAAACATATGACAGGAGATAAGGACATGTTGATAAATATTACATACTCAAATGGAGGTTCTGTCACTTTTGGAGACAACTCCAAGGGATATATCATCGGCAAAGGCGATGTAAGCATTACGGTACATCTAATTTACCTCTTATTACAAATGTTTTATTAGTTAAGAATTTAAAACATAACTTATTAAGTATAAGTCAACTATGCGATAAAGGTTTTAAAATTTCATTTTCTGAAAATAAGTGTAGTATTCTTGATCAGAGTCAAAATCTTATTTTCGAAGGAAATAGAGATAAAAATATTTATGTTTTAAATATGAAAGTTAATCATAACTCAGATTTATGCCTAATAGCTAAAGAAAATGATCCATGGATATGGCATAAACGATTTTGTCATATCAATTTCAAAAATATAAATAAAATTTCTAAAAATAATCTTGTAAAAGGATTACCTAATATGAATTTTAAAGTCGATAATATATGTGACTCATGTCAATTAGGTAAACTAACCAAATCCTCATTTAAATCTAAGAAAGTTATCTCAACATTACAACCGCTAGAATTACTTCATATGGATTTATTTGGCTCTACCCAAATTCAATCCATAAATCATAATAAATACGTATTTGTAATAGTTGATGTTTTTTCTAGATATATGTGGACTATTTTTATGAAAAATAAAAGTGATACTTTTGAAAATTTCAAAATTTTTGTTAAACAAATTCAAAACTCAAAAGGTATTGAAATTAAAAATATTAGAAGTGATCACGGAGGAGAATTCGAAAATACACAATTTGATAACTATTGTAAAAAGAAAGGAATTTTTCTTAAATTTTCATTTCCTAGAACACCACAACAAAATGGAGTTGTAGAACGAAAGAATCGAACTCTAAAAGAATGTACAAAAACTTTATTAAATGAAAGCACGTTACCAAAACAATTTTGGGCAGAAGCTATTGCAACTGCTTGTTATGTTTTGAATCGTGTTTCGATTAGACCTCTCACCAGAAATACTCCTTACGAACTTTTTAACGGTAGAAAACCAAACGTATCTTATTTTAAAATATTTGGATCAAAATGCTTTATTTTAAATACTAAAGATCAGCTTGGAAAATTCAATTCAAAATGTAACGAAGGAATATTTCTTGGTTATTCAATTCGAAGTAAAGCTTATCGAATTTTTAATAAACGAAAAAATTCTATCGAAGAATCACTCCATGTATCTTTTGATGAAAATACTTCTACTAAAATTTATAACAATGACTTACTCAATAAAGCAAAAACAATTATAAACAATTCAAATGACGACGACGATATCATTTTGTCCAGAAAAGATGAAAATATTGTTTATAATTTTGAAAATAGAAATATTACTAATACAATAAGATATCCTCGATGAGTTTTACGAAATCATCCTACAGAAAATATAATTGGAGAAATAAATTTGAATGCTCGAACTAGAAGTCAATTAAACTTAATGAGTAATGTAGCATTTATATCTACTATAGATCATAAAAACATTAAAGAAGCATCATCCGATGAAAATTGGATTATCGCTATGGAAGAAGAATTAAATCAGTTTGAACGAAATGAAGTTTGGGAACTTGTACCCAGACCGACCGATTAGACGGTTGTAGAAACAAAATGGGTTTATAAAAATAAAGCAGACGAATCAGGAAATATAACTAGAAATAAAGCAAGACTAGTGGCACAAGGATATAACCAAGAAGAAGGAATAGACCACGAAGAAACGTTCGCTCCGGTTGCTAGACTAGAAGCGATACGAATCTTATTGGCGTACATGTGTTTTAATAATTTTAAACTTTATCAAATGGATGTTAAAAGTGCATTTTTAAATGGTTATATTAAAGAAAATGTTTATGATGAACAACCTCCTTTATTTATTCATGAAAAATATCCAGATCATGTATATAAACTTAAGAAAGCTTTATATGGATTAAAACAAGCACCACGTGCTTAGTATGAACGTCTTAAAAGCTATTTAATTAATTCTGGATTCGAAATAGGAAAAGTAGTTCAAACATTATTTATAAAACAATCTAAAAATGATATATTAATAGTTCAAATATATGTAGATGATATTATAATTGGCTCAATAAATAATGATTTATGTAAAGAATTTTGGAAATAATGACTAAAGAATTTAAAATGTCTCATATGGGAGAATTATCATATTTTTTAGGACTACAAATTAAACAAGTTTTGAATGGAATATTTATTAATCAAGAAAAGTACTATAATAATCTTATTAAACGTTTTGGAACGGAAAACACTTCTGCCAAACCAACTCCTATGAGTACAACAGCACATCTTGATAAAGATGAAAACAACAAAAGTATAGACCAAAAATTATACCGTAGTATGATAGGATCTTTACTATATTTAACAGCAAGTAAACCAGATATCATGATGAGTGTATGCTTATGCGCTCGATTTCAAGCAGACCCGAAAGAATCACATCAACGTGCTGTAAAACGAATACTACGTTACCTTAGTAAAACTACAAATTTCGGACTGTTCCATCCAAAAGACTGTTCGTTCGAATTAGTATCATACAGCGATGCTGATTTTGGAGGATCATGAACGGATAGAAAAAACACAAGTGGTACATGTCATTTCATCGGTAAATTGTTAATTTAATGGTTCAGTAAGAAACAAAACTGTGTCTCCTTATCAACTTGTGAAGCAGAATATATTTCTGCAGCACTAGCTTGCACACAAGTGATTTATATGCTACAGACACTTAAAGATTTTGGAATAAATCTATCAAAATCAACATTTTACTGCTATAATTCTAGTGCAATAAATTTATCTAAAAATCCTGTAAATCACTCGAGAACTAAACATATAGATATTAGACATACTTTTTACGCGATAATATAAATAAATCTAGACTACGTACCTTCTGAAAATCAGTTAGCAGATATCTTTACTAAACCTTTATTAGAAAATACGTTTATAAATTGCGATGTGAACTAGGGATAATCTCAAGTAAAGATATATAAATAAAAATATAAAATTTTTAACTAAAAAGTCAAAAATAAAAAAATAAAAAAAATTCGAAATTCTGACCATGCTAAGACTCGAATTCATGACCTCTTATGAATAACCCAAGTTTCTTAACCACGTGAGCTATTAATGTTTTCTTTTCTACTTTCTTATGGCTATCTTATTCAGTAATTACGTATATTTTATAATACTCTGTATATAGCAATTATCTTTATACTACTGTATTATAGTATTATTAACTTTATACATATTATAACTGCTCAAATAACCATAGCCAACAGAATTTACTGACTCTACATACATTTAGCCTAAAATTAATAAGATTCATCAATCCAAATCCTATTTTTTCTTCATATACAACTGTAAATAACAACATTTTCCTATTACTAAGCACTGAAAAAAAGACATTACTCATTTCTCTGAAATATAAAATCATTCAACATCAGCCTTTACAAAAATGTCATCATCATCCACCACCGATTCTATTGAAATCCTTGCCACACCAAACCACCAAAGTTCGCCATCATCAACTTACCATACCAGATACACGCCTGAAAAGAAAAAAGGAAAAAAGACCATAGATATCTCACCAAATACAAAAAAAAAAATCGACGCTCTTCATCATTATCAACAGGAGTCTCTAATGCTTCAACGAGAGATATATTATGAGCAGAAAATTAATTCCAAACGTATTGGTATAATTGAACATATTGCAATGAAATTATGTGGGGGCTTCGTCACACCCAATTGACGAAAATGATATTTCACCGATTCGACGTCCTTCGACTTCGTCTCCTCCGCGACCTTCATACTCACCAAACTCATGGGATCGCAACGAAGCGTCGAACATTCGTCGAAAACAGCTAAAAGAATTCAAAACACCAAGCCCAAAGAAATAATTTTGTGTTTAATAATTTCTTTCGTTGTATGCTTAATAAATTTCCTTTACTATGTACGTTTATATATCTTTGTAATAAAATTATTTCCCGTCCAATAAACAAACAATTTAAAAATAAAAATTATTCACATCAAACTACAAATTAAAATTATATTACTGCACTAAATAGTATATATACTTTTTATATTATAAAAAAAAATTATTATGCAAGAATTATATAGGTCAGTCGACTGGACCAGCAGATTGAAAATATTCAATCTTCTGCATCAGTCGACTGAGTGCCTGCACCAGTCAACTGACGCTGAAATATTGAAATATATATAATTGCCAGTCGACTGATGTAGGCCCTCAGTCGACTGGAACAGAAGGACGAAAATTGAACATCCTTTAGCTTCAGTCGACTAAAGGCCTACACCAATCGACTGAGCCATAATTCTGAAACCTTTCCACGTACTCTTTCACCCCTCTTTATATTCACTTTACTCTTTTCCTCTTCTTCCCAATTCAGTTTTTAAACTACTCCAAACCCTAAGCTCTACAAAACTCAAATTTTTCTCTTTCAAATCAAAATTAAATGGCACCAAAATGAAAAGGCCAAGCCTCCTCCTCATCTCAACCACCCTCAATTGAAAAATTTGTCAATGCTTGTTTAACAACATAGCAATAAAGTGATGGAGAAGGATGCAAGATTCTAGAACTTTCGTAGGTTCATTCGTCAAATTTCCTAATTTCTCACCTTATCATATTCAAGAATTAGCATGCCGTAGCAATTTGGAATCGTTAATTGATATTAACGACAATAAACACAAAATTAACCAAATTATGGTTAAATTATTCTTAGCTAATCTCAATTTGCGTCATCAAGATGTTCCGAACCAAGAAGATTGCATATGGAGCCTAGTATATGGTAAGCCCGTCTTCTTTTCTTTAGATCGTATAGCTCATATATTGAAAACAGATAATGATGGAGTTGAATTGTCTACTATTGATGTCGATTTGGTGGTTAGAGACCGTGTTAGCCATTTGTTTCTTAAAGATGATTTGTGTCAATTAAAATCATGGTCTTTACGACCAAAAGCCCGAATATTTCATCGTGCCTTAATGAAATCCGTAACTCCTAGAACCAGGAGTTATGAACTTGTCTATGAGCATAATTTTAGAGCATTGTATGCTATATTTGGAAACATCAAAATCAAATGGCTGCTTTTAATACTTGACGACCTTTTAAGCTTTAACAAAGGTAAAATGAATATAATTTATCATGGAGAACATATTATGCGTTTACTCAAAGCTTGTGAAGTTCCGGAACCGGATTCACCAGTTTCTGCAGTTGGATGCTTAAATGCTCGGACACTAGCTTTAATGAAGTTACCTATTGCCCGACCACCTCCTATAATTTCCTTTGAAGAATGGACACAAAGTCAAATGTCTCAAATACAACCACAACAAGGCGAGTCCTCTCACCGACCATCTCTTCAAACTTCCACTCGATATCAACAAGAAGAAATTACAATTCCGGATGAAGGACTTCAACCTCGTGCCACCATTAATACCATGTGTTGTAATCAACAAATACTTCAATCAAACATTCAAAAAGTGGATAAAAAGATCGATAAAGTGAAAGGATTTTGTACAAAATTATGGCAAGCAATATCGTGCTTTTATGGTACTTCTACATCTACTTTGGGCGATCCGGGAAAGCAATCCATATTCACTTGGTCTTCTACTTCTTCTGGACACGATCAAGCTACTACAGATGAAGGGGATGATGGAAATGAAGGAAATGGTGGTAGGGGTAAGGGTCCGATGGTATAAGAAATTTATTTCTTTCTTTCTTTCTTTTTTAACTCAAGACAATTGTTTAAATTCGTATGGCTTGTACTTAAGTAGCCATTCTAGTTTGTTTTTCTTTTAAACATTATTGTCTATGGATATTAGAATGTGCGAGTGTTTGTTTCATTTCATATTATCTTTCACATTACAAAATCATATTTCTTAGTCCTTTTTGTCGATGACAAAGGGGGAGAAATATTATTGCTACTAATAAAAATGCAGGATAAAAAGCGTCAGAGATTCAGGGGGAGTAAGTATTTATATTGTTTTATATATACAGTCGAAATCTACATCTATTACAGGTTGTCATCAATCAAAAAGAGGGAGAATGTTGAGACTTGGTTTTGATTCATGACATGGAGCTTTCATATACAACACATAGATTTGACGACTGCTACAAAAAGAGAATATATACTATAAGGAGACAAGACTTCAAAACTGGTGCATCAATTTTATATTTTGAATGTTTGAGTCTTAGATTAATATTCTTAAAATCTCTCCTCGGTTAAAAGTATATATATTAGTTTATATAAGCATATATTAATTTATAAAAGTCTTAAATAATAATAATAATATATATACAAAACTGTGCATATTGCATAAAATATACTAGGTCAGTCGACTGACCCTGTAGTCCAGTCGACTGACACTAGGTAAAATGTGCAACATGCGCAATGCTTGTATATTTAACTTTGAATATTTAAATTCGGTTGAATATTCAGTCGACTGACCTTGTAGTCCAGTCGACTGAATATCTACAATAACAATATTTTTGAACAGGCGCAGCTTTTGTAAAGGGTTGCGAACATTCAACGAAAGGACTCAGGTGCAACACTTTGATCGAAACTCTTCACCAACAGTTGTAGCTTTCTATCACTTATAAATACAAACTCCAAACTCATTTCAAATCACCGAATTACAATGGATTTCTCTTATTCTCTGATCTAACTTTCTGAAATCTATTTGCAATCATACTCTCAATTATTCTGCATAAAAGCAATTTATACCTTTCTATTCTTCATATACTTCAAATATAAACATTTATACTCGAGGAGAAGATTATAGGAAGGGTGTACTATAAGTGACAAATCTGTGTTATCAGAACACATAAGTCAAAACTATTGTATGTAATTATTGAAGCCCTATTCTGCTGCTCACGCAAGTGTAGTCCTCTTCGGCTGTTGTGGCGAAATCCTGTTCTGCTGCTAAGGTCCCCGTTCGGCTGCTCAGGGGTGTATAATCCTATTCTCCGGGTTAAGTGAGGGTTATTGTTTAGTGAAATTCCAAAAGGAGTCTGGGACTGCACGTAGGACGGTGCTCCGAACCAGTATAAAAATCACTGGTGTCATTTTACTATATTGCTTTTATATTCCACACTATTTATAGTATTATTATCATCAGTATACTCCACATTATCATATATCCATATTATACCATCCACACTGCACTTTCAAAAACCACTTCGAACCAATTTATGCATTCGAAAGTGATGAAGACATATTGAAGACCATAATTCTAAAAGATAGCGGATCTTCATTTTGAAAGGACTGCTTGTTGACAATCTTTGGGCAGCTCCCGAGATAAATAAAGAGTAGTCGTCCCTTCGTTCTGGAAATCACTAAAACAAAAGGACATTTGCTACTAATCCTAGGGATAATTTCCGATAGGATAGTGGTAGGAAAGTGCCTTCGATTTGTCCTATTCCTAAACAGTGTATATGGACAAATGTCTGATGTTGCATTTCTAGATCATATATATTGCTATCTATGAATGTATCATTTGTTTGGTGGTGGAGAAGGGAACTTCTCCTAGCTTAACACCCTTTTCTGAGACGTATGAGCTTAGGAGTTATATGTTTGTTTGCATGCTTGCGAAATGGAAAAGTGGCATTCAAAGTGGAAGGTGTGCTATATAAACTGTAATTGTTACCTTAAAGCCTCACACCCTGGGTATAGTGAAACAATGGATGCTTTAGGGCTAAAGTGGGCAGCAACTAATCAGGATATGAAATCACCTTCTAGATGGATAAAATTTATATCCGCTAAAATGTTGGGTTTAACTTATGTGATGTATGCTTGGGATCTCGAATAGGTCAGTAACGGTCGGGTGATGTAATACTTGGTGCTATTCGTGTGATTTTCTGATTGGCCGGTCTTGATTTGCATGAGGACCAACATAAGGGCCTCTAGTGCATTCCTCTAGAAATGCACTGTATGGGACGTAGTCCCTTACCTCGCTATTCAGTTGGAAATCCAATATCCATTAAGTGTCATAAGGACTAAGTTGTGCAAAATACTGAAATGTAAGATGTAGGCATTTCAGCTAAGATTTGTTAGTTTATTTGAAAATGTTTTCAAAAGAATGTCACTAAAAAATATCTAAAAAAATTTCATATCAAATATTTTGGTTATCATAAGGTAAAAAATCATTCCATGTTTATGTGCGGCATGATCTTATGAGATATCCTTTTGTTTTCAAAACCTGTATTTTGAGTTCCACACACCAATCCCACGGAAGACCGAGAATTTATTTTTCTTTTCCCCTTAAAATCAGGGTGCCTTATTTTTCAGGCAGTCAATTAGTCAGGTAGCTTGGAGCATTTTGTAAAGAGCCTTAGAGGGCCCTTTGTCTATAGTTATCCATTCGCAACTTTCTGTTGTATCATATATCATGTAATTTGCATCTATTAGCCTATATAAGGATATGTAGTTATAAATATCCTAAGATTTGTTAGTACTTATTATAATTCTGATGGATCAATTGGAGTGATTATATGTACTTTCCACCTGTATGATTATGTTGGGATGTGAGATTCTGTTGTTATTCTGTTTTCTACCTTTATTTCTTATAAACCCTTAATTATCTGCCTTCCGACAAATACCGTGGATATATTATTGTTGATCTTCAAGGGTCGAAAAGGTGCATCATCACAGCTGGTATCAAAGCTTAGGTTAGCGAGTACCCAAGCCTTGATAGTGTCGACTTATTAGAGATAGAGTTAGTAATATCCTAGAATGAGTTTAGTTAGTGAGAGAGTGCAAACACTAATGGTCATAATGTTGTGGCTGTAGAAGTAGTAGTAATTCCAGTACAGCCTCAAACAAATTTCGCTACTCTTTGCAAGAACTATACTAACTTAGGAAAGAAACCATTTAAAGGTTAGTAATAATCTATGTGATAGGATAGTCAAAGGATTGAATGCAGGGGATAAGCAAAAGAGATTCTAGGCTTCTTGGCATTTGTAGGAAGGAGCTCTCACATGGTGGGAATCCATCACTTTGAATGAATATAAAGACAACTTCTCATGGGCTAGATTTAAGGAAGTATTCGAGGAGAGGAATATATCTACAGCTAGAAAATCCCGTCTTTACAGAATTTTCATGGACTTTGATATGTCTATAGTGGAGCACTCAAATAAGTTCATCGAGTTATCTTGTTTCGGGCTGGGATTCATAGAAACGCCCTTGAAGAAGAATGAAATGTTTATTGTAGGAATAAAAGAGCAATATCATGAACGAATGACTGGCAAGTGAAGGGAACCATTACGGACCTACTAGATATGGGTTTCTAATATGAAGCATTGGATAAAATAAATCTAGTAGTAGATTAAGGAAATAACAACAATCAGAACTGGAGGAAGAAGTCGTGGCAAGGAGAAAACAGTGAAGGGTCCCAAGAGAATCACTACAAGGATGTTTTTTGTTTCAATTGCCATAAGAAAGGTCATTTCTCAAGACATCTTAGGAATTCGATGATTTAGAAGCAGGAAAACATTTCTCCTAAGTATTTGTTAACAGCCAGGGCACTGGAAGGACATGTGCTCATTGGTGAAGAAGGGATAACATATTAAGGTCTATGCTGTAAAAGGCGAGACTTCGACCGTGGAAAACGTAAAGGGCAAGGGAGTCCTAGAAGGTAATTTATGTGTTAATGATATTTCAGTTAGAGTTCTATTTGATACTGGAGCTTCCCACGGTTTTATTTATAATAAGTTAGTCGATAATTTAAACCTTATCCCAGGAATAGTAGAAACCCCTTTCTGCGTATCTAATCTCATAGGCGGTACGAAAAATCTCTATATGTCCTGTGAAAATGTAAGAGTTACCTACTAAATCCATTTATTCTTTTACAACCTTTTCGTCCTTGATTTCATTGGGTTTGATACTTTACTTGGAATGGATTGGCTATCTAAGCATAGAGCTATTCTAGACTGCAACAATCGAGTAGTCATATTAAAAATCATAACTGGAAGAATGTTAGACAAAATAATATGTGAAGGATCTAGTTTAGTAAGAGATAGCTTCATATATGCATTGGATTCATCTCAATTGGACTTAGAAAGGATTTCTATCATTAAAGACTTTCAAGATGTTTTTGAGGAAGTAAAGAGTTTGCCCTCGCTTCGGGAAATAGAATCCTAAATTGACTTACTCCCTAGTGCCTGACCGGTTATAACCCTATTCATAGGATGGTTCCAAATGATAAAGTTGAGATGGCAAACTAAACTAATGAATTGTAAAAGAAGGGACTAATTAGACCAAGTCGCTCAAGTTGGGGCGCAACTGTAGCAAAGTCAGACAGTTCCCTTAAACTTTGTGTAGAATATAGAGACTAAATAAGCAAACAATTAAAAAACAATGATCCTCTACCCCATATAGATGAATTATTTAATCAACAGCATGGTGCTCAGGTATTCTCAAAGATGGACCTAGCTAGAAGATTGAATTCCCTTTACTGCATTCCAAGGGCCAGAGAGTTTCTATGAATGGTTAGTGTCACTATTTGGGCTAACTAACGCACCTGCCTATTTCGTAGACATTATGAAAAAAGTATTTTGAGATGTACTCAATATATTTTTGTTAGTCTTTATTGATGACATTCTCATATACTCAAAGACTGGAGAAGAACATGAAAGACACTTGTAGATTGTTTTGGAAATATTAAGGAGGAATGTGCCAAAAGCAAATTTATCAAAATGTCATTTCTTGGAAAAAGAAGTGAGATTCCAAGGCATATTGTGTCAGGAAATGGAGTTTTAATAGACTTAGGGAAAAATTTCAACTATACAGGATTAGAGGCAACAACAGACTTCAAAGGATATCCACAGTTTCTCAAGATTCGCTAAAAATTATAGAAGATTTATTCAGGATTTCTCTAAAATTTCTTCTCACTTGACTAAACTCTCAATCAAGTTGTGAAGTTAAAGTGCTTAGCAGATTCAATGCGGTGGAGGTGCGAAAAGTCATGGTGGAGATACAGTGGGATATAAAGGATGACTCTAAAATAGCGTATAAAAATCGTATTTAATGTTTTTACAAATATATAAATGGTAATAAAATGAAAAATCAACATTTAATTGGATTCTAATTGATATGTAAATAATTTTAAATAAAAATATGTGCAAATATACTATAAATAAATGCAAAACTGTTATATAACATAATTGAATTTAGTAGAAAATTAGAGTATTTTCATTTCTGAAATTATATTAAAAATTCAATTAAATAAATTAACTTCATAATTTTTATAATGTTTAATTATATTCTTTCAATTCATTTGTTTTAAAGAAGATATAGCGAATATAGCAGAATATAGCAAGAATAACATGACATAACAGAAATGGCGGGGCTCAAAGCGGAAAGGCTGTATTTGGAGCTATATGGAAAAATCATAGCAGTAGAAATCCGCTATGAGATATAGCAGGATTATAGTGGGGTAATAGCTGCGAATTAACTACATAACTATAAAGGATGCAAAATTTGAGTGGATGTAGATATATGAAAAAGCATTTCAGGAACTCAAGAAGAGGTTCACCACTGCTCCCATATTAACTATTGCGGATGACAGTGGTCGTTTAACCGTTTGTACTAATGCCTATGGAGAAGTAATTGGTGCAGTCTTAATGCAATATGGAAAGGTCATCTCTTATGTGAGTAGACAACTAAAGATCCATGACAGAAATTATGCGACACATGACTTGGAGTTATTAGCCGCGGTGTTTGCATTAATAATATGTAGACATTATTTGCTGGGTGAAAAGTTTGATCTCTTTGCAAATCACAAATCTTCGAAATACCTTTACACTTAGAAGGATTTAAATATAAGGCAACAACATTGGTTAGAATTCCTCGCATCGTATGATTTGGATATTCTATATACACTGGGACAAGCCAATGTTGTGACAGACACACTAAGCAGAAAGCACGCTATTATAACTTATTTTGTAGTGCATCTAGCATTTATTTATCGCAACAAGGAGAATCAACACAACGATCCAATTCTTTCAAGAATAACCAAGGAAATGGAAGAGAATGAAATACCGGGAAGACGATTAGGATTCAAAGTGGATGAGAAAGGAATTCTAATGATGAATGGAAAATTATGTGTGCCGAATGTTGGTGGGATTAGACAAGAAGCGTTACCAGAATTTCATAATTCCTCACAAACAATACATCTCGGAGTTCCTAAGATGTATGGAGAACGAAGAAGACTTTCTGATAAGAGGGTATAAAGAGATACATTTCCATCCATTTGAGCAGATGCGCAAATTGTCAATAGATAAAGAGTGGCCAACAAAAGATTGATGGACTACTCCAAGCACTTGAGATTCAAAAGTGGAAATGGGACTAGATATTTATGGACTTTATCGATGGCTTGCCTCGATCAAGGAAAGGGAATGAAGGCATCTAGGTTATCATAGATAGATTAACAAAATGCGCACACTTCATCCTAGTAAAACCCATAAGAACAGCTGCAAGCTTGGTTGAGATATATATAAAGAAGATTGTCAGACTAATGGAGTTCTTATCAGTATCATAAGCGATAGAGATCTAATCTTTATCGGTCAGTTCTGGGATGCCTTGCAGATAGCTTTCAAATTGAAGCTGGATGTAAGCACCGCATACCATCCCTAAAATGATGGGAAAACAGAGAGTGTGAACAGGGTGTTGGAAGATCTTTTGAGAGCATGTGTATTAGACTTTGGAGGTTCTTAGAAAATCTACCTTCATTTAATTAAGTTCTCTTACAATAACAGCTATCAGGTTAGCATAAATATGGCACCTTATGAAGCCTTGTTTGGTCGTCCATGAAAGTTCCCAACATGTTGGATCAAAATCGTAGATCGGTTTGTGCTTGGCCCTGACATGATTTTAGAAGCCGTAAGGAAAGTAAACATGATCAGAAAGAAGCTAAAGGAGGTGCAGTGTAGACAAAAGAGTTATACTAATCAAAGGGGTAGAAATTTGGAATTCTTAGTTGGAGACATAGTATTTCTAAAGATTTCTCCGATAAGGGGGTGGTAAGATTTGGAAGAATTGGAAAGCTGGCTCCTCAAAACATTGGACCTTTTCTTGTTCTTGAGAGAATTGGCCCATTAGCCTATCGAGTAGAAATACCCAAAAGATTGTCAAGTGCACACAATGTTTTCCATATATCTCGTTTACGTAAGTAGGTGTATGATCAAGACCAAATCATAGAAATAGCTACCCAAGAAGGCTTGGAAGTAGAACCAAATTTAACCATCATCAGACAACCCAATCGAATCATGGATTGTGATGAGAAACGATTAAGGAGAAAGGTTGGGCGGTTAGTTGAAGTGTAATGGAGCGACGATGCTAATGACTATATATGGGAAACGAAGGATAGAATGAAGAAAGCATATCCGAATTTTAGGATGGATGATAGATTCTATATATTGTATCGATATAGTATATTCAACGCCTATGGTGTAGTCGCTTATCATATCTTGTATATATTTCATCATATATGATATTACCCATGAGTTATCTTCCTCTCATCTTCAATTTCGAGGATGAAATTCTTTTAAGGAGTGGAGTCTCTAATGACCCATAAATTCATCACTTATAAAAATATGATTGAATTAAAAATTTAGTTTAAATGACTAAATAATGATTTTTATATCAAAGTTAAAAGCTCTTTAGTCAAAAATAATAATAGAAATATTATTTTCAAACTTTGTTTATAAATATACATATAGTAAATAAGAAGCAAAAATATAAACAGAATTTGAAATCGAAATTCATAACGATTCAATATATAAATATTGTAAAACGTTGGGAATTCTATGTTAAATCCAAATGAACACATACATATACCCATCTAAGAAAACATGTGCATACATGAACACTTATATATATACACACATACATACATATATCCTAAATATATAAACATATAAACAACCTTTTCTCACTTAAGCAACCAACCCTTACAATAAATCTTTACATCGATACAAGCACATGCCTTGATGTGACATGGTCAAGCTAGGAGGTGATGGAGGAGACATGCCAAGCTAATGTGTTGGAAGGAGGTAGCCATGCATAGGGTAATGACGAAAGGAGGTGGAGCATGTGGAGGTGGAGTAAGAACCTAAGCTAATTATCACATATTGTCACCATTAAACATCAAATCAAAAAGGCACATGGTCTTGTCCCTATATGATGTGACCTACGGTCGTATGTATGGGGAGTGGTGGCCGGCACATGGTGATGGTAGGAGGAGGTGGCATGGTGTTGTATGGTGATATAAGAAGGGGATGTTTACACTCTTCCATTTACATATAAATATAACTTCACTTCTTCACTTCATTCATCTTCTTCTTCATTTTTCTAAAAGCTTTCTCCACATTTTAATGGCTTCCATCTAAGAAAAAGTATAAAGAAAATTATAGCAAATTATATCTTAAATTATAAAGTATATATATACACACACACATACGTACACACACAGACGTACATATAGCACTGCAAAAACTCACTAAAACCCTTCCACTTTCTCTTCAAACCCACCATCTTCCACCCTAGCCAAGCCTACCACCCTTACAAACCAACACTGTGAACTCCTACCCCTTTAACAAGCTAGGCCAAGCCTTATAGGAGTTTTGGGTCGAGTGTTCATGAGCTCCATTTCAAGTTAGAGAAGCTAATCCATTTTCTGGTTAATCGTTTTATTCCAAAGTGAGAAAACTCTATTTAATATATATATAGGATGATATGAAATGAATGCTATGGATGCTTATCTATATGTTGTTCATCAAGTATTGATTGTTGCATATGGTTATTTAACAAATCATGTTAAATACATATTGATATTACACAAGGAAATTACTTTCCGAATCAAGTTATAAAAGTAAATATGAAATCATTAAACCCCTTGAAAATAATTAGAATATTTTATAAAAAATTTATAACAATTTAAACTTGTTTGGAAAAGTTTTAAATGAAAATTGAAAAATCGAGTCAAAACTAGGCGCGTCATGTAACGCTAGTTTGCAATTTCGCGCCATAGAATTCAAATGAGTATATTAAGTGTAATATAGCTCAGAATTCTTCGTAGTAAGAATTTTTCATACTATTATATCCATAGTTTCAATCAAAGAAAGAAAATCAAGTTTTCATTTTGTAGATTTTCAAATAAGTTCAAAACAACTTTTCAAAATAATCACAGTTTTGCAATTCAGTATCCAAAAAGGGATTTCCTAAAATTTATTATTTTTAAATGTTTTAAAAATATAGAAAAATCTTATAAATCTTTTAAAATTTTGTAAAGATATTTGATTATATATTTATATTTTCAAATGATATAAAAGTCATTTTGATCATTATAGCTTTTAAAACACTTTTTGTAGCACTTTTTCAATAACTTTCAAAATATGAATTCAAACTTCACAATTCTTTTACAAAACTTTTATAAATGTTTTTTAATAAATAAATGGGTGTTTTAAAAATTATTTAAAGGTTTAGTAATTTGTTTAAAAGAATTTAAATAGCAAGCCGACGAGTACGCCTGATTTTTCTATTCATCAGATCTTGTTGAGATGCTTAAACCAAGGAGATGTTCAGGAGCAACTAGTTCCCTAGCTCACGTGGCCTTCCTCAGACGCGGGATAGATAAGGTCAAAATATCAAAAACACGTTAAGTATAAAGGATTACACTTTTCAAATTTAAACAACTTGGATCGTATAGAAATAATCTTCTTATACATGGTGTTAAACTCTGATGAGGGAACTCGTACTATTCATGGAATCTAAAAGGCGATTTCACCATTATTCTGCCTATAATACCCGTTGAATATAGAAATTAACATTGAGTCAAAGTAGTATGATTTTTATTTCACCAAATAATGTTTTCTAAGGTAATTTATGAAAATGATTCAGTAAATTTTAATAAGGAGGCTTAATGAATTCCGTATATACCTAAAAGAAAGGGTTTTCAAGAAGATAAAAATCTCTAAAATATATCTTCTAATAAAAAAGAAAACAAATAAATGGAATATTTATTATCCACCCACTTAACATCTTTTTGTCGATGATTGATTCATTGAAACTGAAGTCGGATTTGGGTAATCTCTATCCCAAAACCACTTCGAACCAATTTACACATTCAAAAGCGATGAAGATATGTTGAAGACCAAAATTTTAAAAGTTAGGGGATCTTCATTTCAAAAGGACTGTTTGTTGATAATCTTTGGGTAGCTCCCAAGATAAATAAATAGTAGTGGTCCCTTCGTTTAGTAAAACCCTAAAACACAAGGACTATTCGCTACTAATCCTAGGGATAATTCCCGGTAGGATGTGGTAGGAAAGTGCCTTCGGTTTGTCCGGTGTCTGGACAAATTGTATGGACGAATGCATGATGTTGCATTTCTAGATCATATCGATTGATCTCTATGAACGAATCATATGTTTGGTGGTGGAGAAGGAAATTTCTCTTAGCTTAACACCCTTTCTTAAGAGGTACGAGCTCTGAAGTTATACGTTTGTAGAAATCAGTTGTGTGATTGTGAAATGGCCAAGCGGCATTCAAAGTGGAAGACGTGTTATATAAATGGTAATTGTTACCTCAAAGCCTCACATCCTGGGAATAGTGAAACAGTGGATGCTTTAGAGCTAAAGTGGGTCGCAACCAATTAGGGTATGAAATCACCTTCTAGATGGATAAAATTTCTACACACTATAATGTCAGGATTAAATTATGTGGTGTATGCTTGGGATCCTAGATAGCTCGGTAACGGCCAGGTGATGTAATACTTGGTGCTATTCATGTGATTTTTGGATAGACGGTCTTAATTCACATGAGAACCAACATAAAGGCCTCGGGTGCATTCCTTTAGAAATGCACTGTGTGGGAGGTAGTCCCTTACCCGCTATTTAGTTGGAAATCCTATATCCAATAAGTACCGTACAGACTCAGTTAATCAAAGTACTGAAATGTAATATACAAGCATTTCAGCTAAGAATTATAAGTTAACTGAAAATATTTTAAAAATAATGTCATTAAAAGTAATATTTAAAAAATTTGCATATCAAAGATTTTGGTTATCGTGAGGTAAAAATACGTTTCGTGCTTATGTGCAGCGTGGTCGTATGAGATACCTTCTTGTTTTCAAAACTCGTATTTTGAGTTTCTCACACCAGTCACATGACTGATCCGAAGTTTATTTTTCTTTTCCCCTTAAATTCTAGGTTCCCTATTTTTCGGCAGTCAAATATTCAAGTAGCTTAGAGCATTTTAGAAGGAGCCTACAGTACAAAGACTAGAGGGTCCATTGTCTATAGTTATCCATTCGCAACTTTCTGCTGTATCATGATCATGGATCATGTATTTTGTATCTACCATCCTACAAGGATATGCAATTATAAATATCCTAGGCTGGGTTAGTACTTATCGTAATTGTGGTGGACCACTTGGAATGATTATATGTAGTTTCCACGTGTATGATTATGTTGTTTAATATGATGTGATATTCTGTTATTATTCTATTTTCTAGCTTTATTTCTTGTAAACCCTTGATTATTTACCTTTCAGCACTTGAATTTGCGGCACGTGCCGTGGATGTATTAGTGTAACGACCCAGAATTCCTTCCATTTGAAATTCGTATATTTAATTGATTTTAAATATTAACAAGTAAAATTTGTAAGTCGAATAAATTTTATTTCGAATATCTAGATTTAATTGGATAATTAAATCGATAATTTAATATTTGAAATTACAGAAATAATTGAAAATTGGGTTTAATGCGATTAAAATTGATTTGTAAAGTTGTATTAAATCATGTTGGAGCTAGAACGATGTTATAGAACTTTTAAAATTGGATTAAAAGTTAATTTGTGAAAATTGAATATTTTAATATTTAATTGACAAGTAAAAATAGTCATTTTTCAAACAGTCTCGGATTTCGACGAAACCAGTTTCATCGGATCCGTAATGTTATATTATTGCGAGATTTCAAATTTCGTGTCAATCGGATTTACGGTTTGTCCGGGGCAAGCTAAAACGCGTAGGAATCGGTTTAAGTGAATTTTTAATTTAAATAATCAATTTGAAAGCCTATCTTTCAAATATGATCGAATTGGCTCCCGATATATATATATATTACATTGCGTTCGAAATAAGGGTAAAACATTATAAACGCCAGGCGACACGCTTCGTTTGGAGTTCGGAAAAATTTCGGATGAATAGTGTTTTGAGAATTTTCTATAAAAGGATTTCATAATTCATTATTTTCAACCAAAGCCTAGTTCTAAGCCCTAGCCGCCAGTTTCCTTTCAATGGCCGACATCTTCCCTTCTTCTTCCTCGATTTTCTCTTAATCCACAAACTAATATCAAAACCTTTCAATTACGAAGTTGTAGAGTACGATGAGAGCAAGCAATCCAACGGCTATGATTGGATTTCACGTAACGAATCGATGCGAATCTCGATGCAAAGTTCATCCGTTGCGGCACGAATTTCGAGATGTATAGATGGTCGAGCTTCATCAGGTTCTAGGTGGAGATGCGCGGCGTTGCAAGCTACAGCGTGGAGTTGCTCGGTCTCATCAAGTTGTTCGAAGATGGCGCGTTAATTCGCAAAGAAACGGTGGCAATGGGTTTTCGTTCGCGTTTTACCGATGGGGGAAGAAGATGATGGCAATGGCTCTGATGCAATCAAGTGAAAAAGAACGGCCCAAATAATTGAAGGTTGTAAAATAGAAAAGAAATTGTAGATTAGTTTATATTTAAATTCGTTTAAACTTTAAAACGCTATAACTTTTTCGTACGAGGTCTGTTTCGTACGAAATGAGTTGTGTCGGGTTCATATGGACGAACACTACGCAATGGAGCTGGATTGGAATTGATTGGAGCTAGTGTGAATTTTGGGTAAAATCAAACGCGTGTTTAATTTTATTCGAAATAAAACACTGCAACTGTTATTGGAAGCAAGGTGATAACTTCTCACTCAATCGAATTTGTTTCGATTTAAATTTTAAATAGTTAGATTTAAAATTGCTTGATTGTGTGCCTGGATGATAAATTGCTATCTGTTGTATTGAAATAGACCCTATACGCCGCATATTAAGCGAAGGTTATTATATTAAACACATATACCGTGATATTCCAGCTTGAAGTGGAATTGGTATTATATATGTACTTAGAGTTGATTTCCCGTATTATATAGCGGATGAGACCCTATTGCGCCACATAATAGCGGATAATATTTTATATAAACCAATGTACCACGATATCCCGCCTTGAAATGGGATTGGTATGGTGCTAACATCTGTGGATACAGGGAAACAGGTTGGAGGGATCCAACTGGATTCCTCAAATATTTGAAATTGTTTCAATGTTGTGTGTTGATTATTTATAATCTCTGTGTGATTATCTTTATGATTGAAATCATTGAAGGCTAAAATTTAGCCGAATATAATTTTGGTATCGTTGAATACGAAAATAAATAAAAATTTTGATTTTTTGAAAATTCAGGCTGAAAGTTTATATTAAAATTTATTTTTGAGAATTGGATAAATTTAAAAGAAGGAATTCTAAAGTAATAAAGTTTCATTTTTAATCTTATTTAATTAAATTTAAAAATATGGGAAAAGCTTTAATAAATAGATTTCGGGTAATATTATTTAGAAGTTGAAGAATTTATTCAAAACAAGGATTTATTAAGTTATAGTCAACGCTTAATTTATTAAATAATTAAGGATTAATTAATAAGGTAATTGAAGAATGATTTATTTAATTTATAATTAAATAATTTGGATTAATTTATAATTAGAAATGATTAATAATGAATTAATCTAAGATAATTTCTTAAGAAAGTAATTAAGGAAATGTTATTAGTTAATGAAGATAATTAACTAAGGATTATTAAGTAATTAAATAAATGTGATTAATTTTGATAATTAATTTGATTTATTAATTAAGATAATCAATTGTAAATTGTTAATTACTTAATGAAAGTAATTAAGGAGTTAATTACTAATTGTAATTAAAATTTGATATTTTGATAAATTTATTGATAAAGAGTAATTGGTAATTAATGATTTGTTGGTATGAGATGATTGCTTAATGGTAAGTAATTAAAGGTTTAATTTCTTAAAAAAATTAATTAAGGGGTTAATTAATTATGTAATTGTTTTAAAGGTTAACTTAATTAACATGATTAATTAAGAATAATTTAATTAATTAAGGTGATTGATTAATTAATTTATATCAAATGATTTGTAATTAATTAATTGAGACTGGATAATTAATTCATAAGTAATTAATTTAATTGGAAATCAATTGAATTAATTAGGATTAAGCAATTAAATTAATCCTACATATAAATGACTATTGAATGTTTGACCTTACTTATGAATGATTGTATTATATGAGATGCCTTGAATTGATTGTCCTATCTAATCTATGATATTTTGTTCTGTGGATTGAGCTGTGTCAAATTTATTCATTTATTTACATTTGTATATTATCTGTGAATTTATGGATGGACGATAAGCGTTATAGTTTATATCGCTTATAAACTATATTTTTGTGTTTTAATCTGTGATGATTGAATGATGTTGCACTATTGTGTTAAACCCCTGGACCACACTTATACACACACAAATATGGATTTCACGAGGAAATCGATTAAGCCAAAAATTGTGAAATGGTTAAAAAAATTGAATATTTAAATCCAAATGGTTTTGGAAATGGATTGGATTTAAAACAAAAAGCTTTTGGAATGGAATTTCAAGATAAAATTTATTTTTGAATAACTTGATAAAGTTTTGAAATGAAATAATTTGACTTAAATTTGAATTCAAGATTTGAAATTGAATTCTATGTTTGGAAACTTGGGATTAAAGATGTTATACTAATTATATATGGGTCAAACCATTTTCAATGTATTGATTTTGGAATTTGAATTTAATTCAAGGGCTTTAACTCGTGCAAATATAATTGGATTTTTCTGAAACGAAAACTTTTTTTTTTCAAATAGTAGAAGCTGTCACATAAGTAATGAACTTCCAATTTTTGTTGAAAGGTTCCAACTTTGAAATTGAAATGTTTTGAAGGGCTATGAATGAATCTTCGGAAAAGAATTTTGAAAGCTATAAGTTAAACCTTGATTTAAAGATTTAACGAGTTAATCCAATTGAAATGGAAATTGTTCTGAAATCCATGAATGGATCTTTGTGAATGGGGTGAACTTTGTGAATTGAATCTTTTTGTCTAAAAGATTTAAGTGTGGAAATTTGTTTAAACCATTGAAGGTTGTTGAAATAAATCTTTTTGTTTAAAATATTGGAAATGGTAATTTATTTTAACCATTAGAATGAAAGGTTTTGGGCTTTAAGCTGTGACTTAACTGAGACCCCAATATCCATATGTTTCTTGTAAGTATTGCGCTCACTATTCGGTTTAGCCGGGAGAGGACCTTTGGATCATTAATCCCATTCTGAATAGCGATACGTCATAATGGATAGCATTTGAAGACCGGTGTTGAAGACCGGATATTTTCGAAAACGAAAGGATTAACATCGAATGTCTCTACATCCGCTGATCTCCGATATAGAGATTTTATCACCCTTTGTGATGGAAGTCTGGACGTGATTAGTGAATATCCGGATTACAAGGGCTTCTTTTGGAAGTGCCTTCGATTCCGTTCGATCCCAGAACGGACTTGTATGGATGTGTGTCTGACGTTACAATTTGAGATGTAAAGCTGGTTTCTATCAAATACATTTCTGTTGGTGGCGGAGAATTTATTCTTTTTGCTTAACACCCTTCTCTGAGACATACGAGCTCATAGGTTATGTTGTTGATTGTTACTAGTGATACATTCCCAATTTGGTAATGTGGCATATGAAGTACTGTTGATCATTTGTTGATCAAAGCATAGCTTTTGTGAAAAGCGTAGCTTTGTGGACGTGTCTTTGTCGGACCTCACAACCCGGTAATGTTCAAAACAGAAAAGATGCAGCAAGGTTATAGGGAGTAGCGCCCCTTAGGGTATGTGCATTTCCTTCTGGATAGATGTGGTATCATGGTATGGAGTCCGGATACTTAACTTATGTGGATGTCGCAAATATATATAACTTTGTGATTGTTGTTGGTTGAGGATCCTCGAATAAAGGTTGTTTACAACCGGGGGATGGCATACCCGTATCAGTAGTTACCTACTTTTCCAGAGGTAATCCGGCCTTGTAATGGCAGAGATCCGGTCAAGTTCTCCGGGCGTCCCGCCAGAAGCGTTCCCATGTGGCAATTGGAAGTTCCTTGACCTGACCATTTGTTGGAAAATCGAAAGAAACAATACGAGCCCTGTACAGTTTTAGTTGTATAACCGGCCATGGAATGTGGCGGTAACCTGCTATTGAACATGGTAGCTATAGTAGGCATAAGTGCGGAATGTCTATGTTGGCTAAGATTTATATTATACTTTCGAAATGTTTTCCGGCACTTTGCACTTATAGTAATAATATCAAAGAAATTTTTCTGCGTACCAAGCATGTTTGACTATCATAAGGAGAAATCTCATCTGATTCTGCGTTTGCACTGTGTGTGCGCGGGAGGCCTTATGGTAGTTTCATTTTCCAAAAGCATTGCGGATCTATCTTAAAATATTTATTTGTTTGTTTTAAGATAAACTGGTTTAAGTTCTCACACCAGTCCCATGACTGACCTGGAGTTTATTGTTCCCTTCCTAAACTCTGGGTGCCCATCATTTTTCACACGGGCAGCCTAGAGTCATGTTATCAGGTTATTCTGGAATTCTGGAGTTGCTGTAGAGATCTGGAGGCAAGCTGGATGGCGTAGCGTATCAACTAGTACATAGTATTTCTTTTCCGTTGTTTGTTGTTGTAAACTCTGATAATGTAATATAATGTGATGTAATGTAATAACTGATATAGTGATTCTGTTTAAAGATTATTCATTTATCTATTATAAGTTGTTCCACTGCGACTGTGAGATTCTGATATTGTTTCTGTCGCTTTTCTTTCTTTCTTACTTCTTCTATCTTTTTCTTCTTCTTAAACCCTAAGGGTTCGGTTTTCCGGCATTCAATTGTTCGGCAGTTGATACAGTGGACGTATTAATGTCGATTTTCGAAAGTCGAAAATCCCATCCCTCACATTTGGTATCAGAGCATTTGGTTAAGCGACAACCTTGGCTCTGTTGGGTGTTACTCATTAGAGATAGAGTCAGCAGTACTCTAGAATGAGTGTGAGTGTAATAACAGATATGAGTGCGTATTTTTTAGTGAATATAAAATTTGTTTTATATTGTGATGATTGGTTTGTTGAGTGGTATATGGATTCTGGTCAATACGAGTAATTAATGTTATTGATAGGAATCTCTAAACACTTGTAAAGAACAAATTCGATACGATATCGTTTTAAAATAGGGTAAATGAAATAATTTTACCTAAAATCATTTTCGTATATAAAAGAGAAAAAATTTCTGTGAATTATTATAATATACGATTGCTTGGTTACTAGAAAGTGATGATATTACATTATTATCATTAATGTTGAAAAAGAAATTGAAATCGTAAGTCCAAAGTTAAGAAATAAATTCACATACAAATAGAATTGGAGAATATAAATTGTAAGTGTGATTTGTAATTTGAAGTAAAATTCTAGAGAAATATTTGAAAATGTTTTGAAAGGGTTTGCAATTTGGAAAATATTAAATTTCTTTTTGAGTTTGAAAATGGTTTTCAAGGGTTTGGAAAAATGTTTTTGGAGGGACAAAAGCTTTAAACTCTTTTCGATCGCTGGAAAATAACTTCGGTGATGACTGCAGCATCATCGGTGTTCATTTTCGGGTTTCCAAAAGAGGGATTGCTGCCAAGTTGTTTTAAATGGAAGTTGTTTGGAAAATTTGAGGTTGAATTTTGAAATTCAAAGGACAATTTGAATTGGTTTCAAAAATTGTTTTGAAATGTTAGAAAGACTCTGGAATCTGATAAAAATAGTTATGGAATAAAATTTATTAAGTTGAAAATAAATTTGGGGTAGAAACAAATGAATTGAAATTGAGTTTGAATTATGGAAATAAATTTATGAATGAATGAATTTACAACTGCGAGTAAATGAAATTGGAAACTAAATGTTGAAATTCATCTTGTAATTGCAAGTATTTGAAAATTTGTCAAGTTGGATTAAATGAAGCTAAGTATTAAAATAAAATTAGTAAGTAAAACTAATTGAAGAAATGACAAATTTAATATGGGTTGAAAAGAATTGAATTCAACATTTATAAATAAAGGGTAAATTAAATTCATATGGAATTTGATATCCAGTTTAAATATAATTGGTTATAAACTAAAATAGTGAATTGAATTGTGTTTGGGAACGAACAAAAGAAACTAATTTAAAATAGCAAGATGAATCAGTTGTGAATGAAAAATAATTGATGAAATTTAATATTTAGAAGGTAAGTTGAATCGAAATAGAATTGAAATGGTAAATTGAATTCAAATAAAAATTGAAAATGTAAGATTGAATGAAAATGGATATTATGGCTGGCAGGATATACAGGTGTATTAAAGGAAATGGAACTGGGATTTTTATTTCGAAGATAAAAATTGAATTGCTCGACAAAAAGATATGTATTTCAATTTCAGTATGAGATTTGATAATTTTCTTGCCCAGCCACTTGCCTTTTTCTTTTCTTTTTGAAATCTAAGGGCCGTGGTGCCATTTTTTGCAGTCGTACCGAGCTAGCCGTGCAAAGGAGACGCTGGCGAAATTTTTCGAAAATTTAAGGTGTCGGAATATTTTTGAGAAAATTGGAAATTTTTGAAAACTATAACTTTGATTTTGAAATGAAAAGTTAAACGATATAGTTGGTTTTGAAAAGATAACTAAGTATGATTTGAAAATTTAGTAAAGTTATAGTAAGAAGTTTAACTATGGATTTTGGAAAAGTTGAAATGTTTAAATGAATTTGAAATTTAGTTTGAACAAAAGGGTTTTGAAAAGTTAATGGATTTCAAGACTTTTTCTTACTTGGCAATTTTGAGGACGAAATTCTTTTATGGGGGAAAGTTTGTAACGGCCCAGAATTCCTGTCATTTGAAATTCCTATATTTAATTGATTTTAAATATTAACAAGTAAAACTTGTAAGTCGAATAATTTTATTTCAAATATCTAGATTTAATTTGATAATTAAATCGATAATTTAATATTTGAAATTACAGAAATAATTGAAAATTGGGTTTAATGTGATTAAAATTGATTTGTAAAGTTGTATTAAATCATGTTGGAGTTAGAATGATGTTATAGAACTTTTAAAATTGGATTAAAAGTTAATTTGTGGAATTGAATATTTTAATATTTAATTGACGAGTAAAAATAGTCATTTTTCAAACAGTCTCGAATTTGATGAAAATAGTTTCATCGGATCCGTACTGTTATATTATTGCAGGATTTCAAATTTCGTGTCAATCGGATTTACGGTTTGTCCGGGGCAAGCTAAAACGCATAGGAATCTGTTTAAGTGAATTTTTAATATAAATAGTTGATTTGAAAACCTATCTTTCAAATACGATCGAATTGGCACCCGATATATATTCCATTGCGTTCGGAATAGGGGTAAAACATTATAAATGCTAGGCGACACGCTTCGTTTGTAGTTCGAAAAAATTTCGGATGAATAGTGTTTTGAAAATTTTCTATAAAAGGACTTCATAATTCATTATTTTCAACCTAACCCTAGTTCTAAGCCCTAGCCGCCAGTTTCCTTTTAATGGCCGACATCATCCCTTCTTCTTCCTCGATTTTCTCTTAATCCACAAACTAATATCAAAACCTTTCAACTACGAAGTTGTAGAGTACGATGAGAGCTAGCAATCCAACGATTATGATTGGATTTCACGTAACGAATCGATGTGAATCTCGTTGCAAAGTTCATACGTTGTGGCACGAATTTCGAGATGTATAGATGGCCGAGCTTTATCAGGTTCTAGGTGGAGATGCGCGGCGTTGCGAGCTACAACGTGGAGTTGCTCGATCGTCGTCAAGTTGTTCGAAGATGGCGCGTTAATTCGCAAAGAAACGGCGGCAATGGGTTTTCGTTCGCGTTTTACTGATGGGGGAAGAAGATGATGGCAACGGCCCTGATGCAATCAAGTGAAAACGAATGGCCCAGATAATTGAAGGTTGTAAAATAGAAAAGAAATTGAATATTAGTATATATTTAAATTCGTTTAAACGTTAAAACGCTATAACTTTTTCATACGAGGTCTGTTTCGTACGAAACGATTTGTGTCGGGTTCGTATGGATGAACACTACGCAATGGAGCTGGATTGGGATTGATTGGAGCTAGTGTGAATTTTGGGTAAAATTAAACGCGTGTTTAATTTATTCGAAATAAAACACTGCAACTGTTATTGGAAGCAAGCTGAGAACTTCTCACTCAATCGAATTTGTTTCGATTTAAATTTTAAATAGTCAGATTTAAAATTGCTTGATTGTGTTGATTGTATGCGTGGATGATAAATTGATATCTGTTGCATTGAAATAGACCCTATACGCCGCATATTAAGCAGAGATTATTATATTAAACACATATGCCGCGATATTCCACCTTGAAGTGGAATTGGTATTATATATGTACTTGGATTTGATTTTCCACATTATATAGCGGATGATACCCTATTGCGCCGCATAATAGCGGATAATATTCTATATAAACCTATGTACCGCGATATCCCGTCTTGAAACGGGATTGGTATTGTGCTAACATCTGTGGATGCAGGGAAACAAGTTGGAGGGATCCAATTGGATTTCTCAAATAATTGAAATTTTTTCAATGTTGTGTGTTGATTATTTATTATCTCTGTGTGATTATCTTTATGATTGAAATCGTTGAAGGCTAAAATTTAGCCGAATATAATTTTGGTATCGTTGGATACCGGAAATAAATAAAAATTTGATTTTTTGAAAATTCAGGTTGAAAGTTTATATTAAAATTTATTTTTGAGAATTGGATAAATTTAAAAGAAGGAATTCTAAAAATAATACATTTTTATTTTTAATCTTATTGAATTAAATTTCAAAATATGGGAAAAGCTTTAATAAATAGATTTCGAGCAATATTATTTGAAAGTTGAAGAATTTATTCAAAATAAGGATTTATTAAGTTATATTTAACACTTAATTTATTAAGTAATTAAGGATTAATTGATAAGGTAATTGAAGAATGATTTATTTAATTTATAAATAAATAATTTAGATTAATTTATAATTAGAAATGATTAATAATGAATTAATCTAAGATAATTTCTTAAGAAAGTAATTAAGGAAATGTTATTAGTTAATGAAGATAAGTAACTAAGGATTTTAAGTAATTAAATAAATATGATTAATTTTGATAATTAATTTGATTTATTAATTAAGATAATCAATTGTAAATTGTTAATTACTTAATGAAAGTAATCAAGGAGTTAATTAGCAATGGTAATTAAAATTGGATATTTTGATTAATTTATTGATAAAGATTAATTGGTAATTAATGATGTTGGAATGAGATGATTTCTTAATGGTAAGTAATTAAAGGTTTAATTTCTTAAAAAAATTAATTAAAGGGTTAATTAATTATGTAATTGGTTTAAAGGTTAACTTAATTAATATGATTAATTATGAATAATTTAATTAATTAAGTTGATTGATTAATTAATTAATATCAAATGATTTGTAATTAATTAATTGAGATTGGATAATTTATTCATAAGTAATTAACTTAATTGTAAATCAGTTGAATTAATAAGGATTAAGCAATTAAATTAATCCTACTTATAAATGACTATTGAATACTCGACCTTACTTATGAATGATTGTATTATTTGAGATGCCTTGAATTGATTGTCCCATCTAATCTATGATATTTTGTTCGGTGGATTGAGCTGTGTAAAATTTATTCATTTATTTACATTTGTATATTATCTGCGAATCTGTGGATGGACGATAAGCGTTATAGTTTTATCGCTTATCAACTATATTTCTGTATTTTAATCTATGATGATTGAATGATGTTGCACTATTGTGTTAAACCCCTGGACCACACTTATACACACAAAAATATGGATTTCACGAGGAAATCGATTAATTTCCAGATTTTGAAATAGTTAAAAAAATTGAATATTTAAATCCAAATGGTTTTGGAAAAGGATTGGGTCTAAAACGAAATGCTTTTGGAATGGAATTTCAAGATAAAATTTATTTGTGAATAACTTGATAAAGTTTTGAAATGAAATAATTTGACTTAAATTTGAATTCAAGATTTGAAATTGAATTTTATGTTTGGAAACTTGGTATTAAAGATGTTATACTAATTTTATATGGGTCAAACCACTTTCAATGTATTGATTTGGGAATTTGAAATTCAAGGGCTTTAACTCGTGCAAATATAATTGGATTTTTCTGAAACGAAAACTATTTGTTTTCAAATAATAAAAGCCGTCACATAAGTAATAAACTTCCAATTTGTGTTGAAAGGTTCCAAGTTTGAAATTGAAATGTTTTGAAAGCCAATGAATGAATCTTTGGAAACGAATTTTGAAAGCTATAAGTTAAACCTTGATTTAAAGATTTAACGAGTTAATCCAATTGAAATGGAAATTGTTTTGAAATTCATGAATGGATCTTTGTGAATGGGGTGAACTTTGTGAATTGAATCTTTTTGTTTAAAAGATTTAAGTGTGGAAATTTGTTTAAACCATTGAAGGTTGTTGAAATAAATCTTTTTGCTTAAAAGATTGGAAATGGTAATTTATTTTAACTATTCGAATGAAAGGTTTTGGGCTTTAAGCTGTGACTTAACTTAGACCCCAATATCCATATGTTTCTTCAAAATATTGCGCTCACTATTCAGTTTAGTCGAGAGAGGACCTTTGGGTCATGAATCCCATTTCGAATAGTGATACGTTGTAATGGATAGCATTTGAAGACCGGTGTTGAAGACCGAATATTTTGGAAAACGAAAGGATTACCATCGAATGTCTCTGCATCGGCTGATCTTCGATATGGAGATTTTATCACCCTTTGTGATGGAAGTCCGGACGTGATTGGTGAATATCCGGATTGCAAGGGCTTCTTTTCAAAGTGCCTTTGGTTCCGTTCGATCTCGGAACAGACTTGTATGGATTTGTGTCTGACGTTACAATTTGAGATGTAAAGCTGGTTTTTTTCAAATACATTTCTGTTGGTGGCGGAGGATTATTCTTTTAGCTTAACACCCTTCTCTGAGACGTACGAGCTCAGAGGTTATGTAGTTGAAGGTTACTAGTGATACATTCCCAATTTGGTAATGTGGCATACGAAGTGATGCTGATCATTTGTTGATCAAAGCATAACTTTTGTGAAAAGCGTAGCTTTGTGGACAAGACTTCATCGGACCTCACAACCCGGTAATGTCAAAATAGGAAAGATGCAGTAAGGTTATAGGGAGTAGTGCCCCTTAGGGTATGTGCATTTCCTTCTAGATAGAAGTGGTATCACGATACGGACCCTAGATACTTAACTTATGTGGATGTCGCAAATATATATGACTTTGTGATTGTTGTTGGTTGAGGATCCTCGGATAAAGGTTGTTTACAACTTGGGGATGGCATACGCGTGTTAGTAGTTACCTACTTTTGCAGAGGTAACCCGGCCTTCATTGGCAGAGATCCGGTTAGGTTCATAGGGCTTCCCGTCAGAGGCGTTTCCATGTGGAAATAGGAAGTTCATTGACCTGACCATTTGCTGGAAAATCCAAAGAAACAATACGAGCCCTGTACTGTTTTAGTTGTATAACCTGCCATGGAATGTGGCGGTAACCTGCTATTGAACATGGTAGCTATAGTAGGCATAAGTGTGGAATGTCTATGCTGGCTAAGATTTATATTATACTTTCAAAATGTTTCCTGCACTTTGCACTTATAGTAATAATATCAATGAAATTTTTCTACGTATCAAGCATGTTTGACTATCATAAGGAGAAATCTCCTCTGATTCTACGTTTGCATCGTGTGTGTGCGGGAGGCCTTATGGTAGTTTCATTTTCCAAAAGTATTGCGGATCTATCTTAAAATATATCTTTGTTTGTTTTAAGATAAACTGGTTTAAGTTCTCATACCAGTCCTATGACTGACCTGGAGTTTATTGTTCCCTTCCTAAACTCTGGATGCCCATTATTTTCCACACGGGCAGCCTAGAGTCAGGTTATCATGTTATTCTGGAATTCAGGAGTTGCTGTAGAGATCTGGAGGCAAGCTGGATGGCGTGGCATATCAACTAGTATATAGTACTTCTTTTCCGTTGTTTGTTGTTGTAAACTCTGATAATGTAATGTAATGTGATGTAATGTGATAACTGATATAGTGATTCTGTTTAAAGATTATTCATTTATCTATTATAAGTTGTTCCGCTGCGACTGTGAGATTCTGATATTGTTTCTGTTGCTTTTCTTTCTTACTTACTTCTTCTATCTTTTCTTCTTCTTAAACCCTAAGGGTTCGGTTTTTCGGCATTCGATTGTTTGGCAGTTGATACAATGGGCGTATTAATGTCGATTTTCGGAAGTCGAAAATCCCATCCCTCACAATTTGTGTCAATCTTCAAGGGTCGAAAAGGTGGATCGTCACAGTTCAATAAAGAAGGCAATTAATTTAAAGGAAAGCTATATAAATACATTCAATTTAGATAAGAACGGTTTAGGTAGAAAAAAGTTAAATAATAATAACATTATGAAATGTAAATAGAAACAACATTGGAAACTTATATAAAATAATGTTAATACTAGAAACAATATAGGAAATTTAGAGAAAGAAAAATGGATAGTTTACCCAAATATGTGCGGTAATTGCATATAGCTTTTTAGAAGTCCAACTCCATTAAGGTTGAAAATGAAAGTAGCATGAGTATTACAAAATACTATGAATGGAAATTATCCTTATCTACTCCACTTCATAACAAAAATTACAAATGATATTTTATAAACACGGTAAAGTGCATTTTTTGAAGAAAATGGTTTAATACAAAAGGTTAATGATCTTGGAATACAAAACTTAATAAATAGTTTGAGTTAAAAATACCAATTTTAATAAGTAATAGCTTCATTGTTAAAAGGTTTTAAAGGAAAAGTTGACTTGAAGGAAAAAGAAATGAATGTTTTAAATTAAACTGCTAGCATTTTCTTTTGGACTTGATGAATAAACTTAGTTGATAAATTCTAAATTGTAGTTTAGGTTAGTTTTGAATTTAATTATAAATTTCTAAGTTTATACTTTTAAGATAAAAGTTTTGGGATTAAGTACTTCATGATTATGAAGTTTTAATTGTAAAAGTGCTGAAAATCAAACCAAAATTTTAATATGGAGTAGATAGAGATGATTTCCTACATAAGACGGAGTAAAATTCAAGGCTGTGAGTAGAATAGCAATGAATGTCATTAAGTAGCAATAGTGAGCCCTCGTTGGATATAAAGAATATTAGTTAAGCCCTGGAATGTTTCGTTAAACATGTGTTAAGACCATATAAAATAACACATAAGGAAATGAGAAATGGAATTAATTATATTTTACGAGTTCCAGAGTATACATGCATGAATGAAAAAAAGATAAGGAAAGTATAAACTAAGATTTGAGAATACTATTAAGAGATTTGGATTGAGAGAAGATAATAGTATATTTGGCTGTAATGATTCAAATTGTGGATGAACCTTATATTTTAGTAGCCAAAAAGAAATGTTAAAATATATGGGTTATAGTGGATTGATATGTTAGAATGGTCCATTTAATTTATATAGGGTGATAGCTTCACAACATCACTAATGTCATTTTACGTTGATGGGCAACTTCCAGCAATTATTTCTTTTAGGTTTGAGTTGTAAGTGTTAGTTATTTTTGTTTGTATGAAAAGCATACGATGTTGCACAAAATGTGCCATTTTATTTTTTCTGGATTGTCCATTTTATTCGAAAATAGTATAGATTAGGAAATCTCATAAAGAACACTTAACTAATGCAAAATAAATAAATAAAAGACTGGAAGTTTATAAAATAAATTAGGAAATTTATTAACTAGTAAAAGAAAAGTTAAGTCCCAAAAACGTACTAAAATTTTACAAAATAAATTTTAGCGAGCGATGGGCCAGCAAAGAATGTTGTGAAACTATGGGTCATTATTTCTATACCTTAAAGGCTGAAATTTATAAATGAACATGTATGCTGATTGTTGTTCTAAAATAAAAGAAAAGGTTTTTGAAATTAATTTTTTTACCGTGTAATAGGATAGAATCCATTATGGACATCAAACTATTGAAAAGTATGAACGGTGTGGAATGTAGCATAATTTGTTTTGAAAAGAAAAATATGTAATTTTGAAAACTTTTGTTCAAAATTCATTGATTTTAAAAATTAAATGCTTTTATGAAAGATTTTGAAAAATAAATTTTAAAATTTTTCCAAAAATTTCAAAATCTAATTTAAAAAACTTTGAACGGAAAAAGAGGAGAATTTCTGATTTTTGAAATGCTACATGCTTAGTATAGGGGAAAAGTTGATGGGTTAGCAAGTATGAAATTTACTATGCAACAAAAGTAATAGTAAAGTAAAAGGTAGTTAGTGAGAAGGGAAAAAACTATTTTTGCCTTAGGAATCCTTTTTCCATATTTTGACGATTGGTAAACCAAACTTGTTTTAAAATAAACCTGTTTCAAAATTTTAAAATTTAAAAGTAAATTTCCTTATGCGGACTGTAATTGGGAAAGTTGAAAAAATTGTTGGAGGCAAAAGAAAAGGTTCCAAGATACATGGGAATGGGCAAACAAGAGAAGGATGAAAATATAGAATTTTCCATATAAATGCTTTTTCGACATAAGAACGTAGATTTAGAAAATTAAATTTTATAAAATTTTGGATGTTAGCAACACTACAATAGAAAAGACTTTTTACAGCACAGGATAAACGTAATAAAAACCTATAACAGCGTCATGATAAACACTGTCTAACGGCATGTTGGTAAAACTAAGCAACTTTTGTGCATAAATAAAAACGCTGTAAAATCTAGTTCTTTTACCATGTTTAATAAATGCAAGGAATAATATCAACTGCGTTTATTATATATTGTTTTAAAGTTCTTATAGCATTTAATTATATGTTTTGTTATATCGGTATCTTTTACAACGTTTTATTTATGTTGTTAATTTCATTTCACAGCATTTTTCATATGCTGCTATTTCTACATTACATTATTTACAACGTTTGAAATATGGCATTATTCTCAAAGTTACGGCATGTATTAAACGCTTTTGCTATTTAACGATGTCGGTGAAAATACTCTCTCATGTACTTTCATACCCCAATCTCATATTTGAATACACACACAAACATATAGTTTGTAACATGTTCAAATCAAACAGCAACCATATCATCTAATAAATCAAAACATAATATTTTAATTGCATCTAAGTTCTCAAATATTCAAAAATCAAGTTTATAAAATTCCATAAACCATGCTTTCACAACACCATACACCAAGTTTTGACAATAACTATACACCAAGTTTTGAGAAAACGCAAAAAGCTTATAAAACATCATTTTCTTACTACAAAAATGAACTTCAACATCTTATTACTTCTTCGCACCAAAATCTTCATTAACCTATAATAAATAACGAGAACAATTAGCAATCAAATAGCGGTTAAGGATAAAAAATGCTATAGATTTTTCCATACAAATATTGAGGCGAATGCCTATGAAATTCTAAGGCAAATGCCTCAGAATTTCGTAGGCATTCGCCTTAGAATATGTATAAAAAAAATCAAAAGCATTTGCCTCAAAAAACTGAGGCATTCACATCACGAATTACGAGACAAATGCCTCACAATATCTGAGGCAAATGCCTTAAAATTATGAGGCATTTGCCTCATGAAATCTAAGGCATATGCCTCAGTTTTTCTGAGGCATTTGTCTTAGGAAATTCGGTGGCGTTTGCCTCATGGTATTTGAGGCAAATGCCTTGGAATTTTGAGGCATTTGCCTCACGATATCTAGGGCAAATGCCTCGGTTTTTTAAGGCGTATTTCTCTCGATTTTCGAGGAAAATGCCTTAGAAATATGAGGCAAATACTTATGAATTTTGAGGCATTTGGCTTAGTTTTTCGAAGGCATTTTCCATTCAATCCATCATGAATGCTTCTCTGGACTTGAGTTTCAAATTCAGTAAACTCAATATATATATATATATATATATATATATCGACTTTTTTGACATGGATTGTGTGTGCAACCGTAACCAAGAGTCCATAGAGTACATGTCATTAATGTTGGGGAAAATCCCTTCAGATGATCAGTTAAAAGGAATAAAAAACTCAATGCAGCGGAAAACAACTGGATCGTAAATGTAGTGAGATGATACAAACAGAGGTAAACACCAGAACAAACAAAGATCTATGCAATGCAGAAAAATAAATAACACCAGTATTTATAGTGCTTCCACTACCGCAAGGCAGTGTACGTCCACTTGGGAGAGAAGATTCTATTAATCACTGAAAGATTAGAGCTACGAGATTGATTCACTTTTGGAGGATATACAAAAGAAGAATTAACAATAGAGTCCAAAGTCTGCAGAGTTTCAACTCTCTAGGATGGCTGCCATTGTTGTCTAGAAGCTCCACTATTTATAAAGTGGAGAAGTGAGGAGGGGTGGCTGTTATATGGCAGTCTTGAGGTTTGATTTGGTATTTCTATTCCCACATTATTTGGTTCAGCAAAACGCCGAGTGAAAAATTTCGACCGACATCTTCAGAATACAGAACGAAATATTTTGTTCGACAAATCACCGAATGAAATATTTTGTTCGACAATTTTCTTTCTTCTCCACTCCTCTATTTTACCAAATGAAGAATTTGGTTTGGCAATCTTCATCTTCGCCGCTCCAAAGAACAATGCCGCTCCACTTCTTTACCACTCCAAAAACATGCCCTAGCCTTCTCAGCACAGATCCAAAATCTTACACTGCCGAATTGAAGCACCATCGCTTCCTTCACCGTGACTCCCTCTTCTTCTTCTTCAACTGTTGCACCTAGGGTTTCAGCACTTCAATTAGGAAATCTCAGGTATCAATTTCTAACAATCTCCACCTTGATACCAGATTTCCAAACAAGCCTTCCAACTCCACCTACACCTTTGTGCTCCATGCAATGGATACTCACCTAATAAGCTTCGGTAATGCCATCACCCATTACACTCTATCAACGAACTCCGGCAAGGCCACCGCCCATCAACAGAGTTTTCGAAGTACCCAGTCCATGTAGAACCTATCAGTCTCCACCATGAAAAAATGTCTCCATGAACCAACTCAACTCTTCTCACACACCACCCCATGGCACCTAGCACTTCATTAAGCGAATCAAGTCCGAGCAATGCTCAAACTTAGCGATAGGCAATGAATTGGTAAACATGTATGTTACATTCTCCTTTATGTGAACTTTCTGAAGAAGAACTAGCTTCTTTTTATTCATCGAGACATGGAATGACTCTCTCACCTCAATATGCTTCGTCCTCGAGCTGAACGCTAGATTTTCAGCTAAATGAATTGCACTCTGACTATCACAGCACACATTCGTGCCTTCATATACGAATCCCAAATCAAACAACAGTCGCCTCAAATAAAGCGTCTCCTTAGCTGCTTTAACCGCAGCTATGAGCTCTACCTCTATAGTAGACAAAGCCACAATCATCTATAACCTCGCTTTCCAACTGATCACTATCCCACCAATGGTGAACACATATCCGAAGGTTGACTTCCTTCGATCTCTATCACCGGCATAGTCGGAACCACAAAATCCAACCAAGCTGAAATGTCTATCTCTACCGCCAAAAACAAGTTCATGGTTTGGAGTTCCTCTAAGATATCTGAAGATACATTTCACTGCTTCCCAATGCGTCTTTTCTGGATTTGCCATGAATCTACTCACCAATCCAACCATCTGTGCAATGTCAGGCCTAATACAGACCATGACATACATCATGCTGCCAAATGCACTTACATACGGGACTTTCATCATATAAGCCTTCTCATTTTCTGAGATCGAAGAGCCCTTATTAGAAAGTGGTATGTGCAAAGGCATGGGTATGCAGATTGCCTTTGCCCCTTCCATGCTAAACCGAGCAAGCACCTTCGAATGTAATCCTTTTGAGTGAGGCTCACAATTCCTAGCTTTCTATCCCTTTGGATTTCCGTACCGTTATCTCTGAATTCTTAGGAACATGAACAAGGCTGGTCACCATTACGACCTCTGCAAGAAAATACAAAAGTGGAACCGGAAGACTATCACACTCCTTCCTCTTCATCCAAATCATCTTGATTTCTTATATACACACACACACACACATATGTGTGTGTGTGTGTGTGTGTTTATTGTACTGTTATATAAATTATACGAATTAATTAATTTTATTAAAAGAATTCGTTTATATACTGTTGTATTCATTTTTTTAAAAGAAAGGGTTCAATCTAAAAATTCAATAGCGCCAGTCGACTGAATCAAATAATCAGTCGACTAAAACTATCTTCCAAATATAAATTTTCCTCTACAGTTAGTCGACCGAATCTCCAAAACAGTTGACTGCATTAGGTTTTTTTCGGTTATAAAATCTCGAGATGGAATCAATCGACCGACCCTAGCTTTTCAGTCGATTGAACTCAGAAAAATATGTTTTTAATCACAGTACTAGTCAACTGCCTATGACTATTCATTCGACTGATACTGGGTACCCGACTTTTAACCCTCTTTCAGCCTCTACATATTTACCTTTTACCTTTGCCAAAATCATTTTTTACCTTCAATCTTTTTAACTTACTGCCAATAAATTTTCAACTTCAAAATTTAACTAGAATTTAATCAACTTTCTCCTTAATTTGTCCAGTTCTTATCATTTCAAACTCCCAATTCATCACCAAAACCCTAGCTATTCAAATGGCTCCTAAAAGACCTCGACATTCTCAATCTTTAGCAACTTCTTTGGATTCACAAATAAGAGCATGGCTTCACAATGGCAAGGCAGTGCAACGCTTTGAAAAGATGCAAAACTCTAGAATTTTCAAAGGTTCTTTTATAAGATTCCCTGATTTTTCTTCTTATGCTATTCAAGACTTAGCTCACTGTAGCGGATTGGAGCATCTTATTGATTTTGTAGCAAATAATAACAAGATTAATCACCTTCTTATAAAACTTTTGCACGCTAACTTTAATCTAGATCATCACACAATTACAAATCCGGATGACTGCATTTGGATGGTAGTATATGGTAAAAAGATTTTTCTTCCTCTACAGCGACTTGCACGGATATTGCAATTACCCGATGGGGGTGACGAGCTATCTGAGATTGTTATAAACATAGATACCTGTGATCGAGTTAGTCATTTGTTCCTCTCGGATGACTTAACGGAGTTAAAAGCAGTAGCACTAAGACCAAAAGCTTGTATTATGCATAGAGTGCTTACCCACATCATTAATCCCCGCACTGGAAGCTATGAGAATGTCTACCGGTGTGATTTCCAATCCTTATACACTATTAGGGGAAATAGACGAGTAAACTGGGCAAATGTCATTCTAGATGAGTTTTAAATTTTTAACCAAGGACGAATGAGGATGATCTACTATGGTGCTGACATCATGGGCATTCTCAAACATTTTGTTGTTCCTTTTGTTGATTCGAATGTTCAAACATAGTTTCCTTGAATTCTAAAAACCAGAGTCTCATGAACCTGCCAAAGCAATATCTTGACCACACTATAATTACTTGTGAACATAGGCTTGAAAACCAAGCCGCAGGTCAAGCTCAACCTTCCTCCCAACAAGCTCGTCAACAAACTCCACGTATGTAAGCCTCTTCTTCATCCCAACCTCCTCGATCTACTCGAGAAATCTACGAGATTCAAGAAATAGACCCTCAAGCTCGGTCTCACGAAGCCATGACTACAATTGTTCGTAATCAAAGACTTCTTGATAATCATCTATCTCGAGTAGAATCAACTGTCTCTAGAGTTGAAAAAGTATATTTCAAAAGTCAATAAAAAGCTTAATTATATTAATTCCTCCCTCAGCAATATCTGAGATGCTATCACATGCTCCCAACAATCCTCTACTTCCGCCCACATCTTGATATCACAAGGGAAACGATCGGTAGAATATTCTACTTGGTCTACATCAAATGAAGAGCAGGAGGAAGCAGCTGAAGATGTAACTGATGGATCGAATGATGAAGAATCTGAAGGTGACAAACAAGGTTCATTTAATGGAAGTCAAGGTGATGAATAAGTATTACTTTTGTTTAATTTTTTATGTTTGTTAGACTTTGTTTTCATTTTTTAGTTCTTGTGCTTTTATGTAATTGTTTAAGACTCTATGTTTTTCTACATGTATGTCATGTTGTTTTATTATTTTCAGGGGGTATGACTGTTCTGCTTCTATATTGTGTGCTAAATTTCAGTTTCATATGCATATGTGTTCCTGTACAATATTACTCATACTTTCACTACCCTACACCTTGAGCACTCTCCTTTTTGTCCATGAAAAAGGGGGAGAAAAACATAAATTGTTGTTTACAAGAAATATAGCATAGATTTAGGGGGAGAATACAATATAAGTTGCAAGCATATTACTCAAGGGAAGAAATATTCTAACAAAATCATGTCAAAGATTCAATTGTAGAAAATGGAGTTGTCATCATCAAAAAGGGGGAGAATGTTGGATCACAAGGTTTTGAATGCTAACAAGAGGTGAATGATCTTCACAAATCTACGACTATGGCAAATCCGAGCTCATCAACTCGAATATGGCTCGTATTGATTGATTCTATATGTAAATAGTCTAGTATAGAACTTTGTTAACATCTATCCTCAAAGCTCATTACTCACAAATTAATTTTACCACAAGTTTTAGAAATTTTTTGTGTATGCACTGAAAAAGAACATTTATATCTCAGTCGACTGGTACTGTGTGAAATATTTTTAATATACAGCATTCAGTCGACTGAATCGCTAAGGTCAGTCGACTAAAATTGTACATGTTTTTGTGCATGTTTGAAATTCAGTCGACTGCCCAAGAAAGTTCAGTCGACTAAATATGCAACTATCATTTTTCTCCAAAAGACACTTCTTTTGATCAAAGGGTTCCTTCTTCCTGGATGGTCATAACTCTTAGATGCTAATAGATGCCGATTTCCAGAAGTCATATCTCATCACACACTATATATACACTCAAGATTCATAATTCCAATAATCTAATTCTCTATTCTCTTTTGATCTATAGCACTTATCATTCTTGAGTTTAATATATACAAGCTTTCATATAATCATTGCTTAGGTATTCATTTCCATACTTTCCAAGCAATATTATACTTCCTATTCTTCATAAATACACAAAAGTACGCAACTACTTTGAGGATAAGATTATAGGAAGGGTGTACGACAAGTGATAAATTCGTGTTATTCAGAACACACAAAGTCAAGTTAAAATCCATTTTGTAAGAAAGTCCTATTCGGTTTCTCAAGCGGTCAAAGTCCTGCTCGGTTGCTTAGGCGGTCAAAGTCCTGTTCTGTTGCTCAGACGGTCAAATTCCCGTTCGGTTGCTCTGGCGTTGTAATACCTGTTCCTCCGGGTTAAGTGAGGGTTGCTGGCTAAATCCAGAGGTAGTATGAGACTGGAGGTAGAATGTGAGTTCGAGTTAGTATAAAAATCTCTGGTGTCATTTTCTTTACTACTATTATTACTTTCTGCACTAGTTATTTATCATATTCCGTATTACACGATCCTTCAGTATAGTAACTTTCATTTGGTATCAGAGCGAGGCCATCATTTAACCATAACATAGTTATCTAATATATATTTTAATATGGAAAAGAACACAAGCACTGTAATTAACAATACCTTTCTTGAAGGTCAATCTACTGCGTGACCACATCTATTTAATGGAATGAACTATAACTATTGGGCTACTAGAATGAAAATCTATATACAAGCAAGTAGTTATGAAACCTGGAACATTATGCAATCCAAATATATTATTCCTACCACAGAATATTCAACATGGTCTAACACAAAAAAATTAGATGCTACTGCAAATGCTAAAGCTATGATGAATATGTTATATTATGTATTAGACACAAATGAAGTTAATAGAATATGCATGTGTAAACTACTCATGAAATTTGGCGTACACTTAAAGTTATACAAGAAGGTACTAACAAAGTCAAACAAAGTAAAATTTCTACGCTCAAAAATCAGTTCCAGAATTTTAAAATGAAGCAAGATGAGGCTATAAATGAGATGTACTCTAGATTTCAAGATATATATCATTCTTTGATAGCATTAGGGAAACTTATACAGATTTTGATATTGTTTCAAAAATCCTCAACTCACTTACGGATGAGTGGGAATGAAATGTCTTATCAATCGAAGAAGCTAAAGAAATTTCGACCGTAAAACCAGAAGAGTTGATTGGAAATTTAATGTCCTATGAAGTTAATCTCCAGGAAAAATGAGTACATGCTTAAGATAAGAAGAACATAGCATTCCAAGTAGGAAAAGATGAATCGGATTTAGATGCAGAAGATATGGCGTTTATTGCTAAAAATTTCAAAAAGTTTTTGAAATTTAGAAAGAGCAACAAATTTAGAAATAAGAAGAACAACTTCAGCAATAATAACAACACCAGAAAACCATCATCATCTGCTCTAGAATGTTATGAATGTTACAAGAAAGGTCACCTTAAGAAAGACTGTCCTGGAAAGAAGGATAAATATAACCACAAAAAGGACAGATTCAAGAAGAAAGCATTCTCGGTCACATGGGACAATACCGAACCATCTTCATCATCAGATAGTAACTCAGATAGTGATGTAGAATAAGCATACATATTTTTATGACCACAAAAGATGAGGTGAGTGATCTAACTTTCGATGATATATTGGAAATAAACTCAAAATTACTTTATAAGCTAAAAGACATCAAAAGAAAATACAAAGAATCTCCTGAAAAACTGAATAGAACTGAAATCGAAATAGACATGCTAAGAGATGAGAAACAAATCCTAGAAGAAAAACTTGAAGTTACTCAAGAATCTTGTTCTAATATGACATCTCAACTCTCTATGTTAAGTCAAGAGATAGAAACCTAAAAAAAATGATCTTCTACTAATTAAGAATCATGATCTTAAAGCTAATATCAAGATTTTAGAATTAGATAACTCTAGCCGTAAAACAAAGTTAGATGATATTACTAAAAATGTCTCTAATTTTTATAAAGGCAGGGAAAATCTTTCTAAAATCATAGAAAATTCTCAAATACTTCAAATAAAAGAGGACTAGGATATAAGCAATCATCTAAAGTTATTCTAAAGAAAAAGATTTTTTTATATAAAAAGAACAATATTAAAATTGAAAACATAGTTCAAAAGTTTCAAATTTTTCCAAAGCAATTAAAATTTGGATTCCTAAGACAAATAATTCTTTAATTAGATATAAGTATATAGAATCTTTTATAAAACTGTTCATAAAAACAAAGATTTTGTTTTCAAAAGGAATGCTGAACCCTCTTGGGTTTGGCTTGCTAAAATCTTACTTTTAGGACTCAAAATAGAAGGGTAGGTACCAATATTATACCATCCAAAAAGAGAGGAAAATGAATACTAGGAAGTGGTTGCTCAAAACACATGACAAGAAATAAAATGATGCTAACAAACATAAATTACTCAGATGGAGTTTTATCATATTTGGAGATAATTCCAAAGGATATGTTATCGGCAAAGGCGATATGAGCGATGACGTATATCTAATTTACATCTTATTACAGATTTTTTATTAATTAAAAATTTGAAGCATAATCTACTTAATATCAGCCAATTGTATGACAAAGGATTTAATATTTCCTTTTCTGAAAACAAATGTAGCATTTTTGATCAAAATAAAAATCTTATTTTTGAAGGTTTTAGAGACAAATATATTAGTGTTTGAAATATGAACGTAAATTAGAATACAAATATGTGTTTAATGGCCAAAGAAAATGATTCTTGGTTATGGCACAAAAGATTTTGTCATATTAATTTCAAAGCTATAAATAAATTATCTAAAAATAATTTAGTACACTGATTACCAAAAATGAACTTTAAAGTAAACAATATTTTTGATGATTGTTAATTAGGAAAATTAACAAAATCATCCTTTAAATGTAAGAAAAATATTTCCTCCATACAACCAGGAAAGCTATTACATTTAGATCTCTTAGGTCCAACTCAAACTGAATCAATGAACCATAGTAAATATATGTTTGTTATAGTGGATGATTTCTCAAGATATACTTGGATACATTTGAAAATTTCTAGATTTTTGCAAACAGAATTCAAAATCTCAAAATTTTGAAAACTAAAAATATTAGAAGTGATCATGGAGGTGAATTTGAAAATGAAGCTTTTGAACAGTTTTATAACAAAAAGGGAATTTGTCATAACTTTTCATTTCCTAAAACAACCCAATAAAAAGGAATTGTAGAAAGGATAAATAGAATGTTACAAGAATGTGCAAGAACTTTATTAAATAGAAGCACATTACCAAAACATTTTTGGACAGAAGCTATAGCGACTGCTTGCTATGTTCTAAATCGTGTTTCCATCCGACCTTTAACAAAACACACTCCATATGAACTTTTTCATTAAAGAAAACAAAACATTTCATATTTTAGAACTTTTAGTTCAAAATGTTTTATCTTTAACACAAAAGATCAGCTTGGAAAATTCGATCCAAAATCTGATGGAGGAATCTTCAAGGGATATTTAGAACGAAGCAAAACTTACCGAATTTTCAATAAAAGAACAAAAATAATCGAAGAAACATTTTATTTTTCCTTTGATGAAAATTTCAAATTTAGTACAAATTTTATGGATGATAAAAATATTTCTAAGATAGTCACAAATACCATTACTCAAAATAATTTCGAACAAGTTGAAAACATTGTTTATAATTTTGAAGAGAATGAAAACATTGTTTATAATGAAAATGAATTAGGATCTCCTCCTAGAACTTTACGAGATTATCCAGTAGAAAATGTAATAGGAGAAACTGACTCACATGTTAGAACTAGAAATCAACCTAATCAAATAGGCAATGTAGCATTTCTTCCGAATTTTGAACCTAAAAATATAAAAGAAGCCTCTACTAATGACTATTGAATTATAGCTATGCAAGAAGAGCTTAACCAATTTGAACGAAATGAAGTTTGGAAACTAGTTCCTAGACCAAGTGATCAAGCAGTTATCGGTACTAAATGGCTCTTCAAAAATAAACTAGATGAACAAGGTAATATAACTAGGAATAAAGCTAGATTAGTTGCACAAGGATATAATCAAGAAGAAGGAATTGACTACAAAGAAATGCTTGCTCCTGTTGTACGGCTTGAAGCAATAAGAATCTTAATGGCCTTTGCATGTTTTCATAATTTCAAACTTTATCAAATGGATGTTAAAATGCCTTTTTAAATGGTTATATATAAAAAATGTTTATGTTGAACAACCTCCTCTATTCACACATGATTAATTTCCTGACCACGTCTATAAACTTAAGAAAGCCTAATACAGTCTAAAACAAGCACCCCGTGCCTGGTATGAACGTTTTAAGAGCTATCTAATAGATTCTCGTTTTGAAATTGGGAAGGTTGATCAAACTCTTTTTATTAAAAGATCTAAAAAGGGTATTTTAATCATTTAAATTTATGTAGATGATATTATTTTTGGTCCTATAAATGAAAATTTATGTCAGGAATTCTCAAAAACAATGACCAAAGAATTTGAACTGTCACATATGGGAGAATTATCTTATTTTCTTGGATCACAGATTAAACAATTAGAAAATGGAATTTTTATTAATCAAGAAAATTATTACAATAATCTAATTAAATGCTTTAATATGGAAAGTTCTTCTGCTAAATAAACTCAAATGAGTACAACAGTTCATCTCGATAGAGATGAAGATGGAAAAAGTGTTGACCAAAAATTGTATCGAAGCATAAGTACATCATTATTTTATCTTACTACTAGTAGACCTGACATAATAATGAGTGTTTGTTTATGTGCTAGATTTCAAGCAAATCCTAAGGAATCACATATGCGAGCAGTAAAATGTATATTGTATTATCTTAGCAAAACTAGAGATTTTAGACTTTTCTATCCAAAAGAATGTCCTTGCGAGTTAGTTTCTTATAGTGACGCTGACTTTGGAGGATGTCGAATGGATCAGAAAAGTACTAGTGGGACTTGTCACTTCATTGGACAATCCTTAGTCTCTTGGTTTAGCAAGAAACAAAATTGTATTTCACTTTCAACTTGTGAGGCGGAATATATTTCAGTTGCCTTACCTTGTGCTCAAGTCATTTATATGCAACAACACTACAATATTTTAGTGTTAATTTATCTAAATCAACAATTTTTTGTGAAAATACTAGTGCTATGAATTTATCCAAAATTCCTGTCAGTCACTCACGAACTAAACATATTGTCATACGTCATCATTTTCTTTGTGATAATATTGAAAAGGGTCTAGTCAGACCGGAATTCATATCCCTTGAAAATCAATTGGCAGATATATTTACAAATCCTCTAAATGAAAATATCTTCATAAAATTAAGAAGAAAATTAGGAATTATATCCATACAGGATTTATAATTTTAATAATAATTTTTTTTCAAAGACTCGAACTCAAGATTCTTACTTGGAAACCTGGTACTCTACCACTTCACTACTCTTCTCTTTACAACTAAACTTGGTTTTCTTTCTATTTTTATTATTTACCTTACATTTTTTTTACCTTCTTTACAACCAAATTTTTCTTTTGTTCTTATCAACCTATCCATAAATTTTACTTCTATTTATGTAAAACTCTTTCATATAAAAACATTTCTTTTCAATGAAATAAAAAAATTATATAGTTTCATTTCATTTAATCAAAATGTCTTCCCAGCTCAATTTTGAATCCTCTGCCCTGTCATATTCTTCTCCTAGTTTATGATCAGTAAATTTACCTACTCCAATACCGATTTATGAACCAGTTCCTATTGTTCCACTATCTGACATCCACACTGGTTATACCCCTCCCGTCAATAGAGCTAAACGCTCTCTATTTTTTGGCTCGTGGTCCACAAAAGAAAAAATAGATGACAATCATCACTATCAATGGGAGACTCTAGATTTACAACGAGAACTATACTACGAGCAGAAGGTGAATGCGAAGCGGCTGAGCTTTCTTGAACAAGTGGATTTTGTGGTTCGTCTGCACACAACACGGTTCATCAACCGACAACTCCTACACGTTGTAATCCATGGGAACCATCACCTGAATGTCCACAGTTATCTCCGAATTCTTGGGAACGTGGACAAGGCAGCTCACCATTATGACCTTTGCATGAAAATACAAAAGCGGAACGGGAAGACTATCACACTTCTTCCTCTTCATCCAAATCATCTTGATTTCTTGTATATACATACATACATATATACATATATACATATATACATATATATATATATATATATATATATATATTGTACTGGTTTATAAATTATGTGCATTAATTCATGTTATTCAAAAAAATTCATTTATATACTATTCTATTCATTTTTTTTTAAAACAAGGGATTCACTTAAAAAATTCAACAGTGCCAGTCGATTGAATCAAATAATCAATAGACTGAAACTGTCTTCCAAATATAAATTTTCCTCTACAGTTAGTCGACGGAATCTCCAAAACAGTCGACTGAATTCGGTATTTTCCAGTTATAAAATCTCGGGAGGGAATCAATCGACTGACCCTAGCTTTTCAGTCGATTGAACACAGAAAAATATGTTTTTAATCATAGCACCAGTCGACTGCCTATGAATATTAAGTCGATTGATACTGGGTACCCGACTTTTAACCCTGTTTCAGCCTCTACATATTTACTTTTACCTTAACCAAAATCATTTTTTTACCTTCAATCTTTTTAACTTACTGCCATTAAACTCTTTTCAACTTCAAAATTCAACTAGAATTTCATCAAATTTCTCCTAAATTTGTCCAGTTCTTATCATTTCAAACTCCCACTTCATCACTAATACCCTAACTATTCAAATGGCTCCTAAAAGACCTCGGCATTCACAATCTTCAGCAACTTATTCGGATTCACAAATAAGAGCATGGCTTCACAATGGCAACGCAGTGCAACTTTTTGAAAAGATGCAAAACTCCAGAATTCTTGAAGGTTCTTTTATAAAATTCCTTGATTTTTCTTTTTATGCTATTCAAGACTTGGCTCGCCGTAGAGGATTGGAGCATCTCATTGATTATGTGGCAAATAATAACAAGATTAATCACCTTCTTATAAAACTTTTCTACCCCAACTTAAATCTAGATCACAACACAATTTCAAATCCGGATGACTGCATTTGGACGGTAGTATGTCTTAAAAAGATTTTTCCTCCTCTATAGCAACTTGCACAGATTTTGCAATGTCCCTATGAGGATGACGAGCTATCAGAGATTGCTATAACCATGGATACCCGTGATCGAGTTAGTCATTTGTTCCTCTCAGAAGACTTAACGGAGTTAAAAGCGGTAGCACTAAGGCCAAAAGTTCGTATTATGCATATAGTGCTTACCCACACCTTCAATCCTCGCCCTGGAAGCTATGAGAAAATCTACCGGTGTGATTTCCAATCCTTATACACCATTTGGGGAAATAGACGAGTAAACTGGGCAAAGACCATTCTAGATGGGTTTTAAACTTTTAACCAAGGACGATTGAGAATGATCTACTATGGCGCTTACATCATGCGCATTCTCAGTTTCATATGTATGTGTGTTCCTGTGCAATATTACTCGTACTTTCACTACCCTACACCTTGAGCACTCTCCTTTTTGTCGATGATAAAGGGGGAGAAAAACATAAATTGTTGTTTATAGGAAATATACCATAGATTCAGGGGGAGAATACAATATAAGTTGCAAGCATGTTACTCAGGGGAAGAAATATTTTAACAAGATCATGTCAAAGATTCACTTGTAGAAAATGGAGTTGTCATCATCAAAACGGGGGAGAATGTTGGATCATAAGGTTTTGAATGCTGACAAGAGGCGAATGATCTTTACAAATCTACAACTATGGCAAATCCGACCTCGTCAACTCAAATATGGTTCGTATTGATTGAGTCTATATGCAAAAGTCTAGTATAGAATTTTGTTAAAATCTATTCTCAAAGCTCGGCACTTTCAAATTCATTTTACCACACATTTTTTAAATTTTTTGTGTATGCACTGAAAAACAGTATTCGATCGACTGAATACTATATCTCAGTCGACTGGTACCGTGTGAAATTTTTTTAATATACAGCATTCAGTCGACGGAATCGCTTAGGTCAGTCGACTGAAATTGTACATGTTTTTGTGCATGTTTGAAATTCAGTCGACTGCCCAAGCAAGTTCAATCGAATGAATATGCAACTGTCATTTTTCTCCAAAAGACAATTCTTTTGATCAAAAGGTTTCTTATTCTTAGATGGTCACAACTCTTAGATTTTAATTGATGTCGATTTTCAGAAGTCATATCTCATCACACACTATATATACACTCAAGATTCATAGATCCAATCATATAATTCTCTATTCTCTTTTGATCTATATCACTTAGGGTTCTTGAGTTCAACATATACAAGCTTTCATACAATTATTGCTTATGTGTTCATTTCCATGCTTTTCAAGCAATATTATACTTCCTATTCTTCATAAACACACACATATACACATCTACTTTGAGGATAAGATTATAGGAAGGGTGTACTACAAGTGACAAATCCATATTATTTCAAACACACAAAGTCAAGTTAAAATCTAGTTTGTAAGAAAGTCTTGTTCGGTTGCTCAGGCGGTCAAAGTCCTGTTCGGTTGCTCAGGTGGTCAAAATCTTGTTCTTTTGCTCAAGCGGTCAAAGTTCTATTTGGTTGCTCAGGCGGTGTAATACATGTTCCTCCAGGTTAAGTGAGGGTTGCTAGGTAAGTCCAGAAGGATTCTGGGACTGGACGTAGAACGGGAGTTCGAACCAGTATAAAAATTCTAGTGTCATTTTCTTTACTGCTATTATTATTTTTTGCACTAGTTATTTATTATACTCAATATTACACGATCCTTCAGTATAGTAACTTTTAGAAATATCTTTAAATTCCATGTTGTCTATAAAAGTTGAGGAACTCCCTAGAGAAAAAATTCAACGCCATTATTAGATCTCAGCACTTTCAACCTAGAACTAGATTGGTTCTCAACAAGTGTTGTCCAGTCTTTGAACTTCTCAGAACTTTCTGATTTGGTCTTCATCACATAGACTCATACTTTTTGAGAAAAGTCATCAATGAAAGAGATAAAATACTTTGCTCCTCCAAGAGGAGTAGCCACCGGTCTCCAAACATCTGTATGCACATACTCAAGTACTTGCCTCGATCTATGGAGTCCAACTTCAAAAGATAATTTAGTTTGCTTGCCTAACACACACTCCTGGCGAAAGTCCATCTTGTCAAAGTTTTGTCCTTTGATCATCTTCCGTCCACGAAGCAATTCTATGCTCTTCTCTGAAATATAACCCAACCTGAGATGTCAAAGCTAAGTGGCATCCAAAGCCCGAGAATTATCTACTCCAACACACGACTCTTCAAGAATTGTGGTTCCTTTCAGCAAATACAGATTTTGGAACACATCTCCTTTCATAAGAACTAGTGCACCTCTCGAAACCTTCAGACTACCCTTCTCGATAGTTACCTTGCATCCCAAAGATGTCAATTGTCCTAAAGAAATTAAGGACTTTCGAAGACCTGGAACATACCGGACAGCTGTCGAAGTGCGTATCACTCTGCCAAACATCCTAATTCTCACCGTACCTTCACCCATTGCTCTACAGCTAGCATCATTACCCATAAGAATAGAGCTTCCCTCTCGTCCAACGAAAGAACTGAAGTAATCCTTATTAGGCATCATATGGAAAGAAGCCCCTGTGTCCAACACCCAATGGTTTGAGACATCCGACACTACTGCAGACAACACATCGTCGGATATAAACTTCTCCCCCGCAAATAATGAAGGTACATCTTCTTCCTTCTTCTTAAAAGTTGGACAATCCGTTTTCTAATGACCAGGTTCCTTGTAGACAAAGCACTTTCCGTCCTTAGACTTTCCTCTCCTGCCATTACCGGGCTTCCTGGACTTGAAATGCCCTCTAGAGGGCCAATTCTTATCTTCTCTACCTCTTTCAACAAACAGGCGGTGACTATTACTTCCATCTCTACTTCCTCCACTTATCTCCTTCATCCGATCTCTCAAACCCTTGGATAGAAGGACTGAATTCACATCTTCCACTGTTAATGTGTCTTCAGTGAAGATAATGCTAATAGCCAAACCTGTGTATAGCTTTAGAAGAGAACACAAAAGAATCATTGCCATTTTCTCCTCATCCATCTTCAAGTCAACAGTCTTCATCTTCATCGCGAGATTATCAAAGAAATTAAGATGTTCCTCTATAGAAGTACCCTCTCTCATCCGCATGGTGAAAAATAGCTTCAGCGATATCAGTCGGTTAGTTAGAGATTTATTCAAGTAGAGATTTTATAGCTTGGTCCAAATGCCCCTAGTAGTGGTCTCACTGCTAATCTTTTAGATGACATTCTCTTTCATAACTATCTATAAAGTAGTAAACGCCCATTTTCCATCTCCTTCTTTTCCAAAACAGAGATGTCAGTCATCGACTCCTCAGGGGAAAGCACTACTAGATGGACTTCATTCGTCATTAGAACAACCTTCATCCTCCATTTTCACTTCTCAAAGTCTTTGTTGCCATTCTATTTCTCAATAGCCAATTGTGATCCTGACGAGATATACATCCTTTCAGATGATCAGTCTAAGAGAATAAAAAACCCAACGTAGCAGAAAATAACTAGATCGTGATTGTAGTGAGATGATACAAACAGAAATAAACACCAGGATAGACAGTCACAGATCTATGCAATGTAGAAAAATAAATAAAACCAGCATTTATAGTGATTCCACTGCCGCGAGATAGTGTACATCCATTTGGGGAGACGAGATTTTATTAATCACTGAAAGATAGAGTTACAAGATTGATTTACTTTTGGAGGTTATAAAAAAGAAGAATTAATAGTACAATCAAAATTCTGTAGAGTTTCAACTCTCTAAGATTGCTGTCATTGTTGTCCAAAAGCTCGACTATTTATAGAGTGGAGAAATGAGGAGGGGTAGCTGCTATATGATAGTCTTGAGGTTGGTTCGGCATTTTTGGTCTGGCACAATTTGGTTCCGCAACGCCAAGCGAAAAATTTGGACCGGCATTTTCAAAATACCGAACGAAATATTTCGTTCGAAAAATCACCAAACGAAATATTTCGTTCGGAAATTTTATTTTCTCTCTGCTCCTCTATTTCGCCGAACGAAGAATTTGGTTCTGCAATCTTCATCTTCACCATTCCAAAGAATAATGCAGCTCTACTTCTTCACTGCTTCGAAAACATACCCTAGCCTTCTCAGCACCGATCCAAAATCTTCCACTACCAAATTGAAGCACCATCACTTCCTTCTACGTACTCCCTCTTCTTCATCTTCAATTGTTGCTCCTAGGGTTTCAGCCACTTCAATTTGGGAATCTCGTGTATCAATTTATAACAATCAATTGATCCATAATTAAAGATATGGTTGCACATAAATATCCTAACTAATGATACTTAATGATATATATCGCTGGTTGAGTTTATCAAGTAAATATGCATATATCATATATGCCCATTACTACTGTTATATTAGTAAATAGTTACTAACTAAAGAGAAATTGTATGAGGGATTAGTAAATAGTTATCACCCTAAATAACATGAGGGAGTCATAATGCATATGTGTTTCTTATTTCATTTGTCGCAATTTATGTGTATTTCGCATTTCATTTTTTGGCTAAAAAAACCCAAAAGGTTTTGCCTATGCATTTTGTAATTGTAAAAAGGAAAACGGTGGGCCCTTCAAACATTCACGCAGATATCCAAACTTATCACTTGCTGTGTTTCTTTCCATTTAAGAACATGTAACTTTCATGTTTAGAGACCTTGAGTTTGGAAGAGTATGAAAGGGGATACACAACCCATTTTCTTCAAATATATAAATTTTACAACCCTACTTAAAATAAAGACAATTGTTTAACCATGTTTGTGATTAATAGATTGTAGTATGACAATATAGTTTCGAATTAAGTTAGTTACTTTTATAAACATAGTTAATTTTTATAAACAAGGTTATTTTTACAAAATTACTTAAAATTTGGTTAACTTTGTTAACTCTTTTAAGACCTGGTTAACTTGGTGAAATTGTATAAAAAATAGTTAATTTTATAAACATGGTTAATTGTTATTAAAACTTATTTAATATTTATAAGTTGTGTTAATTTTTATAAACATCAAATCGTCAAAGAAAGTGGCTGCACTTACCTCTTCTTGAAGACTTTTGTATCAGTTATTGACTACCCTTTGCCCACATATACCATTCCTCTTTACCTCAGCTATCTTATCTGTTAACTCTCCATTCAGCATTCAAGCTTCATCATAGGAGAAAGCTCAGCAACATCTGAAACATCCAATCCTGATCAATCGGCAACTGAAAGCCTCATCAAAACCATTATAGCCCTCAAAGCCAATTGATTACAGCCCATTTAGAAGAAGATAACTATCTTCTTTGGAAGGTACAAGTTGAAACTGCACTCAGGGATTATGGACTTGAGGATTATCTTCTTGGCACTACAAATTATTCCACCAAGATTCATAACTAATGAAGAAAACAAAACTGTTAGCAATTTAGAATTCACAAAGTATCAAAGACATGACAGTTTAATCTGTTCATAGTTATTATCATCAGTAAGCATGAAACTGTTGCCATATGATATAGGAAGTAAAACAACCTATGGGATATGGTCAACAATAGAAAGAATCTTTAATTCTCAATCTATAGCAAAGGTAATGCATCATAAAAGACAACTGCATAGTATAAGAAAGGAAAATCAATCCATTAGTGAATATCTTTCAAAAATAAAAACAACATATGATCTTCTTGAAGTAGCTGGACACAAGGTCCCTGTATAAGAATAGGTTCTGATTATCTTAAGTGGTTTAAGTGAAGAGTATGAAGCCGTAGTAGCAGTAATCTCATCACAAAGAACTACCATCTATTAAAGATGTTCATTCAATACTTCTTGCACATGAAGGCAATATAGATTTTAAGAAACCAGTTGATTCGGATATTTTGGTGAACTATAGTACAAGCAACATAAACATAAATCAAAATAACATAGACAAATCAGACTTTTCAAAGAGGAAATGCAATTGTCAGAGGTAGGGGCAGATGGAACAATAATAACAGACCAAAGTGCCAAATCGATGAAAAAGTTGGACATATTGCAAGCAAGTGCTATTTCAGGTTTGATTCTAACTACAATACATCTCAAAACACAAAGGCTCAGAGAGGCTATGGTGGAAATGAAAACTTAGCAAGTATGGAACCAAAAGGTGCATCTGATGATTAAAGTACACATAGTCTAAACATGTGTGGGACAACAAGATCTAAAGAAATTCAGAATGAATGCTGGTATCCTGACTCTGGTGCAACATATCATGTAATCAACAACTTACAAAATTTGAATCTTGAAAATAAAAAATAAAAAGGTAATCAATATATCTATGTAGGTAATGGCACTAGTTTTAATATAACACACACTGGTAGAGCATAGATTACTGGACAGGAAGTACTACATCTGAATAATCTCTTATGTGTTCCAAAAATAAGGAAAAATCTTATTAGTGTGTCACAGTTTGCATATTATAATAATGTGTTCTTTGAATTTTACCCAAGACACTGCACAGCTAAGGATATTGAAGCCAAACAAACTTTGTTGCAGGGTGAGACTTACAAAGGTCTATACAGATTCAACTTACCAAAGACCAATGACCTCAATAATTCAAGAAAATGGTGCAATCTAACTGAATCGCGTACAAAAAGTAGTAAAGTGATTTCAGTATGTGGCTTTCAAAGTTAAGCCACCCAAATGTAAAAATTATAAGAAAATATTGAATGATGATGGAATTCAAATTAGTAATATACCTATTTCTTATATTTTCACTTACTGTCAAATGGGAAAAAGTCATAAATTAGCTTTTCCACAATCCTAGTCTGAATATAAAAGGCCTTTGCAACTGATTGAAATAGATCTGTGGGGGCCTGCACCTGTAAACTCAGACTGTGGATTCAATTATTGTATTTCCTTTGTAGATGCTTATTCTCGGTACATATTGATCTATTTCCTGAAATCAAAGGCTAATACATGCAATACAGTTATTCATTTCATAAGTCGGGTTGAGAAGCAGACAGATCAATAGGTAAAAATAATCCAAACTGATGGAGGAACTGAATTCATGGAACTTAAAGATTTTCTTCAAAAGAAAAGAATAATTCAAAGAGTGACTTTTCCCCATACATCTGAACAAAATGGGTTAGTTGAAAGGAAACATAGACATATAATAGAAACTGTCTTATATTGTTGGCACAAGCATCACTTCCATTAAAGTTTTGGCCTGATGCCTTCTCAACTGTAGTCTATTTAGTTAACAGACTATCTACAAAAAATTTGCAAGGCAAAACTCCAATGGAAGTATTATAGAACGTCAGACCAGACTACAAAACATTGAGAATTTTTGGTTGTCTGTGCTTCCTTCATTTGAGACCATATAACTCTCACAATTAAATTTCAGATCCACTCCATGTACTTTTTTAGAATATGGAGTGAATCAAAAAGAATACAATTGTCTCGACAGTAATGGGAAACTATTTGGGTCAAGATATGTTGTGTTTAATGGAAGTGTATTACCTTTTAAAAGTAGCAGGATAAAGACAACATAAAAGGTGCACAATCCAACAATGTCAATTCCACTCATACCAATATACAACAACACTGAAAGCCAAAAGCTCACTGAAGAGGTCAGAATAACTCAGATGTTCAACTCACAGGGTCAAACAGTGGACCAGGTCAAGCCACTTCTGAATTATTCCAACATCTCACTCAATCATAAACAAATACAAACAGTCGACAATCATGAACATCAATCAAGTCTAGAACAAATCACTACACAACCAGAATAACCAGATAGAAGGCATTATATGATAACAAGATCTAAAAGTGGAATATTCAAGCCAAAGATATACACAATTTGTGCTACCAACTCAGTGCCAGAAACATATGAACAAGCTATCAAAAATGACAAATGGAAACAAGCAATGATTGATAAATAAATGCATTGATGAGGAACATGACATAGAGCATTGTTCCAGCACCAAAACACAAAAACACAATAGGCGGTAAGCGGACATACAAGTTGAAAAGAAATCCAGATGGCACCATTCATAAATACAAAGCAAGACTTGTTGCAAAAGGTTACACACAGCTGTATGGATTCGATTTTAATAAGACATTCTCTCCAGTGGTCAAACCAACAATTATGAGAGTAATATTAACTATAGCATTGCACAAAGCATGGGATATCAGACAGTTAGATGTGAACAATGCCTTTTAAATGGTGAACTACAAGAAGAGGTATATATGGAACAACCACTTGGATTTAAGCATGCAAGCAAAGACAATATGTTATGTAGACTCCATAAGACAAATTATGGCTTAAAACATGCTCCAAGGGTATGGTTCGAGAAGTTCAAAACTACACTCATAGGTTTGGGGTGCAATCAAGCTAAGTCGGATACTTCTTTTTTTATCAAAATCAACAAAGACACAACAACATATATCCTAGTTTATGTTGATGACTTCCTAATTACTGGTGACGGCAAGAAAGAAATAAAGCATGTTATTCTATTTTTAGTTGAAAATTTCTCAGTCAAAGACTTGGGTCCACTCAGTTATTTTCTCAGGATAGAAGTGAATAAAATTTCAAACTCAAAGATGCATCTAAGCCAGAGGAATTACTTATCAAAACAAAATGAGTGAAGCAAAGTCTCTGCCAACACCTATGATAAGCAATCTTCACTTATCAAAATAGAGAGGTGAAGCAATTACAAATGAAAGAGAATACAAAAGTGTTTTTGGAGCTCTACAATATGTGACCATAACAAGACCAAATTCAGCATACAGTGTAAACAAAGTGTGTCAATTTATGCATCAACCATTAAACGAGCACTGGAAGGTTGTAAAAAGAATTCTCAGATATTTAAATGGAACTTTAAATCATGGACTGATGCTAAAATCAAGTAAGACACTCTCAATCACTGGTTTCTCGTATGCTAACTGGACATCAGATCCTGACGACAGAAGATCGACAACAGGAACCTGCATTTACTTTGGAGAAAATCCAATATCCTAGTGTTCGAAAAAGCAACCCACTATAACTCGTTCTAGCACTAAATCAGAGTATCGCATCTTAGCTAGTTCTACCTCTGAAATTATATGGCTAGAATCTCTATTGAAAGAGCTACAAGTCAATACAGACAAAAAATTGGTTATTTGGTGTGATAATCTCAGTGCCGTTTCCTTAACTGCAAACCCGAAATTACACTCATGAATAAAGCATATGGAGCTCGACCTATACTTTGTTCGTGAACGTGTTAATGATGGAAAAATTAGCATAAATCACATACCTACTTCTTACCAAAGGGCTGATGTACTCACGAAAACACTATCGGCTAAAAGTTTTTATCAACTTAGAGAAGAATTGAGAATCAGAAGTCTCGAAAGAAAAATTGAAGATAAAAATGAAACACTTGCTTGAAATCGAGAAGTAATCATCTCATCAACAACCAAAGACAAGGTCTTTTTGAAGAAAAAGGAGGTGGCTGCAGAGATTTGGGGACGAGAGAGAAGCCCTAGCCCGAAGCAAAGGGGCGAAATCGAGAAACCAGATAAATAATGAATGAACGACCATTACACGGTTTTTTATATACCAAGGGATTCAGGACTACAAATGTAATTTTTCTAGTATTGTACAGCTGTTCTTCCTTTGACTTTGCCAAACAGCCATCATTATATATCTGTATAATCGAGAATACATGTAACAATATATATCATCTTGTATCAGTTTCAATTGCAATAGCAAGATCATTTTCAGTTCATTCAAAATCTCTCAAATATCAAAAACTTAATTTGCAACCAAAGCAAATGTTTCTTGATAGTCAATACCTTCTTTTTTAGCAAAGTCCTTTGCAACCAAACAAGCTTTGTATCTTTCTACAAATCTATCGACTTGATGCATACGAAATACCCATTTACAACCAATTTCCTACTTATTACTTGGAAGAGACACGATTGACCAAGTGTTATTTCCTGCCAATATTGATAGTTCATCATCCATGGCAGTGCGCCATCGAGCATCAGAATGTACCTGAACATAAGAAAAGGGTGTTCCTGGGAAGATGAATGAGATATAAAACACCGATGTGAAATAGAGAGAGATTTGTAAGAGAGTACCTGATCAAGAGTGTGGTGCAGACATATCGGCAAAGAAGTTAGAATGTAGGGAGTAGACACGAAGGCAAGATTACAATGAGAAGGCAGTTCGCGAGCTCGTTTGGCTAGAAGATTTGTACAAGAAGATGGTGGCAGTGAAACTGCTGTACTAGGATCAACCAAAGGTGAATTTTCAAATGTGTTACATAGAGGTCATCATGACTTGACAATGAGGAGGGAGGAGAGTGTGGCAGAGAAAGATTATTTGAAAAAGATATAAAAGGTGTGTGAAAAAATTAGTTTTGAGAATTAGGATCATGTGAAGTTGAAATGTGAGTAGGAAGAGTAGAGGTAGTGGTCGGTGGCTCAGGTGGTTCATTCGCAAGTAAGGATGAAATAATAGAATCTGAGCAAGATAAGATTTAGGAAGACTTGATTCAAAAGTTTTATGGTTTGATGAAGTGGAGATTATTCATTATATTTTGAGTCAGATGGAAAATGGTCCTCGATAAAGTGAACATCCCTACCATCAAAAGTTTTATGAGTATCAAGATTATATAAACGATATCCTTTTTGTGTGGCAGGATAACCAAAAATATATATTTTATTGCTTATCACCAAATATATCTCGATTGTGAACTAGAGTTGAGGCATAACACAAATATCCAAAAACTCTAAGATGAGAGAGCTTTTGAGTGAAGACGTTCATACAATGTGGGGTGGTTGGATAGATTTGGATGGTAATCTATTGATAAGATAGATGACCATGAGAATACACTCGTCCCAAAATTTTAGTAGTAGACTAGCTTGAAATCTTAAGGCATGAGCTGTATTAAGAAGATCCCTATGTTTTCTTTCAACAACCCTGTTTTGTTGGGTTGTTGATAGACATAAGAAGTGCGATGATGAACACCATGTGAAGCAAAGTATGGTTGTAGAAACATGAACTCAGTTATATTATCCGACTATACACATTTTATAAAGATATGAGACTGAGTCAAATGAATTTAAAGAATAATGGCAAAACTTTTTTGGCATCATATTTCTTTTTGTGAAGATAAACCCAAGTAAATCTAAAATAATCATCCACGATGGTATGAAAATAAAACGAGTCATTTAAAGAGGGTGTTCGATAACCACCCCACACATCACAATGTATCATATCAAATATAGTTTGAAATTTAATTTCATTAGAAGAAAACGATAATTGACATTGTTTGGCTCGTGTGCAAATATCACGAATGTGATTTTTATTTTTAACAAAGGAAATTACATCTTTTGAAAAAAATTAAGTTGTTTAAGAGACGGATGACCTAAACAAAGATGTCATAAATCAAAACAAGTTGATGGAGATGCAACATGCGGTGAATGAAGCTGATTACTGAGAATATAATAAAGTCCATCGTGAAATCTACCCACTCAAATCTTCCTCTTCGTTAATAGATCCCGAAAATAGAATTGATGGGGAAAAATAAGCAGAACATTTTAACAATATTGCTAATTTGCTAACAGATAAGAGATTAAAGCTAAAAGGTGGAACGACTAAACCATCATATAAGAGTAACTTTGGAATAAGTGCAATAGAACCAATATAAGTTACTACTGCAAACTCTCCATTAGGAATTTTAACAGTGAGAGGAAAAAGAATAGATTTGTAGTCAGTAAGAAGAGAAGCATTTGAAATCATAGGATCCGTTGCACCAGTGTCAACAATCCATGAGATAGAACTTGTTTCAAGAGAAAGTATATTACATGCTATGTTCACACTAACTTGGTGGTTAGACGTTATAAGCAACTGCAACAACTGAGATATTTGATCTGGTGTAAGACTTCCATTTTGAGAGGTGGATGTTGAATTTGAATTTGTTGATTACTTCTTCAGAAGCTTGTACCAGGAGTATATCCATGCAGTTTGAAGCATTTCTCAATATAATATTATAAGAGTGTGCATGCAACATGAGTGTGTGTTGATAAATAAAGGTTACATCAGTAACATGCTATAACTAAAATGAAATATTACAAGAGTGTGAAAAGAACCAACCAAGGCATAAATAACTTATTTGTTAGTAAACAATGCTTGTTTTGATGCATTTATGCAAAAATTGATTAAAAAATGGTTATTTCCTGTGAACCACTTTTATTGAATTTATTAGACGTTATGATTATTGATAAATTGATTCATAATCTTATATTGTTCCAGTTTAACAAATTGTAATATGTAAAATGATATTCCTAGCAAATGAATCCATTAGTGATGGCTGCTATTTTGGATGGCGCAAGCTTAGCAGGACTTAGATTCAAGAGATGCATGGGAAACGTCATATCATAAGAGATCAGGCATGTGGACCTGTTTGATTGATGTATGGGACACGTACATGTTGGGGAAATCTCGGTCTTCCCCGCTTCGTGAAGTTAATATAGGCACTTTAAGATTAAAAGTAGCAATGGAAGCACAAGAGTTTATAATTCTCCAATATGGAGATTCTTCCACTATACAAAAGAATAGTAGGATTACAATAATATGATTACAAAAGTAACTCACACTTGGTGGCTCACTCAAGCTTGAGGATAAAGAATTCTCAAGCTATCACTCTTTTCTCTCAAATAGGATCTCTCTAACTCTCAAGTTTTTTTCTTACTCTAAGAAGTGGCTTCTTCCTTGGATTATTGGATGGCTAGTAATATGGCTCCTTCTCCTATTTATACTACTCAACCTCCATAATGAATGGTGGAAATTACTTGCATCCGACGGTGGAGATTGATTCTCTAGAATGCTCCACACTCTCTAGGAATCTCTACAATCTTCCATTCCCTTCTTTATTCTTCCATATTCTTCCGTAAGCTTCCAGAAGGTTCCACACATCTTTAGAATATTCCAGAGGGTTCCACACTCTTCCACAAGCTTATAGTGAGTTCTACACTTCTCTAGAGTTCTCCGGAACATTCTAGAAAATTCTAGATTTCTCTAGAAACGTCTAGAATTTTCTAGAAACTCTCCAATTAAGGAAGGATCCCAGCAAATCTCCCCCTCCCGACTTAATTGGGGGGTAGTAGTACGCCGGCACCTTGACAGCAGTCTTCAAACTTCTTTGTTGGTACTACCTTGGTCATCATGTCAGACCAGTTCTCATCTGTGTGAATCTTGTCAAGATGTATTTGCTTTTCCTCGAGGACTCCTCGGATCCAGTGATATCTTGTATCAATATGCTTTGTGCGGGAATGAAATGTTGAATTCTTTGCCAAGTAAATTGCACTTTGATTGTCACACTTCAAGACATACTTTTCTTGATTCACTCCCAATTCATGCAACAAGTTCTTCACCCACAACATCTCCTTGCAAGCTTCAGTAGCTGCGATATACTCTGCCTCTGTAGTGGATAATGCAATACACTTTTGCAGCTTTGATTGCCATGAAATAGCTCCCCCTGCAAAAGTGGTTAGGTATTCTGATGTTGATTTCCTTGAATCAATGTCACCAGCCAAGTCTGCATCTGTATATCCTTCTAACACAGGTTTTCCTTTTCCAAAGCATAAACATCTTTTGGAAGTTCCACGTAGATATCGGAGGATCCATTTGACTGCAACCCAATGCTCATTCCCTGGGTTAGCTAAGAAGCGACTGACGACACCAACTGCATAAGCGATATCTGGTCTTGTGCATATTATTGCGTACATGAGACTGCCTACTACAGATGAGTATGGTTTCTTCTTCATTTCCTCCTTGTCTTTTTCACTTGTCGGACTCTACTTCGAACTTAGCTTGAAGTGCCTAGCTAGTGGAGTGTTCACCGGCTTTGATTTGTACATGTTGAACCTTTCCAAGACATTCTCGATATATCTCTCTTGGGATAGTCATAACAGTCTTTTTGATCTATCACGAGTTATTCTCATCCCAAGAATCTGTTTAGCTGGCCCCAAATCTTTCATGGCAAAGCTCTTGCTTAGATCTTTCTTTGAAGCAGCTATCTTTATGCGGTCTTGTCCAATGATTAGCATATCATCAACATAGAGCAGGAGTATGAGAAAGTCACCACTTACATACCTCTTTATGAAGACACAATGATCGCTTTCCGTCTTTTTGAAATCATGTTCTGCCATGAATGTGTCGAACTTCTTGTACCATTGCCTTGGTGCTTGCTTAAGTCCATATAGACTCTTTGTGAGGCGGCACACTAGATCTTCTTTGCCTGGAACTTTGAATCCTCAGGCTGTTCCATGTAGATCTCTTCCTCTAGGTCACCATGTAGAAACGTTGTCTTGACATCGAGTTGTTCAATCTCCAAATCTTGCACGGCTGCTAGGCTAAGCACAACTCGGATTGATGACATCTTTACCACGGGAGAGAATATCTCTTCAAAGCAGTACCTTTTTCTTGTCCAAATCCTTTGACGACTAATCGAGCTTTGTAGCGAGGCTTTGAACAGTTCTCTTCAGTCTTGATTCTATACACCCACTTATTCTTCAAATCTCTTCTCCCTTTTGGTAGCTCCACTAGTTCATATGTGTTATTCTCATGCAAGGATTGCATTTCTTCTCGCATGGCTATTCTCCACTCTTCTTTATGACAATCACTCATTGCTTCTTTATAGCTTTGAGGCTCCCCCTCATCAGTGAGCGTAACGTACTCCTCTGTGTTGTATCGGGTGGATGGGCTTCTGTCCCTTAAGGATCGTCTTGGCTCTGGTGCGATTGGAGTGCTAAATTGAGGTTCTTCCTGAACTGGTTCATCAAGAATTTCATGATCTTCAGCTTCACTGCTTTCTTGTGTGTAATTATCTTCATGTCGAACTAGAGTAGGTTCAATGTTCTTACTGCTTCTCAATCTTGGCCTCTCTGAATTCTTGATATCTTCAATTGTTTGGTCTTCGAAGAATACAACGTCTCTACTACGAATAACCCTCTTGTTAATTGGGTCGCACAACCGGTACCCAAATTCATCCTTAGGTGAATGAAGATAAATACACTCCTTTGTCTTTGCATCAAGCTTAGCTCTCTCATCTTTGGGGATGTGAACAAATGCCCTGCACCCGAACACCTTGAGATGATTATATAAAGCCCTCTTGCCCGTCCAAACTTCCTCAGGAATGGCCCCATCCGAAGGAACTGATGGTGTGAGGTTGACAATGTCGGCCACAACCATTATAGCTTCTCCCCAGAATGATTTGGGTAACTTAGCATGAGAGAGCACACAACGAACTCTTTTTTCAATGGTTCGGTTCATTCTCTCAGCTAGCCCATTCAATTGTGGTGTAGTGGGTGGAGTCTTCTCTAGCTTAATGCCATATTTCTTGAAATAGTCTTCAAAAGGACCTCTATACTCACCTCCGTTATCTGATCGTACACACTTGATCTTCCGTCCAGTCTCACGCTCCACCAGAGCATGGAATTCTTTGAAGGCATCAAGCACTTGATCCTTTGATTTTAACAGGTGCAACCATACTTTCCTTGAATGATCATCAATGAAGGTGAAAAAATATAGAGCACCACCAATGGATCTCAGAGACATCGAACATACGTCAGTGTGCACGAGGTCTAGAATGTTCTTTCTTCTTGTGGGCGGAGAAGATCTTTGGAAAGCAACCCTATGTTGTTTTCCAGCTAAACAATGAGCACAAGGATGAAGTGGTTTACCTTTCACGTTAGGAAGGAGTTGTTTCTGAGCGAGTATGTGAAGACCTTTCTCACTAATGTGCCCAAGTCGTTTATGCCATGTGTCCATATCATGTTTACTTCTCCTTTGCATAGCTTAGCTTGCATTACATACAATGATCCTACCTTCTTTCCTCGAGCTATTGTCAAACTTTCTTTGGTGAGCTTCCACTTCCCTTCACCAAAGTAATTCATTAGACCGTCATCATCTAGCTTTCCAGCGGAGATAAGACTGAGGCGCATGGCCGGGACATGCCTCACATCTTTCAAAACAAGCTTGCACCCGGTGCTTGTCGTCAGAGTGATGTCTCCTATTCCAACAATCTTGCTTCTATCTTGATTTCCCATTTGCACCGTGCCAAAGTCACCTCTTTGGTAGGATGAGAAGAAGTTTTCATGTGGAGTAACATGGAAGGAAGCACCAGAATCAACAATCCAAGAACTCTCATCACGAGCAATGTTTAGAATGTTACTTTCACCAACGAGATATAGCAGATCTTCCTTTAATACTATGGCAGTAGTACCCTTTTCTTCTTGCTTCTTCGTTAGGCTTATTTGGTCAGGCTTAACATTATTGGCCTTTTGGTCTCTTTTGAAGCTTCGACATTCCATTTTCTTGTGACCCATCCTTCCACAGTAACAGCATGCAATCTTCGAGCGTGACTTGGATCTACCTCGAGATTGATGGGGATTTCGGCTCTTACTACGTCCACGGGTTTCATTCCTACCCTGATTCTCAACAACATTTGATTCGGGATGGATAGACTCATCTCGTTCCATTCTCCTCGCTTCTTCACCAAGAAGGCTGTCACCGACGGTATGCATAGTTAACTTTCCTTCCGAAGCTGAGTTACTTAGCGTGACAACAAGTGTGTCCTAACTTTCCGGTAAGGAACTAAGGAGTAGAAGGGCTTGTAGCTCATCATCAATCTTCATATCAATTTTTGTTAGTTGATTTACGAGCCCCTTGAAGTTATTCAAGTGCTCAATCATACCATGACCATCCTTATACTCCAATTTCACCAACCATCGAACTAAATTGGCCTTGTTGCGAGGCGTTTTCTTCTGAATCATGGACTCAAGCTTTGTCCATAATTCATAGGCATTGGTATAAGTAGAAACATGCTTGAAGATAGTTTTGTCGATGTACATAGGGATCATAGCAACAGCCTTACGGTTCAACAGTTCCTACTAAGCATCACTCTTTCCTTCCACCTTATTTTTGTAGATGATGGGCTCATGCAAATCCTTACAATACAAGTGGTCCTCCATCATTGGCTTCCAATAGGAGTAGTTGTTAGCTGTGAGCTTGAACATGTCTCCATCATGAGCGACAATATCCTCCATCTTGAACTTACACGAGCTTGATTACGGCTACGGATGAACCTGGCTCTGATACCACTGTTGGGGAAATCTCGGTCTTCCCCGCTTCGTGAAGTTAAGATAGGCACTTTAAGATTAAAAGTAGCAATGGAAGCACCAGAGTTTATAATTCTCCAATATGGAGATTCTTCCACTATACAAAAGAATAGTAGGATTACAATAATATGATTACAAAAGTAACTCACACTTGGTGGCTGACTCAAGCTTGAGGATAAAGACTTCTCAACCTATCACTCTTTTCTCTCAAAGAGGATCTCTCTAACTCTCAAGTTTTTTTCTCACTCTAAGAAGTGGCTACTTCCTTGGATTCTTGGATGGCTAGTAATAGGGCTCCTTTTCCTATTTATACTACTCAACCTCCATAATGAATGGTGGAGATTATTTGCATCCGACGGTAGAGATTGATTCTCTAGAATGATCCACACTCTCTAGGAATCTCTACACTCTTCCATTCCCTTCTTTATTCTTCCATACTCTTCCCTAAGGTTCCAGAAGGTTCCACACATCTCTAGAATATTCCAGAGGGTTCCACACTCTTCCACAAGCTTCTAGTGAGTTCTACACTTCTCTAGAGGTCTCTGGAACATTCTAGAAAATTCCAGATTTCTCTAGAAATGTCTTGAATTTTCTAGAAACTCTCCAATTATGGAGGGACCCCAACAGTACACTAACTCTTGGCCTTTTATTCGAAAATTTAAATTGTGTTCTGATTACACTATTATAACAGTTAAAAGCTAAATACCATTTATCCAGATATATGAAACATTTTCATATAGATGCAAATATAATGGATGACATTATAAATGTTTACTATATTCATGCATTTTCATAATTATTTTTGGTAACAACAATTGTGCTATGAGAATTGGTTATTGCCTAAGCCAATTTCTAAAAATGCGGGAGGTGTTTGTTCAAGAGATACTCAAAGGTTCTATTTTGAAAAATACTGATGCATGGACTATGTTCAAGTTTGACCCTAGCAAAGTGACAAGGTTTACGATCAAGTAACAAAGAACTGGCTGATACAAAATGAGGTTGTCAATATTCTTCCTTTCAAGTAAGATTGATTTTTTAAACATATCTCCTTTGTCCTTGGTTGTGCTAGATTCTTTCTCTTTGATTCGCAAAACGTTGCCGATAAGCCATTAGTTTAGTTTGTCCAAGGACAAAATTAAAAATTATAGAAGTAGAAGAGGTTCTAGTGCGAACAAAAAGTAATGTATAAGGAAGATGATGAGGATGATGATGAAAGCTCGAGGATATAGTAGCAATACATACCGAACATTACTATTAACCTTCTGATTTATAAAAACTTGTACAAATTGTACTGTTGTGAAGATTAAGAGTTTGACTGTGAATACTATTATGTTCTATCCTTTACATGTATGCTTTCATAGTATTTTACAATAAAGACTGAAATGGGAAACGATGATTTAGAAAGGCCTTTGAAAAAAGGTATTAAACCTTAGATTGTGCAAGCACGTCAGCGGCTGATATGGCACCAGACTAAATCCACATCAAGTTTCTCAAATTCCTGCATCAGAGGTGCAATATCCTCCTGTCTAGTTTGCCCCATCTCTTTTAACTTGTACACCACAAACTCTGTAGGGCTATGAAAAATGGAAAATAAAAAAGCCAAAAGCACATGTTATTATTTTTATTTCTATTTTATTTTTTGTGATGAACAAAGATAAATGAAATGTTTACCTGACTATGCCATCATCGTCCTGTAGTGAAATTTGTCTTAATTTGAACTGAAGCGACTTGTTTGATCAGGATCTAGTATTGTCTATTTAGATATCAATGGAACTTTAAAAAAAATTCAATCATGCAGTCTCACAGAAACAATAGCAGAAATAAGAGATAGAAAATTTAATGTGGTTCGGATATGAATATCGTACGTCTACGTAGACCCAACAACTTCATTTGTTCCACTGAAGAAAAGAGTTTAACAGAGAGAAAAAAATAATGGTGAATGTTCTCACACACTCACATACATATGACGATGAAATTCCATCATTTAAATATGCTTGATAATGAAGGGTTGCTTGGAGATTAAATCAATTTCCCGATTACCCAAATATCTTTCCAAACTGCATGATTTGATTTTAGTACAAATAGATGGCGTAATCTTGGTTTTCATATCTTTTCTTTGATTGATTGATTCTCTGTGCCTAATCATTTGTTTCTTCATATAACAAATGTATTGACTAACTAGTTTATTAGCTAATTAATTAGTTTTCTTCCAAAATATCCTCTCATATCTTTCCATATGCAAACCAAATTAATTGATTGATTGAACCAATTAACCAATTTCTTTCCTCCTCAACAAATATTTGATTATTCAAATTTACCACTCCACATTGATTCAAATATAACAATCTCTCTTCATCACTTCATCATTAAACAATCAACATAGAAGTTGTTGGGTCTAGCACCCCATGGCGCTCAGTAACAAGAATCAAACCAATCAAATTTGAGCAATGCTCAAACTTGCCTTTTGGAAGCGACTATCGTCATATATAAAGGATTATCCAAGGTACTCACCTTCAATAATTTGATCTTGCTTCGTTCTTCCTTAAGCATAAGAAAGAAACCTCTAACATCAACGTGCTTTATCCGTGAACTATAAGCTTGATTTTCTACACGATGAATTGCACTCTGACTATCTGAAAATAGCTCTACTGTCCGCTGCACCATTGAAAGATCATCCAAAAATTCTGAAGTATAATCCTTCCTTTGTTGCTTCCACAATCGATACCAACTCTGCTTCAGTAGTCGATAAAGCTATGATAGATTGCAGCTTTGATCTCCATGCAATTGAACATATGCCAAGTGTAAAAATATAGCCCAAAACTGACTTCATAGGATCTTTAACCCCAACATAATCAGAATCAAGGTATCATCTAAGAAAGATGTCACCATCTACTACACCATATAACAAGCCCACCGAAGAAGTGCCTCGAAGATATCTAAGAATGCACTTCACTGCTTGCCAATGCTCTTTGCCTGGGTTAGACATATATCGACTCACAACACCCACTACATGGGCCAAATCTGGTCATGTGTACACCATCGCATACATAAGACTACCAATAGCACTAGAATAAGGTATATCAGCCATATACCTTTTGTCTTCTTCCGATGAGGGAGATAAGTCTTTTGATAACTTAAAATGAGAGCCTAATGGAGTGCCAATCTGTTTGGCTTTCTCCATTCCAAATCGAGCGAGGACCTTCTCGATGTACTGCACTTGAGTGAGCCTTAACTCTCTCCGCTTTCTATCCCTGCTTATCCCCATACCCAATTTTTTATGTGTTTTTCCTAAATCCTTCATGTAAAACTCTCTACCGAGCTCCGCTTTAACTCCTTAATTCTGATCATACTCTGAGATGCAATCAGCATATCATCAACATATAACAACAAATAAATCATGTCACCATCACATCTCCTAAAATAAACACACTGGCCTTCGAAACTTCTAGAGTATCCCTGTGAAAGCATAAACTTATCAAACCTCTTATACCATAGTCTAGGAGACTGCTTCAGTCCATATGAAGATTTGTTGAGTTTAAAACATAATTTGGTCTACTACTATCAATGAACTCTTCCGCCATCTTTAAATAAATCTCCTCATCTAGATCACCATGCAAGAATACAGTTTTGACATCTAGTTGCTATAATTCCATATCATAATAAGCAACTAATGCCAAAAGAATACAAATAGAAATATGCCTAACCACTGGAGCAAAGATATCATGATACTCTGCCCCCTTCTTCCGAACATACCTCTTTGCAACTAATCTTGTCTTGTATGTGAGATTACCATTTTCACCATCTTTCACTCTATAGATCCACTTGCATTTAATAGCTCTCTTGTTTGTGAAAAGAGGCACCAAATCCCAAGTATGATTTCTCTGCAATGATTCAATCTCGTCCTCCATAGCAACTAACTAACTGGAACTGTTAACTGATGCGATAGCTTCTCTATAATCATAGGGCTCATCATGTACAACATTCAAAGCATATGTTGTCATATCATCGAAGTTAATGTCTTCGATGCTCAATCCAACAAACTCATCAAGCCACTTAGGCTTTCTTCTTTGTCTGACAGGCCTATGTTCTGAATGATCTCCACCTTGAGTTTGATCATTTGTACCACCATCGATATTACCCTCATTGACCATGGTGTTATCGAAAACACCATATTGACGTCTATGGAATGAATCAACAGATGACTTGCTTTGTGTCTGGTATTCTTCACATGTCCTCTCATTGTCATCCGATAAGGAAGACTCTACCTTCAAAATAGCCTTCTCATCAAAAGTCACATGCCTACTCGTAAAGATCTTCTTGCTAATAACATACCATAACTTATATCTCTTCACTCTGCACCTATAAACTAGAAAGATACACTTACGAGCTCTGAATTCCAGCTTCCTTTACTCTCATGCACATAAGCTGGGCAACCAAACACTTTGAGAAATGAATAGCTAATAGGCTCTCCTTTCCATACTTCTTCAAAGATCTTCATATCTATGGCAGTAGAAGATGTGCAGTTGATGAGGAAAGCCGTCATAGATAAAGTTTCAGTAGAAAATTCCTTTAATTTAGCAGTCAGTCTGACGCATCTTGTTCTCTCCAATAATGTCTGATTCATCCTTTCTGCAACTCCATTAGACCAGGGGTTGTCTGGTGTAGTGTAAGTCTCTTAATGCCTTCAGACTCAAAATAATCGATGAATTCTTGTGATACAAATTCACCGTCATTATCTGAACGGAGAACTTTCAATTTCTTCCTTGACTGCTTCTCAACCATAGATTCCCACTTTTGAAACCTGGCAAAGGTTTCACTCTTTGACTGAAAAAAGTATACCCATACTTTACGAGACAAATAATCTATAAATAAAACGAAATACCTGGATCCACCTAAAGACTGACAAGGGGAGGGACCCCAGACATCTGTATGAACATACTCTAGGACAGCTTTACTATATGCTCTCCTATATCAAAAGAAACCTTCGTCTGTTATTCAAGAACACACTCTTCACAAAACCAAGTTTTGAACGATGCATTCCATCAATCAATCCTCGTTTTCTCAACTCATCCATGTTGTGCTCATCGATATGACCCACTATAAGTGTCATAATCTGAAAGAATCCGAATCAACAGATGTAATAGAAGCTGATTCACCAACTATAGTAGTGCCCTTTAATAGATAAAGATTTTCCGCCCTAACAACTCTCATGACAATCATGAAATCCTTCGATATCTTCATTTTCTCTCCTTCCACTACAATTGTGACGCCCTACCTCTGTACCCACGCTAGCCAAGGACACTACGGTATAATGCCGTCAACTAGCACGGAGAATAAGGCTGTTGAGGAGAGACCATCTGTATAATTGATTTGTGCGAGTACCAATATGCCAGATAAAATATAACTTGCATTCTTTTCAAGAGAAAATCCAACATACCGACATAAACTCAAAGCTACTACATAGTGGCTATAATGTCTTCGGAAACAAATATAGAAATAAACATAACACAAATCAGTCACAGATAATTCATATTACAAAGGCGGAAATAGACATGAATATATATAACACATAAAAGTGTTCATCAGAGTAGTGGTCTAAAAGATCCACAATGACACAAAAGAATAGCAACATGTGCTATACAAAAGAATAGGTACACAACTATGAGTCTATATCTCAAATGTATACAACCAAAAACTACTAATCTAAGTAGTTAGCCCAAAGTCAGAGTAATGAATCCCTGGGGAGAAGTCAAGCAGAAGCACCTATAACATCTCGGTCTGACCCGAGTATTATTTCATAAGAAAACAATAAACAGATCAGACCGAGATGTTACAGGTGCTTCTGCTTGACTTCTCTCCAGGGATTCATTACTCTGACTTTTGGCTAACTACTTAGATTAGTAGTTTTTGGTTGTATACATTTGAGATATAGACTCATAGTTGTGTACTTATTCTTTGTATAACACATGTTTCTATTCTTTTGTGTCATTATGGATCTTTTAGACCACTACTTTAATGAACACTTTTATGTGTTATATATATTCATGTCTATTTCCGCCTTTGTGATATGAATTATCTGTGACTGATTTGTTTTATGTTTATTTCTATATCTGTTTCCGAAGACATTATAGCCACTGTGTAGTAGCTTTGAGTTTGTGTCGGTATGTCGGATTTTCTCTTGAAAAGAATGCAAGTTATATTTTATCTGGCATATCGGTACTCGCACAAAGCAATTATACAGATGGTTGCTCCTCAACAGCCTTATTCTCCGTGCTAGTTGACGGCATTACACCGTAGTGTCCTTGGCTAGCGTGGGTATAGAGGTGGGGCGTCACAACAATCTTCAAGTCAAGTTTACTCAATACCCCAATAAAAATCAAGCTCCTCCTCAAATCAGATACATGTCTAACATCAGTGATCATATGAATAACACCTTCAAATATCCTAACCATCATGCTATCAACACTAACCATACGACAAGAAGCATCATTACCCATCAGAACTTCTCCTCCATCAGTTTCACGGAAAGTGGAAAAGTAGTTCCTATCAGGTGTCATATGATAGGATGTGCTAGAATCAATCAGTCATAAGTTGCTCTTCCCAGAAGAGCCAGAAGCTGTAAATACATCGGTGTCACTTTCTATATCTAATTTCTCTGCCGTAGAAGTCGAAGCTTGCTTTGTATCTTTTATTCTACCTTCAAGCTTGAGACATTATTTTATAAAGTATCCTGGTTTCTTACAATAAAGACAAGTCAACTTCTTAGGCCTCCTAGACTGAGACCGCGAAGAATTCCGTCCTCTACCTTTCTTCGACCTACTTTGGCCTCTACCTCTCTGAACAGGTAAGCCTTCGGTATCACTATCCAAGCTAGTGCACGTCAATCTACCTCTTAATACTTCATTATAAAGACCAGCCTTTACATCAGCAGGTTAATTTTACTGTGGCCATAAATCATGGAACTACAAAACCAGTATACTCCTTGGCAAACATAAGAGGAACACAGCTTGAGCCTCATCAGTAATATCAATATCTGCTGCCTTTAGGTTCATAATCAAAGTGGTCAAAGTATCTACATGCTCCATGAGATCAGTTTCAGGCTCCATCTTGAACAAATAGAGTTGTTGCTGAAAAATAATCCGATTAGTGAGAGACTTGTCTTGATATGCATCCGATAATGCATCACATGGTTCCTTCGCCGTCTTCTTTTGTGAGAATTCTATAAAAACTTCATCTGAAAGACTCAACTGAATTATTGTGAGAGCTTCATCTTCCATCTCTTCCAAATCAGCTGCATCAATACCTTTCAATTTATGAGGCGCAGAAATAACCTTATAAATCTTCTTCTTCTTTAGTACAGCCTCCATCTTCATCTTCCAAGTACCAAAATCTCCATTTTCGTCAAAACGTGTTACTCCATAATTGACACCAGATCTACCAACAGACTTGCTAGAAGTAGGCATTAATATCCAAACAGGAACAATAACAATAGCTTCGATACCAAACTGTACTGAAATTTGTTTTAATTTAAACGGAAGCGAATTATTTGATCAGGATCTAATATTGTCTATTTAGATATCAATTATAGTTTTAAAAAAATCAATTTTGCAGTCACACAGAAACAATAGCAGAAATAAAAGACACAGAAGATTTAACGTGGTTCGGATATGAATATCCTACGTCTACGGGAATCCAACAACTTCTTTTATTCCACTGAAGAAAAGAGTAAAAAGAGAGAAAATGAAAATTGATGGATGCTCACACACACTCACATACATATGAGAAAGAACTTTCATTTAAATAGATTTGATAATGAAGGGTTGCTTGGAGGTTAGAAAATCAATTTCCTGATTATCCAAATATCTTTTCAAATTGCATGATTTGATTTTAGTACAAATAAATGGCGTTATCTTGGTCTCCATATCTTTTCTTTGATTGATTGATTCTTCATGCCTAATCATTTATTTCTTCATATAACAAATGCATTGACTAATTAATTGATTGATTAATTAATTAGTTTTCTTCCAAAATATCCTCCCACGTCTTTCCATATGCAAGCCAAATTCTCATCCATCTAGAAAGAACCCACTTAACCAACTGCCCCTGCCTTTGTTCAGTGCAGACTTCTGCAAGGTATAGAAAGTACTTCACCAAGCAAATAGTTCCCAGCAATGTCCAAAACACTGCAAACACTCTTCCCCTTCCCTCTCAAAGCTCACATCTCCATACCCCAATGTCATCATAGTAACGATACACAGTAAAATGCATCCACTAAACTCAAATTATCAACTTTCACCAGAAAAATATTCCTACATCTACGAGCACAGCAAGAGTTGCCATGGTCACAACAAATTTATACCTTGACTTCTTCATTTCAGTCTCTTTAAGGATTTTAGCATCACTTGCATTTTCGTTCATATTAATTGCTCTAACTAACAGAACTTCTTGCTTCTCAACCATGTAATCTGTTGCTTTACTCAATAACAAAGCAATGATAGCCATGCCTAAAAATACCAAAGCACAAGCTAAGAGCTCGGAAGCTACACTGTTCAGAACAAAGTCTCCATACCCATAGTGGCCAGCGTAATTTGTGACAATCATGAAATATGCCGAATCAAGAACTGGAGTTGTTTCCTTGGCTTTCACTTGATTTCTTGATGCAAGGAACATAAGAACGATTGCAATCAGTAGTTTGTTGCTTAGTTTGAATTTGTTGAAGAATGATTTGGAACCAGGGAATGAATTTGATGCTTTTTCTTTATTCAACGCAAAACACAAGTGCAGGAGCTGATCAACATTGGCAAAAACTTTTTTTTTGGTTACTGCTCCTTTGTAGCGAGGGATGTCTAATTTTTGATATCGTATACCATTTTGGGATGCTAAACTATATTTTGTTGCTTCTTATGTTATCAAGTAGTCAACCCTGCAATTCAGCATGTTCAGAAAAGCGGTCTGCTTCATATATAAAACCATACTATGTGGTCCCCAGAAATACTTAACGAAAAATATCAAGTGAGTTTTGAAATACCTTAAAAGGAGAACATGTACGAATTATGGTTAAATAAAGCTACTAATCAATCAGGACCGGTCTTCTTGAGAGACAGAAGTAGCACACTTTATTTCTAACTATATAATTAGAGCTAATAAGACGCACTCATAAATCTTTCTGTGAGGTGGCATAAAAATTGTTTTCATCTTTGTTTGAGGTGGTTTTGTCCAAAATTTGGATATTTTTCTTTGGTATGTCAAATTTATAGTGGAGCTTAAAAGATAGTTATGGTTTGCAATTATCTTTTTCTCCCTCTAGTTAGATATGCGCTTGAACCTCTAAATCTAATTGTATGAATAAAAACAGCAAATATTGACTTACTTTTGTCTTCCCCTAATTTAGTGATCCTTCTACATTTTCAAGTTTTTGATGTGAGATTTAAAAACAATAATATGTTGGACTCTAATAAACGACAACATAATATATACAACTATTCATCCTTGCAGGATTTCTTTTTATTCGTATTATAATTAATATATAATATGTTAGGTTCCTATAAGAAATACACTTCTTCCATGCAACAAAAATATAATTTAAAACTCTGTTAATAACCATAAAAAATAACTTGACATATGACTATGAACATCATACAAGAAAATTGGTCATTGAACCCAAAAGTTGACTAATCTAAGCATCCACTCGCTAATTGTTACACCTGAAACCTTCTAAATGCTATATATACAAATGAAACCACGGGTTACTCACTCACCAATCCCATAGAATGCAAAACTTCACTTCAATACTGTTATCATTATTGGTTTAATTTAGTACTTAGTATTAACAAAAATATATTACAAAAAAGCATTGGTTTACAATATATAATACAATATTCTACAGTCCTAAACAGTTTAGTTTCAATACCCGCTTTCCTCGTAGCACTATTTGGAAGCAATATAGGTTGTCTTCGGTTGTTACCTGTGTTCTAGTCTAACTGTATATAGCCAATCGCTTGTAGTGAAACTATTCTCTTTAGTACTTGATATTAGTGTGCTTGATAGTTAATACGCATAACGCCTTTAAAGAACATGACTTAAATATAAGTAGATCAAATCTTAAAGTGCTTATTTTTCATTTCAAGGGACAAATTATAAGCCATTGCTTTTGGAGAAAATGAACAACAGAATCACAGATGGGTAAAACCACTTAATTTGGTGATGCGGCTTCAGGTTTAAGAGTATACATGGAAACACTCAAGGAAAGGAACAATAACTTTGAAGTGTATGTTCATCAAATAGATGCAACTGACAAGAAAGTGAAGGAATATGAGGCACTGGTGTCTATGCTTGATAAGTATATCGGTCTCTTAGAGAAGAAAGTGAGCTGCACATGAAACTCACAAGTCTGAAGAAAAAAGATAACTTTTTTTTAAGTAGCAATATACTTCTGCAACTGTGAATTGCAAATTTTACAACAGTGGAATGAGAAAGTAAAAATGTAGAAAGAGAGATGGTGGAGTTTGTATTTGTGGTTGGAATGGTAATGTTTAGTTGAGTCTTATGCATCCGCAGATGAAGATTTGTCAATTCGAAATTGTATGCTAATGTTTGTTGAAGTGTTTAACTTACTGATAACTACATTTCATATTGTTAAGGTAGTAGGTATTTTAAATAAAAATAAGAATTATAGCACATCTTTCTGTAAATATCATGTCGAAAACAAGCAATACAATGTTATACTCATTTTGATGAGGAGATGATGTGGGATGCGATGAAGAAACAGTTTGCAAAAAAGGAGTTCATATCTGAAAGGTACAAGCAAATTATTGTTTTGAAATTAATTAATTTATTTATTTTAAAAGTTGTTGCAAACAAAGTGCTAACATTGGAAAATATCATAAACCTGTGATGTGGAGATATATTAGATATGTTAATCAATCAAAATTAAAAGTAACCACATATTCGTTTTGGAAGAAGTTTGAATATCTTAAATATATGCTCCATTAGCACCTATATAGAGGCATGGAATCTCAACCATTTTATCACCATAAAAATTATCTCTTGTAGTTTTTTTCACAAAAATTATAGTTTTGTTTGTTCCACTTTGGTAGCTATAATTATGTAATAAGAAAACCTCTTGTACTCTTTTCAAAATATAGTAAGTTGTTGGGTCCATGGATGTAGGTCAATTAGATCGAACCACGTTAAATTTTATCGTGTCCCTTTATTTTCTGTTTGTTAATTTATTGTTGAGTAGTAAATAATTACTATTGGATTGAGAGGTGTTCAATCGACAAACCTAGATCTTGACGTTAGATTATTCCGCGTTAGTGAAAGACAAACAAATTTTTTCACTACATATTGGTATCAAAACTAGTCGATTTGTTTTAGATTTGAGCATCTATAGCTTCGGGGAAGATAGGTAGATCCGGTAGTAATTACGCTGTTATTCATTTTGATGGAAAATGAGATTTTGACACATGGAAAATAAAGATGGATGCCATACTAAAAAAAGAAAAACTTTTAGGACTATTTCTAAGCCGGATAAACTGAAAGATTTAGAGAAGAATGTTTTGAAAAAGATGGAAGAAGAAGCTTTACAACCATCCACTTGAGTCTTTCAAATGAAATTCTACGAGAATTCTCTCAGAAGAAGACGGCAAATGAATTATGGGATGCATTATCTGATGCATATCAAGACAAGTCTCTCACTAATCGGATTACTCTTCAGCAACAACTCTATTCGTTTAAGATGAAGCCTGGAGTCGATCTTATGTAGCATGTAGATGCTTTGACCACTTTGATTATGAGCCTAAAGGCATCTGAAGTTGATATTACTGATGAGGCTCAAGTAGAGATCCACTTATGTTGATTGCCTAAGGTGTATACTACTTTTGTTAATTCCATGATATATGGTCGCAGTAGAATTAGCCTATCTGACGTAAAGGTTGGTTTTCATAATGAAATGTTGAGAGGCAGATTGTAGATAGTGATATAGAGGGCATATCTATATAGAGAGGTAGAAATCAAATCATGTTAAAGAATGGTGAAGGTCGAAGTAATTCGAGGTCTCCTTCTAAGGGGCCTAAGCGATTGACTAGCCATTATTGTAAGAAGCCGGGGCACTTTATAGCTCAATGTACCCATCTCGAAGGAACAAAAAAGACCTAAAACAAGATTTAGCATCTACTGTAGAGATATCAGATACAAAGAGTGATACTGATGTATTTATAGCTTTTGGCTCTTCAGGGAAGAGCAACTTATGGCTGATTGATTCTGGCTGATTGATTCTGGCGCATCGTATCGTATGATGCCTGATATGAACTGCTTTTCCACTTACTGTGAGATTAATGAAGGATAAGTTCTGATGGGCAATGATGCTTCTTGCCGTATGGTTGGTGTTGGTAGTGTGAAGATCAGGATGTTTAACGATGTTGTTTGTACTATTACTTGTGTTAGGCATATACTTGATTTGAGATGGAGCTTGATTTTTGTTGGGGCTTTAAGTAGGCTTGGTTTGAGCATTGTGGTTGAGGGAGAGAAAATGAAGATATCTAAGGGTTCCATGATTGTTATGAAAGGAGTGAGGGCAAGAAATCTTTATCTATTGAACGGCACTATTGTAGTTAGTGAATCAGCTTCAGTTACTTCTGTTGATTCAGATTCTTCTATATTGTGGCACTTGCAAATGGGTCATATCGATGAACACAGTTTGGATGGGTTGACAAAGCAAGGTTTGATTGATGGAGTACAACATTCAAAGATTGGCTTTTGTAAAGAGTGTGTTCTTGAAAAGCAAACAAAGATTTCTTTTTGATATAGGAGACCATAAAGCAAAGGCTGTCTTGGAGTATGTTTACACAAATGTGTGAGGTCTCTCCCCTTGTCCATCTTTAGGTGGAACAAGGTATTTCATTTCATTTATAGATGATTTCTCTCGCAAAGTATGGGTTTACTTCCTACAGTCTAAGAGCGAATCCTTTACCAGGTTTTGAAAGTGAAAATCTATAGTTGAGAAGCAGTAAGGGAAGAAGTTGAAAGTTCTCCGTTCGGATAATGACATTGAATTTGTATCATAGGAATTCATTGATTATTGTGAGTCCGAAGACATTAAGAGGCACTACACCACACCAGGCGACCCCAGTCCAATAGAGTTGCAGAAAGGATAAATCAAACATTATTGGAGAGAACTCGTTGTGTGACGACCTAAAATTTCTAACAATTTAAATTGGAATATTCAATTGATTGCAACTATTTAAAAGGTTAATTTTTAACTTGAATTCAAATATTATTATTAATAGCAATTAAGTTATTACATTTAATAAGCTGAAATTGGGTAAAATGTTGAATCTGGAGTTTTAAGCTTGTCAAAAAAATAATTTGAAGACCTTTAAAATTTATATTGATAGTTCTGAAGATAATAAAAGCTTTTAAATTGAAATTGGAAGTGAGTCGTTCGGTTTTAAAAATTTATCGTTTAAATTGAATTTAAAAATAGTCTTCCGAGGCACAGTCTCGGAATTTTATGAAACCAGTTCCATTGGATCCGTAATAGTTAATTATTATCGGATTTCAATTTTCGTAGCAATCGGAGTTGTCGTTAGACCCTGGCAGCTCAAAACGCATATAAACTATTTTAATCGATTTAATTTAAAATTGATTGTTTACTTCCGTAACTTGTGCATATTATCAAATTAGCTTTTGAAACATGTTCCATCGTGTTTGGAATATGGGTAAAACCTTATAAACGCATGTCGGTATGTCTGATTTGGGGTTTGAGATTTCGCGTTATGCGTAATGACATATTTTGAAAATTTAATAATATTAAAAATATAAAGGTTAAATCACAAGCCACCCTATATCGTACGCGAGCCACCCTAGACCTGAATTGCGTCGACCTAGCTATCTCCTTTCCTTTTATTAAGCCGTGTACTTCGAATAATCTTCAGAGAAAAAAGAGATGGAACTGATAAATCATGGCCGAACTCTCTCTTCTCTCCATTCCTCTTCTCGTTTGAAATCCAAAACAATCTTTCATTTTCCATTTGTAACTCACACTTCCATTCCCTAGCCTAAATCGCAATTTACAATTGTTGAAGAAAAAAAATGAAAACGAGTTCGACAAAGAGGCGCGGTCGTGAGAGAAAGGGGGACCGAGGGAAAATTTGCGAGCTCGTTTTCGAGCCACCATGAATCGCAGCGCGGATTGATGGAGGATGGGATGTCGCGCAGAGGATAGCGCGATAGCTCTTGGAGGTAGGCGCGTGGATTTCGCCGCGAAGCTTGAAGTAGGGCTCGTTAGGGTTTTGGAGCCGCTTAGGGTAGGTTCGCGAGGCCGGGCAGTGGAGGTGGGTTTCGGCAATGGTGGTGATGGCGAATCACGGTGAGAGGTGCGCACGTGATGGAGGAAAGCGATGGAGATGGCGATTGCTTTCATTGCCATAGAGGCGTTGTTCTTAGGGCAGCACGCGAATCTAAGCAAAGGAATTCGCGGCTTCTTCGCTGTCGACAGCTTTTTAGGTGAGTAACTTCTTGTTCCTTATTCCTTCTTGGATTTGAAATTTAAAATGTTTAACTATGGAAATTTATTTAAAATTTAAGTTACTGGTTAAAAAATAATAATTATTTGTTTATGTTAAATCATTTGTTAAAATAAGGACTATTAAAAATAAAATCACTAGTTAATTTGAATTATCAAAGGAAAATTTAATTTCTCGTTTGTTCGAATATTAATAAACCGAAAATGTTTATTCAAGGTCAAAATTGGGAAGAAACAAACCGAAATGGAAGTGGACTGCAAACAAATCAAAAGTGAGTAAATCTCACTCTGTTGAATTTTGATTTAAATTTAGTGGTTGAATTTAAATAATTGGTTGAATGATTAAATTGATTGGATGTGCACTGATGATGATGTGACTTTAGTTTTGGTTGATTCTCGAGTTAATTGTGGTTTGACTCGAAGTATTTGGGTTTAAGTTTTTTAAAACTTAAATCATAAATAAGAAAATGTTTTATTTTAAAGTTAATAAGGGCTTAATGATTTGTGATTCATTAAGTTAGTAGGGTAATGAAAATGAATAATTAATTAATTCAATTAATTAATGATTTGGGTTAATTAATTTAGTAATTAAGGGTTTGAATTAATTAATTAAGGATTAAGTTAATTAATGAAGTTTAATTAATTCAAAATAATCATTAGATGGTTGGATAAATAATTACTTAATGAAATTAATAAAATATAATTACTTTGTGTAATTAATCAAGAGATTAATTAAGATGATTAATTAAGGAGAAATTGATTTATTTAATGAAGTAAATAAATGGATAGTTAATTACAGGTTGAGAAAAATCAAGAATGATTAATATTTGCGGTTAAATTAATGATTAATTATTTAATGTAATTAATTTAGATTAGGATAAATTGAAATATAATTGGAAATCGTAAATTTATATAATTAATGACGTAATTAAAGATTGATTAATTAAGATGGATTAAATCAGTAATAAGTGACTTATGAGAAGTTAATTAATGTAAGTAATTAAGGATTAATGTAATTAAAATAGTTAATTAATTCATGAAGTAATTAAAGATTAATTATTGATTGTAGTTAAGAATAATTAACATTGTGAAATTAATTAAAGTTAATTACTTGAATGTAATTGAAGGATAATTAATCCAGGGTGATTAATTAAGATGAATAATGAAGGGATGATTGATTGATTAATTTGAAATCAATTAATGTTGAATGAAGAAATCTAAGCGATTGAGATTAGTAAATCAATCAGGGTTAACTAAATTAAATTTGTATGTGATTAAGTTTTGCTTATGGATGACTGAATGGCATTGAATGCTTTGAATGAGTTGATATCTCTGATATGAAATGTTGTGTATTTCATTTGGGCAACTTGGGTTAGCATGACATGAGACTCGACGAGACTGGGTTCGGGTGTCAGGAAATACCCGAAACCACTTCGATTTTTTTTATAAATTGATATGTGAAATCTATAGGTTGGAGTGAAGTGATTTAAAGGAATTGGGCTATTTTAAATCAAAATTTTGGTACTTAGAAAACTTATGTGTAAAATAAATTATGTCTATAACAAATTGTGACTTTGAAAATTGATTTGAGTTACCCCGGGTTCTATAAGAGTCGAATGCTTTGTATTCCATGTTGGATGAGTTACTCACGCTGGTTTCAAGCCTGACCCGGGTGTTACTTTGGTGTAATGATCGGGTCAGACTGAGTATTACAGATTTTCAGGTAAGGACGTTCTGGAGCTCAGGAGGCGAGCTGGATGGCAGAAACGTATAGAGTATTTCCGTTGTACTATATTATTGTAAATCTGAGACATGTTGATTTGTATATGTCCAGTGTTTGAGTATATGTGTAACTCTGATGTATTAAAAATGCAATCGACAGAATATTATTCCTTTGTAAACTGCTATTATTTATTATTATATTTTATCCGCTGCGAATGTGAGATGTTGGTATTTCTGATCTTCTTCTTCTATCTCTTTCTTCTTTTTCATAACTCTCTAGAATTTTCGGGATCGGAAATTTCGGGTCGTTACACGTTGCCTCAGGTTGACTGCTAAGTTGAAGAAGGGATTTTGGGCTAAAGCCTAATCTATGGTGGCTAATCTCATAAACCGCATACCCTCTGCTTCCATAGATATGAAAATTCCTGAAAAATTATGAAAGAGGGAGCCTGTTGGCTATTCATTCTCAAAGTGTTTGGATGTCCAGCTTATTTACACGAGAGCAGAGGAACGCTGGTGCCTAGAGCTAGCAAGTATATCCTTCTAGGTTATAGAAAAGGAGTGAAGGGATATAGGTTGTGATGTCCTATCGGCAAGAAGATTATAATCAGTAGACATGTGACTTTTGATTAGAATGCTATGTTGAAGGTGGAGTCTTCCTGTGATGCCCCACCTCTATTCCCACGCTAGCCATGGATACTACGGGGTAATGCCGTCGACTAACGTGGAGAATAAGGCTATTTAGGAGCCACCATCTATAGCCTTGCTCTAACTATCTATTGAATACATCGAAAATTGTCATACAAGCAGATCGACATATCCAATGAACACTTAAAACAAAACCATAGATGGCTGGAGGATCTATCAGAACAGAATATAACAACTCAAATGTAATATACATCACAGAACAGTAGATCATCATATACACATATACAGATACCTAACAGAGTATACAAACTAATACATGTCAAAGTGGTATAGCAAACCATAATATACAGACGAGTCAAAAGAATACATATTAGAGTTACATAAAAAAGGACTATACAAAAAGCTTTAACAAAAAGGAGCAAGCAGGATAGTCCATGCGGAAGCAAAATAGGCTAAGTCCAAATGCACCTAACCTGAAACATCTCGGTCTGACCCGAGTATAAATACACGGGTCAGCCTAGCTAAACAAATCAGTTAGAAAACTGAACAACAATAAACCTGCAAGGTCATAAAGTATAACAAATATCTCTAATAGAGATACAACAATCATCTAACAACAGATGAATCATAACAAGACAAGCCTCATATCATCGGCAACACAAATGAACAAAGGATATGAATATCCCAAAACAAGCCAAAAAGTCAATAAAAAAATACCAATGAAGGTAACACAAGTTCCACAAGGTAATCGCTATATTGTGCGGCTTGAAAAGACCAACATCGAAGGGCGATACATAGGGAATATACATATCAATGAAACATCAGAAAATTGCACATGCTCAGTACTGTATAAACAAGGATCCATGAGCCCGAAGACTCCAAACCCAATATCACTCGAGCGGTGACGAATGACCAACACCAAAAGCGATACTATAGGGCAACAAACCCGAAAGCACAAACCCGAAGGCAACATATCGAAGGAAACATACCTGAAGGCAATAAACCAGAAGGAGACAGTTCGAAGACACTATCCCAAAGGCAACAAACCGTAGTGATGAAGGTCTGGAGGCCCAGTACTGGACACTACTAACTGGCAGAATGTGTCACAACTCTCAAAAAGGAACCCGAAAAGTATTAAAGTGAGTCCCATAACCACCCAATCACACTAAACGATTTACTATTCGATAGTCAATCTCACACTCAAAGCAGTACAAAGTTTACCTCATCTCATTGGTAAACCAGACCAAAGGTCAAAAAAGTCAATCGAATAGGTCGGGGATTAATTGGGAAGATAAACGCACGGATTCATGGTTGTGTTTTACCTAACCATTTAATCTCCTTTCCACTTCGCTCGAAGTGCGGAATTGTGTGTGTGTTTTAAATAGGATTTATAAATTAGACAAGTGAGCTTTTAATACGATTGGAAGAGATCATTTTATAAAACTCGTGAATGTAATTAAAAAGGAATCATCAAAGTCAAAAATGCAATAACAACTAATTGGAACCAACAAGAATTGATAAAAATTGGAAGTTCAAACCTTAAAAAGGCAAATTGGGCAAAAACAGCAGATTCAGTTGACTGGAACAGGATTTTCAGTTGACTGAATGATATCTGGAAACTTTCTATTTCCAGGTTTAGTCGACTGACTCAGAGTTTTCAGTCGACTGAAACATACCTGGAAACTTTCTGTTTCCAGGTTCAGTCGACTGACTCAGAGTTTTCAGTCGACTGAATCATACCTAGAAACACACGGGTTCCAGGTTCAGTCGACTGACTCAGAGTTTTTAGTCGACTGAACTGAAAAAATTCAGTATTTTCAGCCTAACCCCCAAGGGCATAATTCCAACAAATCGCAATCGGACGAGCGCGGACGCTAGGGGTTTACGCCAATCGGCAACCCTGCCCTATTAGCTCTTCGATGCATCACCAAAAACATGATCAAACAACAAGGCTCCGATTTTTAGAGTTTTAACTTCGAAACTCCAAAATTTGCAACATTCATAAAACCAATCCAAACCCAAAAGCAATTGCACATGAATAAATGTTAGGAATTCATGCCTAACAACATAAATGTATATTGGCATAGATGTGAGATAAAATCTCACCCTTTTTAACTCATAAACAAAGATGGGAAGCCCAATTGGAAAGGAAAGACCGACCACTCTCCACTTCAACTATACTAACTTCAATCTAAGATCAAAACAATTATTTCCTAAGTTAGGTTTAGGAAATTTTCTGAAATTGAAGAGGAAAAGAGTTGGAGAAGATGAAGAGGAGGCTTACCAATAGCTTCTCTTTGATTTTGGAGCAAGAATTCAAGTTTTCAAAGTAAACTAGGGCTTGGAATTTCTAATTCCTCTTCCTTTCCCCCATTTTCAGTTTTAGCTAGAGTTTAGGAAGTGAAAATGAGTGAACGTGGAAGAGAGGGACTGAGTTAGGGTATTAAGCTAGCAAGTGGGCTGAACCCAAACCCAAAACCCAATAGAAAACGTAGCAAAATTCGACTTACTCCAAACATATCAAAGTTTATACTTAAAAAGATCGCAAACGCCATTTTGGACTAAATAGAGGTGGTTTCGAGCCCCAATTCGGCCGTTTGCAAAAAGTAGCTTTTCGGACACAAAAATTCGACTAACGATGCTATATTTAAATAAAACATTTAAATATACAATCGTTTAATATGCGGGTTGTTACAGATCTCCCCTTCTTACAAAATTGCGTCCTCGCAATTCCCAGAGACGATATTTGTAACAACTACATACATACATCATCCCAAAAAGAAAAGGAAATAAGCTTGAGACGAAAAGATATTCTTACCATTTCCAAGCCAAGATAGAAAACCCGGATAAGATCGCTCGATAAACTCTTTGGTTTTCCAAGTACAGTCATTGGGGTGAGCGGACCATTGAACTTTAACGAGCGGCACGTCCTTGTTTCGAAGGTGTTGCAACTCCGTGTCAAGTACGCGAATAGGCTGCTGTATGATAGATAAGTCCGGTGAGATCTCAAGTTCTTGCAAATCAGGAGAATCGATAACAGAATCGGACTCTCAAAGACACTTCCGAAGTTGAGAGACGTGAAATACGTCATGAATGCCAGATAAATGAGCTGGAAGTGAACCCTATAAGCTACAGGGCGGATACGTTTAGTAATAGAAAATGGTCCTATAAAGCGAGGAACCAATTTTCCAGTCGTACTAAAGCGCATCACCCCTTTCAAAGGAGAAACACGAATAAAAACAAGATCACCATCTGAGAATTCGAGAGGCTTACTACGGTTGTTCGTGTAGGATTTCTAGCGGCTCTGTGCCTCTTTCATTCTCAAACGAATAAGATCAATCTTCTCATAAGAGTCACGAACAAAATCCGGGCTAAGAATAAGCTTCTCCTCATATTCCAACCAACAAGAAGGTGATCGACATGGCCTTCCATATAAAGCTTCGAAAGGAGCCATACCGATACTAGAATGAAAACTATTATTGTAGGAGAACTCTACAAGAGGTAGGTGATTCTTCCAACTACCACCAAAATCAAAAATACAGATACGGAGTTGATCTTCCAAAATAAGATTCAACCGTTCAGTCTGTCCGTCAGACTGCAGATGATAAGCTGTGCTAAAATTAAGCCTTGTTCCCAAAGCTTGCTGAAGACTCTGCCAAAAATGACTCATGAATAAAGGATCATAGTCACTCACAATAGAACTAGGAACACCACGAAGTCTCACGATTTCCTTGATATATAACTTAGCCAAATGCGAAGCAGTCCTATTAGACTTAATAGGAACAAAATGAGCAGATTTAGTGAGGGATCAACGATAACCCAGATGCTAGAATGGCCTGATCTCGAACGAGGAAGGCTGTCAACGAAATCCATAGAAATCTGATCCCATTTCCACAATGGAATTTCTAGAGGCTGAAGAAGAACCCAAGGACGCTGATGTTCAACCTTAATTCACTGACAAGTTATGCAATTACTCACATAACCCGCCACATCGCGCTTCATGCGTACCCAATAATAAAGACAACGCATATCGGCATACATCTTACTACTACCAGGATGGATAGTATACTTAGAACGGTGACATTCATCAAGAATGTCATGCCTAAGTGCAAAATCAGAAGGTACAAAAAGACGGTTCTTCATACGAAGACACCCATGAGAATCAATGCTAAAATCCCGCAATGCCTCATCATGGGATCCGAGCTCATAAAGCTGAATAAGATGCAACAAATCAGGATCACACCGCTGAGCATCGGCAATACGATCCAATAAAATGGGTCGAGCTCCCAAACTAAATAATAGAGTAGGAGAATCAAAAGATGAACCTCTATCACGAATTTCACAAAAACATAGAGTCTCAAGAATGTTCCATTCGGCAAACATCATAGAAACACAGTCGAATGTTTGCGACTAAGCGCATCAGCAACACGATTACCCTTTCCAAGGGTATATTGGATATCAAAGTCACAGGAGGCGATAAACTCGAGCCAACGCTGTTGCCTCATATTGAGTTCCTTCTGAGTAAACAAATACTTCAAGGATTTATGATCGGTATAGAGAATGAAGCACTCGCCTAATAAATAGTGTCACCAAATCTTCAAGGCGAAGACAATGGCGGCTAACTCAAGATCATGAGTGGCGTAGAGAACTTCATTCGGACGTAGTTGCCTAGAAGCATAAGCAACTACCCGATCCTTCTGCATAAGAACAACACCGAGACCACTACCACAAGCATCGATGTAAACAACAAGATCATGATTCCCTTCGAGAACCACTAAAATAGGAGCATTAGTGAGAAGTTCCTTTAATGTCAGGAAGGAAGCTTCACACTTGTCAGACCAATTATAACGAATGACATTTCGAGTAAGGCTGGTGAGAGGAAGCACAACACGGGAAAAATCTTTAATGAACCGACGGCAATACCCCGCCAATCCAAGGAAACTACGAATCTCATGTACATTCTCAGGCCTTTTCCAATTCTGGATGGCTTCGATCTTTGAGGGAACGACTGAAATGCCGTCGGAAGATACAACATGGCCTAAGAACTTAATCCTATTCTCCCAAAAATGGCACTTGGAGAATTTGGCTCTAAGCTGATGATGACGGAGAGTACTCAAGACAATTCTCAAGTGATTAGCATGCTCGGCTTCAGACTTAGAATAAATAAGGATATCATTAATGAACACAAGGACGAACTTATCGAGATATTCCTGGAATACTCGATTCATGAGATCAACAAAGAAAGCAGGAGCGTTTGTCAAAACCGAATGGCATAACGAGCCACTCAAAAGAACCATAACGAGTGCAGAAAGCGGTAAGATGTATGCTATCCTCCGCGACTCGTAACTAATGAAAACCTATGGCAAGGTCGAGCCGAGAAAAGACTTTAGCACCACTCAATAAATAGAACATATCATCGATCCTAGGCAATGGATACCTATTCTTGAAGGTTCACTCGCTAAGCTTGCCAATAGTCAATGCAAAGCCTAAGAGTTCCATCGGACTTCTTCACGAAGACGACCGCGGATCCCCACGGAGAAAAACTGGACTAAATCAACTACTTGGACTCAAGCTCTAAAAGCTGCTTCTTGAGTTCCTCATTTTCTTTTGTAGACATCCTCGTGGGAGGATGACTAACTGGCTGCGCGCCTGGAATGAGATCAATGCGGAACTCAGTTGCCCGCTTAGGTGGCAAACCCGAAACAGGCTAAAAAACATCAGAAAAGTCGCAAGCAATAGGAATACAAGATATATCATCATCATCTCGAGAATCAAGAAAATATAAAGCCATTTCGGAATTATTCACATCCCAAGGACAAGTGATAGATGAGTAAATGAATCTGGATGTCGAAGATATAAAATCCTCTCAAAACAAATAATCCCGGCATTGTATCTCACTAGCCAGTCCATTCCCAAAATCATATCAAATCCCAGACAAGAAATAACGTGCAGATTCGCACGAAAGGAAAAGTCACATAAAACAATCTCAATATCATCACAAAGCATGCTAAGGGTCGCGGATCCTCCAATTGGATTTGTAATCTTCAATGAAGTAACCATACAAGAAACATCCAAAGATAAATCATCGACGAGCTTCTTCGATACGAAATAATGTGAAGCACCCGTATCGAAAAGAACTCGTATACTATGACCGTGAAATAAAATAGAGCCTTTCAAAATAGATGGAGATATACCTTTGGGCTGAGAAGGACCTTCAGAAGCCTTGGCAGCATTAAGCTTGCCGGATTTGGCACTAGCTGGAATAATAAGGAAAGTGGAAACATGATGACCTTCCTTCTTGCAGTAGCAGAAGAGAGGCTTAGGACAAGCTCGAATCATATGATCAAGATAACCACAATTGAAACACTTCCGAATGGAAGGTGTTCCGGAAGGCGGAGTCTGAGAATTAGAACCACCAGTCTTCTTCTTCTTAGAAGGAAAAGACTTGGACTTCTGAAATGGAAACTGCTTCTTGTTGGGGTTTTTGGAACCCTCAACATCATCACCACTATCACACTCCTTCTCAATAGCTTCGAGATGAAATGCCGAATCAACCAACTCCTCAAAAGAGAGCTTAAGCTAGAGCAACAAAGACTTCTTAAGATATTTCTTAAGACCGGAGACAAACTTCAGATTCTTCTTATAAGAAGTCCTAATGAATTCAAGACCATACTTTGATAAAGCCTCGAATGATGTAACATACTCAAAAATAGAAGATTTCCCTTGCTTCAACTCAAGGAAGCGAGGGGTCAATAGAACTTTTTCAGATTCAGGAACGAACTTGAGTTCGAATCGTCCCCGAAACTGAGTCCAAGAAAGAGTAGATTCATCAATTTCGGCTATAAGAAGCTCATACCAATCAAGGGCACGCTCTTGTAATAAGCTAGAAGTTACAAGAACTCTATCATGATCAGAAAGATCCATATGAGAGAAGATACGCTCGCACATGCGAAGACAAGCTTGCACTTCAAGAACAAACTTGGACCCTTTAAATGGCTTACCTCCAAGATGAGAAAAATCACTGCACAGGCATGCAAAGGCAGACTTGCGAGGTGGAGATACTCGAGTAGAAGTTGGAGGCTGAATGCTCCTAAACAACTCCAAAGACTGATCGACAGACATATAAACGCCATCCGGATGTGAGCCACTGGATTGCCCAGCACCCGAGCGTCGTCCCCTACCTCTTCCAGCCATACGCTGGAAGTTAAGATGAGAACAAGATTATTCACAAGGTAGATATCACCAATCCAAATATGGAATACTACGGAACAAAATGCATTCCTAGACGTATTCCTAATTTCTATCTACCACCAAAGGAAAAGAAGGATTAGAGGTAAGATGATTGAAAGATTTGTATCACTTATTACACTTTGATGTATCGTAATATGTGCTTCTATTCTGTGTTTATCATATTTTGTCCTGAACCTCGCTCTGATACCAAGTTGTGACGCCCCACCTCAATACCCACGCTAGCCAAGGACACTATGGGGTAATGCCGTCGACAAACGCAGAGAATAAGGCAGTTTAGGAGCGACCATCTATAGCCTTGCTCTAACTATCTATTGAATACATCGACAATTGTCATACAAGCAAATCGACATATCCAATGAATACTTAAAACAAAACCACAGGTGATTGGAGGATCTATCAGAACAGAATATAACAACTCAAATGTAATATACATCACTGAACAGTAGATCATCATAGACACATATACAGATACATAACAGAGTATACAAACTAATACATGTCAAGTGGTATAGCAAATCACAATATATAGACGAGTCAAAAGAATACATATCATAGTTACAACAAAAAGGACTGCATAAAAAGCTTTAATAAAAAGGAGCAAGCAGGATAGTCCACGCGGAAGCAAAGTAGGCTAAGTCCAAATGCACCTAACCTGAAACATCTCGGTCTGCCACGAGTATAAATACACGGGTCAGTCTAGCTCAACAAATCAGTTAGAAAACTGAACAACAATAAACCTGCTAGGTCATAAAGTATAACAAATATCTCTTAAAGAGATATAACAATCATCTAACAAAAGATGAATCATAACAAGACAAGCCTCATATGATAAGCAACACAAATGAACAAAGGATATGAATATCCCAAAAAAGCCAAAAAGCCAATAACAAATACCAATGAAGGTAACACAAGTTCCACAAGATGATCGCTATATTTTGCGGCTTGAAAAGACCAACACCGAAGGGCGATACCTAGGGAATATACATATTAATGAAACATCAGAAACTTGTGTGTGCTCAGTACTGTATAAACAAGGATCCATGAGCCCGAAGACTCCAAACCCAATATCACTCGAGCGGTGACGAATGACCAACTCCAAAAGCGATACTATAGGGCAACAAACCCGAAGGCATAAACCCGAAGGTACAAACCCGAAGGCAACATACCCGAAGGCAACAAACTTGAAGGAGATAGTCCGAAGACACTATCCCAAAGGCAACAAACCGTAGTGGTGAAGGTCCGGAAGCCCAGTACTGGACACCACTAACTGGAAGAATGTGTCACAGCTCTCGAAAAGGAACCCAAAAAGTATTAATGTGAGTCTCTTAACCACCCTTTCGCACTAAACGGTTTACTATCCGATAGTAAATCTCACACTCAAAGCAGTACAAAGTTTACCTCATCTCATTGGTAAACCAGACCAAAGGTCAAAACAGTCAATCGAATAGGTCGGGGATTAATTGGGAAGATAAACGCACGGCTTCATGGTCTGTGTTTTACCTAACCATTTAATCTCCTTTCCACTTCGCTCAAAGTGCGGAATTGTGTGTGTGTTTTAAATAGGATTTATAAATTAGAGAAGTGAGCTTTTAATACGATTGGAAGAGATCATTTTGTAAAACTCGTGAATGAAATCAAAAAGGAATCATCAAAGTCAAAAATGCAATAACAACTAATTCGAATCAACAAGAATTGATCAAAATTGGAAGTTCAAACCCAAAAAGGCAAATTGGGCAAAAAAGCAGATTCAGTTGACTGGAACAGGATTTTCAGTTGACTGAATCATATCTGGAAACTTTCTGTTTCCAGGTTCAGTCGACTGACTCGGAGTTTTCAGTCGACTGAATCATACCTGGAAACTTTCTGTTTCTAGGTTCAGTCGACTGACTCAGAGTTTTCAGTCGACTGAATCATACCTGGAGACACACGGTTTCCAGGTTCAGTCGACTGACTCAGAGTTTTCAGTCGACTAAACTAGAAAAATTCAGTATTCTCAGCCTATCCCCCAAGGGCAAAATTCCAACAAATCGCAATCGGACGAGCACGGACGCTAGGGGTTTACACCAATCGCAACCCGGCCCTATTAGCTCTTCGATGCATCACCAAAAATATGATCAAACAACAAGGCTATGATTTTTAGGGTTTTAACTTCAAAACTCCAAAATTTACAACATTCATAAAACCAATCTAAACCCAAAAGAAATTGCATATGAATAAATGTTAGGAATTCATACCTAACAACATAAATGGATATTGGCATAGATGTGAGATAAAATCTCACCCTTTTTAACTCAAAAACAAAGATGGGAAGCCCAATTGCAAAGAAAAGACCAACCACTCTCCACTTCAATTCTACTAACTTCAATCTAAGATCAAAACAAGTGTTTCCTAAGTTAGGCTTAGGAAACTTTCTGAAATTGAAGAGGAAAAGTGTTGGAGAAGATGAAGAGGAGGCTTACCAATAGCTTCTCTTTGATTTTGGAGCAAGAATTTAAGTTTGCAAAGTAAACTAGGGCTTGGAATTTCTAATTCCTCTTCCTTTGCCCCGTTTTCAGTTTTAGCTAGAGTTTAGGAAATGAAAATGAGTGAATGGGAAGAGAGGGACTGAGTTAGAGTATTAAGCTAGCAAGTGGGCTGAACCCAAACCAAAAACCTAATAGAAAAAGTAGCAAAATTCGACTTACTCCAAACATATCAAAGTTTATACTTAAAAAGATCGCAAACGCCATTTTGGACTCAATGGAGGTGGTTTTGAGCCCCAATTCGGCCGTTTGCAAAAAGTAGCTTTTCGGACCCAAAAATTCGACTAACGACGCTATATTTAAATAAAACATTTAAATATACAATCCTTAAATATGCAGGTTGTTACACTTCCTCGTCCGATGACAATGTGAGGACAAATTCTAAATAACAAACAAAAGGCAAATCATCTTCAGGTTCTTTTCCATAGAGGTTTAGATGGTATTTCCGATGGCACCATAGTTGATGAGGATAATATCGATGTTAGTACAGAGGATCCAGCTCAAGGTAGAGCTCGTTTAGAGACTATGCCCATAGAAGGAAGCCTAAGTAGCTTGATGAGTTTATTGGATTGAGCAACAAAGACAATGACTTCAATGATATGGCAACATATGCATTGAATGTTGTCCATAATGAGCCCAATGATTATAGAGAAGCTATTACGTCAGTTGACAGTTCCCGTCGGTCAGTTGCTATAGAGGTGGAGATTGAATCTTTGTTGAAAAATTATACTTGGATTTGGTGTCTCTTGCCACCAACAAGAGAGCTATTGGATGTAAATGAATCTACAGAGTGAAAGACGACAGCAATGGAGATGTTAGATATAAAGTAGGGTTAGTAGCAAAAGGGTATGTTCAGAAGAAATGGGTATAGTATTATGATATTTTTACTCCAGTTGTTAGGAATACTTCCATTCATATTCTCTTAGCATTAGTTGCTAATTATGATATGGAACTTAAGCAACTAGATGTTAAAATTTCATTTTTGCATGGTGATCTAGATGAGGAGATTTATTTAAAGCAATTGGAAGGGTTCATTGATAGTACCAGTCTAGATTATATTTGTAAACTTAACAAATCTCTATATGGACTAAAACAGTCACCTAGACTATGGTATAAGAAATTTGACAAGTAGATGCTTTCAAAGTGGTATTCTAGAAGCATCAATGACCAGTTATTTCAGGAGGTGTAATAGAGATATGATATATCTATCATATCTCTATTGTTATATGTTGATGATATGTTGATTGCATCTCGAAGTATGGTCAGAATTAAGGAGTTGAAAGCGAAGCTCAACAAGGAGTTTGATATGAAGGATTTGAAAAAATCACAAAGAATTTTTGGAATGGAGATGTTCAAAGATAGGAAGTAGAGAGAGTTGAGACTCACTCAGGCGTAGTACATCGAGAAGGTCCTTGCTTGATTCAGTATGGAGAAAGCTAAATCTGTTGGCACTCCATTAGGCTCTCATTTTAAGTTGTCGAAAGACTTATCTCCTTCATCGGATGAAGACAAGAGGTATATGGTTGATATACCTTATTCTAGTGCTGTTGGTAGTCTCATGCATGTATGGTATGCACGAGAGCAAATTTGGCACATCCAATGGGTGTTGTGAGTCGATATATGTCTAGCCTAGGCAAAAAACATTGGCAAGCAATGAAGTGGATTTTTAGATATCTTCGACGCATTTATTCAGTTGGCTTGATGAATGGTGGAGTAGATGGTGATATCTTTATTTCAGGCTACCATGATTCAGATTATGCTAGTGATAGAGTCGAGCAGAAGTCGGTGTCGAGCTATGTGTTTACACTTATCATAGGCTTAATTTCGTAGAGTTAGAAGCTGCAATCTACAGTAGCTTTGTCGACTACCGAGACTGAGTTGATATCGATTGTGGAACTGACTAAGGGGGAATTGTATTTACTTTAGTTTTTGGATGATATTTCGATGGCGCAACGGACAGTAGATCTATTTTAGACGGTCGGAGCGAAATCATCTTGTAGATAATCAAGCCTATAGTTCTCGGACGAAGCACGTTGATGTCGGATTCTATCTTATGCTGGAGGAAGAACAAAGTAAGATCAAGTGGTGTTGGTGAATACTATGGATAATTCTTCATATATGACGACGAAGTCACATCCTAAAGCTAAGTTTGAATATTTCTCAAACTTAATTAGTTTGTATATGGCTACTAAGCGCCATGGGGCTGACCCAACAACTAGTAGTCACTAGTTGATTCGAAATAAATTGAGATGCAGTAATATTGTATCGAGGTGGAGTGTTGAAAATAAGCGATACAATATTATACTCATTTTGATGAGATAATGTGGGTTGCGATGAAGAAGACAGTTTGCGAAAAGGAGTTCATATGTGAAAGTTACAACCAAATTAGTGTTTTGAAATAAGTAAATAAATTTATTTATTTCAAAAGTTGTTGCAGCCTACAAAGTCAAAGCTAATATTCAAAAATATCAAAAGCTTGTGATGTGGAGATATATTAGATATGGTAATACAATCAACATAAAAAAAACCCACGTATTTTGCTTTGAAGAAGTATGTATATCTTAAATATATGCTCCATCAACACTTATAAATAAAGTCAGTGGAATCTCAACCATTTTAATCATCAAATATTATCTCTTCTAGTATTTTTTAACAGAGATTATAGTTTTGTTTGCTCCATTTCATTAGCTGTAATTGTATAATAAGAAAATCTTTTGTACTCTCTTCAAAATATAGTGAGTTGTTGGGTCCGTGAATGTAGGTCAATTAGACCGAAGCACGTTAAGTTTTATCATCTTCCTTTATTTTATGTTTTGTTTATTTATTATTGAGTAGTAAATAATTGTTATTGGATTGAGAGGTGTTCAGTTGAAAAATCTTGATCTTGGCGTTAGATTATTCCGCATTAGTGAAAAAAATGAATTTTTTCTCTACAAATATCACATATGTCAATCCTTGCACGTTTGAGTGCTCATTCTAGAACCTAGTAATTCCAAATCGGATCATATTACGGAGATCGTTGTTCCAAATCTTCCAAATCCAAGGAAGTATACAACTGATCTTGCACAAACCATGTTTCATACTAATCCTAACTTCCAACTATCACCTAATTGGAAATCTATCAACATCAGACTCATCTCGATCACTTAGATTGTAATACCCCGTATTTGGGACTTCAAACTTGAATATTTTTGATTTATTTAAATATTTGGATTTGAATTTATGTTATAATAAATTATCCGTTCCAAATTTTGTTTTGATTTTCAATGACGTATTTTTAATTAAAGTTTTAGAATTTTTCCATAATTTTTAATTTGGAAAATAATTGAGTTTTCGCTTGACGCTTTTTGCGGCAAACGTCAGTGCTTTTGAAACTTCACATAATAAGTTAACTTGTCTATTTTATTGTTGTTTTGTGATCGTGTCACATTATTGTGCGCGGTCATATTTTTATTATTATCATTCATGGTCTATACGCGAATCTGATATTGTGTAGAGTCGTACTCCAAAATTTACTTTTTCAAAACAAATAAAATATACACTGCACACAAATTGGTTATTGTAAGGTAAAAACTCATCTGTGTTTACGTGAGGTGTGGTCTTATAAGATGCCTTTGTTTTGAAGATTATTTAAACTTTAAGAGTCCATTTAATTGTGTTTCTAACGTTGGTTTTACCAAACTAACCCGGGCGTTGTTTTTCTATAATACTCGGGTCGGACAGAGCATATTTCCAGGTTTAGTTGGATATTTTTGGAGCTTTAGGAGACGAGCTGGAGGCCTAGAGATATATTCACATACATGGTTAATTTTCCGTTGCATTCATGGTTGTGTTTGTCAACAATTGCAAGGATATGTTGTTATAACCGTCCGGACTAAAATATGTTAGTATACTCTGATTTATGTTTGTATATACATATATTACAGTTTTGTTTTTGTGTAAAGATTTGTTATATATTATAGATTATTCGTTCCCTTATAAGATTCTGCGTTGTTTAGTTTCTTCTTGTCTTCTTTCTTCTTTCTTTTCCTTAACCATCTACCCCTCCGTTCAATTTGGGTTGGACATGTATGGTTTATTTCAGCTTAAACTGTAAGGAAAAGTAGGTCGTTACAGTTGGTATCAGAGCCAGGTTGAGCGAAAACCTAGGCTTTATTGGGGTTAACTCATTTGGAATATGGTAAGTGAGACCCTAAGATGAGTATAAGAGTATATATATAAGATAGCGTATTTGTTAGTGATATAAAAATGTTTTATATTATGTTGTTTAATCTTTTTAGTGGCTTAAGAATTCCGGTCGATGCGTTTGGCCAACGTTGTCGATGGGGATTTCCTAAGCACTCGAACAAGGCCAACCAATATAGTATTGTTTTAAATTCTGGTAAATGAAATAATTTTATCAAAGATTATATTTTATATATAAAAGGATAAATTTTCAAAAATTTAATATTGTTGTTCTACTTGGTTGATAGGAAATGATAATATTCCATCATTATCTTCTAGAATTTGATTAGTCATGCTCGCCCATTTCTAAGCATTGACAATTATCGATTGATCTATCTTGAATCTTCTCTTTTTGAAACTTGGGTTGGGTAGATAGGAATTTTGGAAACAATGAAACGAATACGTTGTGAATTAAGTTTCACAATCTAAATATAAGGCGTTTGTTGATAACGTTGAGTCACATTAGATTTCTAAAGGTTGTTTATTTAAAATAGAAATTTGAATATTTTGGGATGAATATTCTAGAAAATAAAGGTTGATTTGATAAAAATTAAATTTAAATAAATGTTTTTTTATTCAAATAATATTGGAATATTTCAAAATATATGTTTTGGAAATAATTGAATATAAAAGTTGGTTATTTTAAATTGGGGGTTTATTAAAGAATATATTAAAGGGAAACTTAAATATTTCCCAAATAATACTTGAATAACGATTCGTATAAAGCTATAATATTTTCACAATAAAAATATTTGAGAATGATTTCTTTTAAAAGAAATATTTTATAAATTTGATTTATTAAAATATGTCTTATAAATAAAAAGAATTCGAAAGTTTAAATCTCATTGATTTTGGAAAAATGATTTTCAAGGTTTTCAAAGGATTTTCAAAAGGGATATAAGCACTAAACTCGCTTCAGTCATTGGAAAATAATTCTGACGACGATTACAACGTCGTCGGTGTTCATTTTCGAGTTTATAAGTGGGCAAATTTCTACCATTAGGATTTTACTATATAATTGTTTTAGTAAAAACAAATTGTGATTTGATTCCAAAAATATGATTTGATTTACTATAAAGTAAATGGGTATATTACAATATTTCAAATGATATGTGGAAAAGAAATAATAATTTTATTTAAGACAGTTTTAGAGTATAAATGATGTTGAAAATGGTAATAATAGTTTACATAAAAATATATTTAAGTATAAATATCTTTGAACATGAAATTGATAGAAAAATGGGTATTCCTTTTGATTTGGTTTGGAGAACAAGTCTCATTTGTTTTGTGATGATCAGAATAATATTCTAAGTAACGATCGAGTGTTTGCTTAAGCTAACGGTATTGTGCACTTAGTAAATTATTCTCTTTGCCATTGTACGATTAGAACGAGTTCGAATCCGAGCGAATCCAAAGAAAAATTGGAATTGGATATTTTTTTTTAAATATTTCATTAGAAATATATTTATGATATTGTTTCAAAATGGGTTTGAAAGAAAGGAAGTGGTTTTAAGTTAACTAGTTCGAGTGGCTCAAAAATAACTAAAATGGGCATGAGATACGTTTGGATGGTAAATGTTTCTCTTGAGTATTATCCTCATAGTAAGGAATATATAATACTGTTTGGCAGTACCTAGTTCCTTGGTATAATTTTAGGGTTACTTGGGCTATATATATATATTTGTTATGTATTAAAAAATATATAATATCATTTCAAAAGTTTTCGAAATAATCCAAGTATTTGACCCTTAAGTTTCCAAAGTATATCGTGTCATTTCAAAAAGTGTTTTGAATGGAAACCCGGGTGTTAAAAATTTGTTAAGTGAATTAAAAATAAAATTTTCAATTTAATAGTTGTGTATACCGTTGTAATGTGGTAGAGCGTTTTATAAGTTTTACAAATCCAATGGAGTAGTATGAAATGTTTTTCATAAATATTTTAATGAGAATAGAATTCGTATTGGGAATAATCAATTTAAATAAGTGCGTTAAGTTGGACATAGATCGTTTCTCTTTCCATATAGTTTTGATCTAATATTCGAATATAGGGCTTTGAGGTGTTTCACACTATTCCAAATAAGGATCTATTACTCGATTTTTGATGGTAAGCACTTGAAGAGGATTCTTGATATGGAACCAAAGTTTTCTATCATAGATCATGGATATGTAAGGAGAACGGAGATTCTAATTAAGAAGCCTGATCAGGGTCCGCACTAGTAAATCGGGTGAGCGATATTGGTATGGAAGTGGAGTCATGTAGTCGAATGGTAATTAAAATATAATTGGCACATAAATGATCTATGAACATTCTGTGGGCTTACCAACAGTATTGAATGTTCTTGTGTCGAAATTTCAGAAAGAAATTCTTTTTAGGAGGAGAGTGTAATAACCCTTAATTTGGGACTTCAAATTTGGATATTTAATTTATTTAAATATTCGGATTTGAATTTAATTTATAATAAATTATCCGTTTCAAATTTTGATCTGATTTTCGATGGCGTGTTTTTAATTAAAATTTTAGAATTTTTCCATAATTTTTAATTTGAAAAAAATTGAATTTCCATTTGACGCTTTTTGCGGTGAACGTCAGTAATTTTGAAACTTCACATAGTAAGTTAACTTGTCTATTTTATTGTTGTTTTGTGATCGTATCACATTGATGTGTGCGATTATATTTTTATTTTTGTCGTTCGCAGTCCGTACGCTAATGCAATATTATGTAGTGTCGTACTCCAAAATTTAATTTTTCAAAACAAATAAAATTTACACTACGCGTAGATAAATGTTGCTTAGCATTAATTACTTGTCCTTTGTGTGAGAAATGCGGATTAGGTATCTTAAATCTAAGGATAAACACTAAAGAGGAGGTGAATGGTGTTTTAGAGAATTGTTAAATCTTTTTGAGTTTTTGTTAATTTAAACACAAATGTATGCAATACTCAGACACAGATATGATCACAGAATCAAACATAAATGCAAATATAAAGTAAAACCAGTAAAGGAAAGAACACACCAGATTTTATATTGGTTCGGAGTTACCCTACATTCAGTCCCGCACAACAAGTACGGATTTCCTTTCAAAAGCAATATTTACTATTACACCCTCGATTTCAAGGCAACAAGGTACACCCTCCAGAAACACAATCCTTTGGGTAGAGATACTTGATTTCCCGGGCAACAAGTTCACCCAATTGATTTCCCAAGGCTACAATCACACCTTATCTTGCTTGATTGATTTTCAAGGCTACAATCACAACTTTTCTCGCTAAGTTGATTACAAAAGGCTATAATTCTAAATAACACCAAGGATCTTGTTGAGATAGTGATAGAGAATCAAACTACGAATGATCGAGTTTGATTCAATGTTGATTTCGGCAGAGTAATGGTAAGAATATGTATTAAGAAATGTGGAAGAAGAAGAGGAGTGAAAAACCAGAAAACTTCTGTTAAAATGCGTTGAAACTAACCCCTATTTATAGAGTAACAACAGCCATGTCCATTCGTGAAGAGTTATGACGAATAGACACTTCTTTTGAAATTTAAATTTTGTGTAACGACCCAGAATTTCTGTCATTTGAAATTCAGATATTTAATTGATTTTAAACATCAACAAGTAAAATTTATAAGTCGAATAATTTATTTTTCGAATATCTGGATTTAATTGGATAATTAAATCGATAATTTAATATTTGAAATTGCGTAAATAATTGGAAATTGGGTTTAATGTGATTAGAAAATGATTTATAAATTTATATTAAATCATATTGGAGTTAGAACAATGTTTGTGAACCTTTAAAATTGAATTAAAAGTTAAATTGCAGAAATTGATATTTTAATATTTAATCGACTAGTGAAAATAGTCATTTTTCAAACAGTCTCGGATTTTGACGAAACTAGTTTCATCGGATCCATAATGTTATATTATTGTATGATTTCAAAGTGTCAATCGGATTTACGGTTTGTTCGGGGCAAGCCAAAATGCATAGAAATTGGTTTAATCGATTTAATTTAAATTTGATCGTTTATTGTCGTAACTCGCACAGATGATCGAATTGGCTCTCTAAACCTATTCCGTTGTGTCCGGAACGCGTGGTAAACCCTAGAAACGCCGGTCACCGTGCGAGATTTGAGGTTCGAAAAATTTCAAGTGAATAGTGTTTGCAAATTTTTTATAAAAGCCCCTCTAACATTTCTTTTTTCACAAAAACCTAACCCTAGCTTCAAAGTTCAGCCACCACTTCTAACAATTTCCATGGCCAACATCTTCCCACCTTTTCATCCAATTATCTTCTAATCCACATGCTGTTTTCATAAACTTCAAACTGCAAACTCGTAGAGCTCAACAAGCTCGGCAATTTGAGTTTGAAGTGCTGCCATTTGCACGCGTCGTTCGAGACCAAGATGACGACCGAGTTGGACGGGATTGTAGCCGAAGGTGGCTCGCGCATAGGGCTTCATCATGGCGTAGGCCGATCGTCTTCAAAGTCGACGTGGAGGGCTCGAAAATTTGATCCATAATGGCGGTCGATGGGTTCGTATTCCCTGGTGTTCACGCGCTTTTGAACGTGAGGGGGGGAGAAGGAAGTTGCGGCCTGGATTACATCAAGCAAGGATCGTATGGCCAGAATGGGTTAGGGTTAAAATTTATAAAAGGAAATTGTAATTTAATTATATTATAATTCGTGTAACTTTAAAAATCAATATCACTTTCATACGAGGTCGGAATTGCACGAAACAAATTGCGTTGGATTCGTTTTATCGAACACTACGCAATGGAGCAGTTTGGAGTCGTTTGGAGCTAGTGATAATTTCAGGTAAAATTAAACGCACGTTTAATTTTATTCAAAATAAAACACTACAACTGTTATCGAAAACTCAAGGTGAGAACTTCTCACTCAATCGAATTGTTTCGATTTAAATTTTAAATAGTTAGATTTAAAATTGCTTGATTGTGTGATTGGATGATAGTTGTTATCTGTTGTATTGAAATAGACCCGTGTATTAAGCGAATGTTATTTATTAAAAACATATACCGCAATAATTCCATCTTGATATGGAATTGGTATTATATTTATACTTGGGGTTGATTTCCTGCATTATATAGCGGATGAGACCCTATTGCGCGGCATAATAGTGGATAATATTTTATAAATCCCATATACCGCGATATTCCGTCTTGAAGTGGAATTGGTATTGTGCTAACATCTTTGGATGCAGGGAAACAGGTTGGAGGGATCCAACTGGATTCCTCAAACATTTGAATTTGTTTCAATGTTGTGTGTTGATCTATTTATAATCTGCGTGATTATCTTTGTGATTGAAATCGTTAAAGGTTAAAATTTAGCCGAATACATTTTTGGTATATTTAGATGCCGAAAATAAATAAAATTTGATTTTTGAATTAAGTTGAGAATACATAATAAAATTTAATTTTGGAATTGATTCATTTTAAATAAATAAACGTTGAAATTTTTATGTTATAAAAATTATGATTTTTGTGAAATATAACCGAAATGTGATTTTTGAAATAAGCAGTTGATTAATTTACAAAATGGTTTAAATTGGGATTTTTGAATTATTATGAATGATTTATATAAAAGATTTATAAAATTGATATTTATAAATTAAAATAGTGGAATTATAAAACGAGTTTTTATAAGTGTTAAAATGAAGTATAAATGGATTTCATAAGTGGATGAAATCTATAGATTTATAAATTGTGAAGTTATAAAATGAATAGATTTTGTAAAATAAAAGATTTATAAGTAATTAACTTATAAATTAGATTTTGGCGTGTAAATGGGATATGGATAGAATTTGTTGATTAAGTGATTTTGTAAGTTGAAGTTGTATAAAGTATAAATGGAATTTATAAACGTTGTTTTAGAAATCCGAAATCGACTTATTTTGATAAATTTAATTATCATAGCTTATTAAAGGAGATATATCCACGATTTTGGGACAGTGGATAATCCTTTAAATAAAATATGTAGAAATTGAATTTGGTTAACGAAGTATATTCACGATTTTAGACGGTGAATAATATATTAAAGAAATATTTTGGGAAAGTGATATTTTAGATAGAATTAAAACGATTCAAAAATGTTTTAAAATGTATTAAGTATCGAAACCATAGATTTCAACATTCATTGTTGAAATAGACGTTTTCGAGAAATAGAAGGAAATGGTGGAGTATAACACTGTTGTTATAGTAAATGATTTCCGAAAGGAAAATTTATGTATAGTATTGGGGTTTATATATCTATCTTAATTTTGAATCCCTATACTAGTGATTTTGAGTTGTCGTAACGATGTTTTACGCAACATTCGTTTTGACTCAAATAAATGGGTTTAAGAGGATGTTTTCCTTAAAGAATAAAATATATACTTAATTGTGATTTAAGTATATTAAATATTTTCCAAATATTGAAAATAAATAGATTGGTGAATTACTTATTATTAAATAGTACGGAAATGTTTTCCAATATGAAGTGAATGCTTTGAGATTATATCTTTTAAAGATAAATAAAAAGTGAATATTTGAAATCCATTGAAAATCGTATATCAGTGGATATTTGAATATTTAAATTCACTATGGAATATATAAAGGAAAGGGAGATTTGTTTAAAAATAAAAATTGATTTATTTTTGAAGTGTGGAAATAAATTTACGAATTTGGGATGTAAATTTAAAGTAAATCGGTAAGGATTTATTTAACTAGTTTAAATGAACCATTTTGAAATGAAAGTTATAAAGGTGAAAAATGATTTGAAATTTGTTTTCATATGGTTGAAGTGTGGAAAATATATCTTGTAAAGATATTTTTGAAAATAAATAATTTGGGAAATTATTTGAAATCGGGTGATGTTGTGAATATTGATTGATAGTTAAATAACCGACTACCAATATTGACCCTTAAATGGCTATTCGTTGTGAATTGGTTGAAATTGAATGCTACACTTATTTTTAAATTATTGCGCTCGTTATTTGGGTTACCCATTCCGAATAGTGATACGACGTAATGGATAGCATTGAAGACCGGTGGTGAAGACCGGGTATTTGTGAAAATGATAGGATGACCTATCGATTGTCTCTGCACCGTTAGCTACGGTATGGAGATTTCCTTTGTGATGGGAAATTCGATCGGGATTGTGAATACCCGGATTGCAAGGGCTTCTTTAGAAGTGCCTTCGGTTCTGTTCGAACCTCGAACAGACTTGTATGGTTACGTGTCTGACATTACATTTTGAGATATAAAGCAGACTTCTTTCAAATATTTTTTGTTGGTGGAGGAGAATTTATTCTCTTAGTTAACACCCTTGTCTGAGACGTACGAGCTCAGAGGTTTTGTAGTTGAAGGTTATCAGCGATATACTCCCAATTTGGTAATGTGGCATGCTGACTGTTGCTGTGTGATGATTATTTATTGATCATTTGTTGATCAAAGCGTGGCTTTGTGAAAAAGCGTCGCTTTGTGGACGAGACTTCATCAGACCTCACACACCGGAAATGATCAAAACAGGAATATGCGGCAAGGTTATGAGGGTCGCTCCCTTTAGGGTATGTCATTTCCTTCTGGAAAAGGGTGGTGTCAGATATGGATCCCTGATGCTTAACCTATGTGGTTGCTGCTTGGTGATCGAGGGCCCTCGGATAAAGGTCCCAAAGGACCGGGGGTGGCATATTCGTGTAGTAGTTACCTAGTCACAGAGGTAACCCGTCCTTGTGTTGGTAGAGAGCTGGTTAAGTTATCGGGACGTCCCGCCAGAGGCGATCCCATGTGGCAATAGGAAGTTCCTTAGCCTGACCATTTGTTGGAAAAATCCAAAGAAACAATATGAGCCTTGTACGATTTTAGTTGTATTACCTTCCATGGAATGTGGCGGTGACCTGCTATTAAACATGGTAGCTATAGTAGGCATATGATAATGGTCGTATGTTGGCTAAGATTTATATTCTATTTTCGAAATGTTTGCATCACTATGCACTAATAATAATATCAAAAATGATTTGTTTTACGTAGTAAGCATTTTTGACTATCGTAAGGAGAAATCTCCTCCAATTATGCGTTTGCACTGTATATGTGCGGTGAGACCTTATGGTAGTTTCATTTTCCAAAAGCATTGCAGATATTTTTCACTTCCATTGTTGTTATTGTTTTAAAGATAAATAACTGTTTTAAGTTCTCACACCAGTCCCATAACTGACCTGGAGTTTATTGTTCTCTTCCTAAACTCTGGGTGCCCATAATTTTCCACACGTGCAGTCTAGAATCAGGTTATCAGATCATTCTAGATTTAGAAGTGCTCTGGAGCTCAAGTGGTGAGCTGGATGACAAAACGTATTACTTGGATATGATATTATCTCTCCGTTGTAAATTCACTTGTAAGGACACATTTGTATAACTGTCCATTGTTTTGTTGTGTTGTATATTGTTGTTGTACACTCTGATGATAATGTAATGTAATAACTGATATAGTTCTTTGTTTTAAAGATATTCATTTATCTATTATATGTTGTTGCGTTGTGACTGTGAGATTTTGTTATTGTTTTTGTTGTTCTTCTTTCGTTCTATTTTCTTCTTCTTCTACCTTTTTCTTCTTCTTTTGACCCTAACAATTCGGTTTTTCGGCATTCGATTATGCGGCATTTGATATAGTGGACGTAAGAATGCCGACCTACGGATTCCGATAAAATTGATATGTTACATTTTGAACTCAACTGACACCATGTCGACATGGGGCACTTGGGCATGTCGACATCCCAAAGGATTTTTTGGTGTTTTGATTTTCTTTGAAAATAACTTTTATCTTATATTTAAATTTTATAAATATACTTAACTATAGTTAAAATTCATAAGTAAATATAAGGAATAATATATACAAAATTTTACTTATAATTTTATATTTAAACCTAAGTATAAATATTTAAAAGTTAAATATATTATATTTAAAAGATAGTTTAAAATTAGGAGTAATTTGACTTTGAGAATAGAGATGATTTTGAGGCTAAAAGTATTTGAAATCAGGATAGATGTTTTTGATGCTTTTAAAAAGGAAAGTTTTGAAATCATTTTGAAAACAAGATATAATTTTGAAAAATCATTTTGAATAAAAAGTCAGCGGATACAAAACAATGTTCCATTAGATTTTTCGTAGGTTCCATCATACTTAGGGTTCCATCCCTTTAACGGGCTCGAAGTGGATTCCATTACACGAATAAATTGGATTTTAAGATGCCAGTGCTTTTCTAGGAGTTTTAACAAAATTCCTAATTAAATAGTAAATAACTTGAAATCTTGAACTCTTGATAATCTTGATATCTTGAATCTCTATACTGTACAGTCTTCATTCTTGGTACCTGCATGGTTAAATCCTGCATATACTTATATATCTAAACTTATAATGTTAGTATTTATATTTTATAATCTATTCTAAGTTTGTTGTCATAAAAACCATCATCTCACGGACTAACAATCTCCCCCTTTTTGATGATGATAACCTTTGTTTATAAAATATTACTTCTATCCTAATAACTCCCTCTAAAACTAATAACTCTCCCTTAATCTATGCCTAACTACCCTATTTTATACTTCTCCCCCTTTGTCATCAACAAAAACTAACTCTCCCTCATTCTTGGACTAAAGTACCTGCATTGATAAACTATACAAAGGAATATATAATAGATAACTTAAGAAATAATTATACTTGTGAACATGATAATTTAATCAAAGACTATATACATTTCAATGTATATATACATGTTTTATATATCAAACATCAAACCAAATTAAGAAATCAATCCACACCAAGTATCAAATCAAATCAGTTCAAACAAACAATTCAAACAAAGTAATAAAATTTAAACGTTACGAGGAACTTCCACCCATCCTTCTTCTCCAAATATAGGGTCTGCTTTAATAGCATCCTAATTTTCGTTGTCATTGGTGAGAGAGACAGGAGCGTATGCTTCGTTTTCATCCTTGTGCAGGAAGGAGATCATCCATCGTATCGCATCGAAATGCCTTTCTTGCTCTTTGATTATCTACATTTGACTCAATTCTAAGTGTCGTTGGTTATGAAGAATGAACGAGAGAATATTCTTGAACGAATTAAGAATTTCTTCAAGATTTTTGGATAAATTGTGAATTGGATTAGCCATACTTGAATTTGTGAAAGAAATGAGAGATAGAGAAGATAAGAAATGATTTCCAGTGATGAATTCTGGAAGAAACATGTATTTATAGGTGTAGAAATTCGTTTGAAATGAATAGACATATGGTAGTTATTCAAATTTCAAATTCAAAATGAGTTGTCAACTCTGACCAGTACATATCGACATGATAAAGGTAGGTATGTCGACATGGGGCAGTGAATTTTTATGACAAAATTGATTTTGCGAATAATTATGTATATATATACATATTTATATAATATACTAACATTTATTCTGGAGATAAGATAAGATAAGCTAGATAACAGAAAAGAAATTTCACTTCATTGCATACTAAGACGATACAACGATTAATCATAAAGAAGTACACGAACATTAAAATAAAAATAAACTAAAACAAATACAACGAGATACAATAAGGTAGAACTAGTTAGAGGATGATGATGATGAAGTAAGTCCAAGTTTCTTGCTGGCTTTGGAAATGAACGTGTTCATCTTGGATGAAATTTTGTCCAACTTCTTACTAACGGATCGTTTAAGAATCTGTTGATTCTCAACAATTGTCTTTTGGTTTTTGAGAAGCGTTTTGTTGGATGGATTAGGAGGACAGTCGATGCTTTCCAAAGAGGTTTCACTTTCTTCTTCTTCAATTTCCATTTCATCCCCTTCTTCTTCTTCCTTTTCCTCTTCTTCCATTCCTCACGAGCCAAATGCTCTTCCTTTTTGGCAAGAGTCTCATAAGGTTGAAAAACAAATGGAATTTTCATAAGTGAAATGTTAGAATGATTAAAAACTTTTCTAGAAACAAATTCTTCCCCTTTGAAATCCACTCCAAAATAGTTAAAAATCCGAGTGATATAAATTCCATGATACAAAGTGTTCTCACCCATTTAAAGATTTTTAGGACGAAGTTCATCCAAAATAACTTGCATCCAATTTATGTCATAATTTTCAAAAATAACAAAAAGTACTTCGCAAACTTTTGAAGTAGGATTGTTAAAATTCCCCGATCTTGGGGTCAAAGTATATTGCAAAAGAAGATTGACAATTCTTGCTTTTGGTCGAAAATATTAATTTTTAAATTCAAAATTATCATTCCCTTCGAAAATGTGATGAAATGTCTCACGATCATTTTCATCGATTTTAAAATTAGAAAGATCCATTTGCATACTCTTTCAATTGAGAATGGTACCCAAAAGATCACAATTCAAAACAATTCTAGTGCCTTTGACACTACTCCAAATTTCATCCTCATTTCCATTATAATTCACGGTTTAAATTAGCATAGAAAATTTTGACAAGATTTGGATAGCAAACAAAATCATTTTGAGAAGCATCAATAAGACTAAGAACTCCATTGTTTGCAAAAAGAGAATCTTGTTCATAAGAAGAGAAATCTCGAAAAATAGCAAGCTTTCCAGGACAGACTTTGGCATAATTAGCATAATTGATGTTTGTTTTTATTGCCTCCGGATCATTGAAGAGTTGCTCTTTTATTTTTCTGGAAAATCTCATGGTGAAGGGGTTGCTTGAAGAAGCCATTAAAGTAGAGAGTAGAGAGCTTGAAGTTTTGAAGAGAGAGTTTGAATTTGAAAATGAGAGTGAAAAGATAGTGAATAAATAGATTCTCAAAGGACATATTCTCTGGTCAAAATGTAGCTTTTTAGAGAATTTAATGAAGTGTAAAGGTGGAGGAAAATTCAAACATTTGAATTTAAATTTTGAAATTCAAATTCTGGTACCCATGTTAACGTCATGGTAGGGACCATGTCGACATATGCCAGTGAATTTTTGTGATTAATTTTTCCTAAGTTCTCTAATAAATATATATATACACACACTTTATTATTTTTAGTGTCTATATATTTCTGAAATATCAGTGGACTTATAGTATATTTCAGAAAGTATTATTATACTTACAAAAATAATAATAAAAATAATAATAAAATAATAAAAATAGAAAATAAAATTTAAAATTCAAATAACACACCAATTCAAAATCAATCAATCATGCAATTAAGCATCTAATTCTAAGCAAGCAATTTCAACCAATTATATTGTAAATGTGTACCTTTTTCTGAGTTCATTTCTCTGAATTCTTCGGAGTCGTGAACTGCCGTGAAACACAAACTTGAATTATTTGTTTTTTGATCATCATCACTTGAGGACGAGTCTGAATCATCTAGTAGCAGTAAATGCATGCTTTCATTTCTTTGCTAGATCGTTGTTCATAGGAGGATTCTGCCTTTCTGGATGCGGACAGTCTCTTTTGATGTGGCCTGGTTCATCACAGTTGAAACATTTGACACTATTTGGTACTATATTTTGATGTGGCCTGGTTCATCACAGTCTCTTGATATTATTCACCTTTCTGTATTTCAGGAATTTCCTAAAATTTCTGGTCATAAAGGCTATCCCTTCATCATTATCACTGTTTGAGTCTGATCCATCGGTCAATGCATTAAATGCCATTGATTTATTTTCAGATGCTTTGCTTTCTCTTGTTCCGATCATTTGGACTTCAAATAACATTAGATTTCCAATTAATTCTTCTATCTTTAAGGTACTGATGTCATTTGCATCTTCGATCGCGAGTGTATTTTGATCCCATTCCAGAGTAAGAGAATTTAAAATTTTCCGACTTGATCTTCTTTAGAAAATTTCTTTCCCAAGGATATTAAAGAATGCTTAACATCCTAAAATCTACTACAGATATCTGAAATAGACTCATTAGGATTCATTTTAAATAACTGAAACTGATTTGTGAGCATGAAAATTTTGGTCTGTTTAACTTTGCTTGTTCCTTCATGAGTTACTTGGAAAGTTTTTTAGATTTCATATGCAGACTTACAAACTGATATTCTATTGAATTCATTTATATCAAGTGAACAAAATAGAATATTCGTTGCTTTATAATTATTCTGTGCAACAGTCTTTTGCTCAGCGGTCCACTATGCAAAATCAATTGTGGGTTCAGAATATTCACTTTGTGTGATATTCCAAGTGTCTAATCCTATAGATTGTAAATATATTTTCATCCTACATGCCCAATATGCCTAGTTACTGCCATTAAAAAGTGGTGGTCTGACAGTAGACTGACCTTCTACAAATAAACTACTGACAGGGATACTAGTGTTAGTATCAATACCAGTGTTGGTAGCCATTTTGAAAACTTTTTCAAAAATCAGATTATGAAAATTTGAAAACCTTGCTCCGATGCCAAAAGTGAGAAATGCGGACTAAGGATCTTAAGGCTAAGGATAAACACTAGAGGGGTGGTGAATAGTGTTTTAGAGAATTGTTAAATCTTTTTGAGTTTTTGTTAATTTAAACACAAATGTATGCAATATTCAGACACATATATGATCACAGAATCAAACACAAATGAGAATATAAAGTAAAAGCAGTAAAGGAAAGAAGACACCGAATTTTATACTGGTTCGGATTTACCCTACATCCAGTCCCGCACAACAAATACGGATTTCCTTTCAAAAGCAATCTTTTCAATTACAACCTCGATTTCAAGGCAATGAGGTACACCCTTCAGAATCACAATACTCTGGGTAGAGATACTTGATTTCCCGGGCAACAAGTTCACCCAATTGATTTCCCAAGGCTACAATCACACCTTATCTCGCTTGATTTATTTTCAAGGCTACAATCACACCTTTTCTCGCTAAGTTGATTACAGAAAGCCTATAACTTTGAATAGCACCGAGGATCTTGTTGAGATAGTGATAGAGAATCAAACAATGAATGATCGAGTTTGATTCAATGTTGATTTCGGCAGAGTAATGGTAAGAATATGTATTAAGAAATGTGACAGAAGAAGAGGAGTGAAAAACCAGAAAACTTCTGTTAAAATTCATTGAAACTATCCCCTATTTATAGAGTAACAACAGCCATGTCCATTCATGAAGAGTTATGACGAATAGACACTTCTTTTGAAATTTAAATTTTGGACTCAACTGACATCATGTCGACATGGGGCACTTGGGCATGTCGACATCCCAAAGGATTTTTTGGTGTTTTGATTTTCTTTGAAAATAACTTTTATCTTATATTTAAACTTTATAAATATACTTAACTATAGTTAAAATTCATAAGTAAATATAAAGAATAATATATACAAAATTTTACTTATAATTTTATATTTAAATCTAAGTATAAATATTTAAAAGTTAAGTATATTATATTTAAAAGATAATTTAAAATCAGGAGTAATTTGACTTTGAAAATAAAGTTGATTTTGAGGCTAAAAGTATTTGAAATCAGGATAGATGTTTTTAATGATTTTTAAAAGGAAGATTTCGAAATCATTTTGAAAACAAGATATAATTTTGAAAAATCATTTTGAATAAAAAGTTAACGGATACAAAACAATGTTCCACTAGATTTTTCGTAGGTTCCATCCCTTTAACAGGCTCGTAGTGGATTCCATTCCATGAATAAATTGGATTTTAAGATGCCAGTGCTTTTCTAGGTGTTTTAACAAAATTCCTAATTAAAAAGTAAATTACTTGAAATCTTGAACTCTTGACAATCTTGATATCTTGAATCTCTATAATGTACAGTCTTCATTCTTGGTACCTGCATGGTTAAATCCTGCATATACATATATATCTAAACTTATAATGTTAGTATTTATATTTTATAATCTATTCTAAGGTCGTTTTCATCAAAACCATCATCTCACGGACTAACACTTTATGTCTACATAGCACACATGAATAAATGGAAACATAAAAGTGTACACAATTCATTTTTATTTCTTCAAAACACATTTTTCTCTTCTCCTCTGCATGCAAACTCTTCTTACTCTTTGTTATGAAATGAAACACAACAACTCTTCTCTCATTTCCTTTATAACTTAACTTCTTACACAAAAAAAAACGATATATATATATATATATTAGTGTGCATACATATATATATATATATATGTTGACGTGTGCGTGCCATGAAGAGGCATGGGACATGATAGTGGAACGTACACATGAGGCAATGCTCCTTATGAAGGGGCAGGGTAGTGAGTGGTGGCTGTTGGAGGTTGCTGAGAGATAGAAATTTAAGAAAATTGAATTTTATTGAATTGTATTGATTTATGATGATTTGCAGTACTCAGATCGCAAAATGAGATATACTGAAACTTTCGATACTAATACATGTATATTCGCCTATACTCCTTTATGTTACTCTGTCTGTTGAATCCTTTATTTCACCCCCTCAAACCCTATGTTATCTAGGGTTTGCGAAAGAGAAAAGCAATGGCGCCACCGACTCTATTTTCTTCGAAAAATTCTTCGTGAATATTGGCGGCTCTTCATCTGAAAACTCATTTATTCTCTTTTACGTTACTCTTTCGAATACTTTATTTGAACAATGGAAAATCTGTATAGCTTTGAATACTGATTCTCTTCATGGCTCTAAAAATTACAGATAAGTTTCCAAACTACTATTCTCTTGATTATTCGAAGATGTTTTTACGGATGACTGCTACTTTTGATGAAATTCATTTTTCAAGCTTAGATCCTGATGAGAACGAGGCTTAGATCTGAGTCGCCTTCCAGTTTTTTTATCGGATCTGGCAACTCTTCACTTCAAACTTTTAAAACCATTCTTAAGTATGATCACTAACACCAGATCTACTATATTTGATGACCCGGATTTCGATCTGATGAACTTTGAGCTTTAACTCTGAGGATGTTGCTTGTATTATTGATCTTAACTTTCTGCTTGAACAGCAGAAAGTAAAGTTTCAGTCTTTGGCTCAGATTTCGGCTTTAAAGTCGATGTTCATTGTTGGCAGTACTGACTTTGAGCTTTTGCTTGAATAGAAGGAAATTCTTCTTAGATAATGGCTTTGTCAATATATCTGCGATTTTGTAAGATGCGGGTATATGATTTACATTCAGTTTATTATTGGTAACTTGTTCTCTAACAAAGTAAAGGTCGATCTCCATATGCTTAGTTCTGCTGTGTAAAACTGGGTTTGCACCGAGTAGTACTTTGCTAAGATTATCACACCAGATTGTAGACTTACTGTCATTTTTGACCTTAATTTCACTCAAAAGTGAATTTACCCATATTATTCATGCAGTAGCATTTCCCACACTTTTGTACTCTGCTTCTGTGCAAGACCTAGATACAGTTGGTTGCTTCTTTGAACACTATGATATAGGATTTTTTTTCCCTAATAATATACAGTATCCTGTTGTGGACTTCTATCATCAAGATCTATGGCCCAATCTGCATCTGCATATCCATTAATGTTCATGTTTTTGCATGATTCTTAGATCAGTTCATGTTTCATTGTGCCTTTTAAGTATCTTAAAATTCATTTTACTGCTTTCCAATGCTCATCCAGTGGGTTTTGCATCAATGTACTGACTTTATTCACACTAAAATCAATTTCTGGTCTTGTGATTGTTGCATATTGCAATGCTCCAACAATGCTTCTGTAATATTTGTTGTACTATATTGCTTCACCTCTATTTCTGGATAGATGTAAGTTGCTTGCCATGGCTGTAGATAACGCATTTTCCTTATCCATTTTTGCTTTTACAAGAATCTCTGAGATATATTTTTCTTGGCTTAGTTGAATCATTGAGTTGGACATTCTTTTGACTTCAATTCCCAAAAAATAATTTAAGCACCCTAGAACTTTGATTGAGAATTCTTTATCTAGATATTCAGCAAGCTTGTTGATTTCTGCATCACTGCTGCCTGTAATAATAAAATCTCAACCTATTTAGTACATATGTAACTTTAAGTTCACTGAATTTTGTAGATAAAGAGTTGTCAGATTTAGTTGATGAATAGCCAAGACTGATCAATGTTGACTTCAGTTTGTCAAACCAAACTCTAGGTTCTTGCTTTAGTCCATAAATTGCTTTGTTTAGGTTGCACATAAGTTTTTCATTGCCTCTTTGTCTGAATCCTTGTGGTTGCTCCATGTAGACTTCTTCCTGCAAAATACCATTCAAAAAGGCATTATTTACATCAAGTTGCTTGATGGCCCAATCTCTACTTAAGGCAATAGTAAGAACTATACTGATAGTAGAAGGTTTTCACAACAGGTGAAAAAGTCTCATTGAAATCGAAACCATTTTGTTGTTAATAACCTTTTATTACAAGCCTTGCATTGTACTTAGAGATTGAACCATCAGGATTCTTCTTAATTTTATATATCCATTTACATCCAACAATATTTTTGTTGGATGGCAGAGAAACCAAAGTCCAGGTCTTATTTCTTATTAGTGCATTATATTCTTCTTTCATTGCTATTTACCATTTTTCATCTTGTACTGCTTCAAAATAAGTGCCTGGTTCTTTGGTTGCAGTGACAGCATTATAAGTCTTTGGCATGAAAATTCCACTTTTAGCCCTTATTATCATGTGATGACCAGTTGTTGCAGGTTGTTGATCAATGCTTTCAACTGTGGCTTCATTATCATTAGATGATTGTGAATCATCTAATGATTGATGACTGCCTGATTGGATGTCTGAATCATGCTGTGTATCTTGAATTTGAGTTTCAGATTCTAACTGCTCATGACCTGGTTCATTTCTGATCACTGTGTGTTGTGAGCGATTACCTCCTTCAGTTGAGTTAGTGTATTGAGCATTCTGCCTTGCCCTTTTATGAGATTATATATCACTCTCTGAGTATTCTGGTAGTTCAGGTATTGAGACTCTTGAATTGTATATTTTTTGTGATGTTTTCACATTTGTCTTGCTAAAAGGAAATACATTTTCATTGATCACAACATGTCTTAATATAAAGATTTTTTCCCTTGTCATCTAAACACTTGTACCCCTTTTTGTTTGTGGCATAGTCTAAAAATGTACATGGTGATGATCTGAAGTTTAGTTTATGTTTGTTGTAGGGTCTTAGATAGGGAAAACATAGACAACCAAATATTTTCAAGGTTTGATAATCTGGTTTAATTCCCTGTAACTTTTCTATAGGACTTTTAAAAAAATAAAGTCTTTATTGGCAGCCTATTAATTAAGTACACAGTTGTTGAAAAAACACTAGGCTAAAATTTTAGTGGTAATGATGCTTGAGCAAGTAAAGTAAGACCACTCTCAACTATTTGTCAATGTTTTCTTCCAACTAGACCATTCTGCTCAGATGTGCATGGACAAGTTGTTCTATGAATTATTCCCTTTTTTACAAAAATTCTTTAAGAGGGTGAAACTCTGTTGCACCATCTGTTTGTATGGTTTTTACATTGCAACCTATTTGATTTTCAACTTGAACTATGAATTGTTGAATTGCCTTATAGGTTTCAGATTTTGATTTCAGAAAGTAAATCCATACATATCTAGAATAAGCATCAACAAATGAAACATAATATTTGTATCCATAATTAGTGTTGATGGGTGCTGATCCCCATAAATCTATGGCAATTAATTCTAGAGGTTTACTATATTCAGTTTGTGAGTCTGGAAATGCAAGTTTATAGATCTTTCCATTTGACAGTTGTACAAACATATGGTAAATAAATCTTATCAAAATAAATTGCATTTTTGTTCAACACATGCTTAACGATGTTTACATTTGGATGGCCTAGTTTATAATGCCACATATCAAAAATCTTATAGTCCTCTTTACATTTGATTTCAGAAACATTACAACATTTTCTTTTAAGTCCAGAATTTCTTGATTTAGCTACATCAAATTTACACAATCCTCTAAATTCTTTACCCTGCAATAAAATTTCTTTTGTTAGATTATCTTTAACTAGACAATACTTTGGATAAAACTCAAGGAACACACTATTATCTTTTGCAAACCGAGATACACCTAGTAAATTTTTTCTTATCAGTGGAACTCTTTAGAGATTATTGAGATAAAGTTGTTTCTTGCCTATAAAACTTGCATTTCTAGTATGTGTAATTCTAATAGATTTACCATCCCCCTTATGCATAAAATGTGTACCTTTGTACTCTTTGCTTCCCAATTTTAAATTGTTCGGGTCATTTGTCACATGATTTGTAGCTCCTGAATCTGGCTACCAGCATTCATCATGAATATCTTCAAGTTTGGCTGTATCACAATTTGTGTTTTCTGAATGACTTCTCTGATCTTGTTGAGTGTTAACCATGTTAGAATTTGGTTGATAGTTTCTTGCATTACTTTATTGCCGTGGCACATAATTGCTACCAAATCTGAAGTAGCATTTGCTTGCTATATGACCATATTTCTCACATACCTGGCATCTGATTCTATTGTTGTTATTCTGCCTGCCACCCCTACCTCTGGCTCTATTTGTTTGACCACCTCTTTGACTGTTAAATTGATTTTTAATGTTATTGTTCTTTCTTTAATTCTTGTTCCTACTATTACTAATGAAATTGCCAGAGAAATCTGAACCAGTGGACTTCTTTTGCTCTATTCTACCTTCATGAGCAAGAAGTGTAGCATGGACATACTGAATTGTGGGTGTTGTTTCTTTTGAGGAAATTACTACTACAAGTGCCTTATACTACTCGTCAAGGCCATTTAAAATTGACAGTATTTGTTCATAATCAGAAATTTTATGTCCAACTGAAGCAAATTGATCACACAACATTTTAACTTTAGACAAGTAATCTCTTATTGGTAGAATGTCTTTCTTTAAGCTTTGTAGCTGCCTTTTTTAGAACATGACCTTTGCTGCTGACTGAGTATTGAATACTTGTTCTATTGTAGACTAGATTTCATTTGCAGATTTGCATTCAATTAATTGTGGCAAAAGATTATAACTAATTGTAGAGAGTAACAAAAAACTTACTAAACTATCTTGCCTTTGATGTGATATGAATTCCTGGTTACTTATCAGTTTTCCATCCTTATCTGTGACAAATCTAGATGGTGTGATTAATGTTCCATGAACATAATCCTCCAAACCATAGCCTTTAATTGCTGTTTCAATTTGAAATTTCCAGGAAGAGGATGGGTTGCATGTAGGATGTGGGTTTGTTTTGGCGAAGGCATGCATGAAGGAGAAGGCAATGTACTAGAGCATGCAAATTAAAGTAAGGAGAAGCACTGTTCATGTAACATAGTTTGCAATTATATCCCTATCAATGTGTTCAATTCCAAGAATATAGAGGGAGGGCATTGATTTCTTGTGTGCAGGTTTGGTTTATGTAGGCTTGGGCCAAGCCATTATTCTTTGTGGATGTGCTTATAATTTAAATGTTTTTTTTAATTATATATTAACATGTTAAATTTAAAAATTTATATCTCGTTCACATTTAACCCGTTTAACCTACGGATTTTTGCGTTGTACTCGTATGACATACTAAAACGTGCTGGATTTAAATCAAGTTATTTTAAATAATAACGTTGTTTAAAATTTATATACCTTAGTTATCAATGTTTATTTGGCCAAATAAATAACCGTTGAGTTAAATTGGATCAAATATGATAATTGGACATTTGTTAGTGGAATAAAATACCATTCCTCTAATTAAATTGATTTGGCAATTAACTAACAGAATAAATCTCCGTTCTGCTATTTTATAGTTTTTGACATTTGCTTATACATCATAAATTGATATCCTGCTTTGAATAAGTGATATATTAACCAGTGATGGTTAAGTGTTGGATTTATTTACATAGTCGTGGATAATGTAAATATCTGTTATTAAGTTGAAAAGTTAACTGAATAATATGGTAGCGTTGTTTAAGTACCATGGTGACCGTTAAGGCTCCTTCAAATTTGAAAAACTAATTATTTATTTGAAAGTTATTTTAAGAATAATTATTTTTATTATAAGGTTTAAAGATAATTATTATTTAGTAATAAAATTTAAAAGGTTAATAACTTATTATTAATAATAATATTTTAAAGATAATTTATAACTGTTTTAATAATGTTTTAAGTTAATTATTTTAATAATATGATTCTTGAAGGTTATTTCTTAATAAATGTTAATTATTATTTTAAAGTTATTTAGTTGTTGTTTTAAAAAATTTATTTTAATTTAGTTACTTATTTAAAATGATTTAACAATACTTTACTTTTTAATTAAAGTTGATTAATTATATTGGTTTAAGTTATTTAATTTAATTTATAGGTTAATTAATTATCATATAAATATTAGTTTAAAATTAATTAATTATTGCTTTAATATTGTTTTAAAGTTAATTAATTATTAACTTAATATTTTTTTGAAGTTAACTTATTAATAGACTAATAGTGTTTAAAATTAATTTAATATATTATTAATGAGATTTTAAGTTATTATTTTAAATGAGATTTAAATTGAAAGAGAAAAAAGGACGTTTAAATAATAACTTTTTATTTTAAGCTATTTTAAATAAGGTATGGTTTACTATGGGAACTATGTTGACTTAAGGAGTTTATTAAAGAGGTTTGTTAAAATATGGAAAGATTTATATTAATAGTTCTGGATATTTAAAAAAGGATCATGAATGAGTTTTTAAAGATTTGAGGAAATGTTTATAAATGAAGTTTGAGATTTATAAAGGTTGTTTTATAAGTAGATTGGAGATTTATAAAGAGGCTTTATAAATAGATTTAGAGATATTTATAAAATAAAGAGACGTGGAAAGAAATAGTTGATTTTCATGGCATAACTCGAGGGGAAGGGATTGCTTACAGCTTACTATGGATTCGTTGGGATAGCAACGTAACCATTATGTAAGCTGCGAGTAATCGATATTGAACAGTACTTTGGATATCTATTTTTAAGAGTTTTCAAGTTTCTAAGCTTTGAAAGTTAAATGGTTTGCGAATATACTTATACCATTGAGATAAGTATATGGTTCTATTTTCTAAGTTTCGAAAATATAGTGGTTTGTGAATATACCTATCATGTTGAGAAAAGTATATGGAAGTGATTTCTAATTATTTGAAATGTGATTTTAAATTAATGAAAAATTAATTTAAGAGGTTTAGTGATTTCCATGGGAAATATAATCTTTGTTTGAAATGTTTGTTTATTTGATATTTCAATAACTGACTATCAAATCTTGGCCTAAATATATAATCCTTCTTAATTTTGATGGTAGAGAAATATTCCCCACTTAACACCGAAGGATTTTAACTCTGGAAATACCTAAAGGAAACGTGAAAATTATATGGTACAGTTGTCATTGGTGATGCTACACTATACGTGTAAACTTGTTTTGTTTTTCTAGGACAAATGATAAGGCGATCCCTCCACTTAAACGGTTAGGGGGTGATCCCCACTCTTATTTATTGTTTGATTATTTCCTAAAGATCCGGTATTGAGCATTATGAAAATCAACGTTTGGTTTTCTGGAGCACCCGAGAAACGGAAGAGCGTACTCGTAAGTGATGACTCAAACCCGTGACCACTCCGAAAACCACATACGGTTCTATGGAGGAGATTCGTGATATATTGAGATGTTGGTATCCATGTGTGATTCAAAGACCCATGGGGGTATGTGAATCCGGGTGTGATTCCAAGATCTAATTGAGATGTGGGAATCTATGTGTGATTCGAGTCCTGTTAGGGTATGAGAATCCATGTGGGACTCCATGATCTATTTTGATGGCGGTGCGTGAGATGGAATGCCAGATATAGCCTCATCAACAGCAATGACTAAAACTAGAGATAGGAGGCATGGCCAGTAGGGTTGGCAAACCCATAGGGTGTAGTCGACTCCTCCTAGATATCACTTATGGTTGTTATGCATCGATGCACTCGGTCTTAGGGAGACCAGCTATGTTTTTCCTATGGTACATCACTAGGTATGTATGCTGCTTTGAAAGGATATCTCTTATCCTTGTACAGGAGGACCGTTCCTTGAGGTACTGAGGGTACCTCCTTGGAAATCCTACGTAATTAGCGAATGTGCCTTATCGATTTTCTATTATATACCTAGTATTGTTGTGATGTACACTCACGAGCATCATAGCTACTTGATTATTATTATTTTCTCCCTTATACATTATTATAATATTACTTCATTTTCCGATATAAAAGTTTTGGCTATCGTAAGGTAAAAACCCGTTCATGTTTATATATGGCATGGTCTTACGAGATTCCTTTGTTTTGAAAGGTTATTTAAACTTTAAGAATCCATTTGATTGTGTTTCTCACGCCGGTTTTACCATACTGACCCTGGCCTTGTTTTCCTATAATGCTCGGGTCAGACCGACCATATTTCTAGGTTTAAATGGATATTTTTGGAGCTTCAGGAGACGAGCTGGAGGCCGAGAGATGTATTCACGTACATGGTAATTTTTCTGTTGCATTCATGGTTGTGTTTAGCAACAATTGTAAGGACAGGTTGTTATAACGAGACTGAAATAGGTTAGTATACTCTGATTGATGTCTGTTTATACATATATTACAGTTTTGTTTTTGTTTAAACATTTGTTATATATTATAAATTAATCATTCCGCTATGATATTCTATGCTGTTTAGTTTCTTCTTGTGTTCTTTCTTCTTTCTTTTTCCTAACTATCCGCCTTTCCGTTCAATTTGGGTTGGACATGTATGGTTTATTATCAACTTAAACTATATGAAAAAGTGGATTGTTACAAAGATTTAATTAGGTTTAAAATAATCGATGTTCGTGTGCCTTACTTACTACTAAAGACGATACTTAATACATCAACGGTGTTCATGTGCCGATTATTTAGTCATACGAAAGATAAGTTATAAGGGCAAAAGAAAGAAAGACAAAACAGAGTCTCACAAAAACGTGATGAGTAACATATAGTATATAAATCAGGTCTTTACAAAAATAAAAAAACTTTAATATAGAGATAATATCATAGTACACTAACATATTATCAGTCTGAACAGTTATAACTACATGCCCTTACAATTGCTGATATCTACAACAATAACAAACATCGGAAAATAAAATAAAGAAGTACGTCTTGGGCATCTAACTCATCCTCTAAGCTCCAAAGCATCAAAACTAATCTGAAAACATGCTCGGTCTAACCCGAGTATTATAATAAAACATTTCTCGGGTCAATCTGGTAAAACCAACGTGAGAAAAACTCAAAAAAATCAAACCATGTTGATTTCTATATTTGAAAACCTTTCAAAATAAAGGTATCTCGTAAGACGACGCCTCACATAAACATGGACGGGTTTTTACCTTACGATAACTAAACCATTTTTATTATAAATCCAGTGATATTATAATATTGTCTAAGGGTTCTGAAGTAAATATATCAAATAACTCTGACGTATGTACATCACAAAAATAATAGGTATAAAATGAAAAACCGAAGGCATGTATTGGAGAATGGATTCCACTAATGGCATGGTAAGGGACTACCTTCCAGAAGATACACCTCTAGATAAAACGTACCTGAGGGCCTCCCCGAGACCCTCTGCTAGCAAGATCGGTATTCCCCTGACAACATAATATCGAATATGATTACCCCTAGGTTGTGATCAACAACCAAAATGGGCCCCAAAGCATACCTATATATATATATGTATATCACTCCAGATAAGGAAATAATCATACCCTAATGGGAGCGACCCATATAGCCTTGCGGCAGACCCTATTTTAACCATTTCCGTGGGGTGAGGCTTGAGAGGCTGCACTCTTACCATTTTCTCATAGCAATCCCCTCTTGGAATGCGAACACTGCCCTCCAAGTAGAAAATGGAATGCAACATTCATCCATACAAGTTCGTTCTACGACTGAACAAAACCAAAGGCACTACCTCTACTACATCCATTTTGGAACCACCCTTGGGATTAGTAGCAAGTAGCCCTTTCACTTCAAAAAGCTCCATCTTCGATCATCATCACGATGTCTTCCATTCGAACGTATACGTTGGTTCGAAGTGGTTTTCAGATAATATATCGGATCCCTGGTCTCTCCGAACCAACAACTGATAATTTCTAGTTGACTAATTCCTGGTTCTTTCAGAATTATACAACAAGTATTCCAATCCTCACTAGGGAACTCAAATATACGCAACATACTTCCTAAGTCAAAACTGGGAAAGCTTTGATAGTCGGTTATTTAACTATCAAATAACAAAAAAACAACCATCCAGAGATTTAATTACCCATAGCAACCACGAATCCTCAAAATAAATCTTTCATATATTTAAATCTCTTTCTAAAATATTTATCATAATATTCATATACCTATCTCCCTGGCATAAGTATATTCACAAAACATGGTGAAAGATTTCTTATTTTAAATCATATTAAAAGAATCAAAAAAATGTTATTTAAATTGGAGATAAATATAACCTCAATGATTAGTCCTTTGGTGTTAAGTGTGGAACGAATGTCCATGCCACTATTATTAAGAAGATCAATTAACGGAAATTTCATCTCTAATTCTTTTATAAATTTTCTTCAATAAATCATTTTAGTAAATCATTTCCATTTATGAAATTTCCATTGCTTAAATTCCAAATCCATTTATATAATTTTTTTTATAAATATTCAAAAATCATTTATAAAACTCTTTTATAAATATCCAAAGTCATCTATAAAACTCTAAATATCGAAAATCATTTATAAAACTCTTTTATTGTTATCCCACTTTTTGGCAAAGCCGTGATACCAAAAGATCGATCAGAAGCGGAGGACAGTTCGTCTCAGAGACTGGTCATACTTCGTTTCGCCATGGATATCACTGAATTTTATCCGAGTCCAGATTGAGCTACAATTAATAGGACACTGCAAGAAAGTCCATAGGAGTCAGCATCTCAAGTTTCAAGTCAATCCGAGTTCATACGCTAAAGTTATGATCGGTTCAACTTGTAGGAAACACCCTGGTTTCGAACCCATCATGATGGGTGTCTTCGAACCCATCATCAGGCACCATTCGAAACCATCACCCTCGAACTGAAGGACATCGAACCCATCGGTTTCGAAACCCTCAAAGCGCCTCACCTTCAGCTCCACCCACTTCGAATCCATCTCCTTGTTCGAACCCATCACGGAGTCCTTGTTCGAACCCATCACGGAGTCCTTGTTCAAACCCATCACGGAGTGCTTGTTCGAATTCAACTGTGCAGCTTCATTCGAAACCACTGGGTCAACCAACCATGATGACGTGTCTTCCATCGGTTCGAATACGCCGAGATATATGGAGTCGAAGCGGTCAACACGGAGTGAAGACCGGATCGATTCGAAGTTTGCGCTCCACGTCAACGCGAAGCCACGTGCCTCCATGGATTCGAAAGGATCGGTTCGAAACCTTGGCTTCGAACCAAACAGCCGAGCAATAAACCCAATTTTGAACCTATCATATCTCCTAACCTACTGATCCAAATGCCATGAAATTTTCACAGAAGCTTGCATACATGTTGAAGAATGTCTACGCCAAATTTCACCTCGATTGGATGGATTCTTGATCGATTCGAATGGATTCGAACCGATGCCAAAGTGGGCCCAAACTTCCTGAGACCGTGCGTGTGGGCCCCCTCACGTGCCAGGAGTGGTCTCCCGAGTTTTCAGCGAGATACCAGCAGCCTACGCCTATAAATAGAGCCCCAGGGCCAACAGAAAAGGGATCTTCTGACTCTGAAGCACCCAGACTCTGCCGGATCAAGATCTCCATCATTTAATATCATAAACTTGCTGTTAAATTCGAATTCCTTGCTGTAATTCACTGTTGATTACTGTAACAACTTGTAATCATTGAAAGAAAAGCAATAAAACATCAAAACACTTCACAGTGGACGTAGGCAACACGCCGAACCACTATAAATCGATTGTCTACGCATTTTCTTTACTGTTGATTGGAGTTTTTGTTAGTTAATATCTGTTTTGAATTCGCATTCACGACTATTATCTCTTCAACGACTCCCGAAGAGTGTTGTGCCCAATTTTGACGCAAACACTTTGGTGCTTTCACTGAGAAAACCCAGATTTTCTCCTGCTCGTTGGATCTGTCATCGATACCGGATTGAATAAATCTAAGAGAGAGATCCAGATCGTTAAATCCAACTTCCTTCCGTTCTATTCAGATTTGCATAAAGTCTAGGAAAGGAATTCAACTCTAAAGATGGTTAGCATAGGAACCACCTCAAACGCCGTCAATCAAGAAGAACAGGATAGACAGAATCCTGCCCCTCTACCTCCATCTAATCAAGATGCCGCTGGGCACTCAGACCCGTCGGGTCCGGTTACCCGACAAGAATTGCAGTTGTTACTCCAAGAGCTGACCCAAAGTCGACGACAATTAGAAGAACAGCTACGCGCTAACGCTGAGCTAATCAACAAGCTGGATCGCTAGAAACGAAAGAGATCCATGAGAGATCGTGCTTCTCGCTCTTCCAGAGAAAATTCTTCATCTTCTGATTATCATAACCGACCTCCACGACCCCGGTTAGATGGGAGTCGTATGCCACCCGCTGGAAACCAACCGACATTGACCGTTGGACAAATAAGAGTTGGTCCGTCAGCCAGTTTCCAAACCGGACCCTCCTCCCGAGGGGGTGCCGTTCCTCACCACGCCGCTGAATACCGCACCGCTAGCGTTGCGGCTGAACCAGGGGTCGACGATCAAGATCAGTCGGACCTGGACCATCGTTATAGCGGTCATACTCCTGAACCGTATGTCCCAGAGGACTATGAGCCAAGAAGGCGAGACTTGGACCGTCGACGATATCCGGTTCAAGCCCAAAGTACGGAACGTGATCATACTTCGGCACAAATGCCGGATCTTTCAACTATGATACGTCAGATAATCCATGAGAGTCAGGGATTCACAAACGACGATTGGGGAGTTTCCCGAAGTCACACTCCCTTTACGGACGATATTCTTAATGCTGAACCCCCACGGCGATTCCGAATGCCCACTCTACCCATGTATGAGGGAAACTCCGACCCCAACCAACATATTCTAAAATATGAATGGTTGATGACTGCTGCCAGAGCCGACGACGCTGTGAAGTGTCGTAGTTTCCCCATATCCTTGGGGGGCATCGCCACCATGTGGTTCACCCGATTGCCTCCTCGATCCATCTCCTCATTCGACTAGCTGGCCACAAAATTCGTTGAGCAATTCCGCATGCACGTCGCAAGGCCGAAAGATGTCAACACTCTATCTAGTGTCACACAAACTCCCGGAGAGACACTCAGACACTACTTAGAAAGATTCCATACTGCATGTGCAGAAATTAGTAATCCAAACGATAACTCCATCCTTATGGCGTTAACTAAGGGGATCGACCACGATTCTGAATTTGGTAATTGGCTAGCTAGGAAACCACCTGCGTCATTGGACCGTTTCCATGCCAAAGCAGCTCAATTCCTGAGACGGGAAGATGCGAAACAGTTTAGGAAGCAAACTAACGCAGGGCCAAATGCGAAAGGAACCCAAAGCAATGTTGCAATAAAACAATCCGGTGAGAGCTCCGGAAAAGTTCAGTTGAACATTAAAAATAAACAAGCTCGGCGAAGAGAGAGCGTGAATCAACTTAAAAAACAAGATCAAAATCGTGGCCTGCAACGCAGAAATCCGATGTTCGACAGTTATACTCCTTTGAATACTTCACTAGAGGACGTGTATTTGCAGACCCGTAATACAATTCAGTATGAAAAACCTGCTCCAAGACCGTCGTCGGAGAGACAAATCCAGACGGGAAAATTTTGCAGGTTCCATGAAGGCTACGGGCACAATACAAACGAGTGTCGTCACTTACAAGATCTTGTTGAAAAACTAGTCAGAGAAAGGAAGCTGGAACAGTTTGTGCGGACACCGCAGCCCAGAGAAGCGGGCCCATCCAATCCAATCAATGAACCCAATCGACCGAGGCAGGAGGACTCGACTTGTCCCCGTGGGAGATTGGTGATAAACGCCATCAGTGGCGGGCCTACTTGCTCAGGATCCTGGAACGGCGAAGAACCTCATCACTGTCACACATGACAGGCTCCTTCAGTCAATGAATGCTTTGTAGCTTCCTTTACATTCTGAATTTTGAATTTGTAATAAGGCACTGACTTTGCCATATTTTCTCATTTCAGCAAATAAAATGCTATCTCTTCAAGCTAAAGCTGTGATTCACCGAATACAACGTTCAACAATCACGACACACGAAGAGCTAAGTTCCATCGAACAATGGAATTTATTCAAATAGAGAGTGACTGCGTTACAACCGGCCACTCACTAAGTGAAACCCCAGCTCGGGGGCAAGCCAACACATCGAAGGCTGAACTGGACCAACACACGACAGTCCATTCCATAATTCGCTCCCAGAGTGCGAGCGGACTCCAACTTCCCACAGCGTGAATTGGAGTATAAACATTCCATAATTCGCTCCCAGAGTGCGAGCGGACTCCAACTTTCCACAGCGTGAATTGGAGTATAAACATTCCATAATTCGCTCCCAGAGCGCGAGCGGACTCCAACTTCCCACAGCGTGAATTGGAGTATAAACATTCCATAATTCGCTCCCAGAGCGCGAGCGGACTCCAACTTCCCACAGCGTGAATTGGAGTATAAACATTCCATAATTCGCTCCCAGAGCGCGAGCGGACTCCAACTTCCCACAGCGTGAATTGGAGTATAAACATTCCATAATTCGTTCCCGGAGCGCGAACGGACTCCAACTTCCCACAGCGTGAATTGGAGTATAAACATTCCATAATTCGCTCCCAGAGCGCGAGCGGACTCCAACTTCCCACAGCGTGAATTGGAGTATAAACATTCCATAATTCGCTCCCAGAGCGCGAGCGGACTCCAACTTCCCACAGCGTGAATTGGAGTATAAACATTCCATAATTCGTTCCCGGAGCGCGAACGGACTCCAAATTCCCACAGCGCGAATTGGAGTATAAATATTCAACAATTCGTTTCCAGAGTGCGAACGGCCTCCAAATTCCCAGAGTGCGAATTGGAGTATAAGCATCAAGCCCATCGTTCCTAAAATATGAACAAATTCCTGAAAGCCCAAGTAGATGCGACTGACCATCCAGCGGCTAACTCCGACTTCCCAAAGTGTGAATCGGTGCATAAGTGCGGATTACGGGTTCCCGGAGCGCGAACCGAAGCATCCGTGCTAACTCCAAGTTCCCAAAGCATGAGTTGGAGTATAAACATCAATTCCAGGTTCCTGAAGTGCGAACCCAAACATACATGTTTTACTCCAAGTTCCCGGCGTATGAATCGGAACACAAACACCAAGTTAGAGTTCCCGTAGTGCGAACTGAAATGTTAGTACTAACTCTAAGTTCGTAGAGGGCGAGTTGGAATGTGAACATCAATTCCAAGTTCCCGGATCGCAAACCGTGTTACAAGCATCGATAACTCTCGAATTCCTGGAATGCAAACCAGGTTATCAATCTCAAATTATTCTAAGTCCCCGGAATGCGGACGTGTGCTCAAGACTTGCAACAAGTGCGATCAACCACCAAAAATACAAGTGCTGTTCCCCAAAACTGGGGGGCACGAAAGCTAAATATTAATCACTAACCGAAGTGATACAACGTCCGAAGTTCAACTCATTCATCAATCACAACTTGTGACCAAGATTTTCAGGCTTGGCAAATGAAACGAACTCTACTTAAACGGTGAAAACACCACAAGTACACCGGGCCGAAAACAAGACACTGCGAGTACTTAAGCACAAATAAAACAAGAGTTGAAACAAAGAAATAAAATTTTATTTCAACTAACTTAAAACAAGGACTTACACGCAAATAAGTTCTTCCAAAAAAAAGAATGCCTACTAGCAGGGGCGGAACCTGCATCTATACACGACCTACTGACAAAAAACGAAGACAAGTACCTATCTACCAAAACATCTACTTGAGAAGCTGATTTATTTCTTCTTTTCCGTCCTTCTTACTAGTGGTACATCATCAGTGTCACTAGGGACAGAAATTCTTCGTTTTGAATGTCTCCTCTCCAGCGGTGGCTCTTCGACTGGAGGCATGATGTCAATATCCTCCTCGGAGCTTGAATCTACACGGGGGCTTCTCGCCGAAGGAGTAGGGGGGACTGGATCCGCAACGGAAATTGAGATAGTGCCACCCGATGGTGCTACCATAGCAGGTGCTGGACTCTGCGCCGCCGTGCTGCCACCGACGTTACCACTCTGCCCCGCAGCCTCTATTTCGGCGTTGATCTCAGCCAAAATTTCCTCATCTCGAGTCGCTTGGGCCTAGCTGGGGGCATCCGTAGTTTGCATCGAAGAACTTGAGGGCGGCGGGAGGCTACTAACGATGATAAATGGCAAGTCAGAGAAAGAACCACCCTGCTCACCGAGCAGCTCGCTCACCATTTGTTCGTCAGCAGATAAGGATCCCCCCTGCGCCGTCTCAGCAGATACCGCAGTTACAACAGTGGTCTCGGTGGCGATGGCCTTATCTCCTCTGCTTGGTTCTTGAGCCGCGACAGTCGGCGCAACTCCAGTCGCTAGGCAAAAAAAAAGAAGAAGTTATTAGTAACTGCTGCAGAACAAACACTCAATTCAGAAAACGCTTGAGATAACTTTGGAATACCTTCCCCAGTTTGGCTCGCAGACGGCTGAACGGCCTCGGAAGTATGCTCATGAATAGGAGATAAGCGCGGCTGTTCCGGGTCGTAAGCAGGAACAAGTTGCAAACCGACCGCAGATGCAGGCACCGACGAAGATGGTGTGATAACTTCGGTGACAGCAGAATGGTGCTCAACACCTGATCCCTCTCCGACTTCCAGGGAACGACCGCCGATCATCTCCTTCTCATGAGCGATGATGGCATCATGAAGGACCTTCTTCTCATCATCTGTGAGCAGCCGGTTTTTCAAGTTCGAATCGATCGACCGCTTCACCTGGATGCACTTCCTCTTCCTCCTCAACCAATCGGTCCCAAGCGCTACGAAGGTGAACTGGATAATCTTGAAGCCAGGCCAAGTTTCTGTGCTTTAGCACATTGGCGTTATAAGTTATGAGCAAATCTTCGATATCGGCCTCTAGCCTGGCCTCTGCCTGTTGAACCTTCTCCTCCACCTCTGCTTCGACCGCCTGAACTTTGGCCACGGCCACATCTCTTTCGGTGAGAAGCACTACAGCTAGCTCGCAGGCTTCTTGCGCCGTGTTATGCGCGTCATCTCTATCTTTAATAATTTCGGCAAATTTATCCTTGAGCTCATTAAGTGCTTTTAACGCCGCATCTCGCTCAGCAATGACGACAGTGTTTTGGTGGCCCATGTCTTCCACCATAACGTAGTGCTCCTTTTTCATTCTATCCATGGCTGCTTGAGCTTCATCGGCCTTTGTAAGAGCCTCCATCTCTGATTTTCGAGACGATTCAGCCTCGGTGTTCAGCACTTGTATGATACGGTCTTTTTGAGCCAGCTCGGTTTGAAGCTTTTCAATGGTAGCAGCTCGTTCGAAGGCCAACGCCGATGCCTTATCGGCCGCCCTATACCACGCCTTATATTGGTGTAAAAGTCATGCACATAGTTGAGCGCTAACCGCTCGGCCTCCGGCGGGACTCTTTTCAGGTTCGGGGGAAAGACGTAGTTATCGAAGCAAATATTCGGGAACTCCCTCTTTAGTTGCGCAAGTCTAATTGCCCCTTCCCCCGAGAGTTCAGTAGGAGGCTGCTCTGCGACTATCGGGGCCATCGCCTCAGATCGGGAAGAGTGAGAAACCGACGTATATCGAGAAGACTCGGAAGGATGAGGGACATGAGCAGGAGGTTGTACGGGATCTCTGGAAGGAGGAGGGGTACGCGATCGCGATCGACGCTTATAGCCTCTGTCCGTGTCATATCTCTCGTGACTAGAATACCCAGAGCGTCCCTGGTCATAATGCCCAGAGCGCCCCTGATCATAACCTCTATCCCCTTCTCGTCTGCGCGAATCGTAATATGAAGGCTTGCGGGCATGTCGAAGACTCCCAAGCATTGAACCTCGCTTAGACATGATATCTGCGAAGCAAAATAAAATAGAATTAATCACCTTTCAAGACAGATAGTTTTCAGTCAAAGGTTATGCAGTGTCGTGAAATGTGTATGAATATGCATTCCCCCCGACCAACCAGAAGTGTCGACCTCGCTAGTAATAAGAGGCTCGTTCAATTCTAGAGTGCGATGGAATTCCTCCAACCCGGCATCATGTTGAAAAGACACATCGTCCGGGATTGGAAGATCGGCAAGCCCTTCAAAAAGATTTTCGGTTCTCGGAGGAGACATCTCCGAGATTCTAACTCCGGGAGCAGAACGGGCCGTGACAACCGATTTCCATCTCCCCTTCTTACTTGACTTAACCGTGGCAGCCTTGCCTTTTCTCTGCTCCGCGACATCCGGAACTGCGTCCGTAGGCCCGGTCAGCGGCTCATCATCGGTGTGGGTTCTTTCAGAGTCAGCTTCCTCAGTTATAGTAACTCTGGCTTTCTTGTGCTTGACTCGTTTTTTCGAGATGACCCTTAGTGCCACCTCAAAGCTTATGCTCTGCCCTTGTTCGATCAAACCGCAGGCCCGGAGATTCCTATCCATCAATAACACGTCGATATCCCTATCTCCACTCGGGACTTCTCGAAGCACTCGCACCATCTCCCTAAAGTGCTCGCCCTCAGGTCGCTGAATCACCGCTGTAAAAAAGGATAAAATATAAGTTCCACTTCGGCTGCAATTGCCGTAGTAATTATTTACGAACTCAGCTATACTCACGTCTGAATAGCCATCGTCGGGCAAATCCAGGAGGACATCTGACATAAAACCATTCTGTCCTATAATAGCTCAACCTGGTCCAAGACCCGGTAACCACTTGGCAGTTTCTCACCGCTTCCAGGAATGTGAAGGAGGGATAATCACCCCGAGTTTTGAAATTGAACAAGTATCTGATCTCAATTGGGAGCGGTGGTCGATGGAGATACTCCATAAATGCAATGAACAAGCTATTGATCGACGCATATCCGTTCGGGTGCAGCTGAGATGGGGCGATCCTCAAAAACGACAATACTTCCCTTATATACTCGTTGAATGGAGGAAGTGTCCCGGCCGCGCATGCGTGGCGGTTAAATGCCGTATATCCCTCTGGGGGATTATACGGTCTATCATTCGGCCCCGGCAGTAGCACATCATCCAGCGATAGGCCGTGCCTCAAACATATTCTCCCCAACATGTCTTCAGAGATATTGGATGGAACGGAATCTGATGGATTGGCAATGAACGACGCATCGGGAAGTTCATCCGGGGCTGGACCAATAATCTCAGGATCAATATCCAGAATCTCTAGCCTCGGAGAGACTGTAACTTGAGTCTCCTGCTGCTGTGAACTTGACGGTTCCATAACTAGCTAACTCACGAGAAACCATCGTTAGACAACAAAAACCCGTGCGTTCCCCAGTGTAGCGTGTATGAGTGTATGTTGTGTAGTGACATGCATTACTTGAATAAATGTTGCAGAGTTAAAGAAATATGCAAACGACAAAGCTACGGAGTCCAGCTATAATGACCGTCATCGCTGACCGTCATCACTAATCCGTTTCCATGATGGAAATTGATCCGGATAAAAGTTGTTATGGTTCCATCGACAAGCTTCGAAAGGCGGTCAAGTATGCAGTTTAATATTCAAGTCCAAATGTGCAAGGGTGAAGCTCGTCGGAGTTATGCCTAGAAAATATCAAACTTTGGTATCCATCATAGAGGGCTCGAAACCATCACAAGGACTTCGTTCGAACCCAACCGAACACCCCTTCGTTTGAACCCATCCTGACGTCGCTTCGAACCCATGCAGTTAGACGCGCTTCGAATCGATGACCAGATGCCAAATTCGAACCGATAGATAGGGGACGACTTCGAATCGATCATTGCTTGACAAGTTCGAAACGACAAGGGAACCCTCAACTTAACGTCATCCACGTTCGCATCGATACTCTTCGTATCGATGCGAAGTTGTGGACTTCGAAACCACAGCCGATGGGTTCGAATCCATCGATTCGAATGAACCCATCGAATCCATCAATAGGTACAAACTGCGTCAACCCCATAGGGTCGTCCAAGAAATTGATTCGAGCACGAGACCCCATATGGCTTCGAAGCCCTATGCCAGACCAGATCTGACTTTACCAATCGATAGAAAGGCGCGGGTTCGAAGTAACTTTGCCGTTCGCCGTTTGAATTCAAGGCTGATTACCTAGTTTGAACAATGAATTTGAGAGATTGAAGATTTGAATCTTGGTCGATTCGATGATGCGGCACAGTGTTTTCTCTTTTGGAGCTCCGAAACGATGAAGAACACAGTAAAAGCAAGCAAGAGTAAAAGTAAAGAATGAGAAAAGTGAAAACCACTGCTATTTATATGGAGCCTAGGATGTGACCGAGACGATTGCTCTCCCAGTCAACCCAACCGGCCACAACCGGTCAAGTACCAGATCGGTTCGAAGTTAGCTTTCGAACCCATCTGCCTGAAGCCCTATCGATTCGAAGTTCACCTCATGCTTCAGCGGTACGAAACGCACTACAGAGTGACAGGCTGCATCGATGCGAAACGAACTGTAGGCATATCGGTTCGAAGACCTTGTTCACATCAACCATTTCGAATCCATCCATGGTCTATCGATACGACAGATGACTTCGTACCCATCTTCTTCCAATTCGAATCGACTCGAATAATAATTTCGTATCCATTCCCTCAAACCGGTTCGAATGTTGACTTCGAACCCATCATAGCACAAGCATACCGCGTCCATACAAACGTGAATTTCGAACCCATCGATGCTCGAATGCATCGGTTCGAAACACTACACTCACGCAATACAGAATTCAATTCCTTCAACCTTCAATATCAGTTCGGGAAAGGATCGATACGAAGGGACTTTTCTAAACAATCGTCAAGCGTTGTCTCAACTCAAGTTTCCAAATCGGTTCAAGAGAGAATCGATACGAAATTCAATAGCCAACCAAGCTGGCAACGACTTGTGATCGCACAACGTTTGCAAGGGTCAAACTAACATATATGCATAAAAGTCGAACTAACAATCGATTTTAAACATTTACAGGGATCAAACACTCATCTTGTTACAAATGCAACAGCCAACGGCTAAGCACTGTTATACAGCAATCAATCACGTCAACACGAGGTTACAACAACACAGCATACGAGTTTCAGCAAAAAAGAGAGCAATGATTGTTCAGAGAAAGATTGCAGCTATTCAAAGCACGTCATGTTCCCACAAGACGTACTTTGGGGGGCAAAATGTTATGCCGCTTTTTGGCAAAGCCGCGATACCAAAAGATCGATCAGAAGCGGAGGACAGTTCGTCTCAGAGACTGGTCATACTTCGTTTCGCCATGGATATCACTGAATTTTATCCGAGTCCAGATTGAGCTACAATTGATAGGACACTGCAAGAAAGTCCATAGGAGTCAGCATCTCAAGTTTTAAGTCAATCCGAGTTCATACGCTAAAGTTATGATCGGTTCAACTTGTAGGAAACACCCTGGTTTCGAACCCATCATGATGGGTGTCTTCGAACCCATCATCAGGCACCATTCAAAACCATCACCCTCGAACCGAAGGACATCGAACCCATCGGTTTCGAAACCATCAAAGCGCCTCACCTTCAGCTCCACCGACTTCGAATCCATCTCCTTGTTCGAACCCATCACGGAGTCCTTGTTCGAACCCATCACGGAGTCCTTGTTCGAACCCATCACGGAGTGCTTGTTCGAACCCAACTGTGCGGCTTCATTCGAAACCACTGGTTCAACCAACCATGATGACGTGTCTTCCATCGGTTCGAATACGCCGAGATATATGGAGTCGAAGCGGTCAACACGGAGTGAAGACCGGATCGATTCGAAGTTTGCGCTCCACGTCAACGCGAAGCCACGTGCCTCCATGGATTCGAAAGGATCGGTTCGAAACCTTGGTTTCGAACCAAACAGCCGAGCAATAAACCCAATTTCGAGCCCATCATATTTCCTAACCTACCGATCCAAATGCCATGAAATTTTCACAGAAGCTTACATGCATGTTGAAGAACGTCTACGCCAAATTTCACCTCGATTGGATGGATTCTTGATCGGTTCGAATGGAGTTCGAACCGATGCCAAAGTGGGCCCAAACTTCCTGAGACCGTGCGTGTAGGCCCCCTCACGTGCCAGGAGTGGTTTCCCGAGTTTTCAGCGAGATACCAGCAGCCTACGCCTATAAATAGAGCCCCAGGGCCAACAGAAAAGGGATCTTCTGACTCTGAAGCGCCCAGACTCTGCCGGATCAAGATCTCCATCATTTAATATCATAAACTTGCTGTTAAATTCGAATTCCTTGCTGTAATTCACTGTTGATTACTGTAACAACTTGTATCATTGAAAGAAAAGCGATAAAACATCAAAAAACTTCACAGTGGACGTAGGCAACACGCCGAACCACTATAAATCGATTGTCTACGCATTTTCTTTACTGTTGATTGGAGTTTTTGTTAGATAATATCTGTTTTGAATTTGCATTCACGACTATTATCTCTTCAACGACTCCCGAAGAGTGTTGTGCCCAATTTTGACGCAAACATTTATAAATCTCTAAATCATTTATAATTCCGATTTCTTAAAATATCATTTACAAATATGATTATAGACGTCCTTTAAATAAATCCTTTATAAAGTATTATTTATAAGATATCTTTTGTAAATACCTTTATCAAAATAATTGGACATCTTACAAATCATTTGTGAACACTTAACCTTAAATGATATAGAATTAAAGTCAATTTTCAAAAACATAATTTGCAAATTTGAAAGTAGGTATCGTGAATACAATAGTACTAAATCAAGTTAGCATTTTAAATAAATTTGACTTCTAAGTCACATAACAGCTATTTACATAAGCCAACATATATGTACATAAAATTCATGACCAAATTAGGGAATAATATATTAATACAAATTAACTGGAAGATACATGTCCAATTAATATAATAAGTAGGATGGTGATTTGTCCTGCTAAATAGATGTCTACAAAGCCTATTAAGTTTAATATAGTAGAATGAGAATTTATTTTGCTAAGAGATGTCCAATAATCTGCTGAATTAAGGTATGACAGAATAGGAATTTATTCCGCTAACTGTGTCAAGGTTTAGTATAACCTGTTCACATTTGTATGGTTACTTAAAGGTATCAACAATAGAACCCCTTGTGATCAAAACCGTTCTTTGTAATAGAAAGTTGCCTTTAACAAATTGATCCTTGGAAAACAAAATATTTAAGAACTTAAACCTCTTTTTAAATAATTAATTACAAGTTAAATCCTTTTGAAAAACATAATTAAATCTTAATTAAGTCCTAAATTAACTTAATTATTAATAAAGAAATAATTAAACTTTAATAAATAATTTATTTATAAATTAAACCCTTAATTAAATATTTAGAATAATAAACACTTACTTAATAATTAACCATGTACTTAATTAATTATTAATTGAAAACAAATCATATACTTAATTCATAATTAATTAAAAATTAATCTAACTTAATCAAAGATTAATTAAAATTAATCTCACTTTTAAAAAATAATTAATTAGTAATTAATGTCCCTTAATTATAATTAATAAATCTTACTTAGTACTTAATTAATTATTAATTACCAAACTTAATTAATTAGTTATTAAATAAATAAATAATTAATTAAATATTTTAAAACTTATTATTAATTTTAGAAAAAATGTCTAAAATTTACTTAAGTTTAAAAACAATTTTGTTAAAAGTTGAATTTTTACTGAAAACACATCTATAGAGACTATCGCTATAGATACCATAACTTGAAGTAAGTACTTTGAAAACTAAAACAAAGTTTGAACTTGAAAATGATTTTGATTTTAAAACCAATAGTACTATTTTTTACATAAAGGAGTTCATGTCGCTTAAACTAGTAAAGGTGCTAATTTTCTTAGCATATCACCACATATTCATGTCCACAACATACATAAACATATCACAACTGCAAAAATAAGCAATGATCTAAACTTTACAACATTCATATCAGTTTTATACTTCCCTTTCAAGTGTAACTTAATATCGCATGCAAGCACACATCCATATGTCCAAATCACACAAATAGTTCATGAAATCAACCGATATTTCACACAATAATGTACAAAAAAGTAAACATTAATATTTTCCAAAAAATGTGAGTTTTTATTCACCAAACTTATTTGAATCTATGTAAAACTTGGAAAGAGCCTAGTTCTTGAATTTCTCTTTATAAAAACTTGATTTTTGGCCAAGATAAGAGGTGAATTGGCTCGGCCTTGATGCTACGTGCTTGGCCTAGGCGAGTGTACGCTTGGCCTAAGGTGGTGTAGGGCTTTGTTTAAGAAAAGGAGGTGCATAGAAATGGAAGAAAGTATACTTAAGTGTTTTTAAGAATTAAATGTAAGAAAGAAGTGGTTTTCAAATTTTTAAAATATTTTTGGAAGCCATTAATATGTTTTTGAAAGCTTAAAGAAGATGATAAACTTTTGAAAAAAAATAGAAATTGAAATGGAAGAAGAGAGGGAGATGGACTTTGTTTTTATAAAATGGATGAAGTAAAATACCATTTTGCCCCCTTAGTACCTCCATTAAAATATTGCCACATTATCACCCATCACCTCCACCACTTGTTTTACACGTCACCACCCCAAGATCCCCTTTTTCCACTATGTAAAGACCTTTAGTGTACTTATGTGTCATATCATAAGACATTTACTTTTTTTTATTTTCTTTTTCCTTTAATTTTATGAAAATGGTCACATCACTTCTTTTCTTTAAATACACTTATATTTCCAACCTTTTCACACTTAATTAAATCCTTATCAATTAAATAAATATTTTTTAATTATATTGAGGAATTTACTACCTTTTAAACAACTTTTAAGTGAAAAATTGAACTTTCAAAAAGAGCTTTTCGATCATATTTTATAATTTTCTTTGAACTAAATACTTTCATAAAAAATTCAAAAATTAGTTTTCTATCATTAGTTATAAATTAAATGTAACAGTTGCGGATTTTTCGTTGCCGAAAAACCGCAATGTTATGGGTTTAAGAAAGAAGAAAAGAAAAGGAAAAGAAAGAAGAAGAGATAAGAAGGTAGAAAATAGAGAGAAAAGAAAATATAGGGAAAAGAAAATGGAAAATAGAAAATAGAAATTTTTAAAATAGAAGAAGAAGAGAATAGAACACATAGAACGGAACCGAAAACAACAGAACAACATCAGAATCTCACAATTCGCAGCGGAACAACATATAATAATAAATGAATAATCTTTAAACAAAGAACTATCAGTTATTACAGATTATACATTTCATTACATCATATCATCAGAGTATACAACATCAACAACAAACAGTGCAGCGGAAAAAGAAATACTATATAGCTAGTAATACGCCATGCCATCCAGCTTGCCTCCAGCAACTCCAGAATATCCAAAATATCCTGATAAACCTAACTCTTGACTGCCCGTGTGGAAATTGGTGGGCACCCAGAGTTTAGGAAGGAAAACAATAAACTCCAAGTCAGTCATGTGACTGGTGTGAGAACTCAAAACAGTTTATTTATCTTTAAAATCAAAATAGAGGAATATTTTTAAAGTCAATTCGCAATGCTTTTAAAAATGAGACTACCATAAGGCCTCCCGCACACACACACATGCAAACGCAGAATCGGAGGAGATTTCTCCTTATGATAGTCAAAGATGCTTGATACGCATTTAAAATAACATTTTATATTATTACTAGTGCATAGTGTAGGAAAAATTCATTTCGAAAGTAGAATATAAATCTTAGCCAACATACGACCATTATCGTATGCCTACTATAGCTAACTATGTTCAATAGCAGGTTACCGCCACATTCCATAGCAGGTTATACAACTAAAACCGTACAAGTCACGTATTGTTTCTTTGGATTTCCAACGAATGATCAGGCCAAGGAACTTCCCATTGCCACATGGAAACGCCTCTGGCTGGACGTCCCCGAGAACTTAACCAGCTCTCTGCCAACACAAGGCCGGGTTACCTTTATCACTAGGTAACTACTACACGAATATGGCATCCCCCGGTCCCATTGGACCTTTTAACCGAGCGCTCGTCACCAACAACACCACACAGTAATAAAATATAGTGTTTCAACATGAGTAAGTATCTGGGCTCCATACCATGATACCACCCTTTCCAGAAGGAAATGCACATACCCTAAAGGGAGCTACCCCTCATAACCTTGCCGCACCTTTCCTGTTTTGACCATTCCGGGATGTGAGGCTCGACGAAGTTTCGTCCACAAAAACATACTTTATACAAAAGCCATGTTTTGGGTCAACAAATGATCAACACAATGATCACATGGATAGACGATCAAATAAACGATCCTATCACAAATAATCAACACAATGATCATTTCAGCATCACTCAGCATGTCACATTACCAAATTGGGAATATATCGCTGATAACATTCAACTACATAACCTCTAAGCACGTACGTCTCAGAGAAGGGTGTTAAGCTAAAAGAATAAATTCTCCGCCACCAACAGAAATATATTTGAAAGAAATCGGCTTTATATCTCAACTTGTAATGTCAGGCATACAATCCATACAAGTCTGTTCCGGGCTCGAACAAAACCGAAGGCACTTCTTACGAAGCCCTTGAAATCCGGGTATTCACAATCCCGATCGAATTTCCCATCACTTAAGGAATCTCTATACCAGGAGCTACCCAGTGCAGAGACAATCGATAGGTCATCCTATCGTTTTCACAAATACTCGGTCTTCAACACTGATCTTCAATGCAATTCACAACGACGTATCACATATTCGGAATGGGTTATACGACCCCATGGTCCTTTCCCGGTTAACCCGAATAGTGAGCGCTTATTCAAAAATAAGTGTAGCATTCAAATTCAACAAATCACATCATATACCCATTCAAAGGGAAATATTGATAGTCGGTTATTGAACTATCAATTGATATGCATACATCACCAGTTTCCAAATAATTTTCCAAATTATTTATTTTCCAAAATATCTTTACAAGATATATAATTTCAACACTTCAAAATAAATCAATATTTATTTTTCTAAACCAATCTCACTTTCTTTTATAAATTCCTTAGTGAATTTATATTTCAAAATATCATGCATATACGATTTCAATTATCCATTTCAATTTATCTCTAAAAAGATAAATTCTAATTATTCACTTCATATTGGAAAACATTTCCATACTTATTAATTCATAAGTAATTCATAAATTTTATTTATTTTCAACACTTAGAAAATATTCAATATACTTAAATCGAGATTAAGTATATATTTCATTCTTTAGGGAAATCATTCACTTTAACATATTTATTTGGGTCAAAACGAATGTTGCGTAAAACATCGTTACGACAACCCAAAATCACTAGTATAGGGATTCGAAATTAAAATAGATATATAAATCCCAATACTATACAAAACATTTCCTTTCGGAAATCATTTACTATAACAACAGTGTTATAGTCCACTATTTCCTTTTATTTCTCGAAAACGTCTATTTCAACAACAAATGTTGAAATCTATGGTTTCGAATCTCAACACATTTTGAAACATCGTTAGATCGTTTTAATTCTATTTAAAACATTCACATTCAAACCATTTTCTTTAACGTGTTATTCACTATTCAAAAATGTGAATAAACTTCGTTAACAAATTTCATCCTTTTATTCATTTCAATTCAAAGGATTATTCACTATTCAAAAACGTGAATATAACTCCATTAAATAAGTTATGACAATTAACTTATCAAAATAAGTTGTTTGCGGATTTATAAAACAACGTTTATAAATTCCATTTCTATTTATTTATAAAAACTTCCTTTTTATAAATTCCTTTATTAACCTATTCCAGTTTATAACTAAATTATAAACTAAACGTTCATATTATAAGTTAATTACTTATAAAACGATTATTTTACAAAATCGTTCCTTTAGAGACTTTCCAATTTATAAATCTTATAACTTATAAGATCCATTTATTTAACCAATCTATTCTTCAAATAATTTCACCAAATTTATAAATCTTACTATTTATAAATCTCTTTTATAACTTCACCTTTTCTTGATTTATAAAATAATCAAATTTTGTAAATCCTATAATTTCAACTTTTTATAATAAATTCAAAAAAACCCAATTTAAACTATTTTATAAAAACATTAGCATCATATTCTCAAAAAATCAGTTTTTAACTATCTTTCTCAAAAATCATAATTTTTATAACTTTAAAAATTATAATGTTTATTTATTTAAAATGAATCAATTTCCAAAAATTATTTTATAACTTATACTTTCAAAAAAATCACTTTGAAATCATTTTAAAATTCCAAATTTGGTCCAATGATGCTACACACCAAATAGTCAATCACGACAACAACGATATCACATATATCGATATGATAATCCATTAAATATCAAAATATCTGAAATCAAATAAAAACTGTTGAGGAATCCAGTTGGATCCCTCCAACCTGTTTTCCTGCATCCAAAAACATTAGCACAATACCAATTTCGCTCCAGTACGAAATTATCGCGGTATATGTTCTTATTAAATATTATCCGCTTAATAACGGCGCAATAGGGTCTCATCCGCTAAAAATACGGGAAATCAATCAACTGCAATATATACATATGCCAATATATATATATTGATATTATTTATAATACCAATTTCACTGTTTATGAAATATTCGCGGTATATGTTTTTAATAAATAACATCCGCTTACTAACGGCGCATAATGTCTATTTTAACAATCAATAGATATCAATCAACATTCAAACATGCATTCAAATATTTTAAATCTAACTATTTAAAATAAAATCGAAACTGATTCGATTGAGTGAGAAGTTCTCACCTTGATTTTAATTTCCGTTTCAGCTTTTATTTCGAATAAAATTTAACGCGCGTTTAATTTTACCCAAAATTCTCACTAACTCCAAACGACTCCAAACCAACTCCATCGCGTAGTGCTCGTCCATACGATTCCAACGCAACTGGTTTCGCGCATTTTCGACCTCGTATGAAAAAGTTATGAATTTTCTAAGATTTACACGATTTAAACTAATATAAATTTACAACTTTTAATTAAATTTTAAACCTACACAAACATGGGCCGTTGGATCTAAACCCATCACCATCAGGCCGTGCGCAACACCCCCCCCCCTTTCTTCTTCTCTTACGTTTACAGCCGAACCCATTTCAATCTTAGGGTTTAATTCATGCAACCATTTCAAACGATTTTGAACACGATCAGGTAGCTCCATTTCAAAGCTCGGCACGAACTCCACCACCACCAGCAATCACGTGAGACTCGGCCACTCCCAGGCATGGGAAACCATGCCCAAAACGCACACGAACGCGGTCGATTATCTCCCCCTACATTGCTCCATTTACGATCATATCCGTATGGATTTAAAGCACTCGTGAAGCTCTAGAACTTTCGTGTTGATGATTTCGTGAATCGATTGATGGATGAAGAGAAAAGAGGAGGAGAAGAAGAGAACATTTCGACCGTTCATAATAGATGGTGGCGGCTGCAGTAGGAAATTAGGGTTTTGTTATTTTTTTTTAATTTATGAAGGTGTTGGGGCTATTTATAGAGAATCGAACGACACTATTCACCCGGAAATTCCGAACTCCGATTTAGGCGCCGAAACTGACGTACCTAGGGTTTATCCCGCGTTTCGGACACAATGGAACAGGTATCGGAAGCTAATTCGGAAGTATGTGCGATTTATGGCTGTAAACGCTCAATTTGAATTAAACCGATTTAAGCGATTTTCTAGGCGTTTTAATTTGTACAGGACAAACGGTAAATCCAGTTGACTTGAAATTTGAAACCTTACAATAATATCACATTACGGATCCGATGAAACTGGTTTCGTCGAAAACCGAGACTTTTTGAAAAATGGCTATTTTGACTCGCCAAATTTAAAAAAAAAAAATCGATGCGTTTCGAGCTGCCACGATCAAACGATAACTCCGATTGACACGAAATTTGAAATCCGGTAATAACTAACTATTACGGATCCAATGAAACTGGTTTCGTTCAATTCTGAGACTTTTCAAAAATTGACTATTTTCACTAGTCGATTTTAATATTAAAATATTCAATTTTCACAAATTAACTTCTAAATCGATTTTAAAAGTTCTAAAATATCGTTCTAACTCCCATATGATAAAATAAAATTTTACAAATCATTTTCAATCATATTTAACCCAATTTTCAATTATTTCCATAATTTAACGTATTAAATTATCGATTTAATTATTCAATAAAATCCAATAATTCAAATAAAAATTTATTTGACTTATAAATTCACTTCTTAATATTTAAAATTAATTAAATATTCAATTTTTTAATTTCTAAAATTCTGGGTCGTTACATTAAAAGAGGGTTATTTAATTTTTAAAACTATTATTTGAATGTTTAAAATTAATTAAACATTCATCCATTGGAGCGGTAAAATTCTGGGTCGTTACAAGTAGCTTAGAATGGTTGTGCATTATGTTACATGAATCAGTCCTTGAGATCAATGAACCCAATGCATTATTGTCATTAAAGTTCAAAAATCTTTTTCTCTCAATCTGATTTGAATTTGCCAATGATGCCAACTGATGAAATGTTTGTGTTCGAGCCTAGATGACACTAAAAATAGTTTGAAGCTGGTTTATATTATATATTGTGAGAAATTTTAAAAATACAATAGACAACCCAAGTTTTGAAAAAAATTGATAGGTTTATAACATCGAATCAGGTATTATGTTGTGATTGTCCTATAAAGATAAGATTTTTAGTGCAAAAATCCTGATTTTTAATAGCATAGTTTTTGTGAAATCTTGAGATGATCAAAATCTAATCAAAAATTAATTTCGGCCAATATCGTCGTCAGGGAAAGGAGCGGTTTGGTCGTGGTGAAGTGTGGCAACATGGTTGAGGATTCCACCATGGCAGAATTTTGATTTAGGCCTTGATTTGAGGTAGGGGTTTTATGGTTTAGGGACATGTTTATGGTGGGTTCGGTTTTTTGTCGCTGGTGGAAGAAGGAGAGCATCGGATTGGGTCGCGAGGGGCCCAAAGGTAGTGTGGGGGTGGCAGTTTCGTCAGTGGTGGCGGCAGGCTCTGGATGTTGGTATGGTGATTGGACGAGGGGGTTTTATTGGTGCCTGTAGGATTTTCAAATGGTTGCAGCACTCGTTTTTGGACAAGGGTGGTTGGTGGTGGAACTAGGGCATGGAGATGGTCGAGCTTGGGGATAGCTATATGTGCATGGCCGTGGAAGGGTTGTTCATGGTTGGAATTGGTAGTGTACGTGCTGCGTGTATTTTAGTGTGCATATCTGTTCATGCCTGAAACAAAGTAATGGAAAGAGTGGAAGAAGACGAAGAATAGTGTGGTTGCGTGGTGATATTTGTTCGACCTTGTGTCGAGGGTCTAGGCACCGTTGTAGTTCAAGTTTAGGTACCTTGCGAACGGGATGAAGGAATTGGGATTTCTTGGTTTTTGGCAGGAAGGAGTAAGGGACGAAGAGGAAAAGGGGGAGGGAAAGAGCTATTTGTTTTTTGGTAAATATAGGCTTCGGTCCGGAGAAAAAAAGGAAAAAAAATAAAAAATGAAAAAATAAAAGGTGGGTTAGGCACGGTCCAAAGATTATGGGGGTGATAGTGGTTGTCTTAAGATTGTTTTTTAATTATATATTTTTTTAGCAAAATTTTGAAATACTATACATTTTTCATGCGAAACCCGATTGACGCGGAAGTTGTTGCGATGGGTTTGTATCCTCAAGTGTTTCAATGCCACAAAGTTTGTTTTTAGATTTGGCATAGTGATAATTTATGGTATTTTAAAACAGTCAATTTTTAAATATAAAATTTTAAATTATATATATTTTGTAAAATTTATAATATCATAACTAATGCATACGAATTTCAATTGAAGCGAGATTTATTGTGATGGGTTCGTATCGATGAACCTTACGTCGTCGTACGAACTATTTTCGAGATTGAATAAGTGAAAAGTTTGAGAAATTTCGTAAAAACCTAAAATTTAACTTCTTTTATCCTTAGCGACTTAGGGGATGAAATCCCTTTAGGAGGGGAGAATGTAACAACCTAAAATTTATTAATTCGTTAATTGACCAAATAATAAAATAATTTTGTAACAACCCGAAATTTAACCACTGTGTTTCGCATTATTCAGACCAATCCGGTCCATCTATTTTTCATCCGATGGATCCTATTCAGCCTATGACGTGGTTGCATCCTATTTAATCCCCAAATCCAACGGTCTGAGATCAACTTTTACCCCTATATATAGACCCCTAGACCTAACACTTTTTCTCATTCTAGGTTTTCTCCAATTGGGTTCATCTTTCTACGAAGTACCCTAAATGAAATAATTTTTACAGGGGAGAAAATCATTATAAATTGAGTTATCTTACAACTTGACCAGTCAACTGGCATGGCGTTCTATCTAAGTGAATGTCGGGAGACCAAAGGAAGAGCTTAGGCCCTGTTGAGTGATTGTAATTATTTTATGATTTCTTTTAAGTAATTTAAAATAATAGGGTTTCCAATAATTGTTATTTTACTACGATTTTTGGAAGAGCCTTTTCGGTAGTTTATTTACAGGTTTTAGAATTATTTTAAGTTTATTTCCTTCAGCTATTCTTTTTAGTAATTTTAATTTATTTCTGTTAATTATAGCTTTTTCATTTATCTACAATTTATTTGGAAGAATATGGAAGAGCATGTTGTTCATTTGGAAGAAGTTCTGCGCACAATTCGTAGTCATCATTCGACAGCTAAGTTTTGGAAGTGTCATCGGAGAGAGGAAGTTTGTTTCTTGGGGAACGTAGTCTCGAAGGAAGGTTTGGTTGTTGACCCTGCCAAGGTTATTGCAGTGCAAGATTGGAAGGCCCCCAAAAACGTTACCGATGCTAGGAGCTTCCTAGGATTGGCAGGCTACTATATGAAGTTCATTAGAGACTTTTCCAAGATTTCAGCATCACTCATGCGCCTAAGAAGAATAAAGCTTTCTTGTGGGATGTAGATTATGAGGATTCCTTCACAAAGCTTAAGAGAGCCCATATTAGTGCACCGTTGTTAGTTTTACCTGACAGAGCAAAGCTTTCACTGTATACACGGATGCATGTGGAACAGGTTTAGGAGCGGTGTTGATGCAAGATGGAAGGGAAATGTGTTATGGTACTAGGCAGTTAAGGACGCATGAGAAGAACTACCTTACCCATGATTTGGAGTTGGCTGCCATAGTTTTTGCACTTAAGGCTTGGAGGCATTACTTGCTTGGAGAGAGGTTTGAGATTTTTACCGACCACAAGTCATTAAAGTACCTATTCTATAGAAGGACTTGAACTTGAGGCAACAGAGGTAAATGGATTTTTTAGCCTCGTATTTTGAGATAGCTTGTACCCTTGGCAAGGGTAATGTGGTTATGGATCCATTGAGTAGAAAGAAAGCAACCATTTGTCCTTTGTTCGTAGAGTGGAGGAGTTTGGAGCTTATTTCTACTTTACATTTTAAGCCCTCTGTGGACATTACTCCCGGATTGTTGACGACATTGAAATTGAGGCCTACCCTTATGGATCAGATTGGCTCAAGGCAGCATGAGGATTTAAAGCTCATGGATGTTATGATAGGATTAGCCAAGGAGAGGTCTCGAGACATCTCCAGTGCTATTCCACTGATAGTAGAGGGTGGCTTAGGAGAAATGGGAAGCTTTGTGTTCCAAGCGCAAGTGACTTGTTGACAGCAGTTTTGGAGGAGGTGCACCATTCATATATGACTATTTATCCAAGTGGTGACAAAATGTATCCGGATATGAAGAGGATGTTCTATTGGGGCGGCATGAAGAAGGACGTGGCGGAATTCATAGCTAAGTGTCTCATATGCCAAAGGGTAAAAGCAGAGTAGCAGAAGCCCGGTGGATTACTTTAGCCCTTAGATGTGCTGGAGTGGAAGTGGGACAGTATTTCTAGGGATTTCATTGATGGTTTACCCTATTCTTGGAAGGGGAACACTAGCATTTGTGTGATTGTTGATAGATTGACCAAGAGCACTTCATCCAGTTAAAAGTAAGCATACTGTTAGTCCTTGAGAAGTTGGTTTTGATGACAACAACCTTAGAATAAGATTATAAAATATAAATACTAACATTATTGTTTAGATATATATGTATATGCAGGATATATATACAGGTACCAAAGAATGAAGATTTTATAGTATAGAGATTCAAGAACTGATAAACTCAAGATCGAAGATATCAAGATTCAAGACTCATGGGTATCAACATTATCAAGAGTTCAAGATTTCAATATAAGTAATTTAGTTAGGAATTTTGTTAAAACTCCTAGAAAAGCACTGACATCTTAAGATCCATTTTATTCGTGGAATGGAATTCACTTCGAGCCCGTTAAAGGGATGGAACCCTAAGTAGGATGGAACCCACGAAAAATCTAGTGGAACATTGTTTTGTATCCACTAACTTTTATTCAAATATTTTACAAAATTATATCTTGTTTTCAAAATGATTTCAAATCTTCTTTTTTAAATCAAAAACATCCATCCTGGTTTTAAAATACTTTTAGCCTCAAAATAATCTTTATTTTCAATATCAAATTATCCTTGATTTTAAACTATCTTTTAATTATAATATATTTAACTTTTAATAATTAAACTTAGATTTAAATATAAAATTATAGTAAAATTTTATATATACCAAAATATTATTCTCTATACTTATTTATGTATTTTAAATATAGTTAAGTATATTTATAAAGTTTAAAATAGTTTTAATACAAGATAGAAGCTATTTTCAAAGAAAATCAAATTACCAAAAATAACTTAGGCCTGTTGACAACCCCAAGGAACCCTTGTCGATAAGGTGACAGTTTATTTCAAAAGTTTGAATTTCAATAGAAGTGTCTATTCGTCATATCCTTTCACGAATGGACATGGCTATTGTTCTACTATAGATAGGGCTGTTTTAAACGAATTTACATTCATATATATTCTCTGATTTCACTCCTCTTCTTCTTCCACACTTCTTTATATACATTTTTACCATTACTTTATCGAAATCACCATTGAATCTAACTATATCATATCTGGATTGATTCTCTATCACTATCTCAACAAGATCCCAGTGCTATTCAGAGTTATAGACCTCTTTGTAATCAATCGAGCGAGAAAATGTGTGATTGTAGCCTGAAAAATCAATCGGATGAACTTGTTGCCCGTAAAATAAAGTATCTCTACCCAGAGGATTGTGAATCTAAAGCGGTGTATCTCGTGGCCTTGAAATCAAGGGTGCAACTATAAGAGTTGATTTTGAAAAGAAATCCGTACTTGTGTTGCGGGACTGGATGTAGGGTAACTCCGAACCAATATAAAATTCAGTGTGTTCTTTTCTTTAATGCTTTTACTTTATCTACATCTGTGTTTGATTCTGTGATCATATCTATGTGTGAATATTGCGTACATTTGTGTTCAAATTAATATAAACTCAAAAAGAATTAGCAATTCCTTAGAACACTATTCACCCTCCTCTAGTGTTAATTCTAGCCTTAAGATCTGTAATCCGCATTTCTCACATTTGGTATCAAAGCGAGGTTTTCAAAGTTTCATAATCTGAGTTTTGAAAATTTTCAAAATGTCCATCAACACTGGTACTGTTACCACTACCAACACTAATTCTATTACACATGTTACTAGTTCATTTGTAGAAGGTCAGTCTACTGCCAGACCATAACTTTTTAATGGCAGTAACTATGCATGTTGGGCATGTAGGATGAAAATATATTTGCAATCTATAGGACTAGACACTTGGAATATCACACAGACTGAATATTTTGAACCCACAACTGGTTTTGCATAGTGGACTGCTGAGCAAAAGACCGTTGCACAAAACAACTCTAAAGCTATGAATATTCTATTTTGTTCACTTGATAGAAATGAATTTAATAGATTGTCGGTTTGTAAGTCTGCATATGAAATCTGAAAAACTTTGCAAGTTACTCACCAAGGAACAAGCAAAGTTAAACAGACCAAAATTTCCATGCTCACAAGTCAGTTTCAATTATTTAAAATGAATTCTAATGAGTCTATTCCAGATATGTATAGTAGATTTCAGAATATTGTGCATTCTCTAATATCCTTAGGAAAGGATTTTCGGAAGAAGATCAAGTCAGAAAAATCTTAAATTCTCTTACTCCAGAATGAGATAAAAAGACACTTGCGATCGAAGAGGCAAATGACAGCAGTACCTAAAAGATAGAAGAATTAATTGGAAATCTAATGTCGTTTGAAGTCCAAATGATTGGGAGAAGAGAAAGCAAAGAATATGAAAAGAAATCAATTGCATTCAATGCATTGATCGATGGATCAGACTCAAACAACGATAATGATGAAGAGATAGCCTTTTTGACCAAGAAATTTCGAAAATTCCTAAAATACCGAAAGATGAATAATCTCAAGAGAAAAAACTATAAGAACTCTGGTAATCAGAATGTCAAACTATATCAAATATTTCAAATGTGACGAACCAGGCCATATCAAAAGAGACTGTCCGCATCCAGATAAGCCAAATCTTCCTATAAACAATGATTCCATAAAGAATCGAAAACGTGTATTTGCTACTACTCTAGATGACTCAGACTCGTCCTCAAGCGATGATGATCAGAAGACAGATAATTCAAATATGTGTTTCACAGCAGTTTACGACTCCGACGAATTCAAAGAAACGGACTCAGAAAAAGGTTCACGTTTACAATACATTGGTTTAAATTGCATGCTTATGATTGGATGTTTGATTGGTTGATATTGAATTAATGTGTCGTTTAAATTTTAAAATTTAAATTTTTATTATTATATTTACCATAATATTGTTTTTGTTTTTGTTTTTAAATAGTATCATAATATTTTATGTAATATACTATAATTCTGGTAATATTCCATATATATATAGACATTAAAATATATATGTGTGTGTGTATATATATATATATATTAGAATACTTAAGAGAAATAAATCATGAAAATTCAGTGACACCTGTCGACAAGGGCCCTCCCTCGATGTCGATAAGGGTATAGAAATTTGAAATTCAAATTTGAATTCAAATGTTGAATTTCTCTCCACCTTTTCACTTCATTCAAGTCTCTGAAAAGTCACCTTTTGACTAGAGAACCTGTCCCTTGAGAACCTATTTATTTACTATCTCTTATCACAACTTTTCACTTTTATTTTTCAAATTCAAACCCTTATTTCAAAATATCAAGCTCACTACTCTCTACTCTAATGGCTTCTTCAAGTAACCCTTCCACAATGAGACTTTCCAGAAATATAAAAGAGCAACTTTTCAATAATCCGGAGGCTATAAAAGCATATATCAACTATGTTAACTATGGAAAAGTCCATCTCGGAAAGTTTGCTTTATTTCAAGATTTCTCTACTTATGAAATCGATTCTCTTTTTGCAAACAACCATGTTCTTAGTCTTGTTGATGTTTCACAAAATGACTTTGTTTGTTATCCAAATCTTGTTAAAATTTTCTATGCAAATCTCAACCGTGGACTTTATAATGGAAATGATGATGAAATTTGGAGTAGTGTCAAAGGCACTAGAATCATCTTAAATTGTGAACCATTCTCAATTGCAAGAGCACGGGAATGGATCTTTCTAGCTTTAATATCGATGAAAATGATCATGATACATTTCGTCACATTTTCGAAGGGAATGATAACTTTGAATTCATAAATCAAAACTTTCGACCAAAAGCTAGAATTGTTAATCTTCTTTTACAACATACTTTGACCCCAAGATCGGGGAGTTTTAACAATCCAACTTCAAAAGTCTGCAAAGCACTTTTTTCTATTTTTGGAAGTTATGATATTAATTGGACGCAAGTTATTTTGGATGAACTTCGTCCAATTTTTTTTTAAATGGGTGAAAACATTTTGTATCATGGAATCTATCTCACTCGAATTTTTAATTATTTTGGAGTATGTTTCAAAGGAGAAGAATTTGTTTCAAGAAATTTTTTTAATCACTCAAAAATTTCTCTTATGAAAATTCCATATGTTTTTCAACCATATGGACTCTTGCCGAAAAGGAAGACCGCTTGGCTCATGAGGAGATAGAAGAGAAGAAGGAAGAAGAAGAAGGGGATGAAATGGAAATAGAAGAAGAAGAAGGTGAAACATCCTTGGAAAGTATTGACTATCCCTTTAATCCAACCAACAAAATCTTACTCAAAAATCAAAAGACCATTGTTGAGAATCTACGAACTCTTAAACGGTCCGTTAGTAAGAAATTGGATAAAATGTCATCCAAGATGAACAATTTTTCTCCAAAGCCAGCAAGAAGCTTGGATTATCTTCATCTTCGTCGTCCTCTAACTAGTTTACCTTTTCATGTCATGTTGTATTGGTTTTAGTTTGTTTTGATTCGAATGTTCGTGTAGTTCTTAATGTTTAATCATTGTATCGTTCTGTTATGAAATGAAATTGAATTACTTTTTTGTTATCTAGCTTATCCTATCTCCAGAATAAATGTTAGTATATTATATAAATATATATACACACACACAATTATTCACTAAATAAAAATGAGTCATCAAAATTAACCGACCCCTGTCGACAACCCCCAGAGACCTTGTCGACAAGTACTTTTCAGAAATGACTTTTCATTTTAAATTTGAAATTTGAATAACTACCTTGTGTCTATTCATTTCAAACGAATTTCTACACCTATAAATACATATTTCTTGCAGAATTCATCACTCAAAATCATTTCTTATCTACTTTATCAATATTTCTTCTCACAAACTCAAATATGGCCGATCCAATTCATAGTTCGACCGAGAATCTTGTAGAAACCCTTAATTTTTTCAAGAATATTCTTTCATTCTTCGTAATCAACGACACATAGAGTTGAGTGAAATGCAGATGATCAAGGAGCAAGAAAAGCATTTCGATACGATACGATGGATGATTTCCTCCCTGCACAAAAATGATAATGTAGCACATTCTCCGGTCTCTCTCACCAATGAAAATGAAAATTGGGATGCCATTAAAGCAGACCCTATATTGGAGAAGAAGGATGGGTGGAAGTTCCTCATAATGTTTGAATTTATTTGATTGCTTTGTTTGATTTGAATTGATTGCTTGGATTGATTTGATTTGATTTGGTTTGGTGTGGATTGATAATTGGTGTGCAAAACATAATATTTATAAATGCACATTGATATTTATATGATCTTTGATTGGTTATCATGTCTATCAGTATAATTATCTCTTAATCTATCTACTATATACTCCATTGTATATTTTATTAATGAAGGTACTTTAGTACAATAATAAGAGGGAGTTAGATAGTTTGGAGTTAGTTTTTTGTTGATGACGAAGGGGAGAAGTATAAAATAGGATAGTTAGGCATAGATTGAGGGGAGTTATTAGTTCTAGGGGGAGTTATTAGGGTAGAAGTACTATTTTACAAACAAAGGTTGTCATCATCAAAAGGTGGGAGATTGTTAGTCCCTAAGAAGTTGGTTTTAATGACAACAACCTTAGAATAAGATTATAAAATATAAATACTAACATTATTTTTTAGATATATATGTATATGTAGGATATATATATATACATGTACCAAAGAATGAAGACTGTACAGCATAGAGATTCAAGAACTGATAAACTCAAGATCGAAGATATCAAGATTCAAGACTCATTATTATCAAGATAATCAAGAGTTCAAGATTACAGTATAAGTAATTTAGTTAGGAATTTTTTTAAAACTCCTAGAAAAGCACTGACATCTTAAAATCCATTTTATTCGTGGAATGGAATCCACTTCGAGCCCGTTAAAGAGATGGAACCCTAAGTAGGATGGAACGTATAAAAAATCTAATGGAACATTGTTTTATATCCACTAACTTTTATTCAAATGTTTTACAAAATTATATCTTGTTTTCAAAATGATTTCAAATCTTCTTTTTTAAATCAAAATAAATCCATCTTGGTTTTAAAATACTTTTAGCCTCAAAATAATCTTTATTTTCAATATCAAATTATCCTTGGTTTTAAACTATCTTTTAATTATAATATATTTAACTTTTAATATTTATACTTAGATTTAAATATAAAATTATAGTAAAATTTTATATATACCAAAATATTATTCTCTATACTTATTTATGTATTTTAACTTTAGTTAGGTATATTTATAAAGTTTAAAATAGTTTTAATACAAGATAGAAGTTATTTTCAAAGGAAAACAATATCAAAAATAACATAGGCATGTCGACAACCCCATGGAACCCTTGTCGACAAGATGACAGTTTATTTCAAAAGTTTGAATTTCAAAGGAAGTGTCTATTCGTCATATCCTTTCATAAATGGACATGGCTGTTGTTCTACTATAAATAAGGGCTGTTTTGAACGAATTTACGTTCATATATATTCTCTGATTTCACTCCTCTTCTTCTCCCACACTTATTTATATACATTTTTACCATTACATTGTCGAAATCACCATTGAATCTAACTAGATCATCTCTGGTTTGATTCTCTATCACTATCTCAGTAAGATCCCAGTGCTATTCAAAGTTATAGACTTCTTTGTAATCAATCGAGCGAGAAAAGGTGTGATTGTAGCCTGGACAATCGGGTGAACTTGTTGCCCATAAAATCAAGTATCTCTACCCAGAGGATTGTGAATCTGGAGCGGTGTATCTCATGTCCTTGAAATCGAGGGTGTAATTGTAAGAATATATTTTGAAAGGAAATCTGTACTTGTGTTGCGGGACAGGATGTAGGATAACTCTGAACCAGTATAGAATTCAGTGTGTTCTTTCCTTTATTGCTTTTACTTCATATCTGCATCTGTATTTGATTCTGTGATCATATCTGTGTCTGAATATTGCATACATTTTTGTTCAAACTAATATAAACTCAAAAAGAATTAGTAATTCCTTAAAACACTATTCAACCCCCTCTAGTGTTAGTTCTAGCCTTAAGATCCATAATCCGCATTTGTCGCACGTACCACTTCATATTTGGCATTCTTGTATATTCAAGAGATAATCCGTCTACATAGAGTTCCTTTTAGCGTTGTTAGTGATGGAGATCCCATTTTCACTAGTGAGTTTTGGAGACGCTAGGGATGCAACTTAGGTTGAGTATGGCATATCACCCCCAAATAGATGGCTAAACGAAGAGGGTAAATAGGGTGCTTGAGGATTTGCTGCGGATGTGCATTTTTGATTTGGAGGAACTTGGGAGGAGCATCTTCCGTTGATTGAGTTTACATACAATAATAGTTACCAAATAAGTATAGGAATGGCACCATTTGAGGCGTTAATGGGAGACCTTACAAGTCCCCATCATGTTGGGTAGAATCTATAGAGAAGTTATTACTTGGACCCGATATGGTTAGGAAGACCTCAAAGAGGGTGGATTTGAATCAGCAAAGGATGAAGACGACTCAAGATTGACAGAAGTCCTATGTGGAAAAGTGGAGGAGTGACACAGAGTTTGAGGTTGAAGATTTAGTTTTTATCAAAGTATCACCGCTTAGGAAGATGGTAAGGTTCGGATCAAATGGAAAGTTAGCCCTTATATTTGATGGAACATTTCCTATCACAAAGTGAGTTGGGAAGATGGATTATCGAGTAAGGCTACTTGATAGGCTCGTAGGAGTGCACGACGTTTTCCATATTTCGCACTTGTAGAAGTGCTTACATGACTTGACGGAGGTTGTAGAGCCTAGTTAGTTAGGGGAGGTAGAGGTAGAAAGGGAAGCTTCTATTCGACATATCCCCACAAAGATTGTTGGAATAGACACCAAGCGACTAAGGAACAAGGTGGTCCCACTAGTGAAGGTGCAATGGGGAGATGATGTAACGACCCGTGTAAATTCGATGTTTAAAATGAATATAATTAATACGATTTTTAATTTAAATTTAGAAAGGAATAAAAATCTTAGTTATTTATATGAAAGAGTATGTGAAATTTGATGTACCAAGGGAAATTAGAATTTACAAATTTAACTATATATTGTAATTAATAGAAATAGTGGAAATTGTTGCATTGGATATAAGTTAGAATAAGTAAAGTAATGAAGTATTGGATTTAGCAATGAAATAAAATATTGATTATGGGTATTGAATGTAGATGGGTGAAATAAAAAATGCAGGACAATAAATAATTTATTTAATACAATCCCTTTTATTTGTAAACTATTGTAAGTGTTAATTAATTATGAAAATTTGGAAATAGGTTCAAATTGTATGTTAGACAATCAAATTTCAATAATTAAAGTTAGTAATTAACGGATTAAATGGAATAGTTAATTGGAGTTAAGATCTAAATTTGTATGTGAGCATTCATTGATATTGGAATGTAAAGGGGTAAATTTATAGTATAAAATGTAGACATCGCCTTTAAGATGATGGGTTTATAATTGATGCATAATAGGGAAATCAAATGAATGGGTTTAATTGAATAACAATTAGCAATTAATGAATGAAGAGAAATTTTAAGGGCATAACTATTTTCGTTAAATTAATTTTGGTAACAAATTGTATTGAATATAGATTTAACGTTGTGTGATGTATTTAAGTAACAATTGGAGAACAATGTAAATTATATCCGTGAATGGTCAATTCAATTAAACAACAAGATTTTTAAATAAATAAACGTTTTTATTTAGGTTTCAATTTGTTAATTTATGAAGTTTAACGGGAGATCAATTGCAATAAATTGCCCTAATTTATGCATTTAGAGGAGATTTAGATTTGCATTATAGATGGAAGTATAATCTAAATTGATAGGTAACAAACTTAAGAATAAAATTTAGAGCTAATAGGTGGCAAATTTATATAGTTGTTTATTTACGTAATGTGTACGTAAGCCTTGGTAAACCGATTTCTATTGATCCAAATCTAACGATTTGTTAATATAGATTTAAGTATAGGAGCAATATTTATTAATTGAATTGAAGTATTGCAAAATAAATGAAATTCAACGTTTAACATTACATTTTTGTAAGTAAGATAATATGTGTAAGTATTGTTAAGGTTATTCATATTTGACAAATTTATTGAGTTATAAGGATTGATATATAAATTAATGTTGGTTTAGGATATCGTTACTTGGTGATTTATTATAGAGTAACGGGAGTGGGAACGTAAAGTAATAAAAGCATAGATTTATGATAGGACATAATTTATGGTTTTGGGAATTTAAATCCAAAGATTTATTTATTTGAGGATATAATACGTATTAAATCTCAACTTGATATAATCAATGAAAATTTAGTAATTAAAAATAAATTGCAAGTTGGTAATTTAGGATGTTTGTGAGTAAATTTGCAGGTAAGATAATTTTTAAAGTTTTACCCATTCATATAATTTATTTAAATATATATAAATCAAACGGCAACATTGTGTTAATAATAGTCGTAAGTGAATTTGAATGCTAAAGGGGTAACAATCGTTTTAGGTTAACTGTTTATTTAATATATTAAGTCTAGACTGGTAATCGATTGAAATAAAAAAAAAATTATTTTGTTTTGTTAATGTGACTTAGCTAATAAAGAGGAATTTATATGAAATGAAGCATGCATGAGAAATGCATTATAATTCAATGTTATGTTTACCCATTAAATGTATACTAGGTTAAGTATCAAATAGAGGGAAAGAAAAGTAAATTTTGAATTAAATGATGAATAAGTATTCATTGGATAGAAATTTAATGTAAAGTTGATATTAATTGTATAAAATCTATCTAAGATAATGAATTGCAATAAATTGTGGGTTGATAATAAGGTGTGAATGGAAATTCGATTTGTTATATTAAATGAATAGATTCAAATTGTATGTAGATAATAAATTGTAATAATTAAAGTTGGTAATAAATGGAATATCAAACTATTCATAAAGTGAATATAAGTAGATGTAACAAATGAATAGGAAATGCTAGTTATTCATAAAGTGAAGAAATGGAACCTAGATGGAATAATAAATTGGATTTAGAATCTTAATTTGTAGATGTGCATATATATATAAATGGATTAATTTATGAAATAAAATGGTAAGTAATTATAATATTGTTATTAATAATAGACGTTACTTTAAGGATAATTAATGTAGTAACGTAAGGTGAAAATGTAAATTAAAAGGGAAACGTAAAATTTAGTTAAGGTAGTAATTTATGAATTGGGAATAAAATCAAATGTTATATTAGGCTGTAAATCAATTTGGGAATAAAATTTTATTGAATTGGGGTAAATTGATATATACTAATGTGAAATATATACATAAGATGATGATTGATTTAATAAAGAGAATTGAATACGAATGGTATAAAATTTCATTTGAAATAAGATTTTATAATTTATTGAATTTACTTTAATTAAAGGTAAACACTAAAATTTTTGCAATAAATCTTTATTTGATATGGAGGTTTGGTTAATAAATTTGAAGCTAATTGCAACCAGAAATGACAGGAATGGTAAGTTGACCATTTATTCACAATAAGATCTAAAAATCAAATAAATGGATTATTGGAATTTAAATTTGACAAATTGTGAATTCATTTAAATTCGAATCCATCTGTCTATTCCAACTTCATCTATAAATACCCCGCTAAACCCTAGCCTCCGCCTATTCTCATTTGTCTGCGCGTAAAATTTCATCAGCTCCTTCTCCTCCTCAATGGCAGACAAACAAATCCTTGATCCAATTAAAAATTCCAAACCAAATCAAAAGCTAAAATTCAAACTTCTCAGAAAAATCTGGAAGCAAAACGCATGAGGGAGAGAGGGAAAGAAAGGGGGATGACATGGCGCTTGAAGGTGTTCTTTTATTTCTATTCTTTTTTCTTTTTTTTTTGAAATTTCAATCACCATTAATGCGTATAACTTTCTCTTACGAACTCCGTTTCACGCGAGATTTTTTTTGTTAGGATCGCAATAAAATTCCAGATCTTTTGACACTGGTATGGACAGATTTGGAGACCGTCGAATTTTTGGGTTTAAATCGGATTTAAATTCAAAAGGTGAGTGTTTTAACCCACTCACAACTTATAAAATTTCTTATGTTTGTTAATTTGACTTTAGATATGAGTAGAAATTTTTTTATGACTGTTTGGCATGTTTTATTCACTATTTCTGTTTAAACGCATTTATTTTACATAACAGTGAATTTATTTATTTATTGCATATAAATTTGACGGTTAGAATTTATTTATTTCATATTAACTGCCAGGCATAGTTTTAAATTTTATTTCATATTAACTGCCAGTTAAGTTTATGTTTATTTTTGCATATAAACTGCCAATTAACAGTTATTAAATTTATTTTGAGTATAAACTGATAATTGATACCATTATTTATCACCTGTTATATATTGATGATTGTTTGAAATTGGATGATGACTGTTATAAATGGATGTATAATTTGATGGATAAATGGATGATTTATTTTATTAATTGCAAGTTGCTATGCATTTCATTCATTCGGGATTGCGGTTCGAAATGATATACAACCGCATTTTATTTTAAATTTCGGATTGAAATGATAAACATCTGTATCACTTGACCATAGGGTAGAAAATTTTATACAGGCACCGCGGTATATATATAAAATATATTTTGGAATGTTTTTATGGTTTTGTAAAGCTATATATATATATGGTTTATGGGATATTGAATTAGTTATTTATATATATATATAGTAATTTTCGGGTTTAAGCTTTGTGTAAATTTGATTTGAAGTATAAAATAAAGTTTGATTTTTAAGATCAAATACGATTAAGCATTTATTTAAAATCTAATTTCTGGAGTTTTTATGACTTAAATGAGAATAAGATTTGGAAGATGAATATTAAGTTAAATTGAAATTTAATAAAAATTAATTTTTTTAAAGGATATGATTTTTATAACTTGATTTTTGTGTAAAGTGATTTAAATGAATATCAGGTTGATTTAAAAGAATATATCAAGTTTAATAAATTGAAAGATTTTCCAATTATGTGAAGTTAAAGGTTTTACTTAAATTATATTGAATTCATTAAGTAAACATTTCAAGTCTGAATAATAAGTAATTGAATTTGATATATATGGGTTTGTCAAATGAGTTTGTTTTTGAAATGGTGAAATATTTAAAGCTTTGAAACATAAGAATTGAAATGGTATTTGGTAGTTTAAATCGATATTTGAAATTGATTTGTGAAATCTAAAGAAGCTATTTTGGTTTATAAAGGAAATTTAATATTTAACTATTTGAGAAATGGAACTTGTTTCAAATTTATGATTTTCAACATAGTATAATTTGAAAATATTATATTCAAGAGTTTTGATTTCTAAATATTTTACTTTGAAAATCCTATGATTTTGGAAAAGAATATATTGGAAAATAAAGATGATATCATGTTGTTTTGGGTTTTAAAAGGAAATGATATCATATTATATGGTTTTGAAATGGATATTTTATTTTGGTTTTAAAAGAATAATTATTTTTAAATGACCGCGGTGTTAAAATAACGATTGGTTGGCAAAGAGACCGGGATCGGATATGGACATACTCTCTGTCTATACCGAAAACCACTTTGACTAACCGTGTACGCGGTGGAGATTACAGAATGAAGTAGGTTGGTGGCGGCGTTTCCTGTAAGGTAAATACGTGGACCCGACTCCCGTGAGTTGGCATAAGGTGGCTAAAACAGGAGCGATTCTCGGGCCAATGAGGTCATTCCTCTGATCGGACACTCCTCTTCAATATTATACTTTGACTTTGGATTGAATCAGTGGCCACTTTTATTTTTGTTTTGGGGGAGTTTGTTCGAGGTGGGCGATAGCTGCGCGCTGCGCGTTTCCACCAGCCCGGATAGCAATTGGTATTTCTACCCTGGCATTGCCTAGTTGTGCCGTGTCACCTACCCTATCGCGCCTTGTACGAGTTTGGATTTCTCCCGTAGCCCGTGTGGTATCCTTTGGTGGCTTCCCGATCAGGAGGGACCATGATATTGGATGGACTACTGGGACTATTACGTGTTAAGGTGGAAAATGTAAAGCCTTAACGCTATTTAAAAGTAAGTTTATTTTACAAATAGACACTATTATAATAGCGCAATATACTACATAGTAAATAGTTTAACGGATCCTTAGGAGATGTAAATCCCGAGCATCTCTTGAGTTACTACACTCATATTTATTTCTATTAATTTAACTCACATAAGATCATTTAGTTCTGACTCGAGTGTTTTTGTCTTTTCAAATTCGCTCGGGTCAGTCCGAGCGTTTCAGGATTGCAAGATTTAGCTCTGGAGGACGAAGACGAAAATTTATATTATTATTGTTTATACTAGTGCACTACACACTGTTCCGCTGCATTGTTATTGGTATGTGTAACTCTGATATGTATTATATAAATGGTTTTGTAAATAGATTTATAAACTGTATATTTGATTATTATATTTTATCCTTCCGCTGTGAGATTCTGTTTAGTTTTTTTTCTTCTCTGTTTTTTCCTTATTTACCCCATAACAATCCGCCCTTCCGTATGGTTTGAATTGGCACGTGTGTCGATTTAAAGTGTGCGAAAAAGAAGGACGTTACATTTGGTATCAGAGCTTTGGTTTAGCGATAAATCTTAGCTTTGTGCGGTTTGACTCTTTACTAATAGGGTAGTAATACCCTATGGGAGTCGCTGAGTGTATATATATGAGAGAGCATATTTGTTAGTGTTATAAAAGGTTTTAATATTGTGTTAATTTGTTCCGTTTGGTATTTATAAATTCTGGTTGGTGCATGGGACGCTGTGACATCAATAGGAATTTCTAAACACTTAATAGGACAGACCGACATAATATTTGTTTTTAATATAGGTGAATGAAATAATTTTGCCTATTTTATTTTCTATATATAAAAATATTTTATAAAGATATATTTGGCTGCAATATATTGGTTGTTTGGTATTAAAGTGTATAATAATAATAGAAATAAGATTGAAAAATAAGATGAATGAAATTTGGAAATTTAGAACTTAAGTTCCGGGGTTTTGAAATTTCTTTCGAATAAATTTTGGAATATAATAATATTGTTATAAGTATTTTTTGATATAAATATTTCAATATAATTCGGAAGAATTGTTTTAAAGAAGATTTTGAAGAAAAAGTTTTATACTTTCCTCTTTGTCGTTGGAAAATAATTTCGGTGATGGCGGCCGCATCATCGACTTTCATTTTCGAGTTTCGAAGGGGAAAGGCCATTGTAGTAAATTCTACTACAGATTCATTTTTAAAATATCTAAATTTTAAATTGTTTTAAAATAATTAGAGATATATAAGTTGTAAGAATATATTTATCTATTGTTTTAAAATAAAGTGAAAATTTAACCCGGTATTAAATTCTTAAATTTCCATTAATTAATTGTTTCAATAATTGTAGTGAATCGAAACATAGGTAATTAATAAATTAAAACCTCTAAAGGAAATAAGAGATTTAATGATAGGTTAAAATGGTCTTAAATGAAAGTTGAAATTATAACCTATAAAATAAAGAATATTATTATTAAATGTTAAATTTACCATAGGAAATGAGAAACTTGTATAACTTTCAAGTATATTCTTTAAAAACATATATAACTTACCAAATATTAAAAGTTGAAATGTCTAATAGGGAATGTAATGAAAATTGTACAAGTAAAAGTAGGTAATGAAGTATTCAATGAATTTGCTATTATAAATGAGAATTTAATGTTTAAACTTAAGTATTAATTGAAATTTTACCAAGTAAATAAAATTAAAGGTAAGTATGACAAATAGATGATTTAAACTTAAGTAATTAAAGGGTAACTAAATGAGATCATGCGATAATAAATAAATGAATAATTATAGTGAAAAGGGGGGAAACTGGCATGACCTTATTTAATGGAATTGAGAAATTTTAAGTAAAAAGAAAAATAAATGACTGCAAAACGTTAGTGAATGAATTAATAAAACCCTTTACTTATGAGAATGGATATTACAAGGTTAAGAATTTAAGTGTAATTAAAAAAGGGTTACTATAATTAATTATAATAGAAATGTAAGCATTAAATAAATGATTGAAATTGAGAAGTGCATTAAATATAATACAAATAAAAGAAACTTACATGACCCGAATAAATGAAAATGAATAATTGTAAGTAATAAGTAGTAATAAAGGAAACAACCACTGAATGAGAAAATAAAATCTAAAGTTTGTTAGAAATAAATATAAATTATAAAAGGAAAATTTATATGGTTTAAATAAAAAGAGAAAATCAAATAACAAAGGTATGAGATGAAATTATTAATAAGTTAAGTTGATTGTTGTTTGAATTTGTTGTTGATGGTTGTTTGGGCAAGGGTACTTTAAAATTTGATTTGGGGTGAATGAATAATCTATTTGGTTTTATCTACGACTGTTGAGTAAATGATGCGCTAGTAGTTATTCTTCATTCCGAACAATTTAAAAGTTTTGAACCCGAACAACTATTTGTTTGTTTGATTTAATGGTTGTTTTGTATGTGTGTGTATGCTGTTTGTTGAACCGATGGTTGTTGTATTGATTTGTTGTTAGGATTGAAACCACTTAAATATTTCACTTTATATAAATTGTAACCCTTTGGATTATATAAGAAATTGCAGTATCTTAGAAATAGTTTGAAAATGTTTTTCCAAACTTTAATAATCTAAATATAAAGGATTAAATAGTTATAAATTAGGATATCTTATTTAAAGTATTTAATTTTGTAAATTTAGTTGTTTATAAGTTAAATATTTTGAATAAGATGTATTGTATTTAATTCTTCTTTTCCTTTTCGGGGACGAAAAGTTTTGAGTGGGGGAGAGTGTAACGACCCGTGTAAATTCGATGTTTAAAATGAATATAATTAATAGGATTTTTAATTTAAATTTATAAAGGAATAAAAATCTTAGTTATTTATATGAAAGAGTATGTGAAATTTGATGTACCAAGGGAAATTAGAATTTACAAATTTAACTATATATTGTAATTAATAGAAATAGTGGAAATTGTTGCATTGGATATAAGTTAGAATAAGTAAAGTAATGCAAGTATTGGATTTAACAATGAAATAAAATATTGATTATGGGTATTGAATGTAGATGGGTGAAATAAAGAAATGCAGGACAACAAAAAATTTATTTAATACAATCCCTTTTATTTGTAAACTATTGTAAGGGTTAATTAATTATGAAAATTTGGAAATAGGTTCAAATTGTATGTTAGACAATCAAATTTCAATAATTAAAGTTAGTAATTAATGGATTAAATGGAATAATTAAATGGAGTTAAGATCTAAATTTGTATGTGAGCATTCATTGATATTGGAATATAAAGGGGTAAATTTATAGCATAAAATGTAGACATCACCTTTAAGATGATGGGTTTATAATTGATGCATAATATGAAAATCAAATGAATGGGTTTAATTGAATAACAATTAGCAATTAATGAATGAAGAGAAATTTTAAGGGCGTAACTGTTTTCGTTAAATTAATTTTGGTAACAAATTGTATTGAATATAGATTTAACGTTGTGTGATGTATTTAAGTAATAATTGGAGAACAATGTAAATTATATCCGTGAATGGTCAATTCAATTAAACAACAAGATTTTTAAATAAATAAACGTTTTTATTTAGGTTTCAATTTGTTAATTTATGAAGTTTAATGGGAAATCAATTGCAATAAATTGCCCTAATTTATGCAGTTAGAGGAGATTTAGATTTGCATTATAGATGGAAGTATAATCTAAATTGATAGGTAACAAACTTAAGAATAAAATTTAGAGCTAATAGGTGGCAAATTTATATAGTTGTTTATTTATATAATGTGTACGTAAGCTTTGGTAAACCGATTTCTATCGATCCAAATCTAACTATTTGTTAATATAGATTTAAGTATAGGAGCAGTATTTATTAATTGAATTGAAGTATTGCAAAATAAATGAAATTCAACGTTTAATATTACATTATTGTAAGTAAGATAATATGTGTAAGTATTGTTAAGGTTATTCATATTTGACAAATTTATTGAGTTATAAGGATTGATATATAAATTAATGTTGGTTTAAGATATCGTTACTTGGTGATTTATTATAGAGTAACGGGAGTGGGAACGTACATAGATTTATGATAGGACATAATTTATGGTTTTGGGAATTTAAATCCAAAGATTTATTTATTTGAGGAAATAATACGTATTAAATCTCAACTTGATATAATCAATGCAAATTTAGTAATTAAAAATAAATTGCAAGTTGGTAATTTAGGATGTTTGTGAGTAAATTTGCAGGTAAGATAATTTTTAAAGTTTTACCCATTCATATAATTTATTTAAATATATATAAATCAAATGGCAACATTGTGTTAATAATAGTCGTAAGTGAATTTGAATGCTAAAGGGGTAACAATCGTTTTAGGTTAACCGTTTATTTAATATATTAAGTCTAGACTGGTAATCGATTGAAATAAAAAAAATATATTTTGTTTTGTTAATGTGACTTAGCTAATAAAGAGGAATTTATATGAAATGAAGCATGCATGAGAAATGCATTATAATTCAATGTTATGTTTACCCATTAAATGTATACTAGGTTAAGTATCAAATAGAGGGAAAGAAAAGTAAATATTGAATTGATTGATGAATAAGTATTCATTGGATAGAAATTTAATGTAAAGTTGATATTAATTGTATAAAATCTATCTAAGATAATGAATTGCAATAAATTGTGGGTTGATAATAAGGTGTGAATGGAAATTTGATTTGTTATATTAAATGAATAGATTCAAATTGTATGTAGATAATAAATTGCAACAATTAAAGTTGGTAATAAATGGAATATCAAACTATTCATAAAGTGAATATAAGTAGATGTAACAAATGAATAGGAAATGCTAGTTATTCATAAAGTGAAGAAATGGAACCTAGATGGAATAAGAAATTGGATTTGGAATCTTAATTTGTAGATGTGCATATATTTATAAATGGATTAATTTATGAAATAAAATGGTAAGTAATTATAATATTGTTATTAATAATATACGTTACTTTAAGGATAATTAATGTAGTAACGTAAGGTGAAAATGTAAATTAAAAGGGAAACGTAAAATTTAGTTAAGGTAGTAATTTATGAATTGGGAATAAAATTCAAATGTTATATTAAGCTGTAAATCAATTTGGGAATAAAATTTTTATTTAATTGGGGTAAATTGATATATACTAATGTTAAATATATACATAAGATGATGATTGACTTAATAAAGAGAATTGAATACGAATGGTATAAAATTTCATTTGAAATAAGATTTTATAATTTATTGAATTTACTTTAATGAAAGGTAAACACTAAATTTTTTGCAATAAATCTTTATTTGATATGGAGGTTTGGTTAATAAATTTGAAGCTAATTGCAATCAGAAATGATAGGAATGGTAAGTTGACCATTTATTCATAATAAGATCTAAAAATCAAATAAATGGATTATTGGAATTTAAATTTGACAAATTGTGAATTCATTTAAATTCGGATCCATCTGTCTATTCCAACTTCATCTATAAATACCCCGCTAAACCCTAGCCTCCGCCTATTCTCATTTGTCTGCGCGTAAAATTTCATCAGCTCCTTCTCCTCCTCAATGGCAGACAAACAAATCCTAGATCCAATTAAAAATTCCAAACCAAATCAAAAGCTAAAATTCAAACTTCTCAGAAAAATCTGGAAGCAAAACGCATGAGGGAGAGAGGGAAAGAAAGGGGGATGACGTGGCGCTTGAAGGTGTTCTTTTATTTCTATTCTTTTTTTTTTTGAAATTTCAATCACCATTAATGCGTATAACTTTCTCCTACGAACTCCGTTTCACGCGAGATTTTTTTTGTTAGGATCGTAATAAAATTCCAGATCTTTTGACATTGGTTTGGACAGATTTGGAGACCGTCGAATTTTTGGGTTTAAATCGGATTTAAATTCGATTTAAATTCAAAAGATGAGTGTTTTAACCCACTCACAACTTATAAAATTTCTTTTGTTTGTTAATTTGACTTTAGATATGAGTAGAATTTTTTTTATGACTGTTTGGCATGTTTTATTCACTATTTCTGTTTAAACGCATTTATGTAATATAACTGTGAATTTATTTATTTATTGCATATAAATTTGACAGTTAGAATTTATTTATTTCATATTAACTGCCAGGCATAGTTATGCTAAATTTTATTTCATATTAACTACCAGTTAAGTTTACGTTTATTTTTGCATATAAACTGCCAATTAACAGTTATTAAATTTATTTTGAGTATAAACTGATAATTGATACCATTATTTATCACCTGTTATATATTGATGATTGTTTGAAATTGGATGATGACTGTTATAAATGGATGTATGATTTGATGGATAAATGGATGATTTATTTTATTAATTGCAAGTTGCTATGCATTTCATTCATTCGGGATTGCGGTTTGAAATGATATACAACCGCATTTTATTTTAAATTGCAGATTGAAATGATAAACATCTGTATCACTTGACCATAGGGTAGAAAATTTTATACAGGCACCGCGGTATATATATAAAATATATTTTGGAATGTTTTTATGGTTTTGTAAAGCTATATATATATATATATATATATATATGGTTTATGGGATATTGAATTAGTTATTTATATATATATATATATATATATATAGTAATTTTTGGGTTTAAGCTTTGTATAAATTTGATTTGAAGTATAAAATAAAGTTTGATTTTTAAGATCAAATACGATTAAGCATTTATTTAAAATCTAATTTCTGGAGTTTTTATGACTTAAATGAGAATAAGATTTGGAAGATGAATATTAAGTTAAATTGAAATTTAATAAAAATTAAAATTTTTAAAGTATATGATTTTTATAACTTGATTTTTGTGTAAAGTGATTTAAATGAATATCAGGTTGATTTAAAAGAATATATCAAGTTTAATAAATTGAAAGATTTTCCAATTATGTGAAGTTAAAGGTTTTACTTAAATTATATTGAATTCATTAAGTAAACATTTCAAGTCTGAATAATAAGTAATTGAATTTGATATATATGGGTTTGTCAAATGAGTTTATTTTTGAAATGGCGAAATATTTAAAGCTTTGAAACATAAGAATTGAAATGGTATTTGGTAGTTTAAATCGATATTTGAAATTGATTTGTGAAATCTAAAGAAGCTATTTTGGTTTATAAAGGAAATTTAATATTTAACCATTTGAGAAATGGAACTTGTTTCAAAGTTATGATTTTCAAGATAGTATAATTTGAAAATATTATATTCAAGAGTTTTGATTTCTAAATATTTTACTTTGAAAATCCTATGATTTTGGAAAAGAATATATTGGAAAATAAAGATGATATCATATTGTTTTGGGTTTTAAAAGGAAATGATATCATATTATATGGTTTTGAAATGGATATTTTATTTTGGTTTTAAAAGAATGATTATTTTTAAATGACTGCGGTGTTATAATAACGATTGGTTGGCAAAGAGACCGGGATCAGATATGGACATACTCTCTGTCAATACCGAAAACCACTTTGACTAACCGTGTACGCAGTGGAGATTCCAGAATGAAGTAGGTTGGTGGCGGCGTTTCCTGTAAGGTAAATACGTGGACCCGACTCCCGTGAGTTGGCATAAGGTGGCTAAAACAGGAGCGATTCTCGGGCCAATGAGGTCATTCCTCTGATCGGACACTCCTCTTCGATATTATACTTTGACTTTGGATTGATTCAGTGGCCACTTTTATTTTTGTTTTGGGGGAGTTTGTTCGAGGTGGGCGGTAGCTGCGCGCTGCACGTTTCCACCAGCCCAGATAGCAATTGGTATATCTACCCTGGCATTGCCTAGTTTTGCCGTGTCACCTACCCTATCGCGCCTTGTACGAGTTTGGATTTATCCCGTAGCCCGTGTGGTATCCTCTGGTGGCTTCCCGATCAGGAGGGACCATGATATTGGATGGACTACTAGGACTATTACGTGTTAAGGTGGAAAATGTAAAGCCTTAACGCTATTTAAAAGTAAGTTTATTTTACAAATAGACACTATTATAATAGCGCAATATACTACATAGTAAATAGTTTAACGGATACTTAGGAGATGTAAATCCCGAGCAACTCTTGAGTTACTGCACTCATATTTATTTCTGTTAATTTAACTCACATAAGATCTTTTAGTTCTGACTCGAGTGTTTTTGTCTTTTCAAATTCGCTCGGGTCAGTCCAAGCATTTCAGGATTGCAAGATATAGCTCTAGAGGACGAAGACGAAAATTTATATTATTATTATTTATACTAGTGCACTACACACTATTCCGCTGCATTCTTATTGGTATGTGTAACTCATATGTATTATATAAATGGTTTTGTAAACAGATTTATAAACTGTATATTTGATTATTACATTTTATCCTTCCGCTGTGAGACTCTGTTTAGTTATTTTTCTTCTCTGTTTTTTTTCTTATTTACCCCATAACAATCCGCCCTTCCATATGGTTTGAATTTGCACGTGTGTCGATTTAAAGTGTGCGAAAAAGCGAGACGTTACAGATGATGTTGCAGATGCCACTTGGAAAGCAGAAGAGAAGATTCATACTTCCTATCCTCATCTTTTTATAGTAACTTTTAGAATTCCTTTTTCCATCTTTAGATTTGAATAGCTTTTTTCCTTTATTATCCTTTGGAAGGGTAGAACTTAGGATTTAACCTATAGATCATAGGATTTGATGTAAACATGTTAATAGAACATGTTATGAATGATGTATGCTAGTCGTTGGAAGTGTTTTCCAGTAAATGCTAATGGATGCATATAGGTACACTAGGCACTATTATTATTTAGGGATCGGTCTAACTAGGATACTGAGCATATGCATGTGGATGTGTGCACATTTTTATTTATTTCCATGCTTGTTATAAATGGATGTTTATCACATGATTGTTGCATTTGGATGATGTTTGTAGCATGCATATAGAACTATTAGTTATCATTAGGAAATTTTTGCATTCGTTTGCATAGATAGCATAGACATGATTGCATAAAAGGAGGTCAACTGAATCAGGGGACCTTCCAATCTTTTGCATTAGTTAGGGACATTTACACTACACTAATTGCATAAGTGTCATAAAATTGCATTAGAAAAGCTTAAGCACAATGGATGAATGGTTGATGATCGAGTAATTGGTTGTAGAATTGGATGAAAACATTTAGTATTTATCCTTAGAGATTTCAAGGACGAAATCCCTTAAGAAGAGGAGAATGTAGCAACCCGAAATTTAACTTCTTTTATCCTTAGAGAGATTTTGGGGATGAAATCCCTTAAGGATGGGAGAATGTAACGACTCAAAATTTAACCCATAATAATTAATTTGTTAATTGACTAAATAATAAAATAACTTTGAAAATTTATCAGAACTGAGCCACGGGAACTGCACCATTATGTCTATGGTAATTGTCCGGTTATTTTCCATATATAAAACGTCAGAAACCGAGCTAATATGAACAAGTTATAAAATAAACAAAATAAAGAGAAATACACACACACACACACACATAGGTCGACCAGTTTGTCGACCAGAGCACCAAGGCAGTCGACCAGGCAGTCGACCTGCCTCTTTTATTTACAAACAATCGTTCGTTCGTTAGAACATTCCAGAGCCTATTGGTGACGTTTTTGGCATTCTTTTGACAAATCCTGCCTATCTATTTTTGCATCCTATAGCTCCTATTCAGCCAATGACATGGTTGCACCATATTCAATCCCCAAATCCAATGGTCCGAGATCCACTTCTACCCTTATATATAGACCCTTAAACCTAACACTTTTTCTCATTATAGATTTTCTCCAATTGGGTTCACCTTTTTAGGAAGGACCCTAAACAGAATAACTTTTCCAATGGAATCATTACAAATTAAATTATTTTACAACTCCAAGTGGATCCAGGAAGAGGAAGAGCTTAGGACCGGAGTTGAGTGATTGTAATTATTTTAAGATTTCTTTAAGTAATTTAAAATAACAGGGCTTCCAATAGTTGTAGTTTTACTACGATTTTTTTGAATAGCCTTTTCAGTAGCTTATATATAGTTTTTGGAATTATTTTCAGTCTATTTCCTTTCAGCTATTATTTTTTGTAATTATAGTTTATTTCTGTTAATTATAGCTTTTTTGTTTATTTACAGTATTTCAGTTTATTTACGGCTATTTATACGTTATTTACATCTTCTTTCTACGCTTTGGATTTTCTTCTATTTTCAGTTTTCTTATTCCTCCTTCTTCTTCGCTTATGGATTAGAATAGGATTAACGCGAATATGAATTAAATTGTAAGAAAACTTAAATAATGGAAAATAAGATTTGAATTTCAAGGACTGTAATATAAATGGAGTTGGACTGAAATTACGCCTAAATATGACGTTAACTGAACTGAATTAAAAAGATTGGCCTAGTTATAACTTATAATTATAACTAAAAAGAGTAAAGATGAAAGAAGCTTATTTTCACACTTAGACCTTAGGTTAAGTAATAAGCATGATTATAACATAGGTTATAATTTGAAGAAAAAATAGAATAAGTATTATTTCATGACTTAGGATATATCAATAAGAAAAGATAGTATGGATCAATTGTAAAGGCTTATTTAAAATAATTTATCTAAGTTAATAAGCAAAGATGAAAGTAGGACCTGTACGAAATAGCATTCCCTATTAAACAAAACCGTGGTCCCACATTAGCATGAAGTGAGATGAGGGCACGCTTATACTAAAAATGTTAGCAATTGATCAATTAGAAGTCCAAATCATGGGGGCTTTGGATAAAGTGCGCAATTAGATATTGTTTGGATGACGGACCAGCACCAATAGCATTTTCCTTATTTTCAATGGACACATGGTGATCTCACGTTAGCCTGAAGTGGGATGAGGGGCACGCTTATGCTAGAGTTTGAAGTAATAAGAAGACCCAATAGGTAGATGTAACGACCCGTAAATTTTAACGGTTCTAATAATGTGATTTATTGAATTTTCGTGAAATTTTAAAAAAAAAATTGAAATAAAAATTTAATATTTGGAATACCTCTAGTTGAACATAGCAAACCGTAAATTTTCATCTGAAAATATGAAAGTTTATTTTCGTGAATAATTTTATTTCAATTTAATCAGCTAAGAATTGATGAAAATAAAATGTTTTCGAAACCTACATATTTTTATATGGAAAAATTGTAAATCATCTTCTAAGCAAGACGTCATTTTTCTTTTTTCCAAATTCGGACTTCTTTAGCTCCGTCGATCTTATTTTTCTGCGTTTTTGCTGCATTTTCCGCTAGTAGAAATTTCGAATTTTATAAATTCAATCGTAACACTGATAACTATACACCGTTTTGATCGTTTTGTCTTTCTGATCTCTACGGTGTATTTGATTCTGTATTTTGATGTCCGGTGCACGGGGGAATCTATAAAACGGATAATTGTATTGGTAACTGTTTGAGCTCTTTTTTGTTCCGTGACTATTCAAATATCCAACGTGTAATACCAATAGCCAATTGTCATCATTATTTCCAGAATTTCGGTTATGACTTTTATTTTTCTAGGAAATTTAACCTGGACCTTGATTTTCTGTATTTTAATTTATTAAACGTCAGTTCATTCATTTGCTTTGAAAGAAAAGGGACATTCTGTTTGTTCACCTTTCGTTTCCTTCTCTTCTTCTTGCATTCTTCTTCCTCCACTTTTTTCTTCTCTCTCAAAATTCCTCTGCGCTAAAATAAAATACACATCAGTTTCCATATGGTTTGCATGAGCATGCACGTCTCTTTTGCTTGCCGCACAAACACGCAACAGCCATGAACCCTCCCAATTTTCCATGCCCGCTGCCGCCACTTCCCGCTCCGCCTCCACCTTGGTACCTCCGCCACCTAGTAGCATCGTGAACCCCTGACCCCCTCACGCAACTACCTATCAACCATTGCCAAAAAAAAGTGCCGCTCCTCCTCTTTCCCTGCTAGTTCCGACAAAGCAACCTTCACCTCCATGCTCGCCTGCCCTTCACTTTCCGGATCCAACGGCCATACCCGATTTGCCCGAAGCCACCGCAACAAACCCGAGCAACCACGGTCGATAACACCTCCGCCATCCTATTTTCCCTTCAGCCTCCCAAACGTCGCGAGCAACCGGTGACCCGAACAAGTCAATTTCGATCATCCACGACCGCCTGTTCTCCCTTCTCATTTGCCCAGCCACCGTTGCTTCCCCTTGCTCCCCATCGAGCCTTCAAAGCTCGGCCGATCTCCATCAGCTCGACGAGCAGCTGATGTTCCACTCGTGACCCAAGCTCAGCTCACTTCCTCTATTTATAATAGGTAATATAATTTTTGTTATATATTGATTTTTCTAAAATTTTAAGGTTGTTATATATACATTAGTTATATGCGGTGGTATGTTAGTTTTCTGTAAATGTTATATTCGTTATATATAATCTATAAGTATAGATGATCTGCAAGTTCAAAATTATGGTTTACATATATAGTATGTACATATATATTTATGTTGTGTGTGTGTGTGTGTGTGTATATTTAGGTGTGTAATATGTTTCAGGTATTATACTTGTACAGTTTATATTGTATTAGTTGCTTTATAAATATTTTGGGTTAGTTATATATTTGTGAATAACTGGTTTGTAGGTATATATATGCATCAATTTAAAGATATAACAAGCATATATGCTTACTAGTACATGTATATAAGGTCACTGTGTTATAGAAGTAGATTTACAAACAAAATCTTTGTTTTGGATGTCAAAAAAAAATGAAGGTACAAAAAGGAAAAAGGGAAAGAGAGTGTAGGTGTAGCAAATCCACCGCATATTATGCTGCTGCCTCACCAACGCTCTTCATCTCAAGTACACTTTAAGTGATAAAATAGTTGTTCCCAGTGCATTTTCTATGTACGAGTATATATATGCAACAATATAGTATTTATATAACGATTATTCTTTATTTACAACTTATTATTGTTAGTAACTAATATTAGTCTGTGGAGTTTTCAATGAAGGATATTTATAATAGTTTACTTTATACATATATACTATTTTACGTGTTTTGTTATGATATATATATATATATATATATATATATATGTCTTGTGTACGTGTCTTGTTAAACGTGCATATTTGCTTGGTTTTAAGTTTTGGTATCTATAAATAATAATAATATAATGTATATATGTTGACATTAATAAATGTGTTTTAATTTGAATAATAGAATTTGAAATACATATATATTCAATATAAATGTGTTTGGATTTAAAGTATGATATTATATATATAATTATATAAAAAGTTCACTTATACCGTTATCATCGTTGATCCAGTTCTGATTTGGTTTCATAAATTTCTATTTATCAACTTTGTTCTTCAGACTTGAGTCCTTCATGCTTCGCTTCGAAATCCGTGCTTGGATCCGTAACTCGTCCTGTCGTTTTTTCTAGCCTCGGAAGGTGAGCAATCACTCACGATTAATGTTCTTTTATTTACTAAATTTGATTTCAACTGAAACGAAAAGTGAAATATGCCGCTGTTAGTTATTTACACTATTATATATATGCTCTTACCTGTATCAGTTCACTTGTGACATCTGACATCATTTTCTCTTATTTATATTGGGTATATGCCTGTTATATTATTATCATATTTGTTATCACTCTACAAGTTCCCTATTAGTATAGAATCACTATGGGTTGAAATGATACATACCCGAACGATCTGTAGAATAGGAGAAAATTATTATGGGTTGAAATGATAAACCCAAGCGATCTTCATTGAATTGAATTTGGGATTACGGGTTGAAATGATACACACACACAACCCCCCGTATATATTTTAATTGCGTATTGGAATGACAAATATCCGTTTCACTTGACCATAAGATAGAAAATTATATGCAGACACCGTTGGTCTATATATAAATACTTTGAAAATTATTTCTATGGTTTTGGAAAGAAATATATGGTTTCATATTATTTTTGGTTTTAGATATTATATAAATTTTATTTTATATATAGTTAAATTCTTGAGTTTAAGCTATGTACAAACTTGTTTTAATAAAATAAGCTTAATAATAAATTTTGATTTTATTACAATATAGTATGATTAAGTATTATTTAAATTATATTTTAAAATAGAGTTTATAATGATTTAATAAATTAAGGTTGAGAAGATAGATTTGAAGTTGATTTGAAATTGTATTTAATCAAGAAATATATTTAATTGGAAATCGATTTGAAACTTATGGAATTTGAGATTTGAAAGGACATGATTTTTATAACTTGATTTGGTTTAAAGTGATTTAACGAATATTTCAAGTTTAAATGAATTGAAGGAAATATTTAGTCATTTGAAATTTGGGGTTTTATTTAAATGATAATGGATTAGTAAGTAAATATATCAAAACAAATAATAGTAAAGTAAATTTGATATATATATGGAATTATTAAATCTTGTTTTGAAATGTTGAATATTTAAAGCTTTGAAAATATTGAAATTGGAATGGTTTATTTTGGGGTTAAAATTCTGTATTTGAAATCGATATAATGTGAAATGGTTTATTGAGAAACTGAAATAAATTAAAATTGATGCTTTGAGATATGATTAAATTTAAATTTTGGAATTTGAATTGATTTGAATCGATTTATGAAATTTAAGGAAGCTATTTTATTATATAAAGTAATTTTAAAATTATATTTAAAACTATTTATATATGTAACTTTATAAATTTATTTCTTATGAACTATTTAATATAAACTATTTTAAATTACAAACTATTTTAAATTACAAACTATGTTAAATTACAAACTATTTTATTATACATACTATTATTTGTATTTAAACAGTAAAGTGGGAAGTGTTATGATTACAAAGCATTATGATTTCAAAGTTTTTGAAATATTATGATTTTCAAAGTGTTTGATTTAGAAAGTGTTATACACTTTGAAATACTAAGATGTCGTAAATGGATATATTTGAGATGGATATATATATTAAAATGGAATGATATCGTATTTGATTTTGAAATGGAAGTGATATCATATTGATATGGTTTTGAAATGGAAATGATTTTGGTTTTAAAATATAAATTATTTTGATAGTTTATTAAACGACCAATCTGTGTAATAATTACGTAGTTATTGAAGAGTCCGGGATCGGTTAGGCACATACTCTCTATCCAAACAGAAAACCACTTTAATAACTGTTATACGTGGAGTGTGATCCAGAATGAAGTGGTTCGAATTATGACGTTGCTGGATTTGAAGAAGGAGAAGATAATCGATAACCTTGACACTTGTGTCAAATTTGAAATGACTAAAACAGGAGCCATGCCGGGCCAATGAGGTTAGCTGCCTCTAGCGGACACATTTCTTCGTAAACTACTCATTACTTGTTTTTGATTGGTGCGCGCCCTTGAATTGGGAGTGTTGTTTCGCGGTGTTGTGATCGTTGCGGTGATGCGTTCTCACCAGTCCGGATCAGGCAAACGGTAGTTTCACTACCTTGGGTATTGCCTCATGTGTCTTGTTATACCCATATCCCTATACGCGACCACTATGATTTATTTTGTGTTATACCTTTGGAGTACTCCATGATATCCCACTAGTTTACGATGAATTTTACAGTGCTGTATAGACTACGACGCTTATATAAAGTGTGTTAAAGGGGATAATGGTAACGCCTTAACGCTATTTTGATACTTCATATTACTGATAGACATTATCTACTTAGCGTACATATAAATGTTAAACGGATCCTTAGAGGATGGTTATCCCAAACGTCCTTTGAGTTACTTGTATTTCAGCTGTTATTTCACTTGAGTTGGATTTATTAATATAAGAATGTAAATCCTAACTCGAGTGTTTTGTGTTTTGCTTTACGCTCGGTTTAGAACGAGTGTACAAATATTCGAGACTCACCTTTGGAGTTAGAGCTTCGCTTGGATATCCAGCTATCTATCCAGCTTTCAGATATTCAGTTGATTCTAGTGATGTATTCTGATTCTTATATTTGACTATTGTATTCGAGACTTCTGTTGTAACTTATTTAACTCTGTTATATATATAGTAGCTTCATGAACTACTATTCATCTTGTTTCTGCTACATATTGTTATATTACTCCGTGTCTGTGATTCTGCGATTATTTATTTACTGTATATGATGAGTTTTGCTAAATATAAACTTACAATCTGGTATTTTAAGCAATTCAATTCCGGCATGTTTGGATGCGAATGGTTGAAAATATCAGGTCATTACATTTGGTACAGAGCTTTGGCTCTAGGCAGAAGTTAGCATATATGGTAATTTATTTACAGAATCATGTTCGTTCGTGCTTGAATCTTTCATCTCTGATTTGAATTTTCTTTGAATTTTCAGAACGTTCCCTCGGTTCCGAAATTCATTCTTGTCCCTCACCATTCGTATTCTTTTGAATTCTGGTGCATCCCATAGCTCCACGATATGATTTGTAAATAGGTGAAACTCCTTCACAATAGGCATTGATTTACCAGAGATTTATGTATCCTCGGTTTACAATGCTATCTATCTCGTGCTTGCCTAAATTCCATCTCTTGCGATCGAATGTCAATTTGCCTCAGAATTCTGCATCGATCTTATTCTTGAAGTCACGGTCGACCCAGTTAAGGTTGGCTGCGATTTATATAAACTTATCTATCTTCCTATTTTGTTATTTATTCACCTTATCTCTGTTTCGAACCTCTCTTCGAATCAAAATTCTCTTTGATTTAGGTCCATCAAATTTGAATCTCTATCCTTGCTTTGAAATCCGTTCTTGTATCATTGAGCGAGGAAGTGTATTTGTAAATTAGTTTTAAAATGTTTTATATATATTGTGTTGTTTGAGTTATTGATGTTGATTTGGGTTTTCAATCGATTCGTCTGATCAACGCTATCGATAGAATTTCCAAAACACTTGAACATAGCAAACTGACACTATATTGTTTTCAAATTTGGTTAATGAAATAAATTTTGTATGATTATATTATATATATAAGTATAATTTTCTGAAATTGAATTGTTAACCAAATTGGTTGTTAAAATGATAATATTTGATTTTCATTTATTGTTTGTAAACTACTGATTTTTCCAACATATAAATAGAGGCAAGTTATAAAATATGGTTTATAAATTGATTTAGAGTTCGAAATGAATTCAAATAAAGAATTTGAGAATTTAATTCCCGCTGTTTTCAAATTTTTGGTTTAAATTTTAAAATGCATATTATATAAAGTAATTTCGAATAGAAATCATTTCCAAAGAATTTTAAAATGTTTAAATCGGTGCTCTCCTTTTTGTCGCTGGAAAATAAACGCATCACATACATTTTCGAGTTTCGAAGTGGAGAGACTGTTCTGTAGCTTTGCTACGGTTTGTTTTGATAAATAAATTGATTGAATTTCTTAAAGTATGGTTTGATTTGTAATATATATTGATGTATGATTTAAATTTTATTTGATATATAATATATATATTTATTTATTTCTAAATTTGAAGTTACTCGAAAATTTAATTCTTAAACTTATGTTAAAGGATAATTTCAATTATAAAATGAAATCAAAATTTTGAATAAATATTTAAGCCCGACTAAGTAAATTAGAAAATTTTACTTGTATAACGCTCAATTGCATTCCAATATAACTTACCTAAATTACTCAGAAGTTAACTATGTAATTAAATAATATACCATATAAGATGATGTTAAAAGAAATTTTGAGCAAATTTGAGTAGTTATAATAAGTATAAATATACTTAATATATGTGATAAGATATATTAAGTGGAATAAATTTAATAATAATCTGGAATAAAGAAGAATTAAATTTGTTGAATAAAATATGATTGTAATAAATGAATATTCAAGTTTATGATTTTAGAAAATTATTAATAGAGGATAATTGGATAATAAGATAATGAATAAATATGATAAATTAAATAAAATGTTGCTTTGAAGGAATTAATAAATTAACAATTGAATCAAATTAATGAAATTCCTTCAGTTTAAAATCAATTATTAAATATTAGTTAGTACAATTGAAATTTATATGGTTTTCAATTTAATTGTTCTATTTTGTATTTCAAGTCTGTTTTTCTTTCTGGTTGTTTCTATTCTCCTATCTCTTTTCTTTTCGGGGATGGAAAGTTTTGAGTGGGGGAGAGTGTAATGACCCGTAAATTTTAAATGTTTTAATAATGTGATTTATTGAATTTTCGTGAAATTCTAAAAATAAAATTTTGAAATAAAAATCAAATATTTGGAATACATCTAATTGAACATAGCGAACTGTAAATTTTCATATGAAAATATGAAAGTTTATTTTCGTGGGTAATTTTATTTCTATTTAATTAGTTAAGAATTGATGAAAATAAAATATTTTCGAAACCTCAATACTATTATATGGAAAAATTGTAAATCATCTTCTGAGCAAGACTTCATTTTTCGTTTTTTCAAATTCGGACTTGTTTAGCTCCGTCGATCTTATTTTTCTACGTTTTTGCTGCATTTTCCGCTAGTAGAAATTTCGAATTTTATAAATTCAATCGTACCACTCATATCTGTATACCGTTTTAATCATTTCGTCTTGCTGATCTCTACGGTATATTCGATTCTGTGTTTTGATGTCCAGTGCATGGTGGAATCTATAAAACGGATAATTGTATCAGTAACTGTTTGAGCCTTTCGTGTTCCATGACTATTCAAATATCTAACGTGCAATACCAATAGCTAATTGTCATCATTATTTCCAGAAATTTCAGTTATGACTTTTATTTTTCTAGGAAATTTAACCCGGACCATGATTTTCTGTATTTCAATTTATTAAACGTCAGTTCATTCATTTGCTTTGAAAGAAAATGGACATTTTGTTTGTTCACCTTTCATTTCCTTCTCCTATGTTCATATTCTTCTTCCTCCACTTCTTTCTTCTCTCTCAAAATCCCTCTGTGCTAAAATAAAATACATATCAGTTTCCATATGGTTTGCATGAGCATGCACGTCTCTTTTGCTTGCCGCACAAACACGCAACAGCCATGAACCCTTCCATTTCCCATGCCCGCTGCAGCCACTTCCCGCTCCGCCTCCACCTTGGTACGTTCGCCATCTAGTAGCGTCGTGAACCCCTAACCTCCTCATGCAACCACCCATCAACCATTGCCAAAAAAAGGAACTACCGCTCCTCCTCTTTCCCTGCTAGTGCCGACGAAGCAACCTTCACCTCCATGTTCGCATGCCCTTCACTTTCCAGATCCAACGACCATACCCAATTCCCCCGAAGCCACTGCAACTAACCCGCGCAACCACGGCCGATAACACCTCCGTCATCCCATTTTCCCTTCAGCCTCCTAAACGTCGCGAGCAACCGGTGACCCGAACCAGTCATTTTCAATCATCCGCGAGCGCCTGTTCTCCCCTCTCATTTGCCCAGCCACCATTGCTTCCCCTTGCTCCCTATCGAGCCTTCAAAGCTCCGTCGATCTCCGTCATCTCAGCGAGCAGCTGATGTTCTAAGCTCAGCTCACTTCCTCTATTTATAATAGGTAATATAATTTTTGTTATATATTAATTTTTTTAAAATTTTAAAGTTGTTATATATACATTAGTTATATGCGGTGGTATGTTAGTTTTCTGTAAATGTTATATTAGTTAAAAATATATGATCTGTAAGTATAGATGATTTGCAAGTTCAAAACTATGGTTTACATATATAGTATGTACATATATATTGTTGTTGTATATATAACGTATAAATATATATGTGTGTGTGTGTGTGTGTGTGTGTGTGTATGTGTGTATGTGTAATATGTTTCAGGTATTATACTTATACAATTTATATTATGTTAGTTGCTTTATAAATATTTTGGGTTAGTTATATATTTGTGAATAACTGGTTTGTAGGTATATATATATGCATCAATTTAAAGATATAACAAGCATATATGCTTACTAGTACATGTATATAAGGTCACTGTGTTATAGAAGTAGATTTACAAACAAAATCTTGTTCTGGATGTCAAAAAAGGTACAAAAAGGAAAAAGGAGAGAGGGGGTAGGTGTAGCAAATCCACCGCATATTATGCTGCTAGCTCACCAACGCTCTTCATCTCAAGTATACTTTAAGTGATAAAATAGTTGTTCCCAATGCACTTTCTGTATACGAGTATATATGCAACAATATTGTATTTATATAACAATTATTCTTTATTTACAACTTATTATTGTCGGTAACTAATATTAGTCTGTGGAGTTTTCAATGAAGGATATTTATAATAGTTTACTATATAAATATATGCTATTGTACGTGTTTTATTATGATATATATGTCTTGTGTACATGTCTTGTTAAACGTGCATATTTGCTTGGTTTTAAGTTTTGGTATTTATAAATAATAATAATATAATGTATATATGTTGATATTAATAAATGTGTTTTAATTTGAATAATAGAATATGAAATACATATGTATTCAATATAAATGTGTTTGGATTTAAATTATGATATTATATATATAATTATATAAAAAGTTCACTTATACCGTTATCATCGTTGATCCAGTTCTGATTTGGTTTGGTAAATTTCTATTTATCACCTTTGTCCGTCAAACTCAAGTCCATCATGCTTGCTTCAAAATCCATGCTTGGATCTGTAACTCATCCTGTCGTTTTTTTCTAGCCTCGGAAGGTGAGCAATCACTCACAATTAATGTTATTTTATTTATTAAATTTGATTTCAATTGAAATAACAATTGAAATATGTTGTTGTTAGTTAGTTACACTGTTATATATATGCTATTACCTGTATCAGTTCACCCGTGACATCTGACACCATTATCTGTTATTTATATACGATATATGTCTGTTATATTATTATCATATCTATTATCACTCTACAAGTTCTCTATTAGTGTATAATCACTATGGGTTGAAATGATACATACTCGAACGATCTGTAGAATAGAAGAAAATTATTATGGGTTGAAACGATAAACCAAAGCGGTCTTCGTTGAATTGAATTTGGGATTACGGGTTGAAATGATATACATATATACCTGTATATATTTAAATTGCGGATTGAAATGATAAATATCTGTATCACTTGACCATAAGATAGAAAATTATATACAGACACCGTTGGTCTATATATAAATACTTTGAAAATGATTTCTATGGTTTTGGAAAGAAATATATAGTTTTATATAATTATTGATTTTAGATAATATAAATGTTATTTTATATATAGTTAAATTCTTGATTTAAGCTATGTATAAACTTTTTTTAATAAAATAAGCTTAACAATAAAGTTTGATTTTATTAAAATATAGTATGATTAAGTATTTATTTAAATTATATTTTAATATAGAGTTTATAATGATTTAATAAACTAAGGTTGAGAAGATAGATTTGAAGTTGATTTGAAATTGTATTTAATAAAGAAATATATTTGATTGGAAATCGATTTGAAACTTATGGAATTTGAGATTTGAAAGGATATGATTTTTATAACTTGATTTGGTTTAAAGTGATTTAGCGAATATTTCAAGTTTAAATGAATTGAAGGAAATATCTAGATTTTTGAAATTTGGGGTTTTATTTAAATGATAATGGATTTGGTAAGTAAATATTTCAAAATAAATAATAGTAAAGTAAATTTGATATATATGTGGAATTATCAAATCTTGTTTTGAAATGTTGAATATTTAAAGCTTTGAAAATATTGAAATTGGAATGGTTTATTTTGGGGTTAAAAATCTGTATTTGAAATCGATATAATGTGAAATGGTTTATTGAGAAACTGAAATAAATTAAAATTGATGATTTGAGATTTGATTAAATTTAAATTTTGGAATTTGAATTGATTTGAATTGATTTGTGAAATTTGAGGAAGCTATTTTATTATATAAATTATTTTTAAAATTTTATTTAAAACTATTTATATATGTTACTTTATAATTTTATTTCTTATAGACTATTTTAATATTAATTATTTTTATATAAATTATTTTAAATTATAAACTATTTTATTATATATACTATTATTTATATTTAAACAGTTAAGTGGGAAGTGTTATGATTACAAAGCATTATGATTTCTAGATTTTTGAAGTATTATGATTTCCAAAGTGTTTGATTTAGAAAGTGTTATAAACTTTGAAATACTATGATTTCGTAAATGGATATATTTGAGATGGATATATATTAAAATGGAAATGATATCGTATTTGATTTTGAAATGGAAGTGATATCGTATTGATATGGTTTTGAAATGGCAATGATTTTGGTTTTGAAATATAAACTATTTTGAAAGTTTATTAAATGACCAAGCGGTGTAACAATTATGTAGTTATTGAAGAGTCCGGGATCGGTTAGGGACATACTCTCTGTCCAAACCGAAAACCACTATAATAACTATTATACGCGAAGTGTGATCCAGAATGAAGTGGATGGAATGATGAAGTTGCTGGATTTGAAGAAAGAGAACGATAATGGATAGCCTTGACACTTGTGTCAAATTTGAAATGACCAAAACTGGAGCCGTGCTGGGCCAATGAGGTTAGCTGCCTCTAGCGGACACACTTCTTCGTAAACTACCCATTACTTGTTTTTGATTGGTGCGCACCCTTGAATTGGGAGTGTTGTTTCGCGGTGTTGCGATCGTTGCGGTGATGCGTTCTCACTAGTCCGGATCAGGCAAACTGTAGTTTCACTACCTTGGGTATTGCCTCATGTGCCTTGTCATACTCGTATCCCTATAGGCGGCCACTACGATTTGTTTTGTGTTATACCGATAGAGTACTTCCTGATATCCCACTAGTTTACGGTGGAGTTTACGGTGCTATATAGACTATGAAGCTTATATAAAGTGTGTTAAAGGGGATAATGGTAACGCCTTAGTGCTATTTTGATACTCTATATTACTGATAGGTATTATCTACTTAGCGTACATATAAATGTTTAACGGATCCTTAGAGGATGGTTATCCCAAACATCCTTTGAGTTACTAGTATTTCAGCTATTATTTCACTTGAGTTGGATTTATTTAATATAAGAATGTTAATCCTGACTCGAGTGTTTTGTGTTTTTCTGTACGCTCGGGTCAGACCGAGTGTACCAGTATTCGAGACTCACCTTTGGAGTTGGAGCTTCGCTTGGAGATCCAGCCATCTATCCAGCATTCCATATTCAGTCGATTCTAGTGATGTATTATGATTCTTGTATTTGACTATTGTATTCAAGACTTTTGTTGTAACTTATTTAACTCTGTTATATATATAGTAGCTTCATGAACTACTATTCATTTTGTTTTCGCTGCATATTGTTATATTACTCTGTGTCTGTTATTCTGTGATTATTTATTTAGTGTATATGATGAGTTTTGCCAAATATAAACTTACAATCTAGTATTTTGAGCAATTCAATTTCGGCATGTTTGGATGCGAATGGTTGAAAATATCAGGTCGTTACAGTAGAGCAAAAGGCAGCATGGGCATGGTGCCAGTTATGCGTACGACTTCCATTCGGGTGCTCGTAATAGCTATGAGTTCCAAACGATTAGTATAGGTGTCTTTCATAGACAATATTTCCTTCTATCTTCTGGATCGACAATGGTTGCTCTGTGCATCTTTCATAGATACCATTGGCTGTTGTGTAAGGAGTTATATAGCGTCTGGTCCACAGTAAGGTGTATCGTGTAGCAGGCCGATTAAAAAAGGTAGAATTAGGGTTACATCCTGATTACAAGATTAGGAATTCAGCGTAATCAAAGCAGAACTCAAGGACAGTGCATGCAATCAAAGTTAACCTATCTTATAAATTGAGCAATATTTAGTCGTGCTTATTTCCTATTTATTTCTTTCCTACACCCTTTGTTATCCTTATTTATGCTAGAGCTGTTGTAGAGTCTATTACTTTTATCTTGCTTAAAGACTCTAGTAATTACTATCATTCACCAGACTTTTAGTCTGACCCACTCCTCTATTTTTCCCTTTCCCCCATAGGCAACCAAGGGAGAAGTAAGTAGATTGCTGCTGCTCGGAGTTTCCTTTGAGGAGATTTCCACTATGTACTTCTTTTATTTTCAGCTTTTGTTCTTTCTATGTACTGGTTTATTATGAAGGATATTATGTACTCTGATTTTTGAGACTACGAGTTTTTATTTCATGAGACATATTGGATTTTCAGACATTTATGTGGTATATGGTATTTGACTTATTTATGAAGCTATTATGAATTTTTTTTAATTAAGTTATTATTTTAAGTTTTCACTGTTTTTATCTATATTTGTCTTATGAATCTTAGTCTCTGTTAGCTTTAGTCATACCTACAACGCACCATGCCTTTTAATATGTCATTTTTGGTATATTAAGGGGTGTGGGGTGTTTCAAATTTAAAATGGATAGATTTTAATTACACATTTAAAACATATATCGTTGTTTAAATTTATATGACCTGTATATTTAAGTCATTTATCCAGATAAAAATAATAATGAGTAAATTTAAGCAATTACGATGTTTTGACATCTGTTTTAGCGGAATGATACCGTTCCGCTAATTATATCTATTTGATCCCTACTGGCAGAATAAATCACCATTCTGCCATATTACCGAATATTTGTGTTTTGGATATTTACTAGAAGAAATAAGATCTTGTTCTAATATTTTTTTTACGGACATCTATTTATTATCCTTATATTCGGCAATGTGATGTTGAATTAATTGTAAGAAAAATAAATTGATGTGGATAAATGTATTTGTTAGTCTAGATTTTTATGTTATGAATGGTAATTTGATTAAGTACCATTGAAATTAATAAGTCCTTTTTCCGATTTGGAAGTTGACTTTTGAACCAAAACTGTTTTAAGGATAATTATTAATTATTAATGATATTTTAAAGATAATATTTAATTATTAAAAATGATTTAAAGTCGAATATTTTATTATTCTTAAAAATTATTTAAAAAGTTTAATTATTTAAATTGTTTAAAGTATGTTAATTATTAAATAAAATTATTTTGTAGCGACCGTTTAAAGTTAATGACTACTCAAGGGTTAATTAGTGTTAAAGTATTGTATTTCAAGATAATTTGTTCAGATATTAATTATGTTTTAAAAGTAATATATTATATAGTAAACCATTATAAAAGGGTATTTTTCCTAAAATTAAACTTGGAAAAATTTATATAGAAACTTTATAAGTATTATTCTCAGATAATTATTAAAATAAAGTTTTGCGAAAAGTAATGGTATGCTTTCATGGCATAATCGGGAGGCAGAGATTTCCTATAGTTAAGTTCGGATTTCTCTGGAATAGAGACATAATCATCGAGCTGCGAATCCATGGTTGATACCGCAAAGTACTTTCCATATTTACATAAAAAGGTTTCAAATATTATTAAAGGAAATAGTCTGTGAATATACTTATTCTTGTGAAATAAGTATATACCTTTTGATAAAGAGATTTAATTTAATTAAATTGTAAATTAAATAAGGCTTAGTGATTTTGGTGAAAATGGAATCTTTGGTTGAATGATTGTTTATTTGATAGTTAAATAACCGACTATCATATCCGGACCAAAACGTAACTTTGGAAATTTCTAGGAGGAAAATGGGGATTATAAGGTACAGTTACCGTTTGAGGTGCTATACTGTACGTATAAACTAGTTCTATTCTTTTAGGACGATTACAAGGAAATCCTTCCATGAACGGTAAGGAGATGATCTCTGATCTTATTTTCATCTATTTATTTCCTAAAGAACCGGGGTTAAGATTACCAAAAATATCGAAATGTTGTTTCGAAGAGGTCGGGATCGGATAAGTTATCCAAACACCACTTCAATCCAAAGAATACATTTTCGAAATGAAGACAAGAGCATGGAATCAAAGATGGTGCATTGAAATGCAAGGGCTAATCGCTACTAATCCTGAAGATGATCCTAAAATGGATGTAGTAGGAATAATGCCTTCAATTCTGTTCGGATCCAAAACATTTGGATGAATGCTATCAGTACATTGTCATTGGAGGACAATGAGTATTCCAAATGTAAACTTCTTAAAAAGGTAATCGTAGCCTCAAGCCTCTATTAACTGGATTGACGGAAAATCAGGGGAGATGCAGCAAGGCTAGGTAGGTCGCATGCAATTAGGGTACGCTTATCACCTTTCTACATACCCTCAGATATTATTACTATGGTGCATGGGAAGAACTCGGTACAGATGGGAACACCGGGGTGATAGCATATTCGATACTATCTAAGTTAGGGGTAGAACCGGTCTTGTGTTGTAGGAGATACCGGCGAGGTCCTCGGTACATTTTTCTAGTCGTGCACTGTGATAGGTAGTACCCCAGTACCTAGTCATTGTATGGAATCCATTCTCCAATAAGCATCATACGGTTTTGATTGTGCCCAACTATATTGAAAGGTGAGATGCAAGCATTTCAACTGTTTCTATATTTTACTTTAACCTCTAGACACTATTATAATATCACTGGATTTTCTATAAAATGGGATTTGGTTACCATATGGGAAAAAACCCATCGTGCTTACGTTTGACACGTTCTTACGAGATACCTTTAATTTAAAAGAATTTTGAAAGTTAAAATGAACAAAATTCCTTGTGATTTAAATTATCACGCTGGTTTTACCAGACCGACCCAGACGTGTTTTCCCTATATGCTCGGGTCAGACCGAGCATATTTCCAGGTTTAACTGGAAGGAGTGGAGTTTCAAGAAAGGATCTGGAGGCCCAGAGACGTATTCACGTAGATGATTATTTTTTCGTTGCATTATATTTATGTTTATCAGAAAATTGTAAGGGCAGGTGTTATAACTGTCCATGCTGAATAGGTTAGTATACTCTGATTGATGTCTATAAAAATATTAAATACAGTTATATAAAGATTTGTTCTATATTATAGATTATTTGTTTCCGCTATGAGGATCTATGTTGTTGCTTTTCTTTCCATCTTCTTTCTATCTTCTTTCTACTTTCTTTTTCTTACTATCCGCCTTTCTGTTTAATTTGGACCAGACACGTGTGGTAAATTGTCAGTTCGAACTGTACGGAAAAGTGGGTCATGACATCATGGTATCGGAGCTTACGTTAAGTGAATACCTAGGCTTTGGTGGGGTTACTCATTGGAGATAGGGTCAGTAGTATCCTAAAATGAGTATGAGTGTTTGTGTGTGTATATATACGGGAGTGTGTATTTGTTAGTGATACAAAATGTTTTATTGTGTTGATTGATCTATCGAGTGGCATATGGATTCTGGTCAATACGAGTGGCTAACGTTATTGATAGGCATCTCTAAACACTTGAACAAGGCCAACAGACATAATATTGTTTTAAGTGGGTAAATGGAATAATTTTACCCAGGATATATTTTATATATAAAAGGAAATGATTTTCAAAATATATAGTATTTTGAGGTATGTGTGATAAGTGATGATAATATTTAATCATCTAGGATTTGATTGGCTATAACCATCTATTTTTGAGTATTGCATGGCCTTTTGACTTGAATATTTCTTTAGAATACGGGTCCTGTAGGTAGGAACCTTAGGAAATTTGAAATTTTGAGTAAATTTTGTTTTCTAAAGAGATTTAAAATATTTTAAGATAAATATTTTAGGAAGATTTTACATATTTCAAAGCTAATTTTATAATAATTTACTTATAAAAAGAGATGTTTGAGATTTTAAAACTCCAGTGATTTCGGAAGAACTATTTTAAACCAATTTTGAAGAAAAATGTTTTGGTATCATTTAGGTAAAATTTTAAAAGATAGTAATTTTAAAGAAGAGTTATTTGAAGTGTGTACCTATATATACACTCATCGTGCTTAGAGAATCTTGTTCAGCCATCGACATATGAGGAGTTAGAAGAGGAAATGAAACCTATCGAGCAACTGTCCCTTCATGAAGAGGAGCCTAAGATAGGAGTTGAATAGAAATTGAAGAAGGGAAATTTGAAGAAGAAGAAGAAGAGAAATTCAAGGATTAAGAAGAGGAATTCGAGGAAGAAGAAGAAGAGGAATTCGAAGAAGAAGAAGAAGAATAAGAGGAATTCATAGAGAAGGAAGAGGAATTTGAAGCAGAAGAAGAGCCCAAATCGAAAAATGATGACGCTATCATCTAGGAAATGGGTGAGGTTGATAATGAACCACTTGTAGATAGGGATAACCTTCGGAAGGAACCAAACCCAAAGTTTGCATGCATTTCAAAAAAGGATGTTGAATCTATGGATTTAGAAGGACCGGAAGTGGAGGACTTCGATGGAGAGAATCCATTGTGAGTGTTAGTTTGGGTTTGGGTTTGGGTTAGTTCTCCTAGGATGTGTACCCTTGTAGACCATATTAAAATAGATTAGTGGACATTATGGATGTGTGTTTGGGTTGTAAATTAATGAAGTATGTTAGTAGATGTTTTGGTATGTGAATATATGTATAACTGGCTAGTGGTTATAGATATCTCTTGGATATGTGTATATGTATGTGGTGACTGTAGTTGTACAAGTATCTTGGTTGATACCGTACGATTGATATTTTGCGATATATATATATATATATATATATATATATATATATATGTTGAACTTGTGTGATATGGTTGTTTATTAATTCCTTAATAAATTAAAATTCGATTAGCTATATTTACTAGCCTGGTTGTGGTAATTTCGAGGACAAAATTATTTCAAGGTGGAGGAATGTAACAACTCGGAATTTTCGTCTTCTTAAGTTTGAATATTAATTGTTAATATTCAATAATACGGTATTTCAATCAAAATAAAATCCTTGTTAAATGGTAATTGGTAAAAAATATATAGTTCTAAAACGAGATAATATTTTGAATTTCCAAATTTTATTTATAAAATAGAAAATTAGTTTGAATTTCTTATATATATATGTATAACTACGGATTTTATCTTTATAATTTCGAAACAAATTCATAGCAAATGAATGTAAATTGAATGAGAAAATGTTTTAAACAGAAATGATTATGGCTTATGAACAATATAGTATATTATAATTGGAAAGAGTTTAAAATTTGATTTTTCTTATGTATGTACATATTAGTTAAGAAGAATGTAAAATATGTATAAACTAAATAAAAAGAAACGTTAAAAATAATATATGTAATGGTAAGTGATATATATATATATATATATGAAGTAAATAAATGTAGTTGTTGAAAATAATTATATATTGAAAAATGAAAGAAGTAAATATATAAGAAAATGTACATATGGAAATATATATGAGAGAAACGAGAAAATTTTATATTATCATTTTAAAGGGAAATCTTTTTCAAATGGTGTTTGACAAAAATGTCATTTCATACTTCTACAATTAAAATAGCAAAAAATTTCATTGATTTGAGTCATATATTTCTTTTAAATAAAAAAATAAATATGAAGATGGAGACTTAAAATTTTTTTTATTTAAAACACTTTGCAAATTGTTTCAAAGTAAATATGAAGCATGTTTTAAAACAAAGAAAAATTACATAGTAAAAATGAAGAGAAAAACATATACACTTATGCATTTGCCAAGTTAAGTGGAAGAATGAAAGAAATATAAATATATATATGTAAACATAAAAATAAGCAATCAAAAGTAAATAAGAGAAAATGGGTAAACATGCATACACACACACACACACACACACACACACACACACACACACACACACATATAAGCATTTGCTTGGTAAAAACAATTATACAATCAAAGGTAATACTTTCAAGTTGGAAAAGTAAGCAAAGTACAAACATATAAAAACTGCCTGGTCTAATATAGTAAAGACCAAAATAATCGTTTCAACTTCATTTCAACCTCAAAATAAAATATCGACTCAAGCCAAAAAATTCAAATCAATCCATTATTTTTTTTTACAACATATCAAATTCTTTTGAGCCATAATCTTGTACGTATACACCCTTACATTCTTGTATAAATATATATAAGTTTTTGTGTAGCTTCATTTTTTGAAAGCCTATAAACGAATAAACACTGTAACATACTCTACAAATAAGGGAAATGTAAAAAAAAGAAAAGGAAGAAGCATTGTTCTTTCAAATTCAAAAGCAAAACCAAGATATCAAGATTTGCAGACCGTAACCTAAGTTCAACTGAAGTTTCAAAGGCCAAAGCAATGTTTAAGGTGAAAATTCACTTATAGAAAACCTGGAAATGGTTTTATAATGCTCTATCATATTTTCAAAGGTGGAAAACCATTATCATTCAAGTTCAAAAGTCTTTTTCTCTCAATCTGATTTAAATTTGCTCATGATGCCAGTTGAAGAAATGTTTGCTTTCGAGTCTAGATCGCACTAAAAATAGTTTAAAGCATGTTCATTTTGTATATTGTGAGAAATTTAAAAATACATTAGGAAACCCAAGTTTTGACAAAATTCGATAGGTTTAAAACATTGAATCGAGTATGCTGTTGTGATTGTCGTAAAAAGATAATATTTTTAGCGCAAAAATCCAGATTTTTAATAGAATAGTTTTTGTGAAATCTTGGGATGATCAAAATCTAATCAAACATTAATTTCGGCCGATATCATCGTTGGGGAAAAGAGCGGTTTGGTCATGGTGAAGCATGGCAACATGGTCGAGGATTCCACCATGGCGGAATTTTGATATAGGCCTTGATTTGAGGTAGGGTGGTGGTTTTAGGGTTTAGGGACATGTTAAGGGTGCGCTAGGTTTCTCGTCGTTGGTGGAAAAGGGGGAGCATCGGGTTGGGTCGTGAAGGGCCCGAAAGTAGTGCAGGGGGTGGCGGTTTTGTCAATGGTGGAAACGGGAGCTGGATGTTGGTATGGTGATTGGACGAGGGGATTTTATTCATTCCCGTAGGATTTTTAAATGGTGGTGGTGCTCTTTTTTGGCTAGGGGAGGTCGGCGGTGGAATCAGGGCGTGAAGATGGTCGACCTTGGGGATAGCCGCGTCTGGATGGCTGTGGAAGGGTTGTTTGAGGTCGGAATTGGTAGTGTACGTGCATGCATGCACTTTTGCGTGCATGTTTTGTTCATGCCTGTAACGAAGTAATGGAAAGAATGGAAGAAGGCGAAGAAACGGTGTGGTCGCGTGGTGAAATTGGTTCAACCTTGGATTAAGGTTTTGGGTGCCATTGTAGTTCGATTTCAGGTAGCTTGCGAACGGGATGAAGAAATTGGTGTTTCTTGGTTTTCGACTGGAAGCAGTAATGGAAGAAGACGAAAAGGGGGAGGGAAAGAGCTATTTTTTTCATAGATATTGGCTTTGGCCTAGAGGAAAAAAAAGAAAATAAATAAAAGGAGGGTTGCACTCGGTCCAAAGAGTATGGGGGTGGTATTATTTGTCTTAAGATTGTTATTTTTAATAATATATATAGCAAAATTTTGAAATACTATAACTTTTTCATGCAAAGCCCGATTAATGCGGATGTTGTTGCGATGGGTTCGTATCATCAAGTATTTCGATGCCACAAAGTTTGTTGTTAGATTTGACTTAGTGATAATTTATGGTATTTTAAAATGGTTAAGTTTTAAATATAAAATGTTAAATTATATATATTTTGTAAATTTTGAAATGTCATGACTAATGCACATGAATTCCAATTGAAGTGAGATTCATTGCAATGGGTTCGTATTGACGAACATTACGTCATTAAGCGAAATGTTGTCAAGTTTGAATAAGTGAAAATTTTAAACAATTTAAAATGGACAAATTTTAATTACTAATTTAAAACATATATCGACATTTAATTTATATGACCTATCTATTTAAGTTATTTGTCTAGGTAAAAATAGCGATGAGTAAATTTTAGAAATTACGATGTTTTGACAACTGTTTTAGTGGAACAAAACACTGTTCCACTAATTATATTTATTTGATCCTTATTGGTAGAAAAAATATCATCTGCCATTCTAACTGAATATATGTGTTTTGGACATTTACTAGCACTTGGATATGTGGCACGTGAATACCAAGGATGTATTAGTGTCGATTTACTAGGGTCGAAATTCCAGTTTGTTACACTTGGTATCAGAGCTTAGGTTAGCGAACACTTGGGCTTTGGTGGACTGCTCATTATAGATAAGGTCAGTAGCACCCTAGATTGAGTTTGAGTGTATTATAGATAAGAGTGTGTATTTGTTAGCGATTGAAAAATATTTATATTGTGTTAATATTTCTTCTTAGGCTTTGGTGGGTACTCATTATAGATAGGATCAATAGCACCCTAGATTGAGTTTGAGTGTATTATAGATATGAGTGCATATTTTTTAGTGATTATAAAAATGTTTTACATTGTGTTAATTTACCTGTTGAGTGGCTTATCAATTCTAGTCGGTACATGGGATGCCATGTTATCAACAGGGGTTTCTAAATGCTTGAACAAAGAAAACTGACATGGTACTGATTTGAAATTAGGTAAATGAAATAATATTAACTTAATTATATTTTATATATAAAGAAATAATTTTTCAGAAATTATTATAGTTCTATATGGTGTGTTTGGTTGTTAGTAAATGATAATATTTGATTACTATTGTTTGTTGTTTTTTGTTTCTTGTTTGTGTTCTAATAAAAGTTATTTGTAACAACCCGAGTTGCAGTGGGTCCGGATTTTTCGCAAAAACGCTAAAGCCCGAATCCACTGGAACTCAAGTTGGATGCCTGGTGTCCTGCAAATAGGAAAAGCTAAATATATCAGAGCTCAAATAAATATCTCACAGCGGAATTGACTAAAATATAATAGTAAGTAAATATTCACCAAGGTAATAAAACTTTCTAAACAAGTGTCACAAAGCTGGACAATCTCTGCCATCTATCTGGCCTGTGGGTTGATATAAGGAGGGGGTCAGAACTAAAGTTCTGGTGAATGGAAAAATTATACACTTCTAAGCATAATTCTATTTGTACCATTCTATTTCCATTTATTGTTATATTAGGTTTATTAGGTTTACAATACTCTCGTCTCTATGCGTGAATCATACGCATCTACTCCCTAGTAGATTAAGATCTACTAACCAATATATAGGTAGCTACATGCCCAAAGACTGCATAGGTCACTACCCATAATACCTTCCATATCCTCCTCGAAAATGACTCCATCATCTTGCTACTAGAGCGTACTGTAACTATATCTGTAAAGGATAACTTTGTGAGGCCTGCTATACAGATGTTCTGTCGTCTACTATGAAAACATGAAATTGCATCCGCACTAGCTTATACTAGTGCTCGGACATCCACAATATACCACCCAGTGCTTACCTTGAGGACTACACATGATCATTCTGTCTACTCCCTGAATTCCACCAACATGGTCTACCTTGTACGGAATTCAGTCGGGGATTTTGTATATCTATAAATGTCTGCTTCGTTAGGCCTACAATACAGATATTCTACTCGGTCTGTCTCTTTTCTCAACGTGGCTATGGCCCCACGTAGCCCCCCTCAATCGAAAGTCCTTTCAAGATTTAAGTGGCTGTGCCCTACTGCAAACAATCTAAACATCTAATTGGTAGTGCCCCTCATCCAATGTCTTGATAGTGAAAGAATCATTGGCTGTTGGTTTAACTTTAGTCTTTCTTGAACTCGCTCTAACTGATGATGGCTGATCTCCGCATGCGACTCCTATTTTGGGTCCTGCCTACTATAACCTACTCGCAAACTAGTGTATGGTGTCATACGAATATCCTACTCCATCATCAACCTTTTTACTGCCTACAAAGGTCCGCTTCGATAGGCCTGCAATGCAAAAGCAGTCAGGGCATACTCTTTAGATGGAACACCTACAGACTTGCTTTGTGGGGTGCAGCTTCGTTAGGCCTACCTTAATGGGCTATCCTAGAGTATGCTCATATCCGGTTGAAGTCTCGTACTTCCTTCTAGCCCAAAATAACTAAGTTGGACGTGCTCTTTCTATACTAAAAATCTACGACGAACTGCTTCATTGGGCTCTTTATCCCGATTCTCTTTGGGCTACTCCAAACGTACCTTACCACTTTATTAGACTCTATGTCTAACCTTTTACTATGAGTTTAGTTTATTTTTCTTATTTTGTTGGCTACTTATTTACCGTAATCAGCATGCCTAGCCCGACCCATATGTGAGACCATCGGTCCTAGACCTAAAAGAGAATGTTGCCCGTATGGGTCACTTCTGTTATTTTTGCTTATTAACTTAATCCAACATCTAAGTTTGATAAAATAAGCCTCTTCTATTTCTTTCTTTTTAACTATAACCTATTTGTTACAATTATACTTGTAGTTGTCACTCTTATATTCTTTTCTTTCTTTTATAACCTATATGTTATAAATGTAATTGCAAGTGTCTCTTTTCTATTCTAGTCCGTCTTCTTTTTTTATGATACTAAATTTTCTTTAGTTCTCTTATATTATATAATAGTCTTAACTTTGGACTACATCCAACTGTCACAAATTATTTATCATAATAACTGCTTTACTTTTTATTCTACTATCTGCACAATAAATGCAGATCCAGTCACATATTCTATTTATTACTTCTTGACTTATCAAATAATTAACTTGGTTATTTCCTCTTCTTTAATTTCTTTAATGCTTCATGTTATTATCTTTTACTCTAGGAAGTAGTTCTGTTCTATGTGGTTGGTTACAAAAACTGTGAAAAAAATCAATTTTCGTAAATGCAAAATACAGTAATGTATCTATTTTGCACTAATTCAATTTTTCTTGCTTTTATTCTTGTAGGTATGTTTATCGTTATTCTTACAATATTAAACTATGGAAACGTATTCCGATTTCTAAACCAACCAACTAATCTATCACTAACTTCCAAATCAAGTTATTAGATTTTCTCATTTTTAATTCATTTTTCCAGTTTTAAAAAAATTTACTGTAAATTTCTCACTTTTAGGCTTATGTCTTTCTCTACAACTTTTAAGCCGAATATTACTTATATTTAATTGGATTCCTTTTTTTTCTAGATAAATAACATTTAAATAAAGTACATTTCTCTTATAAAATTTGCAGTTTCAATTAGTAGAACTAATTATTGAAATAAACGCCGAATTAAATATTTAATGGAAATGTAATGATATTATATATCATAAACATGAAAGAGATATAATTTAAATCCATGCATCTATCGTCCTTAGCTTTACTCTATGGCTTTCCTGAATCCCCTTCTAAGGTGTTTAATCTTTTTATTAAAGAGATATTCTACATAGAAATATTTTCTATTTAGGGTGCATCCTAAGGTAATGAATCTAATTGGGAGAAAAACTGATTATGAGAAAGTAGCTAGGCCTAGCGTCCTATTTATAGTGGTGTTTAGGGATCTCAGACCATCAGATTTTTGGATTGAATCTAGTGTAACCACGTCACAGTCTCGCTGCGAATCGTTGGATTCAGAAAACAATGCTTCAGATCGTATGAAAATCAAAATTTATAACTTCGGCACGTCCCTGGATGATTTCTCGTCCATGGCAAAACACGGGTCGACCTATAGGTCGGCCTATGTGTTTTATGGGTCGACCTATAAGTCAACCCTTGTGCTTTGCTGGTCGACCAGTTGGGTCTTGCTCTTTTTTTTTTGTTTAATTCTGATTTCTAATTCTCTCGTAAATTCTTCATATCAACTTGGTTTTGACAAGTTATATATGAAAATTAATCAGAAAATAGCTACGAACACAATGGTATAAGTTTCGAGACCATATTCTGACAATATTAAAAATGCTTATTTTTACTGTTCGTCGTTACTTGATTTCTAATTATATAAAAATATGAGGTGTTACATTATTATTATAATGTAAACTAAGATAAATAAGTAAGAAATGGTTTTATATAATCAAAGTGAAATTATATATATGGTAAATTTATAAAATATGATTTGATATAAAAAGGAATTATATATGATTTCAAAATGAATTGAGAATAAAAATTGGGTGTTTAAATTTTGGAAGTTGTTACCTAGGTGATTTGTTGAAAACATAAGAAAATAAGTTTATAATTTATAAATTTGAGAATTAGTAAGTTAAAACAAAATTTAAAAGTTTCTTGAATATAAATGTTAAGAAAAGTAAATTTGAAAATTGAATTATGAAATGAAATTTAACTTAAGTTAAGTTAAATAAAATAAATTTTGAAATGTAATTTAATTTAAGCGAAGTTAAATGAGAGTGAATTTGATTTTTAATGAATTAATGAAATAAACTAATGAAATAAATTAATGAAATGGATATAAACTTGAGTTATAAAATGAAATTTAACTTAAATTATGTTAAATAATATGAATTGAATACATTTTTGGGTGTTAGTTGCTAGAAATAAATATGAACTCAAGTTGTAAAGCGAAGATAAACATTAGTGGTTATATAAAATGTTTATAATAAACGTAAGTAATGGTTTTATGAAACGGTTTATAAGTCATATTAATATTAAAATATATATATATATATATATCAAGTAATAAATGAATGTGAATAATGAATGTAAATAAAAAGAATGGGATATAATAAGAAACCCATTGGAATAAATATGTAAGTTGTACGATCCAGATTCGAATATACGATTTCGAGGTGATTTACGCTGATCCGAGTTAGAATTTTTCACTCGATTCTTGATGGCGAACACTAGATATGGATTTTTGATTGATTCTGATGTTCTCCATCGTGGGATATGGCTATGCAAGGATAATGATGGTCTTTGGTCAAGGAACCAGATCTAAGTCCGCACTAGAGTGGTCATGTGAACGATACTAGCTCGGAAGTGAAATTGAGTGATCAAGCGAGTGATCAAGTATGGCTTTGCGTACGGATGATATATCGTATGGGCTTTAATAAATATAATGGTGACATTAGAAAATGCAAATTGATATTGTTATGAATTAATTGAATGAATAATAAAATTGTTTGATTATTTCTCTTGCTACATTTGCATGTAGTTATTGTATACTCTATGTTATATATTGATATTACTTTACCTATACTTGTTCTTATTGGTTATTGAGTGAATAGTAGGTGCGGATGGCGCATGCTTCGCATTTGGAGCTTGCTTTCACATTATATTGATTGTATATGCTTGCAAATATAATAAAAGGTACATATCTCTGATTACATAACATACTTTTATATTTTTCCGTAGGGATACCTCATCCTTGAAGATGAGATTTATATTTTCAATTGTATATATTGTAAAAAAATTCGATCAAATCATGCAAAGGTGACCCTGGCAAAATTTTCCGCAAATTTAAGGCATTAGAATTTTTTTTGAGAATTTTGGAAAATTTTTGATAACTACAATTTGATTTGGTTTTATAACTTGCAATGGTATTAATTGGGTTTGGAAATATAATTATTAATTTAATGATTTAGAAAATGTGATAATAAAGTATCAAATAATTGATTTCGAAAAGTTAAAAGGTTTAAAAGAATTTGGTAATCTATTTCAACTAATTGGTTCTGAAAAGTTAACGGGTCAAGGGCACTTTTCTTGCCTTGCAATTTTGAGGATGAAATTCTTTTAAGGATGGAGAGTATAACGACGTAGAATTTCAGTCATTTGAGTTTGGAATATTTAATTGATTTTAAATATTTAAAAGTTAAAATTACATGTTAAAAAACTTATATTTCAAATATAGCAATTTATTCGATAATTAAAATGTTAAATTTAATATATTAAACTGTTTAAAATTCTGAATCTTGAATTTAATATGAACAAAAATGATTTTGAGAGTTGATTTTAAATCTATTTGAATAAGAATGGAGATAGTACTCTTTTAAATTGGAATCTGATTAAACTAATTTTGGAAATTACTCGTTAAAATTAATGTGTAAAAATAGTCTTCCGGGCACTATCTTGGATTTCGACGAAACAAGTTCCATTGGATCCGTAATAGTGAATTATTATATGCAATCGTGATCGGACGTACCATTTGATCGTGCGAGTTTGAAACGCGTAGAAATTATTTAAAGGAATTTTTATTAATACAATTTGATTTGAAAAGTTAACTTCTATATATGATGGAATTGGCTTCCTGTAACAACCCGATATTTTCAACCATTCGCATCCACACATGTTGGACTTGAATTGATCAAAATACCGCATTGTAAATAAAATTTAGCAAATCTCAGAATATATAGTAAATAATAATCACAGACACAGAGTATTTAATAATGCACTGGAAGTAAAGGAAAAAGTAGTTCATGAAGCTACTATATAAATATATCAGAGTTAAATAAAATACAACAGAAGAAATAAAGTACAACAGAAGTCTCAAGATGATAACCAAGTACAAGCCGAATAGAACAACAACACTGGAATAGATAAAACTAGATAAGCAGATAATCTCCAGCGATTCCAATCTCCAGAAAGTGGAATCCAAATCTGGGAATAACTCAGGCTGACCCGAGCGTAAATAAAATACAAAAACTCGAGTCAGGACAATATATACTTATATAATGTAAACCAACTCAAGTGAATTATAATAAAGTACAAGTAACTTAAAGGATGCCTGGGACCGAACATCCTCTAAGGATCCGTTAAACTATTTACTATGTAGTAATATTGCGCTATTATAATAATGTCTACGATAAAATAAACTTACTTTTAAATAGCATTCCGGGCTACCCATATCACCCATCACACATAATAGTCCCAGCAGGCCATCCAATATCATGACATCACCACAACGGTTGAATGTTAGAGGATACCACACGGGCTACGGAAGGAAAACAAACTCGTAGTAAAGGCTTAGTATGGTAGGTGACACGGCACACAAGGCAATGCCAGGGTGATATACCAATTACGCACACGGGCTGGTGGTAACGCAGCAGCCACATACGTCCACCTCGGAACACACTCCCATATCTAAATCAGAGGATGGCCATCTAATCAATCACAAGTAAGAGTATAATATCGAAGGAATGTGTCCGATCGGAGGAATGACCTCACTTGGCCCGAGATCGCTCCTGTTTTAGCCACCTTATGCCAATCCACGGGAGTTGGGTCCACGTAATATACCTCAAGATCGTCGCCACCATCCTACTTCATTCTGGAATCTCTACCGCGTACATTGTTGTTAAAGTGGTTTTCGATATCGACAGAGAGTATGCCAGATATCTGATTCCGGTCTCTTTAACAACCAATTGTTATTATAAACCATGGTTATAATTTTAAAATATAATATTTTATACTTCAAAATAGAATATCATTTCAAATCCAAATCTTTATCAAAATAAAGATTAAATCATTTGCAAAACATTTCAGTATATCAAAATAGCATATCCTTTCAAAACTTCCTTTTCAAATCATTTCAATATATCGAAATATCATATCCTTTCAAAACTTCACTACAAATCATTTTAATATCAAAATATCATTTCAAAGATAGTTTATACTTCGAAAACCCAAAATCATTTTTTATTTCAAAACTATATTTATTTCAAAAACAATATCACTTCCATTCCAAACATATATTCACTTTTCAAAATAGTTTATACTTTCAAAGTTATAACTCTTTCAAAACCAAAACATTGAAATCATTACATTTTAAAAATCAGAACATTTTGAAATCATACATTTGCAATCATCCTTTAATTCTATACATTTACAAATTTATTAAATTAAGCCCAAATTTCAATTTCAATTTCAATTTTATTTAATTCAATCCATCATTTTCAATTCAAATTCAATTAACTAACAAATCATTTCAAATCTTATCAAATTTAAATATAGGTTTAATCCACAAAATACAATATTCAATCTTTAGTATATTTCAAGATTTGAATGTCCCACCTTTCATAAATCCAATATCATTTAAATAAACTCAAATGATATATACTTCAAATATTCATTTATCAAATAAATTAAGTAACTCAGAAGTCAAATATTCTTTCAAAATATCAAAATGTCAAATATTATTCAAAACATCATTCATTTTTATTCATTTAAATAAGTTATAAATCCCTTCATTTTATTTAGGAATTAATTACCATTTCAAACTTACGTTTCAAAAGATTTTATATCAAAATTTAATCTCTCCATTTAAATCATTTAAAGTTAATTCATTATATTTATTAGTAAAATATTAAATTGCCAAAACTTAAATCCTTCCATTCAAAGCCATATAAATATCTCTTCATTATCTTCAGAAATTTAACATTTAATTTCCATAATTTTATCATTTTTTCAAATATTATTTTTTTCCATAAAAGTTATTAAAACAACAAAAATATAGTTTCCGTAGCACTTAAAAATGCTACGTAAAGTTATAGTTTAAAATAGTTCATTTGATAAAAGACAGTGTTTAAGTGCTGTAATAGATTTCCTTTAAATTTCAAATAAACTTAAATGTTAAGTTTAATCACTATAATATTTACAAAGTGCTATAATAGCCTTTATTTCAATTTTACTTTTTAGTTCATTTAAAACAAATACAACATTTACAAAGTGCTGTAATACCCTTACATTACATTTCAAAAATGCTGTTAAATCAAATTCAAGGCTTCAATACAAATTTCACTAACAATTAATTTTAATTTAAACCATTTAACTTATAAAATCATAAAATTTCACATTTTAAAATCATCATTTCAGTACTCTTATTTTTATGATTTTTATACAGTTAAATTTCATCCAAAAATCAAATTTTAACATAAGTTCTTATTTAAATTAAAGTATTAAATCCCATTTCTTCAATTAATTTTATTACTTAACTATTAAGTTTTAAATTACCAAATTATAACTTATTTCTATTTATTTTACTTAATAAAAATGTCATTTTTAACAAAAGTTCAAAATTTCCCACAATAAGTTATATTTCGAAATTTTGACTTAAAACATTCATTTATTCACATTTTCATTTATTCAAAAATCACTTTTATTTTTATAAAAAAAATTATTTTATTCATTTTAATTCAAAATATTATACTTTTACTTTTAAAAATAATTTTAAAACATTTCAGAAAATAATTTATAACCCACGGGTTTGTATATAGTTTTCTAGCCTAGGTCAAGTGATACGGATGTATATCATTTCAATTCGCAATTTACAAAGAAAACCCGGGTTCTATCATTTCAAACCCGTAGTCCCAAGTAAAATGAATGATTTTGAAAACGGATCAGGCTATCATTTATGCCCATAACGATTTTCCCTTATTCTAAAGTCGGTTCGGGTATGTATCATTTCAATCCATAGTGATTCTAGTCTACAGGGAACTTGCAATGGTGATAACTGATATAAATAACTGAAATAGCATGAAGTAACAGTCACATATGATATAACAAGTATAATAAAAGGTGTGAACATCATGTGATAATAGTCGCAATTATAACAAGATGATATAAGTTACAGATTCAAATGATGTCCGTTTATCACTATATAAGTACATATTAGTCTGGTGAGATTTACTCACTTGTATTAGCTGGAGATGACAAACAACTACAAGCAACAAAGATCTTCGAAGGCACGAAAGCATGAATATGATTTGAGAGTGGAGAGCCAAAGATTAATAGCCTTGGATACATTCAAACAAAATAAATATATATAACATAAGTTTCAACCAAAAATACGATTAAACAATAGTAGAAATGAATGCATAAATCATCTCCAAACCGTTTGCACTTGCCTTCTACCACCTATGCTTCAGCTATAGGTCAGAAACACATGGCTAAGGAGTGGGTTTTGATTTGGTTTTGGGTTGAATTGGGTCGGCCAAACATGCATGGTGATGGAGCAAAAGTAGTGCAAAGGAATAAGTGCATGGATAACAACTACAAAGGCAAACTACATAGATACAATGCAACAATGGGCTCGGCCCAAGCAAGACCAGGCACATCCATCACTGTAGTGGGCTGGAGGATGGTGTCACAGAGGGTTTCAGGTCGTCCATGGGTGGTGGAGGTGGAGTAGGTGGCGGCCAAGGGGTGGTTGAAGGTGATGAAGGCATAGGTGATTGGCTATGGTGCATATTGGTGAAGTTTGTATAGATATTGTTGGATTTGGTCACATGGGTGCATGGCCAGTGGCTTGGGGCTGTAGAGGAGGTGGTGGAGGCTGGCTCAGGTGGTGGTGGTGGCAGCCATAGTGAAGGAGGAGCAAGTGGCTGAGCTACATGGAAGAAGGCAAGAGCAAATAACATAAATTCAAGCAAAAAAATGAAAAAGAAAAGAGGATTTTTACCAATCTTTTTGAGATGATGGGAGGCCGAACCTTTTTATCTGGTTTGAAAAAGATAATTCATGTGAAAAATGAATAGAAGTCGGCTGAAGGTAGTGAAGGAACGGCCACAATTGAATGCATGTAATGGCTGAAATTGAAAAGGTAGAATACAAAAGGACATAAGCAAATCAATGGTCACAACTCTTCAAATTTCTCTTATTTCTTTTTAAATTTTATATAAATGAAATATATATGTAAATTCAGATAAAAATAAGAAAATTTAGTAAATAAGAAAAAATAAGTAAATAAATATTAATTATATATAATTTAATTAAATAAAACAGCAAAAATTGCAACTAGTCTTGAAAACATGAAAAATGAATGCAATGAACTTTGGAAAATTTTTGTGTACTTGAAAAATATTTATAAATAAAGATAAGAAAAAAATAAAAATTAATTAACAAAAATAAATAAATTTTAAATTAATAAAATTTAAATGAAGAAAATAGCAGAAAAATTGAAACTAGGCTTAATAAATTGAAATAAATTCAAATAAACTTTAGAAAAATTATATTATCATTTTAAAAATATTAAAAGGAAAAAACATACATAAATAAAATATTAACACATATTAAAATAAAATACAAAAATAGAAATTTAATTTATATAATTAAAAATAGACAAATTGTTAAATAAATAAATTATACTCAAAATTGAAATGTACATAATTTTTGCAGTTTAACTCCGTTTTCAACGAAACGAAAAGTAGTGTTCAAGTTACTTCATCTATTTTCATAATAAAAAATAAAATTTAATATTTAAAATAATTTAAATTTTAAGTTTAAAAGTCAAAGTTTGAACAGTTTGACCAAAAATTCACTTTACAGTAAACTATTCAAATTATACTAGTTTGAACTATAAATCACTTAATAATCAACATTTATATTTAAAAATGAAATGTTTGAAATAAAAAAAATTAAATTAATTTAAAAATAAAATAAATTCCAATTTAAATAATATACAAAAATCTAGGGTTGTTACGCTCTCCCCCACTCAAAACTTTTCATCCCCGAAAAGGAATGAGGTATGGGAAAGCACAGAAAAAGATAGAGTGAAATAAGATTAAGATAAGATGACAAGGAGATTTAAATTACACCTTATAACTATTGTTATAGGTAAGTTTTACAAGGTGGAGATGGTCTTCCCAAGATTCTCCAGAATCAGGGCACAAGCACGAAAAGATTCTTTAGAATCTGATTCACTCTTCCCACTTGACCGACGGTCTGTGGATGGACAGCAGTGCTCGGATTCAAAATGAGTAGCAAAAATTATTTAAGATTATAGTAAATTTCTAAACAGAAAGATTAAAGAAAGATGTCTATACCAGTCTACAGCAAGATGAGGAAAATAAGGCCAACTAAAGACAATTTTGAGAACAAAAGAAGATAATAAGTTTGAAACCATGGAATTTTCAACTTAAATTGATAATTAATTTTACACAAGTTAAATAAATCTTAACTATCTCTTATTTCGTTATCTTATCATCTAATTTTCATAAACTAACAATTTTCAAAAATCATGGATTTGAAAAATCATTATTATACTCAAAACGTACACAATAAATTTAATTCCTCTTTATACCTAAATAAAATTAAGTTTTTTCCTCTCAATATATTTTTATCACCTATGCTAAATATACTACATTATTATAATTGTTTTAACTTATTCTTATTTCCTTTAACAACATTTATATTGTAAATTATTCAATTTACTCTTTTATTCTATTTACCTCTATTAATCTTTTTATAACAAAATTTAAGTGTACAATATTTATTATAACCACTCAATTTTTATTTAAAAAAATCTTTTTATATTGTATATTACCCAATTACATTGTTAACTTCTAAAATTTAAAGTAAGTTATATTTGAATGCAATTGAATATTATACAAATAAAACTTTCCAATTCAATTATCTCAAGTTTGAATTATTTATTCAAAAATTTTGATTTTCTTTTTTTTATAACTGAAATTATTCTTTAAGGTAAAACTTAAGAATAAATTTTCGATTCCCTTCAAACCATTTAGAGATAAATATATGTACATAATATGTTAAATCAAATTTAAATCATATATCTATATATAATATAAATCAAATCATATTTTAAAAATTCAAATCAATTAGATTTCCCAAAACAAAGTTGTAGCAAGACTACAGAACGGTCTCTTCACTTCGAAACTCGAAGATGAATGTCGATGATGCCGCGGTCATCACCGAAGTTATTTTCCAACGACAAAGAGGAGATCACTAGTTTTAAACTTTAAAATTACTTGGAAACAAATTTCCATTAGAAACTACTTTAAATAATACACCCATTTTAAAACTTTAAACACAAGGTTTGAAACCATCGAAAATTAAATTCTCAAGTTTCTTGTTTTAAACTCATTTCAGTTCCTAAATCAATTTATAAACAGCTATATATAAATTCATTTATAGAACAATAAATGATAAATCAAGTATTATCATTCCATAAATTTACTTATATCAAAATTTATTTCATTAACCAAATTTTAAAATAATATTGTGTCAGTTTGTTCTGTCAAAGTGTTTTAGAAATCCTATCGACGGCGTTGATCAGACGAATCAATCAGAAACCCAAATCAACATTAACAACTCAAACAACACAATATAAAACAAAATATTAATATTGATTTACAAGTACAATTCAAATTGTTTGGAAGATAGATTGGAAACAAAAGACAAGATGATTGAATAACAGAATAGGGAGGTGGATAAGCTTAGATAAATCACGGGCATCTATAACCTGGTCGACCGTGACTTAAAGAATAAGATCGATGTGGATTTTCTAGGGTAAATCTACATTCGATCTCAATAGGTAGAGTTTGGAACAACAAAAGATATTAGCATCTAATGCAAGGATAGATATAAATCCCATGGTGAATCGATGCTAATTGTAAAGGAGTTTCCCCCTTTACAAATCAATTTTATTTATTTATTTATTTTTGTTTTTTTGAGATTGGCGGGACCGCCAATTCACTATAAAGCTCATTCGAAGTGGAGTTATGGGATACTCCAGAATCAAAAGGAGATGAATAGTGAGGGACACGAATGGATTATGGAACTGCAGGGAACGTTCTAAAATTCAAAGGTATCGAGTCAAAAAGGAAGAGATTTAAACTCGAATGAAAGTGATTCTGTAAATACATTTACCATATATGCTGAGTTTTGCCTAGATCTACCAAAGCTCTGATACCAACTGTAACAACCCGATATTTTCAACCATTCGCATCCACACATGTCGGACTTGAATTGATCAAAATACCGCATTGTAAATTAAATTTTGCAAATCTTAGAATATACAGTAAATAATAATCACAAATCACAGACACAGAGCATTTAATAATGCAGCGGAAGTAAAGGAAAAAGTAGTTCATAAAGCTACTATATAAATATATCAGAGTTAAATAAAATACAATAAAAGAAATAAAGTACAACAGAAGTCTCAAGATGATAACCAAGTACAAGCTGAATAGAACAACAGAAGTGGAATAGATAAAACTAGATAAGCAGATAATCTCCAGCGATTCCAACCTCTAGAAAGTGGAATCCAAATTTGCGAATAACTCAGGCTGACCCGAGCGTAAATAAAATACAAACACTCGAGTCAGGATAATATATACTTATATAATGTAAACCAACTCAAGTGAACTGTAATAAACTTAAAGGATGCCTGGGACCGCCCAATCTCTAAGGATCCGTTAAACTATTTACTATGTAGTAATATTGCGCTAATATAATAATGTCTACAGTAAAATAAACTTACTTTTAAATAGCATTCCGGGCTACCCATATCACCCTTCACACATAATAGTCCCAACAGTCCATCCAATATCATGACATCTCCACACCGGGTGACTGTCAAAGGATACCACACGGGCTACGGAAGAAAAACAAACTCGTAGTAAAGGCTCGGTACGGTAGGTGACACGGCACACAAGGCAATGCCAGGGTAGATATATCAATTACGCACAAGGGCAGGTGGTAACGCAGCAGCCACATACGCCCACCTCGGAACACACTCCTTCATCAAAATCGGAGGATGGCCATCTAATCAATCACAAGTAAGAGTATAGTATCGAAGGAATGTGTCCGATCGGAGGAATGACCTCACTTGGCCCGAGATCGCTCCTGTTTTAGCCACCTTATGCCAACTCACGGGAGTTGGGTCCATGTAATATACCTCAAGATCGTCGCCACCATCCTACTTCATTCTGGAATCTCCACCGCGTACATAATTGTTAAAGTGGTTTTCGGTATCGACAGAGAGTATGCCAGATATCTGATCCCGGTCTCTTTAACAAACAATCGTTATTATAACCCATGGTTATAATTTTAAAATATAATATTTTATACTTCAAAAGAGAATATCATTTCAAATCCAAATCTTTATCAAAATAAAGATTAAATCATTTCCAAACCATTTCAATATATTAAATAGCATATCCTTTTAAAACTTCCTTTTCAAATCATTTCAATATATCGAAATATCATATCCTTTCAAAACTTCACTACAAATCATTTTAATATTAAAATATCATTTCAAAGATAGTTTATACTTCGAAACCCAAAATCATTTTTATTTCAAAACTATATTTATTTCAAAAACAATATCATTTCCATTCCAAACATATATTCACTTTTCAAAATAATTTATACTTTCAAAGTATTAACTCTTTCGAAACCGAAACATTGAAATCATTACACTTCAAAAATTAGAACATTTTGAAATCATACATTTGCAATCATCCTTTAATTCTATACATTTACAAATTTATTAAATTAAGCCCAAATTTCAATTTCAATTTCAATTTAATTTAATTCAAACCATCATTTTCAATTCAAATTCAGTTTACTAACAAACCATTTCAAATCTTATCAAATTTAAATATAGGTTTAATCCACAAAATACAATATTCAATCTTTAGTATATTTCAAGATTTGAATGTCCCACCTTTCATAAATCCAATATCATTTAAATAAACTCAAATGATATATACTTCAAATATTCATTTATCAAATAAATTAAGTAAGTCAGAAGTCAAATATCCTTTCAAAATATCAAAATGTCAAATATTATTCAAAACATCATTCATTTTTATTCATTTAAATAAGTTATAAATCCCTTCATTTTATTTAGGAATTAATTACCATTTCAAACTTACGTTTCAAAAGATTTTAGATCAAAATTTAATCTCTCCATTTAAATCATTTAAAGTGAATTCATTATATTTATTAGTAAAATATTAAATTGCCAAAACTTAGATCCTTCCATTCAAAGCCATATAAATGTCTCTTCATTATCTTCAGAAATTTAACATTTAATTTCCATAATTTTATCATTTTTTCAAATATTATTTTTTTCCATAAAAGTTATTAAAACAACAAAAATATAGTTTCCGTAGCACTTAAAAATGCTACGTAAAGTTATAGTTTAAAATAGTTCATTTGATAAAAGACAGCGTTTAAGTGCTGTAATAGATTTTCTTTAAATTTCAAATAAACTTAAATGTTAAGTTTAACCACTATAACATTTACAAAGTGCTATAATAGCCGTTATTTCAATTTAACTTTTTAGTTCATTTAAAACAACTACAACATTTACAAAATGCTGTAATACCCTTACATTACATTTCAGAAATGATGTTAAATCAAATTCAAGGCTTCAATACAAATTTCACCAAAACTTAAATCCTTCCATTCAAAGCCATATAAATGTCTCTTCATTATCTTCAGAAATTTAACATTTAATTTCCATAATTTTATCATTTTTTCAAATATTATTTTTTCCATAAAAGTTATTAAAACAACAAAAATATAGTTTCCGTAGCACTTAAAAATGCTACGTAAAGCTATAGTTTAAAATAGTTCATTTGATAAAAGACAGCGTTTAAGTGCTGTAATAGATTTCCTTTAAATTTCAAATAAACTTAAATGTTAAGTTTAATCACTATAATATTTACAAAGTGCTATAATAGCCTTTATTTCAATTTTACTTTTTAGTTCATTTAAAACAAATACAACATTTACAAAGTGCTGTAATACCCTTACATTACATTTCAAAAATGCTGTTAAATCAAATTCAAGGCTTCAATACAAATTTCACCAACAGTTAATTTTAATTTAAACCATTTAACTTATAAAATCATAAAATTTCACATTTTAAAATCATCATTTCAGTACTCTTATTTTTATGATTTTTATACAGTTAAATTTCATCGAAAAATCAAATTTTAACATAAGTTCTTATTTAAATTAAAGTATTAAATCCCATTTCTTCAATTAATTTTATTACTTAACTATTAAGTTTTAAATTACCAAATTATAACTTATTTCTATTTATTTTACTTAATAAAAATTTCATTTTTAACAAAAGTTCAAAATTCCCCACAATAAGTTATGTTTCAAAATTTTGACTTAAAACATTCATTTATTCACATTTTCATTTATTCAAAAATCACTTTTATTTTTATAAAAAAAAATCATTTTATTCATTTTAATTCAAAATATTATACTTTTACTTTTAAAAATAATTTTAAAACATTTCAGAAATTAATTTATAACCCACGGGTCTGTATATAGTTTTCTAGCCTAGGTCAAGTGATACGGATGTATATCATTAAAATCCGCAGTTTACAAAGAAAACCCGGGTTCTATCATTTCAAACCCGCAGTCCCAAGTAAAATGAATGATTTTGAAAACCGCTCAGGCCTATGATTTCAGCCCATAACGATTTTCCCTTATTCTAAAGTCCGTTCGGGTATGTATCATTTCAACCCATAGTGATTCCAGTCTACAGGGAACTTGCAATGGTGATAACTGATATAAATAATTGAAATAGCATGAAATAATAGTCACATATGATAAATAGGTGTAATAATAGGTGTGAACATCATGTTATAATAATATAGCAGTTATAACAAGATGATATAAGTTACAGATTCAAATGATGTCCGTTTATCACTATATAAGTACATATTAGTCTAGTGAGATTTACACACTTGTATTAGCTGGAGATGACAAACAACTACATGAAACAAAGATTTTCGAAGGCACGAAAGCATGAATATGATTTGAGAGTGGAGAACCAAAGATTAATAGCCTTGGATACATTCAAACAAAATAAATATATATAACATAAGTTTCAACCACAAATACGATTAAACAATAGTAGAAATGAGTGCATAAATCATCTCCAAATCACTTGCACTTGCCTTCTACCACCTATGCTTCAGCTATAGGTCAGAAACACATGGCTAAGGAGTGGGTTTTTATTTGGTTTTGGGTTGAATTGTGTCGGCCAAACATGCATGGTGATGGAGCAAAAGTAGTGCAAAGGAATAAGTGCATGGATAACAACTACAAAGGCAAACTACATAGATACAATGCAACATTGGGCTCGGCCCAAGCAAGACCAGGCACGGACACAACTGTAATAGGCTGAAGGATGGTGTCACAAAGGGTTTCAGGTCGTCCATGGGTGGTGGAGGTGGAGTAGGTGGTGGCCAAGGGGTGGTTGAAGGTTATGAAGGCATAGGTGATTGGCTATGGTGCATATTGGTGAAGTTTGTGTAGATATTGTTGGATTTGGTCACAAGGGTGAATGGCCAGTGGCTTGGGGCTGTAGAGGAGGTGGTGGAGGCTGGCTCAAGTGGTGGTGGTGGCAACCATAGTGTAGGAGGAGCAAGGGGATGAGCTACATGGAAGAAGGCAAGAGCAAATAACATAAATTCAAGCAAAAAAATGAAAAAGAAAAGAGGATTTTTACCAAGTTTTTTGAGATGATGGGAGGCCGAACCTTTATCTCAGGTTTGAGAAAGATAATTCACGTGAAAAATGAATAGAAGTCGGCTGAAGGTAGTGAAGGAACGGCCACAATTGAATGCATGTAATGGTTGAAATTGAAAAGGTGGAATACAAAAGGACATAAGCAAATCAATGGTCACAACTCTTCAAATTTCTCTTATTTCTTTTTAAATTTTATATAAATGAAATATATATGTAAATTCAGATAAAAATAAGAAAATTTAGTAAATAATAAAAAATAAATAAATAAATATTTATTATATATAATTTAATTAAATAAAACAGCGAAAATTGCAACTAGTCTTGAAAATATGAAAAATAAATGCAATGAACTTTGAAAAATTTTTGTGTACTCGAATAATATTTATAAATAAAAATAAGAACACAAAACAAAAATGAATTCAAAAAAAAAAAATTAAATTAATAAAATTTAAATGAAGAAAATAGCAGAAAAATTGAAACTAAGCTTAATAACTTGAAATAAATTCAAATAAACTTTAGAAAAATTATATTATCATTTTAAAAATATTAAAAGGAAAAAATATACATAAAATAACATTTTAACATGTATTAAAATAAAATATGAAAATAGAAATATAATTTATAAAATTAAAAATAGACAAATTGTTAAATAAACTAATTATACTCAAAATTGAAATGTGCATAATTTTTGCAGTTTAACTCCGTTTTCAACGAAATGAAAAGTAGTGTTCAAGTTATTTCATCTATTTTAATAATAAAAGATAAAATTTAAGATTTAAAATAATTTAAATTTGAAGTTTAAAAGTCAAAGTTTGAACAGTTTGACCAGAAATTCACTTTACAGTAAAATATTCAAATTATACTAGTTTGAACTATAAATCACTTAATAATCAACATTTATATTTAAAAATTAAATGTTTGAAATAAAACAAATTTAAATTAATTTAAAAATAAAAGATAGTCCAATTCAAATAATATACAAAAATCTAGGGTTGTTACACTTCCGATATATATTCCATTGTGGTCGACACAGGGCTACAACATGTAGGATGCCAGGCAACGTGCTTTGTTTGGAGTTCGAAATTTTAAAATGTGAATAACGCCGTGAAATTTTTCTATAAAAGGCCATCTATTTCCTTCAATTTCTAAAATACCAGCCCTAAAAGCTTAGTCGCCATTAAATATATAGCTCGATCCAACGGCCATCATAGCACGGCGAGCTAGGAGCAAAATTAGCCAAAACGTCCAACATGAAAGTTGGAGAGCTCGACTCAACGAACCAATCCATATCCATCGATCGTTGAATTGATGCTTGAGAAGCTGCAATTTCGCTGTGTTAACGTATAGCCGCGTTCAATTTTTTAGGGTTTTACATTAAGACGTGCACGCGGTGCGGCAGGGTGCATGGCGGTGGTACAGGTGGCTACCATGGTGCAGGCGTAGGCGGCAGCGATGAACGTTAGTTTCATGATTGATTGAGATAAAAAAAGTTAAGGATGGAAATGAGCGCATGAGGGAGAAAGGGAAGAAGGTTAAGTTTTAAATTTAATTTAATTAATCCCAACATTCGTTAATTCATAACTTGTTCACACGAGGTCGAATTTGAGCGCGACAAGTTGCATTGCGTTCGTATCGACGAATACTACGCTATTGGGTTGGATTTGTTGCTTTGATTTTTAGATACCGATGATCAAATTTGGCCATTTTTAGTTCCTTGACTTGATGTGTGATCTGATTAGTCATGCAATTAGTACAAAGCTAACCGAGTAGGCTTGATTATCATTTGGATTAAGAATGTTGATTTGAGTGGTGCAGAGTGTCTATGATACTCCAATCTACCAGGCTTCCTTCTTGATCAAATGATATCAATTTAAGAGTTGGAAATGTGATAAATCTACGAGACTTGGTTTCCTTATAAGGTTGAGCCATCTTTATCATTGTTGGTCCAGAGAGGCCGGGGTCAGATTTAAATAAGAACCACTTCGGACCAATATATGCATTCAAAAATGCAGGATTATGATGATGATTCTTGAAAATGGAGATCTTCATGATGCATGACTTCTCGCTACTAATCCTGGGGTTTACTTCCGACAGATTGCCGTAGGAGAGTTCCTGTCGTTTGTCCTATTTCTAGATAACTTGTATGGATAAATGTCTAATGCTGCATTTCTAACCACATTGATTACGTATCATCTGTTTGGTAGCAGAGAAGGCAACTTCTTTTAGCTCAACACCCTTTCCTAAGACGTACAAGCTCATGAGTTATTTGTTTGTAGAAATCAGCTGTGCGACCATGGAATGACAGTGTGGCATTCAATGTGGAATGTGTAAGGTAATCGTTACCTCGAGCCTCATCACCTGAAAATGACAGAAATAGGGTAGAAGCGACGGGGCTATATGGGTCGCTCCTATTAGGATATGGTCATCACTTTTCTTGATTACTCTCTATATGTCGAGTATGTTGTGGTCATGGATAGGTCGGGAACGACCAAAGTGATGTCATATTCGGTACTATCAGCGAAGGGGTTGGCTGGTTTTTTTTGGTTTAGGCGTTCAGTATTTAGACCCTAGGTACATTTTTCTAGAGGTGTAATGTCGAAAGTTAGTCCTTTACTTGTCATTTGTAGGGAATCAATTCTCCAATACGTGCCTGCCATTTTGTTTTAGAACCTATCATATTCTGGAACTTAATAATGGTAACAATTTCACCTATGATTAAATAATATTTGTATGCTAGACACTAGCATAATATTAGATGATTTAGTACGAAATTTTTTGGTTATCGTAAGGTAAAAACTCGTCCGTGTTTATGTGTTGCGTGGTATTACGAGATATTTTTGTTTTTTATAAAGAAAAGTTTTGATAACTCGAAATAAGTTCGAGATGTGTTTTCTCACACTACTTCACTAGACCGATACGTGCGTTCTTTCCTTTCAATGTCGGGTCAAACCGAGCATATTTACATATTTAGATTTGGTGCTTTGGAGCTTCAACAGACTAGCTAGAGGCCTTCAGGATGTATTCACGTATATGTTTATGTTCCGCTGCATTGTTGTTGATATTTTCAGTATTTTTGAGGATAGGTTGTTATAACTATTCAGGCTGATGATTAGTGATTTGTTGTTGTACTCTAATGTATGTATGTATGTATATCATATTACAGTTTCTATTTCGCAAAGATCATCCGTATTATATTATTTATTGTTCCGCTGCGTTTTGTTCTTTATTGTTTTAGTTTTCTTTCTCTCTTCTTCTTCTCTCCTCTTCATTTTTCTTTCCCATAACTATCCGTTTTTCAGTTCAATTTGAGTTGGAAATGTATGGTTTATTGCCAGCTCGAACCATGCGGAAAGCAGCTTGTTCAGGGTTAAAATAGTATTTTAATTTGTTGGAATATAGAGTGATGCAACGTAAGTATCTATAATGTAAGAACCCGGAATTTTATCACTTTGATTTTTGAATATTTAGTTTATTTTATATTCAATTAATGATTTTAATAATTAAATAATCCTATTTTAATTTGTAAATAATGATAGGAAATTCGTATTTGAATTTTGTTTACAAAAATGGTAAGTTCAATGGCAACTTGAAAATGGGATAGAAACTTGTTTTTTGGATTTTCAGCATTTTATAGGATGACAAGTTATAAAAGGTTATAATACCTCTGTTTATGCTTTAAAAACAATATTTTAACGTGTTTAAAGGAAACATTTTAATTTGAAATGTATAAATAAGTAAAAGAATAATAATAAAGGAATAAAATATATTTAAATTTAAGATTTGAATTTGATAGGATGGATTTGAAATCTTAGGATTTCTTAAGTGAGTGCATGAATAAAAGCACATGATCATCCTAATATCCACTATATTTTCAAACGTATGACACTTTGGAGGCTTTGAAAAGATGGCAATGTTGAAAAATGAGTTATAAAACTTATAAAAGATTCAATAAAGAAATATTTTTCTGAAAGTTATGTACATTATTATCTACCTTCATTCATCATTTCACTCAACAGTTCACATTCATTTTGTCTCTTCCTCTCCTCTTCTTCCTTTTTTTTACTATAAATGAAAACAACACCTCCCTCTTTTCTTCAAAAATCACTACTTTTCAAGCCATTGCTATTTCGACCAATGTTCCAACATAAAAAGTGTTTGTTTAAATATCTAATATTTTTTTAAAATGTTAGCTTGAAGATCCATTGAGTGTGGCGACGGTTATTTGCTGGAAACAACAAGTGTCTTGAAATGGAGGGAATTGGATGAGCATAGAATGGATATTGGAGGAGATGGGCAGGTTTGTATCATCAAATAGTTGTTTTTGGTGGTGATTGCATGATTTTTAGTGAAGGGAGTCGATGTGGAGGAAGAGATAATCGTTTTCGATCATCTTGGCAATTCCAGTGATGTTGGTGGCTATGAGGGTAGTGGTGGTGACTGAAGGCACGGTGGGGGTGATGATGGTTCTATGGGAGGCAATGACTTCATATTCGGTGGTCAGAGTTTCTCTAGCAAGCTCTATCTAAGGTTTTACTATTCATGTTTCTTGTGTTTGAATTTTGGCTAGTGCGATGATATTGAGGCGTTAGGTTTCCCATGGAAGCTTCTGGAGGTTCGGGGATGGATGGAAAGTGGATTGACGTAGGAGTCGAAGGCTAGCGTTGGTTATAGCGGTAGGAGGTGCTTAAGTGATTCAATGGAAATGCAATTTTCATTTCTGGATGATGGCCGGTTTTCGATGGGGGTGGCCGAAGAGGGAAATGAGGGTGCTGGCATGGTAAGTGTGGCGAGGCATTTTGTGGGTGGTTTGAGTTTGATGCATGGAGGTAGTGTTCGCTTGTGCATGTGCACGGTGTGCACGCCTATTTCGGGTAAAAGACTTTGATTTGGGATTTTGAATTTTAGGTGGGAAGAAGGAGACTATAGCTATTAGGTATGCTTGTTGGGTCTTTGATCAAGAGCTGATATTGGGTGAGAAATAATATGATTAATTTGTTTTAAATTACATTCATATCATTTATCTTGATTTTAAAACTAAGATAACTCGGTCATTTTACATCCATTTGACCCATGGATTTTTATACTAGGTTCGTATGAACTAGTAGAACAATAGTATATATAAATTATTGTTAGTTTTAGTGAAGTATAATTATATGATAAAATAAAAATGACGTGATATATTACGTTGTTTTAAATAATAATCTAGTTGAATTAATTATACTTCATTAGTGATATATATTTGGCCGAATAAAACACTATTCTGTTAATTCAGTTGAATAGATTATTAATGACATCCGTTAGAAAAATAAAATGTTGTTATACTATATTTAAATTAGCTAAGTTATTTTGCACATCTATTGAGCATAATAAATTCTTCTTCTAAGATTATATTAATTTGGATTATTTGATTTTATGTTAATTGATTTACATAGGATAAATGACACATTAACTATGGATTTTATTTACGTGTATATTGCTTATGTAAATATTAGAGATATGGCTTGGAAATGAATCAAAATTAAATGGTAGCTTGTTGAAGTACCATTATGGTCGTTAAGCCTCTTTCCAAATTTGTAAGGTTATGGTTTAAATTAATTTCAATTTTATAACAATTTAAGGTTAAGTGTATGAGTAATTATAATTGATCTTAATTATTTTACAAATGATGTTTAAGTTAATTAATTATTTTATTAAAGATGTTTAAAGTTATTTAATTATATCATTAATGTTGTTTAAAATTATTTAATTATATTATTAACGTTGTTTATGTTAAGTAATTAAATTAATTATGGTTTAAGTTAATTAATTGATTTATTTAATTAGGTCAAAGTTAATTAAAGTTATTTATTTATTTATGATGTTTAAAGGTGATTAATTAATTAAATAAAGGCTTTTATAAATAATAAATTGTTTATAGAAGGAATTTTACTTAACAAATGATATTTTGTAAAGAGGATTTACAAATGGTATTTTGTATAGAAGATTAGTACACGATATTTTGTAAAGGAGCTTTATAGTTGATATTTTGTAAGAGAGATTTAGAAATAGTAATTTATAAATAAAGGAATGCATTTTAAGTGATAGTTTAAAAATAATGAAGTTTTGTGTTAAATATAAGATTTTTAAAAAAATGTGTTTTGGATTTATAAAAGGATTTTTTATGGATTTTATAGAATGTTTTTTAAAGGATTTATAAAGGAAGATTTATGAAGAGTATTATAAATAAAAACGAGTTTTATTAATAGAAAAGAGGTTTATAAATGAAAGGTATTTAATAATTAATTTTAGAGAAAATAAGTCTTATAAATTAATTTGGAGATTTATAAAAGGATATGCAAATACGAAATATGCTTATAAAAAGGCAATTTTAGGAATGAGATTTGATTTTGGTAATTAATTGATGTAGCATGACCTAAGGATTCGCTGGGTTTAGGTCGTTCACGACCTAAGGAAGAGGAATTAGGTCGGCCACGACCTAAGGAGCACGTTTTAGATCGTCTACGACCTAACGAGTATGCCGAAGTAGGGAGCTCACAACCTAAGATAAGTCGCGTACGACCTACGACCTAGTTAGGTCGCGTGAAGGGATGCAACAATTTTTTTCTTGAGTCGCTGAATTTTAAGTCATGGCAATGATAAGTCGTTTGTTGTTAAGTCGTGTCAATGTTAAGTCGTTGTAATTCTGTGTTGTATAAACTCTTAAGTCGTTACTGTTTAGGTCGTGGCTTGCCTAAGTCGTATGTCGCTATGTTCTTAAGTCGTGTGTGTTGTATATAAGTGCTGGTACGTCTTGATGGTTCGTTAAGTCGCTAACGACTTTGGTTAAGTCGTAAGTCATGGGAGTTAAGTCAGCAACGACTTAAGATCAGGGTTTGGAAATTACTATAAATAGCGAGTGTGCTGTAATTTTTAGGATGGTTCTTTTTGAATAAAAATTCCTTTTTGTAAGCTTTGTGCTTTCATTCAAATTGGTAGTTGAGTGTAATCTCCTATCTCCACCTACGTTATTCGAGTGCGCTCGAATCATCGTTTGTTGAAGCCGATTCACGGTATCTTGTGCGCAAGATCAACATTGAAGAATCGTAGATCTCTTTTCACGGTATCGTGCGCAATCAACGTGTTAGAGATAGCTAGAATTCTGTATCATCAGATCAACGAATTTGGGCATTTCAGTATTTCTCAATCCACCGATTACTACTTTCACAGTTTCATCTATTTTACATAATATCCGCTGCGTCAGTTTGGTATCAGAGCTAGACTTAGCCAATCATAGCTAAGTCGAACCTTGGAGCCGAAGTTTGAAGTCGTTGTTCATCGTGTTCATAGTTTGTTGCAACAAGAGGAGAACTTTCGATCCATTCCACTTTGGATCAAAGTGTGGAAGTTGTTTGAATTTGGCCGTGAGAGTTTGCACGCCAAAGTTTGATATTGAAATCGTGCTTTGTTGAAGCCGAGCCGACCTAAGCCTTAGGTCGTTGCCTATTGCCGAGTTGAGTTGAACCGAGCTAAGGAGTTTGTGCGAGCTAGTATTGAGCCGTGCTTTGTTTTGTTGAATTTTGGTTTGAAGATTTTTGAAGTTTTGAATCTTATATTTGATTTGTTGAAGTAATTGAGAAGTTGTAATCATGCAACCTAGAAGAGCTAACCGCCATCAAAATATTGAAGCATTGTATAGAAGAGAAGAGGCCGATCAAATGGAGCAACGTATGCATGAAAAATTTGATGAAGGAATTGGTAGATTGAAGAGAATGATGCTTGAATTGAATCAAAATAGAAGAAGAATTTCACCTGAATCGAACCATGGAGGAAGTAGAGCTTCAATTCATTCGATCGAGATAGAAGGGAAGATCATGATCGTAGAAGTATTGACAATCGTAGTAGGGTTGTTGAAGATCGTGATAGAAGAAATGTTGATCGAAGGGATGTTGGGAGTAGAAGTGGTGGTGGTAGAGATGTTGAAGGACGTGATCGACAACGATATGCATCAGACTTTGATGAGGAGTTTGTTGGTGATAGAGGGAGTGTTCATTTCCGAGATCGAGATCAGGGACAACATCAGTATCGGGATATTGATGATGATCGACGTTGGGAATCGGGGATGAAGATGGAAATTCCAGAGTTCAAGGGTGGAATGGTAGCTGAAGAATTTCTTGACTGGTTATCTAATGTCGAAGAGATCTTTGATTTCAAAGAGATTCCTGAGCATAGAAGAGTGAAGTTGGTTGCTACAAGGTTGAGGGGAAGAGCTTTGGCGTGGTGGCAGCAAACCAAACTTACAAGGGAGAGAATGGGAAAATCAAAGATTGAGTCTTGGGATAAGATGAAGAAGTTGATGAGAACTACATTTTTACCTTACAACTATCAATCACTTATGTACCAGAGGTTGCAGAATCTGAGGCAAGGAGCGAAGACTGTTAATGATTATACTGACGAGTTTTATCAACTGATTGCTCCAAATGACATTATGGAGACAGAGGAACAGTTGACTGCTAGGTTTATTGGAGGGTTGCGAATGCAGATCCAGGATATGGTTAATATGTTTGATCCAAGATCTGTTGCAGAGGCACATCAGAAGGCGTTGGCTTGGGAGAAGCAGGGAAGGCGTGGAGGTGGTGTGTTTATTAATTCCAACAATCAAGTAAAGGGTGTTAGTGGAAGCTCCAATGTTTCTAAATCTGTCAGTAAACCAGTTGTGAAAGAGGCTGAGAAGGCAAAGGTCAACAGCAGTTTCAAATGTTACAATTGCCAGGAAGTGGGTCATAAGAGCAACGAATGTCCAAAACCAAAGAAGAGAACGATGATTGCTGAAGATGGAGGCGAGGATGTTGGTGAAGGTGATTCTAGTCCAGTGGGGGAAGATGAACATGATATTGCATCGGAAGATGAAGGGTGTAATCTAATGATGAGAAGGTCTTGTTTAACACCCAAACAAGAGGATGAGGCTAGTTGGTTGAGGAGCAACATCTTTCAATCTACATGTACTATTCTGGGAAAAGTTTGTAAGTTTGTGATTGATGCAGGAAGTTGTGACAATATTATCTCTACTGAAGCTGTGAGGAAACTGAAGTTGAAGACGGAAAAACACCCTAATCCTTACAAGTTAGCGTGGCTGAGAAAAGGAGGAGAGATGAAAGTGGATAGGCGAGTTCGAGTTCCATTTTCTATTGGGAAGAAATATAAAGACGAGATCTGGTCTGATGTAGTTGAGATGGATGTTTGTCATTTGCTTTTGGGAAGACCGTGGCAGTATGATCGAGCAGTGCAGCATGACGGTCGAACCAATAGCTACAACTTTATGTTTGAAGGCGTTAAGATTATTTTAGTTCCAAAGAAGAGACAGCAGGGAGAGAGTAAATCTGAGGAGATTGAGGAGCTAAAAACTTTATTGACTTTGAAATAATTTGTTGAAGAAGTAGAGGAGAGTCCAAAGGTATTTTTGTTGACTGGACATGAAGCTACCGAGTCTATTGAAGTTCCTGAAAAAGTAAAGCTTGTAGTGGAAGAATTCAGTGATGTGTTTCCGGAGGAGTTGCCAAAGGAGTTACCTCCTTTGAGGGATATTCAACATCAAATTGATCTTGTACCAGGGTTAGTTTTACCTCACAGACCACATTACCGGATGAGTCCGAAGGAGCATGAAGAACTGAGAAGGCAAGTGGAAGAATTGTTAGAACGGGGGCATATTCAGGAGAGCTTGAGTCCATGTGCTGTGCCAGCCTTATTGGAACCAAAAAAGGATGGGACGTGGAGGATGTGTACGGACAGTAGAGCTCTGAACAAAATCACTGTGAGATGGTTGTGCGTCCGGCAAATCGACACGCTTTTGGGTACCGCAAGAGTTGGCAATCACCCGGCGCTCGCCCCGGTCCGGCCCGATGCTCCCGCCCAAAACATCGGGGTCGGAGCGCAAGTTAGCCACGGCCTTGCTTCGAGTCGTGCATGAGGAAAATCGGCTAGCGCCTCGGGTCAGAGTGGGAAATACCCGATGCTCGCACTTGGATGCCGCTGCTTCGAGTCGCGCAATGGAAAACTCGAAGCGCACTTCGGGTAAATCGGCACATTTCCTGAAGCAAGCCCAGAGAAGTCCATGCTCCAAGTCGAGCGCGTGAAAACTGCCAGCGTGCTTCGGGTCATGCGGCTACGTACCCGAAGCTCGCCGTGGACGGTATTGCTACGTGAGAACTCAGAAGTTGCTTTGGCTCGGGCAGTCGATAACTAGAAGCTTGGTGTGGAACGTGGATATGAATCGAGCGTACGAACGACGGACGCGTGCTCCGAGTCGGGTCGAGAAATATGTCCGCCATCCCCCGTATCAGATTTCCTATGCCAAGGTTTGATGATTTGATAGATCAGTTGAGTGGAGCAGTGGTGTTTTCCAAGATTGACTTGAAAAGTGGTTACCATCAGATTCGTATTAGACCGGGCGATGAGTGGAAAACCGCTTTCAAAACCAGGGAAGGTTTATACGAATGGTTGGTTATGCCGTTTGGTTTGTCAAATGCACCTAGTACATTCACGAGAGTGATGAACCAGATTTTTAGACCATTTGTTGGAAAGTTCGTGGTTGTTTACTTTGATGATATTATGATTTATAATGGAAGTACGGAAGAACACATCCAGCATTTGCGGGAAGTATTGTTGATTTTGCAACAAGAACAGTTCTATGCAGCAGCAAAGAAATGTGTGTTTATGACGAACAGTGTTTTATTTCTGGGGTATGTTCTGTCAAAAGAAGGAATTCAAGTAGATGAAAGTAAGGTGGAAGCTGTCAGGAGTTGGCCACAGCCAGAGACAATTACTGAAGTGAAAAGTTTCCATGGGTTGGTGTCTTTCTATCGAAGATTCATTCCACATTTTAGCAATGTAATGGCACCAGTGACGGATTGCATGAAAGGGAAGAAGTTTGCGTGGACAGAGGATGCAGGGGTGGCTTTTGAAAAGATCAAGTCACTATTAACGACAGCATCAATTCTGGTACTGCCGAATTTTCAGTTGTTGTTTGAGCTGCATACTGATGCTTCGAAAGTTGGAATTGGTGGATTTTTGAGTCAGAATGGAAGACCAGTTGCTTATTTTAGTGAAAAATTATCTGGAGCCAAGATGAGATATAGTATATATGATGTAGAGTTTTACGCAATTGTTCAAGCTGTGAAACACTGGCGACATTACTTGTTTCAGAAAGAGTTTGTTCTTTACACTGATCACGAGGCGTTGAAGCATTTACAAGGGCAAGACAAGATTTTAGCGAGACATGCATCATGGATTGCCTATTTGCAGCAGTTTACTTTTATGGTGAAACACAAATCTGGGGTAACAAATCGTGTGGTTGATGCTTTGAGTAGGAGGAGTCATTTATTGACAACAATGAAGGTTGAGGTGACAGGTTTTGAATTATTGCCAGAACTGTTTGAAGAGGATCCTTACTTTAATAAATTTGTTGAAAAAGTCAAGGAAGGAAGAGCCGATGAATTTGTGTTGGTAGATGGTTTTCTGTTTAAGGGAAATCGATTATGTATACCAGAGAGCAGCTTGAGAATGAAGATTATCAAGGAGTTACATGAGGAAGGACATGTAGGACGGGATTGTACGTTGCATTTGATTTCTAAATCTTACTTTTGGCCGTCAATGAGGAAAGAAGTAGAAAGGTTCGTGGAGCGATGTCATATCTGTCAGGTTTCGAAAGGAACTGCGACCAATGCTGGATTATATATGCCGTTACCTGTACCAACTAAACCTTGGGTTGATTTGAGCATGGATTTTGTTTTGGGTTTGCCTAGAACTCAAAAGGGAAACGATTCCATTTATGTAGTGGTTGACCAATTTTTGAAAATGGCACATTTTATTGCTTGTAAGATGACGGCGGATGCTGTTCATGTTGCTCAGTTATTTTTCAAGGAGATCTATCGACTTCATGGATTGCCAGATCTATTGTGTTGGATAGGGATACTCGTTTTCTGAGTCACTTTTGGTTAAGTTTGTGGAAGATGGTTGGAACGAAGCTGAAATTTAGTAGCGCTTTCCATCCGCAAACTGATGGGAAAACGGAGGTGGTTAACAGATCTTTGGGAAATTTACTATGGTGTCTTGTGAAAGATAATCTGAAAAGTTGGGATGTGAAGTTATGTCAAGCAGAGTTTGCTCATAATCATGCGGTGAATCGTAGTACAGGATTCAGTCCATTTCAGATTGTTTATTCAAACTTGCCAAAGGGGCCGTTGGATTTAACGACAATACCACAACCAAAGGAGATAGTTAAACGAGCTGCTGATTTTGTTGATAGTTTGACGGAATGTCATAAAATCGTTCAGGAACGATTGGAGAAGGCGAATGAGAAGTATAAAAGATCCACATACTTGAAACGAAGAATGCTTGAGTTCAATAAAGGAGACTTAGTGTACGCTGTGTTAACGAAGGATCGTTTTCCAGTGGGTGCTTATAACAAGTTGAAAGCCAGAAAAATTGGTCCTGTGGAAATTGTGCAACGGATCAATGAAAATGCTTACAGGGTGAAACTGCCTGAGGATGTATACACATCTGATGTGTTTAATGTTAAACATCTGGCACCTTATTATGGAAATGAACAAGCTGATGGAGAAGAGATTACAAATTCGAGGATGAATTTTTCTCAACCCGGAGAGGATGATGCAGCACGACCTAAGGATTCGCTGGGTTTAGGTTGTTCACGACCTAAGGAAGAGGAATTAGGTCGGCCACGACCTAAGGAGCGCGTTTTAGATCGTCTACGACCTAACGAGTATGCCGAAGAAGGGAGCTCACGACCTAAGATAAGTCGCGTACGACTTACGACCTAGTTAGGTCGCGTGAAGGGATGCAACAGTTTTTTTCTTGAGTCACTGAATTTTAAGTCGTGGCAATGATAAGTCGTTTGTTGTTAAGTCGTGTCAACGTTAAGTCGTTGTAATTCTGTGTTGTATAAACTCTTAAGTCGTTACTGTTTAGGTCGTGGCTTGCCTAAGTCGTATGTCTCTATGTTCTTAAGTCGTGTGTGTTGTATATAAGTGCTGGTATGTCGTGATGGTTCGTTAAGTCGATAACGACTTTGGTTAAGTCGTAAGTCATGGGAGTTAAGTCGGCAACGACTTAAGGTCAGGGTTTGGAAATTACTATAAATAGCGAGTGTGCTGTAATTTTTAGGGTGGTTCCTTTTGAATAAAAATTCCTTTTTGTTAGGTTTGTACTTTCATTCAAATTGGTTGTTGAGTGTAATCTCCTATCTCCACCTACGTTATTCGAGTGTGCTCGAATCATCGTTTGTTGAAGCCGATTCACGGTATCTTATGCGCAAGATCAACGTCGAAGGATCATAGATCTCTTTTCACGGTATCGTGCGCGATCAACGTGTCAGAGATAGCTAGAATTTGGTATCATCAGATCAACGAATTTGGGCATTTCAGTATTTCTCAATCCATCGATTACTACTTTCACAGTTTCATTTATTTTACATAATATCCGCTGCGTCATTAATCATTCTTAACTATGGTGGTATAGAAACATTCTTTTCATACTTAACACCGAACGTTATATGGTTTGGTTTATAGCAAGAAGTGTTTTAAATGATATTTGTTTTGGCCCATTTAATTAAGAATTTGGAAAAGAGAGATCTCCTTAAGTTTTGTTAATATACTTATACCATTGAGATAAGTATATGGATACTTTCTAAGTATTGAAAATATAATGGTTTGAATATATACTTATACCGGTGAGATAAGTATATGAATGTATTTCCAAGTATTGGAAGGAGTATAGGGGGTTGGTGAATATTATCTTTTGTGAAGATAATTTGAATCAAATAATTAATAGGAGATTTAATTAATAAAAGATTAATTAATAGAGGCTTAGTGGACCTAAATGGAATTAAAGCAATGTTAATTTTTTGTTTATTTGACAGTTAAATAACCGACTATCAAAATCTTGGTTGAAATATAACTTTGGAAATATCTAGGAGAAACACGAAAATTATGAGGTGCGGTCATCTTCGATGATGTTGTACTATGCATATAAGTCTCATTTTGTTCTCCTAGTACAAATGATAAGGAAATCTGTCCACTTATACGGTAGAAGGTGATCCCCGCTCTTATGTATTGTCTGATTATTTTCAAAAGAACTTAGATTGAGTTTATTGAAACTATCGATTTGGTTTTAGAGCGACCGATAAGTGGGGGAGTGTACTTATATGAGATGACTCGAAATCATAACCACTACGAAACCATATATGCACTCAACGCTTTAGAGGAGATTCAAGGCTGGTTCGAGATAATAGAATCGGGGATGGAGTTCTTTGAAGTGTAAGGGTTACTTGCTACTAATCCTGAGCGTGATTCCAAAATGGATATAGTAGAAGTAGTGCCTTCGATTTGTTCATAATCTGAACAACTTGTATGGACAAGTGCTAGTATTACATTATTTCTTGGAAGGCAGTGTTAGATTTCAAGTAGGATTTGCTAAGAGAAGGAAAAAGGTAATCGTGACCTCACAAGCCTCATAACCAGGTAATGGCTAAAATATGGGATATGCTTCAGAGCGATGTAGTTTCCTACAATTAGGAGAAGTCATTCCTCGGTCTAGAATCGATATTTATGGGTTTAGTATGCATGCACACGAATAAAATGGGGCTACGGCTGGTGCACATTGTTTAGTAGCCTTAGTGCCCAGGAATGATGTAATCCAACTAGTCATTTTGAAGGGGCAGGTTAGCTCTGATTCGTTGGATGTTCATGTGAGGCCCTCGGTACATTTTTCTAGAGGTGTACTATGGCAGGAGGTACCCCAGTAGCCTCGTCATTGATGGAAATCCAATCTCCAATGCATTTGACTTAGTTGTGCCCAACCATGTTAAAGTGTGAGATGCAAGCATTTCAAATATTATATATATTTTTTCCCCTTTAGAAATTATTATAATATTACAAGATTCTCTCTAAAATGGTTTGGTTTTTGTACGCTAAAAACCTGTCCATGTTTATCTACGGTGTGGTCTTATGAGGTATCTTTATTTTTTGAAAGGATTATATAATAGTAAAAGTCCATTTAATTGTGTTTCTCATGCTAGTTTTACCACACTAATCCAGGCGTTATTTTCCTTATAATGCTCGGGTCTGCCTGAGCATACTTACCAGATTCAGTTGGGCACTTTAGGGCTTCAGGAAATGATCTGGATCCTCTAAGATGTATTACTGCATTTTATCTTTCGTTGTTTGTTCTTATCTGTATTTATCAACAGTTGCAAGGACGGGTTTGTATAAATGTCCAGGCTGATGATATGTTAGTTTTGCTCTGATGATAGTATGTATATTAAAGTTATTTTTTTATAAATACGTGTTGTATATTATAAATTACTCATCACGTTGTAAGATTATGTTTTGTCTTTCTTTCTTCCACCCCAATGATCTATCATTTCATCACTTAGATGTTTGGCATGTAAATACCGTGGATTTGTTAATGTCAACTTCGGAGGATCGAAAAGACGGGTTGTTACAAATAAATCAAGTTTAGATCTATGAATAAAAGTGTATCATTTGAAATAACAAGGAATATTCTAAAAGAAAGAAATGTATAAAATAGGGTTATTAATGTTATTTTGTACTATCTATTTTAATAGCAGCAAAAATAATAATTCCTTGTAGTTCCAAATGCAGCGCAAATTTTCTTTCTAGATAAGTTATAGAAATTTACAGTGTTAACCTTTCCTTTTTGGGAAGATGTAATTCCAATGCATTAAAATGCAAAATATTCTTGATTATGAATTAAAGAATTGTAATAGTGAGAAAAATAACTGTCTAACTGTAAAACCAAAATATGTGATAAAGACTAGTTAGAAATTAAATAATAAGTCAAAATATAGGTGAAGTAATGGAATTAGTAAGAAAGAAAAGTTTAGTCACCAAAGAAAGATAATAAGAGTTAAAAGGAACAATAAAATAGATTTAATAAAATAAGAAGGAAAATAAGTAATAAAAGATATTTAAATTCTTTAAGTTAAAAGTAAGCGTTAAATTAACATTGACGAAATAAGAAGTAAATGCATGAAAAAATAATGGAATATTGTTAACAATTCAACAGTGGAGGTGTAGTAATTAAATAAGCATGAATATCTATATAAAAACCTACATACGTAGCCTCAAGTATTCGTTTATGATGGGTGAAAATATTAAAGTTAGGTAATACCTTAGATTAAATAAGTATGACATAGTCATTATAATGGGTTGGAACATGAGGTTAGTGGTGCTACACAATAAAAGTCTACCCACCGCAAAGGACTAATAGCAGTTGTGTATATATTATACTGATGTGAGAAATATCCAACTATAAGGTCTGTGGGATTATACGTTCACGTATAGGTGAAAGGAATACCAACCAGAATTTTCGTCTCGGTCCAAGTGTCAAAGGGAAAGTAGAGTTTGATTCAATCTTTGAGGGGGTATGAAGTAACAGTGTGTATTTCCTAGATTGCGTTTAGACAATCTAAATGGGACACTGAACAAGGCTCGACGCTATGACAATATGACCGGTACCAAATACGGGAGTAGGAACTGCTTCATAGGTCGAGAGCATCATCGGTCCTGAGTGGTCAACATAAAGATATGGGGTTACGCCTAGACGGACTATGTTTCCTAGTAATGTAGATTCCCTTTAGGACATGCACCGCCTCAATGTTGTTTTCTAGTTCGTTTGTGATAGGAGGAAAGGCTAGGTAATCCTTTGGCAGAGTCTTTCAAATATGAATAGAATACGAATAAATTATTATGACACTGTTAGTAGGCACTACGGGAGTTCCGTGGTATGTAGGGGCAATGAGGCCGTGATACTGCATTGATGTTAGATCCTGATGAGGTGCTGAGTTATGGATACTAGTGGGGATAGGATCTTGGTCCAAAGTGAGACTGTGATACATACATACATACATGTATGTATGTATGTATCTATGTATGTATGTATGTATGTACATACGTACGTATGTATACACGTATTTAGTTATTATCTACTATGAGTAGATAGGACATATCGCACAACGAGTCAGGTTGACTAAGTAAATTGAAAGGAAACATGTAATTTAAGGCAATCAGCATAAACTAGTGTTATGTATGAAGTTTGTGATTTACAAGTCATCGGAACATTGTTTTTACCTTTTCTCATTACAACCCACATGATAGCTTTAAAGAGACATGTACTGGTGCAAGGAATGGTGGAAGAACATATTTCCTTATGCATGCTTGACATTGACAGGTAACGGTGCTATGAGTTTGTATCGACAGTGCTCTTGTCTGCATTTTTTTATTTGTAGGATACCAAAACCATCGATCCATACTTTGGTGGACTAGGATTTTCGATTTAGCGTAATTCAAGCCTACTGGGTTTCGGGTTGTCACACTGCCTTTTCCCCATTAAAAGGTCTTAAGTGACCTAGGAAATTTCTCTCGCATCGTTAGGATACGATTGGATGGGAGATGGGTTGTTGATCCCAATATACTCCATAGTTGTGTTGCACTCGCTTTTGTAGTCATAGAGTTGAACTTGTAGGGCCACTATCCTACTGATAGGGATATACTTAGGAAAGTATAAAAGATACGTAAGACATAATACTTATTCAATAACTTTTTGCCCACATACTATTATTGTAAAACTTAAGGTTTTCATTCACCAAAAATTGTACTTTTGACTCTCTCCTAATTATAACGTACATGTAAGGTACAATGATGAGTGTATAGAAAATAGTGGAGACATGGCGGAAGTTATCTATTATTTTTAATCTATTTATGTTGTTACGATGTACCTGGACTATTTATTAGACATCTTTTATGCACTTTTATGACATTGTACTCATGTGAATTGGTTTTATGAGATGGGTACTTTATTTTATTATTATATTTTATTCCTTCTGTTATGAGATTTTAAAAGCCTAGATAGATAGGTCTGAATATTGTTTTGATTAATTATAGCTTAACTAGCTCTGGAATGGACCAAAGTTTCAATGTGCTTTTATTGTGTCGAAAATTAGGCCCGTTTTGGAGAGGGTTGTTTCATTTGTATCAAAGATTTGGTTAGTCGACCATAAGAATTAGGATACGCTAAGTAAACATATATGTATTTTTACCTAGAATTATATATAATACATGCCAAACTCTATAGATTCTGACTGTAGAAGTAGTTGCATCATATTTCTGAAAAGATGGATAAGGCAAGTAAGAGTTGGAACAAGAAATTTAGTTGAATATATACACCTAGACCGATTACCCTAAGGGATGTAGTATGTAACACAACGTGTTGACTTAAGAAGAGCATGAGCACGACATATCGAAGTGTCCTTGAAGATGGATGATACTTGACTCCTTTACTATACATAGATTACAATATAATTATGGATTTCGTTGGATTGTGGCTTGATGATGAATATTTCATCCAACATTTGACAATGTTCCAACATTAGTGGATTGACAAAGTTGGTCATTCAATCGAGTACTTCATGATAGAAGTCGCTAAAATGTAAGTAGAGTTATCGAATGAGAAAGTGCCGAGTGAACATTTTGGATTGGATGAGAGGTGGTCCTATTATCGGTATGTATGCTAGTATTAGGCGTAAACATAGGGCAGGCTAGTTTAAGTACACCCTGGGTTGATGGAGTATAACCATAAGATGGATCCATGAGACATACATTTGTTGTGCTTACACACTATGCTACCCTTCTTCGAAAGCTCTATGGGATCACCTATCACTAGTAGCTCCTCACCTAATGCAAATGCCCTTAGGACAACAGAGCACATGAGCAGTCCATACTCCAAGCCACTTAAGTGGGGTATGAGTTATATCATTTTTGAGTATCGAGCACCCATGGCTTTGAGTAGTCGCAAACCATTGAGTTGGTGCTATGAGTTATTAAAAAGCATCTGAAGTACGATGGTTGCTATGGTTGACTTGATTGATGGATTGTTATGTTCACTTTGATTGATGTGCAATTGAGTAGATTGTCTTTTGAGATACGTATTTTGGAGTAGATACCATAACGCCTTACTTGTACTTTGAGTAATGGTACACTATATGATGATATTTAGCATGTATTTGGGTTATGTGCTAACTTATTGGATGTAGGATAGGTTAGGTATGATTCTTCATACTTAGTATCTCTTTTTTATTATGTTGGCTTTCATAGTATTTTGAAAAAAAATTATTATCCAAAATAGACTATTGTCTGACTCGAGGTTTTATGCTTTACTTCTTATTATCTTGGGTACTCTTAAATGATCAGATTAGATAGCAGATGTGGCATTCGCATATGGAGTTGTTCAGAGGATGAGCAAAAGACGGATGTTGTTACATATTTATTTATTTGTATTATGTTGCTTATTCTACTGTGCACCACCGTGTGGCTTTATCAGTACTACATTTTATCTAGAGACAAATATTTGGAGTTTATTTCAGTTGTATGGACACGATTATTATTTTATATAACTGTTTGAACATTGCTCTGATTCTATGATGGTTCATATTGTTATATTTCTATTGCCCCAGTTTTATATCTAAGATTACTATTATATTTTATCCTTGTGTTGTGAGATAAATGACATGTTTTATGGTTGAGCAGTTACCTTACAACCATGGCTATCGCTATACACCAATCAGGCACTACTATAGCACACTATATATGTATACTAGATATAGGAGGTGTAGGGCTGTCGTCACATGTCCCATAGGGGAAATGCATCTTTGATGCTTCTATTAGGAGACATGCCACCTTAAGAGAAATATTCCTAGACTGGATGCAGTTAGAGTATATTGCTAGGCATGATTATCGACCAAGATGTGATCTGTAACTGTATATGTTGGCAAGATTGACTATCCGACCTATTTTTCTTGAGTTGATTATTCATAACAACCCGCTACCTCTTAGATGGCCGATCTTTTTGAGGTAAAATATAAAACAAATAACAAAGCTATCTACAATATTCTACATGTTCTGAAACTAACATCGAAGTAATAAAATATAATAGTAACCAATAATATAATCCCAACAAATATTAACAATAAAGAATTAAAAAAAATTCAATTACAACTTCTCTCTATATATTGTAAATGTAAATAGTATAATGTTTGGAGACAAATGGAATAAAAATAGTGGATAGCCAACAAATGAATTGCATCTTCATCATACCATCATGCCTCCAAGTCACCACCAATCATCTCTATCGACCTATCAAAGTATAACTAAAAAGAAGAAATTGATAGACAGACATACTTCTTGTGAGTGAAATGCATCATATAAATGTATAATACTAAAAAGGTAGTAAAACAATACTTATGCTTGAAAGCCATACATAAACATGTTGTCGCCAGCACCCAACAAGTCAGCTAAATATAATATAATACTATAGTGACAACCTAGGTAAGGTCTCACTAAATCTAACCCATATCTAATCGTATAAACTCGATCGAACCTAAAGTACCCACTCACATGCAAAAGACTGATCGTAACACGTTTGAGCCCAAGTCCCAAATTATTACTGCCGAAAACGTATGCGAATTGCTACCGAGGAATTATATTTATCAACAGACTACTTCTAAATCGTACACCGATGACTCAACAACTCTAAATATACCATATTGTCAAATTGTATGCAATTCACTACTAAGAACTATATGTCTCAACCTTTTATCGCTAGACGTCATTGGTCACACCAAAGAACTCATTTCCTCCAAAAAGTGTACCGTAACATAACACTATCGAAATCATCATCATTAAAGGTCACCGGTCACTCTGAATAACTCATTTCCTCTAAAAAGTGTATTGTATCTATCATCATCAAACCATGCACCGAAGAATTCATTACCTTTAAAAAATGCACCGAAACACTATCGTAAGACATCAATGTTACACTAAAGAACTCATTTCCTCTAAAAAAATGTACTACCATTTCTATACTCGTAATCATTAACGCAAGATTTAATCAGCTACCCGAAAGAATTCATTTCCTCTAAAAAAAATGTACCAGAACGTTTACCTTGTAATCTCCAATCGAACAATGCTTATCGAATCTTTCCAACTAGGACACTTTTCTTAAGTGCCTCTAAACACAACTAAGAACAAACCAAACCATTCCTCGTCTCGTCATAAGCCGCGCATGAAAAGGATATCGTATGAGAGAGTTATAAATGTTTAAAGTTAACAGAATAATTTAATTGATGGACTAATTATTATTATTATTGTCAGTTTTATTATTATTGTTATCATTACTATAACTGTTATCGTTATTGTCAACTTCATATTCACATGCTTTTGGCTACATCAACAATTTAACTCCGACATCATCAGCTGCCAACTTCCATCCTTAGCAGACGCCGCCTCCATAAAGATCAAACCATGTCACCGGTCACCACTCACCAATATGCACCTAACGCCGCCACCGCGAATACCTCTGGTCGTTCCTTTTGAAACCACTACCATACCGCCGCCTTCATCTGCAAAATCCAATATCTATGATCATGTGAGCCAAATCAGACAGCTGCAAGACTAACTACTCAATCTCCTCTTTACATTAATGTCCTTTGATTGTCCAATTGTCGATGTTTCAGCATTGGATCAAAACGGACAACCCACATTTACTGAACATCTATCGTGTTTTTTTGTCAATATATAATCCCAATCGATGAAAGAACAACACCATTGGACTCTTGTCGTTGAGAACTGCAATTTTGATATATAATATATCTAGTTTGGAACAATTGTACATTTCACACTTTTTATTTAAAAGGAGATTAACTTCCATTAATTACAATCGATAGAAATTAACTTTTTAATTAATTAGCCATGGCATACTACATCCTAATCAGGTAAAAATATCAATTTTTAACTATCAATTTCTATATTTGTAATTTGGTTTAAGATCATAAGAGGTGAATTACTAAATCTAACTAATATATACACAAATATGTTAAACCCCACTTACTCATTAGCCGGGCCTCCTAATATAGATCCTTTGTATCCTTCGTTATCCAGAATTTCCAAGTCTTCAATACTGAAAATTTATCGATAACTTTGATTTATTTGCGTAGCTCCCTTCGGTTTCATATATAAATTTATTTAATTTGAATTTGATTTTGAGAATTTATAATTGATTTGAAGATTAGAGTTCAGAGGTGGAGGTAAGATTTATTAGAACCAAAGGAGTAGGGCTAGAGATCTATTTATTGGCTAAAAAATATAATAACTAGGCTAAAATCTTGAAATTAATATATTACGAAACTGACACTGTGTTTATCTTTTTCTAATTTCTAGCCCATTTAACAAAACTCGGAACATTATATATGTTTTATGACATAAATGACATTGTGGGTGCAATGGAATAGGTCCCAAAGCCTAATTCCATCTCCTTTAGAATTTACTATTTTTTCCTTCATGAAAAATTACAATTTTACCCTTATAATTTATTATTTAATTCACAAAATTAAGGGGTGTTACATTCTCCTTCTTAAAAAAAATTCATCCTCGAAATTCCTTGAGATGGACAATGCAACTTGCACTAGGGCAACAAATATACAAAATAAACATAGCTACAAACATCTAGCATATATCATACAATACAAGAAAAAACACAATCAAGTGTATAACATACATATAATTGTTAAATATGATGATATGAAATGAGACGAGTAAAGGCAATAAACTAGTCTCCTATAAGAATGCAAATACAGTGCAACAGATATGTATGCAAACATCGTAATATATGCAAATATATTCAGCCATATGCAACATCCATATCAAAGTGCAAGTAAACAACCACATCCATAAACACAATGAGTAAATAAGTATATGTAGAATAATAAGTAGTGTGTATATATAATTATATAGTATAAATTAGAGCATCTAATTATCGGTATTTATCATGGGATGGAATGCATATGCATTCAAGCCAACACAGTATAAACTAAACTGTTAGAATCCAAACAAAGAAACCATGGCAACCAAATCACGTCATCAGGACATGCCTACGGCCAATCCTAACATTCACACACCCATGCATATGTCAAATACCTAACTAAAGCAATGATGTACCGAGCAAACTAACATACAAATTATACAAAAGAGGAACTAAGTGGAAGAGAACCCATAATGGGAAACTCATAATATTTTTGGACAATGGGGTGTCTATAACATAATACGGAATGGATCTTAAGGCTATTTGAACACTAGAGGGGACGAAGTGTATATTTCAATTATTTATAACTTACTTATGATTTTCACACTATATCTGATTATATTGCAAATAGGAAACGATAATCATAAAATAAGTAAGTACTAAAGTAAAATGCAGTAAAGTAAATAACACCTAGAATTTTATACAGGTTCAAATTGACCAATCCAACATCTATTCCTACAATGCACCGTGCATAATTTCACTATAATTGCTTGCTTTTGACGGGTGGCAAGAACGCCTTTACAATCTTTGTAATGAACGGGATTTTCGACCCTCGAAAATTGACACCAATACATTCACTGTATAGCATGCCGAGCAATCGAGTGTTGAAAATACCAGATCGTTAGAGGCAAAGAACAAAGAGGTAGAACAAAATAGAATAACATTACAGAATCTCCCAATCGTAGCAGAACAAATTCTAATATATAATAATGAATCATTATACAAAGAACCGTAACTGTTTTATACTTACAACCATCAAAGTACAACAATCATAAATCAATCTGGACAATTACAATAACTTGTCCCGGTAAACATAACTCACACAGCGGAAATAACCAAGTACGTAATATACGTCTGAAACCCTCCAGCTCGCCTCCTGAGCTCCATTGCATCCCAACTGAATCTATAATACTCGGTCTGACCTAAGCATTATAATAAAATAACACCCAGGTCAGTTTGGAAAACCAGCGTGAGAAAACACATTCAATTTGAATTATTACGTTGTCAAAATCTTTTGAATAACAAAGGTATCTCGTAAGACTACGTCACACATAAATACGATGGGTTTTTCCCTTACGTTAACCAAAACGTTTTATAGAAAATCCCATGATATTATAATAGCCTCTAAGTACAAATACTTACCCAAATAGCCGAAATTGTTACATTAATTGAATTCCAACATGCTAGGCTCTACAAACAAAACCATAAAGGATCGTATTAGAGAATGGATTAAATGCAATGACTGGGCTATTGGGTACCGCCCCTCACAGTACACTTCTAAAAAGATGTACCGAGGACCTGGTTGGGACCCCCTACCGCATAAGATCGGCCTACCCCTAACTTAGATAGTATCGAATATGTTATCACCCCGGGTATTCCCACCTTTAAAATCAAGCACTCCCATTTTCATGCACAACCATATCCATAGTTTATATATACTTCTGAGGGTATCTAGAAAAGTGATAACATACCCTAATTGGGTGCGATCCACTTAGCCTTGCTACATCTCCCATGTTTTAATCATTTTCGGTTGACGAGGCTTGAGGCTAATGTTTACCTTTCAAGAGCAATTCCACTTAGAATGCTCATCGTTTTCCAATGATGATGTTCTGATAGCATTCGTCCACACAATTTGACCTTGGTCTGGACAAACCAAATCACCATCTTTGTTATCTTCACAATACCACCATTTGTAACGTCCAAACCAGATCGAAGTGGTTTCAGATAATTAAATCTAATCCTGATCTCTTCAAAATGATCAATGAATTTGGCCAATATTTGGTAGCCGGTTATTTAACTATCAATATAACATCCATAAGCAGTCACCATGCTTGTATTATAATTCTCCAAAATTTATTTTCAAAATATCTTTATAAGATATATATATATATATATATATATATATATATATATATATATATTCTAATCCCTTCTAATATTTCAGTATTTAAGATAACTCAAATACTTATATCCATGTCAGGATATTTCAAACCATCTCTTATTCAACACTTAGAAAATATTTTTGAAAAAATATATTTTCCTAAAACCCCTTACTTTTCAGCACTTAGGAAAGTTCCATTTATTTCTCTTTTCTCAAAATCCTTCACAATTTATATTGTAAATTCCTTAACTCATTTATAATGAATTCTACAAGTTCCGAGGTTACTTGATTTATTCCTTTTAATATTTTCCAAAGTCAAATAACATTGTCTATATTTTCAATTTCCCCTTTCCTACTTCTTTTATGAATTCTATCTCATTTTCCGAAGTTCGCCCTTATTTAACTACTTTGGAAATTTTCTTATATTTTTTCAAATTCCATTTTGAGAATTTCATATAAATCCTATTTACTGAATAAACCTCGTTTCCAAATATCGAGAAGATTTATAAATAATTTAAATCATTACGAAACTCTCTCTATATATAAATTCGGTGTTTAAAGAATAATAATTTATTTTTAAAACATGTTCAAGTAATTATTTAAAATATCGAAACTCTTTTATAAACATCAATAACACATTTTTAGATAAATAAATCAATTTTCAAAACTGATTATAAAAAAATTAGATTTATTAATAAAGTATTTGAAAATTTCAGTTTTCGAGTAATTCAATTCTACAAGTTCAATATTACATAGTTTGATAAATAAAACTTCCCTTTTAAAACAACTTAATTTCCTAGTTAAATAAATATATTTTAAAAATCGCAATAACCAATTAATTTCTAGATTCGTCTCGATTTTCGACCCATCGATTTCATTACGATTCTCCTAACCACCCTCACTTTTTCAAAATAGAGTTCACTATTTTCCAAAACACCGTTCTCATACTCTAATATATACTCACCCTATAAATTTTATATTCCCAATTTAGCAACTGCTATCGTTTTCCCTTATTTATAAGATCGTTTGTAGTTTATAAACTCATTTGGATTTTACTTGTTTAAGAATGTAATCTCATTTATAAATTGCATTTTTTATAAATCCATTTCTTAATAAATTCCATTTATTTTTCAAATCTATTTTTAATATCGATTTTAACTTCTTTCCATATTCTTCCCCAAAATATCATTTTAAAAATCCAGCTTTAAAAATCCTTTATATAATTAATTTTGAGATCTCTATTTAAACTATTTTACGAGTGGTTAAGTTAAATTCCAAAATCAAATCATTATTTTATCCAACTCAACTTACTTTTTAAAATAATCCAAACTCCAATAATTTTTTTTAATCCAAATTCTCTTTTCAGTTGCTTTAAATTCAAAAATAATATTTATGGTATTTAGAATACCAAACTAAGGCCAGTGCGACTATAGCATCCAATAGTACAAACCACCACATAATCTTTTTCAGATTATTTACACAATTCATATATCACTATATATGAATTAAAATCAACATTTTTGAAGAATCCAGTTGGATCCCTCCAACATGTTTTCCAGTATCCGTAGATGTTAGATAACACAAAAATACCAATCCCGCTTCGAGGCGGGATATCGTGGTAATATAGGGTCGTCCGCAATTATGCGGGGCACATAGGGTCTCATCCGCTCCAATCGGTGGGTATATATCCAACTACTAATATATGTACTAATATATATATTATAACATCGAAACTGATAAAAAATTTAAATTCAACCGAGCATCCAATAATTAATTTTAACTATTTAAAAATTAATTCGGTAATCTAAATGAATTAGAGTTTCTCACCTTAACTTTTATTTGCAAACCATTCCAATCTCGACTTGTTTTCATGATTTTTTTTGGACCTCGTATGCAAGTTATGAATTTATTAAAATCGATATAATTAAACATAATTAAATATCTTAATTAACATTTAATAAATCTCACCCTACCTTCTCTTTACCAACTCCACAATATCCATGAAAAATCGTGACTTTTTCTCAGGCTATTCACGCATGCAGACGAAACCTCGTCGCCACCGCTCCATCCTTTCGTGTCAAAATCGCCTCATCATCTCGGAATGCCCATCCATCACCTCCATCCTCGCCATCTCGCTTGAGAAACACCCAGACCAAAACTCACGCATGAACGATCTTAATCACGAGCTCGACCAAGCTATCGCGAACGCCGCCGGCTCCTGCTAGACCGTAGTTCAATCGCCTAACCCTAGCTTCGAAACCTCCCACGACTTCCTCCAAGCGACGCCACCCAGACACCATCGACAACCACCACTGCCCATACTCCATGTACACGCGACCAAGCATGAGCTCAAAAATAACTCATCTTCTCCTCCCCCTCGCGTGCCTCTTCCCCTCTATCGGCGTCGCAATTTCGAATTGATTTCTTTTTTTTTAAGTGAGGAACGAATTCGATTTTTAAAGGATGGAAAGGGGGAGAGACATGATTTTTTGAACATAAAGGAATGAAAGCAATCTCGATTTAACGAGAAAATAAAGGGTAGGTCGACTTTGAATAGGATGGCTCAACTGTTTATTGATTTTACATTTATTATTATTTTCAAAGTATCTAGAATCACATACCATGAAATCTTGACCTCCTATTGAGGCATGCCACTTGGCATATTTAATGTTATAATGCTATACAAACTCAATTGAATGAGTCTTGAGGTCTAATTCGATCATATGTGGAAGATGGCTTTTTAAATCAACTATTTGAATTAAATTAAATTAAATTATTTCTAGGCATTTTTAGATCATATGACAAAACGATAAATCCAAACGCTATGAAGTTGAAAACCCGATAATAACGTATTGTTGTGGATCCAATGGAACTGGTTTTGTCAAAATTCGAGACTGTGTGTAACATTCATGGATTTTAGCCAGAATTAATTTAATAATAAATTCGATTTTTGGAATTAAATTATGAAATTATTTGGAATTAATTTTAAATTTTGGATTTAATGATGAATTAATTGGAAAACTTCCAGAATAAATAATGATATGTATTTTTAAATAGAATTTGGATTTGAAAATTTAAGATAAACATTTTTAAAAAAGTTGGATTTAATACTCTACATTTTTAAATGTCTTTTCTAATTTTAATAAATATGTGTGTCTATATATTTGGAAGTTATATGTTGAGATTAATATAATGATTTTCAAAAGGTTATTTAAAGATTAAATTCTATATTAAAAAAAACTCTATAGATAGATAGTTATTAATATTATATATAGTAGTTTTAGTTGAAAAAGATTTAGTAAAAGGTTTTGTTTGCGCCAAAATTGGCCACAAACCCCAAGTATTTTGAAAACACCAGTGTATGAATACAAATCAATAATATTCAAACACAAATCACAGTTCTAAGCAAGCAATACGCAGCAAAACAGAAATTATGAACAAGAACACACGATTTATAGTGGTTCGGCTATCTCCGGCCTACGTCCACTTCAAAGGTTTTCACTTTTATTGATGTTCTTCGCTGATTACAGTTGATTACAACGGATTACAATGGATTATAGCTCTGAAATTCGAGTACAACGATAGTAGTGAACTGCACAGTAGAGTCTGGGTGCTTCAGAATCAAGATCCAGTGAGAGAGAGCGAGATCGATCCCTTTTCTATTGGCTCTGGGGATCTATTTATAGGTGTAGGAGGCGAATATTTCTCCTAAAATCCGGGGAGACCGCTTATGGCACGTGAGGGGGCCCACACGCCCGGATTCTGGAAATTTGGGCCCACTTTGGGATCAATTCGAACTCGGGTTCGAATCGATCAAGAATGCATCCAATCGAGGTGAAATTTGGCGTAGACATTTTCAGCATGTACCTAAGCTCCTGTGAAAATTTCATAGCATTTGGACTTGTAGATCCTGAGTTATGATCGATTCAAGATTGTATTTTCGGTTGTCATGCTTGGCTCGAATAGATGGTTTGTGCATGTGCATGGTGACGTGGCGCGCGCGTTTCTCGTGTCAATCCATCTTTTTCTCCGAGTTTACTGGGTCGAATCCATTGTTTTAGCCGCCTTGACTTAGTGGATTCGAGGTATGTTCCTTCGAATCGATCGGATGGATGTTCCTTCGTATCGATCGAGGTATCCCATAGCTGATCGATACGAAGCTTCCCCAACAGGGTGGATTCGAAGCAGGTCATGGGATGGAGTCCAAGTGAGGTTATTGGATGGATTCAAATTGAATCAATTGCATGGATTCGAAGTATAGTCGCTTCACGGGCTCGAGGTACCTTGCCCTGGTGGATTCGAAGGAAGGTCACAGGATAGATACGAAGCTTGGCCACCTGATGGATTCGAAGGAAGGTCACAGGATGGATAAGAAGCTTGGCCACCTGATGGATTCGAAGGAAGGTCACAGGATGGATAAGAAGCTTGGCCACCTGATGGATTCGAAGGAAGGTCACAGGATGGATACGAAGCTTGGCCGCCTGATCGATTCGAAGGAAGGTCATAGGATGGATATGAAGCTTGGCCACCTGATGGATTCAAACTTAGGGTTATATCCTCCAACTTGAATCGATCATATCTTGAGCGTATGAACTCAGATTGACTTGGAATTCGACGCGCTGGCTTCTACAGCTTTGCTCATCATGTCTTGTCAATTATGGCCCTATCCGGACTCGGACAAAATTCATCGATATCCATGGTTATCCTGCAATGCATGGTTGATATTCAAAAATAGTAATCATTTATTTTCAGCTGATTTTTGGGTATCTCATCTTTGCCAAAAGTTGGGATAACAGGTTTAATACCTTTTCTTTTGAAATTTAAACTTGAGATAAAATGAAATTTGTATAAATGTGATTTGTATATATTATAAAAAAATTCAAAGCATTTAATTACATGTAAATAGATAATCCATATAAAAAAATAAACCTAAACAAAGGGTTTAAAACATAAAATGGATTGTTTAGGACATTTGTTAGATAATGAGGTCATGAAATTAACAAGTGTAATTGAAACAAACAAGTGGCAATCTTATTTTAATAAAGAAAATAAACATCAAAAGAGTAAGAGTAGGTTGCTCATTTTATTCTCAGTTCAAAATTTTAAAACCCTGCTCTCGTCTTTGAACTAAACAAACTAGATAAATTAAGATCAATTCAACAGATTAACATAAACTAGAATCAGAAACAAAGAAAACAAACAACTCAAAATGAATTCAACAACTTCAAAGCATGAAAGAAAAATCAACCTGATTCAAACCTGGAAGCAAAGCAAAGTTTCAAGCCTGAAACAAAACAAGATCAAAGCCAAAGCAAGATTCATTTCCAGTTTCAAAATCATGCAGCAAATCAAAGTTGCATATTCAAATCACTGTCCAGTTTTCAAATATCATTCTCAGGCTCCTCTGTTCTTCATTTTGAGGCAAGCAAACTCTTAAAACTAAGTTTATTTTGGTTTGCATGTGATTGGTATTAGATGTTTGTTTTTGGAATATGCTTGTATGAGTGTGAAAATGCCTGAATGTGTATATATATGACTGTGTGTATATATATAACTGCGTACAAACCTTTGTCTCTGTTTTTCAAAGACACGGGTTTAAACCCAATCCAAGAAAAATCCATATCTCTTCAAATAAAAAGTTTTAGGATGAGATATCTAAATAAAATTGGTTATAATACTTTAATCTAAACTTTAAAAATAAATTCCAGATGTAAGTATTTAGGGAATATTTGAACATTCGAATATGACAGTGAAAATCAGACTAAAGTCAAAAATCGATGATTTCGATTTCTTGTTTAGATCTTATGAAGTGATTTATAATAGAAAACCACGATTTTAGAATATAGTTTCAAGATTTTTAGATTTGGAAATTGTTTGGAATTTAGAGTTGAACGAAAATTCGAAAAATGCCAATTTCTGTCGATCTAAGAACAATCGAACTTCGAGTTCGAATCTGGAGGGGAGGAATGTGATGTAGACTGTAAGAAAAATGATCGCAATTTTTTTATCAATTATGGTGGACAGGCGAAATGATTTTAGGGTTTTAAACCCAGCCGTGCTCGATGAAGTTTAAGAAGGGGGTTCGTCGTCGAGAAGGCATCGGGGTCGATCGCTCAAGGGGGATCGATGCGTTAGGGTGAGACGCTGCTCTGGGTTGAGTCAGAGGTGTCTGGTGGTCGATCGTGGTGGCAAGTGGTGATTGTTCGTCGAAGTTTTGATTCCAGTTTTGAGTCAAACTTTTTGTTTTCGATTGCGTGGGAAATTCAACGATCTGGGTGGTGAAAAGGGTTAGGTAGATGTTCGTCGATGTGAGGTTGCAGGCGAGGTCGACTGGAGATCATCAGGTCACTTGTGCAAGTGCACTCGTGACATTGCGTATCTGTGTGGGTTTAAGGTTAGGGAAGATGGAGCTTTATCGGGGACGAACTCGAAGGGATTCACGGAGTAGCTCGAAGTAGATGAAAGGGGTGGGTTGCCCGACGTAAGGCTCGGGAAAATTAGATATTGTCTCGGGTCATATTTTGTTTAAGTGTATAGTTTTCAAAACTGAAAGAAAAAAAGTGTTTCAGGTTTTGAATCAACGATCTTGTGTTTTTTTTTGTAAATGTTTTCTAAGTTTAAAGCAAAGTAAAACAAAGTTTTAGAGTTATGGAAATAATTAGTTTGCAAAGATTTAATGTTGAACAAGTTTTTAAATATATTTAAAATTAAAAGATTTTAAATGATTGTCTTGATTCAAGCTTAAAGTTAATAAAAAAAAGTAATTAAGTGTTATTTAATTATATGTTCACAATTTATAAATTAATTCTCAAAATTATTTTTAAATCAATAATGAAGTTAAAGAGTTAATCAAAAGAAATGTTTTTGAATCATTAATTGACTTAAATTTTGTGTTAATGATAATTAATTACAAAGATTGTTAATTAAAGATTTTTAATGATAAGTTAGTGATTAATGAAAGATGATTACTTATGGTTGTTTGGATAATTAAGGATAATCAATTTCATGATTAAGCTTAATTAATTACATAATTAAGGTCAATTAAGTATTGAAAAAAATTAATTAATTAAAGTTGATTAAGTGATTAGGGACAATCACTTATTGTAATTAATTAAAAAAATTAATTGAAGGTAATTAATTAAGGGTATTTGATTATTTAAAAACAAGTGCTTAATAAAAGTAGTTGAGGATAATTAATTAATTAATGAAAGTGATTAAGGATAAATCACTTATTGTGATTTTATCGATTTAGTTAAGGGTTAATCAATTTTGTAATTAACGTAAGGTTAATTAATTATTTTGATTAATTAGGGATAATTAAATAAATGGTAATTAATTAAGGGTTAATTAATTAATTAAGTGTAATTAATGGAAGGATAATTAAATAATTAAAGGTTAATTATTTTGTAATTAAAGGTTAATTATTTTATAATTAAAGATTGATTAATTTAAATTAATGAATGACTAAAGGACAATTAATCAAATAATTTGAAATTAATTAATGTTGATTAACGATGATTGATGATTTATCTGACTTAGATTAATCAGTTAATTAATTAATTTTATTGATGAATGTTTTAATTCTATAGATTGTTGAAATGTTTGATATCCCTGATATGTTATGCTTTGTGCTATGAATCGTTATGGTGTGATCTATAATGAACGTAATTTATTTTATCTGTGATGAATATTACTTATCTGTGAATCTGTAACACTCCACCCTGAGACCCATCTTAGTGAAGAGAATTAACGAGTAATTCCGTCTACTAAAGTGGAGAATAGGGCTAGTTAAGGGTGACCATCAATAATTTTGTCTTAAACATGTACTGAATACGTCAATAAATGCAATATTATTTTTTTCTATCCCAACTGGATCGACATACCCAGTAAATGCTTAATCAAAAAGTATAGGGGACTAACGAATGTATCAGAACAAAAAACAATAACTAAATGAAAAGAACATCATAGAACAGTAATCAACATCATATATATACATATACACTGATACATGTTTAGTACAATACAATATGAATACAATAACGTTGGTACTCGACCACACCATATACATCGAATCAAATATAAATATATCAGAGTATGCGAAAGAACATAAACTAATCAAGAGAAAGAAGAGCTGATATCCAACATCAACTTCAAGCTAAGCCCAATAGATGATACCTGAAACAACTCGGTCTGACCCGAGTGAAAACACACGGGTCAGGCTAGCTAAAATCATCAGTTAAACAGAATAATCGATAAGGCTAAGTAGGTGAAAGCTATGGTATCCTTTTTCTTAAAGGATGCCATGCCCTAAATAGGGTTTCAACATCATAAGAAAGACAACATCTCTTCTTGGCAAGTAGAAGAGATAACGATGATAAAGTCATACTTAAGTGGCATAACCGACACTCAAGCAAATGGAACATTGGCGAGCAAAGATTTAAAGATAAGACTCAATAAACATCGCTTTCGCCTCACATCATCGGTGTTATAAAAGAATATGGATAATGACTTCAAATGATTCAACTATCTTCTTAGAAGTGGTCATTAATATAACAATACTTCAGAGGTACATATCCTTCATACATAGAATAAAACGCATATGGATGTTCCTCATCTCATTGGCACTTCCCGAGGATCATTCCAGGAAATATAAAACCCAATCATAAAAGAAGCATCATACTTATTCGTGCCTCATCTCATCGGTATGAATATAAATACATCTCAAATCCATCACTAAAACTCATCATAAAAGATTCTTCATAATAATTTATACCTCATCTCATCGGTATAAATATATAAATACATCTCAATTCCATCTTAACATCAAGTAGTCTATAAAATCATCAATCCATAATGCAAATAACTCAATCAAAGGGTAACATCATAAATGATTTCACGACATATGTATACATCTCATCTGGCATTAGGCTATCAATGTTATAATCATCTAAACGGTGAAGTCTAAAACATCAAAACTTAAAGAAATCTCGGATTGGCCAGATCCTCGATTGCATGCCAAAGCAATGCTACGTGCACTACATCGTGACTAGTACTACTATTTGGTACCATAAACATCGTGATGACTGGAGTCAAATAACATCTTAACATCTTGAACATCATGAATGAATATAGTCTATAACATCATATTGACTTCCAATCATAAAGACCCGAGTTAATAACATCGTGATGACCGGAGTAGCAACTACATCGTGATGACTCCAATCGAGTACGCGTGGTCTGTAGTACTAGTTAACATCGTGAATGTGTCTCAACTTCTCGGATAGGAACCCAATAGGTGTTAACGTATGTCCCATACCATACGTTCGCACCTAACGGTTTATTAGCCGTTAGTTGGTACCACACAAGTAAAGCATCATAAACATTAGGAAAATGTACTCAGTCTCATCTCATTGGCGAGTAAATACAATACTATGCTCGTCTCATCTCATTGATGAGTACTAGTGGCACCGTGACTTGTCTTATCTCATCGACAAGTAAAAATTATTATAGTACATCTGAAAATCGTAAAATCATCATAAAGAAGCTTACCTAATCTCATTAGCAAGTAAAAATAACATCTAGATGGTTATTTATAACCATAATTCCAATTGGGAATTTCTAGCTCTTAATCACCTCATTTCATCGGCGATTAAGAAACACAACTTAAAATGGTCGTTCATCGAATATACTCCTAAATTGGAGTTCTCGGACCATATAACCTACCTAAAATTTAATAACATCTTAAATTATCTCAAATAGTTCATCGAAAGGGTTTCGATCGTATAAGTTCGATATTAAGCGATAAAGCAAATCCATGTGTCCCATGCCACGTGTTTTACTTTAACGTTTAGTTGTCTTCCTCATACGTCCGAAATTCATAAAAATAAGTAATTTTATTTACAAAATAATTTTATTAGAGGAAAACAAGCTTAAAATTGTTTTCGAAATCAATTTAAAAAGCAATATTTGAAAATTCCCTTATCGCAGAGAATAAATAGAATCTATAGCTTAAAATAATTTAAAAATATTAAATAATTATTTTGAATGCCAGTTTATTACAAAAGTTATTTCAAATCATGTCGGAAAAAAACCTGTGGTCGAAAACAAAGAAATCATCCAAAACCATCATCAAAGTTCAATTCTAAGTAAGATTCTAAAGCAAAACATGCTGCGAACCAAAGTTCGGGAGCAAGTTTCTATAAGCTACCATGGTCGAAATGACCTAAAATTTGAAAATAATAAAGTTCAACATGCATAATCTAAAGTTGGACCTAGATAGTGATTTCGCTGCAAAAATTCAAAAGTAAAACAAGCTTCAGGTTCCACTTTCAAGCATGAAAGAGTGCCTCAATCGATATCGGATTGAACTAAATATTGATTTGCTTGTAGTAGAAAACTTCATATTTCATAAAAAAAAAGAATAAATTGATTCCGATAAGAAATATAGAAGATACATTGCCTCAAAGTTGGACCTGGGCGTTGTTTTCACTCTGGAAATCCATACCTAGGTATAAATCACGGCCAGAGCTCGACTTTGAGGTCAGTTTCAAGCATTCAAATGATCTCTAAATAAGCTATAAATTAACATGCACACAGTTAGAAAACTTCATCTTTTCAGAAAAAAGAATTGATGGATTCCGACCAGAAATGAATGAGTTATGGACTCTCTAAAATGAACTCAGACTGTGTTTGCAGCAACCAAAACGCAGCTAATACCCTGAACGAAAACCACTCACTGGAGCTACTTTGAGCAGCAAATTGGGGGTTGAAACAACCGCCGAATTGAACAAAAATTGACATATAGATACATTGATATCTAAACTACAACATGAGAGAAACTAGAGCTCAAACGAATAAGAATTGAGCAAGTTACAGCACTTCAAAGTGACAGCCTGAACAAAGTTAACAAACATAGGCAAGTTACAAAAACAAGAAATTTACAGAGAACAATGAACTTCAGATCGATGCTCAAAACAACTGTTTAGCTTACAATTGTAAGTAATTATCACTTACCTTCAGTTTTGCAGTGAAATGGCGTGTTAATGCAAGCAAGTTGGTGTCTTTAGTTAAGAAGAAGGGCTTAGAAGGCCATAACAACCCAAAAATTGGACATGCAAACATATAGTAAGAAGAAATAAAATAAAATTCTATTTACTATAAAAGAACCAAGAGATAAATTAGCTAGGGTTTGGAGGAGATTACCTTTCTTCTTTAATTAGCTAGCAAAAACAAGGAATTTGAAGGCCTTAAATTTTGATTTGGATGAGAAGCCATGAATTCTCAAATAACAGAAAGAAGAAGAAGAAAGGGGCTGAGGAACAAAAAAAGAACGTACTAGAGAAATGTTTCCTCCTCAACCAGACCAAATAATAGAAAAGATATGGGTTAATTGGGCTTGGGCTCAAAACAAATAAGAATTAATTAGGCTAAATGGAAAGAATAAATTAATTCATACAATTCTATATATATATACACAAATACAAAAATCATTAACTTCCATGTTACACAAGATAAAATCATCAAATTTTATACACTTGTATATCAAGACATTTTCAACCCAAATAAAAAGATAAATCTCCATTTTAAACACTTTTACAATAAAGTCCCTCTTTTACTATAAATTGCGCACTTTTATTAAATAAAGAAAATTGCCCATATTTTAACTTCTAAAACTCCACAATATTTTTTTATTTTTCCCACATAGAAAAATCACAAGACCACATAGAGTCATAATTTATGTTTAATACAAACCTCAAACCCAAATTCATGTTTTTTTAATAAACACTTAATAAAAATTGATTACTTGTATTAAAACCAATCACTAAAAGCAATTGGCATTAATTATCCAATTATTTCAATTTTATCTAAATAAAAACATTTTCCATTCATTTCCACTTGCATAACATGAAATAAGATTCTCAAACTCTATTTTCGCAACAAATCCTCAATTCTCACAATAGTTAGATTTTTAACTCCAATTTTATTCTCAAGATCGATATTAAATTATAACCTTCGATATAATATAACACAAAAAGATGACCCCAAACCCAAGGTTGTTACAGACTCCCCCCATTAACAAAATTGCGTCCTCGCAATTTCTAGGGAAAAGTTTTTATAAAACAACGAATTCAATCAATCGAAAGAAGCTTGGATAAGCATAGATTCGGAAAATTCCTCATTTTACACCTTAAGATAGAGGAATGGAATAAGAAGATTGCTTGAAATTCCCATTAATCTCCTCGAACATCTGAAAAGGGATAAGCGGAATTTAAAAATTTCCAAGCAACATTCCAAAATATTGAAGACACTTTGTCTTCGAATAGCAACAAGAAGGCCAAACGCCAACAAAACCAATCAAAATAGATAGATTACCCGGATAGAGTTGGGATTTAGCTCAACCTTTACCTCAACTCAAGACATAAAAAGGGAAATCAAAACAAATTTCCCATGTAATACCATGGAAAATACCATCAATTGAAGGATGCCATCAAGATATGAGCACAATTTCGAAGAAGAGGTGGTTATAACAAGAGACACCAACCTCAATGACCGCACGAAAGTGAGTCGTAAAAATATTGATCTAAGGAAAATAAGCATAAAGGACACAAATATTTCAAATTTTCAAAATCAAAATCTTAAATTCAATCTTTTTAAACCAAAACCTATCGTATCTGATTGTCTCATCCTAGCATTTAGAAAATTCCTATTGATAACGTTGATCAGGCGTATCGACTAGAACTCTTAAACACTCGATGGGCGACCCAACACTAAGAAAGCATTTTCTATAAGAAATTTGCTTCAAAACAAAGCTCATTACAAATCGGACTTTAACTCACCCAAAAATAATTCATAAAACACTTCTCATTTAAAAACAGAATTCACCTCTATTAAAACCTTCCTAAATCAAACAAAATTTTAATTTCCCGGAAAACAAACCGTCAAATTCAATTCAAAAGTTTTAACACCCAATTAAAATCCACATAAAAGAGAAGTCATCAAGATATTATAGTAATACTCAATTCAATGATTTCTACGATAAGCTTGAAGGTTCGTTATTACCAACGGTGTGACAAACCATTCAAGGAAATCTCACAACAAGGCATCAAAGATCATCAAGTAATTTCCTTTAGTACGGATAAATATAATATATCCGTATCGAAAGAAACTCAAGTGGAAATATCCTAAAATAATTGTTCTAAGGATAAGACATCACCAAACCGATTCGGAATACTGCGGAATAACTATATTCCTACACGTATTCCAAAATATTGGTTCGAAGGGTTGTAGAAAGGTGAAAGCCAATAAGATAAGATGACTAGCTATACTCGTACTATATTTAGATGTATCATCATATATGTTTCTGTTCTGCATTTATCGTATTTTGTTCTGAAGCTCGCTCTGATACCAAATTGTAACGCCCCACCCTGAGACCCATCTTAGTAAAGAGAATTAACGAGTAATTCTGCCTACTAAAGTAGAGTAGGGCTGGTTAAGGGCGAACATCTACAATTTTGTCTTAAACATCTACTGAATACGTCAATAAATGCAATATGATTTTTTTCTATCCCAACTGGATCGACATACCCAGTAAATGCTTAATCCAAAACTATAGGGGGCTAACAGATGTATCAGAACAAAATACAATAACTAAATGAAAAGAACATCACAGAACAGTAATCAACATCATATATATACATATACACTGATACATGTTTAGTACAATACAATATGAATACAATAACGTTGGTACTCGACCACACCATATACATCGAATCAAATATAAATATATCAGAGTATGCGAAAGAATAAAAACTAATCAAAAGAATGAAGAGCTGATATCCAATGTGACGACCCAGAATTTTTGAGCATTTAAAATCAGAATATTTAAATTGATTTTAAATATTTAGTAGGTTAATTTTCAACTTGAATTCAAATATCACTATTTATTTGATAATTAAATTATTGAATTAAATAGTTTGAAGTTGAGCTAAATGTTGAATCTGATGTTTTAAGCCTGTTGAAAATAATTTGAAGACTTGTAAAATTTATATTGATAACATTGAAGATAATAGAAGTTGTAAAATTAAAATTAACAGTGATTTGTTCATTTTGAAAATTTTATAGTTTAAATTGAATTTAAAAATAGTCTTTCGAGGCACAGTCTCGGAATTTGACAAAACCATTTCCATTGGATCCGGAATATTTTATTACTATCGATTTCAATTTTCGTAGTTTTTGGAGTTGTCTTGTGAGAATACTCTACATAAACGCGTAGAAATTTACAACGAAAATTTAATTTAAATTATATATATATATATATATATATATGTATATATATATTATCACATAAGCAAACTCACCAGCCGAAATCTTTCCTGAGCAAGCCGACTTCCTTTCATATCATGTTTCTCTTTTTTATAACAGCACGCAAACATCCCCTGCATCAGTTTTCCGTCACCCTAGTTGTCTCCTCCTCTTCGTTAAAGCACGCATCTTCCTTCATTAATCAGAAGAAGAAAAATAAACAAGTCCTTCAGTTTTTTCACAATCGAACGAAAAAAAGGGGCGTTTGATTTACTTCCGATTTCTAAATAAATGTATGGCCTTCAATTCTCCTTAATCAGTAAACGCATACCCTCCTCCACCTTTTCTTCCTTCAAATCGAACCGCGAGTCGAGAGAGGCCGTAGAGGGCGAGGCAAAATCGAGCTGCGACCTTCACGATGAAGAACTCGAGCCGCGTTGAGGTATAGTTGCGAGATAGGGGGTTGACCGAGTGTTCAGGATCGTTGGGTGCGAGCATCAATCGGTAGTGAGTCGAGCTGCTCCTAAGGTTTCGAGCGTGACCGGTGTTCGTCGTTGGACGATTTGAGGAGGCCGGCGACTATGTGCGGGTGGGGAAGATCGATGCCGCGAGTTGGTTAGAGGTCTGGAATTGTGGAGAGACAAGCCGTTTTGGATCGAATTCGCAAAACGGAAATCAAAGGTGAGTTAATCTCACTCAGTTGAATTTAAATTTAAATTTAAATGATTAAATTTAAATAATTGTTTGAATGGTTGAAATGATTGACGTGCTATATTTTGAGATTGGTATTTATGTTGTGCTAACGTCTGTGGATGCAGGGAAAACAGGTTGGAGGGATCCAACTAGGTCCCTCAACATTTATTTAAATTATATAACATTCTCTGTTGTGATTATTTGATATTCTATGATGAGTTATATTGGAATATTGAATGTTACGGTTTGATTGGATACATTTGAGTACAATGAATACCAAAAATATATAAATTAGATTTTTGAAAGAAAATAAAGGAAGTAAATTGTAAGTGAGATAATTATAGAAAACTGAATAAATTAAGAATGAATTGAAAAAGGAATGGAAGTGATTTTAAATACTAATAAAAAACTTCGAGTATGAAAAGAAAATGGATTTGAATAAACAGTAATTAATGAATTGTAAAATTAAGTGATATTAATTTAAAGGAATAAAGAATTATTTTAAAATTTAAAGTTTAAATTTATTTAAAAGAATAAAGAAGTAATTTGAGAACTAAATTGGCGTTCAGTTAAAAATATTTTAAATCATAATTAAAGATTTAAATCTGGAGTTAATGGAATTTGGAATAAATGGTGTTAATTGGAAATCAATTTGGAAATTGATTCAAGTGTTTGGAATTGGAAATTTCAAGAAGAATGTGAAGAGAAGTATATTTCTCTGGATAGCCAAGTACGTTTTCAAAGTAAGTTCTAAAAATAAGATAAAGGTTTTAATGTTGTTTTAAAAAGTATGTTCTTGGAAATTTATTATTTTTAAATGTTTAAATTCTAAAGTAAGTATTTTTTTTTTCAAATCTATTATCGTAGTAATTATTTAAAAGATAACTTAGTGTTTTGTTTTAAAGAGGAGAGCCTAGTTTATATTTTATTAAGTAACCTTATTTTTAAATATTCATATAGTATGTATTTTTAACAAATAATTGCAGTAGTTTTACCTTAAATATTTTAAAGTACATTTCAAAGTATAGAGTTTTAAATTATTTTAAAAATCTAGTTTTGTGCTTGGTGATTTCAGTGGAGATAGAAAATATTTTGGAAGTTTATTCTGAAAAGAAAGATGGTTTTGAAACTGTTTTCAAGGGTTGAAAATGGAATATATCTTGTGAAGATATATTTTTTGAGGTTAATAAATAATTTAGAAAATTATTTATTTTTGGATGGTTGTTTGTGAATATTAATTGATAGTTAAATCACCGACTATCAATATTGCTCAATGCGCTGATCGTTTCGAAGAGACCGGGATCATGATTTATTTCTCGAAAACCACTTCGATCCGGTTTGTACGTTTTCGTGAGAAACGAGTTTGGATTCGGAGATGGAGCAGTGAAGTGCAAGGGCTAGTTGCTACTAACCCTGAGGATATTTCCAAAATGGATGTAGTAGGAATAGTGCCTTCGGTTCCGTTTGAACCCGGGACGGACTTGTATGTATGAATGCTTTCGGAACATCGTCAGGTGGACGATGGGCATTCTAAGGGATATGTTCTATAAAGGTAATGCTTAGCCTCAAGCCTCATCAACCGGGAATGACTGAAAATCAGGGGTTATGCAGCAAGGCTAGATGGGTAGCACCCAAGCAGGGTGAGGTCATCCCTGTCTAGTTGTCCCTTTTTATTTCGGCTTAGTGGGCGGTTACTGATCCCAACCGCGGGGTGACCTCACTCGGGATTATCCAGTAAGGGGTAGTCCCGGTCTTGTGTTGCAGAGGAGCGGGCGTACTCCTCGGTACTATGATCTAGGTCACGTACTGTGACAGGTGGTACCCCAATGCCTAGTCATTAGTTGGAAATCCATTCTCCCTACGAGCCTTGTACGAGTTTTGTTTGTATTACCCACTCTGTGGCTAGTAGCTGGAATTTAATGAATGTAACTAATTCGGTTATTTTACAAGTATTTTATATAGACCCTATTATAATATCAGAGGACTTCTATAAAAAAAATGTTTTATCTATCGTAAGGTAAAAACCCGACATGTTTATTTATGGCGTGGTCTTACGAGATGCTTTTGTTTTTCAAAGGATTTTTGAAATTTAATAATCAATTGAGTGTGATTTTCTCACACTGGTATTCCAGACTGACTCGGGTATTATTTAACTGTAATGCTCGGGTGAGACCGAGTATTATAGGATACAGGTGTCACGACCCGATTTCCACTCCCGGAAAATCGTGTCATGAATTAAGAAAGAAAGGGATAGAAGAAGAAAAGAAAGAAGAGAAGAAAGAAACAACACAAGAATCTCAACAGCGGAAACGAATAAATTATATTAATAACAAAGTATTACATAGTATACATCAATTATCAGAGTACACAGACATATACAACACATACTAGACAGTTATAAACACCTGTCTAGTTATTACAACTCAATACAAACAGATCACTCAAAGACCAAACACAGCGGAACTATATAACTATACGCAGAAGCCTCCTGCTCCATATGCTCCTCCACAAATCGTCAAAGCCAATCCTGAATCCTAACCTGAATTCCCTTGGCTACTCGTAAAAATTTGAGTACCCAAGAGTTAAAGAAAAACAGAAATAACTCCGGGTCAGACATGGGTCTGGTGTGAGTAACAGGTTAAAGTTGCTTAACTTTGAAAAACCTTTGAAAGAAAAGGTATCACGTAAGACTTCCCACACATAAACATGGAAAAGTTTTTACCTTACGCTAACCAAAACATTTGATAGGAAATCCGATGATATTATAATAGTGTCTAGGGTTTTCAAAATAAAATACAGAAATAGCTGAAATGCTTACATCTCACATTCCAACATAGTTGGGCACAACTAATACGTACGGCACTTATTGGATTTTGGATTCCATCAATGGCAGGGCTACTGGGGTACCGCCCGTCACAGTACGTGGCCTAGATCACCGTACCGAGGAGCCACCCTAACTCCCCTGCAACACAAAGCCGGACCCGTTCCTTACTGAACAGTTCCAAATAAGACAACCCCGACGGTTGTCATGATCAACCGTCCCACACAGCCGAAATATAAAGGGACCTCTAGACAGGGGTAAATCTTACTCTCAAGTGGGGGCTACCCACGAAGCTTTGCTGCACCTCCCCTGTTTTAGCCATTCCCGGTTGATGAGGCTTGAGGTTACGATTACCTTTATAGGACATATCACTTAGAATGCTCATCGTCCACCTGACGATGTTCTGAAAGCATTCAATCCATACAAGTTCGTTCCGGGTTCGAACGAAACCGAAGGCATTATCTCGTTACACTCGTATTGGAATCACCCTCAGAGTTAACGACAATAACCCTTGCACTCTGATTCACCATCTCGAATCTATAAGACCTATTCCGTCAAACTCATTACGGAATCACCCACAGAGTTATACTGACGTATAGCCCTTACACCTCGAGTCTTCACTCGCTCCACTTGGGTTAACGACCTAACGTTATTTGGAATCGATGTGGTTTTCGGATGTCCAAATATGGAAACCCGATCCCGGTCTCATCGAAAACCAAAGCGTGTCTTTTAAGGCCAAGTTGTTTTAAGTTTAAAACAATTTCAATTCATTATCTAAATACAGATAGATAATTCACAATACAATAGATAATCAACCTTATCATTATCAACAGATGATTCATATCATAAACAGATAATCTATATTATCATCCAGAAGCAACCAATGCATCCATATCACATCCACTACTCATCTCACAACTGAGATTACAAACCAAACCAATCAACCAATATCATTCATCAAACATAAGCAAATGATCAAATGATCACACTTCTATAATTAATTTAAAATGAATTAAATTAATTACTCAATCTCTAATTAATTTAAAATGAATTAAATTAATTACTTTATCAATAAAATCCTGCTTAACTTAACCATCAATTGATTTCAAATCAATTTATAAATCATCATCTCATTTCAATTTATCATTATTGATTAACTATCTCTAATTACAATAAATAGTTAGCATTTAATATTAATCACACAAGTTAATTATATTAAACCCTACAACATATTAATCACCCTTGATTAATAATCATTCAGTAATTAACTACATTAATTACTCAATCCAATAATTAATTAATCTTAATTAATTATCTAAATTAATCCCCTTGATTAATTTCAAGGTAATTTAAATCCAAATTACTTCTATATCAAATATCTTTAATTACATTCTGTAATTATTAATTAATTACTTCCTTAAGTAATTACAAATTCTTAAATTACATAAGTAATTATCAACAATTCAACAAATGTTTAAATTAATTAAACTTAATTAATTAATCTAAACAAATCATATTAACCTTAATTAATTACATTAAGTAATTAATTCACTAATTACTTTTATTAAGTAAATAAAACTTAAACAATTGATTATAAATTAATTAATCTAATTAATTATCAAAAATTAATCACATTAATTAATTATCTTGAGTTAATGACTTCATTAACATTTCTTAATTACTTAATTAAGAAATTAACTCAAATTAATCATCATTAGTTATTAAGTAATTAATATTTAATTACTATTTAATTAATCCTAATTATTAATTAACTAGGTGTTAATTATAACCTTAATTTAATCACTTGATTAAATAAATCTTAATCATAAATTAAAATTTAATTAACCATTCTTAATTAAAGATTAATTAAACTTAATTAATTAATCTCAAATTAAATTAAAAATCATTAATTATTTAATTAAACATCCACATTATTTATTAATTAAATAATTAATATTCAACTTAATTACCATAATAATTAAATGATTCCAATCATTAATCTTTTATTTATCCTTTAGATAAACATTTCTTATTAAATCATGCATTTAAAAATCAAAATGTTTTTAAATTTACATTAAATTCCATTTAACATTTCTTTTAAACTTTAAAACTCAAACTTATTTAAAAATAAGATTTTCAAAACAATACAACTAAATCTTATATGTTTACAAGAAACATATACTTTGTTAATAAGTTTAAAAAGAATTTAAATTTCAATTCAAATCAAATTCAAACAAAAACAAAAAAAAAACAAAAAAAAAAAAAACTTTAACATTTGAAATTCAACTTTCAAACTTATTTTAGCTTTAAACTCTTTCTATAATTTATACCTTTAATTCAAATGCAAATCATTTGAAAACAATTTAAATTTAAATCTTTAATTTAAAAACTGAAATCTAAATTTTAAATCCAGATTTTAAAAACTAAAATTTGAATTCATTTTAAATTCCTACATTTAAATACTTAACCTTTTAATTCAAATACAAAACAACAATGCATTTTATACTTGAGAGTTTAAAATCAAATTTAAATTTAAAAACACAATATGGTTTCAAATCTCTGATAAATTAAATTTGAATTCATATTCAAATTCCAAACTTACACTCAGTTTAAATCTCCACTTAAAAATTTAAGCCTACCTTTTTTTATTTAAAACAGAAACAGTTTTCTGTTTTATAAAAAGAAAATCAAACTTTGTATTTTTCCCAGAATTTAAACTATTTTCAAAAACATAATTCAAACCTATTTGAATTCAATTAAAATTCAGTTTTCAAAATTCTAAGTCACAACTTAGTTTACACTTTAATTCTAACTTTATAAACTGGAAATAGTTTCTGTTTTCTTTTTTTCTTTTTCTTTCTTTAAAATCAAATTAAAATTCTGCATTTAAATTATTACAGAAAAATAATTCAAACAAGTTTGAATTCATCCTTAGGCTCAAATTTAAATCCTAAACTAAACTCCAGATTTAAATTTAAACTTAACTTTCAAATTTACTTAAAACAGAACAGTTCTGTTTGTTACAACCTGGAACAATGTAACTCGAGCAAGCAAAATTCTACTTCGAGTCAGTTACCCTTCTCCTTCGAGTTATCTCCCACTTTCCTCGAGACAAACCCGAGGCAAAACCCTGCAAACCCACAACATCAAAACCTGCACAACAGACCAACCCACCACCATCACAAACCTGTCAACACCATCACTGTGCACCACCTACCCATCTCAGGCCATCTCTGATCATCTTCTCTGGCTATACCCCTACGACACAATCCCCAACAAAACACTCCAACACTCAAGAATCCAGAATTCTACTTGAATTTAAATTCAAGTTTTTAAACCCAAAACCTGAAACATTAACTTCTGCAGTGCCAATCTGACATCACTAAACACTTCCACCTCCAGCCACCATCATCACACACCATACTTCGGCGATGACTCCTTCAACACATCATCAATACACACCCCAAAGATCTTTGAACTCGATCAACTCTTGAGTTCATACTCGAGCAATTACAGCAACTCAGTGGAACAGGGTTCATAACAGAAACCTTCCAAATTTCAACACCAAACCCAACTTCAAGTCAATTTAATAATTTCCCACAATCCTTCATAGACACACTATCTTCAGAAAACAAATTAACTAGCTCACATGCAAAGATCAACTGAACATGATCAAAAATGTAAAATACTGTGCCTTTGAAGACTGCACTATATTTACCACACAAATAATTTGGAATTTTTGCTTTTAAAATTCTTGAATCCATTTATGATTCTATTTACAAACTTGAAACCTTAATTCCTGATACCTATACTTTTTTTCAAGTTACAGAATTTAATTGTGTTTTATATTTCAGACAACACAGAAAACTAAACAACTTATATAATAATTTTTTTTTTTATGCTTACTTTATTTTGAAATAAGCAAGTTTCAATCAAGATTGAGACTTAACAGCAAACAAATCAAAAGAAATAGGATTTTTCTATTAACTAGAACTTAAACTATAGCAATCAGAACCATGGAATCAAACATGCATTGCATTCATATATGCACAGGCAATAAAAAAGGAAACATGTACAAACATTTAACTTATTAGAAAAACAAGCATGCAAACCTACTTAATTTATTTTAGATTAAGTGTTACTCACCTCTAAATGGCAACATGCAGAGCACACTGCAGGGTATCATTCCAATTGCAGGTTCCATATTGAAAATTAATGCATGCAGTAGCTTGAATTTAATGCAGATACAACTTGCAGGTTCCAGGCTTGAAAGTTATGAAATGCAGAGCCTTCTTTGTTTGAAAATGATGTGCAGATTTCTGATGCTTGAAATTGCAGAGCTTCTTGAATGCTCTTTTAAAACTTGCATAATGCTTTTAAAACATGCAAGCTTGAATGCTTTTTGAAGAATGCAGATCCTTGCCTTTAAATTGATGCATGCAGGCCTTAAATTTGAATTTGCAGATTCAAAGGAATGCAGATTGTAATTTGAAAATGCATGTAGATTTGTATATGTTGAAGGATGCAGATCTTTATGCTTGCAAATGAAAGGCAGGGCTTTTCATGTTGATGCAGGTTTGTTCTTTTTTTTTTTTTGTAGTTTCAGATGCAAGAACATGCAGGGCTTTCTTGCATTTCCAGATTCAAATGCGTGTTTGTATTTTGAAAAGAGGGATTTGTTTGTGTTTCAGATTTTTGATTGTTTGATGCAGATTTGCAATTTTGAGAAAGAGGAGTTGAATGCATAGTATATGCAAACTTGTATGTATTTGGTTGTGAGAATGAAGATTTGGGTTTTTTCTTTTATTAAGGAATGAGAAAATTGCATATGAATGAAGAACAAGTTCAAATGAATGTATTTTCAGATTTAAGTGAATTAAAAGAAAAATTAAAATAAATTTGACACTTGTCATTTTAAAATGAACACTTGTTAGCTTTAAGCTTTAATACACATACACTTGTCTTTGAGAATTAAATTAATGTTTAATTAGAGTTAAATAAGTATTAAACATTGTTAATTAAATCTTATACATAATTATGTATTAAATAATCTCTAAAGAAAAAGTAAAGCATTATTATTGTAAATAAAATGATATACAAGTTATTCATTTTGAAAAGAAGCTTTTAAAACAAATTTATAAAAGAGTTTTTAATATACAACTTGAATTAAAAAGAATTTGAAACTAAATAAAACATTTATTTCCTATATAAAATCATATAGTATTTAATTAAATATTTTTGAAAAGCTCAAATTAAAAATAAATCACCATTTCTATTTTCAAAACATATTAAAATTATACTATACTAATTTAACTAAAACAACTTGTCTATTTAAAATATATAAATACATATACATAGTTAAATAGAAAACAATTTATTAACTCATTAAAAATAATTTCACAAATTAAATAATTAAATAAAGAAGATTATTTAAATCAATATCAAATTTATTAACAAAAATATCAATTCAATATAAATTTAAACCCAGATTATTAAATTTATATTGTCCAAAATTCCGGGATGTTACAATCCTTCCCCCTTAAAAGAATTTCGTCCCCGAAATTTAAAACAAAGGCAATTTAATAATCTATTTAATGATTTTATTTTAAAACACAGCATATGTTAAACATATGCCAACAACCAAAGCAACCAAATCACACAATCAGAACAAATCAAATTATCCAAAAGAATTTTGGATAAAACTTTCACGAGTTTCCCCGGTATATATATATATCGGGATACTCGCTCTATAGAATCCAATCAATCAATACTACTAAGCTATAGAGCTTCTAACAACAATTCTATACAGAATATCAGACTACAAACGAGTCTGACACAACAAACAAACCATCCTAAACTGCTGGTTCTACAACCAGAAATATCAAACACAAACTCCCTCAGAGATACGTGAAACACCTTGAATCCCAGTTATCCAAGCTGGCAATTCAACTCCAGAAAACCAAACACTGATCTAACCCAACACAGAAGAAACCAAAACACTTCGGAGCTAGCTTCCCAAACTTATAGCTCCCTGAATCAGAGAAAAACTTAACCAAAATCCAATCTCCGATTCCAGAATCCAAATTCTCCCGTCTCTTATCCATAAAAACTCTTCGGACGATCCTGGGCTACCAACATCCTTCCTGATCAGCTTAACTCTTGTTGATGCCTCAAGAAACAGACTGAATCAAAACAATCCAATGATCTCCTCATGATCACTCAAAAACCAAGAACACACACCCAAACTGCTTCCGCTACACAACTCTGATCCGAAACAGAAGAAAATGCTGACAAAGAGCACAAGCACAGACTAAAACAACCCAGCACAGAAATATGATTCCACAGATCCATAAGAAAAACTCAGATGTTCCTCCCAAACCTGAGTTGCTTCACCAACTTCTATCTCAAGGAACCATCCATCTACTAACTGAACCACCAGCTCCAATCCTGGAAAGAAAACTCGATCTCCAGATGCAGACAAACTCTGACTTTCAGAAGACATCCAGACAATCTCCAACAAACACAAGAGAACATACTATTGCAAGTCACTTTTGCGATCAACTCAGCCTAAATCCAAGAAAACTGCTCTCTCTCAACCAAATAGAACAGCTTATGCTGGCTTATCCAAATTACCAGAGAAACGGATCCACTCTACTGCTTCTGAACTCCACTTCAGAAAAACTATCCAGCCAGAAGACTCCTTATCAACTCAGAACACTCTGCTAAACTCAGCCACATCACCGTGCTGACTCACTTCTTATTCTTGTTCCAAAGAAAACATCTTCGGAAACATCCATAGTCACTGCATCTCATCACGCAGCTACTATCTCCTGAGATATTAAGATACCATCACTTGCTTGCTTCAGCTCAACCGACAGATCAAAACTCAATTCAACACTTCAAAGATGAACTCCGAACCTTAACAGGTTACCTTCAGAGATCGATGAAGTCCTTCAACCAAGAAAACTTACTCGAGACAGTATTAGGTCTACGGTCTCGACAAATACACTTCCAACCTCATCCATCAAACACCAACCAATGGTAGTCGTGTTACACACACTTCTACCTCATCTACCTTTATAACTTACATTGGAAAAAAACCCGAACAGGTAATCCAACAAATAGGTAGAACCAATAAATATATATATATTAAAAATACAAATACGCTCTCTCAAGAAAGACACCTCTACAGAGCCTAGGTATTCACTCAACCTACAGCTCTGATACCAAGCTGTCACGACCCGATTTCCACTCCCGGAAAATCGTGTCATGAATTAAGAAAGAAAGGGATAGAAGAAGAAAAGAAAGAAGAGAAGAAAGAAACAACACAAGAATCTCAACAGCGGAAACGAATAAATTATATTAATAACAAAGTATTACATAGTATACATCAATTATCAGAGTACACAGACATATACAACACATACTAGACAGTTATAAACACCTGTCTAGTTATTACAACTCAATACAAACAGATCACTCAAAGACCAAACACAGCGGAACTATATAACTATACGCAGAAGCCTCCTGCTCCATATGCTCCTCCACAAATCGTCAAAGCCAATCCTGAATCCTAACCTGAATTCCCTTGGCTACTCGTAAAAATTTGAGTACCCAAGAGTTAAAGAAAAACAGAAATAACTCCGGGTCAGACATGGGTCTGGTGTGAGTAACAGGTTAAAGTTGCTTAACTTTGAAAAACCTTTGAAAGAAAAGGTATCACGTAAGACTTCCCACACATAAACATGGAAAAGTTTTTACCTTACGCTAACCAAAACATTTGATAGGAAATCCGATGATATTATAATAGTGTCTAGGGTTTTCAAAATAAAATACAGAAATAGCTGAAATGCTTACATCTCACATTCCAACATAGTTGGGCACAACTAATACGTACGGCACTTATTGGATTTTGGATTCCATCAATGGCAGGGCTACTGGGGTACCGCCCGTCACAGTACGTGGCCTAGATCACCGTACCGAGGAGCCACCCTAACTCCCCTGCAACACAAAGCCGGACCCGTTCCTTACTGAACAGTTCCAAATAAGACAACCCCGACGGTTGTCATGATCAACCGTCCCACACAGCCGAAATATAAAGGGACCTCTAGACAGGGGTAAATCTTACTCTCAAGTGGGGGCTACCCACGAAGCTTTGCTGCACCTCCCCTGTTTTAGCCATTCCCGGTTGATGAGGCTTGAGGTTACGATTACCTTTATAGGACATATCACTTAGAATGCTCATCGTCCACCTGACGATGTTCTGAAAGCATTCAATCCATACAAGTTCGTTCCGGGTTCGAACGAAACCGAAGGCATTATCTCGTTACACTCGTATTGGAATCACCCTCAGAGTTAACGACAATAACCCTTGCACTCTGATTCACCATCTCGAATCTATAAGACCTATTCCGTCAAACTCATTACGGAATCACCCACAGAGTTATACTGACGTATAGCCCTTACACCTCGAGTCTTCACTCGCTCCACTTGGGTTAACGACCTAACGTTATTTGGAATCGATGTGGTTTTCGGATGTCCAAATATGGAAACCCGATCCCGGTCTCATCGAAAACCAAAGCGTGTCTTTTAAGGCCAAGTTGTTTTAAGTTTAAAACAATTTCAATTCATTATCTAAATACAGATAGATAATTCACAATACAATAGATAATCAACCTTATCATTATCAACAGATGATTCATATCATAAACAGATAATCTATATTATCATCCAGAAGCAACCAATGCATCCATATCACATCCACTACTCATCTCACAACTGAGATTACAAACCAAACCAATCAACCAATATCATTCATCAAACATAAGCAAATGATCAAATGATCACACTTCTATAATTAATTTAAAATGAATTAAATTAATTACTCAATCTCTAATTAATTTAAAATGAATTAAATTAATTACTTTATCAATAAAATCCTGCTTAACTTAACCATCAATTGATTTCAAATCAATTTATAAATCATCATCTCATTTCAATTTATCATTATTGATTAACTATCTCTAATTACAATAAATAGTTAGCATTTAATATTAATCACACAAGTTAATTATATTAAACCCTACAACATATTAATCACCCTTGATTAATAATCATTCAGTAATTAACTACATTAATTGCTCAATCCAATAATTAATTAATCTTAATTAATTATCTAAATTAATCCCCTTGATTAATTTCAAGGTAATTTAAATCCAAATTACTTCTATATCAAATATCTTTAATTACATTCTGTAATTATTAATTAATTACTTCCTTAAGTAATTACAAATTCTTAAATTACATAAGTAATTATCAACAATTCAACAAATGTTTAAATTAATTAAACTTAATTAATTAATCTAAACAAATCATATTAACCTTAATTAATTACATTAAGTAATTAATTCACTAATTACTTTTATTAAGTAAATAAAACTTAAACAATTGATTATAAATTAATTAATCTAATTAATTATCAAAAATTAATCACATTAATTAATTATCTTGAGTTAATGACTTCATTAACATTTCTTAATTACTTAATTAAGAAATTAACTCAAATTAATCATCATTAGTTATTAAGTAATTAATATTTAATTACTATTTAATTAATCCTAATTATTAATTAACTAGGTGTTAATTATAACCTTAATTTAATCACTTGATTAAATAAATCTTAATCATAAATTAAAATTTAATTAACCATTCTTAATTAAAGATTAATTAAACTTAATTAATTAATCTCAAATTAAATTAAAAATCATTAATTATTTAATTAAACATCCACATTATTTATTAATTAAATAATTAATATTCAACTTAATTACCATAATAATTAAATGATTCCAATCATTAATCTTTTATTTATCCTTTAGATAAACATTTCTTATTAAATCATGCATTTAAAAATCAAAATGTTTTTAAATTTACATTAAATTCCATTTAACATTTCTTTTAAACTTTAAAACTCAAACTTATTTAAAAATAAGATTTTCAAAACAATACAACTAAATCTTATATGTTTACAAGAAACATATACTTTGTTAATAAGTTTAAAAAGAATTTAAATTTCAATTCAAATCAAATTCAAACAAAAACAAAAAAAAACAAAAAAAAAAAAAAACTTTAACATTTGAAATTCAACTTTCAAACTTATTTTAGCTTTAAACTCTTTCTATAATTTATACCTTTAATTCAAATGCAAATCATTTGAAAACAATTTAAATTTAAATCTTTAATTTAAAAACTGAAATCTAAATTTTAAATCCAGATTTTAAAAACTAAAATTTGAATTCATTTTAAATTCCTACATTTAAATACTTAACCTTTTAATTCAAATACAAAACAACAATGCATTTTATACTTGAGAGTTTAAAATCAAATTTAAATTTAAAAACACAATATGGTTTCAAATCTCTGATAAATTAAATTTGAATTCATATTCAAATTCCAAACTTACACTCAGTTTAAATCTCCACTTAAAAATTTAAGCCTACCTTTTTTTATTTAAAACAGAAACAGTTTTCTGTTTTATAAAAAGAAAATCAAACTTTGTATTTTTCCCAGAATTTAAACTATTTTCAAAAACATAATTCAAACCTATTTGAATTCAATTAAAATTCAGTTTTCAAAATTCTAAGTCACAACTTAGTTTACACTTTAATTCTAACTTTATAAACTGGAAATAGTTTCTGTTTTCTTTTTTTCTTTTTCTTTCTTTAAAATCAAATTAAAATTCTGCATTTAAATTATTACAGAAAAATAATTCAAACAAGTTTGAATTCATCCTTAGGCTCAAATTTAAATCCTAAACTAAACTCCAGATTTAAATTTAAACTTAACTTTCAAATTTACTTAAAACAGAACAGTTCTGTTTGTTACAACCTGGAACAATGTAACTCGAGCAAGCAAAATTCTACTTCGAGTCAGTTACCCTTCTCCTTCGAGTTATCTCCCACTTTCCTCGAGACAAACCCGAGGCAAAACCCTGCAAACCCACAACATCAAAACCTGCACAACAGACCAACCCACCACCATCACAAACCTGTCAACACCATCACTGTGCACCACCTACCCATCTCAGGCCATCTCTGATCATCTTCTCTGGCTATACCCCTACGACACAATCCCCAACAAAACACTCCAACACTCAAGAATCCAGAATTCTACTTGAATTTAAATTCAAGTTTTTAAACCCAAAACCTGAAACATTAACTTCTGCAGTGCCAATCTGACATCACTAAACACTTCCACCTCCAGCCACCATCATCACACACCATACTTCGGCGATGACTCCTTCAACACATCATCAATACACACCCCAAAGATCTTTGAACTCGATCAACTCTTGAGTTCATACTCGAGCAATTACAGCAACTCAGTGGAACAGGGTTCATAACAGAAACCTTCCAAATTTCAACACCAAACCCAACTTCAAGTCAATTTAATAATTTCCCACAATCCTTCATAGACACACTATCTTCAGAAAACAAATTAACTAGCTCACATGCAAAGATCAACTGAACATGATCAAAAATGTAAAATACTGTGCCTTTGAAGACTGCACTATATTTACCACACAAATAATTTGGAATTTTTGCTTTTAAAATTCTTGAATCCATTTATGATTCTATTTACAAACTTGAAACCTTAATTCCTGATACCTATACTTTTTTTCAAGTTACAGAATTTAATTGTGTTTTATATTTCAGACAACACAGAAAACTAAACAACTTATATAATAATTTTTTTTTTTATGCTTACTTTATTTTGAAATAAGCAAGTTTCAATCAAGATTGAGACTTAACAGCAAACAAATCAAAAGAAATAGGATTTTTCTATTAACTAGAACTTAAACTATAGCAATCAGAACCATGGAATCAAACATGCATTGCATTCATATATGCACAGGCAATAAAAAAGGAAACATGTACAAACATTTAACTTATTAGAAAAACAAGCATGCAAACCTACTTAATTTATTTTAGATTAAGTGTTACTCACCTCTAAATGGCAACATGCAGAGCACACTGCAGGGTATCATTCCAATTGCAGGTTCCATATTGAAAATTAATGCATGCAGTAGCTTGAATTTAATGCAGATACAACTTGCAGGTTCCAGGCTTGAAAGTTATGAAATGCAGAGCCTTCTTTGTTTGAAAATGATGTGCAGATTTCTGATGCTTGAAATTGCAGAGCTTCTTGAATGCTCTTTTAAAACTTGCATAATGCTTTTAAAACATGCAAGCTTGAATGCTTTTTGAAGAATGCAGATCCTTGCCTTTAAATTGATGCATGCAGGCCTTAAATTTGAATTTGCAGATTCAAAGGAATGCAGATTGTAATTTGAAAATGCATGTAGATTTGTATATGTTGAAGGATGCAGATCTTTATGCTTGCAAATGAAAGGCAGGGCTTTTCATGTTGATGCAGGTTTGTTCTTTTTTTTTTTTTGTAGTTTCAGATGCAAGAACATGCAGGGCTTTCTTGCATTTCCAGATTCAAATGCGTGTTTGTATTTTGAAAAGAGGGATTTGTTTGTGTTTCAGATTTTTGATTGTTTGATGCAGATTTGCAATTTTGAGAAAGAGGAGTTGAATGCATAGTATATGCAAACTTGTATGTATTTGGTTGTGAGAATGAAGATTTGGGTTTTTTCTTTTATTAAGGAATGAGAAAATTGCATATGAATGAAGAACAAGTTCAAATGAATGTATTTTCAGATTTAAGTGAATTAAAAGAAAAATTAAAATAAATTTGACACTTGTCATTTTAAAATGAACACTTGTTAGCTTTAAGCTTTAATACACATACACTTGTCTTTGAGAATTAAATTAATGTTTAATTAGAGTTAAATAAGTATTAAACATTGTTAATTAAATCTTATACATAATTATGTATTAAATAATCTCTAAAGAAAAAGTAAAGCATTATTATTGTAAATAAAATGATATACAAGTTATTCATTTTGAAAAGAAGCTTTTAAAACAAATTTATAAAAGAGTTTTTAATATACAACTTGAATTAAAAAGAATTTGAAACTAAATAAAACATTTATTTCCTATATAAAATCATATAGTATTTAATTAAATATTTTTGAAAAGCTCAAATTAAAAATAAATCACCATTTCTATTTTCAAAACATATTAAAATTATACTATACTAATTTAACTAAAACAACTTGTCTATTTAAAATATATAAATACATATACATAGTTAAATAGAAAACAATTTATTAACTCATTAAAAATAATTTCACAAATTAAATAATTAAATAAAGAAGATTATTTAAATCAATATCAAATTTATTAACAAAAATATCAATTCAATATAAATTTAAACCCAGATTATTAAATTTATATTGTCCAAAATTCCGGGATGTTACAACAGGATTGATGCTGTGGAGCTCAGGAGACGAGCTGGATGACGATACGTACTTTTATACTTGTTTTATATATATTCTGCTGTGCAGAGTAGCTGTGTATCAGTTGTATGTTATTGACGTTAAGCTGTGATTGATGTACTCTGATGATGTAATATATAAACAGAGATATTTGATTTTTTAGTAAAAATTATTTATTATCTATTATATTTTATTCCGCTGCGATGGTTAGATTCTGTTGTTGTTTTCTATTTTCTTCTTCTATCTCTTCTTCTTTAACCTAAATGGTTCGTATTTCAATACACCTTGAGTTGATTGACGTAGAATAGAGTTGAATCATGGGGTATGGATGTGCGGGTTGTTACAGTGGTATCAGAGCTTAGGTTGGTGATAACCTTAGCTCTGGTGGGAATTACTAATTAAATAGGGTCAATAGTACTCTAGACTGAGTTTGAGCGTATTAATAGATATGAGCGCGTATTTGTCAGTGAATATAAAATGATTTTATATTGTGTTGATTGGTTTATTGAGTAGTTTATGGATTCTAGTCAATACGAGTAATTAACGTTATTGATAGGGATCTCTAAACACTTGAATAGAACAATTCGATACAGTAATGTTTTAAAGTAGGGTAAATGAAATAATTTTACCCAAGTTATTTTTGTATATAAAAGATATAATTATTGTAAAGCATTATAGTATTTGGATGCTTGATTGTTAAGGAACGATAATATTAAATTATTAATACCATTGTGTAGAAATTGAAAACTTATAACCAAAGTTGAAGAATAAATTTATATAACAAAATGGAATTTGAAATATAGATTGTTAATGCAATTTGTAAATTGAAATAAACTTCATATATAAAATAGATTATAATTTGAAATATAATTCAAGAGAAATATTTGAAATTCAAATGAGATAAAATTCCAGAGAATGTATGAATATAGATTTAAAGGAATAGCAACTTGGAATTTTTGGGAAAAATGTAAATCCCTTTAGGTTTGAAAATAGTTTCCAAAAGATTGGGAGGAATAATAGTATTGTTTTGGAAATATTTTGAGTTGTATTTGAAATCTTGTGAGATTTGGAAATTAAAAATATTTGAAATGTTGTTAAAGAGATAAAAGCACTAAACTCTTTCGGTCGCTGGAAAATAATTCCGATGATGATCGCGACATCATCGGTGTTCATTTTCGAGTTTCTTAGAGAGGAATTGCTACCTGAATATTTTAAATTGGAATTGTTTGCGAACTGGGTTTCGTTTTGAAATTCAAAGGGATAATTGAATTTGCCAAAGGATTTTCGATGTAGTTGATTTCAGAAGTGATTTTGAAATTTTAGGAAATTATTTAAACTCTGGAATCTTATTTTAAATGTTTGTGGAATAATAAAAATATATTGGCTAAATAAAATGTATAATTCCGAGTTAAAAGTAAAATGTGAATGGAATTGATTATAAATAGATAAAAGAATGGATATAAATAAGTTTGTGACTTATAAAATTTAGAAGTGTAATAAATAAGCCAAAATAAAATTGTTTTGTATTTTGGGAAATGAATAAAATCCAAAACTTAAATTATAAAATAGATTGGCCTCTAGTAAAATAGTTAAAGTGATTTTTGAAATAAAAATCAAATATTGGGTATAAAATTGGAATAAACCAATAGATAATTAATTAGTTAATGAAATTGGAAATGAACGTGAGTATAAATGAATTCAGCTTAGATTGTTGGTGAATTAAATGTAATTGGATGTGTAGTCGAATAAAATAGAATTGGATTATAACAATGATGGATTGAATTGGTTTATAAAAATCCAAGTAGACATAAATTTAAAACCTTCTTTGTTATTGATAGGAATAAATTCAGAATGAATTAAGTACGGAAGTTAGAAGTTTAAAGAAATGACTGAATAAACTAATTTAATTGAATTAGTAAATGAGACTGGTTTGATAATTGAAAATCAAATCAAGAATTTAAAATTGGGAAGTGCTTATAAAAAAAACACAAGTATAACTTGAGTTTTGAAGTTGAAATTTCTTGAAGGAAATAAATAATTGAAGTAATATTTGGATAAAAGGCTTGACTTAGGCAAAATTGAGCAATGATTATGTCGAGTTTAATGAAATGATCTTAAATAAAACTCGTTTAGTTAATGAAATGAAATGCCGGTTGAATACCAATTTGATGTGACAGATGTTTGGCTTGTAAATATATTATGTCATGAGTTCGTTTGGATTAAATGAATTAAATGTAAGAAATAGAGTGTAAGTCATTTAAATGGAACGAAATAAGAATGAATTAAGTGAGATGGTAGGTGAATGGGTTGGAAGCATTTAATTTGTGTCGAAACCTTATAAATTTACTTATGGACAGCGTTTAGCGTATATTGCTTGTGTTATACATGTGTTTAGCTGTTGAAATTAAGTAAAATGTTAATAAACTTTGTGTATTTGTCACTTACATGTTTAAATTGAGTAAGTATAGGCTGTTGGAAGCCGTTTGGCTGGTTTTGACTGCGCTAACAGCTAAAATAAATAGCAGCATGCTTAAAATGCTAAATAGGGTATGCCTACGCAATACAAATAGGAAATATGAACTGTTTTTCTGTTTTCCGACCGTGTGGGTCGATGTATATATATTTATATCTCTTGTCAAATTGTAAAAGCTCCTCCGTACAAGGGAGACTCTGCCGAAAATTTTCGAAAATTTTGGGAGTTCGAAATTTTTTAAATTTTTGGAAATTTTCACTAACGACAAATGATTAAAAAATTGATAAGCAAATAGAATTGAAACTGAAGATTGAAATCTAATTTAAAATTGTAAAGTAAGGTGAATAAAATTCAATATTCAAAGTTTGGAAACAAATTGAATTCAAATGGAATTGTAAAGGGCAAGGTGAATAGAAATGAATATAAACTTCAGTAGTGAAGTAAAAATGAATATAAGAAGTATATAATTTTTTTTTATATTGAACTTAAGAAATGAATAGTGAATTCTTAAGTAAATTTTGTATTGAAAGTATGTTAAGTGAATAATTTAATGAAGGTTGAAACCAATAGTTGGGAATGTGAATAAAAGAGAATTGGTATAGCTAAAAATCAATTGGGCTGATTACGTAAGGTGTACGTATATTATTTATTCGCATAGCTATATTGATCCAGAATTCGAACACAGAATTTCGAAATAGTTATATCGATTCGAGTTAGGATTTTTCACTTGATTTTCAACGGTGAACCCTGGATATGGAATTTTGATTGATTCTGGAAATTCTCTATCATAGTTTACGGTTATGCAAGGAGAATAACGGTTTCTGATCAAGAAACCATATCCGAATCCGCACTAGGAAGTCGGGTGGATCATACTAGTTCGGAAGTGAAATTGTGTGATCGAGTGAGCGATCGGATTTGGTTTTGCGTACGGATGATATACGTGCATCTTACGGACTCGAGTAAAGCAAACATTGAAAATTTGTAAAGGAATGTATAAAATGGTTTTGAAGCTGTAATCGGATGTTATTGCTTAGTAGGAGTTACAGGTCTATAGAAGCAATGGATAAATTGGGATTTTTGAGTTCAGAAGATAAATTGAATTGCCCGACTAAAAAGGTATGTATTTAAAATTTCTGAATGAAATTTGATTGGGTTTTTTATCTAGCCACTTGGCACTTTGTTTTCTTTTTGAGATTTGGGGGCCGTAGAGCCATTTTGTAGTAGTACCGCGCTAGCTGCACAAAGGAAACGTTGGCGAAATTTTTCAGAAATTTAGAGAGTTAGAAAATTTTATGAGAAATTTTGATAATTCAAATTTGGTTTTAAACTTGAAATTTGAATGATTTAGTAAGTAATATTGTTTGAAACTATGGGAAAGTTTGGGAAGTTAGTAAGAATGGTAATGGGTCTTTATAAAAGATAGTTGGCAATTAATAAAACTGTTTGGTTTTGGAAAATAGTAAATGGGTATTTGACCATTCTTCCTAACTAGTAATTTCGGGGACAAAATTATTTTAAGTGGGGCGGAATGTGACGACCCAGAATTTTTGAGAATTTAAAATCATAATATTTAAATTAATTTTAAATATTTAAAAGGTTAATTTTTAACTTGAATTCAAATATCACTATTTATTTGATAATTAAATTATTGAATTAAATAGTTTGAAGTTGAGCTAAATGTTGAATCTGAAGTTTTAAGCCTGTTGAAAATAATTTGAAGGCTTGTAAAATTTATATTGATAACACTGAAGATAATGGAAGTTATGAAATTGAAATTAACAGTGGTTTGTTCAGTTTTAAAATTTTATAGCTTAAATTGAATTTAAAAATAGTCTTTTGAGGCATAGTCTCAGAATATGACAAAACCAGTTCCATTGGACTTGGAATATTTTATTATTATCGGATTTCAATTTTCGTAGTTTTTGGAGTTGTCGTGTGAGCATACTCTACATAAACGCGTTGAAATTTACAACGAAAATTTAATTTAAATTTTATATGTATATTATCACATAAGCAAACACACCAGCCGAAATCTTTCCTGAGCAAACCGACTTCCTTTCATATCATGTTTCTCTTTTTTATAACAGCACGCAAACATCCCCTGCATCTGTTTTCCGTCACCCTAGTTGTCTCCTCCTCTTCGTTAAAGCACGCATCTTCCTTCATTAATCAGAAGAAGAAAATTAAACAAGGCCTTCAGTTTTTTCACAATCGAACGAAAAAAGGACGTTCGATTTACTTCCCATTTCTAAATAAATGTATGGCCTCCAATTCTCCTCAATCGGTAAACACATACACCCCTCCACCTTTCTTCCTTCAAATCGAACCGCGAGTCGAGAAAATCGCGAGGCCATAGATGGCGAGGCAGAATCGAGCCGCGACCTTCGCAATGAAGAACTCGAGCCGCATTGAGGCAGAGTTGCGAGATAGGGGGTTGACCGAGTGTTCAGGGTCGTTGGGTGCGAGCATCAATCGACAGTGAGTCGAGTTGCTCCTAGGGTTTCGAGCGTGACTGGTGTTCGTCATTGGGCGATTTGAGGAGGCTGGTGACTATGTGCGAGTGGGGAAGATCGATGTCGTGAGTTGGTGGGAGGTCTGGAATTGTGGAGAGACAAGCCGGTTTGGATCGAATTCGTAAAACGGAAATCAAAGGTGAGTTAATCTTACTCAGTTGAATTTAAATTTAAATAATTCTTTGAATGGTCGAATTAATTGACGTGCTATAGTATGGTATATTTTGGGATTGGTATTTATGTTGTGTAACGTCTGTGGATGCAGGGAAAACAGGTTGGAGGGATCCAACTGGGTCCCTCAACATTTATTTAAATTATTTAACATTCTCTGTTGTTATTAATTGATGTTCTATGATAAGTTATATTGGAATATTGAATTTAAGGTTTAATTGGATATATTTAAGTATAATGAATTACCAAAAATATATAAATTGGATTTTTGAAAGAAAATAAAGGAAGTAAATTGTAAGTGAGATAATTATAGAAAATTGAATAAATTAAGAATGAATTGAAAAAGGAATGGAAGTGATGTTAAATACTAATAAATAACTTCGAGTATGAAAAGAAAAAGGATTTGAATAAACAGTAATTAATGAACTGTAAAACTATGTGATACTAATTTAAAGGAATAAAGAATTATTTTAAAATTTAAAGTTTAAATTTATTTAAAAGAATAAAGAAGTAATTTAATAACTAAATTGGTGTTCATTTAAAAATATTTTAAATCATAATTAAGGATTTAAATCTGGAGTTAATGGAATTTGGAATAAATGGTGTTAATTGGAAATCAATTTGGAAATTGATTCAAGTGTTTGGAATTGGAAATTTCAAGAAGAATGTGAAGAGAAGTATATTTTTCTGGATAGCCAAGTACGTTTTCAAAGTAAGTTTTAAAAATAAGATGAAGGTTTTAATGTTGTTTAAAAAGTATGTTCTTGGAAATTTATTATTTCTAAATGTTTAAATTATAAAGTAAATATTTTTTTTTCAAATCTATTATCGTAGTAATTATTTAAAAGATAACTTAGTGTTTTGTTTTAAAGAGGAGAACCTAATTTATGTTTTATTAAGTAACTTTATTTTTAAATATTCATATAGTATGTATTTTTAACAAATTATTGCAGTAGTTTTACCTTAAATATTTTAAAGTACATTTCAAAGTATAGAGTTTTAAATTATTTTAAAAATCTAGTTTTGTGCTTGGTGATTTCAGTGGAGATAGAAAATATTTTGGAAGTTTATTCTGAAAAGAAAGATGGTTTCGAAACTGTTTTCAAGGGTTGAAAATGGAAATATATCTTGTGAAGATATTTTTTTGAGGTTAATAAATAATTTGGAAAATTATTTATTTTTGGATGGTTGTTTGTGAATATTAATTGATAGTTAAATCACTGACTATCAATATTGCTCAATGCGCTGATCGTTTCGAAGAGACCGGGATCGTGATTTATTTCTCGAAAGCCACTTCGATCTGGTTTGTACGTTTTCGTGGGAAACGAGTTTGGATTCGGAGATGGAGAAGTGAAGTGCAAGGGCTAGTTGCTACTAATCCTGAGGATATTTCCAAAATGGATGTAGTAGGAATAGTGCCTTCGGTTCCGTTCGAATATGGGACGGACTTGTATGGATGAATGCTTTCAGAACATCGTCTGGTAGACGATGGGAATTCTAAAGGATATGTTCTATAAAGGTAACGCTTAGCCTCAAGCCTCATCAACCGGGAATGACTGAAAATCAGGGGTTATACAGCAAGGCTAGGTGGGTAGCACCCCAGCAGGGTGAGGTCATCCCTGTCTAGATGTCCCTTTTTATTTCGGCTTAGTGGGCGGTTGTTGATCCCAACCACGGGGTGACCTCACTCGGGATTATCCAGTAAGGGGTAGTCCCGGTCTTGTGTTGCAAGGGAGCGGGCGTACTCCTCGGTACTGTGATCTAGGCCACGTATTGTGACAAGTGGTACCCCAATGCCTAGTCATTAGTTGGAAATCCATTCTCCCTACGAGCCTTGTACGAGTTTTGTTTGTATTACCCACTATGTGGCTAGTGGCTGGAATTTAATGAATGTAACAATTTCGACTATTTTATAAGTATTTGTATATAGATCCTATTATAATATCAAAGGATTTCTATACAAAAAATATTTTAGCTATCGTAAGGTAAAAACCCAACATGTTTATTTGGGCGTGGTCTTACCAGATGCTTTTTTTTCAAAGAATTTTTGAAATTTAATAATCAATTGAGTGTGATTTTCTCACGCTGGTATTCCAGACTGACTCGGGTATTGTCTAACTGTATTGCTCGGGTCAAACCGAGTTTGTAGGATACATGATTGATGCCGTGGAGCTAAGAAGATGAGCTGGATGACGATACGTACTTTCATACTTGTTTTATATATATTCCGCTGTGTAGAGTAGCTGTGTATTGAGTTGTATGTTATTGATGTTGAGCTGTGATTGATGTACTATGATGATGTAATATATAAACAGAGATATTTGATTTTTGAGTAAAAATTATTTATTATCTATTATATTTTATTCCGCTGCGATGGTTAGATTCTATTGTTGTTTTCTATTTTCTTTTTCTATCTCTTCTTCTTTAACCTAAATGGTTCGTATTTCTATACATCTTGAGTTGATTGACGTAGAATAGAGTTGACTCAAGGGGTACGGATGTGCGGGTCGTTACATCCAACATCAACTTCAAGCTAAGTCCAATAGATGATACCTGAAACAACTCGGTCTGACCCGAGTGAAAACACACGGGTCGGGTTAGCTAAAATCATCAGTTAAACAGAATAATCAATAAGGCTATTTAGGTGAAAGCTATGGTATCCTTTTTCTTAAACGATGCCATGCCCTAAACAGGGTTTCAACATCATAAGAAAGACAACATCTCTTCTTGGCAAGTAGAAAAGATAACGATGATAAAGTCATACTTAAGTGGCATAACTGACACTTAAGCAAATGGAACATTAGCGAGCAAAGATTTAAAGATAAGACTCAATAAACATCGCTTTCGCCTCATATCATCGGCGTTATAAAAGAATATGGATAATGACTTCAAATGATTCAACCATCTTCTTAGAAGTGGTCATCAATATAACAATACTTCAGAGGTACATATCCTTCATACATATAATAAAACGCATATGGATGTTCCTCATCTCATTGGCACTTCCCGAGGATCATTCCAGGAAATATAAAACCCAATCATAAAAGAAGCATCATACTTATTCGTACCTCATCTCATCGGTATGAATATTGATACATCTCAAATCCACCACTATTACTCATCATAAAAGATTCTTCATAATCATTTATACGTCATCTCATCGGTATAAATATATAAATACATCTCAATTCCGTCTTAACATCAAGTAGTCTATAAAATCATCAATCCATAATGCAAATAACTCAATCAAAGAGTAACATCATAATGATTTCACCATATATGTATACATCTCATCTAGCATTAGGCTATCAATGTAATAATCATCTAAAACGGTGAAGTCCAAAACATCAAAACTTCAACAAATTCGGATTGGCCAGATCCTCGATTGCATGCCGAAGCAATGCTACGTGCACTACATCTTGACTAGTACTACTATTTGGTACCATAAACATCATAATGACTGGAGTCAAATAACATCTTAACATCGTGAACATCATGAATGACTATAGTCTATAACATCATAATGACTTCCAGTCACAATGACCCGAGTTAATAATATCATGATGACTGGAGTAGCAACTACATCGTGATGATTCCAATCGAGTACTCGTGGTCTGTAGTACTAGTAAACATCGTGAATGTGTCTCAACTTCTCGGATAGGAACCCAATAGGTGTTAACGTATGTCCCATACCATACGTTCGCACCTTACAGTTTACTAGCCGATAGTTGGTACCACTCTAGTAAAGCATGATAAACATCAGGAAAATATACTCAGCCTCATATCATTGGCGAGTAAATACAATACTATGCTCGTCTCATCTCATTGATGAGTAGTAGTGGCATCGTGACTTGTCTCATCTCATCGACAAGTAAAAATTATAATAATACATCTCAACATCATAAAATCATCATAAAGAAGCTTACCTAATCTCATCGGCAAGTAAAAATAACATCTAGATGGTTATTTATTACCATAATTTCAATTAGGAATTTCTAGCTCTTAATTCACCTCATTTCATCGACGATTAAGAAACACAGCTTAAAATGGTCCTTCATCGAATATACTCCTAAATTGGAGTTCTCGGACCATATAATCTACCCAAAATTTAATAACATCTTAAATCATCTCAAACAGTTCATCGCAAGGGTTTCGATCGTATAAGTCCGATATTAAGCGATAAAGCAAACCCATGTGTCCTATACCATGTGTTTTACTTTAACGTTTAATTGTCTTCCTCATACGTCTGAAATTCATAAAAATAAGTAATTTTATTTACAAAATAATTTTATTAGAGGAAAACAAGCTTAAAACTGTTTTCGAAATCAATTTAGAAACAATATTTGAAAATTCCCTTTCTATAGAGAATAAATAGAATCTATAGCTTAAAATAATTTGAAAATATTAAATAATTATTTTGAATGCCAGTTTATCATTAAAGTTATCTCAAAATCATGTAGAAAAAAACCGTGCTCGAAAATAAAGAAATCATTCAAAACCATCATCAATGTTCAATTCTAAGTAAGATTCTAAAGCAAAACATGCTGCGAACCAAAGTCCGGGAGCAAGTTTTTATAAGCTACCGTGGTGGTCGAAATGACCTAAAATTTGACAACAACAAATTTCAATATGCATAATCTAAATTGCAAAAAGAATCATACAATTTAGATAAGAAATGAAAAAGTTAAGAGGTCTCAAAGTTGGACCTGGACAGTGATTTCGCTGCAAAAATTCAAAAGTAAAACAAGCTTTAGGTTCCACTTTCAAGCATGAAACAGTGCCCCAGTCGATATCAGATTGAACTGAATATTGATTTTCTTGTAGTAGAAAACTTCATATTTCATAATTAAAAGAATAAATTGATTCCGATAAGAAATATAGAAGATACATTGCCTTGAAGTTGGACTTGGGTGGTGTTTTCACTCTGGAAATCCATACCCAGGTCTTAATCACGGCCAGAGCTCGACTTTGAGGTTTGTGCCAAGCATTCAAATGACCTCTAAATGAGCTATAAATTGACATGCACATATTAGAAAACATCAACTTTTTAGAAAAAAAAGAATTGATGGATTCCGACTAGAAATGAATGAGTTATGGATTCTCTAAAATGAACTCAGACTGTGTTTGCAGCAACCAAAACGCAGCTAACACCCTGAATGAATAACCACTCGTTGGAGCTACTTGGAGCAGCAAATAAGGGGTTGAAACAACCCCAGAATTGAACAAAAATTGACATGTAGACACATTGAGATCTAAACTACAACATGCGAGAAACTAGAGCTCAAACGGATAAGAATTGAGCAAGTTACAACACTTAAAATTGACATCCAAAACAAACTTAACAAACAGAGGCAAGTTACAAAAACAAGAAATTTACAGAGAACGATGAACTTCAAATCTGTACTCAAAACAACTGTTTAGCTAACAATTGTAAGTAATCATCACTTACCTTCAGTTTTGCAGTGAAATGGCGTGCTAATGCAAGTAAGTTGGTGTCTTTAGTTATGAAGAAGGGCATAGAAGGCCATAACAACCCAAAAATTGGACATGCAAACATATAATAAGAAGAAGAAAAAAATCAAATTCTATTTACTGTAAAAGAATTGAGTGATAAGCTAGCTAAGGTTTGGAGGTGATTAACTTTCTTCTTTGATTAGCTAGCAAAAACAAGGGATTTGAAGGCCTTAAATTTTGATTTTGATGAGAAGCCATGAATTCTCAAATAACAGAAAGAAGAAGAAGAAAGGGGTTGAAGAAGAAAAAAAGAACGTACTAGAGAAATATTTCCTCCTCAACCAAGTCAAATAATAGAAAAGATATTGGTTAATTGGGCTTGAGCTCAAAACAAATAAGAATTAATTAGGCCAAATGGAAAGAATAAATTAATTCATACAATTCTATATATATATATATATACACAAATACAAAAATCATTATGAAAATATGTTCGTTTAATAAATATTAATTTTAAATATTATAAATAAATGTTATTTTTATAAAAGTTTAAATTTTAGATCTTTAGAAATTATATGTTTGGAAATTTTAAATTTATAAATTAGATTTGAAAATATAAATTTTAAGATTTTACTTATAATTTTACTATTTTAATATATATATATATATATATATATATATTTAAGAATAAGCTATAATTCAATAAAATTTCATTTGATTAGTATATATTATGTTTATGTACTTCAATTTATAATTTAAAATAGATTTTATGATAATATTTATAAATTAAGGTTGGAATGATAAATAGAAATTAATTTGAAATTTTATTTGTTTAAGAATTATACTTAACTAAAATTGATTTGAAACTTATTGAATATGAGATGTTAGAGATATGATTTTATAACTTGATTTTTGATGAAAAGTGATTTAAATATATATTTTTAAATTTACATAAATTGAAATAGGATATTTAGTTTTATTTAATTTTGTAATTTGAAGTTTTATTTAAATATTATTGGAATAATTAAGTTAATATTTTCAAACTAAATAATAGTAAGTTGGATTTGAGATAAATATAAAATTTAGTTTGTAAGTGTTTGAATATTTAAAGCTTTAAAATCTGTTGAAATAAAAATGGTTTGATTGTAGTTCAAATTTATATTTGAAACCGATATAAAATGGTTTATTTAGATGTTGGATCAAATTGGAAATTGTGAATAATATTTAATTAAATTAAATTTTAGAATTCGAATTGATTTGAAGCAACTTGTGAACTTTGTGGAAACTATTTTTTATTAAGTAAAGTATTTTAATATATATATATATATATATATATATGAATATTTTACTTTATAAATTAATTTAATATATAAACTATTTTAATATCAATCTACTTATGATATACTAATTATTTTAATATAAATTATTTTAAATTATAACTATTTCAATATACTAATAATTTTGTTATATAAACTATTTTAGCTTATAACTATTTTTGTTCTATATACTATTTTTAATATCTAACTATTTAAGAGGAAAGTGCTATGGTTTTCAAAGAGTTATGCTTTCCAAAGTATTATGTTTTCAAAGCATTATGATTTCCAAAGTATTATGTTTTCAATGTGCTATGATTTCCAAGGTATTATGATTTCAATGTTTTATAATTTCGAAAATGTTATAATTTTGGAAACTGTTATGAATTTGGAAATGTATATTATTTAAAGTGAATAATGTTATCGTATTGACATGGTTTCTGAAATGGATACAATATTTTGGATATGAAGTATACCCTATTTGAAATAAAATGACCGCGATGTTATAATAAATTTTGGTTGTTAAAGAGACTGAGATCAGTTATTGTCACACTCTCTGCCAATACTGAAAACCGCTTTAACAACTGTGTACGATGTGGATATTCCAGAATGAAGTAGGATGGTTAGCGACGATTCTATCTGAGGTATATATGTGGACCTGACTCCCATGAATTAGCTTAAGGTGACTAAAATAGGAGCAATTGACGGTCCAAGTAAGGTAGCTCCTTCACTCGGACACACTTCTTCGATACAATTCTATTCCTTGGTGATTGATTGGGTGCACCCTCGAATTTTGGAAGTGTGGATCAAGGTGGGAGGTAGCTGCGGCTATGCGTTACCGCCAGCCCGAAAGTGTAATTGGTATATCTACACTGGCATTGCCTAGTTGTGCCGTGTCACCTACCATATCGAGCCCACTATGAGTTTGTTTTGTACCATACCTATGGAGTGCCCTCTGATAAGCCTCCAGTTTACGGAGGAAGTTGCGGCACTGTATAGACTATGGGACTATATAAAATTGTGTTAAGGGGGATATGGGTAACGCCTTAATGTTATTTCAATAGTTATCTTACTATAGACATATTATAATAGTGTATATTACTGCATAGTAGATAGTTCCACGGATCCTTAGAGGATGCACATCCCATACTTCCTTTAAGTTATTTGTGTTTTAGTTGATATTTCACTTGAGTTGGATTTATTGATATAAGAATGTTAATCCTGGCTCAAGTGTTTTGCTTTATGCTTGGGTCAGACTGAGTGTCACAGCATTTGAGACTCACTTTTGGAGTTCGAGCTTCGCTTAGAGATCCATCTATATCTATTCAGCTTTCAGTTATTCAGTTGACTTCAGTGATATATTTTGATTTTGTTATTTGACTATTATATTGAGGCTTTTATATATTCGAGACTTCTGTTGTATCTTGTTTTAACTTTGTTATATATATAGTAGCTTCATGAACTGCCATTCTTTTGTTTCCGCTGCTTATTGTTATATTACTCTGTGTCTGTGATTCTATGATTATTTTATTTACTCTATATGTTGTGTTTTGCAAATATAAATTTAGAATCCGATATTTTGAGCAATTCAAGTTCGACATACGTGGATGCGAATGGCAAGAAATACCAGGATGTTACAAAAACACTTAGAAAACATTTCCAAAAATCTTTGAGATTTAATTTTCCAAATTCTGGATTTAACAATATTTTGGTTTTAGCTCAATTGTATAATCCATACTTATACAATTAAATTTTGGTTTTTATAACCCATTCCCAAATTTATATTCTTTTTGGATTATAACATTATCAACCAAACACTCCAATTTACTATAATAATTTCTAGAAAATTATTTCTTTTATATCAAAATATAGTTTGGGTAAAATTATTTCATTTACCCGCTTCAAAACAGTACTGTGTTGGTTTATCGTTCAAGTGTTTAGAAATTCCTATCAAATTTGTGGCGTCCCAGTATTTGACTAGAATTTATATGCTACTCGACAGATAAAGCAGCACAATATAAAAAAATTATAATCACTAAAAATATACATGCTCATATCTATTTATACACTTAAACTCATTCTATGGTACTACTGACCCTATCTCTAATGAGTAATTACCATCAAAGCCAAGGTTCTCACTTAACCTTCAGCTCTGATACCACATGTAACAAACAAGATTTTTGATCCTTGAAAATCGACATCAATACATTCACTGTATAGCATGCCGAGCAATCGAGTGCCGAACATACAAGATCGTTGGAGGAAAAGAGGAAAGAGGTAGAAGAAAATAGAACAACAACGTAGAATCTCACAATCTCAGCGGAACAAAATATAATATATAATAACAGATCTTTATACAAAGAAACTGTAACTATTTTATACTTACAATCATCAGAGTACAACAATCATGAATCAATCTGGACAGTTACAATAACTTTTCCTGGTATACATAACTCACACAGCGGAAATAACCAAGTACGTAATATACGTTTGAAATCCTCCAGCTCGGCTCCTGAGCTCAATATCATCCTAACCTGACTCTGTAATACTCGGTTTGACCCGAGCATTATAATAAAATAACACCTGAGTCAGTCTAAAATTTTTGCATGAGAAAACAAATTCAATTTGAATTATTAAGTTATCAAAATCCTTTGAAAAAACAAAGGTATCTTGTAAGACCGTGTCCCACGTAAACACGACGGGTTTTTCCCTTACGATAACCAAAAAGTTTTACAGATAATTCCATGATATTGTAATAGCGTCTAAGTACAAATACTTATACAAATAGCCGAAATTGTAACATTGATTAACTTCCAGCATACTTGGCTCTAGAAACAAAACCGTAAAGGCTCGTATTGGAGAATGGATTCCATACAAATGACTAGGCTACTAGGGTTCCGTCCATCATAGTACACTTCTAGAAAGATGTGCTGAGGACCTTGCCGGGATCCCCTACCACAAAAGACAGGCCTAACTTAACCTGGGTAGTACCATATATGTTATCACGTCGAGTGTACCCACCCTTAAAATCAAGCGCTGTCTTTTTCATGCACAACCATGTCCATAATTTATATATACAGGGTATCTAGAAAAGCGATATCATAACCTAATTGGGTGCGACCCACTTAGCCTTGCTGCATCTCCCCTGTTTTAGTCACTATCAAGGTTTGAGGCTAATGTTTACCTTTCAAGAACAATTCCACTTAGAATGCTCATCATCCTCCAATGACGATGTTCAGGTAGCATTCGTCCATACAAGTTGCCCTAGGTTTGGACAAACTGAATCACCGTCTTCACTATCTTCATGATACTACCATTCATAATGTCCAAACCGGATCGAAGTGGTTTTCGAGAAATTAAAGCTGATCCTATCTCTTTGAAACGATCAACGAATTTGGCCAATATTTGATAGCCAGTTATTTAACTATCAATATAACGTCCATAAGCAGTCACTAGGCCCATATTATAATTTTCCCAAATTTATTTTCAAAATATCTTTATAAGATATATATTCAAATCCCTTCCAATGTTTCAATATTTGAGATAATTCAAATATTTATATCCATATCAGGATATTTCAAACCATCTCTTATTTCAAGACTTAGAAAAATATTTTAAAAGAATATATTTTCCTAAAACCCCTTACTTCTCAACACTTAGGAAAGTTCCATTTCTTTCTCTTTTCTCAAAATCCTTTACAATTTATGTTGTAAATTCATTAACTCGTTTTCAATGAATTCTATAAGTTCCAATGTTTCTTGAATTATTCCTTTTAATATTTTCCAAAGTCAAATACCTTTCTCTATAATTTAAATTTCCCCTTTTCTACTTCTTTTATGAGCTCTATCTCATTTTTCGAAGTTCACTCTTATTTAACTAGTTTGGAAATTTTCTTACATTTTCTTAAATTCCATTTTGATAATTCTGATATAAATCCCATTTACTAAATAAACCCCGTTTCCAAATCTCGAGAAGATTTATCAATAATTTAACTCATTAAAATACTCTAAATATATATACATATATATATAAATATATAAATAAATAAATTAAATAGTAAAAGAATAATAATTTAAGTTTAAAACATGTTCAGGTAATTATTTAGAATATGGAAACTCTTTTTATAAGCATCAATAACTCATTTTTAGATAAACAAATCAATTTTGAAAATTGGTTTTAACAAAATTAGAAGTTATTAAAGCAAGTATTAAGTATTTGAAAAATTCACTTTTCGATGTATTTCAATTCTACATGCTCAAAATTACATAGTTTGATAAATAAAACTTTCATTTCAAAATAACTTAATTTCTTAGTTATAGAAATATATTTTTAAAATCTCAATAACCGATTAATTTATAGATTGCTCTCGATTTCAACCCATCGATTTCATTCTGATTCTCCTAACCATCCTCACTTTCCAAAAACAGAGTTCACTATTTTCCTCAACCCTTTTCCCATATTCTAATATAAATTCACCCTATGAATTTTGTATTCCTAATCTAGCAACTGCTATCGTCTTTCCTTATTTATAACATCGTTTATAATTTTAAAACTCATTTGGGTTTTACTTGTTTACGAATATAGTCTCATTTATATATTCCATTTCTTTTATAAATCCATTTCTTAATAAATTCCTTTTATTTTTCAAAACTATTTTTAATATCAATTTTAACTTCTTTCCATATTCTTCTCCAAAATATCATTTTAAAAATTCAGTTTTAAAAATCCGTTATATAATTTATTTTGAGATCTCTATTTAAAATATTTTACAAGTAGTTAAGTAAAATTCCAAATCAAATTATTATTTTATCCTACTCAACTTCCTTTCTAAAATAATCCAAACTCTGTTATAAATATTTCTTTTATATCCAAATTCTCTGTTCAATTCCTTCAAATTCAAAAATAATATTTATGTATTTAAATACCAAACTAAGGCCAGTGCTACTATAGCATCCAATAGTTCAAACCACCACATATTCTATATCAGATTATTTACACAATTCATATATCACTATATATGAAATTATAATCAACATTTTAGGGATCCAGTTGGATTCCTCCAACCTATTTCCCTGCATCCACAGATGTTAGATAACACAAAAATACCAATCCCGCTTCGAGACGGGATGTCGCTGTAATATAGGGTCATCCGCTATTATGCGGGGCGCTTTGGGTCTCATTCGCTCCAATCGGCGGGTATATGTCCAACTACTAATATATATCTACTATATATATTATAAAATCCAAACTGATAAAAAAAATTAACTTCAACCAGGCGTCCAATAATTTATTTTAACCATTTAAAAATTAACTGGGTAATCCAATGAGTGAGAATTTCTCACCTTGACTTTTATCTACGCACCATTCCAATCTCGACTCTTTTTCATGATTTTTTTGGGCCTCGTATGCAAGATATGAATTTATTAAAATCGATATAATTAAACATAATTAATAAACTTAATTAAAATTTAATAAATCTTACCCTAACCTGCTGCTCACCAACTACACCATAGTCGTGAAAAATCATGACTTTTTCCCAGGATATTCAAATACGCAGACGTAACCTCGTCGCCGCCACTCCATCCTATCGCGCTAAAATCACCTCCGTCATCTCAAAATCCCCCCTCATCGCCATCATCCTTGCCATCTCGCTTGAGCGACACCCAGAACAAGAACCCACGCGCAAACGAACTTAATCGTGAGCTTGATCAAGCTATCGCGAACGCCGTCGATTCCTGCTAAACTGCAATTCAATCACCTAACCCTAGCTTCGAAACCTCACACGACTTCCTCCAAGCACCGCCACTCAGACACCATCGACGACCACCACTTCCCTACCCATGCTCCACGCACATTCGACCAAGCATGAGCTCGAACACAACCCATCTTCTCCTCCCCTTTGCATGTGCATGCCTCTCTCCTCTATCGGCATTGCGATTTTGAATTGATTTCTTTTTTTAGGCGTGGAACGAATTCGATTTTGAAAGGAAGAAAAGGGGGAGATACGTTACTTTTTGAACATAATGGAATGAAAGAAATCTCAATTTAAAGAAAAAAGAAGGGAAGGTCGACTTTGACTAGGATGGCTCAACTGTTCATTGATTTTACATTTATTATTACTATTTTCAAAGTATCTTGAATCACATAGCATGAAATCTCGACCTTCTATTGAGGTGTGTCGCCTGACGTTTCTAATGTTATAACGCTATTCCAAACTCAATGGAATGAGTCTCGAGGTCTAATTCGACTGTATGTGAAAGATAGCCTTTTAAATCAATTATTTGAATTAAATTAAATTAAATTATTTCTAGGCATTTTCAGATCGTACGACCAAATGATAATTCCAAACGCTACGAAATTTGAAATCCTACAATAACACATTATTACGGATCGAATGGAATTAGTTTCGTCGGAATCCGAGACTATTCCCTGGATCGCTATTTTAACGCATCGATTAAATCGACGATTCTCAAAATTTATGAAATCGTTTGAAAATTTTCAATTTTACAATCTTACTAACTAAATTATAATTCCAAATCCAATATTTAAACCATTTAAATATTCCAAATTAAACATCGAAAAATCCAGGTCATTACAATATTGATTTCACGAGCTATAAGATACACCCTCTTGATTTATGGGCTACGAGATTACCTTTCCCTTTTCACAAATAACAATAGACTATGGAAAGTAGTCGTATCTTCAATACAAATTTGATACAATGATCCTATAGACCTCAAATGGAAATATATCTTTGAATTCTTTGAGGAATAGGAAGAAATCAGAGAGAGAATGATATGAATTCAAGTAGAGACTCTTTGATATTATATGGTTTACAAATCATTGAAAAATTGGAGTGGAATGGTATGGATTTGCAAAGAGAATGAAAAAGTATGTAACGGATTTCTTTTGCAAAAGTATGAAAGAGAAGAGTAAGATAAAGAAGAGATAATTGATTGGAAATTCGTTTTCCAAATCCTTTATTAATGGTTGACGAGACATGTCGCTTGATAAAGAGGTCTCGGGAAAATCCCATGATTTAAATTTTGAAAAACTGACTAATGAGAAGTATGTCGATATACTAGAGGACCATATATTGACATATAGGTGATTATTAGAGAGAAATAACAAAACTATTAAGTGTTGCAAATTTCAGAAAGTGCTCAAATTTCACATTTCAAAAGTACATCTTATTTGTGACTTTTTGTGATTCGATTGAGGTCAATGGTTGATGATTTTCAACTATAATTTCCATGGTATCTTTAACAAAGATTTCTAAGACTCAACCAACTACTCATCACTTCAAACACCTTTGTCCTTTTTGCATTCTTCTTCAGTCAGTTTTGTTCTTTCATTGCTCTGATTAACCTTCATATATAATCCATTTTCTTCCACTGATTTTTTATTTATCTCTGTAACTGTCTCAAAAGCGTATCTAAGATTACTACATAACCGGAATATATGTTAATAGTAACATTTATGTGGTTATTGTTATCAAAATCAATATCAGAGGTATTAACAATCTCCCATTTTTTGACAATGACAATTATATAAATATTGGAGATTAAATATAATATTTTTATATTTAACTCCCCTATCTTTATGCACTCCCCCTATCATTTTGTCTATTATATTTATAAATTTTCTCCCCTTTTGTCTTAAACAAAAAGGGAAAAAAAGAGTTGCTTAAACATAACTATAAAATATGTATTGAGCTTGTATATAGAGATAAATATATATAAATAAACCTCATTAGGGGAATCAAAATCAATACAAAACATGAAGTAAGATATTTAAAATAAGAGGAGTTTTTGATTTACCGATGTTGCCAATGCCAATAACATATCTTTTGAATTATATCCACAGTTCATAATCTCACCATCTTTGTATATAATGTCGTTCGATACCTATGGATTTCTAGTCATATGATTTGAACGTCCATCGTTCGGTATCCATTGTTCGGTACCTAATATATATAAAATATGCACTCTGGTACCTTATTTTATTTTGGAGTCCATGGGATTAGGTTTTGGAAAGCCAAACCCATAGTTTGAATGCCTTTTCAAAATATAATCATTAGTTAAATGAACTTTTAATGAAATTATCAAAATATTTTTATTTGTCAATATTATCTAACCTTCTAGGAACCCATAAATTAACGAACCTACTTGGTGTTTTAACTTTAATTTTCTACGTTTTGGTTTGAACTTGGTAGCCTTCACAAATTTAGTACTTTGAGTACTATTTTTCTCTGATTCGGGCTTAGGGGTGTATCAAAGTCCATGTTTATTATTTATGGGTTTAGATCCAGATAATAAATTCCTAGATTATCCTTACTTTGTTAAATTTACCAAAATTGTTTTTTTTTTCATATGCTTATTACAGTTAAGAATAACATTGTCTAGATATGTTATTTTGTTATTCTGATCGATGATCTCTAACTTTAGTGGAAGATTTTCTAATTTCAACGATTCATTTTCGCTTTTTAGTTTTTCAAAATTTTCAAGTGTTAATTCCTTTTTATCATTATGTCAATTAAGTCTTTCGATTTCATCTTCTAGAGATTTTTTTTTCTTCGGTAAACATTTTTTAATCTATCTATCTCTACTAAGCTACTCTTGTACTCTTACCTAAGAGTTTTATATCATTTATACGTATCATTAAGACATTCATAATTTCGTTATTAAAATTCCACACCTGATTATTCTTTGCGATGAATCACATGTTGAAATTTTCTATTTCTGAATCACTATTACTTGATGATGTATCTGAATCATCCAATATTGCATTGAAAGCATGTTTCCTCTTCTTATTGAAAGTGTTTGAAGAGTACTTTGATTTCTTTAAGTTGGGACAGTCTCTTTTCAAATGATTGGGTTATCACATTCGAAACACTTAAAAACATTTTCATTTTTGGAATTGTCGTTGTTAGTTTTTTGAATTTGTTCATTTTCCAATATTTCAACAATTTCTTAAAATTCTTGGTCATAAACTTGATATCATCATCAGCAGCATCATCTGGTTCATCGTTTTCATTTGTAGCATTGATTGCTAGTGATTTTTTCTCGTTTGCCTGATTCTCTTTTCTAACTTGCAACTTTACTTCATAGGATATTAGATTGCCAATTAAATCTTCTATTTTCAAAGTATTAATATCATTGGCTTCTTCGATTGCCAGAGTCTTCTGATCCCATTTACTAAAAAGTGAATTCAAAATGTGGTCCTCTTCAGTAATTTTCTTTCCTTATGATATTAATGCATGTACTATATCCTGAAATCTAGAATACATATCAGAAATAAGCAAATTTGGTTTAATTTAAAAAATTGGAAACTGGTTGGTTAGCATAGATAGCTTAGTTTATCTTACTTTACTAGTGCCCTTATGTGTGACTTGCAATTTTCTTCAAATTTCATATGCAGACTTACAAATAGGCACTCAATTTAATTCATTTTATCTAAGGAGAAAAATAAAATATTCATCGCCTTTGAGTTATTAAGTTCTTATGTCTTTTGGTCTAGTGTCGATTGTGAATATCAATTAGGGCTCGGTGTACTCTATTTGGGTAATATTCCAAATATCTAAACCAATAGACTGTAAATAAAATTTCATCCTACAAACCTAATATGCATAATTACTACCATCAAACAGAAGGGACCTAGTGGTAGATTTCCCTTCTACAAAAATGTTAAAAAAGTGTTAAGTGTCATTGGCCATTTATACTAAAAACCAAGTTATGAATTTTTGAAAACCATTGCTCTAATACCAAATGTTGAAAAATGGGATGTCTATAATACAATAAGAAATGGATCTTAAGGCCATTTGAATACAGGAGGGGTCGAAGTGTATATTTCAATTATTTAGAACTTACTTATGACTTTAACACTATATCCAATCAAATTGGAAATAGAAAACCAATAATCATAGAATAAGTAAATAATAAAGTAAAATGCAGTAGTGCAAATAACACCCGGATTTTAATATTGGTTTAGATTGATCAGTCCTGTATCCGGTCATGCACTACACCACATAAAATTTCACTATAATCACTTGATTTCCATGGGTGGTAAGTACACCTTTACAATCTTGATTTCACGGGCTATAAGATACACCCTCTTGATTTATGGGCTACAGGATCACCTTCCCCTTTTCAAAAATAACAACAGACTATGGCAAGTAGTCATATCTTCAATACCGATTCTTGCAAATTTGGTACAATGATCCTATAGACCTCCAATGGCTTTATATCTTTGAATTTTATGAGAAAAAGGATGAAATCAAAGAGAAAATGATATGAATTCGAGTAGACACTCTCTGATATTGTATGGTTTGAAAATCATTAAAGGATTGAAGTGAAATAATATGGATTTGCAAAGAGAGTGAGAAAGCATGCAATGGGTTTATTTTGCAAAAGTTTGGAAGAGAAAGTAGAGATAATTGATTGGAAATTCATTTTCTAGAGCTATTATAGTGGTTGAAGAGACATGTCTTTTGGTGAAGAGGTGGAGGGAAAATCCCTTGATTTAAATTTAAAAAAACGGACCAATGGGAAGTATGTTGACATACTAGAAGACCATATGTCGACATAGAGGTGATTCTTAAAGAGAAGTGCAATACCAATAAGTGTTGCAAATTTCAGAAAGTGTTGCAAATTTCAAAAGTATCTTATATTTGTGAATTTATATGATTTGGTTGAGGTCAATGGTTGATGATCCTCAAGAATAAATACCATGGGAACTTTAATAAGGAATTCTACGACTCAACCAACTACTTATAACTTCAAACATCTCTGTCCTTTTAGCATTGTTCTTTAATCAATTTTGTTCTTCCACTGCTCTGATTAGCCTTCATATATAATCCATTTTCTTCTACGAGTCCTTAGTTATCTCTGTAAATGTCTCATAATATATCTAAAACAACTGCACAACTCAAAGATATGTTAACAGTAATATTTGTATGGTTGTTGTTATCAAAATCAATATCTAACATATTAATAATTCACTCCTCAAGTTCCTATGCACTCTCGTCCAAACCTTTTCTTGTCGTACTTGGACCAACTTTATTTCCTCATTTTTATGTCGTATCACATCATGTCCTCGGATGTGGATACACCTATGAAGTATTCTGTAATCCATCTCTACATTTACCTTATATTTGATTAGTCTCTACCATAACCGCTAAATCGTCCTTGCACGTTCGCTGATGGGATAATCATAAAACGTGTGAATACCCGCTAACTTTTCAAGAATCCCACTCAAACATGCTAAGTTCCCTACTCTCTATAGAACGGGAAAGGCCCAACAACTTATGATGACAGCTTTCCACATAACATATCTCAATAGAAAGTACTTCACCTACCTAGCTACCAACTGCAAACTTTCTATCCATGCCTATCCTATGCAGCCTACATTACATAGCATGTCAACGAGGTGTCTTTAATCGTATAATGTCCAAGTATGGCCTTAATTTTAAATAGATAATACTATTAGAATATCTCCATTGTCAAATACCTTTTGTAACATACTTCACCACTTGCATCTTCATCCTCGGTAATAGAAAATCGTCTTCGTATCCTTTGACATACCTCACTATATTCCTTATTTAAGCTTATGGATATGAAAATACAATAATAGATGTTGCCTTTACTTTAGGTGCACTAACATTTTGGATTTTGGGTAAATCTTATGCTTAATCACTATTTAATTTATAGATATTACAAGTGGACGATCCCTTATTTTCGGTAAACATAATATAACTATAGCGAACCCAAATTCGAGTATATTTAATTTAAAATAATTCAAATGTCATCTTTCTAGTTACAAAATTACCTAGAATTCTTTTTCAAAGATTTTAAGTATAATATACATCTTCTTTCTTTAAAGTCAAATAACCTAAACAAAATTCAAGTTTAATATTTCAAATACTCTTTATCATTCAAATAAAACTATATTTGTTTCTAAATGCATAAAATTTTCATATAAAAATTCTAAGTTAAAAATCCCTAAAATTCCTTTTCAAAGAATTTTAATACTTAACTTCTTATTTTCTTCAAATTTGAATATAAGTTTACTAACTAACTTGGAAAAAATTAAAGCTTCATGCTTTTTAAAATATCATTTAAAAGTTCTCAAATTTTTTATAAAGTCTAATCATAGATTTCGATACAAGATTATGAAGTACCCTTTTCATATTTAAAGACTCAAAACCATTTCAAACAATTTTGAAACAATAACTGATCGAGTTAGTGATTAAATAAAACACATATCCATACGACTTCATTAGCAAGCAACCCAATCAATATTACTCGTAATATTAAATTCTCTCATTAGATTAGACATTTAACATTTCAAAATAGAATATATTCTCCACAACGATAATATTATTCAAAATCCCTTTGTATTCAATGTATTGCTTTTAATATTCCAAACATTGATAATTTTAATAAAATTTAAAAACAATAATATTATTATCACTTTACATCAAAACAATAATATTTATTTAACTCCCTTTTTTTCAACCATTTTATTACTACATAATTCAAAAATATCAAAATTCTACATCAAATCCTAAAAATTCCTTTTAGTATTATCACATCAAGAATAGTAATAATTTATTCTAGAAATATTCATGTAAAATATCTCTTTACTATCATTATTATTCTCAAAATACCACTTATTTTTATTACTTAAATAAATAATAATATTAATAAATTTTTATAAACTCCGTAAACAGTTATATAATTATTTGCTAAAAATTTAGATAATCTTCCAAATATCATATTACTATTCATTTAAATTCCACTTTGCTTTAGAAATAGTGAAAATAAGAGACACATCCCTAAAATCAAACTTAATACACAAAACATCCTCGTAAAAAAAGATATAAATTACATTTCGATTTTCAAATACTATAATTTTCTTCTCTACAATACCCCTCTCTTCCATTGCAGCAATATTGATTCTTCATATATGGATGTTATTCTCACATCCATAATTAAAATTTGCACCCTACTAATTATCAATCTTTAAAACATAATAACTTTTTGTAGAAAGGACGGATTAACAAACTATTTACACCATTAAATTACAAATTTTATTATCTATCTAACAATTGGCTTTATGCTTATGTAAAAACAATGCTAGGACAAGCTATTCGCGGATCCAAAAATATTTGCAATAATATGGTATGATTGAAGACAATTCAGCAATTATATGTAATAATTGAAGAAATGTTTACAATTATACCATATAATTGCATAAATGTCTGCAATTAAATGCAATATTTGCAGACAATTTAGCAACTATGTGGAATAATTGCAGAAATATCTGCAATTATATGCAATAGTTGCAGAAATATCTGTAATTATATGCAATAGCTGTAGATAATTTAGCAGCTATATGCAATAATTGCATAATTGTCTACAACTGTATGCAATAGTTGCAAAAATGTCTGCAATTATATGTAATATTTGTAGACAATTCAGCAACTATATACAATAGGTGGAGGTGTGCAATTCTATGCAATTGCTACAGACAATTCAGCAACTATATGCAATAATTGCATAATTGTCTGCAATTATATGCAATAGTTGCAGAAATGTCTGCAATTATATGCAATAGTTGCAGACAAGTCTGCAATTATATGGTATGGTCGCACATTGGAAGAAAAATCGATGATGTTCAAAATTATAGAATCCTCTACAAATATATGGAATAATTGCACCCTTACTGCAAATATGATTTTTTTTGTATCAATAATGGATCTCATTTTAAAGATCATAAATTTTTTGATTTTTTGGTGAAAATGGTATTTTGATCCGATGTTTCTACAGAAAGTTATACGCGTTTGAAATGTTAAAAACGTAAAGGGTATTTAGGTCTTTTTGGATGCGTGAATTTGAAAACGGGGACCGAATTTTTTTTAAAATAACGGTGGAATATTTTGTTATTTGCTAATTTTATCAGAGATGTATGCCAAATACACCCTTATAAATAATAGTAAATACAAAATATATTTTTCATTAGCGTTTCAAAAAAATTTCGAAATTCATAAATAATATCCTCATAATTTTTTAGTACAAATCTCTATGTCCAATATCCATAACATTTATTTCTACCTAGTCCAAAGCATATTACATATTAATTATTCTAGCTAGTCCACCACAATCAATTCAAACTTTATAGATGTATCAATTCTTTTCTAGTTCCATTCAAATTTCATTTGCAAATATCAAAATCTTTTTAATTCGTTTTTTTCGAAATCGTTGATCTCAATCTTATTCTTTACAGAAACAAGATTTTAAAACAATAAATTTCACTGTTAGCTTATCTAATCTTTAATTTCGATCATCACATACTTTTTTCCAAAATAGGCTAATTAAATTCTACTTAAATGAATTTTCAATTTTTTTTTACTTTATATGTTTCATATAAAATCATATAAAATCATAAACCACTTTTAATTCAATTTAATCATTTAATATAATATTCATAAGCCCTTTAGTTAACAATATTATAATTCCAATATTCAAAGCTACTTTTCATTTTAGTTTTTTTTCAACAATATCATAAGCTAGAAACATATTACTTTCAAAACTCAATTCTTTACAGTTTCACCAAATTTAATATTATTTACTCAAAATCCATTTTGAAATAATTCTGTTATTATTCAAAAATGCTCATTCTTCATTTTTAAAACACTATTTCACATATATTTCTTTTGACATCATGTTATATAATTTATAACCAATTTATCATATATAAGTATATGTTGATGCCAAATTTGGATCAACGTCTAAAGACCTATAAAATAATAGTGATCTAGCAAAAACTATACGAAAAGTAAAGAGAACACCAGAATTTTATAATGGTTTGGCAACCTTTAGTCCAGTCCACTTAAGATTTTATTGATTATATGATTGAGATCACTAGTACAAGGTATTGACAAGTTCTTATAGCCTAGAATGGCCAATATTTTCTGCCTAAGTGACTTTAATGGAGGATAGATAGAGGATGAAGAAGATGAAGTGCCAAAAAGTCCTTTTCGAGTAGTTACGTGGTTTGTATCTATAGGAAAACCGCCTAGCAAAACCAGAGGCTTATAAAATCTCTAGTCCAGGTCCAAGGCCAAGCATATAAAAGCTAGTACCAGGCCCTAAGCACCAATAAAAAGCACTCGGCACCGACTACTTCATATAGGAGAAATCTTCCCTTCTTCTTCTATTTTACATCCTATCTTAGATTTGTTGTGTTCCAAACACTTTCTCTTCGAGGTTGAGTCATTTCTGATAGGTTCTTGTTCTTGTCCTCTTTATTTGCTTTCTTCCAAAAAATCCTTAGGGTTGTTTATCTATTCCTCGAGAAATGGACTTCATGATGATCACCCTTGCCAAAGATCCCCGTACAAGAACCTTGGAGGTCCCACGTGCAATATATAGCACTTGATACCGAATGTTCCCTATTTCTTCACATCTTCTATAGTTTCTTGAGTGTTTTCATATTGCTCTTCTAAGCATGTTCCTAAGTCCGTTAATCGTTCCATCTTTATCTTTATGTTCTAATTCTAGTGAGAATCTGCATGGTTACAAAATCAGATAACACTTGCCCCTCTAAAGTATGCTTTCATTGAAAACAAAGCATGCACTGAAGCAAAAAAGCGTTAACTACTATCTCCACACTCTGGTTGGTCATCCAATAGGTTTTTCAAAGCATTGTCTCCATACCGTAGTTATCCTCTTAATTGCTTTACATGGCTGAATTCCATTTTCCATGCTAACGATGAGATCTGCAGTCTGGAGATCGTTCCATGCCTTAGCTAGGTATACTCTATCCTTCCATATGATTTCCCTTCAATTTTAGTTAAAGTATTCAACTCGATATCGAGTGGTTCCTCTAGGTACCGAGTGCTCTTTCCCCAAGTACTATAAGTGCTCAGCATTTAGAAAATTTTATCACTTCGCTTGCTCGTGCACGATCTCTCTAAGCACTCAACTTGATGTCGACTTCTTGCAAACCCATTCTTACTGCTGCCGACCATTTGTCGATAATCACCTAAGGCCATCGACGATCACTCGATGCCATCGCCATTAGGTCATCGTCTCAAACATCATCGTTTACTCCAAAGCACTCGCCACCGACTTCCTTTGTCCTCCAACCCAAATCTAGATCTTGATCTAATCCAAGGTTGGTGGTACTCTTATGTCATGACGATTAATATTGGAGATGGTTATTTGGAGGGTGTTGATCGAGGTCAATCGAAGTTTGGTTTGGGTTTGACTCGAGTTCAACCAGGATGGCTCCGAGTTCAACCTAGGACGTGCTCAAGTCATTCCAAAATGATGCTCGGTGTGTTGACTTTGACCAACTCTTATCAAAGCTTAGTCGATCGCGTATCGTCGTTCAATTCTAGTAAGTCGATTCATTTCCAAGAACTGTCATATTGGACGAACTTCCATACTCGAACGATTACATCGCTAAGTGATTTTCAATAACAATACATTTGTTGTTCCTATAGAAGAAAGACTTCTGCATCGCTCCAAATATTAGTTCCATTACCGGTTATCTGATGATGATGAGTAAGATCTGATGCATGGTTCCATCATGCGGCGTGGCTCATTTTTCTAGCTCAAGTAAGATATCTACACATGATGGTTCGTTCCTCCTATACAGGACACAGAACTCACACTACACAGATTAATATTTTGAATTTCCCCGGTCAACGTTCAGAATCTGATTAGTCAACACACATTGACATTCGTTGGATTCTAAAAGTTGCCAACACGGGTTTAATATTTGAAATAAAAACATACCTAACTATGTAGAATGCCAAGTTTTCCTATTCAGATTGACTCATTAATTGCCTTGCTTCCATACCGATGCCGGGACACTACTCCTACCAAAGTTGGGTCCTCCATAGCTTAGGCTTTAACTACCATTCACGTCAGGCCTGGGTGTTTAATCGCATCGATTTATAAGGCATGGTTGTCCTAATGGAGCCAATGCAAAATCCATCTCTACCTAAAAGCATAGGAGGCGACGCAGTAAAAGAAGGAAAGCTATGTAGGATGTTCCTAAAACTTATGGGTTGGATTGGCCTTTTGTTATATATTTTGTACTTTATGTATACGGGCTGAAGTGGGAGTGATCAACGTGATATTTTGTACATAAAAGCTTAACTAATGAAAGATTACTTTTTGTCCTATAATCTCTGTTCCTCTTACTTTTTTGCATTCTTATATACCGTACCTACTTATTTGTATATTATAACTGGCTGTATATATAAGATAACCGCTTGTATTATAATTTTCCTGCATTATACATTCATATTTTCATGCAATGCTTTTATTAACTACAACTCTGTGCTTATAAACAAGATTCATGCGATTGCTTTGGAAGTATTCCATTTTTTAGCCCTATTTATAGTTGCCAAAACCATCCATTTGGCAAAGCAGAACTATGATTGAACCAACTTTGTGGTTATTCCTATTTATGATAGTTCGAGTTTCCTTCGACCAATCACTAACCATGAATTCCAAGTTCAGTGCTGTTTCATATTACCAGGAAGCGGCAGTTGGAACGTTGATTTTCTTTTCACAGAACTTTGTCATTTGCTTAGTCCTACTCGCAAAACTTTCTATTTCAAATGCCAGAGTGAGAGAGAAACATTATATGGAAAATCATGCCCAAGGAACTTTCCATTTCAAAAAGAATTGGAGCGATTTCCACTTAAGAAAATAACTTAGGACCAAGTCAAATGACTCAGTATCGAGTTATTTATTTAACTCGATTGCCTCCTAGTTTTCTTATGTGAGCTTGGATAGATGACAGAACTCTACTGCAAGAAGGCTTTTGACCCAGTACGCATGTTTCCCTATAAATACAAACCATAGCGCAATCGAAAGAGGATCTTCTCCCTGCTCTTTCTTCTTTACTCTGTTACTCCATTGCTCTTCACCATCTTCTCAGTTCACGATATTCACTAAGGCAGCTACTGCTGGCAGTTTTAGGCCTTAGAAGTTTTTAATTTTTTAAACTAGTGACTCTGACTCTCTGTAACCACATGCAAACTGTCTCAGATCCATAATCAACAAAACTATAATTGGATGTAGCCAAGATTTTTCCAAACGACTATAAAAAATTTGTGTCACCTTGTTCTATTTTCTTTTATTTTCAATCCTATCTGCTAGATCTAGGTCACACTTGTTCCCTACAACTTAATATTTGGTGTTGATCCATTATTTGTGTCAACATTTAGGTGCTTTCGGTGAGTAAGCAAACCCAGGCTGAGATCTAGCTCTCTACTTTGGATTGGATAGATTTAGAACTTAGATTCGAAAAACTTCTTGAACAACTTGAAAAGTTATTAACAAAAAGTCATAGCAGCAAGAAGATCAAACATATCCTTGGAGTTGTGGCAAGTGGTGATCAAGTTGAAGTAAACAATCAATAAGCAATTTCGGGATCCTCTGCTCAGCATGAAGTAGTAACCAGAGGAGTGTTTGATAAGATGATCCATTAACTCAACCAGAAAATAGTGGATGGCCAAAAAGCTCTTATGGACAAGATGGACGCTTCACTTAATATTGAACTCGAACTGGCAGAAGAGTTAGAAGGGAAACTTCTCTTGCAATAGAATAAGAGAACTCTTTGGTTTTTGGCCTAAACATGAGAGATGGAAAGAAAAAGTAGAAGAAAGTAACGGGGGGAATTGCAGGAGTTGATGCGGAAGGAAGTAGGAGCACTACCCCTGTCAGAAGACAACTCAATACCAAGCCAAAACAACTCAGTACCGACCCAAATATCCTACTCGATGATGCTCAGGGGGAGATACAATGTTGGTTTCTGACTCTAATAATGACAAGCAGTTGGATGATGGCGAAGATGGATTGAATACTAGTGTTAAAAGACAAAACACTGGAACTGGAGTTCAAACTTCTATGGCAAGACCAACCAGACGCCAACCGAACTCTACATGACCGTTCCTCCTAAAGAATGGAGAATCTGGACTTCAGCCAGCAAGCCGAGATCGTTTGCAAAGCCAAACACTTGGTTTAGGCTCTAATAGTCGACCTATAGATTATCGCGCTAGCGAGGAGTACATTGCCGATATGGTCAAACGGTTGGTGGGGGCGAACAAAGGTAGGAAAATGAAGACTGGGGTTACACACTAAGAAGAACTCCATATACTGGAAATGTTATAAGAGAAGAATATCCCCGGAAGTCACCATGCCAACAATTCCATCCTACAATGGAAATACCGATCCCAAACAACACTTACTCAAACACGAATGACATATGGATGAAGCTAGTGCTACAGATGTTGTGCAGATGTTTCTCTATTTTCATGGAAGGAGTCGCTTTGATGTGGTGTACCAGGCTTACACCTAAATCCATGTCGACGTTTGATGAGTTGAAAAAGAAGTTTCTAGAGTAGTTGAGGCTCCATATGGCACAAATGAAGGACATTATATTGTTGTATGGTTTTTCACAAGGTCCCATGGAGTCATTGAAAGAATTCTTGAACCGATTTAGCATTATCGTAAGGGAAGTTAGCAATCCGAAGGAAGATCTTATATTCATGGCACTTGTCTAGGGAATTCACCTCACAGTCCACTACCATGGAGGAATTCCATTGGAAGGCAAATCAATTTCTGAGGTTGGAAGAAGCAAATATGGTTGAAGGAAAACCTGTTAATAAGCAATTGAAAGAGGTAATTCTAAGTAACATCGCGGTCAAATAGGATGGAAATGGTTTTGGAAATACTATGGGGAATGCAAGGAAAGAGGCAAATCACGAAAAGAGGAATCAAAATGCTAGTAGGCATGACTGGGACAGGAAGTTCCAAGGAAGCTAAGACTCGAGGACTATATCTGCATGTCTTCAACGATAGTTTGGAAAACATCTACCTTGCTTCATAGGAACAGAGCGGTATAACAAACCATCCAAAAGGGAAGCGATCGAGTAACAGGACATGCTAGGGTGTATTATCACTTCCATAAAATGCATGGGCATAACACAATATATGAAGGATTTAATTGAAGAATTGATAAGAAAACAACTGGCTACAATAGTATGTGAAGAAACCACAAAATGTCAAACAACCTGTCGGGCCTCAGGGGCAAAGTGCTCAAGGAAATCGGCTTGGGTCCAACGGAAAGGACCCAAGCAAATAGATGGAAGATTAGTTATAAACACCATTACTAGAGGACCTTACCTAACGTAGAATAGTTGGGGTGAGATGGAATGATATGCTTGTTCTTTGAAGCATGTACCACAGGAGAGTTGTAACACCTTTGAAGGCATAGCTCAAACCAAGCAACAAAGGATGATTAAGGATGGCATTATGCTTAAAAATTGGGACACTGAAGGTGTAGAAGCAACGACTCTCGACCCATTGGTGATAACGGTCGGGATCGGGCTAACAGTCTCGCATCAAGTATTGGTTAACGGAAGCTCGATCAATATCCTATTTTGAAAAAGTTTGACCAAATGAATATTAGCATGAAGGATGTCACTGCTTGCAAAAAAAAAATCAGAGATTTACAGGTGAACCTAAACAACGGATTGAAATGATCGACCTACCAGTAGAACTCGAAGAAGGACAATGGAGGGTGGTTCTTATCCAGACCTTTATGATTGTTGATGAGTATTCTGCTTATAATGCTTTCTTGGACTAATTGGCCCATACAACTTTAGAATCGCTTTGGCTCCATGGTGTCTCACTATGAAATTCCCAATGGAGGACGGGGGTAAGAGTAGTAAGAGGAGACCAAAGCACTACGAGAGAATGATATGTTGCTGAATTAGATGAAGCTAAACGCCATGAAAAGAGAAAGAATGTGGGAAGGACTCTCCACATTCAGGAACCATAAGCATAGCAATTACAGAACCGCCCCTGGCTTAGGGACCATAGTCGCTTCGATAAGGCTATGAACCCTAAAAATTGTTCAGGAGAAATGTAGGCAGCACTAGCGGAGATTACGGTGGCTATCCTATTGACATGGACGACCCAACTCGAGTCTTGAAAGTTGGCTCGTAGTTTGGAATCATGATGCGAATGGAACTAATAAAATTTCTTCATGTCAATCTAGATGTGTTCACATGGATACATTCTGATATCTGCATGATATCGCCAGAGATAGATCATCGTGAACTTAATAACGATCCCAAGTTCACTCTAGTAAGGCAGGAGAGACAGGGCCTGGGTCCGGAGCAATCTGCTATATTAAAGGAAGAAGTGGATAAGCTATTGACCAATGGCTTCATCCGTGATGCAACATATCTCGAGTAGGAGTCAAACCTTGTGTTGGTCTGTAAATCGAACCAGAAATGGTGAACTTGTGTTAACTACTCGAACTTGAACAAAGCCCGGCGAAAGGATAGCTTTCCATTGTTGAGGATTGACCAGCTTGTTGATGGAACCGCGGGGCATGAACTGCTCTAATTCATGGATACCTACTTTGGGTACAATCAAATTATGATGCACAAAACTAGTTCAAGAGAACACAATTTTCATCACAGACTTGGGACTTTATTGCTATCGCGTAATACTGTTCAATTCGAAGAATGCCAGAGCTACTTACTAAAGACCGGTGAATACAATATTTAAGGAACAGTTCAGACGAACGATGGAAGTTTACGTAAATGACATGCTGGTGAAGTCACGAGTGTCTGGAAATAATCTAGATGATCTCTCGGAGATGATTGAAATCTTTCGAAAGTACGAAATGAAGTAAAATCCACTGAAGTGTTTTTTCGGTGGTTCTTTTGGAAATTTCTTTACTTTATTGTGAATGCAAGGGGCATTAAACCTATCCAAAGCAGAATGATGCCTTACAAAATGTTAAAGCCTTAAAAATGAAAAAAAAATTACAAAGCCAGAATGGAAAGATTGCTGCATTGAGCTGGTTCATCTCCAGAGTGATGGATAAGTGTATACCGTTCTTTGATGCATTAAAGAAGGGTATGAAAAACTTTGAATGGAATCAGGACTGCCAGGCTGCTCTCGAAGAATTACCGTAACATATGGAAACACCATTGGTTCTATCTAAACTGGTGGATAGTAAGGACTTATTCAATTACTGTGTGATGTTTGCCCACGCATTAAGCATTGCACTTGTGCCTAAAGAAGCTATGGTTCAACAACCCATCTACTACATTAGCAAGTGATTCATCGGAGCTGAATGGGACTTCCCAAAGCTGGAAAAACTAGCATACAACTTGTTCATAGCATCTAGGAAACTATGATCATACTTCCAGGCTCGTTCGATCAAGTTGCTGACAGTACAACCCTTGAAACAGACACTACACTAAGTCGAGACATCGAGATGACATCATTAGTGGAATATTAAGTTAAGCCAGTATAATATGACATATCATCCTCAAAGAGCAATTAACGGACAAGCGCTGGCTAATTTCATCGTCGAGTTCACTATTCAGGACGATGAGGAGGAACACATAACAGTCACAGTGTCCCATTGGAAATTAGCAGTTGATGGTGCGTCAGATGAATTCTATACATGAGTGAGAGTCATGCTTGAAACTCTCGAAGGACGATCAATCGGTTATGCATTGAAGCTGGAATTTCTTGCAACCAACAATGAGGTGGAATACGAGGCATTAATAACAAGACTGAAGACTGTGAAGGACCTGGGAATGAAAACTTTACATGTCTACAGCGACTTCTAACTAGTCGCCTACTAGGTTTGAAGGGAATATAACACTAAGTGTGTGAAACTTTCCCTTTGCTTGTTGAGATATTGAGTGTTGCTTAATGACATCAAAATGCTATGTGATATTTGACATTCCTAGAGAGGAGAATATGAAAGCCAATTCCTTGGCTAAGCTAGCCAGTTTCGGAGAAGCGCAGCAGATGGGATTGGTTCTAGTAGAAGTATTAACTACTCCAAGCATAAGGCAAATAGGTGTTGATTGGTTTCTGGAGATTATAGAAGTGAAAGAATCATGGATGACGAGATAAAGGACAATTTTGTCAAGGGAGTACACTCTAATGAAAGGAATGAATGAAAGAAGCTTCTTTCAAAGGCACCATGATTCATAATACAAGACGGTGTGCTATACAGGAGAGGATTTTCCACTCCCCTGCTCAGGTGTGTAACCAAAATGAAGCTAGGAAGATACTCATGGTAATTCATGAAGGCAGATGTCGTGACCACACTGGGGGTAGACATTGGCGAAGAAGACACTCGGCTATGGATATTTCTTACGAACGATAAACAGAGATGCATTAGACATGCCAGATAGTGCGATCAATGGCACAGGTTCACAAGATTCCAAGAGTCCCATCTTCAAACCTATGCAGATGATTGGTCCTACGCCATTCATGATCTGGGGAGTCAAAATAATCGGTGCACTACTAATCGCAAAGAGTAGAGCTAAATACGCTGTCTTTGAAGTTGATTACTTTAAAAAATGAATTGAAGCGAAACCGCTTGCCATATTAACTATTAAGAAAGTAATTAATGTTTTAATGAATAATATTATTTATAGGTTCGGAGTACCGTAGAAAATTAGCATGGCCAACAGGACTCAGTTTGAGAGCACTGAGTTTAAGGACTTTTACAAGCTTTACAGATTCGAGAATATCTTTTCCATGGTAGCGCACCCACAAGCAAACGGGCAAGTGGATGTAGTAACCAAAACCATAAAATCCACCATAAAGAAATGACTGGCTAGAGCTAAATTAAATTGGGTTGATGAGCTTACACTCGCACTATGGGCTTAACGGACAACACACAAATTAGTGATAGGGCACTCACCATTCGAATTGGAATATGGTTCAGAAATTATGATCCCAGTGGAACTAGATGTCCCTTCCCATCGCAGGAGAAACTTAAATTAGAGAGAGAATGAACAGCTACTTCCTTAGTCCCTCGGCCAAATCAATGAGAAGTGGGAAGAAGCTAAACTGAGGGTTGCTGCTTACAAGAAAAGAGTGGAATGCCACTTCAGCACCAAGGTTTGCAACTGTACTTTTGAAGTGGGAGACCTCATCTTGAAATTAATCTTCTTAGGTACAGGAGCGTTCGACTAAAACTGGGAAGGAACTTACGGGATTGTCCAGAAGCTTCGAGAAGGAATATTGAAGCCAACTATAGTAGATGTAGTTCCCATTCCGCATGTTTGGAACAGTGACTCGCTATAGCACCACCATATTTGGTTTTCCTTATTTTCACAAATAAGCCATCCAAGGACATTGAGAGCATTGAAGATAGGAAAGACTTGACCTATCTTCTATTTATCAACAAATTTAGCTTCTTAAACTAATAGAATTTTTTCTCTAAGTAAAATTGCTAAGTTGATGGAGAGAATCGAATCAAATCGCTGGATCAACGGGGAAAATTGAACCCAACCTTCTGAGGATTGGTATTACCCGAATGATGTCGGGAAGTTCTAAACCGTCGAGTTTATAGGGAAAATTGACTCAAACCGCCGGGTTGATGGGGAAAATCGATCTCAACCTTCCGTGAATCGACGTTGCTCCGACAATGTCAGAAAGGTCTAAACCGCCGAATTGACAGGAAAAATCGACTCTAATCACCAAATCGACGGTCGATCCCAGCCTTTTGAAAAATGATGTTGCTTCAACAATGTTTGGAAGGCCTAAAATAGCCCAAGTCGACGGTCAAATCGACTTCTACATTATAAGAATAAGTGTTGCCTCAGCAATGTCAAGAGGTGTCGAAATGCCAAGTTAACAAGGAAATTAACTCAAACCTCTCTGAATTTGGCACCGCCCAGAGATAGGCAATAACAAAGGAATTAGGCAAAGCCTGGAGATAGGCAACATCAAGGAAAAATCCATGGAATTGAGCCGTTTGTGAACAAGTGTTCAAAGGTAGTGTGACGACCCTGACTCGATCTACGAAAATCGACACCGAAATCGACACTCATATTCAAATGCCGCAGATCCAAACGTCGAATCTGGTTCGTCGGAGCTTATAACACATCAAGTATAACAACACAGTGGAAGAAAAAGAAATGAATATCAATATATACAACATTGATACAATATCCAGATATACAACAATGATCAATATCAGAGATAAAAGAAATGCTACAACAGAAAACCCAATGAACTAGCAGCAGAAAACAACTAGAACTTGAAACTCCAGAAGAAACACTAATATGAGCAATCCCCATAGATAGCTCAAGTCACCATCAAATTGCACCCAAATGAGCAAGTCCATTCCGTAAATCTGAAGACTCCATAGAATTCCAAAGAGAAAGCTAAAAATTACCAAATTGATATCTATATCTACTATCTGAAAAACCCAACTCTAGACTGTCCGTGTGGAAAATTGTGGGCACCCAAAGTTTAGGAAGGGAACAATAAACTCCAAGTCAGTCATGAGACTGGTATGAGCAAACAAAAACATTTTATCTTTTAAGAAACAACAAAAGAATTTAAATTGAAATCCACAATGCTTTTTGGAAAATGAAACTACCATAAGGCCTCCCGGCACACACACCATGCAATCGCACACTTGGGGGAGATTTCTCTTTATGATAGTCAAACATGCTTAATGCGCAAAAACCATTTTGATATTATTATTAGTGCATAGTGGAAAACATTTCGAAAGTATAATATTAATCTTAGCCATCATACGTACCATTATAGTATGCCTACTATAGCTACCATATTAGATGGAAGCTTATACAACTAAAACCGTACAAGGCGTGTATTGGTGATTGGACTTCCAACAAATGATCAGCCTAAGGAACCTCCTGGGCCACATGGGTACGCCTCTGGAGGGACGCCCCGAGAACCTAACTGGATCTCTGCCAACACAAGGTCGGGTTACCTCTGTAAAAATAGGTAACTACTGACACGAGTATGCCATCCCCCGGTTGTAAACAACCTTTATCCGGGGCCCCAACAACAACAACCACAAAGTAATATATATTTGCGATATCCACATAAGTTAAGTATCTGGGCTCTATACCGTGATACCACTTCTATCCAGAAGGAAATGCACCTACCCTAAGGGGCGCTACTCCCTATAACCTTGCTACATCTTTCCTATTTTGACCATTTCGAGGTGTGAGGCTCGAAGAAGTCTCGTCGACAAAGCTATGCTTTTCACAAAAGCCATGCTTTGATCAACAAATGATCAAAAGCACTTCGTATGCCACATTACCAAATTGGGAATGTATCACTAGTAACCATCAACTACCTAACCTCTGAGCTCGTACGTCATAGAGAAGGGTGTTAAGCTAAGAGAATAAATCTCCGCCGCTAGACAGAAATGTATTTGATAGAAACAAGCTTTACATCTCAAAGTGTAACGTCAGACAAACATCCATACAAGTCTGTTTCGGGTTCGAACGAAAACAAAGGCACTTCCAAAGAAGCCCTTAAAAATTCGAATAATCTCTAATCACGTTCGGACTTCCCAACACAATGGGTGCTCAAATATCTATACCAGGGATCAGCCGATGTAGAGACATTCGTCAAGAAATCCTTTCATTTTCGAAATATCTGGTCTTCACCACCGGTCTTCAAATGCTATCCATATACGTCGTATCACTATTCGGAATGAGTTATATGACACAAAGTCCTCTCCCGGCTAAACCGAATAGTGAGCACAATAATTAAAAACATATGGATATGGGATTTCAGTTAAGTCACAATTTGTTACCCAAAACTTTTCTTTCAAATGGTTAAACAAATTACCATTTACAAATCTTTTTGAGAAAAAGATTCACTTCACAGAGTTCACAGAGTTCACAAAGTTTACCAATACTTCACAAAGATTCATTAATATCTTTCCAATTCAAATCCTTTATACAAAAGATACGCTTTTCAGATCCCTTTCAATTTGAAAATAAACTTCACCAATCTTTAACAAAGATTCATTCACAGCCTTTCAAAACGATTTCCCTTTTAAATTGGATTAACTCATTCAATCTTTAAATCAAAGATTCAATTTATAGCTTTCAAAAATCATTTCCACAAAACAATTCCATTCCAAATCTTTTATATAAAAGATACACCATTTAAAATGTTCTTCAATTACAATCAAAGTTTGACTATCTTTCACAAAGATTAGTTAACAGTTTTCAAAACTATTTTGATTTTAAATCTTTCAACACAAATTTGAAACCCTTTCCTTATATGAAAGCTATAATTAATTGAAAACAAATAGTTTTCATTTTCGGAAAAATCCGATTACATTTGCATGAGTTAAATCCCTTCAAGTATAAGCCTTGGTTTAAATTCAAATTCCCTAAACAATACTTTTAAAATGGTTTAAAACCCATATAAACACCTTTATAACTTGTATAACCATTTTAAGCCATAGTTTCCAAACAAAGATTCCAATTTCAAATCTTGAATTCAAATTTAAATCAAATTATTTAAATTTCAAAACTCAATCAAGTTATTCAAATAACTTTTATTTTTGAAACTCATTTTCAGAAGCTTTCAATTCCAATTCCAAAACTATTTTGGATTAAAAAAATTCAATCTTTAAAATCATTAAAAATCTGTGACTTAACCGATTTTCTCGTGCAATCCATATTTGTAGATGTATAGTGTGGTCCAGGGGTTTTACACACAATAGTGCAACATCAACAACCATCACAGAATTCAAACACAGAAATATTGATAAGCAGTATAATTCTATAGCGCTTATCTTTCATTCATAGATCACAGTTGTGTAATATAAATTCATCACAGATAATAAATTACATTCATCCCAAATAAATAAATTACATCACAGATGAATAAATTACATTAATCACAGCTCAAATCAAAATAGAGCATCACATATCAGGGATGTCAAACAATTCAACATCCAATAGAATCCAAACATTCATAAATAAGATCAGTTTTATGATCTGATTTATTTAAATTATATTAATTACTTATGAATAAATTACTAATTCTGGTTAATCAATATAAGTTATTTACAAACCATTTTGATTAATTACTCATTAATCATTTATTAATTAACCTTTATTAATAAATTAATTATCCTTTAATCATTAAATAATTAATTTTTAATCATTAAATAATTAGCCTTTAATTATTTAATTATCCTTAATTTATAAATTAATTAATCCTTGATTAATTTCCAATCAATTATCATTTAATCAATAAGTGATTATCCTTAATAACTACTAATTAATTTCATTGAATAATTATTACTTGATTAATCCATCATTATCATCAAGTCATTATCATCAATTACTTTCATTAAGTAATAAATTTTAAGTAAGTAATTACACATAATTACTTATATTAATCACTTAACTCTTAACAAATTAATTAGTCTTTAACTAATCCTTTAACCATTTATTCTTAATTAAGCACATTAAAAAATCATCCTCTAAGTAATAAATTACCCTTTTAATTATCTTGATTGATTTTACTTTATCAACTACATTAAGTAATTTACTTTAGTTACTTAAAACTTTAATAGATCAAAGATAAACCATTTATCTTTCTTAATCACTTAATCATCATTTAAATCAAATGCTTGAAATCATTTTATTTTGAAACCATTAGAGATTAAATAAGATATTCTGTCTAATATAAAGTTTTATAAACCAATATGTTTTTTTAAAACATTTGACTTTTAAAAATTAAAACTTGAACCTTGTTAAATCAAATCTACTTTGAAAACTTGTATTTGTATTTCTTTGAAAACTCATTTATTTTAAATATACTTTAAAGTTTTGTTTTAAATAGATTACTAAGAAAAACTTAATCATTTTAAAATAACTTTAAAACTTATTCATGCTTTATAATTGAAACCTGGTAACAAATCTTTTTTTTAATTTTAAACCCTGGAACAAATCTTCTTTTAAATTTATTAAAGCCTGGCAACTTACAACACGAGCCCCAATCTAAATTTTCCCTGGGCCAAATTTGAAAAACCCCGAGTACAATCCCGAGTTAATCCCTTTTTTTTCTTCTTTTAAACTTTGTTTTGGTTTTAGATTTTCAAAACTATTGTAAAACCCACTGGAGCCAAAAACCCAAAATTATGAGTATTCCTTCGAGTCATCCTTCTTCTTCCTCGATCTTTCAACACAAATTAAAACTGCTGATACAAATAGACACCATAAATGTGTCCAGACACTCTGACCACCTCCATTCGACCCCGCCACCTTCCACAAATCGACGACGACATCCTTCCACAATTTCGACCACCAAAACATCGAACCATCCCTCAAAACAAAATCGAACGGAAGACCAGGTCCACCTTAACCAAACTCGATCAAAAGATTCGTCGAGCACCCTCAGTTCCGATAACCGGAGAATGCGCCGCTTCATCTAGGCCTTCGCCTTGCCTCCCCTTTCCTTTCCCCCTCCCCCGCGATCAACTGGAGTTGACCCATGATTGAGGAATTTGCCCTCGACTTCATAACGTTCAAAATGCTCACTAAACCCTACTTCGACGTCTACCCATCTCTATGACCACCCAGAAAACCTCCCACTATTTTTCCTCCGTTCTCCAAACTCCAAGCTACCCTCTACATCGACCACGTCTCTCGAATCTTTGTTGTTTGTCGGATTTTAAGCAAAATGCATTTTCCGTCCAAATGGCCATTCCTAATGATTTACTGAACTAAAAATCTAGAATTTTTTTCCAAAATCCTTATTTTCAAATTCGAATCTGGTTATGTAATCAAAACACGGTTTTAAAATCATGGATTTTTTGTTTTCAAATGTTTTTTACTGTAAATTTTATATTTTTGAAATGATTACTTGATATAAAATCTTGAAATCATTTTTAAAAATGACATTATACTATGCTAATCATCTTTCATTTGGGAATCATAACCTCGATCAAAGAAGAACATTTGAATTAAATTGGGTCATGTTCCTGTATACAACAGAGATATATGCATGTAGACACACATTGGTTATATACATTTGTATATAAACAAGCAGGCTTTTTTTAACATCAACACAAACATATTTTACAACAACTTCAGAGATCAAGCACAAACAATTCAAATATAAATAGACTTTTGGGTTTGAGTAAAGGTTTACTCACTAGGAATGAAGACAGAGGACAGGCTTTTCAAAACTGGAACTTGTATTTTCATTTTCAATCTGCATCTTTGATTTGTTTGAGTTGATTTCTGGATTCACACAAGTTAAAGTAGTTGAATTTACTTTGCAGGCTTTGATTTGAAAACTGATCTTTGCTTTGAGTTGCTCTGCCTCTTGATTTCCAGATTGTTTTCCAGGTTGAAGTTTTGCCTGATCTTGATTTTATTGATTTTGAATCTGGTTTTGATGTTGAGATGATTCTGGTTCTTAGTTTTGCATTTCAGTTTGAAGATAAGGAAGAATTTTTAAGAGGAGAATGAAAAGTATAGCCTTTTTTTCTTTTTCTTTGATATTTACATTTTTAAAAGAAATAGCATGCCACTTGTTTCTTTGATGTTTATTTATTTTACACTTGTTTGTAAATATGAACACTTGTAAAAAAAATTATTAAATTTATGTTTAAGTCCTTTTCCATTAATTTATTTACAAATTGTTTTTTAAACCTTGTCTTGATTTAATTTATAATTTTTATTTTAAACTCTTTTCATTTTAATATTTTTGAATCAATTTATCTCTTGTGTTTTATGACTTAACATATGTATTACATTTTTAAATTTATAAATATACAACTATATTTATTCATTCTTTAAAAGAAAATGTATTTCAAATCCAAGCCTAAGCTACTATACTTATTTAAATGTTTACCTTATTAATTTTCAAAACGTATGCATATTTTTAAAACTTTTATTTAACCTTGTTTAATATCATCTTGGAAGTTACCCTTTAAATAGTATTTAAAAATTTACCACATTAATTCAAAGTAAAATCTTCACATCAAAATACATACTTGCTAAAATTAGAAAACAAAATTTTATTTAGTTTCCTTACATTCAATTTTGTACTAAACATTTTAAAACAAATGATTTGAAAAATTATTCATTACAAATAAATAATTATATATCCATATATATTAGTCTTTTGGAAATATAAAATTAATAAATCCACCTTTATTTCTATTTATGATACTTATTTGTAAATTCCAAATCCTATTCTATTTATAATCCAAAAATTTATTTTTTCTTAAAATTTTCTAATTAACTCATAATTAAATTCACAATTTAATTTCAAAAATTTAAATTAGTTATCAAATTATCTTATCTTAAATTTCAAGGATGTTACAGATTCCCCCCTTAGAAAATTTCATCCTCGAAATTTGAAAGTAGTGAGACCACAAAAAATGGATAGATAAACAAGGATGGAGAATCGACTCACAAATCAAGCTGATTATCTATTCTGTATTTGGCTTCCCAAATCAGAATATCAATAATGGATACAAGAACGAATCAAGATACTCGGGTCACCAGATCTACGAATACATAGGGGTATTGATTAGTTCAAAGGATAACTAACCCCTCGTAGAATATATCTGGATCTAAAAGAATAAACAGATATATGGATGCAATCCAAATATTTTTGTTTAAACAACCAAAATATACCTATCAACCATAGCAATCAAAGCAAACAATTCATCCAAACAAACAATTCTGATCCATCTGGAGTTTATGTCCCATGCAAATATATCAAAGCTTCTTCCTGGGGCAGCCAGGAATCATCAAAGAATTGAAAAGACGAATCAAAGGAGATCGATAGAGAAAGTTGTTTCCACTATTACAGGGTACTGACCATTTATAGTAGTATTCCCTGTCCCCTATCTCGTCCTCTTCTTGACTCATACTCACTATCAATGGATAGTAAGAGAATTTACTGAGGCATTCAGGCGGATATCTTAGGGATATACTCATTCTAGGGTATACTTCAACTTTTCTCTAATGAATTACTTAATGTGTTATATTTCTGAGCTAAAGTTTTAACCTTCAGCTCTGATACCAAATGTGACGAACCTGACTTGACCTTCGAAAATCGGCACCGAATACGACACTCGTATTCAAATGCCATAGATCCAAACGCCGAATCTGGTTCGTCGGAGCTTATAACACATCAGTATAACAACGCAGCAGAAGAAAAAAAATGAATATCAATATATACAACATTGATACAATATCCAGATATACAACAATGATCAATATCAGAGATAAAAGAAATGATACAGCAGAAAACCCAATGAACTAGCAGCAGAAAACAACTAGAACTGGAAACTCTAGAAGAAACACTAATATCAGCAATCCCCATAGATAGCTCGAATCACCATCAAATTGCACCCAGATGAGCAAGTTCAGTCCATGAATCTGAAGACTCCAAAGAATTCCAAAGAGAAAGCTAAAACTACCAAATCGATATCTATATCTACCATTTGGAAGACCCAACTCTAGACTGCCTGTGTGAAAAATTGTGGGCACCCAGAGTTTAGGAAGGGAATAATAAACTCCAGGTCAGTCATGGGACTGGTATGAGCAAACAAAAACAATTTATCTTTTAAGAAACAACAAAAGAATTTAAATTGAAATCCGCACTCACACACCATGCAAATCGCACACTTGGGGGAGATTTCTCCTTATGATAGTCAAACATGCTTAATACGCAAAAACCATTTTGATATTATTATTAGTGCATAATGGAAAACATTTCGAAAGTATAATATTAATCTTAGCCAGCATACGTACCATTATAGTATGCCTACTATAGCTACCATATTAGATGGCAGGTTATACAACTAAAACCGAACAAGGCACGTATTGGTGATTGGACTTCCAACAAATGGTCAGGCTAAGGAACTTCCTAGGCCACATGGGTACGCCTCTGGAAGGACACCCCGAGAACCTAATAGGATCTCTACCAACAAAAGGCATGGTTACCTATGCAGGTAACTACTGACACGAGTATGCCATCCCCCGGTTGTAAACAACCTTTATCCGGGGACCCAACAGCAACAATCACAAAGTAATATATATTTTCGATATCCACATAAGTTAAGTATTTGGGCTCCATACCATGATACCACTTCTATCCAAAAGGAAATACACATACCCTAAGGGGAGCTACTCCCTATAACCTTGCTGCATCTTTCCTGTTTTGACCATTCCGGGGTGTGAGGCTCGAGGAAGTCTCGTCCACAAAGCTATGCTTTTCACAAAAGCCATGCTTTGATCAACAAATGATCAGCAGCTTCGTATGCCAAATTACCAAATTGGGAATGTATCACTAGTAACCATCAACTACATAACCTCTGAGCTCGTACGTCTTAGAGAAGGGTGTTAAACTAAGGGAATAAATCTCTGCCACCAGACAGAAATGTATTTGATATAAACCAGCTTTACATCTCAAAGTGTAACGTCAAACACACATATATACAAGTCTGTTCCAAGTTCGAACAGAACCGAAGGCACTTCCAAAGAATCCCTTGCAAATTCGGATAATCTCTAATCACGTCCGGACTCCCCATCACAATGGGTGCTCAAATCTCTATACCGGGGAACAGCCGATGCAGAGATATTCGATAAGAAATCCTTTCGTTTTTGAAATATCCGGTCTTCACCGCCGGTCTTCAAATGCTATCCATATACGTCGTATCACTATTCGGAATGGGTTATATGACACAAAGTCCATTCCCGCCTAAACCGAATAATGAGTGCAATATTTACAAACATATGGATATGGGATTTCAGTTAAGTCACAATTTATTACCCAAAACTTTTATTTCAAATGGTTAAACAAATTACCATTTACAAATCTTTTGGAGCAAAAGATTCACTTCATAAAGTTCACAAAGTTTACCAATCCTTCACAAAGATTCATTAATATCTTTCCAATTCAAATCCTTTATACAAATGATATGCTTTTCAGAACCCTTTCAATTTGAAATTAAACTTCACCAATCTTTAACAAAGATTCATTCATAGCCTTTCAAAACGATTTCCCTTTTAAATTGGATTAATTCATTCAATCTTTAAATCAAAGATCCAATTTATAGCGTTCGAAAATCATTTCTACAAAACAATTCCATTCCAAATCTTTTATATAAAAGATACACCATTTAAAATGTTCTTTAATTACAATCAACATTTGACTATCATTCACAAAGATTACTTAACAGTTTTCAAAACTATTTTGATTTGAAATCTTTCAACACAAATTGGAAACCCTTTCCTTATATGAAAGCTATTATTAATTGAAAACAAATAGTTTTCGTTTTCGGAAAAATCCGATTACATTTGCATGAGTTAAATCCCTTCAAGTACAAGGCTTGGTTTAAATTCAAATTCCCAAAACAATACTTTTAAAATGGTTTAAAACCCATATAAACACCTTTATAACTTGTATAACCATTTTAAACCATAGTTTCCAAACAAATATTCCAATTTCAAATCGTGAATTCAAATTTAAATCAAATTATTTAAATTTCAAAACTCAATCAAGTTATTCAAATAAATTTTATTTTTGAGACTCATTTTCAAAAGCTTTCAATTCCAATTCCAAAACTATTTTGGATTAAAAAATTCAATCTTTAAAATCATTAAAAATATGCGACTTAACCGATTTTCTCGTGCAATCCATATTTGTGTGTGTATAGTGTGGTCTAGGGGTTTTACACACAATAGTGCAACATCAACAACCATCACGGAATTCAAACACAGAAATATTGATAAGCGGTATAATCCTATAGCGCTTATCTTTCATTCACAGATCACAAATGTATAATATAAATTCATCACAGATAATAAATTACATTCATACCAAATAAATAAATTATGTCATAGATGAATAAATTACATTAATCATAGCTCAAATCAAAATAGAGCATCACATATCAGGGATATCAAACAATTCGACATCTAATAGAATCCAAACGTTCATAAGTAAGATCAGTTTTATTATCTGATTTATTTAAATCAGATTAATTACTTATGAATAAATTACTAATCCTGGTTAATCAATATATGTTGTTTACAAACCATTTTGATTAAATATCCTTCAATAATTTATTAATTAACCTTTATTAATAAAATAATTATCCTTTAATTATTAAATATTTAATTTTAATCGTTAAATAATTAACCTTTAATTATTTAATTATCCTTAATTTATAAATTCATTAATCTTTAATTAATTTCCAATTAATTATCCTTTAATCAATAAGTGATTATCCTTAATAATTACTAATTAATTTCATTGAATAATTATTACTTGATTAATCCATCATTAATCATCAAGTGATTATCCTCAATTACTTTCATTAAGTAATAAATTGTAAGTAAGTAATTACACTTAATTACTTATACTAATCACTTAACTCTTAACAAATTAATTAGTCTTTAGCTAATCCTTTAATCAATAATTTATTCTTAATTAATCACATTAATAAATCATCCTCTAAGTAATAAATTATCCTTTTAATTATCTTAATTGATTTTACTTTATCAACTACATTAAGTAATTGCACTTTAGTTACTTAAAACTTTAATAGATCAAAGATAAACCATTTATCTTTCTTAATCACTTAATCATCATTTAAATCAAATGCTTGAAATCATTTTATTTTGAAACCATTAGAGATTAAATAAGATAATCTGTCTAATACAAAGTTTTGTAGACCAAAACAATTTTAAAACATTTGACTTTGAAAAATTAAAACTTGAACCTTGATAAATCAAATCTACTTTGGAAACTTGTATTTGTATTTCTTCGATAACTCATTTATTTTAAATAGACTTTAATGTTTTGTTTTAAATAGATTACTAAGAAAAACTTAATCATTTTGAAATAACTTTGAAACTTATTCGTGCTTTATAATTGAGACCTGGTAACAAATCTTTTTTTTAATTTTAAACCCTGGAACAAATCTTCTTTTAAATTTATTAAAACCTGGCAACTTACAACAACACGAGCCCCAATCTAAATTTTCCCCTGCCAAATTTTAAAAACCACGAGTACAATCCCGAGTCAATCCCTTTTTTTCTTCTTTTAAACTTTGTTTTGGTTTTAGATTTTCAAAACTGTTGTAAAACACACTCGAGCCAAAAACCCAAAATCACGAGTATTCCTTCAAGTCATCTTTCTTCTTCCTCGATCTTTTAACACAAATTAAAACTGCTGATACAAATAGACACCGTGCACGTGTCTAGACATTCCGACCACCTCCAGTCGACCCCTCCACCTTCCATAAATCGACGTAACATCCTCCCACAATTTCAAGCAACAAAACATCGAACCATCCCTCAAAACGAAATCGAACAGAAGACTAGGTCCACCTTAACCAAACTCGATCAAAAAATCCATCGAGCACCCTCAGTTCCGATAACCGGAGAACGCAACGCTTCGTCCAGGCCTTCGCCTTGCCTCCCCTTTCCTTCCCCCCTCCCCCCCTCCCGCGATCAACTCGAGTTGACCCATGACCGAGGAATTTCCCCTTGACTTCACAACGTTCAAAATGCTCACTAAACCCTACTTCGACGTCTACCCATCTCTATGACCACCCAGAAAACCTCCCACTGTTTTTCATCCGTTCCCCAAACTTCAAGCTACCCTCTATGTCGGCCATGCCCCTCGAATCTTTGTTGTTCGTCAGATTTTAAGAAAAATGCATTTTCCATCCAAATGGTCATTCCTAATGATTTACTGAACTAAAAATCTGGAATTTTTTTTCCAAAATCCTTATTTTCAAATTCGAATCTGGTTATGTGATCAAAACATGGTTTTAAAATCATGGATTTTTTTTTTCAAATGTTTTTTACTGTAAATTTATATTTTTGAAATGATTACTTGATATAAAATCTTGAAATCATTTTTAAAAATGAGATTATACTCTGCTAATCATCTTTCATTTGGGAATCATAACCTATAATCAATCATAGAAGGAACAATTGAATTAAATTTGGGTCTTGTTCCTGTATAGAACAGAGATACATGCATGTAGACATGCACTAGTTATATACATTTATATATAGACAAGCATGCATTTTTTAACATCAATACAAACATCTTTTACAACAACTTCAGAGATCAAGCACAAGCAATTCAGATATGAACAGATTTTTGGGTTTGAGTAATGGTTTACTCACTAGGAATGAAGACAGAGGACAAACTTTTCAAAACTGGAACTATTATTTTCATTTTCAATCTGCCTCTTTGATTTGTTTGAGTTGATTTCTGGATTCACTCAAGTTAAAGTAGTTGAATTTACTTTGCAGGCTTTGATTTGAAAACCGTTCTTTGCTTTGAGTTGCTCTGCCTCTTGATTTCCAGACTGTTTTCCAGGTGAGTTTAGCTTGATCTTGATTTTATTGATTTTGAATCTGGTTTTGATGTTGAGATGATTATGGTTATTAATTTTGCATTTCAATTTGAAGATAAGGAATAATTTTTAAGAGGAGAATGAAAAGTATAGCCTGTTTTTTTTTCTTTTTCTTTGATATTTACAGTTTTAAAAGAAATAGCATGCCACTTGTTTCTTTCATGTTTATTTATTTTAAACTTGTTTGTAAATATGAACACTTGTAAAGAAAATTATTAAATTTATGTTTAAGTCCCTTTCCATTGATTTATTTACAAATTGTGTTTTAAACCTTGTCTTGATTTAATTTACAATTTTTATTTTAAACTCTTTTCATTTTAATATTTTTGAGTCAATTTATCTCTTATGTTTTATAACTTAACATATGTATTACATTTTTAAATTTATAAATATACAACTTTATTTATTCATTCTTTAAAAGAAAATGTATTTCAAATCCAAGCCTAAGCTACTATACTTATTTAAATGTTTACCTTATTAATTTTCAAAACATATGTATATTTTCAAAACTTTTATTTAACCTTGTTTAATATCATCTTGGAAGTTATCCTTTAATTAGTATTTAAAAATTTACCACATTAATTCAAAGTAAAATCTTCACATCAAAATACATACTTGCTAAAATTAGAAAACAAAATTTTATTTAGCTTCCTTACATTCTATTTTGTACTAATAAAATTTGAAACAAATGATTTGAAAAATTATTCATCACAAATAAATAATTATATATCCATATATATTAGTCCTTTGGAAATATAAAATTAATAAATCCACTTTTATTTATATTTATAAATACTTATTTTTAAATTCCAAATCAAATTCTATTTATAATCCAAAAATTTATTTATTCAAAAAAATTTATAATTAATTCATAATTAAGTTCACAATTTAATTTCAAATTTTAAATTAGTTATCAAATTATCTTAACTAAAATTTCAGCGATGTTACAGGTAGAAACTGATGCACTACAAGGGTCTTGACATTGAATTTTGAAGAATTTGTTATGATGAAAGATGATGACGACGCACCTTTACGACACATACATCCAGAATGACATTGGTTGATGATGTCAAGTTCGAAGAATTCATAATGCAACCAAGGAATTGGTGGAATTAAAAATATAATGCTTGGAATCAAGCAGCAAAAATCATTAGTTCTCAAAGACATGAACTACCATGCAAACTAGACCGGTGCAATCGAACGAGGTCCTTAGGGCATCTAGTCTTTTTTATATACCCGAAATGTAACATACAACCCTATGGACAAGGACACATCCGCTGAAGAAATTGGCTGAGCTCGAACAAGAATAACCATAGAGTTGGCTAAAATTGCAAGACCTGCTGCACCAAATGGAGTATCTCGGTAGATAAAAACAAAATTAAGCAATGTAACATACTAAAAGAAATTGCAAGAATATTCTTTACATACAAAGACTTGAGGTAAATAAATAGATTTCATAGATACATAAGTATATAATATAGGAAACTGTAGTATGAGCAATCATGTCATATCCATAAGCATTCAAGCATAAACAGGCACTGTACATAAAATACGGAAAAGTACACAGAGGAGAGATTACAAGGGAAAAGCTAATATTTCATTATCTATAATCTTTTTATGTACAAACAAACAACAAGGGCTGTACCTGCACAATCCTGGCCTATTTAAAGAAAAAGGATAAAAATACAGACTCGGTCACAACAATAACACAAAAACAAAATGACTCGGCTACCCTACCATGCTAGGCTTTCAACTTCTTGCCACCTAGGCTACTTTTGCATGTATTTCCTAAATAGGTCTAAATTTTTTTCCTCCCGTTGGGATCCTACTGGGAGGAGTGCCTCCTTTCGAGTGAGTGGACCCTTAATCAGCAGTAGAACCGAGGCCTTGGACTTTGATGGTAGGGTTATTAGCATGCTTTAGTGGCTTGATCTTGGAAGTGAGAACTTTTTGCCAGGGACTAGTCAGCTTTGAAGTTGCATGCTTAGTCATCATAGACTCTTTCTTCACTTGGATCTTCTGAATGTCCTTCCTTAACCTCTCGGCCATTGTTTCGTGCTCAGTTGGGTTGGAAGTTCCTATGATGAAAATATCCTCCTCCTGAGAAGTAGAAATATCCCCCAAGCTCTATATAGCAGCAACTTTCTTGAAATCAGGATCCATGCTGGAACTGGAAACAGGAACGATATAGTAAGCCCCACAGAATTGGCAGTTGACACTGTAAAGATGGCTTCAGTTCTCGAACCATGCATAGCTAGAGGCGGAGGTGGCAAATGAGGTTTTACCTACAAGTTGGCAAATAGAGTGATAAAGTTTAATGATGGATTCTCACAAGAACTAAAGCTTCTCGTAGACTGGAGTAACAAGAGATATATCTATAGTTGGATCTCATTAGGATATAACGAGCTCGCACTCTTTAGTTCCAATCTCCCTAGTTTGGACCACAATGGGAGGACTGAATTTCTCATGAGGGGTACCGATTAATAATGCCAGAAGAGTATGAGCAGTTGTGAAGCTACCTCCCGTAGAAAAAGGAATGCTTACTGCCAACTCTTGAGATTTTGAAGCAGATGTTTCACCCCGACCCGAAGAGCTCAGGCCATCAAGAGCCTTGGTAGCATCAACAGCTGTAGCATTGATATCATCTTTAGCAAGAATAGCCTTTCCAATGGGAAGAGCTTTAATATCTTCAGCATTAAGATAAGCTGCCATCAATTCTTCTTCAGAGAGATTGTCTTTGGCTTATGCAGTTCTGCATAATACTTCTTCCATGTGCTAGCAAGTGCCTTAAGATAGTCATTGCCTAACCATATCAGATTCTTGAACATGACTACATTAGTGTTAAAGTACAACTTGTTGGCATCGATCTCAGTCAAGATATTTTTCTTCTCATCATGAAGCTCTTTGAGCTTCTGTCTGGAAATTACACGTTCAAGATCAATGACATCTTTGCCGATGGACAATTCCATTTCATTAGAAAGTTTTTAAACTTCCTTACAAAGCTTGCTGAGTTTAGCAGTTTTCTTCGATATTGTTTAGTCCCGAGCCCGGATAACTTCATATTTTTGAGCGAGCTCTTGCGCTTTTTATTAGCCTGTTTCTTGACCTCTACGCAATCAGTATTAGCAACTTTCAGCTCATTTCTCATCATGATTTCGGCTTGGCTATAGGTAAGCTTTAACTCATCCATCAGCTTTCTGTGTTCTCCTTCAGCTTTAGAGTGAGGTCACTCTCTCTAGTAACTTGATCAAATCATCCACCCTTTCTTCCACCATCCGCTCGAAAGCGGCTCTTTTATAGTCAAAGGATAGGATACTGGTGTAGTTGATGTTGTTTACTTCGAAAAAAATGGTACATAGTTTCTTCCACTTATACCGTTCGTCGACTCCCTGCTCGAAGGTCTTTAGATTTTGCATCACCACCTCTTTTGGCGTATCTAAAATGTCTTGGTCTAACTTAATGCCACATAAAAAGAGTTCTGTGAATGCAGCTTGCAAGTGTGCAGGACCGGGCGAAAGAGTGAATGAATGAGCAGAGACTCCTTCGGAAGTGGGGGGATGGTTAAAATCAATGCTTGGGAGACCTTAATTTTGTTGAGTCAAAGAAGTCTGGGCTTGTATATGAGGTGGAACATCGACAAAAATAACCTTTCGGCGCTCCGAGGAATCTCTTGAGTGCTTAGAAGGGTTGCAAGTTAGCTCAACATCGGCTTCCCTCTTCCTTCTCTTTTTCTCCCTCTCCCTATCTGTCTCCCTATCAGCCTTGTGAGTTTCATTGTATTTGTGATCTTTCCTCCTTTTCCTCTATTACTCGAACTCATAGCGGCGAAGCGAATGATGATCGAGATTTTCGCCTTTGTGCGCCTAGCATGGTGAGATAACTTCACATAATAACTACAACGGTGTGATCCTAGTGAAGTGTGATGCACCAATGACCCCTTAAGTACTGTACCAACCGTATTGGCAAGGAGTTAAAGTGGGAGTTCTGAATTGACATACCACTGGCAAAAGTGAGAGCTCTGAACTGACATCCCCGATAATGTCGCTAACGGTGAAGTTGATCTCGCCAATGTCACTTAAACCAATGAAGATGTCGCTAATGGAGTGGGATGGGGGTAAAATCTCTACTGAAGGAAATGCAGATTGATCCCAGGCCATTTTGGAAGTTTCTACAACAATTTATTCCTAATGAGTTGAGCTAGGAAGATAGGGACTCATCTCGGGTGATTCATTGAACAATTCGTCCCCACCTTCGCTAGCACAATTGTCACTATCACCGGCGTCCTCTTCTCCCTTGCCCACTTCTTTCCTTCCCTCCTTATGAATCCCACGTCTTCTTCTAGAATCGGAGACATCCTTATGACTTCATTTCTACTGCTTGCAATGTAGGTTTCAATAGGCTCTACAGGCTCTTCATCATGGGCTCATCTGCAAGTATTGCGTTGGAAGAACCTGTAACTTGCCCTTGAACATTATTGTCAGGGCGATGAGTAGGGGCAGAAGAATGGGTATGAGCTTTGAAGCTACTTCACGTTGGAAACTCAACAATGACAAGTCTATCGTGGGAAAACAGACCATACTGCCATAGGTTATCATTCGTTAAAAGGAACACAACAGTGCATTGATTAAATCTAACTGCCTTCAGAGCATTGAATGTTATCTTGTGCTCCTCCCTATTGTCACAAGCCAGGATGCCTATGAAGAAACACATATCAAGTTAGAAACTCTAGAATTTTTTTACAAGAGAAGCAAGGAAAAAAGCACATATTCAGATAGCCAAAACCGGTTGAAACCGTATGGGCATCACACGAAGAAATATTCATTCTTGAAGGCAGAATGCTTATTGTTGAGTTTTCAATCACTTTACATCCATTCCATGCCTCTATAATTGGATAGGATGGGGAATCCTTCCTTTTCTTGAATTGTACAAGATAAATCAACTCATCGAATCTTAGTGGTCGATTGAATCTATTCATAAAGAGGATATACAACGAATTTAGAAGTGAATAGCCATTTGGGTGGACTTGAAATGGAGCTAGTCCAAGTTCTTGCAGCACCATCATTAGAAAAGGATTGAATGGTGAGATGGCATTTCCCAGTCACATATGTCGATTGCATGTTGTGAAGGTTGGTAGAGAATTGAGAGTGAATTCAGACCTTGTCAAAAAACGAATATCATCTTTAGGGATGTCATGTTGAAGGAAAATGTTTCGAAGCGACCTTGTAGTGAGGATTAAAGGCACTACTCCGGTAGGTTGTTCAAGTTTCTCAATCCCAAGGGCTGCTAACCAAGAGTTGGATCAACTGGAACTATTTGATATTGGGATTCAGGAGTTTCGGTATGGCTTGTTTCGACGAGAATAAATGGTGAAACATGGGATGTAGAAATACAGCTTCAGAAGGAGTGGACGTTCCTTAGCCAGACTTAAGTCGGGGTGATTGATGAGTCATTTCAAATAATAAAGCTTGGCGTTCAACACGGTCATGTATGTTTTATTTTAAATAATAGTCTCGTGTGACTAATACCCAAAATCCAAAGATTGTCGATATGTGTTGACTGATCGAATTTTGAGCATGGACTAGGCAAGTGCAACTTGTAAATCTATGCAGTATGAGTCTAACGTCCCATACATCACAAATGGACCATCCTATGTAGATAGCTCACTTGTGCTAGATAAACTAGTGGCATCATACTTTGAAAATTTATTTCGAAGCTTACAAATTATCGATGACTAATTAATAATAGAGCCATTGTCTAGAGCGAGGTGGAAAGCTTTTCTTTTCAAGATCATTGGAAGTGTAGAAACAGGAATAGCATTGTGATGGGATAGCCTAGTATGACCGATCTAAACCGTCGCACTAGAATTTAAGTAGCAATAGAGAATTAGCCAAATTCTTGAAAAGAAACGGATGAATCTAGGGAATAGGATATGTCTCTGAAAGCTCATGCATTCAGCCAGGGCAAAGCTAAACTTCACGGTCGATCAAACATAACCCAAAATTCAACCATCTCCCTTCAAATTATAGTCAACCAAATCCAATCACCATCACCATCGTCACTATAACAATATCAATCACTGCCAACCCTAAAACTTAAGCTAACTTGTAGCTAGGGTTTTAGTCGGGTCCGAGTAAACTAGGCACGAGATTAATTGGCGATGGATGATTTTAGGAGACAGCGGCAGTAAGTCGACGGTGGCGGTAGCAGAGCTGGAAGTTGGTCGGTGGCGTGGATTTGGTTCAAATCGAAGGCAAAATGATTGGATGGAAGCTAAATAGCTTGGGTGGAAGAATTAAATGACTCGGTAGTAAATTAAAGAATAAGTGAGAAGTAAACTTAAATCTTTTTTAAGTACGGAAACATATAGGTTAGGGGAAAACCTAAACAACTCGGTACCAAGTTAAACAACTCGGCCCCAAGTTGTTTTCTCCATAAATTTCATCCCGAAACCATTGCAGAGAACATATATGCCAACCTAAAGAACTTACTAATCCTTAGAATGCATACTACAATGCCAAGAAATGGAATTATAACTACAGCTAAGTCGAACGGTTAAAGGGAAATAAACCATGTGAAAGCAATGTCTTGAGACAACACTTGAAAAATTAATTGGAATTTATAGGACTGCAGTGCATAAATTATTTCGATCCAGAGCATGCTTTGTTTTCAACGAAATCAAACTCTAGGGGCAATTCTTAATCAGATTTTTAACTAGGAAGAAGTCGACGAAAGTTAAAACATCAAGAAAAACAGGTAACGACTTACGATCTCGAAGGCACACTCAGATTAAGCATATAGGCAACTTGGTAATATTTCAACCAGAAATAAGTTATGTAAATAACTCAACACTGAGTTATCTAACTAGGCTCTGAGTCATTTTATTCCTCCAAAAGGCCTCTCCAAATTCATGGGACTATTATCTACCTTATCGATTCACAACCAAGTGTTTTTCCAAAGTTTTGGACAACCAACTTCAAGCGTTGAAGAGAAGACAACTGACATAGCAGGATAACTCAAGTGATGAAGGAACGCTTAATGGAATTATCCAAAAATTGACTAAAACAATGTGGAACACATCAAATTAGACTAAGGAAGGAAGAGGAAAAAAAAGCTGGAGCAATTTCTACTTAAGAAAATAACTTGGCACCAAGTAAAATAACTCTATATCGAGTTATTTATTTAACTCAGTTGCCTTCAATTTTTCTTATGTGAGCTTGGGCAGATGTCTAGACTCTATTACATGCAGGCTTCTGAACTAGTACACCCGTTTCCCTATAAATACAAACCATGGTGCAACCAAAAGAGGAAATTCTCCTTACTCTTTCTTCTTCACTCTGGATCTGGATCCAATACTCTTCACCATCTTTCCTCTTCGCAATAGTCACCAAGGCAGCTTCGGCGTCACTTAGAATTGAGTCAAATATAGATGATCAAGGAGCAAGAGAGACATTTTGATGCCTTTTGTTGGATGATCTCAGCCCTTAACAAGGACGATCTTGAAGGAAAACCACTAGTCACTCTCGAAAAAGATAAAGAAGAATGGGATGCCATCAAAGCAGACTCTATCTTTGGAGAAGATGGATGGGTTTAAGTACCAAGGAATGTCTAGTCATTCTGTACGTTATTTGTTTGATTTGATTGGTGTTTTTTAAACTTATTTGAATTAACTTATTGGGTATGGTTTGTATATATGTTTTGATTGAATAATTACTGTAAATATGATTGGCTGATGATTGATTACTTTTTGGATTACACTTATATATGGATTACTTTATTTTATTATGGTTGATTATCTTATATCAAGTTCAGGAAATTTATTTGTTGGAAGTTTTTGTTTATGACAAAGGGGGAGCAGTAATAATTGGCTTGGAGTAAGGGGGTTATAAAGTAAGGGGAGTTATGATAGAATTTATGGTATGATAAGTATATTTTATAAATACAGGTTGTCATCATAAAAAAAAATGGGGAGACTGTTAGGACTGAGATGTTGGTTTTGATGACAACAACCTTTTTAACTTATCATATTATAAAATATATACTAACAATATTTTCTAGGTAGATATGTATATGCAGGATATATATATATATATATCTGTGTGTGTGTGTGTGTGTGTGTGTGTGTATATTCAGGTGTTGATTACTGAAGATTGATCAGTATAAAGTCTCAAGGCTCAAGATTGAAGAATCTAGAGTATCAAGATAAAGATTTCAAGATATGTATCTAGTTTTTGTTAAAACTTCATAATAGTATGGAAATTTTCATTTTGAATTTTACTTATTTTCTTCGTTTAAATCTCTTCACGAATGGTTATGACCGTTGGTGCTTTATAAATAGCCTTCACAAACGAATTTTTTAACTAACTAATTTCTTATTTTCTTCACTTCTTCTCCATAAATCTATATTCTATAATTTTCATATTTTTAAGATCGTGCCGTAATTCTGCCGAATTCTCAAGTGAATCAAATTAGAATATCATTCTTATTTGATTCTCTGTCCTTTCTCGAAGATCAAAGTGCTGTTCAAAGTCATAGGATCAATTTGTAATCAAAAGTTTATCAAGTCTCTCTATAAGGTGTGGTTGTGCCTGGAAATCAATTGGATGATCTTAAGTCCCGTAAATCAAGAGAGTTTTCTCCGGACTCATGAGACAGGAGGGTACCACAAGGCCTTTAGAAATTGAGGATTGTAATCTCGACGTTGGTATAATAAAAATCCGTATGAGGTGGTTTGCCTGGTATAGGATTGGATGTAGGGTAACTCCGAACCAGTATAAAATCTGGTGTGTTCTTTCCTTTTACTGTGTTTTATTTACTTTAGCAACTGTGTTTGATTTTGTGATTGTTCTGTGATTAGATTTTGCATTTGTTTATGTCATAATTTTAAATTAGTCCATGTAAATCTTATAATTCATTAAATACTATTCACCCCCCTCTAGTGTTAAATTAGCCGTAAGATCCTTAATCCGCACTCACTTTCAAAGCCTACCTGCATTATGGACCTCTCCAGAGTCCATTATTGTGTGGAAGCCTCGTGCACTCGGTTTGACCTTTTATTTAGTTTGCCTTTCTGTTCCATATTCAGATTTCTTTATTGGTCTTTTAAATTGCATTTGCATTTTTTTATTCCACATTCTATTTTTGAGTTTACATTTACATTTCTGTTCATCTACCTCCAATGTCAACATTACAAACAACAACTTACAACAAGTTACAAGCATCGTCACTTTCAGGTTACATCATACATACAACCAAATTATCTAGCCTTCAACTTCCACCTACACACGCTTCCTCCAACATACTACAACACAAAGCCATATTTCCTTGTCCTTCCTCATTTCCACACTCTAGCAACCTCTTCACATCACCCAAACTCAACCATTCATCTCCCTTCACCAACCATTTTGGACAGAACCACTTCCTATAACTACTCATAAATATGACTTCATTTCCCTTCAAACTACCACTTTCAAACTGCAATAGCCACAACCAAAACCACTCTACCTTCAACAAATTCTTATAACCTCCTATCACCAATCAATCAGCAATCACGCAATCCAATACCAAATCCTAATTATAGAAATCAAGCCATGTAAGAACCATACTCCATGGTTGTGACTTCCACATACCTAATCAGCAACATGTTTATATCATCCTCTACCAGATCCCCAACTGCACTCCTGTTACACGACGTCAACAACCCTACTACTCGGCCAACTGCAATCTATAACTTGCATGTCCAAACAAGAAAACCTCCACCACCACCCTTCCTCTTCAAATGCAAATAATTCATTCACCTATAGTAATACCACCTATGCAACCTTTCCAACAAGCCTCTGCAACCTGTAATACAACACCATCCATAGAGGAATCTACACAACTTCAACCGCCAAACCCACGACCTTCATTACAACTTCCTTCTCCAACCCAAACCCAAACTGCAACTTCTCTAACTAAATAGCCTGAATCAAAATCCGGAACCAAAAATCACTCCACCAATCCCCAGCATTAATAAGCACTGACCGCCAAAATACTTGCTATCACGACCTCACCCAATCACCTCCTCCAATTTTTATTCTTTCTTCCTTTTGATTTCCTTTCATGCTTGATAATAGATGAAGTAGTGCATGAAGACACGATTAGTTTATGCATTAGTTATGTGTATTGGGCCTTCATTTGTTGGTCTGAGTTTGATTTATTATTATTTTCCCTTTTCTTTTCTTAGTGTAAATTCATTCACTTATTTTCAAAATCCCTAAAATATATGCTATTGTAAAAAAAAAAGAATTTTAAGGGTTAGAAAATTAGCTTTTTTAGTTTCTCAATGAAAAAAATAATTCTTATAAAAAATTCTCTTTAAAAAATACGCTTCATTTGCCTTTGTTTTTGTTTTATCCTTTAAAATAATCTGTCGACTTAGTTTACAAAAAAAATTTCCTTTTGTTTTCTTTTTATCCTTATAAAAAATGAATTTTCAACACTTTTGCAGGTTGCAAATTGCAAGAAATCAATGGACAATGAATTGCTTGCTAAAAATTGCTCTGCTTTGCCAAATCTGCGCTAAAAAATTGCTACTTTTAAATAAATTTGCTAATAGTTCTTCACGCTCTGGTGTCGTATTCTTATCCCTTGTTTTATTTTCTTTACATTGTTGGTTGCTTGCATTTATACAAAAATAAAAATTAAATTAAATTACATTTGTAGTTGCATTATTAATGCACATTTAATTTCAGTTTTGCATCATTTCATCTTGTTTTTATTTCTAAGGACAACACTCAACTTCACATAAGCTGGTGATTTCATCACCTTTTCTTTGGCTCAAAAACAGCATTTCATTATAGAAAACTGAATAAAATAATAAAGGTTTGACGTTCACTTAAGGATGTCGCGGGCTCATCTAGGGCATATTTTGTATTTTAACAAGTCGGTTTCTTTTAACAAACTATTTCTTAGTATCTAAGGCAATGGTAGAGTAACAATCGGTTATAATTATCGTGTGATTCGTAAGATATTATATTGATCGTTTCTTTGAAGGCACATAGACCTTTAGCTACATTGCAACGGTAATTCGTAGTGCATTGATAAATCATGTCCGTTACCAGGCTAAAAGTTGTTTCATTGAATTAAGTCAAAGTGTCATGATTTAATTTTGGGTTAGGTGCTACTAAGAACATAAAATTTTTGGTTAGTCCTTACATTCATTTAGTTGCATCAGTTTCGTGCATATATAAAAAAACAAAATCAAAAATACAAAAAAAGAACATTTTTCTTTCGTAAAAATTTTTTTCTTGCTTTTTCTCTTAAAAAACTAAAAAAAACACATTTCCATGTTATTGTCTTTTCATCCTTCTTTCATTTTTCTTTCTCCCCTTAATCTTCTTCCTTGTGCATGAGTATTTGGATTCTTGGCACCTTAACGAACCATTTAATTCAAATAAAAAATCTTTCAACCATGGCGAACGAAAATCCCCACGAACTCTCGTGGACAGAATTTTCCCCGATCGAGTTTATGTCCTTTCTTGCATTACATTACCTACCTCATTGGGTAATCACTTTGAAATCCATTCAATTCACATTAACACACTTTAAAATTTTGGCAATTTTGAAAATGATGATCCTTATACCTTTTTTAATGAAATTTGAACAAGTTTGTGCAACTATAAAACTTCAACAATTATGCGGCGATGGAATAAAACTTAGGTTAATCTCATTTGATCTTACTGACCACGTCGAGAAACGGTTGTATAGCTTGCATTCAAATTCATTTAAAACTTAGGATGAATTTATAAAAGTTTTCTTGAAGAAATTTTACTCTTTGAAAAAAACAACCACAATTCGAAATGAAATTGTAAATTTTCATCAATTTAGAGGTGAATCTTTTGAAAAACATTTTGAAAGATTTGAGAAACTTTTAATAAAATGTCCACACCATAATTTTAAAAAATGGAGTCTTTGCTAAATTCTATACGGCAGACTTGAAAATAGTTCTCGAATAATGCTTGAATTAAATGTGCCAAGAAAACTTCTTAGCACAACATCACGATGTCGCTTGGCAATTTCTTGGAAACTTAGTTGAAAAATCAACTCAATGGGAACGATCTAATTGAAAATTTATCTATTCAAGATCGATCGCACATTTGATAGGATCAACATTGTTCTAAGAAGTGAAAATCGGTGCGATTAAACAAATTTGATAATATTTTTTCATCTAAATCAAATGAACCAAACTTCTCAAGCCTTGTGTTATAAGTGTAGTGATCCAAACCGCATCGCTGATCAATGTCCTCACTTGTTAGAACAATCAATTCTTTTAACAAAGTTAGGAATGATTCTTTCTCTCCAACTTACAATCTCGGTCGGGTAAATCATCCTAACTTCGCTTGGAACCAAAACAATTAAAACATGAATTTGGTTCGACCATCTTTTCAAGAATTTCCAAACAATTCTTCAAATCCACCTTTTCAACCAGATCAATTTCAACAAAACTTTACGCCTCCTTCTCAAAACCAAGCGCAACAATCTTTTATTCCCCAAGAAGACAAACAAATGACATTACTTGAAAAAGTCTTGAAACTTTGGCTAAAATGATCACTCAAAATCTTCAATTGCATAACAAATTGTAAAATTTGTTAACTTCATATATGCAAAACATGAGTTAATCGATTGTGAAAATCGAAATGCAAATGAGTCGATTAGCCACCACCGTGAGTGAACGGGAAAGAGGTACATTCCTGATTCAACCTATTTCAAACCCTAGGAACGAAAGACAACCTCACGTCATTCAAGATAGCAATGTGAATCAAATGAATGCTATCACCACTTTATCATTTGGTAATGAAATTGATAACTAAGTTGTCAACCCAAACAACTTACCAAAGGTTCCTCTCGACTCTTCGAAAACCACCAATGATTCCCATCAAAACATCGAGTCTAACCTTGAACCAAAATCGAAGCCAAGTTCTTTTTAATTCAAGGATTCCAACCTTCTGATTTCGGATTCCATTTCCGCATCGACTTCGACCTATGAAACATTCCATCGAATGGAAAAGATTTTAGAAATTTAAACAAGTCAAAGCGAATATTCCTCTCTTAGATATCATCCAACAAGTCTCAACATATGCTATAAGTTTTTAAAGGTCTTGTGCAATCAAAAGAGACACACTCAAGTGCTAAAAAAGTCTTTTTAGTGGTCGGTCTAAGCGAAGTCTTGTCTTAATCCATTCTTGTAAGATACAAAGATCATGGCTTCCCCACAATCTCGTGTATGGTTGAAGATAAGAAAATCAATAAATGTTTGTTAGAACTATGTGCTAGGGTAAACTTGCTCCAATATTTAGTTTACCAATAATTAGATTTGTGTGAGTTTAATCTGATAAAGGTCGCCCTTCAATTTGCCAATCGTTCTATAAAGAAACCGATTAGAGAAATTGTAAATGTGTTGATAAAGTAGGGGAATTCATACTTCCAGTCGATTTCATCATTTTTAAAACACAACCTGTTAGCAATATCACTAGCTGAATTCCTTTGATTTTAGGACGACCCTTCTTGGCCACCTTGAATGCATTAATCAATTGTCGAAGTGGTTCGATGAAAATTTCCTTTGGTAACATGACCATAGATCTTAACATCTTCAATTTAGAAACCGATTAAGCCCTATTTGTGCAAACTTTGAAAATGAAATAGTTAACTTTAATGACGAACATTAGGCAAATTACAAACAATTGTTTCATGGTATGCCAAATGAGATCGAAGGCACACTTTTATTCGAACCTCTCACAATTGAGTACGAAACTCAACCAATTTCTTTAATTGAGCAGCCTCCTAGGTTAGATCTCAAACCTCTTCCATGTCACCTTAAGTGGGCGTACTTAAGTTATAACAAAACTTTTCCTATTATTATTTCTTCTTATCTTTCTCTTAACTAGAAAGCACATCTTATTTCAATTCTTTCGAAAAACAAAGAACTAACTGGTGGTCCATTAATGATATTAAGGGAATTAGCCCTGTAATTTTTCAACACCGCATTCACTTAGTCGACAAAGCCAAGCCTGCTCATGATGTGCATCTATTAACCCACCTTTTGCCAAAGCAGTAGACAGGCATATTTAACTTAACAGACTTTACGATTATCAAGCCCAGTAGCCAAGAGCGATGATTTTAAGGTCCAAAAATCAAGTGCAGGCAATGATATGAAGCGACGATCAACCAAGACCAAAAGATAGAATCTCCAGAATATTCTAAGTACGGATTAGTACCTCACCCAGGCAAGCGATTGGTGTCTATCTCTTCCTCTAGAGGATCGGCACATGTCCTCGATTTTTGTCCCAAACTAGGAGGGACCACTATAAAGCGACAAGGAAGGCCCCATGATGCTATATTCAAATTTCAAGTCGTTTGGAATTTATATGTGCAAGTTATGGGAAAACTACTTCACCTATAAAAGGATCATATAAAAAGGGATCAGTATATTTCAACCAAGCAAGTACAACTCAAAGGAAAACAATCAATATCTCAAAATCCATAAGTCTGATGCATATGAAATTTTGTAAGCAAGACGTGGGGAATCTAAGGATTCTAACCTAGGGATCACACATCAAAATGATGAAGAAAGAGGGTCAGCCCTCTTCCCTCTTAGGGATTAGCTAAACCTAACTTTATAGCAAAGATCAACCAATATCTCAACATCTACATATCCAATTGATATTAAACTTGAAGGATAAGCTAATTACAATTTGTGGAACACTCCTTAGGGATCGCATATCATTTGGAGCGATTTGACGGGATCGATACCTATCCCTCCGTAGGGATCGGCTATAATCATCTCTTCACGACATGTGGCAATAAAAATTGATCAACAACTCGAGTTCTACAAATCCAACTGGCATGAAACTTGTTAGAAACTCCTATCTACAAGTTTTGATGATGAAAAACTATATAACTATAATTGTACATATATATCTCATATCTTCTTTTTCCAGATGGTCAAGAATACAAATCGAAGCATGGAGCCTGGACCATAGTAGTAGAGAGATAAATATTGTAAACAAATCTTAGAAATAATATGTAAAATCTCCTTAGTTTTTTATATGACATAAAATACACACACATTTACACAGAAGAACGGATTTTACATAATCCAAACGTTGGGTACTTTGCCCCCAGACGTCTTGTCCCAGCCTTTGGAATTTTTCCAGATAATACATGACTAGACGTTGGGTCATCACAATCCAAATGTCTGAATTTGGCTCTAGGAATTTTTTAAAATATACAACTATAAAATCTGAAAGGTTGCATCCTGCATCTCTTCTTCAAATCAGTTCTGCCCCTAAACATAAGCAACTCTAGAAATAAAAAAATGATAGCAACACTTCAAATCAATCTTTTCCCAACTATAAATACATCGGTGATTATACGATTAATGTAACAAATTTCTGATTTCTATTCTCTATGTCTACTTTGCATTTAAATTCTAGTTACTCATATTTGCTATCAATAGTTCAACCAAAGATCATTAATTTTGGTTCAGTTTTCTTTCATATTTCCAAAGCGCACACATTTTCATATCTATACATATCCAGTGGATATTATAGGAAGACCTGTACGTATTGTCAATATCAGTGTTAATCAGAGCACATTCTTGACGATAGATTTCTATTGTAACTAACCTACTCCTTCGGGCGAAGCGAGGGTTATTGATTAGTGAAATTCTGAAGATGAGCTTCAGGACTAGACATAGGACGGGAGGTCCGAACCAGTACAATTTTTGGTGTGATCTTTTTCATTTTACTGTTATCTCATTATCATAATCTATCGCATATATAATAATTACTTGTCATATATATAGTATACGATCCATATAGACTTTCAACCAGTATTAGAGCAAGGTTAGTTCAAACCATAGTAATGCGTATTTGAAACCTGTTAATATGGTAACTATCTTTCAAGATGGTCATCCAACTGCACGTCCTTCTCTATTCATCCTGATCTAATTATCCATATTTTTCAACATATATGAGAATCTTTATGGAAGCAAATGTTTTAGAAATATGGTCAGCAACTCGAATTAAGTATATAGCACTTGAAATCAATATTAGCACATGAACAGATGCACTAAAAACCGCTGGTTCTAATAATGCTAAAGCTATGACTGTACTTTTTTGCTCCTTTAATAAAACTGAATTTTCACGTGTTATGTTATGTACCACTGCTTATGATATGTGGCGTACTTTACAAGTTACACATGAAGGTACAACTAAGGTCAAACAAACAAAAATATCAATTTTAAAAAATCAATTCACATCTGAAATAAAACGAGTCAATTGTTGACATATACTTCATGTTTCAAACTATACAATGCGCCCTTATGGCACTAGGAGTCAAGTTTATTGATTTTGATTTAGTATCTTGAATTCTCAACTCTTTAACAATTGAGTGGGAAAGAAAAGTATTAGCTATCAAAGAAGCTAATGATCTTTTTGAACTCAAAGTTGAAGAGTTGATTGAAAATTTAATGCCATATGAAGCAAATTTACAGGCCAGAAAGGAACAAAACCTTGAAAAGAAGAATATAGCATTTCAAGCAAGCAATGAAGATTATGAATTGGATGAACATGAAATTGTATTTATTGCCAAGAACTACAACAAATTTAAGGAATTCAAGAAATTGACGAGATTCTAAAATAGCGGAAAATGAAATTCATCAGATCAAACTTCGATCAAGTGCTTTGAATGTGATCGGTTAGGACATATGAAGAAGGATTGCCCAAAACGCAACAACGAGAAAAGGAAAAATAAATTTGAGAAATTTAAAAAAAAAGAGAAAGGCATTCCAAGTCACATGGGATGACTCTGACTCTTCCTCTTCATCCGATAGTGACAGTGAAAGTGATACGAGGCAAGCAAATGTATGTTTGATGGCACACACTATGAGGTATGTCCTGATCTTACTTATATTGAAATTTAAGAAGTAAGCATAGAACTTGATGACAAATATCGAGAAACTAAGAAATTAAATAAGGAATATGTTGCTAAGATAAATCGATTGGAACTTGAAATAGGGTTATTAAAAGAGAAAAATCTATTTTAGAAGAAGAGTTAGAAAATGTTCAAGAAAAGTGCAAGAATCTTTCTATTAAAAATGATGTGTTATCTTGTGAATTAGGAAAAGTTAAACTAGAAATGTTATCAATTTGAACTTTTATATTTTTATAGGTATCCAAATACAAAAACAAAGATAAATGGATATTTAGATAGTGGATGCTCCAAGCACATGATAGGAAATGCTCACATGCTGTCAAATATAAAGTACATTGATGGTGGCACTGTAATTTTTGGTGATAATTCAAAAGGGTTCGTCATTGGCATTAGAGAAGTCATCGATATCGGCATCTCCAACTCGCCTAGTATTTCTAATATTTTATTAGTAGAAAATCTAAAACATAATCTTCTTAGTATAACTTAGTTGTGTGATAAAGGGTTTGAAATAAAATTTGAAAAAGATAAATGTAAAATTCTCGATCAAAGCAGAAATTTACTCTTTTAAGGATTTAGAAATCGTAATATATATATCCTAAATATGAACATTAAAAATAATTCAGATTTATGTCTAGCCGCAAATCACGATGATCCTTGGATTTGGCACAAACGTTTTTGTCATTTAAATTTTAAATATATTAACAAACTAGCAAAACATGATCTAGTTAGAGGTCTTCCTAAAGTTAACTATAAAATTAAAAATTTATGTGAAGCGTGTCAAATGGGCAAGTTAAAGAAAAGTTATTTCAAATCTAAAAGTAATATATCCACTAAGCAACCATTAGAATTGCTTCATTTAGATTTATTTGGACCAACCCAAGTACGATCAATAAATCATAACAAATATGTATTCATAATTATAGATGATTTTTCAAGATATACTTAGACATTAGTTTTAAAACATAAAAATGACACTTTTAGAATGTTTAAAATTTTTGCAAAACAAATTACTAACTTAATGGAGTTAAAAATTAAAAATATATGAAGTGATCATGGAGGAGAATTCGAAAATGAACTTTTCATTGATTTTTGTAACAAAAAAGGAATTAGTCGTAATTTTTCGTTTCCACAAACGCCACAACAAATGGTGTAGTTTAATGAAACAGAACTCCACAGGAATGTGCACGAACATTACTAAATAGTAGTAACCCACCAAAACATTTTTAGGCTGAAGCTATTGCCACAGCCTATTATGTATTAAATTGCGTTGCACTTCGACCTATGACTAAGAATGCATGTTATGAAATATTGTGTCGAAAGAAACCAAAAGTTTCGTATTACGGAACTTTTGGGTCAAAATGTTTTATTTTAAATACTAAAGATAATCTTGTAAAATTTGACCCTAACGCCAACGTAGGAATTTTCATTGGCTATTCAGAATATAGTAAAGCTTATAGAATTTATAATAAATGAACAAATATTATAAAAGAAAGCTTACATGTGCCTTTTGATGAAAATTTCCAACAAACTATTAGAGAAGATGAAGATGAAATTTTAACTAAAAATCAAACTGAAAATACAAATAATATGAATTATTCATTCTCTGATAATAACGAAAAATTTTAAGATCACCCATATGAATATTAAAAAATCTTCCTTTGGATAATGTAATTGGAGACTTAAATTCTTGAGTCACTAGAAATAAATTAAATCAAATGAGTCATGTTGCTTTTATCTCAAACACATAACCTAAAAACTATAAAGAAGCTTCTAAAGTTAATTCTTGGATCTTAGCGACGCAAGAAGTATTAAATCAATTTGAATGTAATAATGTATAAGAACCCGTTCCTAGACAATGAGATCAATTGTAATAGAAAAAATGGTGTTTTAAAAACAAGGCAGATGAAAATGTAAATGTTATTCATAATAAAGCAAGATTAGTGGCTCAAGGTTATAACCAAAAAGGGGGAATAGATTACCAAGAGACATTTGCTCCCGTAGCTCGTCTTGAAGCAATTTGTACTCTACTTGCTTTTGCGTGTCATCACAACTTTAAATTATTTCAAATGGATGTTAAGTGTGCCTTCTTAAATGGTTTTGTCAAAGAAAAATTTTTTGTGGAACAACCACCGTTGTGACGACCCGGCTTTCTAACTCCAGAAAGATGTGTCATCAATAAGAAAGAAAGGGGTAGAAATAGAAAAGAATAGAAAGAAACAATAACAATATCAGAATCTCACAGCGGAATGGAATAAAATATAATAAATCAACATAACTATTACATAGTTATATATACATCAGAGTTATACAACATCATACAACATGACTATCATATACATATCTGTCAGAACATACATCCCTAATATCAAAAACTAACTAACACAGCTGAACTATATAGATAGATACATACGTCTGGTCTTCTGCTCCAACTCTTCCAAAAAACTCTATACTCCGAATACCTATCACTTGGCTACTCATGAAAATTTGAATACCCAAGTGTTTATAAAAAACATAATATAAACTCCGGGTCAGACATGGGCCTGGTAAGAGTAAACGATTTAAAGTTGTTTAACTTTGAAAATCATTTGAAATAAAGGTATCGCGTAAGACTTCCCACACATAAATACGGGTAAGTTTTTACCTTACGCTGACCAAAATATTTTATAGGAAATTCAGTGATATTATAATAGTGTCTAGGGTTTTCAAGTAAAATACAGAAATAGCTGAAATGCTTACATCTCACATTCCAACGTAGTTGGGCACAATCAAAACGTACGGCGCTTATTGGAAATTGGATCCCATACAATGGCAGGGCTACTGGGGTACTGCTCGTCACGGTACGTGGCCTAGATCACCGTACCGAGGAGCCACCCTAACTCCCCTGCAACACAAGGCCAGAACCATTCCTTACTGAACAGTCCCGAACAAGATAACCCCGCAGTTGGCTGCAGACCAACCACCCACACAGCCGAATAAAAGGGACATCTAGACAGGGGTATACCTCGTCCTGCTTGGGCATGACCCACCTAACCTTGCTGCACATCCTCTGTTTTAGCCATTCCCAGTTGATGAGGCTTGAGGCTGCGTTTACCTTTATAGAACATATCTCTTAGAATGCTCATCGTCCGCCTGACGATGTGCTGAAAGCATTTAATCCATACAAGTTCGTTCCGGGTTCGAACGAAACCGATGGCATTATCTCGTTACACTCGTTTTGGAATCACCCTCAAAGTCAATGACGATAACCCTTGCATTCTGAAAACACCATCTCGATCTTCACTTGAGATTACACGACCCAACGTTTAATTTAGATCGATGTGGTTTTCGGAATATCAATTGATACCCGGTCCCGGTCTCATCGAAATCCCAACGCCATTTTAAAGGCCAAGTTGTCTAATTAACTTAACAGTTTAAATTTAACAATTGAATTCACATAGCAATTCAACACAGATAAATCATACATAGTCATCACAGATATATCCAGAATATCACAGAACATCATAGGATATAAATACATATCAGAATCAATCAAATAGAATCATCGATTCATATCAACATTTAGTTTGATTTATTTTAAACTTAACTGCATATTTAAAATAAATTATATTTTATATTTTCTTAACCAATTACTAATTAATAAACTTATTTCAATTTATTAATTACTTATTAATTATTCACTTAATTAATTAATTAATTCTTAATTACTGATCAATAACCTTAATTATTGATTTATAAAACTCAATTACACATTTAATTATTATTAATTGCCTAATTAATCATTAATTATTAATTAACTTAATCGTTTAATCCTTAATTACTTATTTAATCAGTTAACTATGATTTGTTAAATTATTAACTTCCAATGCTTAATGAAATTCTTAATTATAAATGGGTTTACACAAGATTATCATTAAAATCTTTACTTACAAATTTAATTAAATTTTATACAACTTATTAAATTACAATTATAAAATTTATTATCTTCTTAATTAACTTTGTTTTAAATTCATTACTCATTTTCGTATCAGTAAAGTTTTACAGTTCATCTTGGCTTAAAACAATTTGTAAACATTATCAACTTGATTAATACTTAGCTTATATAACTTAATATAGTTGGCAAACTTCTGGAATTAAAACAAACCGAAGTAAACATCGCATCAAACTCGGGTCGAACTCAATATTTCCCTGAGCTTCTCTCGCGTTCCTCCCTGCCTCTCTTCTTCTTCCCCTGTTTCTTAATTCTTCTGTTTCTTTTTTGTTTTTATAAAAGCTTAAAGTTTTAACTGTTGAAACCTGATAACACGCGTGCAACCCTGACCTAAAGCAAACACCCGAAGCAACGAACAATCAAACTCGAGTTTTACTCGAGTCGACACACACAGTGGCACTTTCCCGCCGCCGTGCACGTGCACGGCGGTTCGCCGCGGCTCCAACGCCACTTGACTTCACCAACAAATCACTCGCCATCCTTTCACTCGAATACAAAGCCCAGCTCAACTCAATACTCACGAAATAAAAATTCGAGTGAAAAATCGAGCAGCCACACAATCGCGATAAACAAAATCACCTCGACCTCACGATCGCGATTACCTGAGATGACGTGGCTTTGGCCATACGTCGCCGTCAACACCCCCTACCACTTCCCAAAATCTCACAATGCTCGGCTGAGCCACGGCAACAAGAACCTCAACGAACAGAACCCAAACACGATAAACCCATAAACCCTATTTTTAATTAATCCTCAAAAATCTTGCAATTAAAACTTTTTCTCACATTTTTCTGTCGATCTAGAATCAATACACAAGCTCCATGCCAAATTTCAACAACAACAAATTATTAAATCAACAGAAATTCATGCAAAGGCACTTACTGTTTACTAACGAACTGCTTTAAGCATAGTTAACTAAAAATTAGAATTTTTGTCTTAAAAATCATAACTTCGTATGTTGTTTCAAGATATAAATTCGAATTTACAATTTATGCTTTTCGAATTTTGGCCTTTGTTTTATATTTAACTGTAAATTTGTGTTTACAGTACTGGTGTCTCACAGCTACTAAAACAATAATCCAAATCTTAAACTTAAACAAATTTATTAGTTAAGTTACTAATTAAAGACATGAATTTTATATAAGGTTGGACATATTCACTGCCTTTTTTTCTTTGCCTCAGTAAAAAAAATTGAAACCTGGAAGAACAACTATATGCACAACTTACAGTAAACATCCTAGAACATTAAATATCAACATATCAATTCTTCACAAATTACTTATTAAAAGTTAGATTTTAAATAAGTTTACTCACCTAGTTACTGTTGAAACAGAGAGTATTGGATGATGATAGAAGACAGCAGTTGAAGTTTTGAATTGTTGTAAACTTTTCTTGCTTCCTGACCTTTATTTGATCTTGAAAATATGAAGTTTTGTTTATACTTCTCTTGCTTTATCAGGTTTTTCTACTGAAGTTAAAGACCGAACTAAATAATATGTATAGGAAGAATGATGAGGTATATATAGATAAGAACTGTTTGTAAACAGGGAATGTAATATCTGGGCAAGCTTCTCTTGTTATTTATCAAAAATCTTTGCATTTAATTTCTGATGTCAGTGCCGCATATCGCAAACGGCTATGGACAATCTGAGCTAAGAAAAATATTTCGGCTGAAAGCTTATATTTGACAGATTGTAGTGCTACTTAATGTATATGTTTTCACTTATGTTAACATAAAATAAATGCTTGATGACACATGAGTTAGGTACAAAAATATTTGCAGATTTGTTTGTACTAATATGTTTTATTTAATGTGTATTCTTGCTCTCTTATGTTAACATAGAAATAAAATGTTTGCTGACAAGTTTTGCTTATTGATATAAACTGATCTTTGCATTTGTCTGGTGAACATTTGTACAGTGGTTTTTGTTTTATTATCTTTTAACTCAAACACACATTTATACATTGGTTTTGACTGATTATGTATGTTTGTCTTTACATAGTTAACACTTTTATTTATATCTTATATTAATGTCAAAGTTTTGCACTTATGTTTATGTATATTTATGTTTATAACCATATTTTATGTTATACTTATATTAAATATTTATAAGCTTACTTTATTTTAATTATAAAAATTGTTGTTTAGAAACACTACTTTAGCTTATTTTTAATTAAAGTAAAATATTCCAAATATTTGATTTGTAACCTATATTTTTTTAATGTAGTTCATAATTATATTTAATATGAATAAAATTATGTTATTGTAAATATTATTATCAACTACATTCATATATTTGATATTAAATGTCATTCATACATAACTTTTAGTTTAATTGAATAAAACAGATTTAATTTTGAATATTGTTGAAAGAGTCTATTTTACATTTTGAAATTATAAATTCCTGTATAACACATATACAACTAATAATATCCAAAATCTTATTTATTTCAAAACGAAAATCTTGTATTTTATTCAAATTTGACTAAAAACTTATGATAATAATAGGGTCAAAATTCCGGGATGTCACATTTCTCCCCCCTTAAAAGAATTTCGTCCCTGAAATTTAAACAACAGTAAATTCAAAAGCTTAATATTAACAATCGAAACATACATATCATCCATATAAAAACAAACAATCAAACAGTCAATTCCAACCACATCACTAGCTATCCGGACATGAATTAGGATAAGCCTTTCTAAAACTATCAAGAATTTCCCAGGTACAATCTCTGGGATCCTCACTCCATTGCACCTTGATGAGTTTCACCACTTTGTTCCTGAGTTGCTTCTCGTCTTGATCTACAATCTGAACAGGATCTCTAACCACAGTCAGGTTGGGTTCTACTTCTAAATCTTCCTGAACAACTGGTTCTACTACTAATGATGGGTCATGAATATATTTCCTTAAATGAGACACATGAAATACATTGTGAATTCCAGACACACGTTCTGGCAATTCAATCCTGCAGGCTACAGTTCCAATTCTTTCCAGCACTCGGAATGGACCAATATATCTCGGAGCAAGTTTTCCCGTTTTTCCAAATCTTATGGCACCTTTAATTGGGGAAACTTTGATAAAAAACTAAATCTCTGATCTCAAATTCTAAGGGTCTTCGTCTCTTATCTGCATATTTCTTCTGACGATCTTGAGCAGCTTTCATCCTTTTCGTGATAAGCTCAACCTTCGCAGAAGCTTCACGAATTAGATCAGGTCCGAGTACAAGTCGATCATTCGATTCAATCCAACAAGATGGAGATCTACACGGTCTTCCATACAGAGCTTCATAAGGAGCCATCTTAATACTCGCTCGGTAACTGTTATTATAGGAAAATTCCACTAAATGAAGATGGTCTTCCCACGATCCACCGAAATCCAATACATAAGCTCGCAGCATATCTTCCAGAATATGATTCAGCCTTTCCGTTTGTTTGTCCGTCTGAGGATGATAGGCTATACTTAATCTCAAACTTGTTCCCATTGCTGATTGCAGAGCTTTCCAGTATTTGCTAGTGAAAATAGGATCACGGTCACTTACTATGCTAACAGGAATACCATGCAATCTAACTATCTCCTTCAAGAAAATTTCTGCTAGGGAAACTGCAGTACGGGTTGCCTTAACTGGTATAAAATGGGCACTCTTCGTTAAACGATCCACAATAACCCATATTCCTTCATTTCCTTTCCTGGTTCTAGGCAAACCGTCGTTGAAGTCCATCGAGATCATCTCCCACTTCCAATCTGGAATTTCCAAAGGTTGCAATAGTCCTGCAGACTTCTGTTGATCTCCCTTCACTTGCTGGCAAATGGCACAACTATTTACAAAAGCAGCTACATCCTTCTTCATATTCGGCCACCAGAAAACTCTTCTCATATCTTTATACATCTTCATGATTCCCGGGTGAATGTTCAATTTGGAGCGATGACACTTAGCTAAGACTTCTTGCCTCAGTTCATCTATATTAGGCACACACAAACGACCATTAATCCTTAAAGCACCTTGATCGTCCACCTTGAAATCCGAATATCGCCGGTCTTTAGTTCCAAGAATTATTTCCTCAAAAGATTTATCCTCCATTTTCTTACCAATGATCTTTTCTTGGAGAGATGGGACGACTTCCAAAAGAGATAAGACCGCATTTCTACTAAGAGCGTCAGCCACGACATTTTCTTTCCCCGGAGTATATAAAATATGCAGATCATAAGATGACAAAAATTCGACCCATCTCTGCTGTCTCAAATTAAGATATTTTTGAGAGAAAATATATTTCAACGGTTTGTGATCCATGAACAACTCAAACTTTTCTCCCAAAAGATAATGTCTCCAGATCTTCAAAGAAAAAACAATAGCTAACAGTTCTAGATCATGCGTAGCATAGTTCTTCTCATGTGACTTCAATTGCCGACTAGCATACGCAATTACTCTGCCATTCTGCATCAGAACTGCTCCCAGTCCAACTAAGCATGCGTCCGTATATACTTCAAATTTGCTTTTCCCATCTGGAATAGCAAGTATTGGTGCATTATTTAGCCTTGTCTTCAATTCCTGAAAAGCTTCTTCACACTGAGGTGTCCATTTGAATTTAGCTCCTTTCCTAGTCAGCTTGGTCAGATGCAAAGAAATTTTGGAATAATCCTTAACAAATTTTCTGTAGTAGCCAGCCAAACCTAGAAAACAGCGAACTTCAGTCGGTGTCTCCGGCTGTTTCCATTGCAAAATAGTTTCAACCTTTGCTGGATCTACTGAAATGCCTTCACCAGAAACAATGTGCCCTAAAAATTTAACTTCTGATTTCCAAAAATGGAACTTTGAAATTTTGCCTTCAATCCATGCTTCCTCAAAGTTTCCAATACAATTCTCAAATGTTGTATGTGCTCTTCTTCCGATTTGGAGTAGACCAAGATATCATCAATGAATACTAGCACGAACTTATTCAACACATCTCTAAAGACTCGGTTCATGAGGTCAACAAACTAGGCAGGCGCATTGGTTAACCCGAAAGGAATAACCAACCACTCATAAAAACAATTCGGTCCCCTAAATGTGTTCAAGGGAATACTATCTTCAGCTACTTTCAATTAGTGGAAACCTGAAGCTAGATCTAGTTGAGAAAAGATAAAAGCTCCATGCAACTGGTCAAAAAGATCATCGATGCGAGGAAAGGGATATTTATTTCGAATGGTCACTTTGTTCAATTCTCTATAATCAACACAAAACCTTAGCGAACCATCCGATTTGGTGACAAACACCGCTGCAGAGCCCCAACAAGGAAAACTAGGTCTAATCAAACCCTTCTCCAAAAGATCTTGCGTCTTCTTAATCAACTCTTCTCTCTCTCTAGGAGGCATTCTCCTACTAGGCTGAATCACCGGCACTGCTTCTGAAATCAAATCAATACGAAACTCAATTTCTCGATGTGGAGGCAGACACTTAACTTCTTCAACAACATCAAACCACATCGATTTCTTCAACTTTCTCTTGAGAAGTCTCAACTCCTTGCAAAAGACTACTCAAGTGAAATCCAGAACTATCGCACGACACTTTGGCAATCCTACCCAAATCAGTCTCCAATGAAACTTTCCTCTCATCACAATTCAGGACTGCTTTATACTTATCGAGCCAATCCATTCCCAAAATAAGATCAAATCCCTTAAAATTTAACACATATGGGTCACAAGAGAAAGTGTGGGATAAATAAGAAAGCTTCAAGTCCTTACAGATTGTATCCAATTTTGTTGCTCCACCTATAGGATTAGATACAATAATGGGACGATCCACGGTACTAGGGTTGAGAGAAAACTTGTCTACTGATTCCAAAGATACGAAACTCAAAGATGCACCCGAATCAAATAAAACTTTAATATATTTGTCACTTAAGAGTAAGGTACCTTCCAAAACTCCTTTGCCTTGAGAAGAAGAAGATGTACCTGCTTCCAAAGCAAAAACTTTATCCTGTAGTGTCCTCTGCAAAAGTGGAAAATTCTTAACCATATGACCCGGCTGACGACAATTAAAACACAACGATTTCTGAACTACTGCCAATACTGGACCACTCTGACGTTGCTATTGCTGAGATCCTCCTTGAGAACACTGATTTTCCAAATGTCCAATTTGCTGACAATTATAACACTTACGGGGTCCGTTATTACTTCCTCCTGATTTCTTTCCCTTAGCTTGCCTTTTCCAAAGTGGATCAAACTTCCTTTTATTTGGGTTAACGGAATTCCCTCTCGAAACTGCTGCTGTTGCCTCCAATTTCTTGCTCATCAAATCTTCATACCTAAAAGCCATATCAACTAAATCAAAAAAAGATCCTTTCAAGAGCACCGTCATCTTATCATGAAATTCGGACCTCAATCCTTGCACAAACTTTTCATTCTTCTTGAGGGCAGTATCAATGAGTCCTGATCCATAACACGAAAGTTCGTTGAATTTGGTTTCATATTCAGAAACAGTCATGCTTTCCTTCTTCATCAGAAAATCCTGGTACAATAGAGTTTTCCTTGCTGTAGGCATAAACTTCTCCTCAAATAACTCCCTAAATCTTTCCCATGAAATATCTTCTTCAGGAATATTTGCAATTGTTGCATCCCAGCATGCTGCTGCGCCTCCCTGCAATTGCCACGATGCCATTTCCCTCTTCTGATCATCCGACAATCTCATCCTCTTAAAAATGCGCTCACAAGAGCGTAGCCAGGCTTGAACTTCAATTATCGATTCTAAACCTTCAAATGGTTGGCCTCCAAGATAGATAAAATCTTTACATAAAGCTGCAAAACTAACTTGATGTGGTACTGGATTTACAGCCTCTCTAGCAATTTGACTTTGAACATTATCAATCGAAGTACTGGCCCTAACTCTGCCTCTTTTTCCAGAACTCATGTTGGCCATTATCAATCGAAGTACACAATCCTTTCAAGTTACCTGTTCAGGTGGCCAACAAATTTAGATAGATATTTAACTATATGAAATACAACTACGCACTCTCAAGATAAATATTGCTCCAGAGCCTAGGTACTCGCTCAACCTAATGCTCTGATACCAGCTGTGACGACCCGACTTTCTAACTCCAGAAAGACATGTCATCAATAAGAAAGAAAGGGGTAGAAATAGAAAGGAATAGAAAGAAAGAATAACAATATAAGAATCTCACGGCAGAATGGAATAAAATATAATACATCAACATAACTATTACATAGTTATATATACATCAGAGTTATACAACATCATACAACATGACTATCATATACATATCTGTCAGAACATACATCCCTAATATCAAAAACTAACTAACACAGCGGAACTATATAGATAGATACATGCGTCTGGTCTTCTGCTCCAACTCTTCCAGAAAACTCTATACTCCGATTACCTATCACTTGGCTACTCATAAAAATTTGAGTACCCAAGAGTTTATGAAAAAAAAATATAAACTCCGGGTCAGACATGGGTCTGGTATGAGTAAACGGTTTAAAGTTGTTTAACTTTGAAAATCATTTGAAATAAAGGTATCACGTAAGACTTCCCACACATAAATACGGGTATGTTTTTACCTTACACTAACCAAAACATTTTATAGGAAATTCAGTGATATTATAATAGTGTCTAGGGTTTTCAAGTAAAATAAAGAAATAGCTGAAATGCTTACATCTCACATTCCAACGTAGTTGGGCACAATCAAAACGTACGGCGCTTATTGGAAATTGGATCCCATACAATGGCAGGGCTACTGGGGTACTGCTCGTCACGGTACGTGGCCTAGATCACCGTACCGAGGAGCCACCCTAACTCCCCTACAACACAAGGCCAGAACCATTCCTTACTGAGCAGTCCCGAACAAGATAACCCCGCAGTTGGCTGCAGACCAACCGCCCACGCAGCCGAATAAAAGGGACATCTAGACAGGGGTATACATCGTCCTGCTTGGGCATGACCCACCTAACCTTGCTGCACATCCTCTGTTTTAGCCATTCCCAGTTGATGGGGCATGAGGCTGTGTTTACCTTTATAGAACATATCTCTTAGAATGCTCATCGTCCGCCTGACGATGTGCTGAAAGCATTCAATCCATACAAGTTCGTTCCGGGTTCGAACGAAACCGATGGCATTATCTCGTTACACTCATTTTGGAATCACCTTCAAAGTCAACGACGATAATCCTTGCATTCTGAAAACACCATCTCGATCTTCACTTGAGATTACACGACCTAACGTTTAATTTGGATCGATGTGGTTTTCGGAATATCAATTGATACCTGATCCCGGTCTCATCGAAATCCAAACGCCATTTTAAAGGCCAAGTTGTCTAATTAACTTAACAGTTTAAATTTAACAATTGAATTCACATAGCAGCTCAACACAGATAAATCATACATAGTCATCACAGATATATACAGAATATCACAGAACATCACAGGATATAAATACATATCAGAATCAATCAAATAGAATCGTCGATTCATATCAACATTTAGTTTGATTTATTTTAAACTTAATTGCATACTTAAAATAAATTATATTTTATATTTTCTTAACCAATTACTAATTAATAAACTTATTTCAATTTATTAATTACTTATTAATTATTCACTTAATTAATTAATTAATTCTTAATTACTAATCAATAACCTTAATTATTGATTTATAAAACTCAATTACACATTTAATTATTATTAATTGCTTAATTAATCATTAATTATTAATTAACTTAATCGTTTAATCCTTAATTACTTATTTAATCAGTTAACTATGATTTGTTAAATTATTAACTTCCAATGCTTAATGAAATTCTTAATTATAAATGGGTTTACACAAGATTATCATTAAAATCTTTACTTACAAATTTAATTAAATTTTATACAACTTATTAAATTACAATTATAAAATTTTTTATCTTCTTAATTAACTTTGTTTTAAATTATTTACTCATTTTCGTATCAGTAAAGTTTTACAGTTAATCTTGGCTTAAAACAATTTGTAAACATTATCAACTTGATTAATACTTAGCTTATATAACTTAATATAGTTGGCAAACTTCTGGAATTAAAACAAACCGAAGTAAACATCGCATCAAACTCGGGTCGAACTCGATATTTCCCTGAGCTTCTCTCGCGTTCCTCCCTGCCTCTCTTCTTCTTCCCCTGTTTCTTAATTCTTCTGTTTCTTTTTTGTTTTTATAAAAGCTTAAAGTTTTAACTGTTGAAACCTGATAACACACGCGCAACCCTGACCCAAAGCAAACACCCGAAGAAACGAACAATCAAACTCGAGTTTTACTCGAGTCGACACACACAGCGGCACTTTCCCGCCGCCGTGCACGTGCACGGCGGTTCGCCGCCGCTCCAACGCCACTCGACTTCACCAACAAATCACTCGCGATCCCCTCACTCGAATACGAAGCCCAGCTTAACTCAATACTCACGAAATCAAAATTCGAGTGAAAAATCGAGCAGCCACACAATCGCGATAAACAAAATCACCTCGACCTCACGATCGCGATTACCTGAGATGACGTGGCTTCGGCCATACGTCGCCGTCAACACCCCCTACCACTTCCCAAAATCTCACAACGCTCGGCTGAGCCACGGCAACAAGAACCTCAACGAACAGAACCCAAACACGATAAACCCATAAACCCTATTTTTAATTAATCCTCAAAAATCTTGCAATTAAAACTTTTTCTCACATTTTTCTGTCGATCTAGAATCAATACACAAGCTCCATGTCAAATTTCAACAACAACAAATTATTAAATCAACAGAAATTCATGCAAAGGCACTTACTGTTTACTAACGAACTGCTTTAAGCATAGTTAATTAAAAATTAGAATTTTTGTCTTAAAAATCATAACTTCGTATGTTGTTTCAAGATATAAATTCGAATTTACAATTTATGCTTTTCGAATTTTGGCCTTAGTTTTATATTTAACTGTAAATTTGTGTTTACAGTACTGGTTTCTCGCAGCTACTAAAACAATAATCCAAATCTTAATCTTAAACTTAAACAAATTTATTAGTTAAGTTGCTAATTAAAGACAAGAATTTTATATAAGGTTGGATATATTCACTGTCTTTTTTTCTTTGCCTCAGTAAAAAAAATTGAAACCTGGAAGAACAACTATATGCGCAACTTACAGTAAACATCCCAGAACATTAAATATCAACATATCAATTCTTCACAAATTACTTATTAAAAGTTAGATTTTAAATAAGTTTACTCACCTAGTTACTGTTGAAACAGAGAGTATTGGATGATGATAGAAGACAGCAGTTGAAGTTTTGAATTGCTGTAAACTTTTCTTACTTCCTGACTTTTATTTGATCTTGAAAATATGAAGTTTTGTTTATACTTCTCTTGCTTTATCAGGTTTTTCTACTGAAGTTAAAGACCGAACTAAATAATATGTATAGGAAGAATGATGAGATATATATAGATAAGAATTGTTTGTAAACAAGGAAGGTAATATTTGGGCAAGCTTCTCTTGTTATTTATCAAAAATCTTTGCATTTAATTTCTGTAAATCTGAGCTAAGAAAAATATTTCGGCTGAAAGCTTATATTTGACAGATTGTAGTGCTAATTAATGTATATGTTTTCACTTATGTTAACATAAAATAAATGCTTGCTGACACATGAGTTAGGTACAAAGATATTTGCATATTTGTTTGTACTAATATGTTTTATTTGATGTGTATTCTTGCTCTCTTATGTTAACATAGAAATAAAATGTTTTCTGACAAGTTTTGCTTATTGATATAAACTGATCTTTGCATTTGTCGGGTGAACATTTGTACAGTTGTTTTTGTTTTATTATCTTTTAACTCAAACACACATTTATACATTGGTTTTGACTGATTATGTGTGTTTGTCTTTACATAGTTAACACTTTTATTTATATCTTATATTCATGTCAAAGTTTTGCGCTTATGTTTATGTATACTTATGTTTATAACCATATTTTATGTTATACTTATATTAAATATTTATAAGCTTAATTTATTTTAATTATAAAATTGTTGTTTAGAAACACTACTTAAGCTTATTTTTAATTAAAGTTAAATATTCCAAATATTTGATTTGTAACCTATATTTTCATTAATGTAGTTCATAATTATATTTAATATGAATAAAATTGTGTTATTGTAAATATTATTATCAACTACATTCATATATTTGATATTAAATGTCGTTCATACATAACTTTTAGTTTAATTGAATAAAACAGATTTAATTTTGAATATTGTTGAAAGAGTCTATTTTACATTTTGAAATTATAAATTCTTGTATAACACATATACAACTAATAATATCCAAAATCTTATTTATTTCAAAACGAAAATCTTGTATTTTATTCAAATTTGATTAAAAACTTATGATAATAATAGGGTCAAAATTCCGGGATGTCACATTCCTCCCCCTTAAAAGAATTTCGTCCTCGAAATTTAAACAACAGTAAATTCAAAAGCTTAATATTAACAATCCAAACATACATATCATCCATATAAAAACAAACAATCAAACAGTCAATTCCAACCACATCACTAGCCATCTGGACATAAATTAGGATAAGCCTTTCTAAAACTATCAAGAATTTCCCAGGTACAATCCCTGGGATCCTCACTCCATTGCACCTTGACGAGTTTCACCACTTTGTTCCTGAGTTGCTTCTCGTCTTGATCTAAAATTTGAACAGGATCTCTAACCACAGTCAGGTTGGGTTCTACTTCTATATCTTCCTGAACAACTGGTTCTACTACTAATGATGGGTCATGAATATATTTCCTTAAATGAGACAAATGAAAAACATTGTGAATTCCAGACATCCGTTCTGGCAATTCAATCCTGTAGGCTACAGTTCCAATTCTTTCCGGCACTCGGAATGGACCAATATATCTCTAAGCAAGTTTTCCCGTTTTTCGAAATCTTATTGCACCTTTGATTGGGGAAACTTTGATAAAAACTAAATCTCCGATCTCAAATTCAAAGGGTCTTCGTCTCTTATCTGCATATTTCTTCTGACGATCTTGAGCAGCTTTCATCCTTTTCTTGATAAGCCCAACCTTCGCAGAAGCTTCACGAATTAGATCGGGTCCGAGTACAAGTCGATCATTCGATTTAATCCAACAAGATGGGCATCTACAAGGTCTTCCATACAGAGCTTCATAAGGAGCCATCTTAATACTCGCTTGGTAACTGTTATTATAGGAAAATTCCACTAAATGAAGATGGTCTTCCCACGATCCACCGAAATCCAATACACAAGCTCGCAGCATATCTTCCAGAATACGATTCAGCCTTTCCGTTTGTTTGTCCGTCTGAGGATGATAGGCTATACTTAATCTCAAAATTGTTCCCATTGCTGATTGCAGAGCTTTCCAGAATTTGCTAGTGAAAATAGGATCACGGTCACTTACTATGCTAACAGGAACACCATGCAATCTGACTATCTCCTTCAAGAAAATTTCTGCTAGGGAAACTGCAGTATGGGTTGCCTTAACTGGTATAAAATGGGCACTCTTCGTTAAACGATCCACAATAACCCATATTCCTTCATTTCCTTTCCTGGTTCTAGGCAAAACGTCGATGAAGTCCATCGAGATCATCTCCCACTTCCAATCTGGAATTTCCAAAGGTTGCAATAGTCCTGCAGACTTCTGTTGATCTCCCTTCACTTGCTGGCAAATGGCACAACTATTTACAAAAGCAGCTACATCCTTCTTCATATTCGGCCACCAGAAAACTCTCCTCATATATTTATACATCTTCGAGATTCCCGGGTGAATATTCAATTTGGAGTGATGACACTCAGCTAAGACTTCTTGCCTTAGTTCATCTATATTAGGCACACACAAACGACCATTAATCCTTAAAGCACCTTGATCGTCCACCTTGAAATCCGAATATCGTCCGTCCTTAGTTCCAAGAATTATTTCCTCAAAAGATTTATCCTCCATTTGCTTACCAATGATCTTTTCTTGGAGAGATGGGACAACTTCCAAAAGAGATAAGACCGCATTTCTACTAAGAGCATCAACCACGACATTTGCTTTCCCCGGAGTATATAAAATATCCAGATCATAAGATGCCAAAAATTCGACCCATCTCTACTGTCTCAAATTAAGATCTTTTTGAGAGAAAATATATTTCAACGGTTTGTGATCCGTGAACAACTCAAACTTTTCTCCCAAAAGATAATGTCTCCAGATCTTCAAAGCAAAAACAATAGCTAACAGTTCTAGATCATGCGTAGCATAGTTCTTCTCATGTGACTTCAATTGCCGACTAGCATACGCAATTACTCTGCCATTCTGCATCAGAACTGCTCCTAGTCCAACTAAGCATGCATCCGTATATACTTCAAATTTGCTTTTCCCATCCGGAATAGCAAGTATTGGTGCACTAGTTAGCCTTGTCTTTAATTCCTGAAAAGCTTCTTCACACTGAGGTGTCCAATTGAATTTAGCTCCTTTCCTTGTCAGCTTGGTCAGATGCGAAGAAATTTTGGAATATTCCTTAATAAATTTTCTATAGTAGCCAGCCAAACCCAGAAAACTGCGAACTTCAGTCGGTGTCTCCGGCTATTTCCATTGCAAAATAGTTTCAAACTTTGCTGGATCTACTGAAATGCCTTCACCAGAAACAATGTGCCCTAAAAATTTAACTTCTGATTTCCAAATCTGGCACTTTGAAAATTTTGCCTTCAACGCATGCTTCCTCAAAGTTTCCAATACAATTCTCAAATGCTGTCTGTGCTCTTCTTCCGATTTGGAGTAGACCAAGATATCATCAATGAATACTGGCACGAACTTATTCAACACATCTCTAAAGACTCGGTTCATGAGGTCAACAAAATAGGCAGGCGCATTGGTTAACCCGAGAGGCATAACCAACCACTCATAAAGACAATTCGGTCCCCTAAATGCTGTCAAGGGAATACTATCTTCAGCTACTCTCAATTGGTGGAAACCTGAAGCTAGATCTAGTTGAGAAAAGATAGAAGCTCCATGCAACTTGTCAAAAAGATCATCGATGCGAGGAAAAGGATATTTATTTCGAATGGTCACTTTGTTCAATTCTCTATAATCAACACAGAACCTTAGCGAACCATCCGATTTGGTGACAAACACCGCAACAGAGCCCCAACAAGAAAAACCGTGTCTAATCAAACCCTTCTCCAAAAGATCTTGCGTCTGATATCAACTCTTCTCTCTCTCTAGGAGGCATTCTCCTACTAGGCTGAATCACCGGCACTGCTCCTGGAATCAAATCAATACGAAACTCAATTTCTCGATGTGGAGGCAGACACTTAACTTCTTCAAAAACATCAGGAAAATCTTGAACCACATCGATTTCTTCAACTTTCTCTTGAGAAGTCTCAACTCCTTGCAAAAGACTACTCAAGTGAAATCCAGAACTATCGCACGGCACTTGGCAATCCTACCCAAATCAGTCTCCAATGAAACTGTCCTCTCTTCACAATTCAGGACTGTTTTATACTTATCGAGCCAATACATTCCCAAAATAAGATCAAATCCTTAAAATTTAACACAAACGGGTCACAAGAGAAACTGTGGGACAAATAAGAAAGCTTCAAGTCCTTACAGATTGTATCCAATTTTGTTGCTCCACCTATAGGATTAGATACAATAATGGGACGATCCACGGTACTAGGGTTGAGAGAAAACTTGTCTACTGATTCCAAAGATATGAAACTCAAATATGCACCCGAATCAAATAAAACTTTAATATATTTACCATCTAAGAGTAAGGTACCTTCCAAAACTCCTTTGCCTTGAGAAGAAGAAGATGGACCTGCTTCCAAAGCAAAAACTTTATCCTACAGTGTCCTCTGCAAAAGTGGACAATTCCTAACCATATGACCCGGCTGACGACAATTAAAACACAACGATCTCTGAACTACTGCCAATCCTGGACCTCTCTGACGTTGCTTTTGCTGAGATCCTCCTTGAGAACACTGATTTGCCAAAAGTCCAATTTGCTGAAAATTATAACACTTACGGGGTCCATTATTACTTCCTCCCGATTTCTTTCCCTTAGCTTGCCTTTTCCAAAGTGGATTAAACTTCCTTTTATTTGGGTTAACGGAATTCCCTCTCGAAACTGCTGCTGTTGCCTCCAATTTCTTGCTCATCAAATCTTCATACCTCAAAGCCATATCAACTAAATCAACAAAAGATCCTTTCAAGAGCACCGTCATCTTATCGTGAAATTCGAACCTCAATCCTTGCACAAACTGCCAAACAATCGAAGGTCGGAAAACCGTACCGTTAGGGTTAAAGAAGAGGTAGAAGATAGATGAAGAAAGAAAAAGATAGAACAGAACAAAACAACAGAACAATATCAGAATCTCACAATCGCAACGGAACAACATATAATAGATAAATAAATAACCTTTAACAAAGAACAATATCAGTTATTACATTACATCATATTACATTACATTACATCATCAGAGTGTACAACAACAAAAAACAACAAACGACGGAAAAGAAATATTATATACTAGTAATACGCCATGCCATCCATCTTGCCTCCAGCAGCTCCTGAATTCCAGAATATCCTGATAACCTAACTCTTAACTGCCCGCGTGGAAATTGGTGGGCACCTAGAGTTTAGGAAGGAAAACAATAAACTCCGAGTCAGTCATGTGACTGGTGTGAGAACTAAAACATTTTATTTTAAAACAAAGTACAAGATAATTTTTAAAATAGATTTGCAATGCTTTTTAGAAAATGAGACTACCATAAGGCCTCCCGCACACACACACAATGCAAACGCAGAATCGGAGGAGATTTCTCCTTATGATAGTCAAAGATGCTTGATATGCATTAAAAAAACATTTGATATTATTACTAGTGCGTAGTATAGTAAAAATCATTTCGAAAGTAAAGATATAAATCTTAGCCAACATACGACCATTATCGTATGCCTACTATAGCTACCATGTTCAATAGCAGGTTACCGCCACATTCCATGGCAGGTTATACAACTAAAACTGTACAAGATCGTATTGTTTCTTTGGATTTCCAACAAATGGTCAGGCCAAGGAACTTCACATTGCCACATGGGTACGCCTCTGGAAAGACGACCCGAGAACCTAACCGGATCTCTGCCAACACAAGGACGGGTTACACCTAACTGGGTAACTACTGACATGAATATGTCATTCCCCGATCGTAACCGATCTATATCCGAGGATCCTCGATTTCCAACAACCACAAAGCAATAAATTTGCAGCAACAACATAGGTTAAGTATTTGGGCTCCATACCATGATACCACCTCTATCCAGAAGGAATGACATACACTAAAGGGGCGCTACCCCTTAATAACCTTGCCGCATCCTTCCTGTTTTGACCATTTCTGGGGTGTGAGGTCCGACGAAGTCTCGTCCACAAAGCCACGCTTTATACAAAGCCATGCTTCGATCAACAAATGCTCAACAGCACTTCGTATGCCACATTACCAATTTGGGAATGTATCACTAGTAACCATCAACTACATAACCTCTAGGGTGTTAAGCTAAGAGAATAAATTCTCCGCTACCAATGGAAATATATTTGATAGAAACCAGCTTTACATCTCAAATTGTAACGTCAGACACACATACATACAAGTCCGTTCTGGGATCGAACGGAACAGAAGGCACTTACAAAGAAGTCCTTGCAATACGGATATTCACTAATCACGACCGGACTTCCCATCACAAAGGGTAATAAATTTCTATATCAGATCAGCCGATGCAGAAACATTCGACGGTAATCCTTCCGTTTTCACAAATATCCGGTCTTCAACACCGGTCATCAAATGCAATCCATAACGACGTATCACATATTCGAAATGGGTTATACGACCCCAAGGTCCTTTCCCGGCTAACCCGAATAGTGAGCGCTTATTCAAAAATAAGTGTGGCATTCAAATTCAAACAATCACAATAAATACCTATTTAAAGGTAAATATTGATAATCGGTTACTTAACTATCAATTAGCGTGTTCAACATCACCAAATTCCAAATAATTTCCCAAATTATTTATTTTCCAAAAATATCTTTACTAGATATATAATTTCCACACTTCAACCATTTGAAAACAAATTTCAATCATTTTCCTAACGCGGAAAAACTTTCATTTCAAAATGGTTCATTTAAACCAATTAAATAAATCCTTACCGATTTACTTTATATTTACGTTCCAAATCCGTAAATTTATTCTCACACTTCAAAAATAAATCAACGTTTATTTTTAAACAAATTCCCTTTCTTTTATAAATTCCATAGTGAATTTACAATTCCAAAATATCTATGAATATATGATTTTCAAATCGATTTTTAATATTCATTTTGAATTTATCTTTAAAAGATAAAATCTTAAAATATTCACTTCATATTGGAAAACACTTTCATACTTATTTAATAATAAGTAATTCACAAATACATTTATTTTCAACACTTGGAAAATATTCAATATACTTAAATCGAAATTAAGTATATATTTCATTCTTTAAGGAAACGGTGCGCTTAAACACATTTGTTTGGGCCAAAACGAATGTTACGTAAAACATCGTTACGACGACCCAAAATCACTAGTATAGGATTCGAAATTAAGATAGATATATAAATCCCAATACTATACAAAAACATTTCCTTTCGGAAATCATTTACTATAACAACAGTGTTATAGTCCACCATTTCCTTCTATTTCTCGAAAACGTCTATTTCAACAATAAATGTTGAAATCTATGGTTTCGATAGTTAATCATTTTAAAACATCTTTAAAACAATTAACTTCATTTTATAATATCATTTCCCCAAAAACATGTCCATTTTCTTTAATAATATATTCACCGTCCAAAATCGGGAATATACTTCACTAGCCAAATTCAATATTTTCTATACATTTTATTTCAAGGATAATTCTCTATCCAAAATCGCGAATATATCTTCTTTAATAACCTTCTATATTAAATTTATCAAATTCAATTGATTTCGGATTTATAAACAATGTTTATAAATTCCATTTCTATTTATAAAAACTTCTATTTATAAAAATCCCTTTTTATAAACCAATTCAATTTATAACTCAACTTTATACCCAAAATCCGATTTATAAGTTAATTATTTATAAATCTTTTATTTTACAAAATCTATTCATTTCATAACTTCACAATTTATAAATTTATAAATTTTATTCACTTGTGAAATCCATTTATACTTCATTTTAACACTTAATAAAACTCGTTTCACAATTCCTATATTTTTTTTATAAATATTAATCTTAGAGATCTTTTATATAAATCGTTTATAATAATTCAAAAATCTCAATTTAAATAAACCAATCCTTTTAATAATTTACAAAAAGTTATTTAAAACTTATATAACTCCAAATTTTTACTTAAGTACTATTTTCCAAAAATATAACTTTTATAACAATAAAATTACAATGTTTATTTATTTTAACAATTCAAAATTTAATAAAACATATACTTTCAAAAATCACTTTAAAATTCTTTTTAAAATCAAAATCATTATTTTAAAACTTCAAAAATGGATCTGATGATGCAACAGCACCAAATAGTCAATCACGGCATCCAAATATCATATATCGATATGATAGTCAACAAACATCACAATATCTGTAAACAAATAAATACTGGCGAGGAATCCAGTTGGATCCCTCCAATCTGTTTTCCTACATCCACAGATGTTAGCACAATACCAATTCTGTTCCAGTACGAAATTATCGCAGTATATGGGATTTATAAAAATATTATCCACTTAATAGGCGGCGCAATAGGGTCTCATCCGCTATATAGTGCGGGAAATCAACTCCAAGTACATATATAATACCAATTTCACTTTGCAGTGAAATATTCACGGTATATGTTTTTAATAAATAAACTCCGCTTACTAACGGCGCATAATGTCTATTTTAACAATCAATAGATAACAATCAACATTCAAACATACATTCAAGCAATTTTAAATCTAACTATTTAAAATTTAAATCAAAACAATTCGATTGAGTGAGAAGTTCTCACCTTGATTTCAATTCCGTTTCAACGTTTTATTTCGAATAAAATTAAACGTACGTTTAATTTTACCCGAAATTTTCACTGACTCCAATCACTTCCAATCCAATTCCATTGCGTAGTGTTCGTCAATACGAACCCGTCGCAACTTGTTTCGTCCAAAACGGACCTCGTATGAAAGAGATACAACGTTTTAAACATTATGCAAATTATAATATAATTTCAATATTTTATTTTTATTTTACAAACCCAAACATACATCACCATTCAAACCCAAGCCTAGAATTCTCGGCCGCAAGTTGTTCCTTCTTCCCCAACGTTCCAGTTACATGAAAACCCATAGAAGCCGCCGTTTTGCCCTAATACACGCAACCTATCCAGGCCACCTGACGACGATCAGCAAGTGCCATTTCGAAGCTCGCCACCAATGCTACCTTCAGCCAGAACCTCCTTGAACTCGGCTCCCACCTCACGAAAAGACGTGCGCAACTTCGGCCGTTTAAACAGATATTGCCGCCAATCCGTGCAACGAAACTCGATCACAACCGTTCAAAACGAAGATCTCGTCGTCCTCTACGAATTTCTAGTTGAAGATTTCTCGAATGGATGCGTGGATTAGAAGATAATTGGAGGAGAAGACCATTGTTTTTCGGCCATTGATAATAGTGATGGCGGCAGCTGAAGAGAATTGAAAGCCTAGCCTTTTTCTTTTGCAAAAAATGAAAATAAGGGGTGCTTATATAGAAAATTCAACGAACACTATTCATCCCGAAATTTCCGAACTCCAAACGAAGCATGCCGGCTGGGATTTCTAAGGTTCACCCCGTGTTCCGAACACAATGGAATAGGTTTCGGAGGCTAATTCGATCATCATTGTGAGTTACGGCAATAAACGATCGATTTTAAATTAAACCGATTTAAACGAATTTCTATGCGTTTTGGCTTGGCACGGACAAACCGTAAATCCGATTGACACGAAATTTGAAACCATACAATAATATTACATTACAGATCCGATGAAACTATTTTTTTCGAAATCCGAAACTGTTTGAAAAATGGCTATTTTTCAGTCGATAATTAAATATTAAAATATTCAATTTTCACAATTAAACTTTTAATTTAATTTTAAAAGTTCTATAACATCTCTATAACTTCAATATGATTAAATAAAATTTTACAAATCATTTTCAATCATATTTAACCCAATTTTCAATTATTTCTGTAATTTCAACTATTAAATTATAGATTTAATTATCCAATTAAATCTAATTATTCGAAATAAAATTTATTCGGCTTATAAATTTCACTTATTAATATTTAAAATTAATTAAATATACGAATTTTAATTAACAAAAATTCTGGGTTGTAAAGAAAAATATATTAAAGATTTACTTAAACGTTTCGGAATGGAGAACACTAGTAGTAAACCACCTCCTAAGAGCACAAGTTTATATTTAGACAAAGATGAAAATGGAAAAGACTATGGTCACAAATCTTATCAAAGTATGATCAGCTCTTTATTATACTTAACCGCTAGTCGACCCGATATAATGATGAGTGTCTGTGCTTGTATTCAAGCTCAACCTAAGGAATCACTTCATCGAGCAGTCAAACAAATTTTGCATTACTTAACCAACACCAAAGATACAGCTTATTCTATCCTAAAGGTACGGCTTTCCAACTCATATCATATAGTGATGCAAACTTCGGAGGTTGTAAAATAGACAAAAAAAGCACAAGTGGTACCGGCCATTTTATTGGTCAATCTCTGGTTTTGTGGTTTAGCAAAAAGCAAAATTGTGTTTCATTCTCGACGTGTGAAGCAGAATATATCTATGTCGCCTTAGCTTGTGCTCAAGTAATGTATATGCAATAAACACTTAGAGATTTTGGCAAAATAATTGAAAAATCTCCAATGTACTACAACAATACTAGTGCTATCAGTTTATCGAAAAATCTAGTTAATCATTCTCGAACTAAGCACATAGGCATACGACATAGTTTTCTTAGAGATAATGTAGAAAAGGGAATTATTTCTTTTGAATTTTTTAACAACGAAAATCAAATAGATGATATATTTACCAAATCATTAAATGAACAAACATTTATAAAACTTAGACGAGACTATGGAATTTGTTCGTATAATGACTTAATAAAGTAGACAAATCTTTATATAATCATTCACTTCTTAAAATAAAATATAAAATAACTTGGGTAATGACTAACCATACGTTAATTCTCTTCATTTAAAAAAAAATACTAGTAGTAGTAGTAGTAACTTCCTATCTATTTTGAGTAAACAAAATTCCTACACCTTTCTTTTAAAATAAATAATCCATCACTTTACTCTAAACCAAGAAATCTTAACTTCAATTATAGGATATCTACAAATATAAATAGAGTTATCATTTTCTTCATCATTTTAACAAATCCCCAAATATATAAAAAAAAATGTTCGATCACTCCTCTGATTACTCAACAATAGATTCAAAATCACCATCTTCAACAAACGTAACTATTTCACCAAAAAAACCTACTCCATAGTCCACATCACCAGAATTCCATACTGGATATATGCCGGACAGAAATGATCAAAAAAGGATTTCTATCTTCATTCATGTATTTTAAATCCAAATCTTGATGACATATATCATAACTAACACGAATTAATGGGTGTCAATCGTGAGAAGTTTTATGAACAAAGAAGACAAAGGAGAGGTTTAAACTTGGAAAAATGTATATTGGCAATATGTGGACATTCTCCTATGGAGAAATGTTTACATAAAAAACCTTCTCGAGTGATAGAAACTGCTTCCAAGGAAAAAAGTTGACTCCACGACGACTATGGGGAGAAGGACCATCAAATGTTTCTCCTAAACAACCATATTGGTGTCCATCAAAACCACTATCCGAAGATACTAAAATGGAGCCAAAATCTAAAAAAAGTGATTTGTTCAACCAAAGCAACTCGAATAACTAAATTACTTTGTTATCGTTACAATTTATATTCGGAAAATAGAATTTTCCCCTTTGTATTCAATAACAATCATTGTTTCTTTATCTTTGTATTCAATATAATTACATTTTTAATAATAATAATATCTTTAGACGTTTGGTTTCAGACATCTGACTGTTTTGAACGAGACATCTACACACCTACTCTGTACAAATAAAAAAACGAAAATATAGAGTACCAAACGTCTCCCTGTATGTGGCAGACATCTGGGATAGCATTCTGTCTAAATAATAAAGCAAAATTACAAACACTAGACGTCTGCCTCACAATTCCAGACGTCTAGAATTTGTTTCTGCCTTTCACGAACTACTGTCTATTCACTGTATTAAACCACCCCTTCACCTATTTCACTCACCTTTTCATCCTCTACGAAACCCTATTAGAGCCCATATCTTAAAAAGTAACCTTCCATCTTCGAATAAAATGCCCCTAAAATCAAAAACTATAAAGAAGCAAAAGAAAGATAAGGGATCTTCATCTCAAACAAATGTTGTCACCGATTCTCACATAAAATCTGGCTCGATCAAAGCCCTAACTCGATCAAAAGATTTGATGATTTGAAGATTACGTAGTTTCATCTAGGTCCTTTCTACCAACTACTACGATTTCCTCTCTATGGAATGCATTCATTATGTGAAGATGTCAAGGTTCACTATCTAATCAAACAAGGTCCCAATGAGGTAACTATAGATCAGCTTGCTACCTTTCTCATTTATTCAAATTTATGCAGCTCTTCCATTTGGACGAAGATGACGAAAATTGACTTTGGACAATTGTCTATGGTAAAGTCATTAAGCTTACTCCTGGAATGTTAGGACGAATCCTCCATTGCTCTTACACGGGTATCGAATTAAAATACCTACCTGAATATTTTTACCCCGTGATGAGATCACTCACCTACTTTGGGAAGATCATATGGAACAGTGTAATACGAAAAACCTCCGACCAAGTGCATGATTGCTAAATCGCATGATTATCAACACCATAATATCGAGAAAAGGTAGTCAGGAGCAAATATATATGAAATAGAACATAAAGCTATGTATGATATATTTGGTGGTATTAAAGTTAACTGGGCTCAATTTATTTTCGACAAAATTAAAAATTTCTGGATTCATAAGCGCCAGACAATTGTTTATGCACCTTATGTAATGCGAATTCTTCAATTCCAAGGTTCTCTTCTTATTATCATATTTTGTAGAACTACAAATTAAAGAAAGCGGGTCCAAATACTTCAAGTTTATACATCTCCAGACGAACCACCACCGATAATATCATTTCCTCAATGGACTCTACAGCAGCAACAACTACATCAGCAACAGCCTCAACAAGAGCAGCAACAACCCCCTCCACAATAACAACAACCAAGTCCTTATGTTTTCCAGCATCATCCCTCTGAATATCAATCAGACTCAAAGATTTTAGAATCCCAAGGAGAACCTACTTCAACAGAATCATATCGTGACTTGTCAATTCGAAATCAACAAATTTTATCTCGCAATCAACAAATCTTAGGCAAGAAAGTTGGTCATCTTGACAAATTTATCTCAAGCATATCTTCTCAAATGTGCAAAATTGAGAAAACACTGGATAAGGTTGTATCAACTCTTGGGAGAGTAACGAGGAAAGTTTGTGGTCGATCATCATCTCGGTCCTTGTCCTCATCACCATCATCTCCTTCACCTGCTCCATATATTTCTTCTATTCCAGGGTCTTCAACAAAACCACGAGGAAAAGAAGCCATGGAAGATGAACCATTAAAGGAAACAGATGAAGAGGAAAGTGAGGACTTTAATATTAAAGATCATTCCCTCAATCAGCAGGGGTGCTTAGCTTTTCAAGGTTGTCTATACAAGAGGACGAAGAATATAATGATCAATGTCATTGGCCCGAGTACACATCTGATCCTTTAGCTTTTTGGGATTATTATAATGATACCTATGGAAGTTTTTCTGACTCGTCTCAACATTACCAGTAGTTTCTATTTTTACTTTCACTGTATTTTTCTTTTATGCATTTCTCCTTCTATGTACTAATGTTTCAGCTATCGTGTACTACAAGCTCTATGTTTTAGATAACATTTTCTACCTTCTCTACTTGTTTTTGATAATCCCAAAAGGGGGAGAAATATACATACACACAAAGGGAGGATAACTTATGATATACATATATACAGTGGAGTAAAATATGTTTTATATTACATAGTTTGTCATCATAAAATAGAGGAGAATGATAGGAATTCCTATCTGCAAGTTTTGATGATGACAAACCATATAACTATAATTATACATATATATATCTCATATCTTATTTTTGCAGATATTCAAGAATACAAATCGAAGCATGGAGCACAGATCACGTAGTAGAGAGATAAATGTTGTATACAAATGTTAGAAATAATATGTAAAATCTCCCTGGTTTTGTATATGATATAAAATACACACACATTCACACAGGAGAATAGATTTACGTAATCCAGACGTCTGGTACTATGCCCTGAGACGTTTGGTCCCAGCCTCTGGAATTTTCCCAAATAATACATGATCAGATGTATGGTCATCACAATCTAGACGTCTGGATTTGGCTCTAGGAAAATTTTAAAATATACAACTGCCAAATCTAAAAGGTTGCTTCTATATCACTTCTTCAAATCAGTTCTACCCCAAACAGAAGAAACTCTAGAAATAAAAAGAATGGTAGCAACTTCAAATCAATCTTTTCAGAACTATAAATACATCAGTGATTTTACAATTAAAGCAATAAATTTTCGATTTCAGTTCTCTATATCTACTTTGCATTCAAATTCAAGTTACTCATATTTGCTATCAATATTTTAACCAAAAATTGTTAACTTTGGTTCGGTTTTCTTCCATATTTCCAAAGCATACACATATTCATATCTATACATATCCAATAGAGATTATAGGAAGACTTGTACGTATTGTCAATATCAGTGTTAATCAGAGCACATTCTTGATAAATTCTATTGTAACAAACCTATTCCTCTAGGGGAAGCGAGGGTTATTAATTAGTGAAATTCCGAAGAGGAGCTTCGGGACTGGGCGTAGGACGGGAGGTCTGAACCAGTATAAAGTTTCTGGTGTGATCTTTTGCAATTTACTATTATCTCATTATCTTAATCTATCGTATGTATAATAATTACTTGTCATATACATAGTATACGATCCATATAGAATTTCAAAATTTGGAAACTAAGCATAATACAACATGGTGAAGCTCCCCTAGGGGTCACATGGAATTTGGAAGAGACTGGAGGTATTGATACCTATCCCTCTAGGGGGATTAGCAGAAATCAGAATTCAAGCAACACCACTTCATGGAAAATGTGATATCTCACAAAACGAGCGTCAGAATTGTACAAAATTTAAGGAGCATGTAGCTAAAATCATGGAGCACCCCTAACAGGGATCGCAGCCCATCTAAACACACTAATAGGGATCTATACCAATCCCTATTGTGGGCCCTAATGGGCTTGGAAATTTTTAGGTGGCCTTGTCTTGGTCTTTCGAAACTTCTGTCAAAATTTCAGCATGATCCGTGCATGTCTTCCCTTATAAATACAACAAGCATGGCATCAGAAAAAGTATCTTCTTTCCGCTTCTCTTTATCTTCAACCTATGCTACACTCTGCCAATTTTATTCTTGGATTTCGATACGTAACTGTAAACAAATTTCAGTATATTAAAAAGTATTTGGAAGTGGCCACAGGCCGGAGTTAGCCGACATGATAAATCTTGTCTCTTTTTACTTGCTTTCTAATTGTTTTAATTTTGTTCTTCATTTATCTCTCTACATATTTCCGTGATTGGATAGGATATTGATACATTTACATAGTTAGGTGTTGGTGGCCAATTTTGATGCCAACAACAACAAGGCTTAACCTAGAATAAAGATACAGTTCGAGAAGAAATTTTTAAGCTCCTTGATAATGGTACCATTTATCTCATCTTTGATAGTTTGTGGATCAACCCAATTCATGTCGTACCAAAAACATTGGACTCATTGTTATCACAAATGGCGCTAATGAACTCATTCCAACTCGTGTTAAACAGGTTGGCGTGTTTGCATTGATTATCAAAATTAAATGCTGCAACACGTAAAGATCGTTTCCTTGTTCCTTGAATGATTAACCAACCAAAATTTTTATTTTTTTGTTGATGGTTATTCCGGTTATAACCAAATTTCAGTTTCTCCCGAAGATCAAGAAAAATGATTTTCATATGTCCTTTTGGCACCTTTTCTTATCGGCATATGCCATTAAGGCTTTGTAGTGCCCTGCATCTTTCCAATGATGTATGGTTAGCATCTTTTTTGACATAATTGAATGTTCCATAAAAGTTTTTACGGATGATTTCTCTATCTTTGGAGACTCGTTTTCTGAATGTTCACATCTTCTCGAGTTGGTTCAAAATCGATGCAAAGAGAAACACTAGACATTAAAATGAGGAAAATGCCACTTTATGGTCAAACTAGGCATAGTCCTTGGATATGTCATTTCAAATAAGGGCATTGACATAGATAAAGCAAAAGTTGATGTTATTTCGAATCTACCCATTCCCAAATCCATTAAGAATATTTGATCTTCCCTCAGACAAGTTGGTTTTTATCGACACTTTCTGAACGAGTTCAGCATAATCACTCGACCATTGACTACTCCTTTGGGAAACGACATTCCTTTCAATTTCAATTTCGATTGTGCCTCTTCTTTTGAATGTCTTAAATATGGACTATTTTCTGCTCCAATTATCTGCTCGCTTAATTGGGATCTTCCCTTCAAGATTATATGTGATGCTTCAAACTTTATAGTTGGTGATGTCGTAGGGCAACGCATCAATAAAATTCTTCATGTCATCTACTATGCAAGTAAGACTTTGAACAATGCTTAACTCAACTACACAATCACCGAAAAAGCTTCTAGCTGTAGTTTTTGCACTAGAGAAGTTTAGACCTTATTTGATAGGCTCACACATCATGGTTTACATTGACCATTCCATTCTTAGGTATCTTTTTACTAAAAAGGACGCTAAGTCTTATTTGATTTGGTGAATCCGGTTACTTCAAAAATTTGGTATTACAATCAAAGACAAAAAAGGATCTGAAATATCATAGTCGATCACTTTTCTTGTCTTCCAAATGCATCATCTCTTTTACCGTCAATGAGAACTTTTTGATGAACAACACTTTTCGGTTTCCATTTTTCAATGGTTTGCCGATGTAGTGAATTATTTAGTCATGAAGGAAACTCCTTCATTTTGGTCCAAACAAGATAAATACAAATTTCTATCCCAAGTGAAATATTTCTATTGGGATGATCCATGCTTGTTTAAGTATTGTTCCGACCAAATCGTTCAACGATGATTCCCGGATAGCAAAATCAAGAGTGTTCTTTCGTTTTTGTCATGACCAAGATTGTGGTGGACATTTTAGTCCTAAGAGAATCGTGGAAAAGGTGCACCAATGTGATTTTTATTGTCCTACACATTTCAAAGACACGTTGTAGTATTGTAAAGCATGCAATCATTGTCAAATTTTAGGAAAAATCACGAAAAAAACATGATGTCATTGACCCCAATCCAAACTATTGAAATCTTTAAAGTTTGAGGAATTGACTTTATGGAACAATTTCCTAACTCTTTCAAAAATCTTTACATTAGCCTTGTTGTCGATTACATTTCTAAATGGGTTAAAACTGTTTCGTGTAAAATAAACGACGACAAAGTAGTTGTGAAATTCATAAAAGAAAACATCGTTTCTAGGTTTGGCATACCTTGCACAATAATAAGTGATAAATGAATCCATTTTTGTAATTAATCCTTCTGATCTTTAATGAAGGAATACTCAATAACCCATATATTATCCACTCCTTATCATCCTCAAACTTGTGCTCAAGTCGAAGTTTCTAATCGATAGTTAAACAAATTTTGGAGAGAAATGTTAATAAAAATTGAAAAGATTGGTCTCAAAAATTGATAGATGCACTTTGGGGTTATGGAACTACTTTTAAAACTGATCTTGGAATGTCTCCTTTTCGATTAGTATATGGTAAAGCATGTCTCTTATCAGTATAGCTTGAACACAAAGCATTATGGGCAATAAAGAACATAAACTTTGACCTTGAAAAGGCTGGCAAAAAATGAAAATTGCTACTCAATAAGTTAGAAGAGATTAGGAATAACGCATATGAAAATGCAAAAATTACAAGAAAAAACAAAAGTTTTCCATGACAGATCAATCTAAGAAAAACGTTTTCACCAAATTAAAAAATACTTTTATATGACTCTCGACTTTATTTATTCCAAGATAAATTAAAATTGAGATGGACATGACCATATGTGATATGTACTATTTTTCTATGGTGTTATAGAAAAAGAAAACCCTAGGAATGGATCGATTTTTAAAGTAAATGGTCATCATTTAAAACCTTACATGAAATTAGCAAATGAACGGGAGCAAGAGCTCATCATTCTTCATGAGCCACGGTACGTCTAGTAAGGAAGTTTAACACTCTCTTGTAAATATGTATATATATTTCTTCTTTATGCTCATTATATCATGCATTGACTGTACGGACACGGTCAAAATCAAGTGTGGGGGGAGTCTCATGTTTATTTTAGTTTTTTCATTTTCTTTCCCTTTCTTTTAGAATTTTTTTTTTCCTTATTATTTTACTTTTGAATAGGCACAATAGATTAAGCATACAATTGTGATCATTAAACTGAAGTTTTTGAAAAATTACTTATCTCAATAAATATTTGGAAAATTACTTATCTCAATGAATAATAAAAAGAAAAGTTTGAATTACAAGCAACTTTGGTGTAACCAGTATATAGAGTGATCCATAGGTGCTGGTTATGAAGTCTATTCTAAATTTTAGTCTTTGTTTAAAGAGTGATTGATTTTAAGTACACGTGTTAACATTTTCAATCGTGAAAGCTATTTGATGCCATGATGATTTTGTATATCTCTCTCTCAAAAAAAAGAAAAAAATTAATAAACACATATCGGGTGTCGCGTGTACACATAACATGCTCTGCACTCTTTACACGCAAGCTGGAAAGGCAGTGCATGAATGGTATATCTGGCCTTAGTCTTCTTAGTTCGGTGTATGTAAATAAAAAATAAAATAAAATAATAAACACCTAGAGTCAAATGGATGTGGACACTCGCTACGCTCTGTACTATTCTCATAAACGCCCGTAAGGCAATGCATGAAAGGTATATCCGGCCTTAGTTTTCTGAGTTAGGTGTATGTAAATAATAATAGTGTTAATATTTTTTTCAAATAAAGGGTAAGTAAGAAGTTGAATCCCAAACATTGTCCTGATTTTACCAATTTGACTTGTTATACAAATAGAAATGAAGATATAACATTGCAAACTCTGATAATAAATCAAAGAATTTATTTCATAGTTGCACTATGTTATCAACCAAAACAACTTGCCAGGCTGGAGTCAAAATGCAATGAAAACTTAATTTTTGATGGAAGTTTAGATTAGTGAAGTACTAAAATTTCCTAACGATGACCAAGATTTGTATATTACTATCTCATGTCAATTTAACTATAATTCTCAATGTAAATAAAAATTTGCCTTCTTATCTTTGTAAATAAAATGTAACGGCCTGTAGATTTTAATAGTTTTAAATGGTTTTATTTAACGTAATTAATTGAAACTTTTGAGAAATTTTATATAATAATATTTTGAGATCAAAATTTAATATTTGGATTACGTCCAATTAAACATAGCAGATTTTAAAATTTCAATTTATTTTATCAAAGTTTATTCCATTGTAAAATTCTATTTAATTCAAGCTAGCTAATAAATAGCTTTAATAAATATTGCAGAATCAATTTCTTTAATAAATATTGCAGAATCAATGCACAGATGTTATCAATTTCATTTTTATGGTGATACGTTCCTTTACGTTTCCTACTGGTTAAATTATAAATAATTTGCTTTGATGGGTCAGCTAAATCAAAGCAACGTGACCGTTGCTATTTATTCTTTTATTAATTGCTACAATTATTTTCACCAAATCAAGGGTTGACCGTTACTTGGCTTTCAAATTTTGGACTCTGCATTAAAAAAGAAACGTATAATATAATAAGTACTTCATATTTATTTTTAGTACGTTTCACAAAATTTTCTCTGTCCGTTCTTTTCTATTAATTATATACTTGCAGCTATTATCAATCCATCGTTTCAATTTATTATATAGTCCGTTACTCTTCCTTTTCAGATTTGAACGTGCAGCTGGTGGCATTAAAAGTTGCTTTAATTATCACGACCATCCCACTACTCTACATTTATTCATGTACGTTTTAACTTCGCTTAAATTTCTCTGTCCATTCCTTTTTCCATTTTAATATCCTTGCCTTTACATACTCGCGTGCTTTCCAATCAAGCAATAAATTGTTTAAATATCCACCTTATCAACTTGACAGTTGTTATTGCATCACACCAGTATATAATTCAAATCTATCATTATTCTACCGTTTCTTCTTTAATAAATTATATGTAACAGTATATCATAAATGGACAGCTCATTCTCCACCCATTCATTTCTCCTATTCAATTAATAATGGAATATAAAGTTATATATTTGGTATACAATTCAAACAACCGTACCATTCATACCCCCTAAATTCTAGCGACTGACCCCTCTATTTCCATGGTTCCAATTTTAGTTGATGGATTACTCATTCCTACCGTTTAACTATATTAAATATTTATAACATGTAGTCTCTGAGCCTATTTAGCTTCATTTTTTCTTCAACTCCGTTGCTTCTTGAAGAAAAAAAAGAGATTTTTCCCATTACAATGCTAAAACACATATGATGGAAAAATGAAAAAGGACCAGTTCTCCTTCCTATAACTTCGTCAAGCCTCCGCCACCACAGCTCGAACCACCTATCAAGAGCCACAACCCACTCCATGCCTCCTCCCCTCGTCATCCATATTTTTATAAACAGTATGCGTATCATATTGCAATATATGTTTCATTTTTAAATGTTTACATATAGCTTGAATATGTACTAGTACTATATATAATCTATTTTGTTTAATGGATATGTTATACAAGCTGTGTTTTCTTTTGTCTAATGGATTTCGAAACTTATAATAAATATTATTGCATTAGTTGTTGTTTTCAACTTCCTGCAACACTTTGTTTTTTATTATAAATTTTAGCTTGCTGCAATTCTCTTTTCATCTATATTATTGTATTCTATTATCTAATATATACATTTTATCTAGTTATATATATTATACTATAAGGTGTATATATAAGTTTTCATAACCCTTTATAATATGTAGCTACGTATATAAGATTGGACCTGTTATATATGAAAGCATTGGTTATAACAATTAAAAATATGCAAAGGAATTTATGGTGATATTTACTTATGAATAGAACAAGATACGTACCACCATCTGTATCTTCGTCTCTCTCCCCGTGTTTTATTTATTATTATTATATATATATATATATTCTTTCTTTCTTTTTTTCTCTTTTCACTCCTTTCATTTTAAAGGTTTTAAATAAATTGACAAACGCTTTGGAAGTATTTAAACGCAGTACATGACAAATTTAATAAGCAGTGGTGTTTTACGTCATTTATAGCCAAATTTTTTTTTATAAGTTCATACATTTCTAAACTGAAAATAATAAATATATGATGCGATGGAATTTAAATTTTCATACGTCGTGCCATGAGCCGATCTTAAATTTAAAAGAGGTATGATATATCAATCGCTTACAAATAAGACGAAGATAACGTCCTAAATTAACTTTTAGCAAATTGAACGAAACTGTCGTTATTAAGAAACCAACGTATTGTGTCATTTGATTATTTGGGTACTAATAATACGTTAATTTATTCATTCCATCAATTCATTTCACACCACGTTATTTTAAATAAACTGCTACTCTTCTACTGAAATTTATCCAAAATTTTAATAAAAATGATCCTACGGTGTATTAGCCTTCAGGACTAATCCCTGAATTCCAAACGTTGGATCCACTTTGCGTTCTGTTTTTTTTTTCTCTTTTTCCATAAAACATATATAAAGTATAAAGTTTATATTTATTTTCTGATGTTAGTTGAAATGTAAATATTGATTTTAAAATAGTATATCTATATATAAGCTACTTTTTTTGTTCGTATATAAATGGTATTGTATGTGCATTTTTATGAAATAGCGCCCAATGTATATTATTTTATAAAAGAATCCATTTGTTATGTCAACTAAATATATGTTACATTTGGTATACATAAATATATTATAACTGATGTTGACTTCTTTCATTATACTCTTTCTTACAGCTAAAATATGTCAGTATTGTAACCTAGCACATGATTAATATTAGTCTGTTTATATAAGTATTTATTTAAAATTTCATATTGTATATATGCTTGATTCTAATTTATGTGTTTTAAATAAATAAAACGATGATTTTGGAAAATATAAATACATATATATTTAATTTAATTTAATTTAATATGTGTTGAATTTAGAATATGACTTTGTATATATAGTTATATATATATATATATATATATATATATGAGTCCACTCATACCATTATCTTCGTCGATCCCGTTCTGACTTGTTCCATCAAATTCTTGTTATCAGCTTTGATCGTTGAATTCGTGCCGATTTTGCTTTGTTTCGATTCATAATTCAAATTTCAGTGTCTGTAGCAGCATGCATATCCGTGCCATCTTCTGTATTCTCTAGGCCCGAGAGGTGAGCAATCACTCACGATTAACATTCTTTTATTCATTAAATTTGATTTCAATTGAAACGACAATTGAAATATGCTGCTGTAGTTATTTAAATTTGTTATATACGATATTATCTGTAACTGTTCACCTGCGGGATATGACATCATATCCTGTTGTTTATATTATATTGTTATTGATGATATGTGCCTGTTATTTTATTGTATTTTCTGTTATCACTCTGCAAATTCCCTGTAGTTTAGAAATCACTATTGGTTGAAATGATACATAACCGAACAGACTTTAGAATAGGAGAAATCGTCTTGGGTTTAAATGATAAACCTAAGAAATTTTCATTTAATTGAATTTGGGATTACGGGTTGAAATGATATCCACCCGTATATATTTAGTATACGGATTGAAATGATAAATATCCGTAGCACTTGACTTTATGATAGGAAATATATACAGACACCGTTGGTCCATATAAATATTTTGAAAATAATTTCTATAATTTTGGAAAGAAATATATGGTTTAATAAATTTGATTCTTAAGATATTATATAAATGAAAATTGTATATATAGATTTAGTAGTAATATTTGATTTAAATTAGATTGATTTAATACATATAATATGGTTAAGTATTTATGTAAATCTATATTTCAAATAGATTCTATTGTAATAAATTGAATAATTAAGATTGGGAGATAAATTTGGGTTTATCAAAATGGTATTTAAATAAGGATTTATTTAATTAAATCGATTTGAAATTTTTGAATGGAAAATATAAAGGGGTATTTGTGATTATAAATCCGAATTGAGATCGATAAAATTTAAGTGGTTATTTTAGAAATTGAGTTGAATTTAAATTGATAAATTGAGATTGAATTTAATTTGAATGGGAAGGTCGGGATGATATTAGAACAATGTTTTAAGTTGAGGAAATTGAAAATACTTTACTGTATAAATTATTTAATATATATAAATACTATTTTGGGAAATATAGAGATATTTGAAGTGAAAATGAGATTTGGTTTTGAAGTATAAATTAAGCTGAAATGACCACGGTATTATAGTGTATATTTCTACCTTGTAGAAAGTTCCATGGACCCTTAGAGGATGGTTATCCCAAACATCCTTTAAGTTATTTGTATTTCAGTTGATATTTCACTTGAGTTGGATTTATTGATATAAGAATGTTAATCCTGACTCGAGTGTTTTGTGTTTCGCTTTATGCTCGGGTCAGACTGAGTGATATAACATTTGAGACTCACCTTTGGAGTTCGGAGCTTCATTTGGAAATCCAACAATCGATTCAGATTCCAGCATTTCCAGTTGATTGGTTCAGAGAAGTCATCTGTTGCATTAGAGACTTCACTGCATTTGAACTATTCGGTTGTATTTTTCTAACTCTGATGTATATAGTAGCTTCATGAACAACTATTCTTTATCTATTCCGCTGCATTATATTACTCTGTGATCTGCGATTGATTTATTTACTGTATTTTTTAAGTTTTGCCAAATTTTAACTAACAATTCGGTATTTTGAATTATTCAAGTCGGATATGTATGGTTTTATTGTCGATTTGAATGGTCCAAAATAGCGGGTCGTTACAGTTGGTATCGGAGCTTTAGCTCTAGGCAAAACTTAGCATATATGGTAAATTTATTTACAGAATCACTTTCGCTCGAGTTGAATCTCTTCCTTTTGACTCGATTTCCTTTGAATTTTGGAATGTCCCTCGGTTCCAAAATTCATTCTGTCTCTCCCTATATATATTCGTTTAATTCCGGAGTATCCCATAACTCCACTGAATGATTTGTAAAGGGGGTGAAAACTCCTTTTCAATTGGCATTGACTCACCGAAGATTTCTGTATCCTCGATTTACGATGTTGCTATATCTTGTTATGCCGAATTCAATACCTCTGGCGATCGAACGTCGAATTGCCTCAGAATTCTACACCGATCTAATTGTAGAATCACGGTTGACCGGTAAAGGTCGCCCGCGATTTATAGAAGTATATCCATGTTCTATTTTGTAATTTAATTATCTCATCTTCGATCGAGTCTATCTTCGAATATTCTATTGATTGCAGTTCCTCTAAATTAAATCGCTATCTTTGTTTTGAAATCCATTCTTGAATCATCCCTTAAAAATCGGGTTTTGTTTGTATTTTTGAAATTGTTTATACCGAAATTTTATTTTGATAACTATGATTTTATTCTATATATATGAAAGTGAAAATGTTACCCTATATATAAAAGTTATGAAAGGATTTGAAATTTTGAAAAATTATAAGAAATTGATTTATATAAAAATGATTTATAACTGTAGAGTTAAATTTGAAATTCGAGAATTGAATTCCGGTATTTTGAAATTGGTTTTAAGATTTTGGAAAATATATAAAAATAATATGATTTAATAGTATTTTTCGAATAAGAAATGTTTCAAATGAGTTCAAATGAATTCCAATAATTTTGAAGAAATGTAAAAGAAGTTTTCACGAAAATAGAAGTCCAGAACTCACTTATGTCGCTGGAAAATAATTTCGGTGATGAGTGCACGCATCATCGACATTGATTTTCGAGTTTCAAAGTGAGGGAGAGGCCTCTTTAAAAGCTTCGCTATGCGAGTGATTTTGTAAAACTGTTTTGATTTCAAATTCCGAAGTATAATTTGATATTTTCGAAAGATATATGTATATATTTAAAACAATTTAAAATGAGACCGGTGTTCAGTCCTCGAGTTTCAGATTTAATAATTGATTTATTGATTTTTTGTTGATTTTCAGCTCTTGAATTGAAAATTTGATTTCCCTAACTATTTTGAATGTTCGAACACTTCCAAATCGAGATTAAATTTTCAAAGCTAAGAAATTTCAAAGAGTATAAAATGTTTGATATAAATTTGGTTTTGAAATGTTTTGAAAAAAAATAGTTGAATAATGGTTTTCAGAAAGGTAAATTGGATATTTCACATAGAAATAGATAGTTTAAAAGTTTTAATAAAAAGGGATAATTATAAATTTGGAAACCATTTTGAGTATAATTGATTTTGGGAAAATATTTGGTTTTGAAATTAAATTGGAATTAAAAACCAGTACTTATATGGTGATTTTTGGAAATGAATTTGTTTGACTTGAATTATTTTAATTTGGAAAATAGAATAATTTTCTAAACCTATTATTTTGGGAACTTTGAAATTTAGATATTTAATTTGGAAGAAAATTTGGTGAAATCAAATATGATTTTGAAACTGAATTGATATTGAAATGATTTGAAATTTGAGAACCTTATATTATTAAGCACTTGATTTGGGAGTGGTCGAACTTATATAAAATGGATTGTATAAGTATGAAGTTGATTTGAAATCTATTGATTTGAAAGGTACTCAATTTGGAAAGAGATTTTATATAATCAAAGTCTATATAAGTATGATTTGATCTACTTTTGATTTTGGAAAGTATTCGATTTGGGAAAAATGGAATCCTATATATATGGACTTTATATAAGTACGAGATTTGAAAGTGATTTGAAAAGGTACTATATGATATATATTTTTGAAGTAAAGATATGGAAAGTGCCTTCTGCTTGATATCCGCTTTGTGGCCACATCGTGGACTCATTCTATCGATATTATTCTCTCTGATTTTTGGTTTTCCGGATGTAATACTCGATTGTTCCCACCGTGGCGTAACCCATGGTTTTTTTTTCTCTCGCGACTGCATAGCGCAATTGCCTGGCTGAGTCTGGCCTAGGGGTATGGATTGTTTCCTGGGGGATCCAGGCGTAACCATTGTGTATCCTGCAATCTGTGTAGGTCGCGAATAGTAGCGAAACTGCCTGGCTGAGGTAGCCTAGGGGTAGGGATTGTTTCCTGGGGGACTCAGGCATAACCATTGTGTATCCTACACTCTACTAGCCATCTTGGCGTAACTCGCAGGGCTGAGAAAGCTTACGGATACGGATTGTTTCCTGGGGGATACAGGCGTAACCATTGTGTATCTGTGAACCATGGTCGAACGAAGGTTTTGGTTTGGTTGTTTTGTATGGATTGTACTTTCCATATCTGTTTTAAAGGTTTTTCAAGTATTTTCACTGGGTGTTGAAACAAGTTTACTAAGTACTTGAAGAATTCTAGCTTTGCGCCTGATCAACGCATGGCCAGAGTCTCCAAGAACGAGGATAAACTTGTTGAAACATCGAGTTATAAAAGTATTTTCGAAAGGAAAATTTATTTCTGTATAATAGTATTTTATTATAAAAGTATTATTATAAAGGTATTTATTATAAAAGTATTTTTCCCAACAAAGAAATTTTGAATTAATATTTAAAATTTAAATTCTTATGGTTCTAGATTAATTATTCGTGCCCGATACTATTCCTTGCATCTACCTTATCTGCTCAGTTTAGTTATTGACCTTGATTCTGTTTTCCAAATCTACCTTCCTTGCTTATTAGATATATCCTTTAAAATATCATTTAATTATATAATACATTGTTTAAAAGAAATTTTAGTGTTATAAATATTTTAGAAGTTATTTATCTAACATATTTTTTTAAAAATGATTTATGATCTAATAATAATATTTGGAAGGTATCTTGAAACAAAATAAAAATTTATGAATTTTGGATTTAATATTTCAATAGCTTCTTTGTAAAAATAAGTAATAATGTAAATAATTGTTTTCAAAGGAGTTTGAAAAGTATTAAAGTATTAAAGTATTAAAGAAAAATTAAATTTCAAATGAAGTTATCAAATAAATATTTCAAATAAAATTTATATAGTTTTAAATTAATTGTTTATCTTGTCTTTCAATCTATTTTATTTCTGGTTGTTCTATTCTCCTACCTTCTACCTTTTCGGGGACAAAAAGTTTTGAGTGGGGTAGAGTGAAATGACCCATAGATTTTAATAGTTTTAAATGGTTTTATTTAACGTAATTAATTGAAACTTTTGAGAAATTTTATATAATAATATTTTGAGATAAAAATTTAATATTTGGATTACGTCCAATTAAACATAGCATATTTTAAATTTTCAGTATATTTTATCAAAGTTTATTCCATTCTGAAATTCTATTTAATTCAAGTTGGCTAATAAATAGCTTTAATAAATATTGCAGAATCAATTTCTTTAATAAATATTGCATAATTAATGCACAGATGTTATCAATATCATTTTTATGGTGATACGTTCCTTTACGTTTCCTACTGGTTAAATTATAAATAATATGCTTTGATGGGTCAGCTAAATCAAAGCAACGTGACCGTTGTTATCTATTCTTCTATTAATTGCTACAATTATTTTCACCAAATCAAGGGTCGACCGTTACTTGGCTTTCAAATTTTGGACTCTACATTCAAAAGGAAACGTATAATGTAATAAGTACTTCATATTTATTTTTAGTACGTTTCACAAAATTTTCCCTGTCCATTCTTTTCTATTAAATATATACTTGCAGCTATTATCAATCCATCATTTCAATTTATTATATGGTCCATTACTCTGCCTTTTCAGATTTGAACGTGCAGCTATTGGAATTAAAAGTTGCTTTAATTATCCACTGAATTATCATGACCATCCCACTACTCTATATTTATTCCTGTACGTTTTATCTTCGCTTAAATTTCTCTGTCCATTCCTTTTTCAATTTTAATATCCTTGCCTTTCCATACTCACGTGCTTTCCAATCAAGCAATAAATTATTTAAATATCCACCTTATCAACTTGACCGTTGTTATTGCATCACACCAGTATATAATTCAAATCTATCATTATTCTACGATTTCTTCTTTAATAAATTATATGTAACAGTATATCATAAATGGACAGCTCATTCTCTACCCATTCACTTCTCCTATTTAATTAATAATGGAATATAAAGTTATATATTTGGTATACAATTCAAACAACCGTTACCATTCATACCTCCTAAATTCTAGCGATTGACCCCTCTATTTCCATGGTTCCAATTTTAGTTACTGGATTACTCATTCCTACCATTCAACAATATAATATTTATAACGTGTAGTCTCTGAGCCTGTTTAGCTTTATTTTTTCTTCCCCTCTGTTGCTTCTTGAATAAAAAGAGAGATTTTTCCCATTACAATGCTAAAACACATAAGATGGAAAAATGAAAAAGGACCGGTTCTCCTCCCTATAGCTTCGTCAAGCCTCCGCCAGCACATCTCGAACCACCTGTCAAGAGCCACAACCCACTCCATGCCTCCTCCCCTCGTCATCTATATTTTTATAAATGGTATGCGTATCATATTGCAATATATGTTTCGTTTTTAAATGTTTACATATAGCATGAATATGTACTAGTACTATATATAGTCTATTTTGTTTAATGGATATGTTATACAAGCTGTGTTTTCTTTTGTCTAATGGATTTCGAAACTTATAATAAATATTATTGCATTAGTTGTTGTTTTCAACTTCCTGCAACACTTTGTTTTTTATTATAAATTTTAGCTTGCTGCAATTCTCTTTTCATCTATGTTATTGTATTCTATTATCTAATATATACATTTTATCTAGTTATATATATTATACTATAAGGTGTATATATATAAGTTTTCATAACCCTTTATAATATGTAGCTATGTATATAAGATTGGACCTGTTATATATGAAAGCATTGGTTATAACAATTAAAAATATGCAAAGGAATTTATGGTGATATTTACTTATGAATAGAACAAGATACGTACCACCATATGTATCTTCGTCTCTCTCCCCGTGTTTTATTATTATTATTATATATATATATTTTCTTTCTTTTTTTCTCTTTTCACTCCTTTCATTTTATAGCTTTTAAATAAATTGACTAACGCTTTGGAAGTATTTAAACGTAGTACACGACAAATTTAAAAAGCAGTGGTGTTTTACGTCATTTGTAGACAAATTTTTTTTTTGATAAGTTCATACATTTCTAAACTGAAAATAATAAATATATGATGCGATGGAATTTGAATTTTCAAACGTCGTGCCACGAGCCGATCTTAAATTTAAAAGAGGTATGATATATCACTTACAAATAAGACAAAGATAACGTCCTACATTAACTTTTAGCAAATTGAACGATACTGTCGTTATTAAGAAACCAACGCATTGTGTCATTTGATTATTTGGGTACTAATAATACGTTAATTTATTCATTCCATCAATTCATTTCACACCATGTTATTTTAAATAAACTGCTACTCTTCTACTGAAATTCATCCAAAATTTTAATAAAAATGATCCTACGGTGTATTAGCCTTCAGGACTAATCCCTGAATTCCAAACGTTGGATCCACTTTGCGTTCTGTTTTTTTTTTCTCTTTTTCCATAAAACATATATAAAGTATAAAGTTTATATTTGTTTTCTGATGTTAGTTGAAATGTAAATATTGATTTTAAAATAGTATATCTATATATAATCTACTTTTGTTGTTCGTATATAAATGGTATTGTATGTGCATTTTTATGAAATAGCGCCCAATGTATATTATTTTATAAAAGAATCCATTTGTTATGTCAACTAAATATATGTTACATTTGGTTTACATAAATATATTATAACTGATGTTGAATTCTTTCATTATACTCTTTCTTACAGCTAAAATATGTCAGTATTGTAACCTAGCACATGATTAATATTAGTCTGTTTATATAAGTATTTATTTCAAATTTCGTATTGTATATATGCTTGATTCTAATTTATGTGTTTCAAATAAATAAAACAATGATTTTGGAAAATATAAATACATATATATTTAATTTAGTTTAATTTAATATGTGTTGAATTCAGAATATGACTTTATATATATAGTTATATATATATATATATATATATATATATATATATATATATGAGTCCACTCATACCATTATCTTCGCCGATCCCGTTCTGACTTGTTCCATCAAATTCTTGTTATCAGCTTTGATCGTTGAATTCATGCCGATTTTGCTTTGCTTCGATTCATAATTCAAATATTAGTGTTTGTGGCAGTATGCATATCCGTGTCATCTTCTGTATTCTCTAGGCTCGAGAGGTGAGAAATCACTCACGATTAACATTCTTTTATTCATTAAATTTGATTTCAATTGAAACGACAATTGAAATATGCTGCTGTAGTTATTTAAATTTGTTATATATGCTATTATTTGTAACTGTTCACCTGCAGGATATGTCGCCATATCATGTTGTTTATTATATTGTTATTGATGATATATGCCTATTATTTTATTGTATTTTCTGTTATCACTCTGCAAGTTCCCTGTAGTTAAGAAATCACTATGGGTTGAAATGATACATACCCGAACAGACTTTAGAATAGGAGAAATCGTTATGGGTTGAAATGATAAACCCAAGCGATTTTCATTTAATTGAATTTGGGATTACGAGTTGAAATGATATCCATCCGTATATATTTAGTATACGGATTGAAATGATAAATATCCGTAGCACTTGACTTTATGATAGGAAATATATACAGACACCGTTGGTCCATATAAATATTTTGAAAATAATTTCTATAATTTTGGGAAGAAATATATGGTTTAATAAATTTGATTCTTAAGATATTATATAAATGAAAATTGTATATATAGATTTAGTAGTAATATTTGATTTAAATTAGATTGATTTAATACATATAATATGGTTAAGTATTTATGTAAATCTATATTTCAAATAGATTCTCTTGTAATAAATTGAATAATTAAGATTGGGAGATAAATTTGGGTTTATCAAAATGGTATTTATATAAGGATTTATTTAATTAAATCGATTTGAAATTTTTGAATGGGAAATATAAAGGGGCATTTGTGATTATAATCCGAATTTGAGATCGATAAAATTTAAGTGGTTATTTTAGAAATTGAGTTGAATTTAAATTGATAAATTGAGATTGAATTTAATTTAAATGGGAAGGTCGGGTTGATGTTGGAATAATTTGTTAAGTTGAGGAAATTGAAAATACTTTACTGTATAAATTATTTAATATATATAAATATTATTTTGGGAAATATAGAGATATTTGAAGTGAAAATGAGATTTGGTTTTGAAGTATAAATTAAGCTGAAATGACCACAGTGTTATAGTGTATATTTGTACCCTGTAGAAAGTTCTATGGACCCTTAGAGGATGGTTATCCTAAACATCCTTTAAGTTATTTGGATTTCAGTTGATATTTCACTTGAGTTGGATTTATTGATATAAGAATGTTAATCCTGAGTCGAGTGTTTTGTGTTTTGCTTTACGCTTGGGTCAGACTGAGTGATACAGCATTTGAGACTCACCTTTGGAGTTCGGAGCTTCATTTGGAAATCCAACTATCGATTCAGATTCCAGCCTTTCCAGTTGATTGGTTCAGAGAAGTCATCTGTTGCATTGGAGACTTCACAGCATTTGAACTATACGGTTGTATTTTTCTAACTCTGATGTATATAGTAGCTTCATGAACTACTATTCTTTATCTATTCCGCTGCATTTATTACTCTGTGATCTGTGATTGATTTATTTACTGTATATTTTAAGTTTTGCCAAATTTTAATTAACAATTCGGTATTTTGAATTATTCAAGTCGGATATGTATGGTTTTATTGTCGATTTGAATAGTCCAAAATAGCGGGTCGTTACATAACACTTGTATTAAGAACTTTGCATATCACGTTTGGATTTTGTGGGTAGTATCTGCTGAAAACACTTACAAGACAACACTCGTCCTACAAAGGATACGTAAAGGTTCAACAGCTTATTGTATACGCTCAAATGCAATTGTTCTTTCTACGAAAGTAGATTTATCATAATTTTATTTTATTCAAGAACGAATAAAAAGATAGGTGTGGGGGTATATAATTTACATGTAAAAATGTATATTTTTATTCTCATACTTATTCTTCTTCTAATTAAAATAAAGAACATGTTAGGTTCTTTTTACATATTTAAACCAAAATATAAAAGTGTTTTCAAATCATCATCCACTCATCTACATTTCGGCAAAATGGTAATTTTGTGTACGTACCTATTTTGAAAAAATTATTTGTACATTTTAATTTAATTTTTTTAGGAAATTGAGTGCTAATTAGAAGTGTCTTCATGGATATATGCATTCACAAGTTGTGGAAACCAAAAGAATAAAGAAAAGAAGGAATTAAATCAACATTGAGGAGTCCACATACCCACATGCTAATGGACCACATTTAAAAGTAAAAACACATGTTAGTGGAAGATTAACTAAACATTACTGATGATTAGAGGCCATATAAAGTCAAGGACATTTTACATAGTTCCTTAAAAAGAGATTAGGGTTTTAGACATATATAAAAACCCTTTTATGTTTCATGTAATGGGTCTTCCATTATGCATATATAGTTGTAGCCACCAAATTGAAATAAAAGTTCTCTTAACTTTAATGGTTTCTCAGCCTTCTCTTTTATTTTGTGCACTTTTATTTCATGCTCTTTTTTAAGCTATTTTATTTCATGTTTTTTTTTCCATTTCATGTTAGTAGATTAGATTTATTTTATGCAATTAGTGTAGATTTTTTTATGTAATTAATTAGCTCTCTACTTCTTTTCAATTAGCTCTCTTTAATTAGCTTTCCTTTCAATTTTTTAATGTTGAAATCAATTTATATTAACATGAATTCAAGTATGAGGAGCTAAACTCTTTGATTTAGGGTTAATGAAGCACTCATGAATAATGTAAAATCAACATAATGATTTCATTTATAATCTTTTATTTTATGCTTAATGTAAATTTTGATGTTAATGAAAGTTTGCTATTTATTAGCAAATTTGATGGTCTATGTTGTCAATTACAAATAGGCTATACTTAATCACATGCTTAAATAGAGCATGCTTAAATTAGATTTTACTTTTAATTTTATAATCATTTTCATTAGATTTGACAACTGGATTTGGATGATGTATTAAAGTATGATGGTTTAAGTTATGTTAGTTATTTTCACAAATAGACCATACTTATAATAAATATATCAAATATTTCTACATGTGGTAGAGAAGAGAGATTATAAATTTATTTGTGTCGATTTATATGAAAGTGGATTTAGCACCAAATTGCCTTTTATCATATAGCTTTTATTCCAATTTTTCCCTAGTTTTATACACTTTTTAGTTTAAAAAAATTTCCAAACTTTTGGGATAGTTGATTTAGTAATTCTAAAATTAGTGTTTTCCTTGTGAGATTGACCTGTATTCGCATACGTACTACGATTCTATGCCGTGCACTTGCAGTGTTTTATTACGATATAAGTCGGCTGTTTTCAAATTGACAGAAAATCCATTTTCGAATCTATTTTAGATTCGGAAGCGTATTTTCTATCTATTAGAAAACCGTCGAATTATATCGTAATAAAATACCGCAAGCGTACGGCATACATCGCAATAAGTATGCGAGTATGGGTCGATCCCATAGAAAAAGCAATAATTTTAAAAGCCTTAACCAAATTTTCCAAAATATTTTTAAAACGTGCTAAAATAAAAATTATAGGAAGAAAAAAAGCTAGAATAAAAATATAATAAAAGGAATGAGATTAGAAAGCAATTTAGGGATAAATTCACTCTCAAATTCAAACAAATCGACAAATTGAAAATTTATAATCTCTCTTTTTAACCTATAGAATTACTTAATGAATTTATTTTAAGTATAGTCTATTTGTGTTATTGATTAACACAACTTAAGCCATTGAATTTTAATACACCGACCAAACCAACTTGTTAAATCTCATGAAAATGATTATGAAGTTAGAAATAAAATAGTTTAAGCTTGATCTATTTACTATATCAAATTTTGTAACATAGAACATTAAATTTTACTTCTACTTTTAACTTCATTATCAAAATCAAATGGTTCGAAGAAGATGTAACTTGAGTTTACATTTTATTAAGTATAATCAATTTGTGATTAACAACATAGGCCATCAAATTCATTTGTAAACATCAAACTTCCATCTACTTCTAAATTCATATAAAATCCAAAAAACAAGATATCATAAAACCATTTTGTTGACTTAACATGATTCATGGGAGCTTTATTACCCCTTAATTGAAGGGGTTTAGCCTCTCGTACTTGAATTCATTTCAACAAAAAGTAGATTCAACATTAACAACAAAAGAAAGTGCTAATTGAAAATAAAGAGAGAGCTAACTAGAAATGTGACGACCCAAAAATCCATACTCATTGAATTGACAATAATCCATACATGTCCGACCCAAAAAGCACAGACTGATGGAAAGTCAAGAGAAAGAAAAGAAGAGAGAAGAAGAGAAGAGAAGAAAGAGAGAAGATAGAACCAAAAAGAACAATACAGAATCTCACATCGTAGTGGAAAACATATAATATCATATCAATGTCTTTACAAAACAGAAACTGTATATATACGTACATAAATCAGAGTTCAAAAATCACACAATAATTATCAGCCTAAACAGTTATAATAACTTGTCCTCACAAATGCGGATAATTTAAAACAGCTAAGCAATGCAGCGGATAATCAATAATCAAAATAGATACGAGTGTATGAAATGAAGATCTCCAGCTCTCTTGCTGAAGCTCCACAAGCACCAAATCTGAACTTGTAAATATACTCCGTCTGATACGAGCATTGAAAGGGAAGAACGTACGGATTAGTCTGGTAAACCAGCATGAGAAACACACTCAACTTAATTTATTTAATTACCCAAACTTTTCCTTTATTAAAAAAAAGTATCTCGTAAGACACGCCCACACATAACACAGACATGTTTTTACCTTACGATAACTAAAACATCTCATATCAAACCCTTGTGATATTATACTAGTGGCTAGTATACGAATAATATTCAAAATAGCCGAAATTATTACCATTATTAAATTCCAACATACTAGGCTCTACAAATCAAATGGCAGGTATGTAGGGAGTTTGGATTTCCATACAAATGACTAGGTGAAGGGACTACCTTCCGGTAGACATCTCTAGAAGAATGTACCGAGAAACCATCACAAAGTTCCTCTAGCAAAACAAGACGACCCACCTCTATAACTAGATGGTACCGAATATGTCATCCTCCGGTTGTTACCGACCTTTACCGAGGTCCCTCTAGCATACAAACCAAAATAATCAGATACACGACGTTATAGCGTGGAAAGATATATCTAGAAGAGGATGATCATATCCTACTTGGGAATGACCCACTTAGCCTTGCCGCATCTAACCCTGTTTTGGTCTTTTCCGGTTGATGAGGCCTGATGAGGTCACGATTACCTTTCACAATCACATATCACATCACTTTGAATGCCACACAGCCATTTCCGTTTGACTACTAATTGCCTTCCATAAAAATAAAACCCTAAGCTCATACGTCTCAAGGAGGGTGTTAAGCTAAGAGAAGTTTCCTTCTCCGCCACCACTGATGTACGTTTGTAAAAACAATGTACGTAATCTTTAGAAATGCAATTTCAGACAAACATCCATACAAGTTATCAACGAACACGACAAACCAAAGGTACTTTCCTACCACATCCTGTCAGGAAATCCTAAGGATTAGTAGCGAGTAGTCCTCGCATTAGATATTTCATAATGAAGAGACCACTGCTGCAGGATGTATATTGGGATTTTAACCCCAAATGATCAACAAGTAGTCCCCCACTATGAAAATCCGAAATATCAATATCATCACAAGTAACCTGTACAATCGTCACATATAAGTTGGTCCAAAGTGGTTTTTAGATATATCTGATCCCGGTATCTTCGCACCAAAAACGCAAAAGCGTTTCTCAACCTCACACAGAAACTAAGTCTCATAGACTTATCACGTCTCCTACTTTCAACTTGCTATCCTTCGGGCCAAGAAGGAAACTCGATAGGTTGGAGTAATACTCCGCACTATACGAATCAACATCCTCAAGACAAATGATAATCAAGCCTACATAGAAGGCTACGTACTAAGTGTATGATTAAATAGTTCCCACATCAAGTCGAGAAAATAAAATTTGGACAAATTTGATAGTCGGTTATTTAACTATCAAAGCACACAAACAAATATTCAGCACCATAATAATGACTAGGCCCTTTTAATTAATCTTTTGTTAATTAAATCATTTGCCAAATATTCACCTCAAATTATCTTTAAAGAGATATATTCTCAAAAAAATTCAACTTTTCAATATTGAAAAACATTTCCATATACTTATTTAATAATAAGTAATTCACAAATCAATTTATTTTCAACACTAAGAAAATATTGCATATATTTAAATCATAATTAAGTATATATTTTATTCTTTAAGGAAAACATTCTTTTAAACATCTTTATTTGGGTCAAAACGAATGTTGCGTAAAACATCGTCACGACAACCCAAAATCAATAGTATGGGGATTCGAAATTAAGATAGATATATAAATCCCAATATTATACAAAAATCCATTTCCTTTTGAAAATCATTTACTATAACAACAGTGTTATAGTCCATTATTTACTTATTTCTCAAAAACGTCTATTTCAACAATGAATGTTGAATTCTATATTTTCGATACTTAACACATTTTAAAACCATCTTTAAAACATTTAACTCCATTTTAAAATATCACTTTCCAAAACATTTCCTTAATATATTATTTACTGTCCAAAATCGTAAATATAAATCGTTTACCAAATTCAATATTTCTACACATTTTATTTAAAGGATAATCCATTTTCCAAAATCATGGATATAGTACCTTTAATAAACTTCTATATTTAAATTATCATATTCAATTGATTTCGAATTTATAAAACAATGTTTATAAACTCACATTTATATTTTATAAAAGCTTCAATACACAAAATTCCTTTTTTAACCAATTCCATTTATAAATCAATTATATACTAAAAATCCAAATTATAAGTTAAATACTTATAATTTATTTATTTACAAAATTCATTCTTTTATAACTTCACAAATTCACAAATCTTAATCACTTATAAGATCCATTTATAACTTCATTTTAACATTCATAAAAATCCTTTATAATTCTAACACTTTGATTTATAAAATATTAATTTTATAAATCTTATATATATACCGTTTATTATAACTTCAAAAATCTCCATTTAAACTATTTTACAAAAGATTTCATTTCATATTCCAAAAATCATAATTTACTGTATTTCACAGAAATCATAATTTTTATAACATAAAAATTATAATATTTATGTATTCAAAATAAATTCAATTCCTTTACAATTCAAAAATCAATAAAACGTTTATTTCCAAAATTACTTTAAAATCCTTTTAAATTTGGAAATCATCACTTCAACATTTTTTAAATTCCAAAATATAGGCCCAATGCTGCAACAGCACTAAATACATCAATCCATCCAAAATATCATATATATTATGATAACAGCATATATCACAATATCGGTAAATAAGTCAATACTGTTGAGGAATCCAGTTGGATCCCTCCAACCTGTCACCTGCAACAAATACACATATTAAAAATATGTGTATAATGTCTTCTACGAGGCAGACGCGCGTACAAAGGTCATTCGCTCATACACGGGAACGTATAGGGTCATTTGCTCCACTAGGCAGGAATATATCCAAATACCAATCAGTATATCATATATCATCCAAATAATCATCAATCATCATAAATAACATTTATTTTCACTTATATAAAAATATTAGTGAGTCAAAAAGAGTGAGTTGTACTCACATTGGTTCCAATAGCAGTTGTAGTGTTTTATTCCGAATAATATTAAACAAGCGTTTAATTTTACCCAAAATTTACACTAGCTCAAATAAATCCCAACCCAGGTCCATACTGTAGTGCTCGTCAATACGGTTCCAACGCAATTCATTTCGTGCGAAATGGACCTCGTATGAAAAAGTTATATATTTTAAAGTTTATACAATTTTTAATATATAATCAATTTACAAATTTCTTTTATTTTTATTTCTATTTGACCTCAAATCGCAGCTGGGCCATTAGATTTTGTTCATTAGATCAAGGCCGTGAATTTCTTTTTCTTCTCCTCCGTTTCTTCTTTATACGTTAAACCCATAGCTCGATCGATTTTTTGATGGCCACACCCCCCATGTCGTACTCTACGGCGATCAAACTACACCACATCGAAGCCCAACGTCGACTCCACCTACGGCCGCGAGCAAGTGAAGCTCGGTCGCCTCTTAACCTTGAAAAACGTGAACAAAACGCACGGCTCTGAACGCCAATCGCCGTCGATCCACCACGCCATACCGCATCATAGCCATTGGATTTATAGTTCTCAACAATCTCCACAATTTTCATGTTGAAAGTTATTCGTATAGATGGATGGATTTGAAGAAATTATCAGGAAGAGGAAACGAATTTCTGGCCGTTCGAAGCTCATGGTGGCTTGCCCTAGTTTATTTAGGGTTTTGTGAAAATTGAATAAATCAAGGTCCTTTTATAGAAAATCTAGGCGCACTATTCATCCGTAATTTTTTCCGAACTTGAAACGAAGCGTGCCGCCTGGCGTTTATAATGTTTTACCCCTATTCCGAACGCAATGGAATATATATCTGGAGTCAAATCGATCATATTTGGAAGATAGTTTTCAAATCGACTATTGAAATTTAAAATTCACTTAAACAGATTTCTATACATTTTAGCTTGCCCCGGACAAACTGTAAATCCGGTTGACACGAAATTTGAAATCTTACAATAATTTAAAATTATGGATCCAATGAAACTGGTTTCGTAGAAATTCGAGACAGTTTTAAAAATGGCTATTTTCACTCGTTAATTAAATATTAAAATATTCAATTTTTACAAATTAACTTTTAGTTCGATTTAAAAGTATTGTAACGTCATTCTAATTCAAATAGAATTCAATTCAACTTTATAAATTATTTTCATTCACGTTAAATCCAATTTTCAATTATTTCAGCAATTTCAAATATTAAATTAATAATTTAACTATCAGTTTAAATCACGATATTCGAAATATTATTTATTCAACTTATAAAATTAACTTGTCAATATTTAAAATTAATTTAATATATGAATTTCAAATGACAGAAATTTTGGGTCGTTACATTCTCCCCTGCTTAAAAGAATTTCATCCTCGAAATTATTAGGTAAGAAAAAGTCACAATATCCACTAACTTTTCAAAATAATTCGTTCAAATTAGATTTACCAAATCTTTTTAACCTTTTAACTTTTTCCAAAATCCAATGGTTAAACTTCTTATAAAAACTTTTCTAAGTTTTCAAATTCATATATAGTTATCTTTTCAAAACCAACTAATATCGTTTAACTTTATCACTCAAAAACTAAAACTTCAGTTATCAATTTTTTTTCCAATTTCTCAAAATTTTACTAACGCCTTAAATTTTCAAAAAACTTCCCCGGCGTCTCCTTTGCGCGGTTCGAACGTAGTAGGATCACAACATATATATATATAACAAATATACATCTCATCATCGAGGATAAGGCATCCCGAAGGGAAAAGGTGTAAAAGTATGATATGTAATCTGAGATATGTACCTTATATATTATTAGCGAGCATATACGGCTAATATAGCACGAAAGCGAGCTCCAAATGCAAAGCAAGCGCCATACGTACCTACTAAACACTCAACAAACCATGAGAAACATGTATACATGAAAGTGATATCAATATACAACATATATGTAATATCTCGGAATTTTGGACAATTTAAATTTAATAATCTGAGTTTAAATTTAAATTGAATTGATGATTTTTGTTAATAAATTTGATTTGATTTAATAATCTTCTTCATTTAAATATTTAATTTGTGAACTTATTAATAAATCTATTTCTATTTAATAATGTATATGTATTTATATATATTTTAAATAGATAAGTTGTTAAATTAGTATAGCATAATTTCAATGTGTTGAAAATAGGAATTGTGATTTATTTGTAATATTAAGCTTTTCAAAAATATTTAATAAAATACTATATGATTTTTAAATATGTGAGTAAATGTTTTATTGGTTTAAAAATTCATTTTAATTCAAGTTTGTATATTAAATAAGTTACAAAATGTTTGTGTTAATTCTTTTTAAATGTTGATTGATAATTTTGATTTGTTAATTTAATTTGAAATTTAAAATACAATTTAAATATGAAACATGTATTCATATAAGTTATGACATCTTTCGTAAATTTATTTTAATTGTTTAAAAGTATAAGAACTAATTAATTTAATTTAAACATTCACCAACACTTAATTAAACAACTAATTACCTGAAATTAGACATGTGTATATAATTTAAAATTTAAGTAACATGTGTTAAAAATTTATGTAAGTAAATTAACATGTGTCCATTCTTTTTACATGTGTCAAATTTTGTTTTTCTTTAATTTTAATTTAAATGAAATATTGTTATATAAAACATTACAATACTCATTCCTTCATTCTTTCTTATTTTTTTTCAATTCTTAACAAAGAAACATTTTTCTCCTTCAATAAAATAAAAGTAAAATCTGTAACATTTCAGATTTTAAAAATCAAACTCCTCACTTTCAAATTGCATATTAATCCCTGTAAACAATCATGCAAGCCTGCATTCATCTTTCTTTAAAATCTGGGAAATAAATCAAGGACCTGCATTTTTCTAATGTCTGCATCCTCCAAAACAAGCCTGCATACTTTCAAATACAACCTAGGTTGAACTGCATGCAACAAATAAAATCTGCATACATGAAATCAAGGAAACCTGCATTCAAGAATTTTCAAAATCTGCAAGCAAGTTTTTAAAGCATCAAACAATTGAAGCTCAGGTTTAAAGGCATTCAAGTTTGAAGCTTTCTGCAAGGATTTCAAACTAAGTTCTGCATGTTAAAAACTAAGCTTTGTTCTGCATTTTAAAAGTCTAGGCTCTGCATCATTATACAGGTGAGCAACATTTTTGTTAAAAATTACTTAAGTATAAATTGGTTGCATGTTTCATCTGGAAATAACTATGTTTATGTGGACATATATATGGATTATATGTATGTTTATAAATGTATAAAGTGTGCATGGTTGATATTCCTGTAATCCCCCTGTTCTTAGTTTCAAGCTCTAGTTTTTGATTTAAAAATCATATCTCTTGATTCAATCTGTGTTAATGTTTAAGTTTTAAACTAAATCTGTTTGTTTTATCATAAAGAATGTTTTTAAGATTTATATAAGTTAAATAAATTTATGCAATGCCTGGAAATATAGATAACAGAGTAAAAACTGTATAAATGTAAAAATTCAAACTATATGGATTTATGTTTTAGGTTTATATATCAAAACATAATACTAAATTATGATTTTTAAAAGTAAAATTTCAATTTTTAATATCAAAACCTAAGTGCAGTTTTAGTCTTACTGTAAATGGGGGTTTTTTGGCCATCTCTGTTGTCACAAGTAGTTCGAGGCAATGAGATTGATCCTGGAGGAGGAGAAATTAACATTGATAATGGGAAACTTATTGGTTTGAGGTGAAATTCGTTTTTGGGATTGTGATTGGGTTTTACAGACATGAACCCTAGTTTTACTGGGCTAGGAAGAATCGATCTGTTGGGCATGCACAGTTGATCGAGCTCATCTATTTCTTGGGTATGGGTAGGTGGTGGTTAGTCGAAGTCGTCACCGAAATTTGAGTGGCGATGGTGGCCGGAGGCGCGTGGGGATGGCGTTGACAGGTTGGGGATGATTGTGCTGTCTGTAGTTCCAGGTTTTGGTTTAAAAACTTGAATTCAAATTCAAGTTGTATTATGGGATTTTGAAGATGGAAGGTTGTTGTGGGGTCACTGGTCGATGGAGGATGGTCATGGATGATCGCCAGTGTTGCTGGAGTTGGGAAGTGGATGCACATGGGTTTGTGCATGTTGGTGATGGTGGGTATTTGTTTTTGTGTTTCAGGGTTTTGATTGCTCGGGTTTGTCTCGGGGGAATTGGGAAATGACTCGAAGCAAGAAGGTAATTTACTCGAAGTAAATTATAGGATATCTCGAGTGAAGTATTGTTTTAGGTTTTTAGTTTTGGTCAGAAAACTTTTTTCCAGTTTTATAAAGTTGAAGTAAAAAGTAAATTGCAAAACAAAATCTGAAGTTAGACTTGAACTTGAAATTGAATTTGTATTCAGTAAGTCTTATGCTTTAGACCTTTGAATTAAATTGGAAATGCTTTTAAATCCAAGTTTGGTTTTAAAACTAAAAACAGAAACAGTCTTTCTGTTTTAAAAATTTAAAAGAAAAATTTCAAAATAATAAGTTGAAGTTCAAACTGGAAGTTTAAACCTGGAAGTTAAATTTGAAGTAAATAGTTTAATTATTGAATTTGAAACATTTTTGAATTCTAGAATATAATATGTTTTAACTAAAACAGGAAAACTGTTTTCTGTTTTTTTTATGTTTTAAATTGAAAAAAAAAATTAAAATGAAATTGAAAATTTAAAACAGTTTAAATCTGGAAAACAGAGATATGGAGCCTAAGTTTGAATTTAAAAACAGGAATATAAATTTAGACTTTAAACTTTTAAAAGAATAAAGAAACATTGGTTGTATTTTAAAACTGTAAGTTTTAAATTATGAAATAAAGTTTAAACTAAGTTTAAATTTAGTTTTAAAACCTGAGATTTGACTTTAATGTCAGTTTTTAAAATTAAATAAGTTTTTAAATTTAAATTTGTATAACTATTTTGGAATAATCTGAATTTAAAGATGAAGATGGAAGTGTAAATAAAGTTTTAAATTTTAAGTTTGAATCTGAAATGAAAATTTGAATTGTGTTTCAGTTTGAAATTTAAAATGAATTTTTAAAAAAAAAATTGAATTTTTATTTGAAACAAATTGTTTAAAATACTTTTGTATAAAGAAGAATGTATCTTAATTTAGAACTTAAATTGTTTTCATTTAAATTATTAAGTTAATTTAAATGGAATATTAATTACTTAATTAATTATTAATGTGGATGATTAATTAAGTAATTAATAATTTTTAAGTTAATTAATTAAGAATTGATATAAATTAATTAAGGTTAATTAATCTATAATTAAGGATGATTAATTAAATTTTAAATTAATGATTAAGATTTATTTAATCAAGTGATTAAAGATAATTAAGACTTTAATTAATACTTAATTAATTTATAATTAGAGATTAATTAAATTGTAATTAAAGATTTATTAATTGATAATTAATAATGATTAATTGAAGTTAATTCTTAATTATGTAATTAAGAAATGTTAATGAAGGTCATTAACTTAAGATTATTTTAACAATTAATTAATGTGATTCATTTTTAATAATTAATTAGATTAATTAATTAATGATAATCAATTGTTTAATTACTTAATGAAGTAATAAATGAATTAATTACTTAGTGTAATTAATTTAATAAATGTGATTAGTTTAGAATAATTAAGTTTAATTAATTTAAACGTTTATGGATTGTTGATAATTACTTTATGTAATTTATGGATTTGTAATTACTTAGAGAAGTAATTAATTAATAATTACTGAATGTAATTAAGGATATTTATTTTAGAAGTAATTTGGATTTAAATTACTTTGAAATTAATCATGGGATTAATTTAAATAATTAATTAAGAGTAATTAATTTATGGGATGAGTAATTAAAGTAGTTAATTACTTAATGGTTATTAATCATAGGTGATTAATATATATGTTGTTTAAATTGAAGATTAATTACTTATGTAATTAATTTATATTTATAGATTGATTAAATATAGTTAGAAATCATTAATTAATTAATTAATGATGTAATTTGGAATTGATTAATTAAGATATGATTAATATTAAATGCTAATTACTTATTGTAATTAGAGATAGTTAATCAATAATGATTAAGTGAAATGGATAATGAGATGATTTATAAATTGATTTGTAATCAATTAAAGATTTTGAATAAGCAGAATTTTAATGATGAAGTAATTAATTTAATTTATTTTAAATTAATTAGAGATTTAAGTAATTAATTTAATTCATTTTAAATTAATTATAGAAGGTGTGATCATTAGATCATTGCTTATGTTTGATGAATGATATTGGTTGTCTGGTATGGTTTGTAATCTCAGTTATGAGATGAGTAGTGTATGTGATATGGATGCATTGGTTGCTTTTGGATGATAATATGGATTATCTGATTTTGATATGAATTATCTGTTGATAATGATAATGTTGAATTATCTATTGTGTTGTGAATTATCTATTTGTGTATATTTAGATAATGAATTAAATTGTTTTAAACCTTAAACAACTTGGACCCTAAAAGACAGGCTTTGGTTTTCGATGAGACCGGGATCGGGTTTTCATATTAGGGATCCGAAAACCACATCGATTCCAATTAAACGTTAGGTCGTTAATCCAAGTGGAGCGAGTGAAGACTCGAGGTGTAAGGGCTACACGTCAGTATAACTCTATGGGTGATTCCGTAATGAGTTTGACGAAATAGTACTTATAGATTCGAGATGGTGAATCAGAGTGCAAGGGTTATTGTCGTTAACTCTGAGGGTGATTCCAATACGAGTGTAACGAGATAATGCCTTCGGTTTCGTTCGAACCAGGAACGAACTTGTATGGATTGAATGCTTTCAGAACATTGTCAGGTGGACGATGAGCATTCTAAGTGTTATGTCATATAAAGGTAATCGTAGCCTCAAGCCTCATCAACCGGGAATGGCTAAAACAGGGGAGGTGCAGCAAAGCTTCGTGGGTAGCACCCACTTGAGAGCAAGATTGATCCCTGTCTAGAGGTCCCTTTTATATTTTCGGCTTAGTGGTGCGGTTTCTGATCACAACTGCGGGGTTGTCTTGTTTGGAGCTGTTCAGTAAGGAACGGGTCCGGCTTTGTGTTGCAGGGGATGAAGGGAGTAATCCTCGGTATGGTGATCTAGGCCACGTACTATGACGGGCGGTACCCCAGTAGCCCAGCCATTGATGGAATCCAAAATCCAATAAGTGCCAACGGTTTTGATTGTATTACCCACTTTTGTGGCTAGTAGCTGGAATTTAATCATGTAACAATTTCGGCTATTTCTTATTTACTTGAAAACCCTAGACACTATTATAATATCATCGGATTTCCTATCAAATGTTTTGGTTAGCGTAAGGTAAAAACTTTTCCATGTTTATGTGTGGGAAGTCTTACGTGATACCTTTTCTTTTCAAAAGTTTTTTCAAAGTTAAGCAACTTTAACCTGTTACTCACACCAGACCCATGTCTGACCCGGAGTTATTTCTGTTTTTTTATAACTCTTGGGTACTCAAATTTTTACGAGTATCCAAGGGAATTCAGGTTAGCTTTGACGAATTTTGGAGGAGCATATGGAGCAGGAGGCTTCTGCGTATAGTTATATAGTTTTCCGCTGTGTTGGTATCTCTGAGTGTTTTCTGTATGTATTGAGATGTAATAACTAGACAGGTGTTTATAACTGTCTAGTATGTGTTGTATATGTCGTGTACTCTGATATTTATTATATACTATGTAATACTTATGTTATTAACATAATTTATTCGTTCCGCTGTTGAGATTCTTGTGTTGTTTCCTCTTTCTCTCCTTTCTTTTCTCTTTTCTATCCCTTTCTTTCTTAAAGATGATGCGATTTTCCTGGAGTGGAAAGTCGGGTCGTCAGAGTTGGTATCAGAGCATTAGGTTGAGTGAATACCTAGCTCTGTAGTGGTGTCTATTTTGAGAGAGCGTATTTGTATTTTTATTATATATATATATATATATATATATATATATATATATGTATTGTTTCTACCTATTTGTTGGATTACCCGTTCAGGATTTTCCAATATAAGTTATAAAGGTAGATGAGGTAGAAGTGTGTGTAACACGACTACCATTGGTTGGAGTTTGATGGATAAGGTTGGAAGTGTATTTGTCGAGACTGTAGACCTAATACCATCCCGACCGAGTTCTGTAGTGGTGAAGGACTTCATTGATCTCTGAAGGTAACCTGTAAAGGTTCGGAGTTCATCTTTGAAGTGCAGGATTGAGTTTGGATCTGTCAGTTGGGCAGAAGCAGTGAGTGATGATATTTTGATATCTCAGGAAATTGTAGCTGTGTGATGAGATGTAGTGACTATGGATATTTCCGAAGATGTTTCTTTGGAACAAGAGTTAGAAGTGAGTCTGCTCGGTGATGTGGCTGAGTTTAGCAAAGTGTTCTGAGTTGGTAAGAAGTCTTCTGGTTGAGTAGTTTTTCTGAAGTGGAGTTCAGAAGCAGTAGAGTGGATCCGTTTCTCTGGTGAGTTGGCTAGGCCAGCATAAGCTATTCTGTTTGGTAGAGAGAGAGAGAGTTTCTTTGGAATTAGGCTGAGTTGATCGCAAAAGTGACTTGCGATAGTGTGTTCTCTTGTGTTTGTTGGAGATTGTCCGGATTTCTTCCAGAAAGTCAGAGTTTGTCTGCATCTGAAGATCGTGTTTTCTTTCCAGGATGGAACTGGCAGTTCAGTTAATAAATGATGGTTCCTTGAGATAGAAGTTGGTGAAGCAACTCATGTTTGGAAGAAACATCTGAGTTTTCTTATGGATATATGGAACCATATTTCTGTGTTGAGTTGTCTAGTCTGTGCTTGTGCTGTTTGTCAGCATTTTCTTCTGTTTCGGATCAGAGTTGTGCAGCGGAAGCAGTTTGAGGATGTTTCTATTTTCCTTTTCTGGATAAGAAGAAGTTTGTTTTGTCTTCTGTTGTTGAGAAGCAGGGTGTGTGTTCTTGGTTTTTGAGTGATCTTGAGGAGATCATTGGGATTGTTATGATTCAGTTTTTTTTTAATGAAATTAGCAAGAGTTGAGCTGATCAGGATGGTTGTTGGTAGCCCAGGATCGTCCGAAGAGTTTTTATGGATAAGAGGCGGAGAAATTTGGATTCTGGAATCGGAAATTTGATTTGGGATAAGTTTTTTTCTCTAGACCAAAGAGCTATTAGTTTGAGAAGCTAGCTCCGAAGTGTTTTGGTTTCTTCTGTTTTGGGTTAGATCAGTGTTTAGTTTTCTAGAGTTGAATTGCCGGTTTGGATAACTGGGATTCAGAGTGTTTTCACATATCTCTGAGGGAGCACGTGTTTGATATTTCTGGTTTTAGAACCAGCAGTTTAGGATGGATTGTTTGTTGAGTCAGACTCGTCTGTAGTCTGATATTCTGTATAGAGTTGTTGTGAGGAGCTCTATAGCTTAATAGTATTGATTGATTGGATTCTATAGAGCGAGTATCCCGATATATATATACCGGGGAAACTCGTGAAAGTTTTATCCAAAATTCTTTTGGATAATTAGATTTGTTCTGATTGTGTGAATTGGTTGCTTTGGTTGTTAGCATATGATTAACATATGCTGTGTTTTAAATATAATCTATAAAGAGATTATTAAATTATCTTTGTTTTAAATTTTGGGGACGAAATTCTTTTAAGGGGGAAGGATTGTAATATCCCGGAATTTTAGACAATTTAAATTTAATAATCTGAGTTTAAATTTAAATTGAATTGATGAATTTTGTTAATAAATTTGATTTGATTTAATAATCTTCTTCATTTAAATATTTAATTTGTGAATTTATTAATAAATCTATTTCTATTTAATAATGTATATGTATTTATATATATTTTAAATAGATAAGTTGTTAAATTAGTATAGCATAATTTCAATGTTTTGAAAATAGGAATTGTGATTTATTTGTAATATTAAGCTTTTCAAAAATATTTAATAAAATACTATATGATTTTTAAATATGTGAGTCAATGTTTTATTGGTTTAAAAATTCATTTTAATCCATGTTTGTATATTAAATAAGTTATAAAATGTTTGTGTTAATTCTTTTTAAATGTTGATTGACAATTTTGATTTGTTAATTTAATTTGACATTTAAAATACAATTTAAATATGAAACATGTATTCATATAAGTTATGACATCTTTCATAAATTTATTTTAATTGTTTAAAAGTACAAGAACTAATTAATTTAATTTAAACATTCATTAACACTTAATTAAACAACTAATTACTTGAAAATAGACATGTGTATATAATTTAAAATTTAAGTAACATGTGTTAAAAATTTATGTAAGTAAATCAACATGTGTCCATTCTTTTTACATGTGTCAAATTTTGTTTTTCTTTAATTTTAATTTAAATCAAATACTGTTATATAAAACAGTACAATACTCATTCCTTCATTCTTTCTCATTTTTTTCAATTCTTAACAAAGAAACATTTTCCTCCTTCAATAAAATGAAAGTAAAATCTGTAACATTTCAGATTTTAAAAATCAAACTCCTCACTTTCAAATTGCATATTAATCCCTGTAAACAATCATGCAAGCCTGCATTCATCTTTCTTTAAAATCTGGGAAATAAATCAAGCATCTGCATTTTTCTAATGTCTGCATCCTCCAAAACAAGCCTGCATCCTTTCAAATACAACCTGGGTTGAACTGCATGCAACAAATAAAATCTGCATACATGAAATCATGGAAGCCTGCATTCAAGAATTTTCAAAATCTGCAAGCAAGTTTTTAAAGAATCAAACAATTGAAGCTCAGGTTTAAAGGCATTCAAGTTTGAAGCTTTCTGCAAGGATTTCAAACTAAGTTCTGCATGTTAAAAACTAAGCTTTGTTCTGCATTTTAAAAGTCTGGGCTCTGCATCATTATACAGGTGAGCAACATTTTTGTTAAAAATTACTTAAGTATAAATTGGTTGCAAGTTTCATCTGGAAATAACTATGTTTATGTGGACATATATATGGATTATCTGTATGTTTATAAATGTATGAAGTGTGCATGGTTGATATTCCTGTAATCCCCCTGTTCTTAGTTTCAAGCTCAAGTTTTTGATTTAAAAATCATATCTCTTGATTCAATCTGTGTTAAGGTTTAAGTTTTAAACTAAACCTGTTTGTTTTATCATAGAGAATATTTTTAAGATTTATATAAGTTAAATAAATTTATGCAATGCCTGGAAATATAGATAACAGAGCAAAAACTGTATAAATGTAAAAATTCAAACTATATGGATTTATGTTTCAGGTTTATATATCAAAACATAATACTAAATTATGATTTTTAAAAGTAAAATTTCAATTTTTAATATCAAAACCTAAGTGCAGTTTTAGTCTTACTATAAATGGGGTTTTTTGGTCATCTCTGTTGTCACAAGTAGTTTGAGGCAATGAGATTGATCCTGGAGGAGGAGAAATTAACATTGATAATGGGAAAATTATTGGTTTGAGGTGAAATTCGTTTTTGGGATTGTGATTGGGTTTTACAGACATGAACCCTAGTTTTACTGGGCTAGGAAGAATCGATCTGTTGGGCATGCACAGTTGATCGAGCTCATCTATTTCTTGGGTATGGGTAGGTGATGGTTAGTCGAAGTCGTCACCGAAATTTGAGTGGCGATGGTGGCCGGAGGCACGTGGGGATGGTGTTGACAGGTTGGGGATGATTGTGCAGTCTGCAGTTCCAGGTTTTGGTTTAAAAACTTGAATTCAAATTCAAGTTGTATTATGGGATTTTGAACATGGAAGGTTGTTGTGGGGTCACTGGTCGATGGAGGATGGTCATGGATGATCGCCAGTGTTGCCGGAGTTGGGAAGTGGATGCAGAAGGGTTTGTGCATGTTGGTGATGGTGGGTATATGTTTTTGTGTTTCAAGGTTTTGATTGCTTGGGTTCGTCTCGGGGGAATTGGGAAATTACTCGAAGCAAGAAGGTAATTTACTCGAAGTAAATTATAGGATAGCTCGAGTGAAGTATTTTTTCAGGTTTTTAGTTTTGGTCAGAAAACTTGTTTCCAGTTTTATAAAGTTGAAGTAAAAGGTAAATTGCAAAACAAAATCTGAAGTAAGACTTGAACTTTAAATTGAATTTGTATTCAGTAAGTCTTAAGCTTTAGATCTTTGAATTAAATTGGAAATGCTTTTAAATCCAAGTTTGGTTTTAAAACTAAAAACAGAAACAGTCTTTCTGTTTTAAAAATTTAAAAGCAAAATTTCAAAATAAAAAGTTGAAGTTCAAACTGGAAGTTTAAACCTGGAAGTTAAATTTGAAGTAAATAGTTTAATTCTTGAATTTGAAATTTTTTTGAATTCTAGAATATAATATGTTTTAACTAAAACAGTAAAACTGTTTTCTGTTTTTTTATGTTTTAAATTGAAAGCAAAATTTAAAATGAAATTGAAAATTTAAAACAGTTTAAATCTGGAAAACAGAGATATGGAGCCTAAGTTTGAATTTAAAAACAAGAATTTAAATTTAGACTTTAAACTTTTAAAAGAATAAAGAAACATTGGTTGTATTTTAAAACTGTAAGTTTTAAATTATGAAATAAAGTTTAAACTAAGTTTAAATTTAGTTTTAAAACCTGAGATTTGACTTTAATGTCAGTTTTTAAAATTAAATAAGTTTTTAAATTTAAATTTGTATAACTATTTTGCAATAATTTGAATTTAAAGATGAAGATGGAAGTGTAAATAAAGTTTTAAATTTTAAGTTTGAATCTGAAATGAAAATTTGAATTGTGTTTCAGTTTGAATTTGTTTGAAACAAATTGTTTAAAATACTTTTGTATAAAGAAGAATGTATCTTAATTTAGAACTTAAATTGGTTTCAATTAAATTATTAAGTTAATTTAAATGGAATATTAATTATTTAATTAATTATTAATGTGGATGATTAATTAAGTAATTTATAATTTTTAAGTTAATTAATTAAGAATTGATATAAATTAATTAAGGTTAATTAATCTATAATTAAGGATGATTAATTAAATTTTAAATTAATGATTAAGATTTATTTAATCAAGTGATTAAAGATAATTAAGACTTTAATTAATACTTAATTAATTTATAATTAGAGATTAATTAAATTGTAATTAAAGATTTATTAATTGATAATTAATAATGATTAATTGAAGTTAATTTTTAATTATGTAATTAAGAAATGTTAATGAAGGTCATTAACTTAAGATTATTTTAACAATTAATTAATGTGATTAATTTTTAATAATTAATTAGATTAATTAATTAATGATAATCAATTGTTTAATTACTTAATGAAGTAATAAATGAATTAATTACTTAGTGTAATTAATTTATTAAATGTGATTAGTTTAGAATAATTAAGTTTAATTAATTTAAACATTTATGGATTGTTGATAATTACTTTATGTAATTTATGGATTTGTAATTACTTAGAGAAGTAATTAATTAATAATTACTGAATGTAATTAAGGATATTTATTTTATAAGTAATTTGGATTTAAATTACTTTGAAATTAATCATGGGATTAATTTAAATAATTAATTAAGAGTAATTAATTTATGGGATGAGTAATTAAAGTAGTTAATTACTGAATGGTTATTAATCATGGGTGATTAATATATATGTTGTTTAAATTAAAGATTAATTACTTATGTAATTAATTTATATTTAGAGATTGATTAAATATAGTTAGAAATCATTAATTGATTAATTAATGATGTAATTTGGAATTGATTAATTAAGATATGATTAATATTAAATGCTAATTACTTTGTAATTAGAGATAGTTAATCAATAATGATTAAGTGAAATGGATAATGAGATGATTTATAAATTGATTTGTAATCAATTAAAGATTTTGAATAAGCAGAATTTTAATGATGAAGTAATTAATTTAATTTATTTTAAATTAATTAGAGATTTAAGTAATTAATTTAATTCATTTTAAATTAATTATAGAAGGTGTGATCATTAGATCATTGCTTATGTTTGATGAATGATATTGGTTGTCTGGTATGGTTTGTAATCTCAGTTATGAGATGAGTAGTGTATGTGATATGGATGCATTGGTTGCTTTTGGATGATAATATGATTATCTGATTTTGATATGAATTATCTGTTGATAATGATAATGTTGAATTATCTATTGTGTTGTGATTATCTATTTGTGTATATTTAGATAATGAATTATATTGTTTTAAACCTTAAACAACTTGGACCCTAAAGGACACGCTTTGTTTTTCGATGAGACCGGGATCGGGTTTTCATATTTGGGATCCGAAAACCACATCGATTCCAATTAAACGTTAGGTCGTTAATCCAAGTGGAGCGAGTGAAGACTCGAGGTGTAAGGGCTATACGTCAGTATAACTCTGTGGGTGATTCCGTAATGAGTTTGATGAAATAGTACTTATAGATTCGAGATGGTGAATCAGAGTGCAAGGGTTATTGTCGTTAACTCTGAGGGTGATTCCAATACGAGTGTAACGAGATAATGCCTTCGGTTTCGCTCGAACCCGGAACGAACTTGTATGGATTGAATGCTTTCATAACATTGTCAGGTGGACGATGAGCATTCTAAGTGTTATGTCCTATAAAGGTAATCGTAGCCTCAAGCCTCATCAACCGAGAATGGCTAAAACAGGGGAGGTGTAGCAAAGCTTCATGGGTAGCACCCACTTGAGAGCAAGATTGATCCCTGTCTAGAGGTCCCTTTTATATTTTCGGCTTAGTGGTGTGGTTGCTGATCACAACTGCATGGTTGTCTTGTTTGGAGCTGTGCAGTAAGGAACGGGTCCGGCTTTGTGTTGTAGGGGATGAAGGGAGTAATTCTCGGTACGGTGATCTAGGCCACGTACTGTGACGGGCGTTACCCCTGTAGCCCAGCCATTGATGGAATCCAAAATCCAATAAGTGCCAACAGTTTTGATTGTATTACCCACTTTTGTGGCTAGTAGCTGGAATTTAATCATGTAACAATTTCGGCTATTTCTTATTTACTTGAAAACCCTCGACACTATTATAATATCATCGGATTTCCTATCAAATGTTTTGGTTAGCATAAGGTGAAAACTTTTCCAAGTTTATGTGTGGGAAGTCTTACGTGATACCTTTTCTTTTCAAAAGTTTTTTCAAAGTTAAGCAACTTTAACCTGTTACTCACACCAGACCCATGTCCGACCCGGAGTTATTTCTGTTTTTCTATAACTCTTGGGTACTCAAATTTTTACGAGTAGCCAAGGGAATTCAGGTTAGGATTCAGGTTAGCTTTGACAAATTTTGGAGGAGCATATGGAGCAGGAGGCTTCTGCGTATAGTTATATAGTTTTCCGCTGTGTTGGTATCTCTGAGTGTTTTCTGTATGTATTGAGTTGTAATAACTAGACAGGTGTTTATAACTGTCTATTATGTGTTGTATATGTCTGTGTACTTTGATATTTGATGTATACTATGTAATACTTATGTTATTAATATAATTTATTCGTTCCGCTATTGAGATTCTTGTGTTGTTTCCTCTTTCTTTCCTTTCTTTTCTCTTTTCTATCCCTTTCTTTCTTTAAGATGATGCGATTTTCCGAGAGTGGAAAGTCGGGTCGTTAGAATATACCAATACAACAATTATATATGCCAATATAACTAGTGCAATAAAAACAAAAAATCAAACCATCCAACAACTATCATCCAACAAACATCCAACAACTATCCAATCAATCCATAAACAAATCAATACAAATTCATTGAATTGATTTTCAATTTTTAAATCACATTTGATTATTAAGATTGGGTTTTACTAACATTCGTTTATTCATATTCAAGTTAGTTTACATTCACTAATTTATATTTATGTTTGTTTGCTTCCAAATCAAATCAATTTCATTTCTATTTATGCTTACTTCACTTTCAATTTGAATTCAATTATTTAGCTTTCAATTTTATTAATTCAATTTCATATGAATTTTCAATACAATCAATTAACATCCATCTAACAACCAATGCATATCCAACATCACCAAATTTACTTAATTTACATTCAACATTCAGTTTGGTTCAACACTTTTAATTTCAATTGGTTTAATATTTAATTGACTTTCATTCAATTATTCAATTCACAACTTCTTAACTTAAGTTTTATCCAAATTCTTAACAACAACATTTTCTAATCCATGTTTATTCCCTAATTCACTTTTACAATTAAAGTTGAATTTCATTATATAACTCAAATTCTTATTCATTAAGTGGCTTCATTTCATTAATTCACTTTATTAATTTACTTCGATAGCAAAATCAACACTTAAGTTATATTTCATTCCAATTCTCACTTGCATTTACTTCCACTATACAACTTAAGTTCACTTTTAATTTTAATTCAAATTATATTTTATTTAACTTTACTTAAGTCAAATTCATATCACTATTCAAATTATATTTTGTTTTGCTTAACAAAATTGTTTAACTATTTTAGCAATTGGTTTTACTTACCTTTTCCCATTTTATAAGTTATACAACTTATTTATTCAAACTTCCAAATTCATATCATATAATTACTAACAACTTACGTTTAATTTTCATTTCAATAACTTATCTAATCTAGTTAAAATCCAGTTTAATTTATTTAACGTTCCATTAGTTAAATTTCAAATCATATATTCATTATGCTTACTCACATTTATTTCAAATTTACCAAAGCTAAAATTTTATTATCTCTTATATTATAAGTCCAATTCATTTTACTTATATCTATCAATTCCAACTTGGATTTTAAATCAAATTTGTTTGTCAAAACAAACTTCAATTTTCACTTTATTATTGGTAGCAAATCCATCATACAGAAACTCGAAAATGATACTGATGATGTTGTAGTCATCACCCTTATTATTTTCCAACAACAGTAGTGAATTCAGTGCTTTATATTCATTCAAAATTTTCTTTTTATTCATAAATCATATTCATAAATCTTTTTACTTATATAATTTCAATTAACTTATATAAGATTCATTTAAAATTTATTTATCTTACTTATATTTATATAATATACTTTTTTTTAACTTTGAAAAATATCTTCCGAAATAAACGGGATTCAAATTTTCCCAATTCTTAATTTAAATCCATTTTCATTTACAACTTATATTTATAAATATACTCATATAGTTTTACTTCTTATATATAAGATTAATTGTAAATCATTTTTATTATAATTCCATACTTATAGTTCATTTGCTTATATAATTTATTCTCTTACAATTGTTGCTTCTATTTAGATTATTCAAACAAATTTTATTTAACTTATATATATTTACATTTTCAAACAACTAAACAACTCATTAATATACACTTTATTGTATTAAAAAAAAATTGTTTCTTTTATATATATAATATAATCGAGGTAAAATTATTTCATTTACCCAATATAAAATAATACTATGTCGACTTGCCTCGTTTAAGTGTTTGGAAATCCCTATCGATAATATGGCGTCCCACATGCCGACCAGAATTCACAAACAGCTCAACGGATAAGTAAACACAACATAAAACATTTTATATTCACTAACTAAAACGCATTCATATATATAATACACTCAACTTAATCTAGGGTGCTACTGTCCCTATCTATACTGAGTACACATCAAAGCTTAGGAATATACAAAATCTAAGCTGCGGTACCACGTGTGACGACCCGAAAATTCGTACCTTTGAATCGACAATAATCCACACATGTCCGACCCAAAAAGCACAGACTGATGGAAAGTCAAGAGAAAGAAAAGAAGAGAGAAGAAGAGAAGAGAAGAAAGAGAGAAGATAGCACCAAAAAAAACAATACAGAATCTCACATCGCAGCGGAAAACATATAATATCATATCAATGACTTTCACAAAATAGAAACTGTATATATACATACATAAATCAGAGTTCAACAACCAAACAATAATTATCAGCCTGAACAGTTATAATAACCTATCCTCACAAATGCCAATAATTTAAAACAACTAAGCAATGCAGCGGATAATCAATAATCAAAACAGATACGAGTATACGAAATGAAGATCTCCAGCTCTCCTACTGAAGCCCCAAAAGCACCAAATCTAAACCTGTAAGTGTACTCGGTCTGACCCTAGCATTGAAAGGAAAGAACGCCCAGATCAGTCTGCTAAACCAGCGTGAGACATACACTCAACTGAATTTTTTCAATTACCAAAACTTTCCTTTATCAAAACAAAAGTATCTCGTAAGACACGCCCACACATAAACACGGACATGTTTTTCCTTACGATAACTAAAACATCTCATATCAAACTCATGTGATATTATACTAGTGTCTTGTATACAAACAATATTTAAAATAGCCAAAATTGTTACCATTATTAAATTCCAGCATACTAGGCACTACAAATAAAATGGCAGGTACGTAGTGGAGTTTGGATTTTCATACAAATGACCCGGTGAAGGGACTACCTTCCGGCAGTACATCTCTAGAAGAATGTACCGAGAAACCATCACAAAGTTTCTTTGCCAACACAAGACCGGTCCACCTCTATAACTAGATGGTACCAAATATGTCATCCTCCGGTCATTACCGACCTTTACCAAGGTCCCTCTAGCATACAAACCACAATAATCAAATACATGGCGTGCAAAGATATATCTAGAAGAGGATGATCATATCCTACTTAGGAATGACCCACTTACCATGCCGCATCTAACCCTGTTTCGTTCATTTTCGGTTGATGAGGCCTGATGAAGTAATGATTACCTTTCACAATCACATATCACCTCACTTTGAATGCCACACGGCCATTTTCGTTTGACTACTAATTGCCTTCCACAAAAATACAACCCTTAAGCTCATACGTCTCAAGTAGGGTGTCAAGCTAAGAGAAGTTGCCTTCTCCGCCACCACTGATGTACGTTTGTAAAAACCAATGTACGTAATCTTTAGAAATGCAATGTCAGACAAACATCCATACAAATTGTCCAGGAACAGGACAAACCGAAGGTACTTTCCTACCACATCCTATCGGGAAATCCCTAGGATTAGTAGCGAATAGTCCTCGTATTGAATATATTGGGATTTTAACCCCAAACGATCAACAAGCAGCCCCCCACTATGAAAATATGGAATATCAATATCGTCACAAGCAACTTGCACAATCGTCGCATATACGTTGGTCTGAAGTGGTTTTCAGATAAATCCGGTCCCAGCCTCTTCGCACTAACAACGCAAAAGCGTTTCTCAACTCCACACAGAAACTAAGTCTCATGGACTTATCACGTCTCCAACTTTCAACTTGCTATCCTTCGGGCTAAGAAGGAAGCTCTATAGATTGGAGTAATATTCTACACTATACGAATCAACATCCTCAACACAAATGATAATCAAGCCTACACAGAAGGCTGCGTACTAAGTATACGACTAAATAGTTCCCACATCAAGTCGAGAACTAAAATTTAGCCAAATTTGATAGTCGGTTATTTAACTATCAAAGCAAGCAAACAAATATTCAGTACCATAACAATCACTAGGCCATTTTAATTAATCTTTTGTTAATTAAATTAGTTGCTAAATAGTCACCTCAAATTATAATTAAAAGGATACTCAAAACATTTCAACTTTTCAATATTGGAAAACATTTCCATATACTTATTTAATAATAACTAATTCACAAATCAATTTATTTTCAACACTTATAAAATATTGCATATACTTAAATCATAATTAAATATACATTTTATTCTTTAAGGATAACATTTTTTTAAACATCTTTATTTGGGTCAAAACGAATGTTGCGTAAAACATCGTTATGACAACCCAAAATCAATAGTATAGGGATTTGAAATTAAGATAGATATATAAATCCCAATACTATACATAAAACATTTCCTTTCGAAAATCATTTACTATAACAATAGTGTTATAGTCCATTATTTCCTTATTTCTCGAAAACGTCTATTTCATTAATGAATGTTGAAATCTATGTTTTCGATACTTAACACATTTTAAAACCCTCTTTAAACCATTTAACTCCATTTTAAAATTTAACTTTCTAAAACATTTCTTTAATATATTGTTCACTGTCCAAAATCGTGAATATAAATCGTTTGCCATATTCAATATTCTACACATTTAATTTAAAGGATAACCCACTGTCTAAAATCATGGAGATAGTACCTTTAATAAACTTCTATATTTAACTTATCAAATTCAATTAATTTCGAATTTATAAAACAATGTTTATAAATTCACATTTATATTTTATAAAAACTTCAATACACAAAATTCCTTTTTTAATGTAGCGACCCAACTTTCCACTCCCGGAAAATCGCATCACTAATTAAGAAAGAAAGGGATAGAAGAAGAAAAGAAAGAGAAGAAAGAGAAAACAACACATCAGAATCTCACAGCGGAACGATTTAAATATAATATAGAACATATACAGAGTATCATATACATCAGAGTACACAACTAAACATCTCAATTTAGACAGTTATATCATTTCTGTCTAATACAATACAAGACATCATACAGACAACAACACAGCGGAAACTCTAATCATATCTACACGCTGAAGCCTCCTGCTCCAAAGCTCCTCCAAACTTGTCAAGAGATAACCTGAATCACTTGACTACTCATATATAATATGAGTACCCAAGAGTTTAATAAAACAGAAAATAAACACTCGGGTCAGACAGGGGTCTGGTGTGAGTAAACGGTTTAAGATTGCTTAACTTTAGAAAATCTTTTGAAAACAAAAGGTATCACGTAAGACTTCCCACACATAAACATGGAAAAGTTTTTACCTTACGCTAACCAAAACATTTGATAGGAAATCCAGTGATATTATAATAGTGTCTAGGGTTTTCAAATAAATATGAAATAGCCGAAATTGTTACATTCATTAAATTCCAGCTACTAGCCACAAAAGTGGGTAATACAAACAAAACCGTAGGGTCTCGTAGGGAAAATGGGTTTCCAACAATGGCAGGGCTACTGGGGTACCGCCCGTCACAGTACGTGGCCTAGATCACCGTACCGAGGATTACTCCCTTCATCCCCTGCAACACAAGACCGGGACCATTCCTTACTGAATAGTCCCGAACAAGACCACCCCGCAGTTGGCTGCAGACCAACTGCCCACACAGCCGAAATATAAAGGGACCTCTAGACAGGGATGTATCTTGCCCTCCAGTGGGCGCGACCCACGAAGCCTTGCTGCACCTCCCCTGTTTTAGCCATTCCCGGTTGATGAGGCTTGAGGCTGCGATTACCTTTATAGGACCAATTATCTTAGAATGCTCATCGTCCGCCTGACGATGTGCTGAAAGCATTCAATCCATACAAGTTCGTTCCGGGTTCGAACGAAACCGAAGGCACTATCTCGTTGCACTCATTTTGGAATCACCCTCAGAGTCAACGACCATAGCCCTTGCACTCTAATTCACCATCTCGAATCTATAAGCACTATTCCGTCAAACTCATTACGGAATCACCCACAGAGTTATACTGACGTATAGCCCTTACACCTCGAGTCTTCACTTGCTCCACTTGGATTAACGACCTAACGTTTAATTGGAATCGATGTGGTTTTCGGATTCCAAATATGGAAACCCGATCCCGGTCTCATCGAAACCAAACGCCATTTTAATGTCCAAGTTGTACTTAAGGGATTTAAACAATAGATATTCAGAAGTATCACTTAACATAAATGGATGTATTCACAACACAGATAGATAAGCATCTATTATAACATGCATCTATACATATCACAAAGCAGCATATATGTCACAATCACATATAGCATAATCACATCATCACATCTATCAATATCATCCAACAACAATCAATATCATTAACTCATCCAATGATATATAAATCATCCAATCATTAACCATTCATAAACAAATTTGATTCAACCTTGATTAATTTAATTAATCCTTAAATTAAATTAATCCTTAATTAAATACTTGGATTATCTCCAATCCAATAATATTTATTAATTAATTACAAATTAATTAATTAACATCACTTAATTATCCATTTCAATTAATCTTTCCTGATTAATTATCACTTAATTACTTTAAGTAATTATTACTTAATTACCAAATTAATTAATCATCCTGATTAATTACTTCCAAATTATACTAAGTAATTACCTCTTAATTACTTTCTAAATTAATCAACCTTGATTAATTATTCTCTAATTATTCTGGTAATTATTCCTTAATTACCTTTAATCAATTACACTTGATTAATCATTTTTAATTAATCACATTGATTAATTACTTTTAATTACATTTAGTAATTAAAACTTAATTATAAATTAATTATTCTTAAATTATTAATTAACAATTAATTAATTATTTTCATTAATTAATGATTACATCATTAATTAAATTCTATCTTAATTAATTACTTAAACAAGTAATTAATAACTTAATTAATTACTCTTAATCTTTTATTAATTAATCATTAATCAAATAATTTAAACCTTTAACTAATTATTAATTAATTCTTTAATTAATAACTAAAGTGATTATTTCTTAATCACATTTACTTAATTACTTTTCATAAAGTGATTATTCTTTACTTAATTACCTTTGGTAATTAATCACTTAATTACTTTAATTACTTCCCAAGTAATTATATTATATTAATCCATAAGTGATTATTTTAATTAATCACAAGTTAATTACTTAATTAACTATTTAACTAAATCATTTAAAATTAATTAAATGATTCTTAATCTTATTATATTAAAAGATTCTTAATTAAGAAACCATTATCTTAATTAAATCATTTATTAACAATAAAAACTTGATAATTAAAATTAATTTAATTATCTCAATTATCTTTACAAATTTAATTATCTTTAATTAAATTAAATTCAAAATAACTAAAGATAATTCTTATTACAATTGATTATCAAATTCTAAATCATTAAACTTATTTTAAACAAAATATAATGATTTAGAAATCAATTAAATTTAAACATATTTTAAATTGAACTTTAAATCTTTAAAATCTTTCCAAATTTGTTTAATAAAGTTTAATACAAATTTTATTTAAAATCCACTTATTCAATTTAAAACTTTCATATTTATTATATATAAAACTTGTTTTTAAAACATAACTTTGAAAACAAATTAAATTTTTAAAACTTGTTCATCCTTTGTTTTAGAAACTTTATTACTAAAATAAAATGTCCTTAGTAATAATCATATCTAACCTCTATACTAAAGCCTGAATGCCTAAAACTCGAGCCACCCACTAATCTTTTCCCTCGCGTATACCCGAGTAAACTTCACAAAAAAACCCAGGAACATCCCGAGCCTCCCCTGCCTACAACCTGCTTTCGAGTTAGAACATCAAAAACCCGAAGTAAACTTCGAGTCCCTACCATCTTCTCCCCAAAACCCCATCCACTGAAACACGAACTGTGCACGTTAACGTGCACATCGCCGTTGGTCAACGGCGATCCCCTCTCCGGCCTCCACCAAGTCACTCTCGTCCCCAATATCACAATTCGAAACCCAGAAATCCAAACACGATCGAAAATCGAAATACAACATTCGAACCCAAACAGTTCGAAGAACCCCTACCTGCAAACCACCACCGCCCGTCACTGCCTTCACCAGAGACCACGCCGTTGCTACCTTAGCTCCACCATTACCCCCTCGACCCTCTGCAATGTTCGCGACACCCTCCGGTAACAACATTATGTCGCGACAACTCCAAGAGCAACATCGGCTTCAACAGCACACAAAACCCTACATACTCAATCCATGGCCAACCCAATCAATTAAAAATTCTTGAACCATTTTTCGCATGATCTCTAAACCCCCCTCGACCTTCGAGTTCAACGGCGACAACCAATTCATCGTGATTTGCCGTAATTTTGCAAAAATACCCAAAACCGTTAATTCCAAAATTCTCACAACATACTCCACTAAAAATTTTGATTCCAGCTTCTAAAATCATCATTTACTATTTACAATCCAATCATGAAATCAAAGCTTGAAATTGATTTCATCAAATTTTGACCAAATACTGTATTTTACTGTAAACTTGCAATTCACAACTAATTATTCAAATTTAAAACTTGCAAATATTTTTAGACGATATGTTAGTTGATTACAAACATCTTTTATTTACACAACAAAGGCTCATATGAATCCAGAATTAAGTTATTGAATTTAATGATGAAACTGTACATTTTAAACATACACAGATTATAAATTTTAACTACCCAGGCATTCAACTATCTTAATTCAAACATGCACTCAATTCTAAACTTAGTACTCAATAATATTAAATACCCAACCATATTAACATGATGAAATTCAAGTTAAACTGTTTTTAAAAATTCGTTTTACTCACCTGAATTTTTTTTGCAGAAAACAGGGTTGCATGATTCCAGACCTTCAATCCCCTTTTCATGTTGAAGTGATGATTGATTTTCAGCTTGCATGATGAAATCAATCCTCTTGCAGTTGATTTCTGAGTTGGTTGTTACATTTGAAGATGATCTTTGATTACTTGTTGCTGCTCCATTGCCTCTCTTTATATTTTCCAGATTCTTTACAGTTTTGTATTGAAAATGAACTTGCATGTTGATGATTCATATCTTGCTTTTTTGAAGAATTTAAATTCCAGATTGCATGTTTGTATTGATGAAGAGCTTGCATTTGATTGAGTTTATTTCCAGATTTGCAGTTTTTTTTTTTCTTTGATCTGTTTTTGAACTTTGTTTTGATCTTGCCTTTCAGATTTGCATTTTTGATTTGCATGTATTCTTGTTTTAGTTTTTAGGAAAATATTTTTCAGCTGAAGTAAAACTTGTATTATATAATTTACAATTAAATCTTAAATTTAATTATTAATGTAGAAGACATTTGTCACTTTATATGTTCTATTTAACTTACACATGTCTCTAATATACATTAAAAGCTTACAAGTGTTATTTTATTTTTAGTTAATGTTTTCTTTTAGATGTTATTTTTATTTTAAATTTTACATGCAAGGTGAATATATATGTAATGTATTTTAAGGCTTAATTATTTATTTATTATGTAATATTCATATGAAACAAGTAGCTTACATTTTTAATTCATTCATGTTTATATATTTTTTTTTTGAAACATCTATTTTAATTTTAAATCTTATTTAAAAACTTAAAGTACATATTTATCATAAATAAGGAATTAACTTTGATATTTTAAATTTAAATCTCAATTATCCATTCAAAGTCATTTAAAACAAATTATTATTTTAAATTCAAAACTAAATATATTCAAGTTTGAAAACTCTTATTAAATTCAAATTAATACAATTCCTATTTCAAATATATATATACAAATATATATACACATTTCAAATAGAAACATTCTAATATTAAATTTATTAATTTCCAAATTAAATTTTAAAACAAATATCTGATCACAATATATACATTCATATATATTACAATTTGAATCTAAAGTTTTTATTACATTAAAACTTCTTATTTATCAAAATAAATATTTCAAAATCAAATTATTATTAGCTTTCAAAAGAATTAAATTTGCCAATTCATATTGCAAAGAAAAATATTAATAGATATTAACAAATTATTATCATTTATTTTTAATATAAATTTAACTTGTCAATTTATAATATAAAATGATCAAATCAATTTAATTTTTATCAAAGATTATTAAATTGATATTGCTCAAAATTCCGGGTCGTCACATTCCTCCCCCCTTAAAAGAATTTCGTCCCCGAAATTTAAAAGCAAAGATAATTTAATAACCCAGTTAAAGAATTTAAATTCCTATCAACAATCACACAAACAATCATACATTATCAATCAAAGCAACCAATTCAAACAAACAAACAAATAATTTCATCTATCAGACAAAATTCTGAATAGAACTTCCTAATATCTAGAGTTTCCAGATACCTATACTGGAATACTCACTCTACAAATCTTAACTAACTACACTACTAAAACCAAGAACTTCCTCATCTGATTCTTCAAATCTGAACAAGATACCAGACTAATCCCAAAACCAACTCAACTACCAGATTCCTTCTGAACTGCTGATTCTATCACTCGAAGAATCATACACATATTCATCAGAGATATGTGAAATACAATGAATTCCAGCTATCCAAACTGGCAATTCAATCCTGTAGATCAAAATCAAATCTCTAGAGAACACAGATAAACTCCAAAATACCTCCAGAGCTAAATCTCCAGTTTTACCCAATCTTATATCTCTTTTGATCGGATAAAACAAAATCAAAATCCAAACTCTAACTACACATCCCAAATCCCTCAATTCTAAACTGCACAATTCTTCAGATGTTTCTGAGTCACCTCTAATATCCCTGATCAGCCTAACCCTTGCTGATTGCTCCATGAAACAACAGCACCAACTCAAATCAAATCTCCAGATTCTACACAACAAAATGCCTCTCCCAAAAATAATCTGCTGAAATCCAATCCACAGCTCTATACCACAAACATCAATGGACTTCAAACCTTTATCTCAAATCTAAATAGCCAAACAGTTGTACTTGACAACCAAACCTTCCAAATTCAGAAAATTCCTTCCTACTTGAATTTCCTGTAGAAATTCCTCTACTGCAACATCCGGTTGTTCCCATACCAGAATAACTGCCAACTCGCTTCCGCTGCACAACTCTGATCTAGAGCAGATAAGAATGCTATCGAAGAGCACAAGCACAATCTATCTCCATACACAGTTTCATCCGACTCATAAAATCTAAGTGACCCTTCCACTTGGTCAAAACATCTCAATCAGAATCTCAACTTAGAATAAGATGATCAATCCAAAGAATCCTGAGCTGCCTCTTCAAACTCTTCTTGCTCTAAGAGTCATCCCACTATATGGTTGAATCATCAATACTGCTCCTAGAAATCCAAGTCGATAAGAGAACTCAATCTCCGATTTGAGTCAACATCTGAACTTCCTCAAAAACATCTGGAGAATCCTCCGACTACTTTCATAGCTTCCATATCTTACCTCTACTCGAGATGCCTCAATCTCAAACCTAGAATACTCCAAGATTCCCAAACTAATCGCAAGTCACTTTTGCGATCCTACTCAGTTCAGACTCCCAAGAACTGTCTTCACCAACTAGAACAGCTTTTCCTATCCAAGACTAATCTTCAAGAATGGCTTACCTATCAGAATCTGATAGATCACTTCCAACAGATATCTCGCTCTGCTGCCTCCCAAAAGAAAAGAATAAGCCTTCACCATCTGCCAGGTCAGCTGATAGTAGAATTCCAAAGATTACTGAATCATCGAAGAAACAGATCCATGCTGCTACTTCCAAACTTCACTTCAATGATACAGCTAAACCAAAAGATCATCCTTAACCAAAAGCTTCTTGAAACTCAAAACTAACACCCAAATCCTCTAAAACATCCTTGAGACGAGTAAACATCTCCTCAAGAAACTCGGCTCTAAAAGAAACATCTTCAGAACCATCTATGGATACTGCATCTCATCACACAGCTATTCCTTCTTGAAGCTATCAAGACACCATCACTTGCTTCTGCTCAGCGGACAACTCAACTCCCGGAAACCCCTGCTCACTTAAGAGCAAATTAACCTCACACTTCAAGAATATACTCCAATCCTTGAAAAAGACTTCCTTTGGACTCAAGAAATCCTTTCTACAATCCACCAAATCTTATTCGAGACAGTATTAGATCTACAATCCCGACAGACACATCTCCAACCACAACATATGAGTCTCAACCAAAAGTGGTAGTCGTGTTCCACACACTTCTACCTATCTACCTTTATAGCCTATGTTGGAAAATCCGAACAGATAACCCAACAGATTAGGTAGTTATATAAATATATATTTATATAAAAATTACAAGTACGCTCTCTCAAGATAGACACCACTTCATAGCCTAGGTATTCACTCAACCTAACGCTCTGATACCAGCTGTAGCGACCCAACTTTCCACTCCCGGAAAATCGCATCACTAATTAAGAAAGAAAGGGATAGAAGAAGAAAAGAAAGAGAAGAAAGAGAAAACAACACATCAGAATCTCACAGCGGAACGATTTAAATATAATATAGAACATATACAGAGTATCATATACATCAGAGTACACAACTAAACATCTCAATTTAGACAGTTATATCATTTCTGTCTAATACAATACAAGACATCATACAGACAACAACACAGCGGAAACTCTAATCATATCTACACGCTGAAGCCTCCTGCTCCAAAGCTCCTCCAAACTTGTCAAGAGATAACCTGAATCACTTGACTACTCATATATAATATGAGTACCCAAGAGTTTAATAAAACAGAAAATAAACACTCGGGTCAGACAGGGGTCTGGTGTGAGTAAACGGTTTAAGATTGCTTAACTTTAGAAAATCTTTTGAAAACAAAAGGTATCACGTAAGACTTCCCACACATAAACATGGAAAAGTTTTTACCTTACGCTAACCAAAACATTTGATAGGAAATCCAGTGATATTATAATAGTGTCTAGGGTTTTCAAATAAATATGAAATAGCCGAAATTGTTACATTCATTAAATTCCAGCTACTAGCCACAAAAGTGGGTAATACAAACAAAACCGTAGGGTCTCGTAGGGAAAATGGGTTTCCAACAATGGCAGGGCTACTGGGGTACCGCCCGTCACAGTACGTGGCCTAGATCACCGTACCGAGGATTACTCCCTTCATCCCCTGCAACACAAGACCGGGACCATTCCTTACTGAATAGTCCCGAACAAGACCACCCCGCAGTTGGCTGCAGACCAACTGCCCACACAGCCGAAATATAAAGGGACCTCTAGACAGGGATGTATCTTGCCCTCCAGTGGGCGCGACCCACGAAGCCTTGCTGCACCTCCCCTGTTTTAGCCATTCCCGGTTGATGAGGCTTGAGGCTGCGATTACCTTTATAGGACCAATTATCTTAGAATGCTCATCGTCCGCCTGACGATGTGCTGAAAGCATTCAATCCATACAAGTTCGTTCCAGGTTCGAACGAAACCGAAGGCACTATCTCATTGCACTCATTTTGGAATCACCCTCAGAGTCAACGACCATAGCCCTTGCACTCTAATTCACCATCTCGAATCTATAAGCACTATTCCGTCAAACTCATTACGGAATCACCCACAGAGTTATACTGACGTATAGCCCTTACACCTCGAGTCTTCACTTGCTCCACTTGGATTAACGACCTAACGTTTAATTGGAATCGATGTGGTTTTCGGATTCCAAATATGGAAACCCGATCCCGGTCTCATCGAAACCAAACGCCATTTTAATGTCCAAGTTGTACTTAAGGGATTTAAACAATAGATATTCAGAAGTATCACTTAACATAAATGGATGTATTCACAACACAGATAGATAAGCATCTATTATAACATGCATCTATACATATCACAAAGCAGCATATATGTCACAATCACATATAGCATAATCACATCATCACATCTATCAATATCATCCAACAACAATCAATATCATTAACTCATCCAATGATATATAAATCATCCAATCATTAACCATTCATAAACAAATTTGATTCAACCTTGATTAATTTAATTAATCCTTAAATTAAATTAATCCTTAATTAAATACTTGGATTATCTCCAATCCAATACTATTTATTAATTAATTACGAATTAATTAATTAACATCACTTAATTATCCATTTCAATTAATCTTTCCTGATTAATTATCACTTAATTACTTTAAGTAATTATTACTTAATTACCAAATTAATTAATCATCCTGATTAATTACTTCCAAATTATACTAAGTAATTACCTCTTAATTACTTTCTAAATTAATCAACCTTGATTAATTATTCTCTAATTATTCTGGTAATTATTCCTTAATTACCTTTAATCAATTACACTTGATTAATCATTTTTAATTAATCACATTGATTAATTACTTTTAATTACATTTAGTAATTAAAACTTAATTATAAATTAATTATTCTTAAATTATTAATTAACAATTAATTAATTATTTTCATTAATTAATGATTACATCATTAATTAAATTCTATCTTAATTAATTACTTAAACAAGTAATTAATAACTTAATTAATTACTCTTAATCTTTTATTAATTAATCATTAATCAAATAATTTAAACCTTTAACTAATTATTAATTAATTCTTTAATTAATAACTAAAGTGATTATTTCTTAATCACATTTACTTAATTACTTTTCATAAAGTGATTATTCTTTACTTAATTACCTTTGGTAATTAATCACTTAATTACTTTAATTACTTCCCAAGTAATTATATTATATTAATCCATAAGTGATTATTTTAATTAATCACAAGTTAATTACTTAATTAACTATTTAACTAAATCATTTAAAATTAATTAAATGATTCTTAATCTTATTATATTAAAAGATTCTTAATTAAGAAACCATTATCTTAATTAAATCATTTATTAACAATAAAAACTTGATAATTAAAATTAATTTAATTATCTCAATTATCTTTACAAATTTAATTATCTTTAATTAAATTAAATTCAAAATAACTAAAGATAATTCTTATTACAATTGATTATCAAATTCTAAATCATTAAACTTATTTTAAACAAAATATAATGATTTAGAAATCAATTAAATTTAAACATATTTTAAATTGAACTTTAAATCTTTAAAATCTTTCCAAATTTGTTTAATAAAGTTTAATACAAATTTTATTTAAAATCCAATTATTCTATTTAAAACTTTCATATTTATTATATATAAATCTTGTTTTTAAAACATAACTTTGAAAACAAATTAAATTTTTAAAACTTGTTCATCCTTTGTTTTAGAAACTTTATTACTAAAATAAAATGTCCTTAGTAATAATCATATCTAACCTCTATACTAAAGCCTGAATGCCTAAAACTCGAGCCACCCACTAATCTTTTCCCTCGCGTATACCCGAGTAAACTTCACAAAAAAACCCAGGAACATCCCGAGCCTCCCCTGCCTACAACCTGCTTTCGAGTTAGAACATCAAAAACCCGAAGTAAACTTCGAGTCCCTACCATCTTCTCCCCAAAACCCCATCCACTGAAACACGAACTGTGCACGTTAACATGCACATCGCCGTTGGTCAACGGCGATCCCCTCTCCGGCCTCCACCAAGTCACTCTCGTCCCCAATATCACAATTCGAAACCCAGAAATCCAAACACGATCGAAAATCGAAATACAACATTCGAACCCAAACAGTTCGAAGAACCCCTACCTGCAAACCACCACCGCCCGTCACTGCCTTCACCAGAGACCACGCCGTTGCTACCTTAGCTCCACCATTACCCCCTCGACCCTCTGCAATGTTCGCGACACCCTCCGGTAACAACATTATGTCGCGACAACTCCAAGAGCAACATCGGCTTCAACAGCACACAAAACCCTACATACTCAATCCATGGCCAACCCAATCAATTAAAAATTCTTGAACCATTTTTCGCATGATCTCTAAACCCCCCTCGACCTTCGAGTTCAACGGCGACAACCAATTCATCGTGATTTGCCGTAATTTTGCAAAAATACCCAAAACCGTTAATTCCAAAATTCTCACAACATACTCCACTAAAAATTTTGATTCCAGCTTCTAAAATCATCATTTACTATTTACAATCCAATCATGAAATCAAAGCTTGAAATTGATTTCATCAAATTTTGACCAAATACTGTATTTTACTGTAAACTTGCAATTCACAACTAATTATTCAAATTTAAAACTTGCAAATATTTTTAGACGATATGTTAGTTGATTACAAACATCTTTTATTTACACAACAAAGGCTCATATGAATCCAGAATTAAGTTATTGAATTTAATGATGAAACTGTACATTTTAAACATACACAGATTATAAATTTTAACTACCCAAGCATTCAACTATCTTAATTCAAACATGCACTCAATTCTAAACTAAGTACTCAATAATATTAAATACCCAACCATATTAACATGATGAAATTCAAGTTAAACTGTTTTTAAAAATTCGTTTTACTCACCTGAATTTTTTTTGCAGAAAACAGGGTTGCATGATTCCAGACCTTCAATCCCCTTTTCATGTTGAAGTGATGATTGATTTTCAGCTTGCATGATGAAATCAATCCTCTTGCAGTTGATTTCTGAGTTGGTTGTTACATTTGAAGATGATCTTTGATTACTTGTTGCTGCTCCATTACCTCTCTTTATATTTTCCAGATTCTTTACAGTTTTGTATTGAAAATGAACTTGCATGTTGATGATTCATATCTTGCTTTTTTGAAGAATTTAAATTCCAGATTGCATGTTTGTATTGATGAAGAGCTTGCATTTGATTGAGTTTATTTCCAGATTTGCAGTTTTTTTTTTCTTTGATCTGTTTTTGAACTTTGTTTTGATCTTGCCTTTCAGATTTGCATTTTTGATTTGCATGTATTCTTGTTTTAGTTTTTAGGAAAATATTTTTCAGCTGAAGTAAAACTTGTATTATATAATTTACAATTAAATCTTAAATTTAATTATTAATGTAGAAGACATTTGTCACTTTATATGTTCTATTTAACTTACACATGTCTCTAATATACATTAAAAGCTTACAAGTGTTATTTTATTTTTAGTTAATGTTTTCTTTTAGATGTTATTTTTATTTTAAATTTTACATGCAAGGTGAATATATATGTAATGTATTTTAAGGCTTAATTATTTATTTATTATGTAATATTCATATGAAACAAGTAGCTTACATTTTTAATTCATTCATGTTTATATATATTTTTTTTTGAAACATCTATTTTAATTTTAAATCTTATTTAAAAACTTAAAGTACATATTTATCATAAATAAGGAATTAACTTTGATATTTTAAATTTAAATCTCAATTATCCATTCAAAGTCATTTAAAACAAATTATTATTTTAAATTCAAAACTAAATATATTCAAGTTTGAAAACTCTTATTAAATTCAAATTAATACAATTCCTATTTCAAATATATATATACAAATATATATACACATTTCAAATAGAAACATTCTAATATTAAATTTATTAATTTCCAAATTAAATTTTAAAACAAATATCTGATCACAATATATACATTCATATATATTACAATTTGAATCTAAAGTTTTTATTACATTAAAACTTCTTATTTATCAAAATAAATATTTCAAAATCAAATTATTATTAGCTTTCAAAAGAATTAAATTTGCCAATTCATATTGCAAAGAAAAATATTAATAGATATTAACAAATTATTATCATTTATTTTTAATATAAATTTAACTTGTCAATTTATAATATAAAATGATCAAATCAATTTAATTTTTATCAAAGATTATTAAATTGATATTGCTCAAAATTCCGGGTCGTCACATTTAACCAATTCCATTTATAACTCAATTATATACCAAAAATCCAAATTATAAGTTAAATACTTATAATTCATTTATTTACTAAATTCATTATTTCATAACTACACAAATTCACAAATCTTAATCACTTATAAGATTCATTTATAACATTATTTTAACATTTATAAAACTCCTTTATAATTCTAACACTTTGATTCATAAAGTATCAATTTTATAAATCTTATACATATATACCATAAAAATCTCCATTTAAACTATTTTACAAAATAGATCATTTTATATTCTAAAAATAATAATTTACTATATTTCACAGAAATCATAATTTTTATAACATAAAAATTATAATATTTATGTATTCAAAATAAATTCAATTTATTTACAATTCAAAAATCAATAAAACGTTTATTTCCAAAACCATTTTAAAATCCTTTTAAATTTGGAAATCATCACTTTAACATTTTTTTAAATTCCAAAATATAGGCCCAACGCTACAACAGCACTAAATACATCAATCACGTCATCCAAAATATCATATACAATATGATAACAACATATATCACAATATCCGTAAATAAATTAATACTGTTGAGGAATCCAGTTGGATCCCTTCAACCTGTCACCTACAACAAATACACATATTAGAAATATGTGTATAATGTCTGCTTCGAGGCAGATGCGCATACAAAAGGTTATCCGCTCATACACGGGAACGTATAGGGTCATCTCTCCACTAGGAAGGAATATATCCAAATAACAACCAATATATCATATATCATCCAAATAATCATCAATCATCATAAATAACATTTATTTTCACTTATATAAAAATATTAGTGAGTCAGAAAGAGTGAGTTGTTCTCACATTGGTTCCAATAGCAGTTGCAGTGTTTTATTCCAAATAAAATTAAACGAGCATTTAATTTTACCTAAAATTTGCACTAGCTCAAATAAATCCCAATCCAACTCCATACTATAGTGCTTATCAATATGGTTCCCACGCAATTCATTTCATGCGAAACGGACCTCGTATGAAAAAGTTATAATATTTTAAAGTTTATACAATTTTTAATTGATAATCAATTTTCAAATTTCTTTTATTTTTATTTCTATTTAACCTCAAATCGCAGCTGGGCTGTTAGATTTCGTTCATCAGATCAAGGCCATGAATTTCTTTTTCTTCTCCTCTGTTTCTTCTTCGTACGTTAAACCCATAGCTCGATCGATTTTCTGATGGCCGCACCCCCCCTCCCCCACGTCGTACTCTACGACGATTAAACTACACCACATCGAAGACCAATGTCGACTCCACCTACGACCGCGAGCAAGTGAAGCTCGGTCGCTTCTTAACATTGAAAAACGCGACCGAAATGCATGGCTTGAAATGCCATTCGCCGTTGATCCACCACGCTATGTCACATCATAGCCGTTGGATTTATAGTTCTCAACGATCTCTACAATTTTCGTGTTGAACGTTTTTTATATAGATGGATGGATTTGAAGAAATTAAGAGGAAAAGGAACGAATTTCTGGCCATTCGAAGCTAATGGCGGCTTGCCCTAGTTTACTTAGGGTTTTGTGAAAATTGAATAAATCTAGGTCCTTTTATAGAAAATCTAGGCGCACTATTCATCCGTAATTTTTTTCGAACTCGAAACAAAGCGTGCCTCCTGGCGTTTATAATGTTTTACCCCTATTCCGGACGCAATGGAATATATATCGGGAGCCAATTCGATCATATTTGGAAGATAGGTTTTCAAATCGACTATTTAAATTTAAAATTCACTTAAACAGATTTCTATGCGTTTAGCTTGCCTCGGACAAACCGTAAATCCGATTGAAACGAAATTTGAAATCTTACAATAATTTAACATTACGGATCCAATGAAAATAGTTTCGATGAAATCCAAGACTGTTTGAAAAATGGCTATTTTCAATCGTCAATTAAATATTAAAATATTCAATTTTTACAAATTAACTTTTAGTTCGATTTTAAAAGTCCTATAACATCATTCTAACTTAAATAGAATTTAATTCAACTTTATAAATTATTTTCATTCACGTTAAATCCAATTTCCAATTATTTCAGCAATTTCAAATATTAAATTAACAATTTAATTATCCATTTAAATCACGATATTCAAAATATTATTTATTCAGCTTATAAAATTAACTTGTCAATATTTAAAATTAATTTAATATATGAATTTTAAATGACAGAAATTCTGGGTCGTTATAAGAAAAGCAAATCTACAATAACTTGCATAAAAGTAAAGTTCATTTATTTGCATAAATAAAGGAGGAAAAAAGAAGAAGAGAGCTTTTAGTTTCTATTTTTTTCGCTACAACTCTTCTACATGCATTGAAGAAAATCTATTATATGAAACAAAAGAGGGTATTTTTACAAGACTAAAACCATAATCTCTTTTTATGGGACTACCAAAAATACCCTCAATTTCGTGTGGCCTCCAATCATTAAAGATTAATTAATCCTCCATTAACATGTGTTTTTTCTTTTAAATGTGGGCCATTAGCAAGTCGGTAAGTGAGCTCCTCTACAATGTGTAATTCTTTTCTTTTCTTCTTTCTTTTAGCTTCCACTACATGCGCATGCATACATCCATGAAGTCTATTCTAATTTGCACTAATTTCTTACAAAATAAAATTAAAATGTGCAAATAAATTTTCTCAATATAAATGCATACACGAAATTACCATTTTGCGTCAAATGTTGATGAGTGAATGATGATTTGAAAACACTTTGTAGTTAAAACATGTCAAAATACCCTAATATGTCTTTATTTTAATAAAAGAAGATTAATTATGAGAGAAAATATACATTATTACATACACATAGAATATGTATTTACAAGTAAATTGCCTGGTAGAACTAAGGTCCCACAAAATGTCAAGTCCAGATCTAAGTCCAAGTATATAGAAGCGAGTACTATGGCCAAGCATTAATAAGAACATTCGGTACCGATTAGGACCATTCGGTACCAACTACTTTTTATAAGGAGAAATCTTCCATTCTTCTTCTATTCTAGCTTTTGTCTCTGATCTGTTATGTTCCAAACACTTTTTCCTTTAAGGTTGAATCATCTGATGATTCTTGTTCTTGTGCGATTTATTCTAGAAAGTCCTTAGAGTTGTTCTTCTATTCCTTGAGAAATTTACTTCACGACGATCACTAATACCAAATACCCTGTACAATAATCTTGGAGGTCCTACGTGCAGCATAAAGCATTCGGTACAGAGTGGTAGGAATCGGTACTGAGTAGTCAGCTTTTCTCCAAATCTTGTGGAAATTCTTGAATCTATTCCTATTTCCCTTCTAAGCATGTTCCTAATGAAAGTATACGGGGAGGATCGTATAGTGTATATGCAATTATATGTGAAACATATATGATGCAGCTAAAGTAATATTAATCTAAGTAAATATAGAATAAGAATGCCAGAATTTTATAATGGTTCGGACCTTCCGTCCTACATCCAGTCCCGAAGCTCCCCTTCGGAATTCGACTATCAGAAACTCTCGCTTCATCCGGAGGAATAGGCTTGGTTATAATGAGTTGTTCTTGTCAAATGTGTGTTCCAGTATAACATGGATGTTGACTAATTAGTATAATTGCTTCCATTATATTTCTAAGGAACATTGTCTATGAAGAATTAAGTATATGGAAGAATGAATACAATGAAAAATTGGTAGAGTGCAAAGATTATGAATCTAGAATAGAGTATAGAATTGAAATGTAGAATTAGAAAGCGTAAGTAAGTGAAGTAAGTATATGTTCTCTTAATTCTTGATGTTATATATAGTTGTAGATTGGTATCTTGAGTAGTTACATCCATTAATGAATCCTCTAAGGTTGCTTCTATTGATGGTGAAGAGTTGTGGCGAAGTGAAGCAGAGATGTCCATTCACATGTGGTAGTTGCAGATTATTTTTGAAGTTTGAGTTTGAATTCAGACGTCTGGTATTTTTTAGACGTCTGATACTATTTTTTTTTTTAATATAGTAGAGGATCAACTGTCTGAGTGTTATTACCAGATGTCTGATATGGTGCATGTCAGTTTTTGTGCATCCTTTCTTTTACTTCCTCGTATCTATCGACTTATAGTCTCTTGTAGTGTCCTTTGAGCCTCGTTCTTGTCTTTCTAGTGATGTAGTTCTAGAAAGTACATATATATATATGTATGTATGTATATTTTATTTCCATTGTATAGTTGTTGTCATCGAAACTATAGACTGGATTTCCTAACGTTCTCCCCATTTTTTATGATGATAACTAGTACATAGATATAATTTTAATCCCCCCTGAATATGCCCTTATCATTACTTCTCCCCCTTTGGCATTATCAAAAAGCATTATTACAAGAATATGTATGATATAATTAATAATCTTGCCCTTAGATAGTATGTACACATCAATCAAAAAAAATTTATCCGACCGCCATTTTATTGAAGTTAGCAATATAACGTGTGCAATTTTTATTTAATCTTAATTTAGATAGCATGTACACACTTTTAATAAGGAATTACCGACCGTCGGAAGGTTATAATATATCAATTTACTAAATTATTATGGATAGACGAAAGGTACCTCATTACGTATAAGTAACAAGCCAAAAAGCTTTTTTATAACCATTAAACATGGTGATTACATGCGTAGATTTTTGATTCCATTACAATATAAAAGATGGAGCCTATAAAAATATCTAAGGATTTTTGGGGGAAGCTTTGGCTTGATTATCTCCTTCTTCTTCATTTTTAGAAGAACTGACTTGTATTCTAAGAGATTTTGGAGTATGTTGTAGAGATTCTTTTTTCTCTTTATAAAGGTTAGAATGTTCTAAAGGAGGAGGAGAAGGCGGTGTAGTTGGCTAATCTTCCGAAGATGGTATAGGGCTACAGACTCGTTGGAGAACCTCTTTTAGAACAGATAATGTTGTTGAAAGTGATGTTTCAACCGTGGCTAGGCGAGAAGAAAATGTTTTTTCGAAAGTATCAATATGCTTAGCCGATAATATTTGATTTCTTGATAAGATAAGTTGATTTTGGAGAGTTAAATCTCGAATGCTTTCATTTGGATTATTTTCAGTGCGAGTCTCCAAAATGTCGTCTTGGCTTAGATAGTCAAAAGGTGCATGAGGAGGAGCAGTGTGTTTGTGATGTTGTTCTTCTTCTTGTGATGGATGTTGTGGTGGTTGTTGGGGTTGAGGCCTATCTTGCTAGCTTGTTGACGACGTTGCGTCCATTCTTCGAATGAAATAAAATCCGGGGGATTTTCTGATAAGTGCATAAGCGAGAAGAATTTTGTGGAGGCATACTTGGGGGAAATCTACTCAAAAGTCGATAAATATGAAGGAATGTTGTGGGCATGCAGAAAGCGCATGATGTAGGTAGGGTAAATGATTGATGGATGTGATGGAGTCCAACAATGTTTAAGCTCGTCAAATATGAATTTTGCTCAATTTACACTCGTACCACTAAAGATAGCATATAGAGCTTTGTGCTCCAATTCTGTTATTTGCTCAGGGCTGCCAAGTCGAGGGATTGTTGTGTTGATAATCATCCTAGTGCTTAGTCTTGCCTTAGGTCATAAGTATTTTGAAGCAAATCGTGGCATTTCATCTTTACAAATTTGATGGGTAACTTTATTTCTTGGTTTGAGGTGCATATCCTGGATGCCATACAAATCTTTCCGGTGTCGGAACAACCTAGAGTACGGCCTATAATTTCCGTAGTAAGTCGAATAGTGTTGCTGTAAACACTCGATGAAGCTACTGAACATCATTATTGGTATTCCATACGGAAATGCTATCTAGATTAGCGTAGAAAAGGAATATTGCAAGCTGATCAATTTGGACATTATTCGAATTAAAGGAAGTCAACTTTTGTAACCCAGCATTTTCACACATCTCATCCAAATCATACATAGGGAATTTAAGCAAATTATAGAAGGGACCTGTGTGTAGCCTTTTCTTCTGGATATCTTCATATCTTTTGATAGAATGAGGTACTCGGTTCATCAACTTCTCAATCTGATCATCGGAGCATACTTGTGGGTTGGAGGATGTAGCTTGTTCTTGCTTTCGCTTAGAAACTCTAGGGTTTTTAGTTTTGGGAGCCATGAAATTGAGCAAAATTAAGAAGATAGTGATTTGGAGAATTAGGGTTTCGGATTTGAAATAGGAAACGAAATGAAATATGAGTTGGAAATTTGGGAAAAATAGTCATTTTAAGGTCACGAATATGTGTCTATTGAATTTCAGACGTCTAAGAAGTGAATCAGATGTCTGATTTAACCCTAGTTTGAAGACAGTAAACATTGACAGACGTCTGTTGTTATTGGAAGGCGTCTGGAACAAGTAGAATTTAAGGAAAAAAACGTCTGTGTGTTATTGTAAGACGTCTGGATATAATGTTAGACGTTTGAAAGATAGCCCGATTTTTATGTTAAGAAGGCACATACTTTGTTAAGACATCTGGTCACAACTTCAGACATTTGAAATAGATCGTTTTGTATTTTGTATGAGGCAGAGACAATTCTCAGATGTTTGGTTTTTTATATCGGGCGTCTGATATATGCATAGGATTAAAAAATGATGTGATAAAAGGTTGTTAGACGTCTGATGGCATTGATCAGACGTATGAAATCTCCAGTACGTCTAAAAATAGTCTTATTTTGGAAGGTTTTACTTGATTTTCGAGGGATCGATTCTATTGAAACATAATATTATTATTTTTGAAAATAAATACAAATATAATTAGATGAAAATACAATGAAAATAAGCAAATTTATTTAGATGAAGATGGAGGATTGCAATCTTCAAATTTTCTATCCTTCCATGGCTTGAGTGGAGACCAAATATTTCCACGTTCGTTCGTTTTTGGGGAACCATAAAATTGCCTAGGTGGAGGATCCCAAGGTGTACGATAAGAGGCAGAAGGATCCAGAGGATTGCAAGGAATCTGAAGTGGTTCATGTACATCCTTTTTTCATGAATTGCAAAATTTGATCTCTATTTGCTCTAGAAAACTCAATCGTCTCGCAGTGACTTTTTGTTCGAAGTATAATTATCATTATAAGTCCATTTGTTTCTTTTGGTAATTATGTATATCATCGATTTTCTCCTTGGTGTTAGGAGAGACAAATAGAGATCGTTTGGACCGTTTTTTGTCGGGAGTGAAGCCAGTGTGGTAGGATGACGACTTATAGGTTGGCTCTTGACCTGGTGCCGGAGTAGGAAGTTGATGAGGGGTATCCGCTGAACTATTCGAAGTTGGTGTTGAAAAAGAGAGGTGAGAGTTGTCGGAAGACATGTTTTTATTTTGCTTTTGTTTGTTTTAAAAGGAACCAATATAAAATCTGTATTTTATTTGTAAAAGGAGGAGCTATTTATTGATGTTTAAAAGGTTATAAATAGTTATAGAAAACAAACATTCTAAAGAAATTGTTGGTCAGTGTTAAAAGATTTTGTTTGTGGATTAAAAAATTTTAACCAAAAAATAGAAGAATGAAACTTAAAATTAGCTGATAAGATCATTAGGAGAAAATATACCTAAATCGCCTCGTAGTTTAAAAAATGTTTGTTCATTTAGTGGTTATGTGAAAATATATGCTATTTGATTCTAAGTATTTACGTATTCTAATGTAATAGTTCCTTTTTCTACATTGTCGTGTAAAAAGTGATGTACATGGTTTTTCGATAAATTTATTGCACTTGTATTATCGCAATATATTGGTGATTTATCGATAACTTTTTCGAAATCCTTAAGCGTATGTTGCATGTATATCTCTTGTGCACATCCTAATGCCGCTAAAATATATTCGGCTTCGCAAGTGGATAAAAAGACACAGTTTTGTTATTTGCTAAACCATGAAACCAACGATTGTCCGATAAAATGACACGTTCCGCTAGTACTCTTACGATCTGTTTTACATCCATCGAAATCTGCGTCGCTATATGAAACAAGTTCAAATGACGATCCCTTAGGGTAAAACAAACCGTAATCTCTAGTACTAGATAAATATCGTAAGATACGTTTAACAGCTCTTTGGTGAGACTCTTTTGGTTTAGCTTGAAATCGGGTACAAAGATATATGCTCATCATAATGTTGGGTCGACTAGCCGTCAAATATAATAAGGAGCCAATCATACTACGATATAATTTTTCATCAAAATCTTTTCCATTATCATCCTTTTCTAAGTGAACACTAGTACTCACTGATATTGGTTCGCTCGAAATTTTATCCATTCCAAAATGACGTAATAAATCGTTATAATATTTTTCTTGATGAATAAAAATACCATTTTCATGTTGTTTTATTTGTAAACATAGAAAGAAATTTAATTCACCCATGTGAGCCATTTCAAATTCACTTTTCATAATATCTGAAAATTGATTACAAAGATTTTCATTAGTTGAACCAAAAATAATATAGCCTACATAAGTTTGTACAACTAAGATGTCATTATTTTCTCTTTTAATAAATAAGGTCGTATCTATTTTACCTATTTGAAAACCAGAAGCAATTAAATGATTCTTAAGACGTTCGTACTAGGCACGGGGGCCTTGCTTTAAACCATATAGGGCTTTGTGAAATTTAAAAACATGATCGGGATATTTTTCGTGAACAAATAATGGAGGTTGTTCAACATATATGCTTTCTTTAATAAAACCATTTAAAAAAGCACTTTTGATGTTCATTTGAAATAATTTAAAATTGTGATGACTTGCAAAAGCAAGTAATGTACGTATAGCTTCGAGTCTTGCTACTGGAGCAAAAGTTTCGTCATAGTCGATACCTTCTTCTTTATTAAACCCTGAGCGACTAAGATTGCTTTATTCCTAACTATATTCCGTTTTGATCTGCTTTGTTTTTAAATACCCATTTTGTTCCAATAACTGATTGATTTTCTGGTCTTGGTTTTAATTCCCAAATATTATTACGTTCAGATTGATTTAATTCTTCTTGCATGGCTATTATCCAAAAATCATCTTTTGAAGCTTCTTTATAATTCTTTGGTTCAAAATTTGACACAAATGCAATATGACTTATTTGGTTTAGTTGATTTCTAGTTACTCTAGAATTAAGATCCCTAATGATATTATCTTTTGGATGATCTTTTAGAATTCTAGAGGGTGACACTAGAGTATTATTTTGTGCATTTATCTCATTATTAGATGAGTTTGTTGTATTTTTATAGGAATAGTTTCTTCATTGTCATTACCATGATTGTTAAGGAAATTTTCATCAAATGAAACATGTAAAACTTCTTCAATTGTGTTAGTACGTTTGTTAATAATTCTATATGCCTTGCTACGATCCGAATATCCAACAACGATTACTTCATCGGCCTTTAGGTAAAAATTTCCTAAATTATCTTTTGTATTTAATATAAAACATTTTGATCCGAAAGTTTTAAAGTATGATACTTTTGGCTTTATTCCAAAAAATATTACAAAGTAAGTATGTTTAGTCATAGGCCGTATGGTAACTCGATTCAAAACGTAACAAGCCGTAGCAATAGCTTCAGACCAAAAATGTTTTGGTAAACCAGTACTATTTAATGGTGTTCGTGCACATTCTTGTAGCGTACGATTTTTTCTTTCTACTACACCATTTTCTTATGGTGTGCGAAAAAAAAGAAATTATGGCTTATGCCCTTTTTATTATAAAAATTAGTAAAAGGATCACTTTCGAATTCTCCATCATGATCACTTCGAATATTCTTAATTTTCAAATCCATTTGAGTTTTAATTTTTACCAGAAGTGTCACTTTTATGTTTTAAAAATAAGGTCCATGTATATCTTGAAAAATCATCAACTATTACGAAAACATATTTATTGTGATTTATAGATCGTACTTGAGTTGGACCAAATAAATCTAAATGTAATGATTCTAACTGTTGTTTTGTTGAAATATTATTTTTAGATTTAAAAGAGGTTTTCTTTAGTTTACCGATTTGACAAGAGGCACATAAATTTTCTACTTTATAATTTATTTTAGGTAAACCTCTAACTAGCTCATATTTTGCTAATTTATTAATATATTTAAAATTAATATGAAAGAATCATTTTTGCCATAGCCACGGATCTTCATGTTTGGCGGTTAAGCATAAGTTTGAATATTGATTTATATTTATATTTATATTTAAGACATAAATATTTTTGTTTCTAAAACCCTCAAAGATAAGTTGTTTGTTATTATTGAAAATATTACATCTATATTTTTCGAAATAAATTTGAAAATCTTTATCGCATAATTGACTAATGCTAAGTAGGTTGTGTTCTAAATTTTCTACTAAAAAAATATTTATAATAATAGGAGAGTTAGAAATACCAGAGTTAATGACTTCTCCGATGCCAACGACGTATCCTTTTGAGTTATCTCCAAAAGTAATCATTCCACCATTGATATATGTTATATTTGATAGCATTTTTGCATTTCCGGTCATATGGTTGGAGCAGCCACTTTCAAGTATCCTTTTCTCATTATTTTTTATTTTGGGTACCTACAACTTAAAAATGATTTAATTGGTACCCATATACTTTGTTAGGGTCCTAGATGTTAGGAGGAGCACGTAGCCACACCCAAGAAGGTTTGGTACCTTTATGAACATAATTTTTATTACAGACAACATTATCTAGAAAATTATCAATACGTTTTTGTCTACTCAAATTATTATTTGTCTTAGGAATCCAAATTTTTATGTTTTTGGTATTCATATTATACTTAGGTGATCTTTTAGTCTTTTGATAAATAAACTATACTCCTTAATATTATTCCCCTTTTGTTTAGGAATATTTTTAAATCCTATTCCATTCTATTACCTGAAGGTTTTGAAGTTTTGATAAGATTTTCTAAATCTTGTTTTCCTTTATTAAATTTTGAAACATTATTTGTAATTTTATCTAAATTTTCTTTTAGTTCAAAATTTTCAATTTTCAATGTTTCTATATTACTTTTCAAGTTGATATTTTCTTTTAACAAGTTATCCTTTTCTAGTTTAACTTTTCCAAAATCAATAGACATAGTCTCATATTCAACTAAACTACATTTATTTTTTTCTTGAGATAATTCTAGTTCCTCATCTAAAATAATTTTTCATCTTTTAACATTCCTATTTCAAGCTCTAATCGATTTATTTTAGCTATGTGTTCTTTATTCAATTTTTTAATTTGTCTAAATTTATCATCTAATTCTGTGATAAGCTCTAATAACTCATCATAGCTAAGTTCGAGACTTACCTCATCAGTTTGTGCCATAAAACATACATTAGCTTATTCTCCATCACTATCGCGGTCATTATCTAATGATGATGAAGAATTTGAGTCATCCCATGTTACTTTGAAAGCTTTCTTCTTTTTAATTTTTCAAATTTGTTCTTCTTTTTATCATTGTTGAGCTAGGGACAATCTTTCTTCATATGTCCAAATTGATCACATTCATAGCATTTGATTTCTTGGGCTTGATTTTCCTCCTTTCTGAAATCTGGTCATTTTCCTGAACTTCTTGAATTTGTTGTAGTTTTTGGCAATAAATACGATTTCTTCTTCGTCTAAGTCAGATTCTTCATTTGTTGCTGGAAATGCTATATTTTTCTTCTTCGAATTTTGTTCTTTTCTTGCCTGCAGATTAGTTTCGTATGTAACTTGTAGGGTACGCCAAATATCATATGCAGTGTTACATAACATGACACGTGAAAATTCATTCTTATCTAATAAACAAAATAAAACATTCAACTTTGGCATTTTAGAACTGCGGTTTTTTGCGCATTATTCCATGTGTTCATAGCAGTGTCAGGTGGTTTATATTTATTTTGAGTGGCTGACCAAATTTCTAATCCATTAGCTTCCATAAAAATTCTTATACGTGTTGACCAATATGCATAATTACAACAATTAAAAAGTGGGCTGTGTAAAAAATACTTTCCATATTTACTGATTCAAATACGTGTTACTGTACTTTGATCAAACATTGCTCTAATACCAATTGAAAGTCTACGGGGTGGATTGTATAGTGTATATGCAAGTACATGTGACAAATATATGATGCATCTAGAATAATATTAATCTAAGTAAATATAGAATAAGCATGCCAGAATTTTATACTGGTTCAGACCTCCCATCATATGTTCAGTCCCAAGCTCTCCTTTGGAATTCGACTATTATAAACCCTCGTTTCACCCGGAGGAATAGGCTTGGTTACAATGAGTTGTTCTTGTCAAATGTGTGTTCTAATATAACACGGATGTTGACTAGTTAGCACAATTTCTTCCAATATATTTCTAAGGAATATTGTCTGCGAAGAACTGTGTATATAGAAGAGTGAATACAAGTAAAGATTGCTAGAGTGCAGAGATCAAGAATATAGAATAGAGTATAGAATTAGAAGGCGTAAGTAAGTGAAGTAAGTATATGTTCTCTTGATTCTTGATGCTATGAATAGTTGTAGATAGGTATCTTGTGTAGTTACATCCATTAATGAATCCTCTAAGGTTGCTTCTATTGATGGTGAAGAGTTATGGCGAAGAGAAGCAGAGATGTCCATTCACATGTGGTAGTTGCAATTTATTTCTGAAGTTCGAGTTTGAATTCAGACGTCCGATACTATATATTTTTTGAATATAGTAGAGGATCAGATGACTGAGTGCTATTACCAGACGTCTGATATGGTGAATGTCATTTTTTGTCCATCCTTTCTTTTACTTCCTTGTACCTATCGACTTGTAGTCTCTTGTAGTGTCCTTTGAGCCTCGTTCTTGTCTTTCTAGTGATGTTGTTCTAGCAAGTACCTGTATATATAAATATATATGCATATTCGATTTCCATTGTATAGTTGTTATCATTGAAACAAAAGATTGGATTTCCTAATACCTAAGTCCATAAATTGTTTCGTCTTCATCTTAACGTTCTAATTCCGATGAGAATCGGCATGCTCCGAAAGCCGGATAGCAGTATATTTATCATTTTTTTTATAATTAGCCAATCTCAATCATCGGTAAGCAATACCTAATTTCTAACAAAATTATATTTGTAAATTAGTTTTTTTTATAATTAGTCAATTTCCAATACCTTTTAATTAATAAGTCATATATATATATATTTGAAATTCTTTATTTCTACTAACTATATTCCTATCGAATTTTGAAATATTTCTAAATTTTAAACCATTAATTAATGCATATTTTCAAGAGTTTATAAATAATTATTTAATTTCCAGTCCAAAATACATACATATTGCAATTAAAAAATTACTAAATTTTTAAATATTAAATATTAATTTTTCTTCAATTCATATTTTATAAGAAATTGTTCAAATTCGAATTAAAAAATTAACTTATAAATCCTAACTTTTAAACTTTACCTTTATAAATTATAATCATTTACAAATTTGTAAAGTAAGTGTAATATAAAAAACTTGAAGTGTGATAAAAAGAATGCGATATAATGGATCAGTCCCCTCTTCCTTCTTAGTTCTTATTAATAGAGGCCCTTTAACATGCTTTCAATTGGAATCGGCTATGGGTTTAAGGCAGGTGTGTCTCTTATCTCCCTACTTAGTCATCCTCAAAAATCACTTTCTTTTTATTTACAATGAATGACATTCAAAAGGATGCACCTTATTTATTTTTTTTATTTACCTTTCAAAAGTTTCTTTTGTCGAAAGCAAATATACAACAACACACAATGGCAATAATGCACCTTAAATGATTTTTTTTTTCAAAAACACAGGCTTCAAAAATAATTGTGGATACTTTCCTTTATTAAATTTCCTCATGTTTAAAACATAAAATAAGAGTTATTATTTTAACATTTTAAATAAACTTCAACTTTTTTTTTTCCATAAAATCTTATAGATTTTTATCGTTTAACTTTTTAAGGAAAACACTTTAGTTAATTTAAGTGCTTTAATTGGAGCAGATCGAGGCCCACTACAACCTAAAAATTGCTTAAGTACCTTCATTACATCTCATCGTTATCACACTATATTCTATGGAGTTAAGATTATTTCTGTTCTTCTTATTCATCCTAGTCCTATAATTTGCTCCACTTCTACTTGGCATGTAAACCCTCTTTTAGCAATATTCGATGGAGTAGATTAAAACAATGTGATGAATTTATCCACCACCCCAAACTATTTAAATATCAACAACTACTAAGTCATAGTTGTTTACTTCTATAAGAGATAAACCAATTACCAGCTATACAAATCAAAATATATGAGGTATAGCACATAAAAATTATATATATATATATATATATATATATATATATATATATATGTTTATGCCATAATTGGTTGCAAACACCTAATTGCCGATGAAAGCATTCGTTTACAATTCTAGATCACAAAGAGAAGAAATGTTGAGAAAATAAATGTGAAGAACACTCAAAATTTAAAAGGAATGTAGTAAAGACACAAGGTTTATAGTGGTTTGGCCATCTTCGGCCTACATCCACTTTGAAGAGTTGATATTTTATTGATAATCACTCGCTGGTTACAAGAATGTAGTTGATAATAATTGAGTTACAATGGAGTTCGGCAGAGCAGTAGCGTAGGAGAACCACAGAGTCCCCTTTCTAAAGCTCTTTGACTGCAATTTATAGGTGTAGGCTACAAATATCTTGCCCAGATCTCGAAAGACTCCTTCTCTCACGTGGGTGGTCCCACGTGATCGATCCTGAGTGATTTCGACTCGATCCATGATCGATACGAACGAGATTTGTATGATTAAAGTCTTTCCCAATCGAGTCGGGATCGATCAAGAACATTCCTATGCTTGCACGTAAGCTCCTATGAAAATTTCATAGCATTTGGACTTGTGGATTATGAGATATGATCGATTCAAGTTGTAGTTTGTGAAGGCTGAAGCGTCGTATCCATGAATTCGTCTCCATCCCTTTGTATCCATCTCATTCGCACTAATGACATGGCTTGGAAACCAAGGGTTGGTCCATTTTTGATGCCGAGTTGACCGAGTTTTTCCAATGTTTACGCCTCGTTCATATCGACCTATCTTGGCCCTGTTCATATCTACGTTTTGTGTTTAGTTCGTATTGGTGGGAAGCGTTCATTTCGAATCGATTGCTTAACAGTCACTTCATATTGATTGCTTAACGGTCACTTCGTATCGTTCACAACGTATTTTATTTCATATTGATGTGAGACAATGAATTTATATCGACCTATGGCAGATCGATACGAAGTGTGCTTGAAAACTAGATCGATGTGAAATGGACTTCTGTGTCACTGCCGGTGGATATGAAGTAGACAGTGGTCGATCGATTCAAAGTGAGCTTGATTGCTGATGGATACGAAGAAAATCAACTTCGATGGATGCAAAGATGAACGGATACGAGATGAGGTCCGAGTGTCGATGGTTATGTATAGGACGGTTGGATGGTGATGGATACAAATAGATGGATACGAAGAAGGCTATTCCGGATAGATACGAACATGATGGATACGAGTGAAGTTGATCCCTTTGATTTTCATCGATCATATCTCGAGCATACGAACTCTGATTGACTTGAAATTTGAAACATGGTCTTTCCTTGCATTTTTCATCATTCCCAATCGATCTTGTCTTAATTGTAGCTCGGTCAAATTTTGATGATATCGATCACAGCCTTGTTTCCAATCGATCTCCAATCCTGATATCATCCTTTTTAGCCAATTTGTTGATATCCTAGCCTTGACCAAAAGGCAGGGTAATATTTTCCCCCCAAAACATGCCTTGTGGTAAGAAGGAATGTTTTGAATAGCTCTGAATCCGATATCCGAAGTCCATATTCCATCCATAGCCATACCATCCGACTCATAATCTAATCCATTACCAACCCATCCTAGCCAAATGCTATAGCCATATCCAAGTCCGCTACTGCTCCGAGTCGATGTCCAATTCAAAGTCCTATAACCACAACCTTAGCCAACTACGTAGCTATCCAAATCTGTCAACCGAGCTTTAATCAATTCATATCTAATAACCGATAACCAAATCCATGAACATTACGGGTCGATATCCTATTCCGACCTCAACTCTCTGGTCAAGGGCTTTTATGTTCTCCGACCTCGGTTCTCCGGCCAAGGACTTTTAGATTTTCCGGCCTCGGCTCTGCAGCCAAGGATTTTTTAATATTCTCCGGCCTTGGGTCTCCGGCCAAGGACTTTTTATATTTCCCGACCTCGGCTCTCTGGCCAAGGACTTTTTATATTCTCTGGCCTCGGCTCTCCGGCCAGGGAATATTTTTATTCTCCGACCTTGGCTCTCTGTCTTAGAATTTTTTATATTCTCTGGCCTTGGCTCTCCAACCAAGGAATTTCTATATTCTTCGACCTCGGCTTTCCGGCCAAGGATGTTATATGTTTTTCGGCCTCGGCCCTCCAGCCAAGGAATTTTTATATTGTGTTTGAGTCCATTCCATCGCCCTCCAACAAAGGGACTCGTAACTTGCGATCGCTGCCCCGTCTCTCCGATCAGGACCGTAGTCGCGAGACCTATATTATTTATTGCATTGATCCAAATACAATCATTCAAAATAAGAGTTTTTACAGCCAGGGAAAACCAAATAAATTTCTGTACATCCAAGGAAGAAACCAAATTTTTCAGGAAAACAAAAGGAAAAACAGGATTTCATAAACTCGGGCAACATGATTTATCATTGTCACAAAGCATGCCTAGGGACCATCCTCGATCTCGTACATTTGTAAGTGATTTAGTCGTATTACTTCGAGTTCTATTACTTATTCAAAGCCATAAATCTATTTAGTTGATAATAAGCTGACGTTTCCTAGGTCGAGTTCCATCTTCGTTCGAGGTGGGCGGTGGCCGCTCATATTCCACTGCCACCGCTCAATTCCTAACATATTGTTGTAGATGACCATTCCTTACATGCTCCTCAATTATATGTTTCAAATGCCCATAGTCGTTTGTGTTGTGCCCATCCACTTTAAGGAATAGGCAATGCTTTCCCAATGCCCGCTCGTATTCAGAAGGCTCCCTCCTTGTCGGCCTTCGATACTGGAGGCGCCCTCGAGTATCCAAGTAAATTCTTTCTAGAGTCTCAGCTAAATCTATGTACGAAGAGAACTTCAACTCCTCCGAGGCCTTTTTGAGGTGCTACCATTGTCATTCATTTTCCTTTTGCATTTATCGTCGGTGTTTGGATCCTCCCTGGGTGGACCTCCACCCCTTATTGCATAAGCTTCAGCCTCTCACCCTTCTCCCTCAGCCTGTGCATCTTCCTACCTTAGTAACCTTTCCGCTTTGTAGTAGGACTCCTCGAGATCCCTCGATGGGTCCCGTTCCAATGATATCTTGAAATCCAAATTATCTGCAATTCCTGAAACTACCGCCATCAAAACCATCGATGGATCGGGTCAATCCATCAAAGCCATTACCGCATTGAATTTAGTTAAGAAATCCCTAAGTGGTTCTACTTCCCATTGTTCCATCCATGTCAAAGTCATCACATTTTTAGGTTGGACTATGTGCACCTGGAACTGCCTCATAAACCTTTCAATCAGCTCTGTTTATGCGCCAACAGAGCCACTCTCCAACTGTCTGAACCACAACGCTGCTATATCCATCAAATACAATGGGAAGCATCATGTCATGACCTCTTCTGATGCCCCCAGTACTTCCATATGCCTCGTGTATCTTGTCAAGTGAATAGTAGGATCCGTTGTCCCAACATACATCTCCAGTGTTGGTAGTTTAAAATCTAGAGGGATCCTAGATTGCTTGGATGTAGGAACAAAAGGACTCATATTCACATCCTCTAAGTCTCTATTCACCAATCCGCCTCTCATTCCTCGTCTGACCATATCCGCCAATCTGTCGTTGTCGCCAAGGTGTAGTCCTTGTCCATTGCCTCCAATCTGCCCCCTGAGTTCACGAGGGAGTTCTAGAATCTGCTCCCTTAAACGAGCATCCATTCCCCTATCAACGCCGTGTTGCATAGCTCCACCTGATACTCTACCTGGGATTGGATCAGCATGCTCTGGGTGAGTGCCCTCTAGATCTGGTACTGCTCCTGACAGTCCTGCTCTATTTTGAATTTTGTTGCTCCGTGCACCTGACTTCTATCTCTGGCATCTCCTGCAGTTGCATTCCTTTGACTCTGCATTCCAGTTTGTCCAACTTGTCGAAGCAGATTCTGCATCATCTCCTCTTGTCTTTTTAGAAGCTCTTCATGCATGGCTCCCATCATTATCTCCATCTCGTCCCGGGTGATGAAAACTGAGTCCTGATTCGCTCCTAAGGAAGACTCCCGATTCCCTTCATGTTGACACCCCTCAGTCTTCTGTCTTCTTGTTGATTGCCTTGCCATAGCTTTCCGGATCTAAGTCCTTAAGCCTTCAGATCTAAAATCCAAGTTGTAGAATCCCTAAATGTTAGCCTTTCTCAGTGAAAGCACCAAAATGTTTGCATCAAAATTGGTCACAAACACCCAATTGCCGATGAAAGCTGCCATTTACAATCCCAGATCAGAAATAGCAGAAATATAGAGAAAATAAATCTGAAGAACACTCAAAATTTTAAAGGAACGCAGTAAAGACACCAGGTTTATAGCGGTTTGGCTATCTCTGGGCTACATCCACTATGAAGAGTTGATATTTTATTGATAATCACTCGCTTATTACAAGAATGTAGTTGATAGTAACCGAGTTACAATGGAGTTCGACAGAGAAACAACGTAGGAGAACCAGAGAGTCCCCTTTCTGAAGCTCTTAGACCGCTATTTATAGGTGTAGGCTACAAATATCTCGCCCAGATCTTGGAAAACTCCTTCTCTTACATGGATGGGCCCACATTATCGATCCCGCGTGATATTGACTCGATCCATGATCGATATGAACAAGATTCATATCGATCAAAATCTTGCCTGATCGAGTTGGGTTTGATCATGAACATTCTTCTGGTTGCGCGTAAGCTCCTGTGAAAATTTGGTAGCACCTGGACTTGTAGATTGTGAGATATGATCGATTCATGTTATAGTTTTTACGAAGGCTAAAGCGTCGCATCCATGAATTCATCTCCAACCCTTTGTATCCATCTCATTCGCACCGATGACGTGGCTTAAAAACACAGGGTAGATCCATTTTGATGTTGAGTTGACCAAGTTTTTCCAATGTTTACGCCTTTTTCATATTGCTATCTTGGCCCTATTCGTGTCTATATTTTGTGTTTAGTTCATATTGATAGGAAGCGTTCATTTTGTATCGATTGCTTTACAGTCACTTTGTGTAGATTGCTTAACGGTCACTTCGTCTTGATCACAACGTAGTCTATTTCGTATCGATGTGAGATAGTGACTTGATATCGACCTTTGGCCGATCGATACGAAGTGCGTTTGAAAACTAGATCGATGCAAAATGGACTACCATGTCACTGCCGATGGATACGAAGTAGACAGTGGCCAATCGATTTGAAGTAAGCTTGATTGATGATGGACACGAAGAAGATCAACTTCGATGGATGCGAAAACGAATGGATACAAGATGAGGTTCGAGGGTCGATAGATACGAACATAACGGTTGGATGGTGATGGATGCGAATAGATGGATACGAAGAAGGCCACCTTGGATTGATACAGACATGATGGATACGAGTGAAGTTGATCCCTTTGATTTGCATCGATCATATCTCGAGCATTCGAACTCTAATTGACTTGAAATTTGAAACGTGGTCTTTTCTAGCCTTGTTCATCATCTTCAATCGATCTCGTCTTGATTGGAGCTCGGTTAAATTTTGATGATACCAATCACAACCTTATTTCCAATCGATCTCCAATCCCGATATCCATCCTTTCTAGCCAATTTATTGGTATCCCGGCCTTGACCAAAAGGCAGGGTAACAATATATAAGTAATATAAATAATAAAAATTACAAATATGCTCTCTTATACATCCTAATTTAGTAGGTATTGCCAAACCTAAGCTCTGGTACTACATGCAACAACCCCCGATCTACGATTCCTTATTCACATATAAATTAAAGCGGATATCATATATCTCGTAGACGAAGGATCTTTTTAAGGTAAAATATTAGATAAATAATAATGCTATCTACAATATTCTACACTTTTCGAAACTCACAGCAGAAGGAATAAAAAATAATAGCAAACAATAATACAATCCTAAAGAAATATAACAATACCGAATTACACAAATTCCAATTATAACTCCTCTCACTATACTAGTAATGGAAATAGTGTAATTTCTGGGAATAAATGGAATAAAAATAGTAGATAGCTCATAAACAAATATGCATCTCCATCATACCGTCACATTTCTAAGTCACCACCAGTCCTCTCTATCGACGTACCAGAGTATAACTAAAAAGAATAAAATGATAGAGGGTCGGACATATGTCTAGTGAGTTAAATGCATCATATAAGTGTATAATACTGATAAGCTAGTAAAACGACACTTATGCTTGAAAGTCATACCTGAACCTGTAGTGACGACCCGGAATTTTGAGCAATATCAATTTAATAATCTTTGATAATAACTAAATTATTTGATCATTTTTATACTATAAATTGATAAGTTAAAATTCTTTTAAGGTTAATAATAATAATTTGTTAGTATCTATCAACAGTTTTCTTAGCAATATAAAATTTGGCAAGTTTAATTCTTTTGAAAATTTATAATATTTTAGTTTGGGAATATTTATTTTAGCCATTTAAAATTTGGTAAGATTTATTTTTCAAAAGCTAATCAAAAATATTTTCTATTTACAATATATATATTGATATATCTTGTAAATAGGAATTTTTTTAATGTAATAAAAGTTTTATATTCAAAGTGTAATATATATGAATATATATATTATGATTTGGTTTGAGTTTTAAAATTCAACACAGTAATTATCAAATATAATGTTAAAATGTTTTTCCATTGGAAATATGTATATATTTGTATATATTAGAAATGGAAAATTGTACTCATTTGAATCTAATAAGTATTTGCAAACTTTAATCAATATATAATTTGTAATTTCAAATGTTAATTTGATTTAATGCTTTTGAGATGATATTTGAGGTTTAAATTTTAAATAACAAAGTTAATTTCTTATTTAATATAGATACATATATATTTTGAAGTTAAGTTCTAAATAAGATCTAAATTTAAAAGTTCAATTGTTTTAATAATCTTTCCTTTTAAAATTATAACATAAGATAAGTTTGTTTTAAAAAAAATTACATATAGAGTTAAATTAAATTTCTCAAATTTATAAACACATGTTATATAGATTTGAATCAAAATCGTTATATAGATTTGAATCAAAATCATAAGTTATTTGTTAATAAATGTTTATTTGAATTCACATGAATATTTATTGAAATCCAAAGCTTATTTTTATAAAATAAATTCACATTTTATAATTATCTTAATATTACATAATTACTTGTATATATAACTTAAATAAGTTTTAATAAGAAAATAACATTCAAAATATTAATTGAACATAAAAACACTTGTGAGACATTAATTTAGACATAAATAACACTTGTAAATCTTTGAGCTTAGGTGTAAGCATACTAGAGTATTAATGGGACAACTGTCAATTCTTTTTAATTTAAAATAAAATTGTAAAATAAGAAGAAATCTACTCTTAAACTTTCAGCAAAATTCTTTCTTCTTTTCAACTAAAATGAATACACATGCAAACCAAAGATCTAAGATAAAAAAAAGATGAAACTGTAAAATCTGAAACAAGGAAGATGATCTGGAAATTTATTCAACATGCAAATTTATTCAAGAATCTGGAATTTAAAATCTTCAAAAGGCTGGAGATTAAACATCAAGCAAACAATTCAGTAATCAACAGCAACTAGTTTGATTTCAACATGCAAGAGAAAATTGGAAGAGCCAATGAAAATTAATTCTAGAACCTGGAAATATAGTTCTATCTTCTGCTCTGTCTTCTGCTTTTATTCACAAGCGAGTAAATGATTTCTTTTAAAAATAGTTGTAAACCTGGATTCAACTTGTTATTGTGATGATATCATGATTTTATAACAAATATTTGATTTAAATTTGATGCATGTTTGAATTGTGTATATTGATTGCCTGTACTGTTTAAAAAAAAATGTCACTGTGTTTATAAAACAGTTTCAAATTCTAAAATAAATTTGTTAATTTGATTTTGAATTTGAATTAGACTTTGATTTGTAAATAGAAGCTATTTGAAATCAAGTGAGCTATCTTCTAGAAATAATTACAAGTTTTAAAAATAAATAATTGGTCATAAATCTTGGAAGTTATAGTAAAATCTTGATTTGGGTCAAAAAATTTTGAATTAAAACTTGAGTTTTGAATTTATAATCGAATTGCAAATAAGAAATCATGATTTTTGAAGCTTGTATCATGAATTTTAGATTAGTAATTTGTGAGAATTCATGGTTTGATGTTTTCGGACATTTTAGTCAATTGGCGTCGATCTATGGTGAGTTTGTCGACGTCGTTGGGCATGGAGGTTGAGGGAGTGTAGAAGATCATTAGAAAAATACTCGTGTATTTTGTTGATGTTTGAGATGATCGTAGATCGAAGGAGAAGGGTTTTATACCCTGTATTTTGTCGACGTGTTCATCGTGGCATCGCGGCGTCGTGAGGCTACCGGAGTGGATCGCACTTGTGCCATAGATTCTAGGGGTTGTGGCGTAGCTACGGTGGAGATCGTATTTGAGTTTCTGGGTTTTGAGTTTCTCGATCGTATTTGAGTTTCTGGGTTTTGCGTTTGAACGTTGTGGTCGTGGGTGACTTGTCGATGCCTTGGCGATGATCGCTGGTGGAAGGAGGGGTGGTGCATGATGCACGGTATCGTGTATCAGTGGTATTTGGGATTTTGGAGAGGAGCAGGTTCAAGCTCGAAGTTGGTTTCGTGTACTCTGTTGTTTTTCTCGAAGCAAGTTTAAGGTTGGAGTGACTCGGGGTATACACGAGGAATGTCAGTGGGTTGCTCGTGTTTAATGTAGCTTTATTGTTCAGGTTTTTAAAAATAAACAGTAATGTTTTAAAAAGATTTTGAATCAAATGAAACTTGATTTTTGTAAATGATTAAAGTTAAAAACAAAGGTTAAACAAGTTTTTATTTATAAAACTAAATTTGTCTCAAAATTAAATTTTAAACATGTTTTAAATTATGAAGTTTTAAATAAAATAAGTAAATTTTGAAATAAGGTTTGTATCAAATTTTATTAAATAACTTTGGAAAATATTTAAAGATTTAAAGGTAATTTAAAATGAGTTTAATTATAAATTGATGTCTAAAATGTTACATTTTATTTTAAATAAAGTTTAATGATTAAGAATTTGATAATCAATTATAATAAAGATTTATCTTATGTGAATTTATAATTTTGATTTAATTAAAGATAAATGATAAGGATTTGGAGATAAATTTTAATGAACATTTATCTTAAGAAATTAAGTGTTTGAATAATGATAAATAAGTTGTGAAGATAATTAAGATAATTAAATTATTAACCATTGAAAAGTTGTTGGTGAATATAAATAATTTAATTACGATGATGGTTTTCTTAATTAAGAACCTTTTTAAAATAAGAAGTTAAGAATCATTTAGTTAATTTAAATGATTAAAATAAATAATTAATTAAATAATTAATTGGTGATTAATTGATGATAATCACTTTGGAGTTAATTAAGTATAATTACTTGGTGAAGTAATTAAGTGATTAATTACTAGAGGTAATTAAGAAAGGATAATTACTTTGCGAAAGTAATTAAGTGAATGTGATTAAGGGTTAATCACTTGTGTTATTAATTAAAGAATTAATTAATATAATTAATTAAAGGTCTAAATTATTTAATTAATGGTTAATTCATAAAAGGATTAAGAGTATTTAATAATGTGATTAATATCTTGTTAAAGTAATTAATTAAGAAAGAAATTTAATTAATAGAAGTAATCATTAATTAATGGAAATAATTAATTAACTGTTAATTAATAGTTTAAGGAAAATTAATTTATATTTAAGTTTTGATTACTTAATGTAAGTAAAAATAAATTAATCAAATGTGATTAATTAAAAGTAATTAATTAAATGTGATTAATCCAGAGTAATTAACCCGGAGTATTTAATTAAAAGTAATTAATCAAATATGATTAATATAAAGGTGATTAATCAGGTGTGATTAATTAAAGGATAATTAAGGAATAATTATCAGAATAATTAATTAATAATTAATCAAGTGTGATTAATTTAAAAAAATTTTAAGAGATAATTACTTGGATAATTAAGAAGTAATTAATCAAGATGATTAATTAAATTTGTGATTAAGGAATAATTACTTAAACTAATTAAGTAATAATTAAGAAGGGATGATTAGTTAAAGTAAATAATTAAGTGATGTTTATTAATTAATTTATAATTAATTAATGAATAAGTAAGCAGGATTGATGATAATCCAAGTGATTAAGTAAGGATTAATTTAAATAAGAATTAATTAAATTAATTAAGTTTGGATCAAACTTGTTATGGATGATTATTGATTGATTGATAAGTATCATTGGATTAGTTAATGATATTGGATGATATCGTATGTCATTGGTTGATATGTGATGGTATGAATGTGATATATCTGGGATGTTATATATATGTTGTTTTGTGATATGTATGGATGAATGTGATAATAGTGGATTATCTATCTGTGTAATGTGAATCATCCATTTATGTTAAGTGATATTCTGAATATCTACTGTTTAAACCCTTAAGTGCAACTTGGACATTAAAATGGCGTTTGGATTCGGTGAGACCGGGATCGGGTTTCCATATTTGGATATCCGAAAACCACACCGATCCAAATTAAACGTTAGGCCTTGAATCCAAGTGGAGTGCAAGTGAAGACTCAAGGTGTAAGAACTATTCGTTAGTATAACTCTGGGGGGTGATTCCGTGATGAGTTTGAAGGAAATAGTACTTGCAGGCTCGAGATGGTGATTAAGAGTGCAAGGGCTATGGTCATTGACTCTGAGGGTGATTCCAAAATGAGTGCAATGAGATAGTGCCTTCGGTTCCGTTCAAACTCGGAACGGACTTGTATGGATTGAATGCCTTCAGAACATCGTCAGGCAGACGATGAGCATTCTAAGATAAATGTGTCCTACAAAGGTAATCGTAGCCTCAAGCCTCATCAACCGGGAATGGCTAAAAAATGGGAGGTGCAGCAAGGTTAAGTGGGTCATACCCAAGTAGGATGAGATTCATCCCCGTCCAGATGTCCCTTTTTATTTCAGCTTTGTGGGCGGTTGGATCTGCAGCCAACTGCAGGCTGGTCTTGTTCGGGACTGTTCAGTAAGGAATGGTCCCGACCTTGTGTTGCAGGGGAGTTAGGGTGGCTCCTTGGTACGGTGATCTAGGCCACGTACTGTGACGGGCGGTACCCCAGTAGCCCTGCCATTGATGGAAACCCATTCTTCCTACGAGACCCTACGTTTTGTTTGTATTACCCACTTTTGTGGCTAGTAGCTGGAATTTAATCATGTAACAATTTCGGCTATTTCATAATTACTTGAAAACCCTAGACACTATTATAATATCACTGGATTTCCTATCAAATGTTTTGGTTAGTGTAAGGTAAAAACTTTTCCATGTTTATTTGTGGGAAGTCTTACATGATACCTTTTCTTTCAAAGGATTTTCTAAAGTTAAGCAATTTTTAACTGTTTACTCACACCAGACCCCTGTCTGACGCGAGTGTTTCTTTTCTGTTTTATTAAACTCTTGGGACTCATATTATGTATGAGTAGTCAAGTGAATCAGGTTTTTTCCTTGACGAATTCTGGAGGAGCTTTGGAGCAGGAGGCTTCAGTGTGTAGATATATGGATAGAGTTTCCGCTGTGTGTTATTCTCTATAGTTGTTATTGTATTGTATATTAGACAGAAATGTTATAACTGTCTAATTTGAGATGTATAGTTGTGTACTCTGATGTATATGATACTATATATATTATTATATATTATATTTCATTCGTTCCGCTGTGAGATTTCTGATGTGTTGTTTTTCTTTCTTCTCTTTCTTTTCTTCTTCTATCGCTTTCTTTCTTAATTAGTGATGCGTCTTTATGGTGTTAGAAAGTCGGATCGCTACAGCTGGTATCAGAGCATTAGTTTAAGTGAATACCTAGGCTCTGGAGTGGTGTCTATCTTGAGAGAGCGTACTTGTAATTTATATATATACACACACACACACACACACCCCTAATTTGTTAGGTTATCTGTTCGGATTTCCAACATAAGTTATAGAGGTAGATAAGGTAGGAGTGTGTGTAAAACGACTACCACTAATGATAGAGGCTTATATGTTGTGGTTGGAGGTGTGTCTGTTGAGATTGTAGATCTAATACCATCTCGAATAAGCTTTGTAGATTAGTGAAAGGATTTCATTGATCCCAGAGGAAGTTTTTTCAGAATTGGAGTATATTCTTGAAGTGTGATGTTGATTTTTCTCTCGAGTGAGCGGGACTTCCCAGAGTTGAATCTGTTAGCTGAGCAGAAATAGGTGATTGTATCTTGGTGAGATGTAGTATCCATTGATGGTTCTAAAGACGTTCTTTGGAACAAGATTTAGATGGTGTTGGAGGAACAGCTGATGCCTACTACAGGGAAGATTCAGATGTTTAGAGATTTTCTGGATCTCAAGTAAGGGTATCTTATCTATATTGAAGTATAAGGCTAAGGTCGATGAGTTATCTCATTTCGGACATGGTCTCATTGTTTCCTTAAGAAGAACAAGTGGTTGGTGTTTGGTTTGGAGCCGAGATTCTTGAGGAGATGTCTACCCGTTTCAAAGATTTTTAGTGGAATTGGGTGATAGTTTTGTGTTTCAAGAAGCTTGTGGTTAAGGATGATCTTTTGGCTTAGCTGTATCATTAAAGTGAAGTTTGGAAACAGCAGCGTGGATCTATTTCTTCGATGATTCAGTAATCTTTGGGATTCTTCTATTAGCAGACCAGGCGGATAGTGAAGGCTTATCCATTTCTTCGAGAGACTCGGCAGAGCAAGATATTTGTGGGAGTGATCTATAAGTTTTTCTGATAGGTAAGCCATTCCTGAAGATTGATCTTGTTTAGGAAAGCTGTTCTAATTGGGAAGATAGTTCTTTGGAATCTGTACTGAGTGGGATCGCAAAAGTGACTTGCGATTAGTTTGGGAATCTTTAAGTAATCTTTGGTTTGGGAATTGAGGAATCTCATATGGAGGTAAAAGCTCTTAAAGTAGTCAGAAATTTTCCAGATGTTTTAGAGAGAATTAGAAGTTTACCCGAATCAGAGATTGAGTATTCTTATTGACTTGGATTTCCAGGAGTAATATTGATGATTCAACCATGTAGAGGGATGACTCTTGGAGCGAGAAGAAGTTGGTGAGGCAACTCAGGATTCTTGAGAAGGGACTAATCATCCAATTCTAGTTGAGATTCCGCTGAGATGTTTTGACCAAATGGAACGTGTCACTAAGATTTTGTGAGTCGGATAGAGAGTGTATGTAGAAAGTTTGCGCTCGAGTTCTTCGATAGCAGTTATTCTAGTATGGAACAACCAGGAATTGCAGTTTTCTGGGATTAGAGGATTTCTACAGGAAACTCAAGTATGAAGGAATTTTCTGGATTTGTAAGGTAAAGTTGTCAAGTGCAACTGTTTGGCTATTCCAGATAAGAGATGTAGGTTTAAAGTCCACTGATGCTTGTGGAGTACAGTTGTGTATTGGATTTCAGCAAATTTTTTAGAGTCCTTTTGTTGAGTAGGATCAGGTAGTTGGTTTGATTGTGGTCCTGTTTGTTCATGAAGCAATCAGCAAGGGTTAAGCTGATCAGGAAAATTGAAGGTGACTCAGGAGTATCATAAGAGTTATGCAGTTAAGAGTTGAGGAGATTTGGAATTTGGATATTGTTTTTGTTTTATCCGATCAAAGGAGATATAAGACTGGGTAAAATTGGAGAGTTAGCTCCGGAAGTATTTTGAGATTTTCCTGTGTTCTCTAGAGATTAGATTTTGATCTACAGGATTGAATTGCCAGTTCGGATAGTTGGAATTCATTGTATTTCACATATCTCTGAGGAATATGTGTATGATTCTTCGAGTGATAGAATCAGCAGTTCAGAAGGATCTGGTAGTTGAGCTGGTCTTGAGTTTAGTTTGATGTCGTGTTAAAATTTATAGGATCAGATGAGGGAGTTCTTGATTATAGTAGTATGGTTACTTAAGATTCTGTAGAGCGAGTATTCCAGACCTGGAAAACTCTTGATAATATTAGGAAGTTCTATTCAGAATTTTTTCTGGACAGATAAAATTGTTTGTTGAATTGGTTGCTATGATTGATAGTATATGATTTATTGTGTGATTGCTAACTCAAATTCTAATTCTTTTGCTGGGTTATTAAATTATCTTTGCATTTAAATTTCGGGGACGAAATTCTTTTAAGGGGAGAGGAATGTGACGACCCGGAATTTTGAGCAATATCAATTTAATAATCCTTGATAATAACTAAACTTATATGATCATTTTTATACTATAAATTAACAAGTTAAAATTCTTTTAAGGTTCATAATAATAATTTGTTAGTATCTATCAACATTTTTCTTAGCAATATAAAATTTGGCAAGTTTAATTCTTTTGAAAATTTATAATATTTTAATTTAGGAATATTTATTTTAGCAATTTAAAATTTGGTAAGATTTATTTTTCAAAAGCTAATCAAAAATATTTTCTATTTATAATATATATATATATATATATATTGATATATCTTGTAAATAGGAAGTTTTTTAATGTAATAAAAGTTTTATATTCAAATTGTAATATATATGAATATACATATATTATGATTTGGTTTGTGTTTTAAAATTCAACACAGTAATTATCAAATATAATGTTAAAATGTTTTTCCATCTGAAATATGTATATATTTGTGTATATTAGAAATGGAAAATTGTATTGATTTGAATTTAATAAGTATTTGCAAACTTTAATCAATATATAATTTGTAATTTGAAATGTTAATTTGATTTAATGCTTTTAAGATGATATTTGGGTTTAAATTTTAAATAACAAATTTAATTTCTTATTTAATATAGATACATATATATTTTGTACTTAAATTCTAAATAAGATCTAAATTTAAAAGTTCAATTGTTTTAATAATCTTTCCTTTTAAAATTTTAACATAAGATAAGTTTGTTTTAAAAAATTTCATATATAGTGTTAAATTAAATTTCTCAAATTTATAAACACATGTTATACAGATTTGAATCAAAAGCATAAGTTATTTGTTAATAAATGTTTATTTGAATTCACATGAGTATTTATTGAAATCTAAAGCTTATTTATATAAAATAAATTCACATTTTATAATTATCTTAATATTACATATATATAAGTATATATATATATATATAACTTAAATAAGTTTTAAATAAGAAAATAACATTCAAAATATTAATTGAACATAAAAACACTTGTGAGACATTAATTTAGACATAAATAACACTTGTAAATCTTTGAGCTTAGGTGTAAGCAAACTAGAGTATTAATGGGACAACTGTCAATTCTTTTTAATTTAAAATTTAAAATAAAATTGTAAAATAAGAAGAAATCTGCTTAAACTTTCTGCAAAATTCTTTCTTCTTTTCAACTAAAATGAATACAAACGCAAACCAAAGATCTAAGATAAAAAAAGATGAAACTGTAAAATCTGAAACAAGGAAGATGATCTGGAAATTTATTCAACATGCAAATTTATTCAAAAATCTGGAATTTAAAATCTCTAAAAGGCTGGAAATTAAACATCAAGCAAACAATTCAGTAATCAACGGTAACTAGTTTGATTTCAACATGCAAGAGAAAATTGGAAGAGCTAACGAAAATTAATTCTAAAACCTGGAAATGCAGTTCTATCTTCTGCTCTGTCTTCTGCTTTTATTCAAAGGTGAGTAAATGATTTCTTTTAAAAACAATTTTAAACCTAGATTCAACTTGTTATTGTGGTGATATCATGATGTTATAAGAAATATTTGATTTAAATTTGATGCATGTTTGAATTGTGTATATTGATTGCCTGTACAGTTTAAAAAAATGTCACTGTGTTTATAAAACAGTTTCAAATTCTATAATAAATTCAATAATTTGATTTTGGATTCGAATTAGACTTTGATTTGTAAATGGAAGCTATTTGAAATAAAGTGAGCTATCTTCTAAAAATAATCACAAGTTTTAAAAATAAATAATTGGTTATAAATCTTGGAAGTTACAGTAAAATCTTGATTTGGGTCAAAAAATTTTGAATTCAAACTTGAGTTTTGATTTTATAATCAAATTGCAAATAAGAAATCATGATTTTTGAAGCTTGTATCACGAATTTTAGATTAGTAATTTGTGAGAATTCGTGGTTTGATGTTTTCGGACATTTTGGTCAATTGGCGTCGATCTATGGCGAGTTTGTCAACGTCGTTGGGCGTGGAGGTTGAGGGAGTGTAGAAGATCATCAGAAAAATATTCGTGTATTTTATTGATGTTTGATATGATCGTAGATCGAAGGAGTAGGGTTTTATACCCTGTATTTTAATGACGTGTGCATCGTGGCTTTGCGGCGTCGTGAGGCTACCGGAGTGGATCGCACTTGTGTCATAGATTTTGGGGGTTGTGGCATAGCTACGGTGGAGATCGTGGGTTGTCTCGAAGCTTTGGTTGCCATGGAGGGTTGGTTTTCTGATGATGTGGTTTCGAACCGATGGGTTCAGAGGACAAGAATTTGATTCTCAATCGTATTTGAGTTTCTGGGTTTTGCTTTGAACGTTGTGGTCGTGGGTGACTTGTCGACGCCTTGGTGATGATCGCTGGTGGAAGGAGGGGTGGTGCATAATGCACGGTATCGTGTATCGGTGGTATTTGGGATTTTGGAGAGGAGCAGGTTCGAGCTCGAAGTTGGTTTCGTGTACTTTGCTGTTTTTCTCGAAGCAGGTTTAAGGTTGGAGTGACTCGGGGTATACACGGGGGATGTCAGTGGGTTGCTCAGGTTTTATGTCGAGTAGCTTTGTTGTTCAGGATTTTAAAAATAAACAGTAATGTTTTAAAAAGATTTTGAATCAAAGGAAACTTGATTTTTGTAAATGATTAAAGTTAAAAACAAAGGTTAAACAAGTTTTTATTTATAAAACTAAATTTGTCTCAAAATTAAATTTTAAACATGTTCTAAATTATGAAGTTTAAATAAAATAAGTAAATTTTGAAATAAGGTTTGTATCAAATTTTATTAAATAACTTTGGAAAAGTTTTAAAGATTTGAAGGTAATTTAAAATGTGTTTAATTATAAATTGATGTCTAAAATGTTACATTTAAATAAAGTTTAATGATTAAGAATTTGATAATCAATTATAATAAAGATTTATCTTATGTAAATTGAGAATTTTGATTTAATTAAAGATAATTGATAAGGATTTGGAGATAAATTTTAATGAACATTTATCTTAAGAAATTAAGTGTTTGATTAAATAAAGATAAATAAGTTGTGAAGATAATTAAGATAATTAAATTATTAACCATTGAAAAGTTATTGGTGAATATAAATGATTTAATTAAGATAATGGTTTTCTTAATTAAGAACGTTTTTAAAATAAGAAGTTAAGAATCATTTAATTAATTTAAATGATTAAAATAAATAATTAATTAATTAAATAAATAATTAGTTATTAATTTATGATAATCACTTTGGAGTTAATTAAGTATAATTACTTGGTGAAGTAATTAAGTGATTAATTACTAGAGGTAATTAAGAAAGGATATTACTTTGTGATAGTAATTAAGTGGATGTGATTAAGGGTTAATCACTTGTGTTATTAATGAAAGAATTGATTAATATAATTAATTAAAGGTCTAAATTATTTAATTAATGGTTAATTAATAAAAGGATTAAGAGTATTTAATAATGTGATTAATATCTTGTTAAAGTAATTAGTTAAGAAAGAAATTTAATTAATAGAAGTAATCATTAATTAATGGAAATAATTAATTAATTGTTAATTAATAATTTAAGGAAAACTAATTTATATTTAAGTTTTGATTACTTAATGTAATTAAAAATAAATTAATCAAATGTGATTAATTAAAAGTAATTAATTAAATGTGATTAATCCAGAGTAATTAACCCGGAGTATTTAATTAAAAGTAATTAATCAAATATGATTAATATAAAGGTGATTAATCAGGTGTGATTAATTAAAGGATAATTAAGGAATAATTATCAGAATAATTAATTAATAATTAATCAAGTGTGATTAATTTAAAAAAATATTTAAGAGATAATTACTTGGATAATTAAGAAGTAATTAATCAAGATGATTAATTAAATTTGTGATTAAGGAATAATTACTTAAACTAATTAAGTAATAATTAAGCAGGGATTGATTAATTAAAGTAAATAATTAAGTGATGTTTATTAATTAATTTATAATTAATTAATGAATAAGTAAGCAGGATTGATGATAATCCAAGTGATTAAGTAAGGATTAATTTAATTAAGAATTAATTAAATTAATTAAGTTTGGATCAAACTTGTTATGAATAATTATTGATTGGTTGATAAGTATCATTGGATGAGTTAATGATATTGGATGATATCGTATGTCATTGGTTGATATGTGATGGTATGAATGTGATATATCTAGGATGTTATATATATGATGTTTTGTGATATGTATGGATGAATGTGATAATAGTGGATTATCTATCTGTGTAATGTGAATCATCCATTTATGTTAAGTGATATTCTGAATATCTACTGTTTAAACCCTTAAGTACAACTTGGACATTAAAATGGCGTTTGGATTCGGTGAGACCGGGATCGGGTTTCCATATTTGGATATTCGAAAACCACACCGATCCAAATTAAACGTTAGGTCGTGAATCCAAGTGGAGTGCAAGTGAAGACTCGAGGTATAAGAACTATTCGTCAGTATAACTCTAGGGGTGATTCTGTGACAAGTTTGACGGAAATAGTACTTACAGGCTCAAGATGGTGATTCAGAGTGCAAGGGCTATGGTCGTTGACTTTGATGGTGATTCCAAAATGAGTGCAACGAGATAGTGCCTTCGGTTCCGTTTGCACCCGGAACGGACTTGTATCGATTGAATGCTTTTAGAACATCATCAACGGACGATGAGCATTCTAAGATAAATGTGTCCTACAAAGGTAATCGCAGCCTCAAGCCTCATCAACTGGGAATGGCTAAAACAGGGGAGGTGCAGCAAGGTTAAGTGGGTCATACCCAAGTAGGACGAGATTCATACCTGTCTAGATGTCCCTTTTAATTTCGGCTTTGTGGGCGGTTGGATTTGCAGTCAAATGCGGGGTGGTCTTGTTCGGTACTGTTCAGTTAGGAATGGTCCCAGCCTTGTATTGCAGGGGAGTTAGGGTGGCTCCTCGGTACGGTGATCTAGGCCACGTACTATGACGGGCGGTACCCCAGTAGCCCTGCCATTGATGGAAACTCAATCTTCCTACGAGACCCTACGGTTTTGTTTGTATTACTCACTTTTGTGGCTAGTAGCTGGAATTTAATCATGTAACAATTTCGGCTATTTCATAATTACATGAAAACCCTAGACACTATTATAATGTCACTGGATTTCCTATCAAATGTTTTGGTTAGCGTAAGGTAAAAACTTTTCCATGTTTATGTGTGGGAAGTCTTACGTGATACCTTTTCTTTCAAAGGATTTTCTAAAGTTAAGCAATTTTTAGCCGTTTACTCACACCAGACCCCTGTTTGACCCGAGTGTTTATTTTCTGTTTTATTAAACTCTTGGGTACTCATATTATGTATGAGTAGTCAAGTGATTCAGGTTTCTTTCCTTGACGAATTCTGGAGGAGCTTTGGAGCAGGAGGCTTCAGTGTGTAGATATATAGATAGAGTTTCCGCTGTGTGTTATTCTGTATAGTTGTTATTATATTGTATATTAGACAGAAATGTTATAACTATCTAATTTGAGATGTATAGTTGTGTACTCTGATGTATATGATACTATATATTGTAATATATTATATTTCATTCGTTCCGCTGTGAGATTTCTGATGTGTTGTTTTTCTTTCTTCTCTTTCTTTTCTTCTTCTATCCCTTTCTTTCTTAATTTGTGATGCGTCTTTCTGGTGCTAGAAAGTCGGGTCGCGACACCTGTTGTCATTTGTACCCAACAAGTCAGTTAAACATAATGTAACACTATAGTGACAACATAGGTAATGTCTCACTAAAATCTAACCCACATCTAATTATATGCAATCGATTGAACCTAATGTACCTACTCTCATGCCAATGACTAACTGCATATGATTGAGCCAAAAGTCCTAAGCTGCTATAGCGAAAAACGTATACGACTCGCTATTGAGGAACTATATTTCTTAGCCAATTATTGATAAATCGTACATCAAGGACTCAAGTACTCTAAATATATTGTATCGTCACATCATATGTGACTCGGTATTGAAGTATTATGGCTCTGCCCACTATCGTTAAATGTTATTGGTCACACCGAAGAATTAATTCCTATGAAAAGTGTACTGTAACGCATAAACTACCAAAATCACCATCATTAAAGGTCACCGGTCATGGTGAAGAACTCGTTTCCTCTTAAAAGTATACTATACTCATCATCATCAAATTATGCACTGAAAAATTCATTTCCTCTAAAAAAAATGCACTACTATGTTGTCGCTAGAGTTGATGGTTATACCAAAGAATTCTTTTCCTATGAAAAAATGTACTGCCATGCCCATACTCGTAATCGTTATTGCTAAACGTCACCCGTTATACCGAAAAACTCATTTCCTCTGAAAAATGACTTGAACGTCTATCCTCGTAATCACCAATCAAACAACACATATCAAATCTACCCAGCTAGGACACATTTCTAAAGTGTCTCAAAACACAACAAACCAAAGTATTTCTCATCTCACCATAATTGCATTGCTGCAATTCGTGCATGAAATACGTATCGTATGTAAGAGTTATAAACATTTGAAGTTAAGAGAATTATTTAATTAATAAACTAATTATCATTATTATTCTTATTATTGTTATTAGTATTAACTTCATCTACACGTGCTTTTGATTATACTGATAATTCGACCACGGCATCATCAGTCGCCTACTTTCATCCAATGTCGACAACACCACAGGAGCCTCTGCCGCCTACTCCAAGATCTGACCATGTCGCCAGCAACCACTCGCCAATCTACACCGAATGCCACCACCACGAATCTCTTCAATCATCCTTTTTGAAACCGGCATTGCCTCCTTCATCTATAAAATCCAACATTCTTCGATCACGTGAAACAAATCAGACACCTACAAGGTTAACTACACAATCTCCTCTTTGCATTCATGTCCTTCATCGTCCAATCGTCGTTGTTCCATAGCCGGATCAAAATGGATGGCCCATGTTTACGAAACTTCCACTACGTTTTCTGGTCAATCCATAAACCTAATCGATGGACGAACGTCACCAGTGGATTCATGTCGTCGAGAACTACAATTTTGATATATAATATGTCTACTGTTGGAGTACTTATATATTTCGCACTTTTCAACTAGAACGAGATTAACTTCCACTAATTTTAATCAATAAAAATTAACTCTTTAATTAACCAGCCATGGCATACTACATCACGATCGAGTGTATATAAAAAGTATCAATTTCTTTTTTTAGAACTTGGTTTGAGGTGAATTACTAAATCCATCGATATATACACAAATATGATAAATTGTACTCACCGATTAGGCATCCCGCCTCTCCAATCTGATGTAGATCCTTCCTATCCATCACCGTCTAGAAATTCCATGCCTTCAAAAAAAAAATTCCTCGGTAGCTTCAAATTATTTATGAAGCTTTCTTCGCGGCGATTAGTTTTAGATAAAAATTTGCTTAATTTTAATTTGATTTGGAGAATTTTTAATTAATTTAGGAATTAGGATTCAGAAGTGGAGGTAACGTATATTAGAGCCAAAGGAATATGGTTCAAAATTTATTTATAACACAAGGCTAAAATCTAGAAATTAATATATTATGAAAATGCCACTGCGTTTGAATTCTTCTAATTTCTAGTCCGTTTAACAAAATTCAGCATATTATATATGTTTTATGGCCGTAAGAATAGGTCTCGAAGCCTGATTCCATCTTGTATAGAAATTACTCTTTATGTAAAATTATGATTTTACCCGTTTTAATTTAATTATTCAATTTCACAAAGTTATGGGGTGTTACATTGGTACTAGTCAGTTGCATGACACAAAATAGTGGAGATCATTGCTATAATTGGTAATGGAATACATCAGAAGAGATTAAGCACCATGGACTCGACCAAAGCGGTTGGCTCCGAAATGTTAGTAGACTATTTGTACCTGATGTCAATGGGTTAAGGGCCGAGGTACTACTTGAGTTCCATTATTCGACACTGATAAATCACGAAGCCAATAAAATGTATAGTGATATGAAGAAATTTTTTTATTGGGATGGGATGAAGAAGGGCATCGTAACATTCATCTCGAAGTGTATGAACTGCCAGTTAGTGAAAGCTAAGCAGAAGAAGCCGAGTGGTTGCTGCATCCACCTAAAGATACCCTTATAAGTGAAAATAGGTTTCGATGAATTTCATCGGTGGATTAACGAGTACTAAAGGAGCGTACAATAACATTTGGGTCATAGTTGATAAATTGATGAAGACTTCTCGATTCATAACCACAATATCGAATAAAATGGCATCGAATATAGCCATGTTATATGTGAAGTGGATAGTGTATTTCATAGTGTGTCGAAGTGCATTGTAAGTTATCAAGATTCATTATTCACTTGTAGACTTTGGAAGAGCTCACAAGAGGCATTAGGATGGAGCAGCATCTAAATATAGCTTACCACCCATAAACTTATGGAAAGACCAAGAAAGTGAATCATTTTTAAAAGATCTCTTGTTAGCTTGCATACTTGACTTTAGAAGCTCATGGGATGATCACTTGCATTTGGTTGAGTTTGCATACAACAATAGTTACTAGCCTAACATTGGTGGGCACCATTTGAGGCACTATATGGTCGACCATGCAACACTCCTTCATGTTAGTGAAAGCCGACGAGAAACTGGTATTTAGACCAGATATGATTAGTGAGACTTCAGATAAGATCGAGGTCACTTAGCAATGAATGAAAGTTCCCTAAGACATATAGAAGAGCTATGCTGATAAGAGAAGACGTGACCTTGGGTTCAATGTCGGTGATATGTTGTTTGTCAAGATATCTCCATTAAACAATATAGTTCGATTTGGTATGCATGAGAAGTTGGCATCAACATTCATAGGTCCTTTTTGGATACTTGAGAGGATTGGGAAACTAACTTGTAGAGTCGACTTACCGTAGAGGATGGTAGTTGTGCACAATGTGTTCCACGTTTCTCATTTGTAGAATTTCGTGCAGAATTAGGCAAAATATTGACATCGAACTAATTGGATGATATCGAGATTGTACCAAAAGTTTAAGCAATTTGTATACCTATCTATATAGTTAAAATGATACACAACAGCTAGGGGGAAGACGATGAAGTTGGTGAAGGTTCAATGGTATGAAAGCGAGAGTGACAGTACCAAGGAAACTATAGAGAGCATGAGGACTACCTATCTGGAGCTCTTTACTTGGTAAGGCATTTTGCTTATCACTTTTACTTTCACTTTTGATACTATGTGGATTGGTTTAGTACCTTTCATGAAAGGATAGGCATAGCTTTTATCTTCTTACTTATGTATGCATGTTTGATGGATGTTAAACTTGCTTACGGTTGTTAGCGTGCAGGATAACTAAATTGTTTTGACGCTATCTTATTTCATGAGATTTCAATGGTAAAATTCATAAAGAGGGAGAGTATAATGACCTATATTTTACATATTGGAGGATCGTAAAATATCACTTTAAAAACTCAAAGTGGGTTATATAAGGCTAAAATATGGGTAATGTTGAGTGGTGGTGGTGTTTATTGTTAGACAATTTATCGGATGGTTTTAATCTGGAAAAATAATCAGGCCTATGACTTTCGATAAAAGCCAAATTAATGCCTGAAACCACTTGTAGAAGAAAGATACGGTGGTTTCTATTAGCAATAAAATCCACTCAAGGACAAAGGTACGAAAGAAGGCTAAATAAAGTGCAGCCTCTACTAAAATTGAAGATATGGATTTCATCAAAGTTCAAAGGAATAGAGTTTCGAAGGCATTGAAACAGCTTTCTAAGGAATCACAAGCATTAGGTGTCGTCACAAATGGTAAGCAGTACAAAAATTTCAAGAAGATAGGAAAAGAAAAGCAAGGCTACTCTTCCGCCTCATTGAAAACCTTTCGATGCGGAAGATTTCGTATATTTAAGAGAAGCAGGAATGGATTCAGAACCCCTTTCAAAAGTGTTGAACGAAAGGCTTGTGCAATGAACCAACGCCTTCAAAATAGAAGGTTTCATCATTGTTAATTTACCACATGAAGAATTAATTCCAATACACCTTTCGACTCAGATGTCACACTCATACCTTTCGAAGCAATGCAAAAGCTCAGCCTGCTTCTCACTCACAGCATTATGGCAACACGGAGCAAGTAACACGTCTACCACCCTTTCGATGAAAAAAGCAGTCCAAAAGAAAACAGTGGAAAGAGACACTTGAACCTTGATGGCAATGAAAGGTGGACAAGAAGATCCTTTCGACTGGGTCGTCAGGTCTAGAATAAGAAGATGGGAGGTGAAAGAATGAGTTAGAAAGCTCGAAAGGAAAGCCTTTCAACAGTATTGAAAGAAAGCACGCTGAGAAATAAAAGATGGCCTTTTGACAATGTCGAAAGGATGAATGTGCAAGATAAAGGAAGACCTTTCGACCATGTCAAAAGGATACACATGTAAGATTGAAGAAAGTCCTTTCAACCTCTTTGAAGGAATGAGCGTGGAAGGCTGGATAAAGAACTTTCAACCTTGTCGAAAGGATGTAGGCGAAAGGGGCCGATCTACGTCTATAAATACGATGCTAGGCGTCCGATTTTAGGGACCGAGTTTTGAATCCTAAACTCATTCTTCTACTTCTTATCATAATCAACTCATTATAATCCAAAATTGATTTAGGGAAAAAGCTATCTTACTTGTAAATTATTTTGGATTAATAATAAATGGAGGAAGCGCATTGGTTCAATATAGATTTCGATTATGAGGGAGATCATTCGATCAATAGCTAGACTAATGATCAATTGGACACGATGCTAGCTTAACATCTAAATTTATTTTGTCTTATGCAATGCAATACGATCAACTTATAATATATATATATATATATATATAAGCCATATTATCATCGTGCTTGTTGAAACATAGAAAAGGATGATGATGATGATGTTTCATCCTTAATAAGTTCATTGAACTGATGATTATCTAAGATGATTTTCCCTTGCATACAATTGAGCCTATGCATTGTGTATATTAGATCTACTTCGAAAGAAAATGGTCCATTTAGACTTGGTCGAAGGGGGTGCTTCGGATGAGATTGGATTTATAAATGACAAGCAATGCTATTCCTTTAAAAGTTGTATCTGCATATAATCTTTCGAAGGGGGTTTTTCTAAAAGAGCATAAACCATGGTGTCGAAAGCAAATGTTTCTCTTTAAAGGCCAAATGGACCTTTTGACATAGTCAAAAGGTTTACATGTCCGATGTATCACTTTTGACTCATTCAGTAATGGGGTTTCAAAAGAGGTGCTTTCTTCTTAACCTTTATTTCAAGAAAGTTGATTGGATATACTGACTATAATCCCAAGAAACCATCCATAAAAAGCGGTTTGTATAAGTCAACCGAATCGAAAGAGGGGTTTTGAAAGGAGCAATTGCTTCAAACATTCTTCTTTTTTTAGCATAAACTATATTTCTTGCTAACCACATTGTATTGAGGGTGTTAAATGTTTTCTTGCTAACAGTTTCACTTTATGTGTGGTGGTTATAACATATTTTTGGACTTATGGTTTATGAGATATGGTCATTTGAAACTAGATATTTGTTTGCAAAAATTAATGTGTAATTAGACTAATCCTATAGTCAATTCATTAACTCATTCCATAATTTAAGCTAATAGTAGATGATGGGACAACCCTTAGTCATTATCCCACTACCCAAAAATTATTCTAAACCTCCATTAACCATCCTTAGCCAAACGCAATCTAAATCCTTACTTGATTTAGCCAAAACAAGTTGTTAGAGGGTGATTTGCATAGGCACTAACAAAGATACGTTTAAGATTTAAGTAACAAACATGTTCGCATTTGTGCTTAACTAGTTAGATCTTCTCTACCTCGAATTTCAATCAACTGGACCCTTTGGTGAGTGATTTGTGTCTCTCGTTATATTATGATTACGAGTATGGTATTATAATTTTTTAAAGTGATTTTAGTTATTAAATTATGTTTTATTATTGATCTAAACTTAATGGAGTTTTAAAACGTACTTAAAATATTATTTTTGATTTTAATTCATTTTTCGGCATTTGATTAAATTTATTGTCATTTTTCCATTTGGTTAATTTTGGATGTTATAAATTCTTGAATCTTGATTGTATTAGTTAATATGATCTTTATATGTTGTGTTATGCTTCTAAATAGTTGTGTGGATGTATGTATAGCTCGGTTGAGTACATTGAGTGATTGATGTGTAGGAAGCTGAAAAAAGACATACTGTTTCTGCATTGAGTGTTTGCATGCAAATTGGAGACTTAAGGGGAGATGGATAAGAGTTGCAGGAAGTGGCCTTGAAGAACTTCGCCAATTTTGGCCAAGTCTCACTGTTTAGCACTGAATGGTCAAGGCCTTTCGGTGATGAACATTTTGTGTGTTGGTAGTTTTGCTGAATGTGCATATGGAGGTGTGGTCATGGATTTAAAGCTACTACTTCAAGCTTGGTTAACGTGTTCTTTGGTTCAAGGCTTCAAAAACACAACAATGTGCTAAACATCGAACAGAGAATCATTGAAAAGTTATGTGTGCATTAATTTCAAGACATGGAGGACAGGATTTCGGGCTAGGGAAGCTTGTGTTCTTGAAGAACTATGAGGCTTAAAGTGCGATTAATGGTCTTAAGTACTTATCTAATTTAGCCAAGTGTTTGGCCAAATAGGTCAATGCTGAACCCTTTTGAAGGAGTCGGTACCGATTGCATATGTACTGGCACATTTTCAAGGAACATGCAATGGTCAATCGATTGATGCTCTTGATGCTCATTTCAATGCGTATGGCCAACGATGATCAATTCGACGAAAAGGGAAAGGATCTGAGTTTAGGATTAGAAGACTAGAGATCTACTTTGATTTTAATATGGAAAGTAAAGAGATGACTTTGGGGAAGAGGATTTTTGAATTCATGTTGTTTCAGGAAACGTTACATACTTTGGCATATCATTAGTGAGCACTGTTTTGCCTAATTTCTTCAAATGACATGTGCGTTGGACAAGGAGGTACTTTCGATGATATGAAGTGATGGAGTGGAGCATAACATATTCTGCTTATTGTTTCATGTGTCAATTGGGTCATTGATAACTCTGAATATGATATGTTTTATGAGGCAAGTGTATGTAAGGATGCTCATCAGTGTGCACTGGACCTATGATGGTCTAGCCAGGCCATAGGAGGGCAGTATCTATGTAACAGTATGTGATCGAGCACCGAATTTGGTTGCGACGTAGAGGTCGTCGACCTATGTGATGGTCGTACGAGTTATCATATATCTAAAGGCATCTTAGTAGTGATACGAGAACTTTGGGATGGTTATTATAATGCCTTTGACTACTATATGTGCTATGGTTGCTATATTTTCTTTGATTACCATGTAATTGGGATGGATGTCTTTTTGATGTAGGATTACTATGTTAGATTCCTTGATACCCTATTATACATAGTGTAAATCACCCATAGGATTATATTATAGCATGTATTGTATTACATGCTAACTTGTTGGATGCAAGGATGGGCCAGGAATGATTTTCCACACCTTGTGTTCCACTTTACTATATCAGTTTTTGCAATATCTTGAGATTATTCATTGCTGATACGAGACTATTATCTAACCTAAGATTTTATGCTTTGCTTCTAATTATCTTGGGCACTTTTAATAAATAGACTAGGTAATAGGTCCGAGATTAGCACATGGAGTTATTCAAAGGAAGATCAGGAGGCCAGCACTTACCTATACTTCTACTTATAGCTTACTATTATTCCACTTGGCTGCATTGTGGAGTTTCGACAATTGCTATTATTACTTAAAGTCAGTTTCATTGAGTTTATTATTTGATGTGTAAACTTTATTTCATATTTTGTATAACTTTAAGGAATCTATTATGCCCTGATTTTATGGTTTATTTTAGTTATATTACGGTCTCTCTTGTTCATATCTATGTGATTATTATATGTTATCCTATGCATTGTGAGATATACAACAGTTTTATACCTTGGAGTATTGTTATTTTACCCTTAACTATCGCTCTACATTGGCCCAGCGTTGTTGCAATGCACTTTACAGGTAGTCGGGTATTAGAGGTTTAGGGTTGTCATCATATTTTCAGCAATTAATGGTCCTCCTTCCATTTTGAGGCATTTTTTCCATAAGACTTGGGTGCCTTTCCAAATTTGCAACCATGCCTTGCCTAACCCTAAATTTAAAATTTACACCGTAAAATGCTAGCACCTCCAAGCATTCCATTCATTCATCATGGCCAACCTTACACTATACTACTTTCTAATTAACACATTTGCAACTTCATTTCCTTTTCTTGGTGTGTTGTTTATCTCAAAGTTATATGTGACCAAGAATTCAAGCTATCTTTGTTATCTCATATTCATCTCCTTTTGAGAAAATAGATACTTAAGAGATTTGTGGTCAGTAAACCTCTCAAACCCTCTTCCAATAAGTATTGTCTTAATATGTTCAAGGCAAAAATCATAACTGCCAATTCTAAGTCATGTGTAGGATATATTACCTTGTATGGTCTCAACTATTGAGATGCACATGATATCACAATCTTTTTGCATAAGTAAGGCTCCTAACCTATTTCCGCTAGGATCAATGTAAACTAATAAGTCTTGATTTCTTGTAAGTATTGCTAAAGCAGGATTGTCAGTTAATAAGTTCTTAAGTTCCTCGAATGACTCTTTACATCTATTGGTCCAGATGAATTTTCTATAGTTATGAGATAACTTAGTCATGGGGGGAGCTACGATAAGAATCCTTAATGAATCTCTGATAATACCCAGTCAATCCCAGGAAGCTTATTTAGAACCTTGATTTTGGTGCTTTAATGATAACAATCATATGATATTTCTACTTCTAAGTTTTCTAAGTGTCATAGGATTATCATATGGAGTTAACAATTCTAAGAATAAAAATTTTAAGGAAGTCGCATTTGGACATATATCCATCGACATGCCTAAACATTAAGGTATGTTATATCTTCAATTCATAGTAAGTAAAGTTTGTTAAAAACCAAATATATAGTGCACAACACATTCTTACATATTCATGGATTTTTCATTTTTTTTTTGAATTTTTCACAATTTTATGGCAAGGTTTTCATACACAAACAAACATTGTAATTGTGAAACAATGTTCAAAAAGCCATTAAAATATGGAACGCCGAAACAATGTTCCAAATGCCTTTAAAACCCTTAGGAACACATAAAGCCCATTTTGAATATGGGAAATTTTGAAAAATATGACAATTAGCAAATACCCTTTTGATTTCGAATGCTTCAATAAGGAACACCATAAAACCATTCCAAATTTGGGAAAATTTTGGTTACTTGACAATGTTCTAATTTCAATTTTTTATCCATTATGCCTTTCCTTATTTCAGTTGGACATTTTTCTTCTGGAATAAACATATGGATGTAACAAAAAGACACAACTTTGAATGGAATCATTTCATAACTACAAATGCATGTGTTAAGAAATCACATTACAATTTAGTTCTCTCACTCTCTTGAATCTAACATTTTCTATTTTGTGCACATACTCTAACTCTCTTAAATATTAAATTGCTCTTTGAAAAATACTTTTATATTTGATCTTTTCCATCAAAAAACATATACACGCATTCTACTACCATTTATAAGGGTTGTAGGGTATTTTACTAAAGGTACAAATTTTTATATGGAGATAAACCATCGTTAAAGTCCTCTTTTACTTGAAAGTAAACGTTTTGGGAAGATGTTTTATTATTAAAGTCCTCGGTCTATATGGAGCAATGTTGTATGCATGTTACTTCGGTCAAAGTAATGCTACAGAGTTTGCGATATTTCATACTAGGAGATACGGCACTGAAGTAGGATGGGATCAAAGCCAATATAAAATTGATTGTGTACTTTACTTTTTCTGTTGCACTTTCATACTGTTGATTCTAGAAATATATAGACTTTTCTTGCTATAATTGATCCGTCCAACACGACTTTCAATTGGTATTTAAGCAAAGTACAACACAACTGAGGGCTCTCACAATGTAATCTATGGTAAAGCATTGGCTTTTACCCATACACATCCCATGTAGTGGTTGATCAGGATATAGAGTTCGAATGTAAAACCTATGTTTGAGAGACAATTTAAATCCACTAGATTATTATAGAATCCTCATGAAAAGACTCATAATTTGTATCAGATAAAGAGATTTTGTAACGACCTGCACTTCCATATAGTTTAAGTTGACAAAACCACACATATCCAACCAAAATTGAACGAAAAGGTGGATAGTTAAGGGTAAAAAGGAAAAAGAAGACAGAACAGAATCTCACACGAATGGAATAACATATATTATTTCAATAATGTTTACAGTGAATTTTTTTAAATACATATATTAAAATCTATCCTAAGCTTAGCCGGGACAGTTATAATACATGTGGTACAAATGCTGAAAAACAATAAACACAACGGAAAAGTAAACTACGTCCATATGTTGATAAAGATCTCTATCTCTCCTTTGGAAATTCCAAGCGTCTTCAGCTAATCCTGACACTACTCAGATCCGACCCGGATATTAAAAATACCCAGATCATGCTTGGCAAACTAGCATGAGACATGAATTATAAATATATATGATAGTGTCATAAATCGACTATGATGTCAGACAAAACCTTTGGAAAGAAGAGTATCAAATAAGACCATGTCGCAAATAAACACAACGGGTTTTTACCTTACGGTAAACTAAAATATTTTTATCAAATCACTTAATATTATTTCTAAAGACATTGCTTTGAAAATCCTTCCAAATAACATATTAAAATAGCCAGAATTATTACATTATTTACATTCAATGGCTTAATTAGCTATACAATCAAGTCCGTTAAAAAGCACGTATTGAAGAAGGATTTCAATAATGAAAAGGCAAGGGATTACCTTTCGACAATACACTTCTAGAGGAATGTACCAAGGCACATTGCTACTGCCTTCTACCAACACAGAACTAGCCTACCTCTACCATAGATAGTACCAAATATGTCGTCATCTCGGTCATTGCCGACCTATCCGCGGCCACAGCATACACAACAAACCCATTATGTAGAGAGAAATCAAGAAAGGTGATGATCATCTCCTAATAGGTGTGATCCACGTATCCCTGTCGCATCAACTGTAATGACCCGTAAAATTTGATGATTAAAATGAGTTAAATTAATAAGATTTTTTTATATTAAATTTAGAAAAAAATAAAAATCTTATAATTTATATTGGAACGAGTGTTAGAAATTAGATGTAGCGACTGAAATTAAAATTAACAATTTAAAATTTATATTGCAATTAATTGGAAATAATGTAAATTCAATAGAAACGTAAGTTTATTTATAGGGCAGTAATTAATGAATAAAAAGTTTGAAACCAAGTAAATAAATTTATGGAGAACATTTAATAGTAATTAATGTATATAGTAGGCAATTGACAATTTATGGATGGTTAAGATTGCAAAGTTATAATTGAGTGTAAATAGGAATATTTGGCAATTAATTAAAATAAGAAAAATAAATGTAAATGTTATAACTTGGTTATAAAATTTATATACAGAAGTAGAAGAAAATATGAATTAATTAATGTGCGCATTGTTTTATAATGGGAAAGAACGTAAATTAATAAGGACGATGCAGGTTGATAAGTATTCATAATGTTGTGTTGATGATAGACGTTACTTTAATAATTTTAATATAAAATAACGGAAGTGTGAATGGAAATTTATAGAAACGAAAACTTATTTAAAGGTAGTAATTGGACGTAGATTTATGGAATGGAGTTAATGCAAATTAATGGAATTGAATATTACATTAGTGTGGATTTAAAGGAATATGTGGAAAATGGATAAAATCAATATAGAATAATAAATGCAATGATTGTGGGTTAATAATAAAGTGTGAATATGGAAAGGATTTTTTATAGTAATTGAATGGAATTCCAATTTGTTGGAATAGAGTAAATGTATATTTGGTAATAAATTTAGTATAGGAAAACGAACTTAAATATTGAATTAATTAATTTATATATACAGTAAATAATGGTTATTGGAGTGGAAATAATAAACTTATAAAAGGTGATTAAGAGTTGTGACCACAAATTATTATGAGTTATACATATATATTTAAGTCATTCAATTGAATTGGAAATCATTGCAATAAATCTAAAGGAAATGTTACGTTAATATAAATTTGGGAATCGGGGAATCAACTCAATAGTTATTAACTAAGGAAGTAATACATAATAATTTGAATAAAATCAATACCATACAAGAATTGTAACATTTTTTTGTGAATAGTGAATTCCTATGTGTAATTAAAGGTTTTGATAACAATTATTTGAATATTACCTAATTAATTGGTCAATGAATTTATTATAAGTTACCCGTTTATTTGGGTTAATAATTAAAAGGGAAATCAATTGGAATTAATTGAACTTTAATGTATATAAATGAGATTAATTACTACGTTAGTTGAAATTTGATGGATTTGGAAATTTTAACGCACTAAGATGTAAATCATGATAATTATACCAAAGATTGAATTTATAGAAAAATAAGAGGGAGTAAATCAAATTTAATTTTTAGAAATTAAACGTATAATTTTTGAATTTAAATGAAATTAAGGTTAATAACAAAGTTTATAAATTTATCAACTCTAATTTGACATTTAAATTGGTTTAAATCATTGGAAATGATTGGAAAAATTAAAAATGATAAGAATTGTCAATTATCGAATTAAAATTGAAAATTTGATTAAATTGACTAATTTTTAAATTTATTTAATTAATATAAAAATAGCCATTTTGACCATTGACCTGGATTTCGATGAAACTAGCTTCATCGGATCCGTAACGGTGAATTATTGTAGGATTTCAAGTTTCGTAGCGATCGGACTTGTCGTTTGATCGTACGAACGCGAAACGCCTTGAAATCAATTAATTGAAATCAATTTGAAAAATATTGATTTGAGAAAAACTTCTTCGAACGATGCAATTTTAACCTGAAACCTTTTCCATTACGTTTAGAATATTTTAAAATACCTGTTTTGATTTATGGGTTGACCCAATTTCGTTCCGAAGTCAGAACGGGCTTTTTGGGCCACTTTGTCGTTAGCGCATACATCTATCTTATCCGATCCATCCTATTTCAACTTTCTCTATAAATATCCTACTATAAACCCTAGCCTCCCTAATTTTCATTTGTCTGTACGTAAATGCATTCTATTCCTCCTCTTCCTCAATGGCAGACAACGAAATTTCAGATCCAATTCCAATTCAAAATCAAAGACAAAAATTTCAAACCCTCAAAAAAATTTGAAAAAAATATATGTTGAAGCTCTCGACTAGCGTAATTCACTAGTGGTGTTCATTTTTCGATTCAGTTTATTGTTTGATCAAAAATTGTGTTTAATTCCCGGCCGTTCGTGTGTCATCATGGAGGATTAACGGTGGATCTTGATCCTGGTGTCGATCGGAGGGCATGGATGCGTAGAGGGTGTCGAGTAGGTTCGATCTATGTGGTTAATTCATCGAAATGGTTGTTAGAATCGCCAGGATTTGCCTTTGAAGGCGGCGGCTTTGTTGCACGAAGGGGCCGAAGCCGATGGTGCTTGGCACGTGAGGTCGGCCGGTGGTCAGTAACTCGATGGCGTTCTCTGATCGAAGCATTGATGACCCAGGTGACGTCGAATTTGGCTTAATGGTGGTGGCTCATTTCAGGTTCGAACGAGAGTCTCTGGCTAGGGTTAACGCGTGTGGATATGGGGGAGATGACGTGGCATGTACTGTGGGTAACGTTTTGCTTTATTTATTTATTTATAATTTTTGAATCATGTAACTTCAAAACTAAATAACGTTTTCGTACGATGCCCGATTTGCACGCGGTTTTTTTTTGTTAGGATCGTTTTGGAATTCAGAAGACCATGGCGCTGGTTTAGATGAATTCTAAGATCGTTTGGATTTTGGGTTTAAATTGGATGTAAGTTCAATTTAAATTCAAAAAGTGAGTGTTTTAACCCACTCACAATTTCTAAAATTTCTTATGTTTGTTAAATTGATATATGATGTGATTTAAAATTTACTTACGCTTGTTTGGCATACTTTTAATCATCATCTCAGTTAATTTCGTTTATTTAAATTAAATTGCTATTTAATTTATTCATTGCATTTAAACTACCAGTTAAATTGTTAATTAATTATTCATTGCATATTAACTGTCTGTTAAACAGTTATTAAATTTATTATTGAATATAAACTGCTATTTAATACCTGTTGTTTATTATCCGTTCTATATTGATGCTATTGTTTGAATTTGATGATGGTTGTGATAAATGGTTAATGAGTGATATTGGATGAATGGATGCTGTGTTTTATATTGTATAAACTGCAAGTTATTATGCATTTTAATCCCATTTGGGATTGCGGTTTAAAACGATATACAACCGCATTTTATTTTAAAATTGCGGATTGAAAAGATAAATATCTGTATCACTTAACCATATGATAGAAAATCATATACAGGCACCGCGGTATATATATAATTATTTTTGAAATAATTTTCTATTGTTTTGTAAAGAAATATATATATATATATATGGTTTTATGAGATATTGATTTCGGATATTTGATAAAGGTTATTTTATATATAGCTAAATTCTTGGTTTTTAAGCTATGTATAAAATAAATTTGAAGTAAAAGTGGTTAATAATCAAGTTTGGATTTTTTTGAGATCAAATATGATTAAGCATTTATTTAAATTAAATTCCTGGAGTATAAATGACTTAAATGAGAATGAGGTTGGAAGATGAATATTAAATTAATTTGGAATCTAATAAAAAAGGATATGATTTTTATAACTTGATTTTGTGTTGAGTGATTTAAATGAATATCAGGTTGATTTAAATGAATATATCAAGTTAGATAAATTAAAAGAATATCCAGTTATGTGAAGTTAAAGGTTTTACTTAAATTATATTGAATTCATTAAGTAAACATTTCAAATCTAAATAATTGAATTTGATATATATGGAATTATCAAAGAATTTGTTTTGAAATGGTGGAATATTTAAAGCTTTGAAACATAAGAATTGAAATGGTTTATTTAGAAGTTTAAATCGGTATTTGGAATTGATTTGTGAAATTAAAGGAAGCTATTTTATTTTATAAGGTAATTTAATATTTAACCATTTGAGAGTTGGAAGTTTTTTTCAAAGTTATGATTTTCAAGGTATTATAATTTGAAAGTATTATATTCAAGAGTCTTAATTTCTAAATGTTATACTTTGAAAGCACTATGATTTTTGGAAAGGGTATATTGGAAATTAAAATGATATTATATTGATTTGGGTCTAAATGATATCAAATTTGATTTGGGTTTTAAACCAAAATAATATCATATTTGTATAGTTTTGAAATGGATATTATATTCTTGTTTTAAAGTATAAACTATTTTAAAAGGACCGCAGTGTTATAATAACGATTGGTTGTTGAAGAGACCGGGATCGGAAGTTGTCATACTCTCTGCCAACTTCGAAAACCACTTTAACAATCGTGTACGCGGTGGAGATTCCAGAATGAAGTAGGATGGTGGCGGCGTTCCTTTGAGGTAAATACGTGGACCCGGCTCCCGTGAGTTGGCATAAGGTGGCTTAAACAAGAGCGATTCTCGGGCCAATGAGGTCATTCCTCTGATCGGACGCACTCGTTTGATATTATACTCTGACTTTTGGTTTGATCTGGTGGCCACTTTTGATTTTTTGATTTTGGGGGTGTTGTTCGAGGTGGACGGTAGTAGCTGCTATGCATTACCACCAGTCTGGATAGCAATTGGTATATCTACCCTGGCATTGCCTAGTTGTGCCGTGTCACCTACACTAGCGCGCCTTATACGATTTTGGTTTTGTACCATACCTATGGAGTGCCCTCTGACGATGCCCAGTACGGGGGAGATTACCGTACTGTATAGACTATGGGAATATATAAATGTGTTAAGGTGGAAAATGTAAAGCCTTAACGCTATTTAAAAGTAAGTTTATTTTACAATTAGACACTATTATAATAGCGAAATATACTACATAGTAAATAGTTTAACGGATGCTTAAGAGACGTAAATCCCGAGCATCTCTTAAGTTACTGCACTCATATTTATTTTTGTTGATTTAACTTACATAAGACCATTTAGTTCTGACTCGAGTGTTTTGTCTTTTCAATTCGCTCAGGTCAGTCCGAGCGTTTCAGGATTTGAAGATTTTATTCAAGAGGACGAAGACGAAGATTTGTGGTACTATTATCTACTATATTATTCCACTACACTATTTTATTCCGCTGCATCGAATACTATTTGTTATTATGTGCAACTCTGATATGTATTGTATAAATATAATTAAATATTTTGTACACAGCTTCATGAGCTGTATATTTGATTATTATATTTTATCCTTCCGCTGTGAGATTCTGTTTTGTTTTTTTCTTTCTCTACTTTTCTTATTTACCCCATAACAATACGCCTTTCCGTATGGTTTGAATTGGCATGTGTGTCGATTTAAAGTGTGCGAAAAGGAAGGATGTTACATCTGGTATCAGAGCTTTGGTTTAGCGATAAACCTTAGCTTTGTGGGGTCTGACTCTTTATTAATAGAGTAGTAATACCCTATGGGAGTCGCTGAGTGTATATATATGAGAATGCGTATTTGTTAGTGTAATAAAAGGGTTTTAATATTGTGTTAATCTGTTCTGTTTTGTATTTATAAATTCTGGTTGATGCGTGGGACGCTATGACATCAATAGGGAGTTCTAAACACTTAATAGGACAGACCGACATAATATTTGTTTTTAGTATAGGTGAATGAAATAATTTTGCCTATTATATTTTCTATATATATATATATATATATATAATTTTATAAACGATAATTTATATTTGGTTTCAATATATTGGTTGTTAGTTAATGAATTTTTTTTTAAATAATAGTTGAAATGAGATTGAAAATAAAATAAAAGGAAAGTGGAAATTTAGAACTTAAGTTCCGGGGTTTTCAAAATTTCTTTTAAATAATTTTGGAATATAATAATAATATTATTAGGAGTATTTTCTGATATACGTATTCCAATATAATTTGAAAGAAATGTTCTGAAAAGAAATTTTGTAAAGAAATAAGTTCTGTACTCCCCTCTCTGTCGTTTGAAAATAATTTCGGTGATGAGTGCACGCATCGTCGATATTCATTTTCGAGTTTTGAAATGGGAAGACCACTGTAGTAGTTTACTACATATTTATTTTGATAAACAAATAATAAATTTTAATCGTTTTAAACATAATTGTATACATAAATTATAAGTATGTATTTATCTATTATTTAAAATAATTTGAAATTAAACCCGGAATTTAAATTCTTAAGTTTCCATTTATTAATGGTTTTAATTAGTGAAAAGGAATTTAACTAATAATTGGAAACTAAAAATAAAATAAGAGATTTAATGCTAGGGTATAAATGGTATTAAATGAAATTTTAAACTTTAACCTATGAAATAAAGGATATAATTATTGAACATTAAATAAATTAGAAGAAATAGAATAAATTTGTATAACTTTCAAATTACATCCTTAAAAACATATATATAACTTGCCGAATATTAAAAGTTTAGATGTTTAATAAGAAAATGTAATGGAAGTGGTACAAGTAAAAGTATGTAATGAAGTGTTCAATAAAATTTCTTTTATTCTTAAGAATTGATGTTGTAATTGTTATAAACTAAGTATAATGGAAATTTTACTATAATGAAATATAATAGAAGGTAAATGTTGTAATTATGTAATTATAGACTTAAGTAAATGTTGAAGTTAATTATTTTAATAAACAGAAAGAGGAATACCGTAAATAAATGAAATTAAGCAGTAAATAAATGAAGTGATATGCAAAGGAATCGAATTAAAAATGAAAATTTGCAAGAAATAATGTAAAATCAAAAAGATAAATCAGAATATGGATAAAAAGGAATTCAAACAACAATAATTTTAAATGAAATTAACAAAAATTAACTTGATTTATTGTTTGGAATTTGTTGTTTTTTGGTCCATGGTTATTTGGGTAAGGATACTTTAAAAATTGTTGGATGAATGAATAATCTATTTAGTTTCACCTAAGACCATTGAGTGAAGGGTACACTTAGTAGTTTATTTTTCATTCCGTACGATTTGAAGTTTTGAACCCGAACAACTATTTGTTTTGTTTGATATGAATGGATGATTGATATGGGTTGATTTTTATATGATGGTTGTATGCTTTATTGCTGGTGACTGATGGATTTGTTTGTTATTGATTGAAACAACGCTAAATATTTCATTTTATATAATTATTAACTCTTTTGTATTATATAAGTGAAATACAGGTTATGGAAGCAATTGCTACTGCTTTTGGCTTCATAATTAAGCGTTAATTGCCCGACGAATAGGCACGTTCTCGGATTACGGTTTATAGCGCTACTTTATATATTTTCCCGTGTTGGGATATAATATTTTGGATATTATTTTGGTAAATATATGCTGTATATTGTTATATTTGATATTATATTTTCTTCCGAGCCTCTCCGTACAAAGGAGACTCTGCCGAAATTTTTCGTAGATTTTGGACTTAGAAAATTTTTGAAAATATTTTTCAAACTTCATTAATCTAAGTATAAAAGGATTTAATGGTTATAAATCGGTATATTTTTAAAATTAATTAATTTTGTAAATTTTTTTTTATAGATTTAATATATTAAATAAGATATATTGATTTCTTAATTCTTCTTTTCCATTCTTTTTCCTTTTCGGGTACGAAAAGTTTTGAGTGGGGGAGAGTGTAACGACCCGTAAAATTCGATGATTAAAATGAGTTAAATTAATAAGATTTTTTTATTAAATTTAGAAAGAAATAAAAATCTTATATTTTATATTGGGACGAGTGTTAGAAATTAGATGTAGCAATTGAAATTAAAATTAACAATTTAAAATTTATATTGCAATTAATTGGAAATAATGTAAATTTAATAGAAGTGTAAGTTTATTTATAGAGCAGTAATTAATGAATAAAAAGTATGAAACAAAGTAAATAAATTTATGGAGAACATTTAATAGTAATTAATGTATATAGTAGGCAATTGATAATTCATGGATGGCTAAGATTGCAAGGTTATAATTGAGTGTAAATAGGAATATTTGGTAATTAATTAAAATAAGAAAAACAAATGTAAATGTTATAACTTGGTTACAAAATTTATATACGGAAGTGGATGAAAATATGAATTAATTAATGTACGCATTGTTTTAAATGGGATAGAACGTAAATTAATACGGATGATGCAGGTTGATAAGTATTCATAATGTTGTGTTGATGATAGACGTTACTTTAATAATTTTAATATAAAATAGCGGAAGTGTGAATGGAAATTTATAGAAAAGAAAACTTATTTAAAGGTAGTAATTGGACGTAGATTTATGGAATGGAGTTAATGCAAATCAATGTAATTGAATATTACATTAGTGCGGATTTAAAGGAATATGTGATAATTGGATAAAATCAATATAGGATAATAAATGCAATGATTGTGGGTTAATAATAAAGTGTGAATAGAGAAAGGATTGTTTATAGTAGTTGAATGGAATTCCAATTTGTTGGA